>CM029605.1:69063048-70429045 GCA_017311375.1 Mytilus coruscus
ACAATTTTAAAATAAGATTGTAATAATTTATATCTTTAAAACGACGAAGCTACCTAGTCAGCTGGTTATTCTTATCAGATACTAACATCTCTCTGATTGATCAGGTGAGTTTCCCAAGAGAACACATTTTGTTTGCTATAAAATCGTATGTTGAATAAGCTCCAGACTAATTTTAACATGTAAGGAATTTATTTTAAATGTTTAAGTATTATTTCGGTAATCAAAAACAACAAATTTGCGGGAAATAATATGATGCTTCTTCCTATATTTTACTCGAAGTCTCGTGACAAACGAGACCGGAAGAAAGAAAGAGATTTTTGCGTAAAATTCGGGAAACTCAAAAATGTAGAAAACAAGTTAACGGTTTTGATAGATATAGGAAGATGTGATATGAGTGCCAATGAGACAACTCTCCATCCAAGTAACAATTTATAAAAGTAAACCATAATAGGTCAAGGTACGGTCTTCAACACGGAGCAGTGGCTCACACCGAACAGCAAGCTATAAAGGGCCCCAAAATTAACTAGTGTAAAACCATTCAAACGGGAAAACCAACGGTCTAATCTATATAAAAACGAGAAACGAGAAACACGTATGAACTACATAAACAGACGACAACTACTGTACATCATATTCCTGACTTAGGACAGGTGCAAACATTTGCAGCGGGATTAAACATTTTAATGGTACCAAACCTTCTCCCTTTTCTGAAACAATTCATTGAGTTTATTTGTATATTGATTTTTTTTTTCTCATTTTATTGACTCTCTTAATGTCAGTAAACATGTGGTTTAACATCTATGTCGTCTGTCTGCTAAGTACCGAACGTGACCCATTCCCGAATATGACTGTTATACTGAGAGTAAATTTACATTGCTATACGACGTGTCTCGGTATTTTGTGCATCCAACATTCATGTATTTATTTTTGATGTTTTTGTTATGGTTTCGGTTGAATAATGTGTTATGTTGTATCGTTTGTTGTCCAAATAATTATAAAATTGCCTTTCAATACCATCATTGTCATATTCCCGAATATGACTGTTATACTGAATGTGAATTTCCATTGCTGTGCGGCGTGTCTCGGTGTTTTGTACATCCAACATTAATGAATTAATTTTGGTTTTTCTGTTATGGTTTAGGTTGGATAATCTGTTATGTCTTATCGTTTGAAGTCCAAATAATTATAAAATTGCCTTTCCATACCATCATTGTCATGAAAGTTGTTTGGACGAATATTGTGAAAATAATTGTTTAAAGTTCGAGATTGCATGTTAGTTACAAAAACGCGTCACTGTTTTTGATATCCTGTGGTGTTTTTCGTTGATGGAATATGTTCGTTGTTGTTCTGTGGTTTGCATGTTGTGTCGACTATTATATTATTTGTTTGTGCGTTTCTCTGTTATGAATGTTCTTGCGTGTGTTTGCGCTGTATTTCTGTCACGTAGTGTTTTATCGTTTTATTTTAACATTGTCATAAAACGGGAGGTTTGGCATTCCATGAAACCAGGTTCAATCCACCATTTTTTCTTAAAATGTCCTGTACCAAGTCAGGAATATGGCAGTTGTTATCAAATACTTCGTTTTCTATGTGTGTTGGCGTTTGTTTTTGTTGCACTTCGGTGTTCCTATTGTTTCTTTGTTTTCCTCTGATAGATGATGTGTTTCACTCGGTTTTGGTTTGTAACCCGGATTTGTTTTCTCTCAATCGATGTATGACTTTTGAACACCGGTATACTACTGTTGCCTTTATTTATTGTAATTGAGGACTTCGTCCCCGTGTAATAATGCCATATCCTTTGACTTAAATACAAAGGAACATTCTATTCTTACATATGGCTAAGCGAATGGCAATTTTGTGAATGCAGATAAATTAAAATTAAGTGATTGAAAGACTATAATTAAGGTCAATGAATTTCAACTTTTTGGAAACAGGCTATATTAAAACATTTAAAAAAAACAAATATACTTTTTATGACTGTACCGTTGTTATGTAAATGACGTTATAGTATATTATTTTTAGTTTTAATAGAAGTTAAGAAAGGTCAAGATTTCGCGCAAATAATTTAAAATGATTTAAAATCTAAAAGACAATAAAAACAGAACATTCAGTATAATGATTAGAATATAATAACACATTGCTTGGAGGATTGTAGAGCAGATCGTTACCACCTGAAGACATTGTCGAAAATGTTTTTTCGGGGTAAACAACCACATTGCAATGTGTCATTTATATGATGTGGTATTATTAAATATGATATATTGATCATAACAATTTAATGTGCATGATAAGGCAATATGCTAATCTTTGTGTACAAGTATGTCACTGTAAAGGCAAGACAATAATTAGGCAATACGTAGTTTTTGTCATAAATTGTACACCTGTTAACTTAAAAAAACTAAAATTATCACATACAATCTTATTGAAACAGTTGTGTATATTCAAAATATCCTCTTGATTTGTTGGTTTTCTATGAACCTTCCTATTTTCAGGCTATTACCAGATTAAGCTACGGAGCACTGTTAGAGGATGTTAACAACCTTTCAAAGCGGAACTTAGATAAACATTCAAACTGTGAAATATTGAATAATCTGCAGAGTGATCTTAATAAGATAAAGGGTGAAATATATATATTGCATCAGGATATGAATGAAATCAAATGCGCCAGAAAACAATTTGAAAGAAGAATCAGTAATATCGAGGATCAGCACATCCCTCCTAATGTCAGAAGTAATGATTATGTATATTTATTCTTAAACATCAGAGAGAGAGAGAGAGAGAGAGAGAGAGAGAGAGAGAGAGAGAGAGAGAGAGAGAGAGAAATATCGGGGATCAGCACATCCTCCTAATGTCAGAAGTAATAATTATGTATTATTGGTCTTAAACATGAGAGAGAGAGAGAGAGAGAGAGAGAGAGCACCCATGGAAATATTTCTAAAAACGTAGAAAAAATCTAGTAAAACAATTGACATCACGTATATTTTATTAACACAAATTATACTTCCATCGTATAAACTAATATATTGTATTCACTTAAATTCAAAAAAAATGTTTATACAAATTCCTTGAAGGAAGGTTGCTGCATACAAAAAAAGACATGTTAGGAGGGTTCATACAGCTTATTAGTAAAGTTTACTTACTTGGATAATAAGTGTCAGTAGTTATTTGTCGAGCTTCCTTACTGGCATGCTTTCAATGAAACATTGCTATTGGGTATTTCAGTTTATTAATGGTGTTATTGCAAATAAATTATATATTTTATAGATTTCTACATTTTTTTCTATTTCGAATATGCTGAATGAAGTTCATGTTTATGTTCACTGAACATGCTGAATCTGGTACTATGATTTTTTTAATGTTTCATTTTCAGGAATACATTTAGAACTTCTCTATCTATGGAAAAAAGATGATGAGTTATTTTATGATGAAACAAATGCGTACAAAGCTACAAAAAACATAGTGCAGTCCTTTTCTGTCGTTGGTCTAGTTGGTGGACCAGGGTGTGGTAAAACTGCTACGGCAAGACATATAGCACTGAAGTATGGTGAAAAGGAATGGGAAGTAGTACCAGCGTTTAAAGTTGAAGACATTTTACATTATGCAGATGTTGAACGCAAACAAATATTTTTGATAGATGACATATTTGGTATATTTGCTATAGATATGTCAATGTATAACAATGTAAATAACCTCAGAGAAGGTATAATAACTGCAATGAGTAAAGATTCAGTATTGTTATTCACATGTAGAAAGTCTGTCTTTAAGGAAGCAGTAAAGCTTAAATCATTTGTATTAGAGAATGTGTTAGACTTAGAAAGTACGGACAACACGTTGAGTGAAGACGAAAAAGAAAAAATTCTTACAAATCATTGTAGCCACAAAGGTATAAGCAAAAACATCTACTGTGATATACCATTAGGGTCATCAATCATGATGTTCCCCTTGCTTTGCAAGATATTTTCTACAAAACATGGAATGCATTGCTCAGTGAAAAGATTTTTTTCGAATCCTTTTGAATGCCTTGTTAACGAGCTGGACAAGTTAGAATCAATTTCTCCTCATCAATATTCAGCCCTAGTACTATGTGTAATTAGTAACAACAATCTATCTATGAAACATATGCCAATTGATGGAAGGAAACAAGATGCATTTAACACGTGTGGAGTTAATATAGGAACCTCAGATAAAGAGATAGAAAACGCACTTTCATATCTGGTGGGTACCTATCTTGTACAAAACGAAAGTAACTTCGCTTTCATACATGATATAATATATGAGATAGTTGCATATCACTATGGAAACAAAAATCCCCTTGTAATATTAAAATATATGAACAGCAACTTTATATCTACAAAGGTTTCAATCCGGAGAGAAAACAGTGTTGATTTGATTACTGATCTATCAATAGTGATAGGTGAAGATCATTATGAAAACATGGCTGAAAGATTATATACAGATTTACAATCTCTAGAACTATTTGATGTTTTTAAGAACGTATCGTTATCATATCCCCCTTTTATGGAGATTTTCTGGAGAATATTAAGAAATAAGCCGTACAAGGATCTGTGCGCTTTATTTTTTCTTCAGGTGAATGCACCAAACATTATGAGTAGATTTTACGATAAAGATGTAAAAATGCAGGACAAATATGAGGAGCAAAGAAGGCAAAAATTACTACTGGACATTGTCTTTGGTATGAACGCGAATTGTTCATATCCTATAAGGGTCATAAGTTGGATAATTTATTATGGTCATACATGTCTTTTACAGAGCCTTGTCGATTTAGTTTTAGAACAAAATGATTCTACCGACAGGATCTTTGGATCAGGTATCATAGAACAGACACGATTACTTACATTAGGATGCTACAGTGGTAGTCGTGATATGGCCAGACTGATACTGAAATATGTCAGTGCTGATTGTGTAAACAAAACGTCGTTGAAGGAATCTGTATTTGAATATGTTAAGATTTTCAGTGAGCATAGAACATATACACCACTTACTGCAGCTTGTGATTCAGGTCATTTCTCAGTTGTACAATTTCTTCTGACAAACAATGCAAATATAGATACATGTGATGGTTATCATCGTTTTCCACTCCTAACTGCATCAAAAAAAGGACATTTGGACATTGTAAAATATTTGTTACAGAAGGGAGCCAATGTTCACCAGTTTGATAAACATAACCAGTCTCCATTATATTGGGCATCATACGGAGGACAATATGACGTTGTCAAATATCTTGTTGATAACGGAGCCAATGTTAACCAGTGTGATATAAATGGCAAGTCTCCACTATATTGGGCATCACATAGAGGACATTGTGACGTTGTAAAATATCTGCTACTGAAAGGTGCTCAAGTAAACCAGTGTGATGAAAATGGCATGTCTCCATTATATCGAGCTTCAGAAGGAGGACATTATGACGTTGTTAAACATTTAGTACTGAACGGAGCAATTGTTAACCAGTGTAATAGAAACGATAAGTCTCCATTGAGTATAGCATCGGAAGGAGGACATTGCGACGTTGCCAATTATCTATTAGAGCAGGGGGGCAATGTTGATAATTATAGTAAAGCTACTGAGATACTTTATAGTAGGCATCAACAATAGAAGATCATGAAATGTCAATTACAAAACGGAGCTGATATAAACCACTGTGATGGAATTATCAGTTTCCGCTATTTAGAGCATCAAACGAGTCGTTGTGATATAACTGTTTGTAAATGTTATTCATAGTTTAGTGCATCTAATACAATATATTTTGCATATTATAACTAATATGAACCAGTGTGGCGAGTCTCCATTTGGTAATAAATTCGGGAAATAAATTCTTAAGAGAAACCAGGCTTATAATTTTGTACACCAGCGCGCGTTTATTTTACAAAAGACTCACCAGTGACGCTCGAATAAAAAATGTTAAAAGGGCAAAATAAAGTACGAACTGGAAGAGCTTGTAAAAGAAAGACGAAAGATACCAAAGGGATATTCAAACCCATAATCCGAAAAACAAACTGACAATGCAATGGCAAAAAACGAAAAACGACGAAAAGACAAACAACAATTCACAAAACACTAGTCAGATATATAAAGACGGAGCAACACGAAACCCACCAAAAAATTGGGTGATCTCAAGTGCTCCAGAAGAGTTAGCAGATCCTGCTCCACATGTGACACCCATCGTGTTTCTCCTATAACATGCGGAAACCCAGTTGAAATTAAACCAAAAAAAATGAAACTCTTTGTTAGAGAAGGTAAAAAAGGCCAAGTTGGTAAATTTGAATTGTTTACATCTGTTTCTATGGGCTTTAAAAGTTTAATGAATTAGTCTAATTGAGGATTTTATGCATCTTGTGTCTGTGTTTTTACTTAAATTATAGTATGGAGCTTCGAGATATTTGTAGACTTTTAAATTATAGACAAATTTTCACAAAACAGTCAATTGTGGTAGGTGCAAATGCATGTGGATCTTTTTTGTGCATAAGGAATAATTCCGCCGAAAAAAATTCCAAAGAAAGATAATAGATTTATCTTTTTAAAGCATTAATTTGCATCTCTGCCCCCGGCGACAGTTTTTTTTCGGGAAAAAAAATCCCCAAACTGGGCAATAATTTCATAGAGAAGAGAAAGTCGAGTACACCTTTTTATATTTAGGCGTGTTTGAGTTGACACTTCTGTGTTGAAAACGTATAAAAGAAAAGTATTTGATACATCATCTCGCTTCAGATTCTATTATTTTTATAAATTTAGGTTAATATAATCAAAAATCTACAGTACTAAAAAGATAAATTATATGGGTCAAGTGAAATACCTTTCTAATGAGTCATAACAATAGAGAAGGTGTGTTCGAAAAACAAATGTTTACTAAAAGTACTTGACGACAGACTTTTCAAGTGGATCATAAAAATGCATAACTTCATATTGACAGAAATACAAAATACAAAAAATGACTATAGCACAATAACACAATGGCAGGATTAATAAATACCGGATAAGCCAAAAAAATATTACCAAAAATGGACAAAACAGTAAAGGTTGAAAAAATATAAAGACAAATAAAAAGTAATTGAAATGATAAACAACGTTTAGTACCTAGAATCTATACTTCAAGACCATCGTGTATTATTTGTGAAGTTTTATGGAATATTTATCAACAAGGTCTTAGTATCTTCCGGTGAACTTTTTTCGAAAAAGTACGAGACGTTCTTTGGCATACCCTTGTTCATCAACTTCCTGCTCAGACACTGGGGAAGTTTTACAAAGTCTGAGTAGCAGCTGTAAGCTCTTGAATACCGAATGAGTTGGGAAAATGTATATCTCACATGCAGGTGAAGCTGGTATATTGCTGCTAAGGTGGGATAAATATATAATTTCAAAATAAAAATCGTCTTGTTTGTCATAGATTCGGGTATTGAGATGACCGCTTATGTCAAATTCGAGTCTATAAATGAGGCAGAGGAAGCCGTGTCTGTTGTTTCTTTAATAAAATTGAGAATGGAAATGGGGAATGTGTCAAAGAGACAACAACCCGACCACAGAACAGACAACAACAGAAGGTCACCAATAGGTCTTCAATGCAGCGAGAAATTCCCGCACCCGGAGACGTCCTTAAGCTGGCCCCTAAACAAATATCTATACTAGTTCACTGATAATGGACGTCATACTAAACTCCAAATTATACACAAGAAACTAAAAGTAAAAATAATACAAGACTAACAAAGGCCAGAGGCTCCTGACTTGGGACAGGCGCAAAAATGCGGCGGAGTTAAACATGTTTATGAGATTTCTAGTTCTGGAGAATATATCAATGGAACCCAATCAGAAAAGTTTGGAGTGTTAATGGAAAGAACATCATCAATATATCTGAATGTGAAATTAAATGATCTGGCTTCTTTGATCTTCTTCTTTTTGACAAGTGTCTGACTAATATGAAAATAAGGAGAGGCGCACAGTACATTCCCAATTTGTTGGAAAAGTCTTCCTCAAAATTCAACAAATATGTTGTCAATAAGAAACTCCAGCTTACTGATCACTTGTTCCTCGGTGTAGCATATTTTAACGTTTTCTTTACTATTAACAAAATATGTCGTATGGTACCCCCAAAGCAATAAATTTATAGCGTATGCTACAATTTTTATATTGAAAAGCATTGTAAATTATTTCTTTTAGACGATTTTTCAATTTGACATAGGGAATGGTGGTATATATAAAGAGTTGAAAAATCAAAGGTTTTGATAGAATTAATTTCAGAGAAAGATCGAGAATAGATAAGAAACACGAATAAACCCACACGTATGTCTGATATCTAGTGTTTTGATACGAGGACGAAAAAGAAAGCAAATCCAAAAAAGTAAGAAAATATTTAATCGGTGCGTCCCGTATGTTCATATAGATATAAAATCTTTCTAATATGTCATAGGGTTTCATGGTGTAATGTTTAGCACTCTGGTGGTCAAGTGGACCTTTACATGAATGGACGTTTTTTTTTTCGTGTGTAGTGAAAATATCACCCTGTTATAAGTGATTACTTGGATATCCAAGCTGAAATATGGAATATTAACATTCTAACTTGGTTCAGAAGTAAGTTCTTTTCATTGATATTGACAAAACCGTCGTTTGTATCTGTTTAAAATATTGTAAATATTATCGGATTGAAAGAGGCTACCCGAGGGTGAATTGTAATACTGTTTGGAATTATATCTATAATGGAGAGACTTCCATCTTTATTGATGAGTACTATAGAAAATGCATGTGAACTATTTCGTAATATCACATTTACTGTACATGGTGAAAATGACAGAGCCCGTATATCTATAGTTTTTACAAATTAAGATAGTAGTAAAAGTAAACGAAAGTCAAATTCTACAGTCAATCGTGACAAAAAACGAATGAAAGAATATAACAATGATAATGTAAATGTTTCTAATATTGAAAATCATACCGATGTGATTTATTCAGATCGTTCATCTGAAAATGGTCAAATACCGAGACAAAAAGTATCGACAAATACCTCAGATATAATGGACTTTGAAGATAACCCGACTGAGGCCTCCGTTGCAGGTAACATCGAAAGTATAGAAAGTCCAAATATAGAACTGTGTTCAATCGATACAGGTGTGCTGAAACAAATAAACAAGGTGTTGCCTTTTGATAAGTAAAAAGGTTGAACATGAAGTAAATTGTATACAAAGTTTTGACGGTAGATGTGTACATATTAAATTACAACAAGATGATAATTTAATAAATATTGTTTATTCGGTTCTTGAGAGAACTACTTTTTTCGAAAACTTCAGTGAAAAGTTAATAAATATGGAAAATATTATTTTGTTGCGTGATATGAACACATCTTTGTCAAAACTTGACGGGTGCGGAAAAACCCAACACACAGAAGATAAATCATACAAGTCAATAAATCAGTTGTGCGAAAATTTTAATATCTATGATATATGGCGAGCAAGAAATCCAACGTCACGAATATTCTCTTGGCGTCGAGTTGTACAAAATAATCTAATTCAAAGCAGATTAGCTTCTATATTTATTCCGAAATCCTTTTCTGTATACGTGAAAAACGTTTATTATAAACATCATGCGTTCAACGATCATTCTTTTGTAAATCTGAATATAGATTTTAGTGAAATTGAGAGAGGCCCGGGATTATGGATATTTAATAACAAATTGTTAGATGACGAAGAGTTTGTAAATAAAATTAATAAATTAATCGAAACCGAAAAACAATGTCCCCTTTATGATGAAGAACCTTTGGTTTGGTATGATAATTTAAAATATAAAATAAAACAACTAGCAAAAGTAATTGCGCAAGATAGATCCCGTGCCGAAAAATCGGAATACTTTAAAATTCAAACAGAATTTGAAAAAAATTTCATTGGCCGTAGCTAATAATGAAAATGTTGATTTAAATAAATTTGAGGAAATTTATCCTGGTATCTATGATGAGTTTATTTAATTGAAATTAAAATGCCACGAAGAAAACATTTGTAAAGGCGTGATTTTGGGTTCTAAAACCCATTGTGCAATAGATGGTTACAAGAATTCTAAATATTTTTTAGAGCTTGAAAATATAAACAAAACTGAAATGTTATAAAAGAATTAAAAAATAGTGATTATAACATAGTCACATCTACGGAGGCAATTCTTGATGAAGTTCATAAATTGTATAAAGATTTATATTCTTGTACATCAATAAACAAAGATAAAGCAATGGAAATTTTAAGTTTTATTTCGGAATTCATTTCTGAAGATGATATGGAAAATCAAGAAACGGATTTTACTTCAGATGACATAAAAGCCGCTTAATTTATTATGTCTAAAAATAAATCACCGGGTACTGATTGACTAACTGTAGAATTCTTTTGTTATTTCTTCTATTCGTATGGAGAAATGTTTATGAAAAATTTTAAAGTCATTGAAGACGGAAAAATGATGACAAGATCCATGCGACACGGCGTAATAGTTTACAAAAATAAAGGCGACAAAAATATGCTAAAAACTTCATTATTTTGTGTGGATTATAGAAAAATTGCTAGAAGAATAAAATTTGTTTTGCCGAAAATTGATTTCTATCTATCAAACGTATTGTATCCCGGACCGAGATATTGCCGATACAACTGCAAGCATTCGAGATTTAATTGAAACTATTGAAAATAATAATTTAGAAGCTTATCTAATTAAAGTTGACCAGGAAAAAACTTTTGACAAAGTTGATCGTGATTATTTATTTTTAGTTTTAAAAAATTTGGGTTTGGTCCAAAATTCATTCAGTGAATAAAAATATTTTATAAAAATGTAAACAGTAGCGTAAAATGTAATGGTTTCTTAACGAAAAATGTAAAACTAAATAATTCAATAAAACAAAGATGTCCCGTTTCTGCTCTCCTTCACGTATTAGTTGCGGAACCGCTAGGACCGGCCATGATAAAGAATAAAAATATTAAAGGTGTTGTTATTCCACATTCCAATAAAGAGGCAATAAACATGCAGATGTATACAAACATTTTAACTGCTGATAAAAATTCCATACAAGAAACTTTTAAAATTTTGAATTTATATAGGGAGGCGTCCGGTGCTAAAATTAATAAACAAAAATCTGAAATTTTGTACTTAGGTTCTAGTAGCATAAACGATCAAGAACTAAAAACATTGCAAATTCAACGTTGTGAAATCGTAACTAAAGTCCTAGGTATTTATGTTGGTAAAGATAAAAAAGATTGTGCGAATCATTGAATTGGAAAGATAAAATTAAAAAAATAAAAACAATTTTATTTTTTTGGAATAATAGAGATTTAACACCACCACCTGGTAGAACGGTTGTTCTTACTTCTCTTATTATGTCTTGATTTTTTTATACTTTAACAGTAAGTCCGCTACCAGAAAACGTTAAAACCGAAATCCGATTTATTGTTTTAAAATTTCTTTGGCAGCATAAATCCCATCTTGTAAAGTATCAAACAATAATTGGCGAAAAATTAGCCGGAGGTTTAAGTATTCTAGATATTTTTCTGAAAATGCAAGCTTTTGGATTAAAATTCCCCCAAGAAAAATCTTGATCCGAATTGTGTCAGCCAATTTGGAAAAGTGCGGTCGATTATTTTATAACTAAAAATGAACATATGGATTTAAAACAAAATATTGTGTTCACGTATTTAAATTCCAAACATCTGAAACACTTACCACTTTATTATCAAGAATTGTTAATGCCTATTATAGAATAAAATCCAAGCTAAAATTTGAAATTGAAATTCAACATGTGTACGATCATCCTACTTTTTGTAATCCCAATATAAAGCTAAACGGTAAAATGCTTCCTTTCGAAAAATTCATTCACTCAGGTTTGATCCAGATAAAAGACATCTGTTATGAATTTATTCCCGGATTATTTAAAGTAGAAATCATTCAACAAAATTTTCCTGATGGAAAAACATACGAAAAAAACTGCATACGACAAGATTTTAAGATGCATTCCTGATACGTGGCAAATTTTACTGAAAACCATTAACCCGTTAAATACCGAGAGTATTCCGAAATTACGAATTTGTCTAGAAAACGACAGAGAAGTTCCTTTTCTAGGGGCAGTTACAAAATTTGTTTACAAACTCTTACTGTCAGAAATGTTTGAAACGCCAACAGCTGAAAACATTTTGAAACGTTGGCAAGTATGAAGATCTAAAAGTTTATGATAAGGTCTGTGTAACAGAATCCCAGCGGCACCCCTATAAATTAGGTATTAAAGTGGCCGCCTTGAGGAAAATGATGTTTTTTTATTATTGACTTGTGAAGGCCTTACGGTGACAGATATTTGCCTCACTGGCGGTCAAACACCATCACCTTATTTTTCCATATAGTCTAATTGCTACATTTTTTTTATACGACCACAAAAAAATGGCGGCGTCGTCGTCGTCGTCCGAAAACACATTGGTTTTCGCACTGTAACTTTAGTTTAAGTGAATGGATCTCTATGAAATTTTACCACCGTTCATTACCACAAAAGGAAGGTTGGGATTGATTTTGGGGGTTATGGTACCAACAGTTAAGGAATTAGGGGCCAAAAGGGGCCAAAATAAGCATTTTGTAACTTCCAGACATAACTTGTGTGTTAGTGTATGGATCTCTGACATTGTACCACAAGGTTCCATATCACAAAGGGAATGCTGGGATTGATTTTGGGGTAATTGCCTCAAAATTTTAGGAATTAGGGCCAAAAGGGCAAAAAACCAAGCATTTTTCTAGTTTCATGACAATAACGTGTGTGTAAGTGTATGGATCTTTATGAAATTGTACTACAAGGTTCCATATCACAAAGGGAAAGCTGGAATTGAGTTTGGGGGTAATTGCCCGAAACTTTTAGGAATTTGGGGCCAAAAAACAAGCATTTTTCTAGTTTCCAGACAATAACTTGTGTTCAAGTGTACGGATCTCTCTAAAATTGTACTGCAAGGTACCATACTACAAAGGGAAGGCTGGGATTGAGTTTGGGGGTGATGAATCATAAGGGGGTTCAAAAAATTTGAGGGGGGATTTTGTTTTCCATTTTAAATTGGTTATTTCTGATTTATATATAAAAGCAAATAATAATGATATAGTTTGAATAGGTAAATTAAAATTTTTTAAGTTCCTAGACCACATTCATTCTGTGTCAAAAACCTATGCTGTGTCAAATATTTAATCACAATCCAAATTCAGTGCTGTATCAAGCTTGAATGTTGTGTCCATACTTGCCCCAACTGTTCAGGGTTCGACCTCTGCGGTCGTATCAAACTGCGCCCAGCGGAGCATTTTATTCTATGATATTTTATATTATCTGTTCTGTAAATAAAGAAAGAGGGGTGCTTACCGCTACAATCCATCAAAGTACGTGTAGCTTAAGATGGGAAATTATTGCACATGCTGATAAAATACAGAGAATCGCAATTAAAAATCTTTGAATTTTTACTAAAATTGCAAACCAGTAGGACATATTTGATATAGATATAAATGATTTTTTTATAAATAGATATTTTGAAAAAGTTTGAACTTGTCTAATAGTTGTAACAAAGTTCCGAGATTGTCTGTTTTTTGCCGGGTTTGATTTCATTATTACACGCACTATGATGATGTGCTGTCACATGACAACATCAGAATTCAATGCAGTACAAAATTTGTCAATTTATATGTAATAGATCATTACCTTACAGCATCAGGGGTACCAAACTAACTTGGTTCAATATTGTAAGTGGAAATCTATGGAAATAATTCCATTTGCTTTACTTGCCTGTGTAAAAAAAAATCTTGTACATATATATATCTGATAAGTGTCTTTTGTATAAGCATGGAAATGGACTATTCAAAATATTACTTAATTTTTGATTGACACACAAACAATTAAATCAAATCTACATAATGTACTAGAAATGCAGAACATAATATTGTCACAAAAATCTGATCCTTATGAAGGCAGTCATATTTTTACAAAATTATGTTCAGTCTTGTTTACTTTTCCTTTGCATCCTTAGTACCATATGGTCCGAAAAGGCGAAAAAAGGGGAGGGTTGTGTGCATGTTAAACTGGTTTAACCCCTTAACATATGTTTTTCTGTACCAAGTCTAACTAGCTTTAATCCATTATGAGATATTGTATGAGGTGACATCATCAATGGTCAACATGGTCAATCCAAAACTTTAAATGAATCAATAACCATGATAAGTTAACATCAATAATTAAGAATATGGGCCCCTGTTTCATTAAAATTAAGTAAAGTTATTGATTGTTCATTGAATATTTTTAATTTGGTTCACCAATGAAATCTTCGAAAATTGATATCCGAAATTATAATACTCGAACTGTAGTAAATCTCTATAGATCGTTCTTGTTGCAACATTTTCAAAGTGCGTTTTGTTAATTTGTACAATTTTTTTTCTGAAAAATTACACTAAACTAGTTTATTCCTTCTTATGGTAGTTCACTCTGCATTCAGAAGGTCATTTCCATATTCATTGAAGTTACCTTCCTTCCAAGCTTGTGACTGGCAAGATTTTACATATCTTGGCTGCATTCCCCACCCACCACCACATTGCAAATTTCAGTCCAAGAGGAACCTTTTTTTATGCTTTTCACTTTAACAAAATTCCTGTGTAATAATTAGTTAGGTTTCTATTGATGTATAAATTATAATTTATAGAACAAAATGATAACATAGCTTTCCCATGTTTGCTGCCCACCTTATTTTTTTAGTCTGAAGAAACTATAGTCAGTTTACAATTACTTGTTATTTTAATGGTTTTTAACAAATTAAATGCTTGCCATTATCATGATTATTTAAAGAAATAAAGTTTGTTTACGATGTTTACACCCAGACATTCTTTGAATTGATTTTTTTTAAAACAAGGACCTGTTTAATTTAAAAAGAAATTGACTTATTCACATATTTATCATTTACTTTTATTGATAAATAACTTTTATGCAAGGAGAGAAAAAAAATAGTATCATTTAATATCAGAACTTCCTGAAGGTGCTGGACTTGGACTGATGAAATAATGCAATACAGAATATGGCATGAAATGAAGCATGGAGAATTTTACACAGCAAGAAAACCCTTAAATGCCATTTACATCTTCTCTGAAACCACTTTGTTTATTACTTCTTCTTTGAAACCACTGTTTTTATTACACCTTCTTCATGTTCTTTGAAACAAAACAAATTAAATTAAAATTCTAATAAAATCGGGATATTTTATTATATTGCCAGTCATTATGATTTTATTGTTGGCCCTATTTGCTTTTTCTGGTACTTTGAATTATTTAATAATTTTTTCCATCTTTATTAACATTGTATATTAGATTATTTTTAACTTTACTCTTTGAAAGAAGAAATTTTAATGCACACAAAAACTAACTGTGTACAAAACTTAAATATGTTTAAACTTTATCAATGATTATAAACGATAAACATTAAAATTAGTTATAAAAGCTTGAAATTTAGCAGAATATTTATGAAATCCTAGATGAGAAGCTAAAACACTTGTCATAATTAGTTAAAAATGGTACAGATCATAATAAATCACATGACCAACCCTATGGCCAACCTACCATGATACTGTTTCCTATACACATTTTAGATGACCAGATATTTTAACCATCACCTGGATACCTTATAAAATTGCATAGATTGCATTACCTTTTTTTTTAGAAAGGAAAATAATAATATTACCATGATTACAGATAATGTATGTGTGACATTATTGAGTCAAGTCATATACATAAATATTTAGACGCCACATCAATTCACTGCCTTATGACAATGCTTTCATATCAGTTAAATGTTATATCCAGTAATTTGTTGGTCAAACCCAGTTTATTTATTGGTCATATCCAGTATTTGTACAATATATGGTGGTCACATCCAGTAAGTTGTTGTCGTATCCAGTATATATGTTGGTTATATCCAGTATATGTATAGTATATGGTGCTCGTATTCAGTAAATTGTTGTCGTATCCCGTAAATTGTTGTCATATCCAGTATGTTGTGATCGTTTCCAGTAAATTGCTGTGATATCTGATGTATCAACTTCATAAATCCGTTCATATCATCCATCTTTTTTGATTGATAAAATGTAAAAAGGGGGCAGGGATACAGTTCCTCAAAATAAAATCAAGTTCTATTAAATAATGAGTAATTGCTGCTGTTGAACACCAGTCTGTGTTTTTGATCAAATAAAAGAACAGCAATTAAATTACAGACCGTTGGTTTTTGAATAGTTTTACACATGTAATTTGTGGGGCCCTTTATAGCTTGCTGTTCGGTTTGAGCCAAGGCTCCGTGTTGAAGACCGTACTTTGACCTATAATGGTTTACTTTTAGTAATTGTGACTTGGGTGAGAGACTTGTCTCATTGGCACTCATGCCACATCTTCTTATATCTACATATGAGCTTGTATTTAATTCTATGGTGAAGTGCTTATATTTATCCTCAAATTTGTACATGTTTTTCATACATTGTCATAAATATAGTGAACTTAACAGTAAGAGGTTTCACTCATTGTTGAAGACTGTACAGTGATCTTTTGTTCATAGCATCGTCCTTTCATGTATAACTTTAGAGGATTGTTTTCTCATTTATAAGCAGTCATACCTCAATAGGTAGAAGGAATTTGTAGAACCAACAGATTTTCCCTGTTCTTTTTTAGTATTTACTGCTTTTGTCAATTTAAAGCCTGGAAAATTATATATCAAAGGATGATATGAAGGATTTACAATTGGGCTGTTTTTCCTCAATTTCTTGTACTTGATAAATAAGTAGTGCGGTACATGGTATCTGCTGTGCAGTGCTATAAATTGTCTCCTCCGCATTATTTTAAATCAATCAATCAATCAATCAAAAAAAAAATTTCATCATCAATCAGTAAAATTGTAAAAGGATTAAAATCAATCAATCAACAGAAGAAGTATCATTTTATCAACCAGTACACATTCCTGTGGTCTTTTATTGAATTGGAACTTCAAAATAATGTGTTTTATCCATAATTCAATCTTAAGTTATCAATAAATCATGTTATTATTGATGTCATTTATCAATCAAACTTGGGTTATCAATCATATAATCCTCTGTTATCAATCAATCACGTTATCAATCATGTTTTTAATCATATCATTTATCAATCTACTGCATTGTACTGTTATCAATTAATCATGTTATCATTGATGCCATTTACATTGTATATCAGTCAAAATGGTCTTTTATCAATCAATCTTAAGTTATCAATCATACAAACTTGTTTTCGATCAGTCGTGTTATCATTGATATTTATCAATCAATCATGTTATCATTGATGTCATTTATTCATCAATTTAGTCTTTAAATATCAATCAATCATGTTGCAGTCAATGTGGTCTTTTTTAAATAAAATTCAATAAAAATTAACAATCAATTCTGCTCATTTAAATTTTCTCTGATTAGAAGTAATACATTCCCCAGTGGTCTAGTAATTTTTGTGCAATCTTCAAGTCAGCATTTTCCTTTTCCATGTTTCCATTTATCTTAGAGTTGTTTAATTTATTTTTTAGTTCATGGTACTTGGCGCTAATGTCTATCTGGAGTTTGGAAAACAATTTGTCATACTTCATCGAGAAGGGTGCATGAGAGGGATGGTTTTGCTTCAGTCCTTTATATTTGATCCACTCTAATACTTCTGGTGTTTTTTCCAGCAACTGCACAGCAAGATCCAACGGTGTCTTTTTTCCACTAGATGGTTCTGAAAGAAAAGTAAAATTCACTATTTATAAAAAAATGTCAACATATATAATGTATATATATATACTTCAACATCATTTATGAAAATTTAAAGATGTAATATTATATAGCATTTGAGACAACCACCAAACAGAAAGAAAAAAAAATAATCTGATGTTCAAAAAAAGGTCAGCAATGTATGTCTATCAACAATCTAAATAATTTTTAACAGTATTAAATCCTTACCAGTAGTTTCCTGGCTGGTTTCAAAAAGTTTCCGTTTTGCAGTCAATTTTCTTGGAATGAACTGGCTTCACCTCTGTTTGATCTTTTTGATGGCCAATTGTTTTTGAACTCGCTTTCACGTCTAAAAGAACATTTTGTATTAAAGAAAACATAATTATTACATGTATTAAAAATAGCACTTCTGTTAAAGGAAACAATTCCCAGGTGCTATAGTTCTAAACCATAAAACACTTTGAATATTCTTATGATTGTTAGAAGTGGCTGTTTATTTACGCTAGCAAATAGTGCATGATAGAAAATGAATGTTATACCTTTTACAGGTTCTGAAGTGTTACAGGCTAATTTTCCCTTTCTGTTTTCAGCTTCCTCTTTGACATTGATAAAGTATAATCTCCTGATTTCTTTATCTATACTTCCTTTCTGTTCTTTGTTAGAGAGTTTGGCATCTGAAACAGACCATTACAATGTGTCTTAAAATTTACTTCATAATTAAATGAAATAAAAATTAAAAATATTCATTCATTCAGTTAGAAATGAATTATTCAACCATGTCAACTATGCTGTTAAAACAAAATTAAAGATTTGCAGAGTTATCTCCCTTAGCCATTTGTTATATTAAGCTACATCAGTTGTATAGATGGGTAAATTTGTTCCTAATATAAAACTAGGTAGCTCAGATGTAAGAGCAACTCCACAAGGTTGAGGAGGTTCCAGGTTCAAATCCTGGCCTAGTATTTATCCTTGTCCATTGTTGCAGTATATTTGCTATCAGTATACATTTGTATGTATGGGATTGAATCTTCATGGTTTATGCAAAACTTACCAAAGGCATAATGAACTTCAGCTGTCAGTGTGACCATATTCTTGCCACTTTCTTGTATAGGTGGGCATTTGTTTTGCTCTGAAATGTTAATGCACCTATTTTAAATTCTTGTTGCTGGGTTTCCGATGGAAAAATTTTGTTATTAAACTTGTAAAGTACAATGGGTGTGTGGGCAGTTTCCAACATATGAATGGTTGAACCAATTCTTTTCAAATTTAAATATGTTTCTTCACTTTTCCTGTTCTGGAGCTGTGCATGGTACATGTATTTGAAAGATTGAAATTTGATGCAATTTAAATAAATTCCAATAAATGTAAAAAAATCTGTTTACTATTGACTGACAGCTCCTGTTTTTCTAAAAAGTAAAGAAGAAGTATTGAGTCTGATTTTGTACAATTAATTTAATAACTAGTTTATTCTAGATTTCAATTGGTTGATTAAGTTAAATTACTGAAATAGTAGAAAAAATCTCTAATCCAACCAACATTCTGCTGATTTTATGTTTCCATGGCAATAAATGCATACATGAATTGTTATCAAATATCTATTTCAGTAGGTACCTGGCAAAATATCACTGAGAATTGATGTTTGTTCCTCTTGATTGCTGCAGCTTTTCTTGTCATAAAGAATTAATGCAGGATCTTCAACTTCCTGCGCATTATCTGGGGAAAAAAACAACTTAAAACTGGTAAAAAATAATTTTATGTTAAGGTTATTATTCAGCAACCTAGTTTACACACAAATCAAAAATCTATTTAATAATTATAATTGTAAACTGAAACATTTTAACTAATGTTTTTAATATTAACTTTTTTTACCACTGAATTCCATTCATGTGTATCAGCCATGAATCGCATTTTTCCATTCATGTGTCTAAGTCAAGATAGTTGAATATGTAGTCCCATTACATTATAAGGTTATATGTGTGGTAAGCTTGCTTATTAGCTGAACCGTGAAGTCATTATTAGGTAAGGTATACTACCCTCCTTTAGAAGTAGTCTAGTCCTACAGACAGAAAGGTTGGTTATCTGCCGGACTAGTCTACTCTTCAAGGAGGGTATTTTACCTAACCGTAATAATGACTTTGCGGTTCAGCTAGCAAGCAAGCTAACCAAACATATTACCTTTACCTACACACTCAATGCAATTGGCTGTAACTAAGAAATTGGATAAATATATTCATTTAGATGTGAGCTTAGTAAATTATCTGGGTTTTATCTCGATTTCATGTTTCCTTACACATAGAGTGCAATATCATTTGGAATATACCAAAATTTAAATTATCATTACTGTGCAGAAAGTAAACGTGATGATGTATCAAAATGATAACGTTTACAGAGAGAAATATAGACTGCTGTTTTAGTACAGATGTTCCGTATTTTAAATATCTAAATGTTAGTGTTTTCTTTTGCAATAAAACTGCCAGTATTGAGTAATATGAAAAAAATAAGGGCAAGGTGTTGACTTGAATCATTGTTTCAATTCACTTCAGTATCTAGTCTCTGAGCATTTCATTATAAGTGAATGGTTATATTTTATTCTTATGTTTATAAATTACCTTGCATGATTGGTTCCTCTGTTGTGGAGAGGTCATCCAATATGTCACCTGAAAAAATGGAAGCAGATCAAATATCTTTTCACTTAAAAAATAACACAAGCAATCATGATATAAAAAGAATGAACTTGTTACTACTTAGTTCAGTGCTGAAGGACTTTACCAAATATGTTTTTTATAATTAAATTAAATTCTTTATTACCTTGAACTTTACAGTTCATCGGTGTCAATACAAATTTCAAAGTACACAAGTAAACAGACAGAGAATGTTTATGTAATATTGTCTCTGATTTTAAATGCAGTAAAAATGTATTTTCCTAAATTGGTTAACTGTTTGATGTTCTTTAAACTTAAAAGTTCAATAAATTTAAACACACTTGGTCTAGACCAGTAATATTTCTTAATGAATTTTACTCTAAGTTCCTTATATATTGGACACACTAAGATGAAATGGAATTCGTCTTCAATACACTGACGGCAAATTGTACATATACGACGTGACAACTCAATACTTTGGTAGCGTCCAGTTTCAACTGCTAATAAATGCGAAGAAAGTCTTATTTTTGAAAGAGCTCTTCGGTACACAACAGGAATATATTTTGTCAAATAAAATTGTAAATCAAAACTGTTTATAATGTATTTATAGATACAGCACTTGTTACTGCTATCAAGTTTTTTATAATTACTAATGCTTACCCTTATGTTTCAGAGGACATATGTGGTGACTATTGTCGGTGTATTGGTGTGACATCAAGAATGCAGAACTTTTAATAAGAAGGGGATAATATTAGAATAATTAATGGTATGAATTAAATGGTTTACATGGTTTTTTCATCAGTCAATTCTTCAACCTTTACATCGGTAAATATCATAGTATTTCATGTAGGGTTTGTATATTAAGAAAGTTGCAGTCACATTTTTGTAAAGTTTTTACGCATTTTGATCATTTCACTTGTATAACTTGCTTACCATTATGTTTCTTTGGTGGTATTGCTTTTTCTTTGCTCATGTGGACTGTTGCTGAAAAATAAATGAGAATTCATGTTTTTAAAAATCTACTTTCAATAGAAAGATGTTCTGTTTTTAGCAAAATATTACTAGTAATGACCCAATTAATTAGCATGTTTCTCAGAGGTTTGTAACTTTAAAAGTGATAATTTTCCTCGAGTATATATGGTAAAAAAACAAAACTGAGTTTGTTAAGTTTCCAGTCTCTGCTCTTGTTTGCCTCTCAGTCCTGTATCAGTTTAAAGTATTTGGTTAAGGTAAATGATTAAGTTTTAGCCATATCAGCTTGAAGCTTGATAGTACATATGTTCATTCAGATGTGATCTTTCTAAGTTATATGTCAAATTACAGTATTCATATCTCATGGTTTTTTGAACATGGGAACTGATGAAATGAGTGTGTGATCAGGCCATCGGTGTAATGTGGACACACTTTATTGTTATTTTTAATTTTTGACAATTATGTAGCAAGTTTTATTCATTTATGTCAAATTTACTTAATAAATAATTGGTGTTTAAAGCACTCTATATTTTATTTTATAATTATACACACCTGATCTGATCTGTGTGTCGAGGAAAACAACCTTTTCATTATTCTTAGTTTTAAGTCTAAGTATTGGCACAATGAGTTTCTGTAATTTGACCAAAGAAATACAGCTTTCCCAGATGCTATTTACATGAGTGATTTCTTTTTTCAGTGAAGTTGAACGGTAATTTGACAGTGGAGGACCCTCCAATCTGAAGTTTGGTTCATTAATGCTGTCATGAAATACAACATTTTCACCATCATAATGCCACCAGATTTGATCACCAGGGATAATGAAATCTGCGATTCTTGCTAAATGAGATTGCACAGCTGATGATTTTCCAGATAACAGTTTCTTTGTGAAGATGGTATTTTCCTGTGTGGTAGACGCTTAGCTTGGCGACTGATGGTTGAGTCTTGCTTTGCAAATGAGTCACTTCTGTCATCACTATTCTGTTGAGCATTATATCGAATGATTGTATTATCTATAATCCAACCTGGTTTCCTATTTGTTGTAGTTTCAGCAATTCTACGTAAGCTTCCAAATGATCTTTCTTCTTGTTCACATAAAATTGATTTTGTATTCACAATCCTGTAGACTTCTGGTAGAAGTAAACTAAACTGTGGAAATGGCAACCATACAGTTTTCTGGTGGTTATTTTCACTGGTGTTGCTATAACAGATTTTGTTAATACTCCAAATAAAAAAGTAAGGTTATACAACCGTAGTATCTGCCGTGGTGATCTTTTATCCTCTGAGCTGTATGCAATGTTGATAATTTCAACTAGTACTTGAATCAAGTCAACTGTATCTTCAGACATTTTATCATGCTGTTGTTCATTTAATACATATTGTACTAGTTGTATCGCAAAATGCCTAGCGTCAGAACCCTTAATTTGATTTTTATCACCAATGGTTTTTGAACAAAAATTTTCTAATTCGGCTTTTGTTTCTTTGTTTTCAACATGGTGGGGTAGTTCAGTAATGATGTTTTGTACAATGTTACATATATCATGCAATGGTTCACAAGGCATAACTTCATAGCTTTCAATATTCATTTCTTTTAATGTTTTATCGGGGTGTGTCATAAGTAACGCAGGGGGTCTACATATCCCATGGAGTTCTGATGTTAGCTCTTCCTGTAATCTTGACTTTAAATTTAAATGAAAAGTATCAACACCCCTTTCTTCAAGCTTATCAATCAATTCTTCCTTTTTCAAGTTTTGAAATGGATTTATTATTCCGTTCTTAATTTTAATCCAGGAGGAACCTTCAACAACAAGTTTTGTTCTATCCTCAAGATCTAAGGGTATCATTTGATAGCAGCATTCCAAATTCATATGGCTTTTACTTTCTACACCACAAATACAGCTGAAGTTTCCCCCTCTCTGTTGACCAGCCTCAAATTGCCTGGCTGGTCCATCACCACTGAAAAGTCTGAGTTTGAAAATAAGGTCAATGTCTCCATATCTTATTTTATTCGTCAATTGTTTTAAGTCTTCAATCCTTGCTTCAGTGTAACTTATCTGATCAATATCTTTGCTGGCTGAAATATGAAAAATTGTACATTATTTTCTATTTTCAAAAATTATTTAAAGAATGACTAATATTTTTTCTGTCTATGAAGAAATAACATAAAAAAATGTAGTGCACACTAAATAAGCCTCGTAGCAGGTTATTTAAAAGTGTGCACAAAATTTTTTAGTTTGTTTAGAATAGACAGAAAAAATATTAGTCATCACTTATAATTTAATTCTAAATTGCATTTGTAAGGGGTACATCAATAATATTGAAGATGTCACGGTCACATGACAAAATTATGTCTATCAGCTGATAGACAAAAACCTCTCAGTCAATCAAAAGATGTATTAAATCCAAAATTAAATTATTAGATTTTGTAATTATTAGAAGTATATCACTTTATTTGTATTGATGACTATGTAAGGTGTATCGATAAACTTTAATGCATTGTATGTAAACTGTGTTTTTGAAGCTGTAAATATCATGAAGGGTCAATTTTAAAACCTATCTGCTATAACATATGAATAGATTGCAATATTTATAGAAGGTGTCGCATTCATGCAAATACTGTTTTTATATGTAATTTGCATTTCATTCAGAATATCATATGTAGAGGTCAATAAATTAGAAAAAGAAACACCTACATAACATTAAGCTTTTTCTTCACAATGTTTTGTTTTTATATAAATAAATTTTTTGTATTAAGGATGTACTTGGGTGAGGTTTTGGAATTTGTTTCAGATGTTCGGACTCCTTGGTGTTTTTCCCTATGATACAATGTAAAATATTTTGCCCCATAACACCCATTAATTTTTTCATATAAGACTTAATAGCTCATGAAAGGTTATTTACCAAAATGTAAGCAGATAAATGATTTTTAACCTTTTGATTTGAGACTCAATTAATACCAATGCAAATATAAGGTAAAAGTCCGAGTCCGTCTTTTACCGCCATATTTTAAAAATCAAATATCTGGAAAAGGAGCTCCATGAGCTATCAATATTTTAGCTTATTTTGATCCTTATCTGAAGCTCTTCCGGGTTATAGTATCAATTTTAAATTCTTGATTTATTTAATTTCACCTATGTACATCCTTAATGATCTGTTATTTTAAGAATTGAAAGCATTTTTTTCTATTCATTAGAAATGAAAATGAAATTTAAAAGCTGTCTGTACCCCAACCCCTAGAAATAAAATAAAATTGCTTTCTTTGTATACTTTTTCTGTATTTGAAAAAATGTTATGCTTATTGTGATATCAGGGTTGCCATTTAATAGTCGTATAGATCCACATCTTATATTCATTTGGCAGATATTAGAAAATATGTATATTTTGTTTGAACAAAAGTATAAATATCTACACTGTACTAAAAAAATGTAGATCATAATATGGATTTTTTTCTCAAACCCAATTTGGTACATTGTATTTTGATATACACCTAAGATTATTATTATTGCAAAGTGACAATTTTTTATGTATAAATGTGTGAAACAGGGAAATCTTGTGGACAAGATATTGAAGTGCGTTCCCATTATAATAGCTCCTAACTGTTTTGATTTTGTTGACCTGATAATTTTAAGGGGAGATAATTTCATTCAAACAATCTTGTTTTCTTTTTATAAATATTTTTATGCTACATTTTGTATATGAATTGAGTCGCAGATTTCATTGATACCCACTCCCTAATATTATAGAATTGGTCAAATATTAATTCTTTCACTAATTTGTTTGGCCTATTAGTTCTGGTTATTATTATGCCCCATTTATGGGCATTATGTTTTCTGGTTCGACTGTAAACAATTACTTTATTTTCCGTCAGATTTCCATCTTTACTAATAGAACTTGAAATAGCGGTCTTTGGGGCAATTTGGTTTCCAAGATAGATTGTACCATCGGCAAGTTTTTGTTTAATAACTTCTTTAAAGTTTTTTGATGATCTTGGTGTTGGAAAAGATAATTTTTTCATTATCTTTTTCTTTGGTCGTCTCACCCTCCTTAAATTATCCCTGCCTGAAACTGCTTTATGTTTATTAAAAGACATAATATCTATGTCATTTGCTTTGGCAAACATAAATAAAACTTGGCCAGCATTTTGGGGCTTGTTTCCTGTAATCGTGTTTGTGACGTCATATTTTTTCGCAAGTCTTGTCCAATTTACAATGCCTTTTTCCATTAAAGACTTAATCTCTACAAGGAACTCTTCTTTGTTAAAGGTATAATTGGAAAAGTTCCCATGATGTTTCTTGTGGACAACTTGACCTTTTTGTTCTTTTTCCAATCTTATTTTAGTTTCTTTCTCAGCATTCGCCTTGCTCTCGTACAGATGCATTCTCTCTCGATCATGCTGTTTAAATGACTTTCCTGATGCTAGGAAATTCTCAACGTCTCTGTTATTGACACTTATAGCTTCAATAATTTGGATTTTGTTTTTCTTCAGTAAAGTTAGTTCTTTTTTAACTTTATCAGCTGATTTTTCAATAGGTGACAAATGTAATGCTTCTGCAGCAGATTTTTCAAAAAAATTTCGGAACTGGTTTTCAAACAATGGATTTAAAACATTAATTAAAGCTTGTGCTGTCTTTTTACCTTTTGTTGCTGTGCTGGTTGGTAATATAGATGAAACATTTTCTACTATCTGCTCACTTAAATTCAAGATTTCAATGGATGTCTCTGAGACAGATTTATGAATTTTAGAAATATCTATATGTGTGATGTTATAAGGCATACAGTTTTCTAGTTTGTGCTGTTTGCGTTCTGTTTCAGAAATTTTTAACCATTGAATTAAATTAAAATGGTTAATAAATGTCTCCCTTTCTCCACCTTGATTTCTATTTTCATAGTATTTAGCATTTGTTACATACATCTGAATCCTTGCTGTTTTTGACAATATAACTTAAAATTGTTGATTTGCATAGATGGATATTTATGCATAAATAGAGAATAGTTTTCATGACGCTGTTTCAGTGATAAAGATGAATTATATACAGGGGTCAAAGTATTTTGCTCCGATCTGCTATGTGGGTTATTGAAATAGTTGATAGATGTGGAATCTTTTGTTGACCTTGAAATTATCACTTTTGCAAAATTGCAGATGTTCATTGTAAATGTCAAAAATAATTATCAAAGAAAAATGTTTTTAAATATAACTGTAATTATGACTATTTCTTCATGTTGTATTCATTGATGTTGTCTAATAAACTAGATTGAAAAAATTCTTGTTAACTCATTCTTCTTCTTCTCAGGAAAGGAAGTGGTATGCAGTACAGATCAGTAATGCAGAAAAAGAAAGTTGATAAATGAAAGAAATATATTCAGGGTTTCCAGTTTAGATTAAAATGAAGTCGATTTATACATGATTTTTTTTTAAATCATGAAAAGCGTTGAGTGAGATTTTCAAAGTGAAAAATGATTATTTTATAAAGAAATATTTCAGGAAAAAAATAACCAACAAAAAAAGATTTTCACTACATAACTGATGAATTTACATTAAAAAAACATGGAAAAATTGCTTTTTTAATTGTAAGGAGGTTTTTTTTACACTAATGTTACCATGGGATCAATCCATGGGATCCTTCAATGGACAAAGACATGGACAGTGATGTACTTAAAGAGCAAATGTCTAGTTTCCTTCTTGTTTGGAAATTTAAAAAAAAGTGATGGTTTTTAATACGGTAAGTTAAACTAGTGTCTTTGTTTTTTCTCTTGGATCACTCGAGCGTTTGTAAACAATGACGACCTTGTCGGAAATGTTATCTAGTTTTGTATTTTAAATCTGTTCAACCTTTTTATCGGAAACTTCTAGACTTGTATTAATAATCAATCTTTTCAGAATTAATTGAACAATTGCGACACATCTGGCGCTTGGTTGTCACATTTTGTCATAGTACACTAGCATCCTTAAAAGTGGGGGCATTTGTAAAATTTCCACCTCCGTCCAGTTAAAATACGTTTTTACATTCATTCACGCTGTCAGTACTGTTATCGCCAGCAATTTCCTGAAAATATATAAAGGGAAGAGTTGATACATCCAAACTTTACTGTATAAATATGATGATAAAAGGTTGTGCAAATTATATGAAGTGCAGAGATATATTTATATCAAATAAGTCAAGTGACAACCATGGGGAAATTCCCATGAAAGTGAAAGTAGAAAAAAATGAAATCTTACAATCTATTTAATTGATATCACCTATATATGAACGCCTCGAATGTTCAAATATACGATTTTCAACAATATTTAGAAGAAATAGCGATTTGACAGAATTTTTACGGAATTACAATTTGGACCTGCCTTAAACTATCTGCGTAGAATAAAATCCAAGCTAAAATTTGAAATTGAAATTCAACATGTGTACGATAATCCTACTTTTTGTAATCCCAATATAAAGCTAAACGGTAAAATGCTTCTTTTCGAAAATTTCATTTACTCAGGTTTGATCCCGATAAAAGACATCTATTATGAATTTATTTCCGGATTTTTTACTTCCGGTTCGATTAGTAGAAATAATCCAGCAAAATTTTCCTGATGAAAAAACACACGAAATAAAAACTGCATACGACAAGCTTTTGAGATGTATTCCTGATACGTGGAAAATTTTACCGAAAACCATAAACCCGTTAAATACCGAGAGAGTTCCGAAACTACGTATTTGTTTAGAAAACGACAGAGAAGTTCCTTTTCTAGGGGCAGTTACAAAATTTTTTTACAAACTCTTACTGTCAGAAATGTTTGAAACGCCCACAGCTGAAAAGCATGAGGCGGAGAAATATCCGTCGATCAATTTTACAAGATTATATTCAGTAACCAATCAGAATGGTCTATCTCCCGACTGTCATTGTCTGAACTATAGGATTGTACACAGGGCTATTTTTACCTTAGAAAAGTTGTTTAAATTTGGTCAAGTGGACAGCGACACATGCAAAGCGTGCGGTCTATATACAGAAAACTTGTTACACCTGTTTGCCCTATGTCCGAAGTTGACCCCGATACATAACTTTCTGAAAGACATGTTACACAACATTTTTATTGATTATCCCCCTAATGTTGTGAATTTGATAAATTATGAGGAACTGATGATATTTGGGTACCTTAGTCGTTCAAAGATTGTGAACACATATTTTTTTATTTTTTTTCTGAGTGTAGCTAGATTATGCATCTTCAAAACACGCAATCTTAAAGTGTTTCATGATAAAGACATAGATACAGTGAGACCATTCAAATTTACAATTAGAAAAGATATAGAATATGCATACATTTATCACAAAATAAACCACCAACAACAGATCTTCGATAAATATTTTTTACGCAATAATACCTAAGTGCATATTGAAAACGACAAAATCATTTTATTTTTTTAAACACATGAAATCTATATAAAACTGATTACAATTGTAATCTACTAGTTTCTGAATATTTTATTTTGAATCTTAAACAGAACAATACAATTTAAAAAAAAAAAGAAAGGCTGTCCGTCAAATGAATGACCAAAGGGTGTGTTTGACTTTTGCAAAAACCATATTAGAATTATCTCTCTTTGGGTATACATTGAATCATTAATTGTTTTATAAACACTTGTCTTTTAAAAAATATATCTAGATGGAAATCATTACTAACAAAAAGGTTAATACTAACAAATCTGTACATACCAAAGATGGCAACAAAGAGGTTTGTCTCTTGGTGTTTTTATGTAAATAGTAAATAAATAATTTTAATGATGAAAAAAAAGCACTCTGGACTCTGAATCCAGCGATCCGAGTTCAAATCTCGGTGGAACCTAAGCTTTTTCTGTCATATAAGTCATATTTTTACAAACTTAAACAGAAAGTTTAATAAACATGGGAAATTAGTTCAGTGAGAGAGCTTGAATTCGCGATGGCGAAATAATAAAAGAGACCGATAGCTTAACACGATTAAGTCACATTTACTTATTTATCACATTGATATAACATTGACAGTACCATATCCCCATACACGTCAGCACGTGTAGAGCATATATTTTCACGGCTATTACACTTATGTGAATAGAGCAACAACAATATCTAATACATAAAATAAATCATAAAATAAGAAATCATAAACCCAATTAATTAAATGACGAAGAAAAAAACACACGACTGCCAACGGATGATGAAGACTACATAAAGTTGTTCATAAAAGAAACGTGAGTCACAATGACTAAAAAGTAAGTCAGGTTCCACCGAGATTTGAACTCGGATCGCTGGATTCAAAGTCCAGAGTGCTAACCATTACACCATGGAACCTGTTAACAAAAATATAGAAATGTATGTATCTAACAATGATCAACTTAATAACCTGCCAAAACTTTCACCGGAATGTTATACAAATACGGATATGCTTTTGTGTGTGCTAGTACTGTACTATTTCTATATGCCAAAATAGCATCATGTATACCGACAACAACACCCTCTAAGATTGAAACGATCGTAAAAAGGTTAATTATGTTGTAGAAAAATAAAACCCATCTGATGTACAGTGGTTGTCGTCTGTTTATGTAGTTCATAGGCGTTTCTCGTTTTTATATAGATTAGACCGTTGGTTTTCCCGTTTGAATGGTTTTACACTTGTAATTTTTGGGGCCCTTTATAGCTTGCTGTTCTGTGTGAGCCAAGGCTCCGTGTTGAAGGCCGTACCTTGACCTATAATGGTTTACTTTTATAAATTGTTACTTGGATGGGGAGTTGTCTCATTGGCGCTCATACCACATTTTCCTATATCTATTGTAGTCTTTCCTTCATATTTTTTTTTGTTACCTGTTTCAAAATCATATGGTTTCCTTATCTTATTTTTTAAGAAAATATAAAAAGGGTATAATCATGATGATACAAGTACAATTGTTGAAAATGTTGTGTTTCCAAATCCATAGTTGTGATTAAATATGATACATTACTTTTATTATGATACTATTTACATATCCTTTTTAGTTTTGGTAAAGAACAAAAGAAAAGAGAAATTTACAGGAGAGACATATGTGGAAAGCAAATTAACAAAGCCATTGCAAAAATTAAATAAAACTACATACCTAGACATAGCTTTTTTCATCAGATCTGTGGCACCAAGACCACCTAGTCTTTTCAGCAGAGATTTCTATAAAAAAAAATATGCAAAAACAATTTAAATACAATGTATTCTGAAAACATGTGCAAGTTAATATCATTAAATAAACTAGACATCAGAATTGCTGTGCACACTGTCAATAAATTCCATTTTGTTTTTTTAATTTTTTTTCTTAATGCATACGAAAAATAGAAAATCTACTCATCACTTTGGGGATTATTCTGAGAAAAAAATAGACCTAATTAGCATCTTGGCAGTTCTTTAATTTTTTTTGATTAATAAAAAACATGCTAAATGAACTTGAAGGTATATTGATAATTTTTGAAAACAATTGCCCAAATTAAACGTTTCAATCCTTAACATGCATTTAACTTTGTTTTTCAGTTCAACAGTTTAAGTATACTGTTGGAATGCTCCTTTATTTGAATAAACATATGCATTCAGACTATTACATAACATACCAATGCAGACTGCTGCTCCTCACTTTCAAGCCTCTCTTCTAATGCTATAAAATCTTCAGAGGTTACTGCGATTACAAAATCATAATTTGCATTGGCATTGTGACCCCTTTCCTCTCTCATTTCTGTGTTTACAAGAGTTTTCCCTAAGTCTCTGATTTCAAATAAGACATGGAAGATCTTTCTTTGAAATTCTAGACTATTAATAAAAAGAACTTTTTAATACTGTTTCTTCAAATCAACGCATAAATCTTTGCAATCAACTATTCTTAAGACACATATTGTGTAATGTTCATATGATATTAATTTCAATTCTCTACTTCATATTTAGCTACAAGCAGTCTTCCTGAATTAAGTTTGATGGTCAAAACCAATAAAAAGAATCAAGCAAGATATGCAATACATATGATAACATGATTTGTTGTTTACATTAATAACTGTCACTTTTTTCAAAATAATATTGAGAACTAGTATGCATTTTCATGATTTAGCAGGCTTACAGCCTTCAAAATTTTCAAAAAAAAAGAAAAGTCATCTCCATCAGAAATATTATCATCCACTATCTAAGTAGAAGCTCTATGTTTTAGTTTTGTAAATCTATTTACTTTCTACAGACATTGGAAAGATATCAGTTGATGATCTTGATGGTTTTACTAAGTTTGGCAACTTATCCACTTCCTCCTGATTTGTAATATTATTAGATGGCCCTCTAGATCTGCTGCTAGAACTTGATCTTGTTTCATTATCAGATTGTCTGCTAGTAGATCTTCTGCTAGATGGGCTTCTGAAAGAACTAGTCCTCCTTGAACTGCTTCTTTTACTGGAGGAACTAGGCCCTCTGTAATCTGAACACCTACTAACAGATCGCCTCCTCGATCTGCTTCTTTTACTGGAGGAACTAGGCCTTCTGTAATCTGATGTCCTACTACTCGATCTGCTTCTTTTACTCGAGGAACTAGGCCCTCTGTAATCTGATGTCCTACATGTACTTTCAGAACGCCTCCTCGATCTGCTTCTTTTACTGGAGGAACTAGGCTCTCGGTAATCTGATGTTCTACTTTCAGAAGGCCTCCTCGATCTGCTTCTTTTATTGGAGGAACTAGGCCTTCTGTAATCTGATGTCATACTTTTAAAACGACTTCTCGATCTGCTTCTTTTATTAGAGGAACTAGGCCTTCTGTAATCTGATGTCCTACTCATTGAATGCCTCCTCGATCTGCTTCTTTTACTGGAGGACATAGGGCTAAGCCTTCTATGATCAGCTGATCCTCTACTGCTGGAACGGCTTCTAGGTCTGCATAACTCATTACTTCCAGACCTACTTCTTGTCCTTTCTAAGGCACAACCATTCTTTAAGCGTTCTGAAGAAATAGATGAAAACTTCTGTGGAGGCGTTGGGAGTCCTTGGGTCACACTTTTGTCTGAAGTAAAACATAACATTCTTCCCGCTGCAAATGTTTGCACCTGTCCTAAGTCAGGAATCTGATGTACAGTAGTTGTCGTTTGTTTATGTAATTTATTCGTGTTACTCGTTTCTTGTTTTTTATATAGACTAGACCGTTGGTTTTCCCGTTTGAATAGTTTTACACTAGTAATTTTGAGGCCCTTTATAGCTTGTTGTTCGGTGTGAGCCAAGGCTCCGTGTTGAAGGCCGTACATTGACCTATAATGGTTTACTTTTATAAATTGTTATTTGGATGGAGAGTTGTCTCATTGGAACTCACACCACATCTTCCTATATCTATTAAAAGATTAGATAGTGTGTCTGGTAGTTTATTAAGGCATTTTTTTTTTATAAATTATCAACAAAATTAAGTGTCTGTCTACAGCGCATTATATATACATTTCTTTTTTTCTAATTGAAAATTAAATAAAATGGCTCTTAATGCAAAATGTTTAAGAAGTCATTCAAACAGATATTATAGGTCTGAAAGACCTAATCAAAGTAGTGGACTTTGCTGTACCACCTAAGATCTATATACTAGCAAAGTAGCATTACTGCTCCATGTTTACATGTAGTAGCTGAGAAAACGACTTAAACACAGCGAAGTAGCTCAAGCTGAAAATATAGTAAAAAGTGGCATATTGTCAGATTTTGGGAATCCTCTGGTTTTATTTACCCAAGCGACATTAAAAATTTTGCCCTGGTCCTACACCTTTCTTTTTTTAATTTCAATTTCATATAGTTTTAAAAATCCTTGTTATTTTTTCATAGTTAATAGTAAAGATCGAAAAATTTAAGAAAAAAATATTTCCCTCCAAAATTTGAATAAATCTGCGTCCATTAACTTAAAGATTGAGACATAAACATGATAGAAATATATCAACTCCCTATTAAATAAATCTACCTACATTTGTACACATCTAAAATGACATACCACATATTTTTTTATTCAAACCAATTGCATGGCTTCCTACTTAACATGCTTAAGACGCTGGGTTACTGATTCCACAATATATTTCCTCCTTACCTTTACTTTTGTCTTTGGACATACTCTTATTTAGGTCTTTTTGGGATATTTCCTTTTCTGATGTTTCTTTCAATGCATCTGAGGTTTCTGTAAATATTAACATGTATTTATTTCAATATAGTTTTAAGTTGCCTAGTAAAATAAATGAATACACAAGGTTAAAAGTACCCGGTAACTTGTTTACAATAACTTTTAAAAATACTGAGTGACCATTTATTCATACTTAACTGAAATTCAATAATAGAATAGAAAGGGCTGAATCCATCACTTTTCAAATCAAAAGGATAATCAGAGAAAATTTGAGGTTCCAATTTTTTTTTAGACTTGCAAAAATCACTTTCAAAATGATGAGGACCGCAAAAGTTTTGAAGGAATCTCCAAGTACAAATGAAATAAACTAGAAGGACTGAAAAATATAACATGTAGAGAATATCATATAGCTTTTTCAATATCACACCGGTATCAACCTGAGACAAGGTTGGCAAAAAAGCGGTCAATACTAGTATTGACCATGCCGGCGGTAAATACCGGTAAATACCGGCAAATACTGGTCGATTGAAATTTTGAGTGGACATTACTATAAAAACTACTCTCTACCTGGTCGATTACAGTTAGTAATGAAATAATGCAAGTTTTAAAGTCATTTTAAATGTACTCATTTTTGTTTTTATTGTAAATTCTTAATAAACAGTGGTATAGATTGATGTATAAGTACAAATTTTAAAGTAAAAAATAAAAAAAGAAGTCTTGGTGCTTTTGCACAGACTATAGCATTGCAATCATTGCATTTTGCGCTGGTTTTGTTGTTGTCTTCTATTATAGTATTAAAGTTCCAAATAGGGCCTTTAGGTTTCTTTTCTTTTTTTCTTGAAACCATAGATTACAGAAGCAATAAGAGTAAAGGTCCTTCAAACTTTCCATTTCCTGCATGAAGAAGAATTTTGTCTCACAGTTGAATAGACAGGGAATTTTTTATTGTTGAAGGGGGTTTTCAAATATCACTTTTATTACTTTCAACCCATGTTTTGTCAACATTAATTAGGGGCTGTTGTTTTAGTAATTAAATGTTCACACCTAGCAATGCCAGGTGAAAGGTAATAAGACACCTGTAACTTCATTTACCTGTAGTTTTATTTACCTGTTAAAATCATACATTTTCAATAAAAAAATATCTTGAATTAATTAATATATATATCTAAAGTATTTTTTTTTCCTGTTTGAATCTAAATTTGTCATTTCGGGATCTTTTAACGCTGACTAAGCTGTGTAGGTTTTGCTCATTGTTGAAGAATTTCTGTCTTATTTGGTCTCTTATAGAGAGTTATCTCAATGGCAATCATACCACATCTTGTTTCTATATTCTAACTGATAAATATATATAATTATGAAATAAGCAAGGCTAATACAAATAAATATAACAAATGAGTGTAGATGAATAGTGGAGTTGACTTGTTAATTACATACCAGAACCAGTAACAAAATCACTGTATGATTTCTTTTTGCTTTTCCTTTTTCCTCTTCCTGGCTCATAGAACACCCAGTTTCTTTCGATGTTGTATACCTTGAAGTAATAAAAGAACCTATGTAGTTACAAGCTTAGAAAATCTATCAGCTACAACTGAGGTAAAAATGTCATATAAATGTATCTACTATAATAGACAGTACACGTATATGTACACATATTGTTTTGCATTTAACATGTTTAAGGAAAGTTGTGTATAAATATATATAATACGGACATATGTACATGACTGAGATATTGTATCAAAATAAAAGTTATAACTGCAATAAATGTTCTGTCACTTAACTTGCATAAAAAAGATTTATTAGCAGAACCTGTCCGTTATCAATATTTTTAACAAAATATGAGTTGCTGGAATCTGAAATTCAATAGTTATACCTGAGGTAAATTTAATTTTCTTCAGTTGGAACTTCAACCAGGTATCTGTGGGTGGTCGCTTTTCCTTGAAAGCCTTGTCAGCATTAATGTTATTTGGCCAGAAAATAATGTTGTTTTTATCCCAACACGAAGGCACCACACCTTCCACCTCCTCCCCCCTCTCTATCCACACTGCTGTAGTCCATTTCTCAGTCTGAAATTAATATTCATAAGACAACATCATAGGGAAAGCAATTCTTGATGAGATTATGATGTGTTCACTTATCAAACTGTTAGTAGTAGCCAAATGTTACAAAAATTAGCTATGCCATGCCTTGTGAATTGCAAGAAATATATATGAATTTCTGTTTACTCTATCACCGACTTTAAAATGATATATAGTACATGTAATTCATTATTTTTGTGATCATTTGGAATGAAATTGAAAATTTCCTGGCCTTTGGATTTAAAAATGCTGAACAAGCTATAACAACACATGGATTTCTGAAAAATAAAACACTGACCATACTTAATACTTATTATGAATAACTTTATTGAATTTGAATAATTGTCCAGTCGCAAATTGAGTTTTCCTGCAACACAAACTGAACCCCAAAAGCATGACATATTTTGTTAAATTTATGATGCTAATCAATCATAATTTGTGTTAGAAAACAAATGCATTACTTTATTAGAATGTTAATTGTTGTACTGTATTTTATGATATCTAATATCGAATTTAAACTTTAACAAAAACAATGGATGGGATATGTATACAATACTAGTATTAACAGTTAAATTAAATATTGGGTAACATGCCCTTATGAAGTTATGTTATAATGTTAACACATTTCATGATATATCATTATTCACTTACGTTTCTCTATTCCATGCAACATAGGCATAAGGACATGTCCTCCTTGGTATGGCAAACAAACTGCTTTTCGATTAAAATCCTTATGGTCTAATGTATCTGAGCCTTGTGTCTCCGCATATCTTTTGCCAAAACAATGTTTATTAGTTCTGAATCACATGGCTGCAAAAATAAACTTTCTAGATATTGCTGTTTGACAACATCACATACATATTTTCGACCTGGACTTCTTTCTTTCACAAAGGCATAACTTTGATTAGCAAGAAGGTAACACCCATCTTTATTTTTAGTGGATACAAAGAAAGATCTTTGTTTTGTAGTTGGGCTTGTTCCCGACTTCTCAATTTCATGAATTCTTTCTACCAGTTGAGCAAATAGGATTTTGTGCATTTCGAACTTTCTTTTTCATTTTATGAAGATAGTTTTCGAATGGAAATGCAGAGATATCATTCAAAGATGTCTGAAAGTTTTCAACATTATCTCCTAAATGGATGAGGTTATGAACATTATATGTTACAAAAGTGTCACCATATACTTCTGTAGAAGTTTTGACAAAGTACAGCATGAGCTCCTTTGCATAGTTACAATATGCCGACCGAGTTTCCTTTATAGAATCCAAATATATGGACATTGCAACAGTGAGAGTTAGGAAGTGGTAATACAGTTTATTTGAAACAACAGGTTTTAATACAATTGGACAAGTATATAGAACAAATTGTCTAAATTATGTTGCCTTCCATTTATCAAATTCTGCTAGCGACCTGGGTTGTCTGGCAAACTCTCTTGGCATTTTCCCATTTAAACTACAAAGATTTGCTGAAATAACACGCACCTGCTGCTGTGAAAGTTTACAATTTCTTGGACCTTGTTTCAAAAATGAAAGAATTCTTTTCACAACCCCTAAACAAATGAAATGCATATAGTCTAAGGTAAATGATTTAATACAAGATAATCCAGCGTTAATTAAAGGTGACACTGATGTCTGATGATTTTTATAGTTAAAGGCATTGAACTGTTATTCTGTTCGTAATGGTGAAAGATTGTCAATGTCCGTTATATTGAATACTACTCCGCCCATCTAGGTGCCTTTAATGGTACATCTCTCACAGCCATAATAGCCATTGTGAGCAATAGTGCATTTTAAAAAAAACCTTGCCGGAGCATCACATACAAATGCTTGGACCTTAACTACACCATTTTTTTCTTCATACGAGATTCCATTTGCTAATAAATTTTGCAGTTCCTCCAAAAATTCAGACAAGTATTCCTGAACAGAGTTTGGTTTTCTTATTCCACAAAACAATTCCACTACAAATGTTTCAAAGCATAAAATTGGCCAAAAATAAGTATTTGATGACTTAAAAAGGGGAACTCCGTCAATGTTAAAGTTCAACTTTATCTCCTCTACATAATCTCCTTTAAAAAACTGTTTTTCATGTTGCGAAATTCCACTCTCAATTCCTACATAAAAGTAACGCCAACCACATTTTTCAATGGTTTCAATATGTCGGGATGTTTTTAACAATGTCCTAGAGTTCTTTGGTACTCTATGGCCATGCTTCCTAAAAACATGCAATAAATCATTTACAGCTGCTCTAGTATTCTTATGTTTTGTAGCCCATGCTGCTATATCTTGACAAAGATTATTATCGTTAACATTTTCGCTATCTTCAACACTGCTGTCATCTGTAGTACTACTATCCGAATAATAACTATAACCTAAATCTTCGGCATCATCTTCATTCAGGTTGGGCAGGTTATTTTCACGATTTTCATTGTCATCACAAGCAGACATATACTTTCAGCTTGCATTTCATTTAACCTGGGGTTTTGTTGAAATTCTACATCAATGTTTGAATGTTGTTCATCACTGCTAGTGTCCTGGACGAATTGCTCCACTTCATGTTGAAACCTCCTCCATCTTCTTAAATAGGATCTCTGTCAAAAAAATGAAAAGGGGATATGTTAACATGCAAATTTCATGCAGTGATTCAGCCAGGCATAAGTCACATCCATTTGTTTAAATATCCTGAAGAAATTTCTAATACTATTTTTTAACACGAGTTTCAGAGTTTTAGAACATGACGAACATTGGAAACAAATCAGATATTAACCAAAACTGCATTTGCAACATGTTTTACTTTTAGCAACAGCTGCCATCTTTGTTAACGGATCAAATCTCTGTTTAGAACTTATTAACTAAATTCCCTAAGGAACATTCAATTAATGTATTTTCTTTGTATTTTTCTTGGGGGAGAAAATTTTGAAATTATTGTGTATTTTACGACGATGACAAATGACAATAACAGACACCAAGTGATGGGATGAGCTCAATAATAAAAGAACAAGATGCAAAAAAAAACAACATTTAGTAGACTATTATAATATTACCGACTTTTGAATTCGGATTATATAATTTTTCAACAGGTACCCTTTTCTGTGGATGTACATCCTGGTACACGTACACGGTCAAGTAAGAGCAACCAAAATAAGTAAAATTAGACGTAATATATAATCGGTCTAATTTGATGGGAAAGTTTACTATTCTCCCAACCCAACCCCCAATTTAATGGATTGAAAGATTGTTTAACTTCTTTAGCTTGCTCTTACCTGACTTGGTACCAGAATGTTCAACCCACAGAAAAGGTAACCAGTCGAAAATTTATATAATCCTGATTCAAAAGTCGGTATTAGGAAAATAGTCTATTTGGGTTCATTTATACTTCATACATGTACTTAGTGCAATAATTTGCTTCTATTGTGACTACATGTATATAGATCAACCTTAGTTCTATTGTTCAAATCATTAAATATTGATTTTTCTTCTTCAGCAAATGTCACTGAGGAAGTATAGATGAGCCGTAACTGGTACATGTTTGTACCAGTGGCAGTAATTGGGTAAATGTTAGATCCTATCTAACATGTACACGAATTACTGTTAAATTTAAGATCATGCAAAAAAATCACGCATAACATACATTGGCAGATAAAGGGAGAGGGTGGACGCCCTTTTATAATTATTGCAAAATCTTGTTCCTTTCAAGTTCCAGAATAATCTTAAATTACAAATATTTTAATGTTAATAAATAAAATATAAATAAAACATTAAAAACAAGAAAATGTTTCCACAGTACTACACTGATGCAGGGCTCACAATATGTTCAGGGGACCATGAAATTTGGGTCAAAACTCTAATTTGAAAACAATGTAGACAGATCACATCATGAGATAAGAAACATTACAACTAAGTTTCAAGTTGATAGACACCCCCTTCATTTTCATAAAATGAAATGACCAAAAACTTTAACCTAGCTGATTTGGGACAGACCGCATACTAAGAAACAGACGTCCGGCCACATAGACCAGAAATTAATACTGCTTAATCAATAAACTGCTTCGCTGAGCGCAGCTGGATACGCCCGCAGAGGTCCAACCCTGAACAGTTGGGGCAAAAATGGACACAATATTCAAGCTTGAAACAGGTCTGAATTTGGATTGTGATTAAATATTTGACATATTATGGGTTTCTGAATAAATGTAGTCAAAGAACTTGAAATTGGTTATATGAATTGAATTTATATTCAATTAAAGATTTCTTGCTGTTTTGCAATACACTGTGCTGTTGCGCAATACTTACTAAATCTGTTTGTCAGACTATAAACAATTAAAATCTAATAGCTCGGAAACGTAAAATCAAAAATTTATAAAAATCAAAAGGGAGCTTACAAAAATAGATATAAACAATTTACCAAAGTTTCATAAAAAATGCTGAAAGCATTTTGGAGTTATTGTCCGAAAACTGGAAAATCCCCCTTTTTGTAATGAATAAAACCCCATAAATCAGAAACGTATGGTCTAAAATTTATAAAATCAAAAGGGAGCTCATGTCGATAAAAATAAAAATTTCACCAAAGTTTCTTGGTGAAATTGTTTTTGAGTAATTGTCTGAAAACTGGAAAAATCCCCCATTTTTTAATGAATAAAACCCCAAAACTCGGAAACGGTAAATCCGAAATTTATAAAAAAAAAAACAAAAGGGATCTCAGGTCAATAGATATAAACAATTTACCAAAGTTTCATGCAGATTGGTTAAAGCGTTTTTTTAATTAATGTCCGACATGTTCACGACAGACGGACGGACAGACGGACGGTCAACGGTATACCATAATACGTCCCGTAAACGGGCGTATAAAAATGGAAAAGAAACTAAAGGGTAGGGGATAAAAGTAAAGGTAGGAAGAGGTACAGTAAAAACACATACTTTTTTGTATGGCCTTCTCAAAAAATGTTTACCATGGATGGTTTTGCAAAGTGACTAACTGCAACTGGTACTCGGCTAGTAGGGCTAGGGGATTTTGAATATTTACTTAGGTTACAAAATATCTCAGGTGTTTGTGTCCAATTGTTGAAAAAATGCCTATCAAAACCAGAAAATAACAAGCATTCTGAGAGTATTGCATGGCAATACATAGTACCGGTTAAACAGAATGCTTACTTGATCTTTAACTTGTCATCAAACCAAAACAAATTCAAACTTCGTCTGAAACTTGTCATGATAAAACTATATACCAATTATCAAATCAGTATCTTCAAACATGAAAAGAAAGTGTGGAAAACGGATTATTTGAGTGAATTTTCTGAGTCCAAGGACCACAACTGCCTCCGTAGGGGAAATCCCGACCCGCAAATAGTGACAGATAATTGCCCAAGTTGGCAGGAATGTAAATGGATTAAGCCTTTCAGCTTTCATTAATTACATATCTAGTGCAGCAGACATAGGTACATCCAAGATGTCAGGGCCCCCCTTTCATGGGAAACATTTGGTTTATAAACATGTGATGTGGAGCATACCCCCCTTCTTTATTAATAAAAAAACTGAATACGACACTGGAAGTGAACGTCAGGCCTTCAACTGTTTTATCTGCACCTGTCAATTAATAAATAGCCTATAGGTACTCTATGTGCTCAGAATCAATTAGTCAATACTTGTTTATGTTTAAACCACGTGTTCACACGATGTGGGCACTGCATGGATTTATAATTTCATGTACGATCTGTTCATAGAAACACAATTGCCTATGTACTTAATAATTTGGAACAATAGAATAACGTACAGATTGTTCACTTCTGTGTTCTTGTCTCATGTTACTCTCTGCCATCGCTGTAAACGTAGTAAAATAGTTTTTTCTTCTGTTCTTCTCGGGCGGTAAACAAATGTTGTTTCTTTGAATAAGGCGCTAATCGACATGCGCGAACTTTCGGAAGCATTTCCGTGATATTCCGAGTAGCAAAGTTTTAAAAGCGGGAAATGTTTAAAATTATTATTTACAATAAATATGTATATATATATCTCCGTAAATTTGTTTTATTTTAAATTGTTACAGTGGTTTGGATATTGTTATAACCCTTTGTATGGAAGAAATATATTTTATTTTGCAGAAATGATTATCAGAAAACATGCAAGGTTCTTTGGCAGATCAAAAAGGGAAAGGGGAGGGGAGGGTACGGTTCTGGTGGTTTGACCTTTTTCTGGGGAAAATTTCGTTGATTATATAGGGAATCTCTGAAGCTTTACCGGAGCGGCAGTCAGTCAGTTCGGCCCCTGGCCGGCCACTTATGAAAATTTCTGAATCCGCCATTGTCAAATACATTTATCGTAAAAAAAGAGGGGATTGAATCAACGTTGATGACGAACTCAACCAAAGTTCAACAATTTTTCAACGTTGAAACAACGTCATGTGCCAGCTGGGATATCCCCATACACGTCAGCACATGTAGAGCATTTATTTTCACGGCTATTACACTTATGTGAATAGAGAAAACACCAATATCTAATACATAAAATAAATTATAAAATAAGTAATCATCAACCCAATTAATTAAATGACAAAGAAAAAACACACGACTGCCAACGGATGATGAAGACTACATAAAGTTGTTCATAAAAGAAACGTGAGTCACAATGACTAAAAAGTAAGTTAAGTTCCACCGAGATTTGAACTCGGATCGCTGGATTCAAAGTCCAGAGTGCTAACCATTACACCATGGAACCCTATGACATATTACCAAGATTTTATATCTATATGAACGTACGGGGTGCACCGATTAAATATTTTCCTACTTTTTTCTACTTGCTTTCCTTTTCGTTATTGTATGAAAATACTAAATATCAGGTATTACGACTGGGTTTTATTTTTCTACAACCTAGCTAACCTTTTTACGATCGTTTCAATCTTAGCGGGTGTAATTGTCGGTATACATGATCGCTGGATTCAAAGTCCAGAGTGCAGGTTATTAAGTTGATCATTGTTAAATACATACATTTCTATATTTTTCTTAACAGGTTCCATGGTGTAATGGTTTTTTTATCATTAAAATTATTTATTAACTATCTACATAAAAACACCAAGAGACATACCTCTTTGATGCCATCTTTGGTATGTACAGAGTTGTTAGTATTAACCTTTTTTTAGTATAGAATTTCATCGAGATATATTTTTTAAAATACAAATGTTTATAAAACAATTAATGATTTATTATCTATCCAAAGAGAGATAACTCTAATATGTTATTCGCAAAAGTCAAACACACCCTTTTGTCATGTCATTTCATGGAAAACCTTTCTATTTAAAAAAAAAAATTTTCAGTAAAAGATCCAAAATAAAATAATCAGAAACTACTTGATTACAATTGCAATCAATTTAATATAGATCTCATGCGTTTAAAAAAATGAAATTATTTTGTCATTTTCAATACGCAGTAAGGAATTATTGCGTAAAAAATATTTGTTGAAGATCTGTTGTTGGTCAGTGGTGGATCCAGAGGGCGATTCCGGGGGTTGGAACCCCCCCCCCCTTTTTTCTTGACGATCAATGCATTTGAATGGGGACATATAGTTGGAACCCCCTTTATCCTGGGTTGGGAACCCCCTTTTAAAATGGCTGGATCCGCCACTGTTGGTGGTTTATTTTGTACCAAGTGTATGTATATTCTATATATTTTCTAATTGTGAATTTGAATAGTCTCACTGTATCTATATTTTTATCATGAAACACTTTAAGATTGAAGATGCATAATCTAGCTACACTCAGAAAAAAAAATATATGTTCACAATCTTTGAACGACTAAGGTACCCAAATATCATCAGTTCCTCATAATTTATCAAATTCACAACATTAGGGGGATAATAAATAAAAATGTTGTGTAACATATCTTTCAGAAAGTTATGTATCGGGGTCATATTCGGACATATGGCAAACAGGTGTGACAAGTTTTCTGTATATAGATCGCACGCTTTGCATGTGTCGCTGTCCACTTGACCAATTTTTTTCTAAGGTAAAAATAGCCCTGTGTACAATCCTATAGTTCAGACAATGACAGTCGGGAGATAGACCATTCTGATTGGTTACTGATTATAATCTTGTAAAATTGATCGACGGATATTTCTCCGCCCAATGCTTTTCAGCTGTGGGCGTTTCAAACATTTCTGACAGTAAGAGTTTGAAAAAAATTTTGTAACTGCCCCTAGAAAAGGAACAAATACGTAGTTTCGGAACTCTCTCGGTATTTAACGGGTTTATGGTTTTCAGTAAAATTTTCCACGTATCAGGAATACATCTCAAAATCTTGTCGTATGCAGTTTTTATTTCGTGTGTTTTTTCATCAGGAAAATTTTGCTGGATTATTTCTACTAATCGAACCGGAAGTAAAAAATCCGGGAATAAATTCATAACAGATGTCTTTTATCGGGATCAAACCTGAGTGAATGAATTTTTCGAAAAGAAGCATTTTACCGTTAAGCTTTATATTGGGATTACAAAAAATAGGATTATCGTACACATGTTGAATTTCAATTTCAAATTTTAGTTTGGATTTTATTCTATAATAGGCATTAAACATTTCTTGATAAAAAGTGGTAAGTGTTTCAGATGTTTGGAATTTAAATACGTGAACACAATATTTTGTTCTAAATCCATATTTTCAATTTTAGTTATAAAATAATCGAACGCACTTTTCCAAATTGGTTGACAATTCGGGTCAAGATATTTTTTGAGGAATTTTAATCTAAAAGCTTGCATTTTTAGAAAAAAATATCTGGAATATTTAAACCTCCGGCTAATTTTTCGCCAATTATTGTTTGATACTTTACAAGATGAGATTTATGCTGCTTATAGTTCTTGATTATTTATGCTACCAGAACCTAAGCATAAAACTTCAGAATTTTGTTAATTGATTTTTGCACCTGACGCCTCATTATATAGGTTTAAAATTTTAAATATTTCTTTTATTGAATTTTTGTCGGCAGTAAAAATATTCGTATCATCTGCATGTTGAGAATTTTAGCCTCTTTATTTGAATTCAGAATAACAACACCTTTAATATTTTTAGTCTTTATTATGGCTGCCCTAACGGTTCCGCAACTAAAACGTAAAAGAGAGCAGAAACGGGACAAATTATCGTTTTCAATAATTTCAGTTAAATCTCGAATGCTTGCAGTTGTATCTGCAATAACTCGTCCAGGAACACAACACGTTTGATAGATAAAAATCAATTTCGGCAAAACAAATTTTAGTCTGTTATACATTATTCTAGCCATTATTTTATAATCCACACATAATGATGAAATGGATCTAAAGTTTTTAACATATTTGTGTCCCTTTATTTTATAGACTAAAGTAATTATGCTGTGTCGCATAGATCTTGTCATAATGTTTTCATCTTTAATAACTTTAAAAATTTCATAAATATTTCTCAGAACGAATGGAAGAAATAACAAAAGAATTCTACAGCTAGTCAATCGGGACCCGGAGAATTATTTTAAAACATACTAAATAAAACGGCTTTTATGTCATCTAAACTAAATTTCGCTTCTAAATTTTCCATATCATCTTCAGAAACTTTTTCCGAAATAAAATTTTAAATTTCGTTTGCTTAATCCTTGTTTATTGGTGTATAAGAATACCAATCTTTATAAAATTTATGAACTTCATCAAGAATTGCCTCCGTAAATGTGACTTTATAATTATCACTATTTTTAAATTCTTTTATAACATTACAGTTTTGTTTATATTTTTCAAGCTAAAATTTTTAGAATTTACGAAGTCACCATCTATTGCCCAGTGGGATTTAGAACGCAAAAACGCGCCTTTACAAATGTTTTTACAAATGTTTTTTTCATGACATTTTAATTTCAATTTAATTTCCTCAAATTTATTTAAATTAACATTTTCATTATTATCTACGGCTAATGAATGTTTTTCAACTTCTTTTTGAATTTTAAATTTTCTGATTTTTCGGCACGAGATTTATCTTGCGCAATTACTTTTGCTAGTTGTTTTATTCTATAATTAAATTATCTTACCAAACCAAAGGTTCTTCGTCATAAAGAGGACATTGTTTTTCGCTTTCGATTAAATTATTAATTTTTTTTCACAAACTCTTCGTCATCTAACAATTTGTTATTAAATATCCATAAACCCGGGCCTCTCTCAATTTCACTTAAATCTATATTCAGATTTACAAAAGAATGATCGTTGAACGCATAATGTTTATAATAAACGTTCTTCACAAATACAGAAAAGGACTTCGGAATAAATATAACATCTAATCTATAGATATAAGAAGCTGTGGTATGAGTGCCAATGAGACAACTCTCCGTCCAAGTCATAATTTGTAAAAGTAAACCATTATAAGTCAAAGTACGGTCTTCACCACGGAGCCTTGGCTCACACCGAACAGCAAGCTATAAAGGGCCCAAAAATGACTAGTGTTAAACCATTCAAACGGGAAACCAACGGTCTAATCTATATAAAAAAACGAGAAACATTTATGAACCACATCAACAAACGACAACCAGTGAACATCAGGTTCCTGACTTAGGACAGGTCAGGTGCAAACAAATGCAGCGGGTTTACACGTTTTAATAGCTACCAACCTTCACCCTTACCTGAAACAATAGTGTAACATCACAAGAAAGAAAGACACACAAAAAATATCAATTGAAATGGCTTTACTCAATCAAAAGACATATGAAAACAAACAATTGAATATACACTGAACGAATAAATTTGATCTATGACACAATGTAAATAGAAAATCAATAAAATAAGGGGTGAGATAATAAACAATTTCAGAAAGTCAACCATATCCTTGAACAAAATGCCACCATATACATGATATAACGATGTAAACCTTGAGCGAAATGCCGCCAAATAGAAAAATATACACAGGTAAATGAAAATAATTTTGTAGAGTAATGGAGAAAGGATATATTTTTACAAAATGAATAATTTTGTTGTTCATTGTACGAGTGCAGGAGTGAAATTTATAGTCATACCAGACAATTATTAAAGCTGGTTTAATTGAATTACAAATAGAGAGACGAGATATAACTTTAAATAAGTAAGCATTTAAAGATAAAAAAAAAGCATTAAAAATTGTATCAACAGGTCAAATTAAAACGAGAGTACAATTTGAGAGTACTCCCAGTTACTGAAAGCTAGTTAAAAGCCAAAAAACAATTAATAATAAAAAGTCATGCATCAGAGACTTAAATCAACTAAAACACATCCAAGGGATTTAGTATTTTAACGTCATGGACAGTCAAAGACGACATGGCTTGTGCAATGCCAAAAATAAAAGTATCGACAGGCAGTAGGATAGTTAGGAGTTGTATCTGAAAAATGAACGTTAGTGTGTATTTATTTATCCCGTTTGAAAAGATTACAAACTTAATTATGTTTTAATTTGCTGATGACAAAATCGATTTTTTTTGCCAAAGTAAACTATATTCAAAGATCTATTTACAACATTGGTAACACAACCTTTACTGATAATAGATATAGGTAGATGTGGTGTGAGTGCCAATGAGACAACTCTCCATCCAAATAACAATTTATAAAAGTAAACCATTATAGGTCAATGTACGGCCTTCAACACGGAGCCTTGGCTCACACCGAACAACAAGCTATAAAGGGCCCCAAAAGTACTAGTGTAAAACTATTCAAACGGTAAAACCAACGGTCTAGTCTATATAAAAAACGAGAAACGAGAAACACGTATAAATTACATAAACAAACGACAACTACTGTACATCAGATTCCTGACTGATAAGTTTGTTTAAAGGTTCGACGAGTTTACACGGATCACACAGTGATTTCCACGCTTTAAGTACAATATTATCGTAAAATTTAGGATGTGAAATACCGTTTTTGATAAGTTTTCTACGGGTACAGCCAAATTTACTAATCAAATCCATTGTATCGATGAAAGAATTTAGTTAAAGTTTTAAGTAATTTGTGGTAACGGAATCCCTGATTTGATAATTTACCAGTGATGCATTGACTAAGTTTGTTAAAATCTATGACATCACTACACACACGGGCATAACAAACGAGTTGGGATATATAAACACCGTATGATGGAGCCGAAGGAAAATCGCCATCTAAAAAAGGAAAATTAACAATAGGAAAAAAAATCATCTCTTTTGTCGTAAATTTTAGAATGGAGTTTCCCTTTAAAAATTGAAATGTCTAAATCTAGAAAAGGACAACTACTGCTGTTTATGTTAAATTTAGTTAAAGTAAGTTCCTTTGGGTAAATTTCGGTAGTATATTTAGAGATCTCTGGATTATTTAACGAAAAAAATATCATCAAGATAACGGTAGGTATTATTGAATGTATCAACCAAATGTAACAATGACGTGTCTTTACTGAGTTTGGTCATAAACTGAGATTCAAAGCAATACAGGAATAAATCTGCTATTAAAGGGGCGCAGTGCCCAAGTGCCCATCGCCGAAACGTACATTTATGTTGTCCAGGAGGAATATACTTTCCTTTTTCGTTACTACCTGTCGATACACTTTATCGCCCAAACGTACATATTGTTGTCCAGGAGAAAATTTATTGTAAAATAATAGATATTAAAATTTTCGCACAACTGATTAATTGACTTTGTATATAATTTACTTCATGTTTAACTTTTTTACTTATCAAAAAGGCAACACCTTGTCTATGTGTTTCAGCACACGAGTAAAATATTTAACCATTCCAAAACTTAAAAAACCTAGTAACTAAATCATCTGACCAAAAAGTTTCTTGGATGGCTACAACATTATAATAATTTTCGGAACAAAATGAACAAAACTTTTGGAATTTTGACTTATCCCTCAAACCATAAGCATTTATAGAGACAATATTAACCATCTGTACAAAAAGTAAGAAAGTAAGTAACTTTATATCTATGAACTTTAACTTGATAATTTATTACGGGGATCCCTCGTAAATTTTTTAAGCTCATCTGTAGTAATTTTTTGGAGATGTAACTAAACGGTTCTTACTAATTTTAGTCATATTTGCAGCCAATTCCTCGTCGGTCATTTCAATATCAACCTCCTTAGATTCATCAACTCCTGTATTTTTACCAACAAATTTGATCCACGAGGAAATGGCTGTGGCTCCAATTTTGATGGGCTAGGCCCCCTTTTTTATGCATTTTATTATCAACAATTACTGTCTCTTGTTTGTTTAAATGTTCATCATTATCATTGTCATCACCCGACATTGGTTGTTCACTGGAATCTGTAACATTATTGTCTTTTTTAGGATTTTCATTGAAATGTTCATCCTTGTCATCACCGTCAAAATCCCTTTTCTTCATGTTATCATCGTCAACATCACTTTTCTCCATGTTATCATCATCACCATTGACTTCATTCGTGCAATCGTCTTCAGCTTCATTCTCGTTCATATCATTATTTTCAGGAATGTCAGTATTTGTTTCATTTCCTGGGTTGTCAGCATTTGTATCATTTTCTGGGTAATCAGTATTTGAATCGTTTTCTGGATAGTCATTATTTGTTTCATTTTCATTTGTTTCATTTCTATCCCCGTTCCAAACCGACTCACACCGACAGTATGATAAAACCTTGTGACGTGTCACAAAGTGGAGTTTGACAAGCTCTGACTAGATTTCCGTAGCGTTTACACTTATAGGAAATATTATCCGGACAGTTTGCATAGACATGACTTGTTTCAATAAACTGGGTACAGACTCTCTTTTGGTCGTCATGAACTACTCTGATATATTCAAATGAGTTCACACCAGTGGATAGTTTCAATATATACGGTAAACTTTGTCGTTTAGAGGAAACTCCAACTACTACAAATCGTGTACCATTAGCGACTTCAGTACCAGGATGCATTTTCCGCTTAATCGGCGACTTGAGTGCTATACCAAACACTTGCAATTTCTCCTGTATTTCAGACTCGGGCACATAGTGTGACATATTGAAAACACTGACAACTTTTTCACACGAAAAAATAGCTCTGAGTTTAAAGTTTGAGTCATTCACATTAAAACCTGTATCCACAATCAAATCTAATGCATCTTTATCAGACTACATAAGTTCATAAATATTACCACTTTTGGAACCTTAACAGACTTTTCTCTGGTTTAGAAGACACGTTTTCCTTATCCAAAACCAAAATCGGATGCACGCTGGATTCAAAGTCCAGAGTGCTAACCATTACACCATGGAACCCTATGACATATTATAAAGGTATTATATCTATACGAATATACGGGAAGCACCGATTAAATATCTTTTTTACTTTTTCAACTTGCTTTTTTTCCACTATTACATGACAGCACTATATATCAGATAATACGCCTGGGTTCATTATTCTGCAACCAAGTTAACTTTTTACGTCCGTTTCAATCTTAGCGGGTGTTATTGCTGGAATACATGCGGCTAATTTTGCATATAGAAATCATACATTACTAGCACACAAAATATGCATAGCCGTATTTGTAATGTTTAATACATACATTTCTATACCTTTGTTAACAGGTTCCATCTATCACTTTGGTATACAGTTGATATCAACATTCGCATCAGCGTCACGTGTAGAGCATAGATTTTAGTTATTTGTATGAAAATACTAAATATAAGTATACTACTGTGGGGTTAATGCTGAAGATGTAGAATATGATAAAAAAAACTTCCTGTTTCGCAATATGTCTTTCGAGTATACCTCTCAAGTGTAAAAGCCTACTATATATTTGTTGGACTCGAAGGTGCGATGGTAACGCTGAAATGCGACGGTCTACGCCGAAGTGTAGTGGTCCGTACGCTGATGTGCGATGGTCTATTTGACGCATGATTACAAGCCCCTTATCAACTTAAAACCTTAAAAACTGCTTTGATATACACACTTACTTCTACATCGACATGAAAAGCATTGCATGTAGTTTGTGTAGACCATCGCACTTCAGCATTACCATTACCGCACTTCGGAGTAGCTATCATCAAGATAGCGTCACAATCTCACTATCGCACTTCAGCGTGATACAAAAACTCACTTAAGCGTCAAAACATCGCACATCAGCGTGACCATCACTGTTCGGAGTACAATCGCGGTTCAGAGTCCTACATATATTTTTTTTATATATATACTTGGTCGGAATATTGGTGTATTTGACCAAAACATTTGTGTTGAATGTTGAAGTGTAAAGTTTCGCACTTTGGGTCGATAAGTTAAAATAAGTTTGCCATAACAAATAAGTCATTGTTCAATCAGCTAGTTCAATATACAAAAGAGATTTTTTTTTTTTTGACATATTAAATGATTAAATGTATAAAGGCAGGCATCAGCAGAGACACCAATATCATACTTATATCATGATTTGAAATAATTAGAAATCAGATTGATTCATTTATTTAAGTGTTGTAACAATAACTTGTTGAATAACAGCATACATTATACAATATATATATATAGAGAGAAAGGTATCCACATGTTATTCGGTAATGTCCACTTAAGAAAACAAAACGAAACAAAACATGGGTCCTGATTTTATTAGTATTTGGTTATCATCATTCTACTTTTTTACAACTCCAATGTTCTTTATCCAGCGCATCTGTAACGTATAGTAGTTCTCATTTAAATCAGAATAACAACAATTGCTATACCACCAGCCAGCACGATTTCCTTCAGCACACGATCCAGTACTGTTGTCATTATCTTTGTCCATTGTAGAAAACGGAAAACCGTTTGCTCTTCCTTTAAGATAGACTCTGTCCATGCTGTCCCCTATAATAAAATATGTAAATGTAAAACGTCTTTCAACAATATCTAGAAAGAAATGTTTTGTGAATATCAATTATATCAATTTTAATGTACAACAGGCGTGACTCCTAGCATGCTGTCACGTCAGTTTTTACTCATCTTTAAGATATACAGTGAAACCTGTTAAAACCGAAACATTTTGGGACTTAAGATTTTGTTCGGTTTTGGCTGATGTTCGGTTTTATCAGGTTCACAACGCATACAATTTGATATGACGGTGCTTAAGAACATGTTTGGTTTATTCAGGTTTTCGGTTCATGCAGGATTCGGTTTAGTCAGGTTTCACTGTATCACCATCATGATTAGCAGAAAAGCATGAACTGTCAATTTCAGATAAGTGGTATGACTTACTAGGGCATTATGCGAATTCTAGATTATTAAGCTTCTTGACCACTATACAGTTGGCTCTTATAATCCATTGTACTTCAATATAAACAGATATTTTTAGTAAGTTCACAATTTGTTTTATTCATGCCTTTGGTTATTATTTTGTATAATAAGTTTGTTTATGTACAGAAATGGTTCAAAAATATATCCGATTAAAAATTGAAAGTCTTAGGCCTCTATTTTACATATGTTAAAGGTGTCATTTTTTTCAATTATCCGTTAACTGTTTTAATGATACCAGTAGCGTACATTGCAGAATGTCTGTGTTTGATTCCCATTTAGGTTAAACCATAGGTTTAGAAGATAAAAAACTAACTCCGTCACCGCAATCACACGTCATTGAAGAATGAAAAGAATGTTTGTCTCGTAGTCTGAATTTTGTTTTCTGGAAAGGTACCATGTCTTTCTTGAAAAGTTTTCTTGTGTACTTGTATGATAAAACTCCGGTAACATTTGTCAAAATAAAAGTATAAAACATAATTGATATTCATATGTTGTTTTGTTATTAAATGTGTGTACCTTATGTGCGTGTCCTAATAATCAAAGACTTCTGCAGACACCTTTTTTTTAGAAAGGCACTAGAATTAACTTTGCGTTTCATAAGATAATTAAGGGTAAAAGATCTGTGGAATTTACAATCATATTTATCAATTATGGACTTTTGACGAGATCAATACGTTATATATGGACCTGTTCAGATTATATTGACCGAGGACGAAGTCCGAGTGTCAATATAATCTAACAGGTCCATATATAACCTTTTGATTGAAGGAAAGTCCTTAATTTATATATTACATAATGTAAATAATGTATTAGAAAATTGGAATTCAATGTTCTTTCTGTGTGTTTTTAAATTTTATTTTCCAAGATTTTTAACATGCTATTGAAAATATTAATGAATAAGATTAACTTGTTGTATTGCAAATAAAAACACAGCATTGTTTGTTTTCTGTTTAAAACACTGAAACAAGAATTCAAATGGAACTCATTTCATTCTACTTGCAAATTTTCTTTCCGTACTCTGCGGCGCTTCCGCCATGATTGTTATGTGTGACGTCAAATATTTTTAATATTGACCGTAAATATACGTATAAATAGAAACATAGCGTCAATATACTGAAAAATAGAAACACGGCTTCAGATACATGAAATATTATTTGAAACACGTGATCGTAATATGCAATGAAAACAAGAGAATGCTACACCATATGTAATATAGACTTGTCCGGATTCTTTTTCTCATTATTATACCCTGTCAGTCTTAAAACATTCAAAGACACTGCCGTAAATCTGACAGATTATATCAATTATAAACCTTTCTAATGAAAACAAATATGTATCAGGGTTTTCGTCCTACACTGTTTCTTTAAAAGTTTTAAGGATTGAACATTACTTGCCTTTCATGGTACTAATGTAAAGTAGAAACCATCGTTCATTAAATACCATCAATACCTTAAGGTTCTGTAACATTTAGTCATTACAATAGTTTTGATAATAACACTCTGAACATTTATATAAGTATACAAATACAACTGTTGTGGTGTTATTTTTACTCTCCAGTACTCTAGATGTTAACCAGGTCTTTTACATAACAATACTGAATGAATTGATAACTGCTTTTTTTTCTGCAGAAGCTATAAAATATTGTTATCTGTCGTAAAGAATGATATTTTACTAACCGTGCCGTCACCTCAAATTTTAATTTATATAAATGAGTGTATAATCATATATACCTGCCGAACCACTGTAACCCGTGACATTAATCAAATAGTTTGTATTCTCATCTCCAACTCTAAATGTTGAATATTCAGCAATATACGTTGTTCCATTTTCCGCTCCCAGAAATATTCGTAATTTATGTCGTCCATTAGATGATATATTATGAATTACGTCATTTCCTGTGAAATATCAATGAACCATAGAAATTATGTATGCTGATTGTGACAAAGGGATAGAAAAATACATAAACAGACAAATTAAAAGTACAATAGAATCAGTTTTTCATTTTTTTTTTTTTTTTTTTTTGTGGCAGATGCACTTTTTTATAGTATTTGAAATGTGTTGTAGTTACAATTAATCAAAGGGGATATTTTTGATTTATTTCATTTTACATTGTGGATGAGTGGAAGAAATATGAAAACATTTGAAGAAACAGATAATACATTTTCATCTTTTAAACTTTTGTCGTACGGGTATAGAGTAAACAAGGAAGGATTCGCAAGTTTCAATGTCTGAAATACAAAAGATACAATCCTATGAATTCAAATACAATTTACTTTTTTTTCTAATGTTAGGACAAATAATGTTGATACGTATACTGTTTCTTTTCAAACTTGGCTATTATTGCTGAGAAAATGGAAAATAGCGATTGAAAATTGGGGTAAGAATGGGTGTGTAGTTGTTTATAAATTATATGCATGGTTTGTATCGCTCAGTGTGTGCATTACAATGTAATAATTAATCATTGTATAACAGTACATACAAAACATAATCATACAATGTGGTTGATAGATAGAAATAACATATCGACACTTTAACGGTCAGTTGAATAGCAACATCGGTAGCTAAGAAGGACTCGACTGATGTCTGAGTAATTGTAGAAGAATAAATATAAAACACTGGTGATTATACAAATAGTTTCACTAAAAATAAATGCGACATTGTTGTAATTATATTTGTAAACTACTTCCAGAATAACCGAGTGCAATCAAGACTTTAGATTTTTTTTAAAATGTTCACAATGTTATATATATAACATGTCTATGTATGTATTTTTACCTAACCAATATTCCCCATGAACATTACCAAACCCCTTCTTGTATTCATTCCAAGTTTTATAAAAGTCAACTGAACCATTAGTTCTTCGCTGGATTACCTGAAATGAGTCGATTTTTATGTATATGAATGATATATCGTTATCAAAGACAGCAGACACATCCTGGATACACCCCTTCACTGTACTTAGTTACTTTTCCTGTAAATGTTAGTTTCGAGCTTACATTAGAATGTTGTTCAAAATCAAAATAGGTGATACAAAGAAATATTATTATCGGAAATTCATTAATATACATTGGTGAACCGTTGGTTGTTTATACCAGTCGCATAATAGACACAGTTATCAAAAAAATTAACGACTGGACAAATCAAATTAACATCCTCACAAACCCAGTTTTCTCTTTTGAGTTGACGTTACCCCGCTAAGATTGTCATCTTTATATCATTTCTGTCCTTTCTGTGTTTTTGTTTCTAAAATTTGCTTGTTTTAAATATTACGTAATGATTCTTGAAATCCTACATTTAAACGAAAGGATAAACATGAGTCTTTTGTATACAAAATGTTAATTCTTCTATCTATGCGTTGACATAGTTTATCATTGATATGGCCATAATAATAATATAACTGTTTACCTAACTTTGAATTATTCGAAACACGTAGAATATTTGAGCTTCATTTTTCAAATGTTCTCGGAATTTTTAGTAATGAACGCTCTTCAACTTCGTACTTGATTTGGGGTTTATTTTAACTTTCTAGATACGAGAGTCACTGATGAGATTTTTACAGATGAATAGCCCGGCCCTCTGCAATAAAAAATTCTAATCAGGATTGTTGCCACTGCTGATGAAGGTTTTCTCCCAGAGGGTATCACCAGCCCAGTAGTCAACACTTCTGTGTTGGCATGCATTATCATTAATTTGGTCATAATAATGTTTTAACTGTTTAAAAAACGGATTTTTCGAAAACAAAAACTAAGAATATCCTTTCCCAAGATACTTTTTCTGTATTTGACAAAACCTTTCGGAGTGTTTGGTCGTCAGCGCTCCTTGACTTCGTACTTTATTTGACCTTTTTAACCCTTTTGATTATCGTTACTGATGTGTTTTAGTAGTCGACAAGTGCGTCTGTCGTACATACTTTTAAGCCTTTTAAATATACATAATGAGCTTATTTACAACCACTGGGTCGCTACCATTGCTGGTGGAGGTTTCCTCCCTGAGGGTCTTACCAACTTGAATCAGCACTTCTGTGTTGACATGAATTATAATTTATATGGTTACAATTATGCCTTAACTTTATAAAAAAAAAACCTGATTTTTCGAAATACTAAGGATCTTTTACCCTGAAAATAGATTATCTAAGCTGTATTTGACAAAACCTTTCAGATTGTTTGGTGGTCAACGCTCTTTTACTTCGTACTGTATTTGGCCTTTTTAATTGTTTTGATTCGAGCGTCACTAATATTTTTTTGTAGACGAAACGTGCGTTTGTCGTACAATCTTTTAATCTATGATGAGTTTATTTGCAACTGCTGGTGGAGGTTTCCTCCCCAAGGGTATTACCAGCCATGAAGACAGCACTTCTGTGTTGACATGAATTATCATTGATACGGTCATAATAATGATTTAACTGTTTATAAAACTGATATTCGCTGACCACCCGATGTTCAAATATTCTAATTGCCCTATAGTTGCAAGTGAAATATGAAAATCGACAATGTATGTATAAACATTCAAACTCTATTTGCTTATTCAATCAAATTGATAATATCTTTAAAATTATGTCAAATTATTCAGTCCGTGTTCAATGTATTCTCATATTGATAAATCGGGTGGAAAAGCTTGTTCTTGAACTTTTAAATAGCGTATAATTGCACTAGTGTTCACATCCAGTGTTCATTTTTCTGTTCTTAAATACATTTTTGAAACGACTTTGCCCATTCAAAAAATGACAAACAGATCATTATTGAAATAATGATAAATGCACTATACACGAATTAGCGCTTTTATTTTTTCAGGCGTTATCGCTAACGATCAAAACATGGATTAAAGTAAAACCGTTATTATTTTCCCACGTTGTACTTGTCAATAGACGTGCTAGGCCGATCTAACTAGAATTTGTGTATCAGATGCTCGAATGCATGATGTTTTGGTTTAATGTACAAATGTTCTGGAACAAAAAGCAGTTTAGTTGAACTCGAGATGGGTAACTCTATTTTTATTTTTTATTTTTATATTGTATTATTTGATTTTACCGTTTGTACTTTGCAGAAAGTGACTTTTTTAAATTACGTACCGTCCATTTAGTACCATTTTCCAATTTGCAATAAACAGGTACCGGATTATCATTTCCTTTCGGATATATATTAAAGACGCCATCCGAATTAAACAATATATCTGCACATTCTGAAGGATCTAAGTAGAAATACAACAATACCAGGATTTTATTTTTGAGAAATAGAAAACAAAAGATACTATGCGTATTGCTGTGTGTTTGTTTTTTCTACATTGGCTAGAGGTATAGAGGGGAGGTTGTGATCACAAAGTCAGAAGCCTCTGGTCTTTGTTAGTCTTGTATAATGTTTTTTTTAATATATATTTTGGTTCATTTATATGTTTTGGAAGTAGGTGTGACGGGTTCGGGATTTTTACGCTGTGTTGAAGACCCCTTGGTGGCATTTCATTTGAAAAAATATAAACCAAATATTTCCTGTATAGATTGTAATAGACAATTAATTTCCCCATGGGCGACAATGATAGCTTTTTTCGAGATACAGGCTTTAGAAAGTTGCTTTTTTATCGAAACCTTGCTAGAATTAAAGAAACATTATTCGGACAGTATTTTTTGGTCCAAAAAATATAGGTCCACGTTGCTTTTCTTAACGTAATTTGTATTTATCTCCCATGCCTATCAATTTGGCACTAAAAAACATGTTTCCACGTTTCTCATCCTAGCGTTGAAAAGACATCTCAGTTCCGTTAGGGCTAAGGAAAATAATTTATTTTGCCTTTGGTATAATGCAGAGTGCACGAAGTCTCTAATAATAAAAAATAACGGGAGCACATATCGACCAATCAGGATTAGCCATACTCTTAACTCTGCATACCATGTTATCTTCATAAAATGGCTTCGCCCATAAAATCTAATGGTTTATTGTAACTTATACAATATTTAATACTGTCTAGAATCATGCAATTCACAGTGCGTCAGATGCACAAACATATATGCCACACATAAATCATCCTCAAAACTTTCTCGCATTACTCTCTGAATTTTCACAATTTTTTTATCAGAGATGATCCCAGTCGAAAAATGTGAAAAAAATTCCTGATTTTTGAGTAAATGCGGTACTGCTAAAAAGGACCTGTCCACTTACTCCAATGATTCTTTATATGTCATCAAGTACTGATTATATTGATACCAAAACCGAACCAGTATGTAACTACTACGGTGCATTTTGAACAACAGTTTTAAATAAAACCAATTTCGTATAAAAGTACATTTTGGAAACAGACTATAGCATTTCAAAATATGAAAAAATGTGTAAATATTTGTGTTTTAACATTGAAAACTATTCTTTAACTACAAAATATCATGCCTATTCTAATTTTTATAGTTTGCCAATCGATTGAACATTTTAATGTTTGAAGAGGATCATTTCTTTCCATTTTCACTGAATTTGGTAATTTCGATAACAGCACTTGGGTCGAGATTGTCATGTTTAAAAATCGATATTTGTATCCAAACTCTAGACGTGTATGTGCTTTTTTCAAACAAATCAGCAGAAGTTCAGAAATGACATATTCTCTCCACAGTAAGTCAAAAGTCGAGCCCACCCTTGTTTCTAATGTAAAACGCAATACAAATATGAAACAGACTATAGCTTAAAAACTAGTAGATCAATAATTCATTTGTCAACAAAAAATACAGTTTCACATCAAATATCAAGTAAAATTACTGCTTTTGACACTTTTTGAGCACTATGATAAAGAAATGTCGACGCTGTATAGATTGTTATAAACAATTAATTTCCCCATAGGCGACAATGATAGCCTTTTTTGAGATACAGACTTTAGAAAGTTGATTTTTTTTAACGAAACCTTGCTAGAATTAAAAAAAAAATTATTCGGACAGTATTTTTTGGTCCAAAAAATATAGGTTCCTGTTGCTTTTCTTAATGTAATTTGTACTTATCTCCCATGCCTATCAATTTTGCACTTAAAAACACGTGTCTCATCCTAGCGTTGAAAATACATCTCAGTTTATATTGCCTTTGGTATAATGCAGAGTGCACGAAGCTCTAATAATAAAAAATAACGGGCGCACATATCGACTAATCAGGATTGGCCATACTCTTAATTCTGAATACCATGTTATCTTCATAAAATGTCTGTGCCCATAAAATCTAATGGTTTATTGTAACCTTTAACATGGTCACTTCCAGTTATCCCCTATCCCACTGCATTATGTAAATGGTTGTATGGGATTGATTGTTATTATTTTCTATTTTACAAGATCAACAACTTAGCAACATGACAAATGCATAGCAACAGTTAAATAATTGGTACTTAATGTAATATGAAGTATGAATTTAGTAATTTTGAAAGAATGTACTTTCCAATATGGTGTAACACTATAATAAAAACATCTAGAGTATCATTAATCTTTTTTTTACGAATTCCATATCGAGCATAGAAACCCACATGTTGCTAAGCAACAGCAAACATTTTTTTTTTAAATTAAAGACAACTTTACAACCTATGAAAACAAGAATATAAAGGATTTACTAATAAGGGATGGATCTGAACAGATTTTAAAGATATTTAACTGTTAATGAAATGAGAGAGATGTGGCTTGTGTCACAAATAGTCCTTGTAGGGACATAAAATGTCTAATCCAGGCAAAAAAGAACTAATATTATGTAGGGTGGGGGAGTGAATGTGTTCCTTGGTAAAAACCTATGATGGATTAGAAATAACTTATTAAGGCAATGAGTTGGGATATAAACCATTTTGGAGATAATTTACGATTCATTATTACAATACGTGGATTTGACCTCAAGGAATTATTCTTCCGGTGCAGTAAAAAGAAATTGACATAGCCTGTAAGAATATATATGGTTTGAGGGTTGGACATATGAAACTCAATCAAATTATCAAGAACAAAAAATATCAATTGTTTGACCTTCAGATCAACGGCAAAGGTAATAATATATATCTCATGGCTATTCACTTTAAGCCAAATATTATAAGTCAATGTCACAAAATTAAACAAGTGTGGGCTCGGACTAGTGTGTATGAGAATAAATGTTTTTATTAAAATGAACAACTGTATTGGACATGTAAGATACTGGTAAGAGTTTAATTATGATTACAGAAGTCAATTCTTTAGGTGGAAGCTTATGTTTAATCGAGGATTTATATCAATAAGAAGAATTCTTACTATAAGAACCCTTCATTTAAGTCATTGTACAATTAAATAAATTGAAGAAATGAATTAAAACTATACAAAGTCTTCTCAAAACTGACTGCATATTTAATAGATATTCAAATCGTACTATTTAAAAAGTTGTTAGCGATATGTTTTCCTGCGGACTGCAACTTTATGAGCTAGCACTTTAAAAATAGTGACAAAAACATCCCATGCAGTAACACGATGTCCAGTATAGATAGCGTTATCATGGATTATCGTTGATATGGTCAAATTAAAAACTAACTGCTAATAAAAAATTGAATTGTTTGGAAAACTACAATTTATCCTATTGAAGAAAAGATAACCCTAGCTGTATTTTGCAAAACGTTTCGGAATTTTGAGCTTAAGGCCATTGACTAGTTTTATTCGACAGTCACTTATGAGTCTTCTGTTCTTTGAAATATGTTTAAAGTCATGATAATAGTACTGCAATTTAAGAGCAGGTATGATGGATTAAATGTTGTTTTCTGACCGTCCAGTGGCAAACACTTCATGCATATTTTCGACGGATAGTAATATACAGAGTAATTTTAAGACAAGAAAAACAAAGTAGCATGATCAAGCCTGCGTTTTCGTTGAAAAAGAGCGGAAAGAAGGCGGGGACAATTGCAAATAATACAAACATCACTATGACCAAAAATGTACTCAAGATACATAAAAGTGTTGGATAGTTCTGTTTTAATAATTAAATTTGTCACATGGTGTCTTCTTATTTCGTATGAATCACAATATATGTAATTATTCACAGTTTTGTTATTCATTTTCGCCATCCATAATGATTGCCTAAAATGTTAACTTTGCATGCCATACTTGATAGTAATGCGGACGTGAAAGAAACACTTTTCATAAAAGCGTCAATGAAGATTATTACATTCCAGAGTGACGATTTCCTCAATTATAAAACAAAATACGTGTTTCTGAAGGGTAAATTTGTACTTGAATTTAATGTTGAAAATAATATCGATCTGATGGGTAAAGATTTTTTATTTAAAATGTGTTTTTGTTACAGTTCTACGGAGATTACATGCTTAACAAATCTTTGCAGTTAAGCTACAAAAGACAAGTTTATAAACGTCTGTGTCACAGTGTTCTTAATATTGAAATTTAGTAAAAAGGGAACTGTTTTGAGTATGAACCAGTTATAAAATAACTTTGGTTTCATTTACATTCACAAAATTTCTCAGAAGTTTGTCACAGTTACTTCTGATTTTGTGTCAAAACTCGACCGTGTCTGCTAAAACATGTATGTTTACTTTTAATGTTTACTTTTTCAGGGTTATATCTGGTCTATATACCAGCTTTGATAAGTGTTTGGTATTACTATAAATTTTCACTTCTTCGTACTATAAACATCAAAACTATTTATTTTGTAAAAATATTTCCTTTCTCCATTTGAACTGTACACATATGCCTAACAACAAAATTATTTTCATTTACCTGTGTTTAAAGTAATTGCAAATGGCTGATATTTTTGTTCAAGCATATTGTTTTTCTTAAATTGTTTAACATTTCACAGCGGTATAACATGTTACTTTAATTATTCTTCCCTTAGTTTATCTATTTTGTATTTACATTGTATCATAGATCAAATTTATTTGTTCAGTGTATGTTCACTGTGTTGATATGTCTTTTGATTGAGTTAAGCCATTTCAATTGATATTTTATAGTGTGTCTTTCTATGTTGTGATTTTACACTATTGTTTCAGATAAGAGTGGAGGTTTGGTACCATTAAAACGTTTAAACCCGCTGCAATTGTTATCACCTGTCCTAAATCAGGAATCTGATTTTCAGTAGTTGTCGTTTGTTGATGTGGTTCATAAGTGTTTCTCGTTTCTCGTTTTTTATATAGATAAGACCATTGGTTTTCCCGTTTGAATGGTTTTACACTAGTAATTTTTGGGGCCCTTTATAGCTTGTTGTTCAGTGTGAGCCAAGGCTCCGTGTTGAAGACCGTACTTTGACCTATAATGGTTTACTTTTATAAATTTTGACTTGGATGGAGAGTTGTCTCATTGGCACTCATACCACATCTTCTTATACATGTTATATCTATGTCACTTTAAGTTAATACAATAATAAATACATGAATATCATGTGTTCCTTTCTCATAAATGTTAAATTTTCGTCATAAAGAAACTAACCATTATGGCACGAAGAAAAAGTCTGTCGTCGGAAACAGTGAATACCGGAAATCATCTCCGGTCCGTAGTTCGTTCAAATATTTCGATGATTCAGTGAAAACTACGACGATTTTTTTTCACCTTTTTTTAATTTTTAACTATGATCGTACCTACGGCCCACAAAGATATTTGAACTGCATCAATATTTATATGCAAGGAACGTCTGGTATAAATATGATCGTGGGCCGTAGGTACGCTCATAGTTTAAAATGCATAAAAAGGTTTGGAAACTGCCATTTTTCTGCCCTTTTCTCGAATCTTGCAACAAAGCATGAATAATATCAGCGGAAGTTGACCAATCTATTGATGTTATCAAAAATATAGGTTTTAAACTTTTAAAATATAGTATTATAATATATAGCATATCACTTTTAATTTAAACAAAAATTAGGGGTCGTTCTCTGATGCTTATCGTACCTTGTCCTTTAAGACAAGGAAACATAGAGCGCAGGCGTCGACAGACTAGATATTCGGATAAACCATGTAAAATGCAATTTCAAACTTTATTTTAAAGACTTTTTTTGTCGACGTTTGCGCTCTATGTTTCCTGTCCAATAATCAGTGGAAATTTACCCATTTTCATTGAATTTTTCGTGAAAAATCCAAATGATTACTAATTATTACGTCATGAATAAAACGCAGGTACGTAAATTTCCAATAAAAGGCTTATTTCCTATCCAGTCACTGTATTAGCTATGATTCATTTTGATATAGGTAAATAAATCCTAATTTAATTTTTGAGCTGAAAAAAAGGGACCATTTTAGAGCCTAATCGAACTTACTCCTTTGTTGTTTTTTTTTTTGCATTCGCTTGCGAGTTTGTGGTGTCAATTTGTGCTAAAGAGTCATTGGTGTTAGTTTATGCTTGAGAGTCTGCGGTATTAGCTTTTGCTTGCGAGTCTGTCTTGTTAGTTCACCCTTGCGAGTTTGTGGTGTTAGTTTAAGCTTGAGATTATGTTGTGTTAGTTCCCGCTTAAAAGTTTGTGCTGCTAGTTTACGCTTGCGAGTTTATGGTGTTAGGTTACACTAGCAAGTGTGACGTATAAGTTATCAACTTTACGAAGGAATTCATTAATCACGAAAACTCTGAATGAAAGCCAATTAAATAAATGGTTATGTAGAAACATTTTTTAAACGCTTAAACGACATCGTGTCTCGTTTATTTTTTTGAAATATCTATATGTGCAAGTCTCAACTGACCAACGGCGATGTATTTTTCATTACCACGTTAGTATTGCTTTTTTCCTTGTTTGTGAATTGTAATGGTCTTCCGCTGGTGGAGTTAAAAAGCGTCTTCACTTTCAAAGCAGCAGAAAGGATCTCTGTTTTTATAATGTTCGTTTTAATCAAAACTTAGGTTTGATAAGTATCTTTCCTTTTGTGTTTTGTTTTGTTTTTTGTGATTTCCAATCAGACCTTTTTACTTTCAACTCCCCTTATGCAATTTTCTTATTATTTACCAAATCCCGATAGGATATTATCTCTTTCGATACGGACATTAAATTTGGTCTAATCATATCTTAACATGACTACATATATATTATTATACAGTTATTGATACACATGGTCTTGAATACAGTATATTCAACATTGAAGAAGGTTTATGATTTCTTCAGACTAAATCCGATGGATGTGTATTAGTTGACATGTTTTGGAAAACATGATCAATTTATTAATTATATTTGGTTTTGCACTGCAATAAATGCGTGTAAACTTAGATCAATACTTTGTGAATTTTGTTTAGAAAGATGTTTTAATGCTTTGTGCCAATCTGACAAGTGAAGCTGTTTTGACTGTAATCTGTTTCATTGGCAACCATACCATAAATCTTTATTTCTAAACCTGTAGTTAAATAACTATTCAATCACATACATTAAGTTTTTTATCTTTTTTTTTTTTAGTTCTTAATATTTAATTTGCTCGTTCGTCGGTGGTAAATACAAAATAATCAATATCACTTATTATACCTTACATTATATAGTAACCATTTGATTGGCTTATACGGAATCATGTGTCATGGTTTAATTTCAATATTTTTCCAAAAATTGGCATGAGCGGTGAATAACCTAAACAAATGTAAGCCTTCGTCGAATAACCCTGTTATTCCCCGTTGAATAACCCCGACAAATTGAAGCCTCCATCGAACAACCCTATTCTTCCCCGTTGCAGAACCCTTGTCGTACCTCAATGGTCACGAGTTAATTCCCTTTAAAGCAAAAACAAAATATGGCAACGGCCAGGTTAGAAGTCCATCAAGTGACGAAGAAACAAGATCAAACAAGGCTTGGAAATTGATCTAGTGCCGACTATATCTCTTGTAAACTGCCCTTTCTTTTGATACATTTATATTGTTAATGAATTCATATATATTGAATGCATACATATTGAATTCATAATTGGCGGAAAAGTACGATTTTTTATGATTTTTTAAGGGGGAAAGGGGGATGGAATGGCACATACTGTATTTTTTTTTTAACAAGAAAAGGATCAAGCCTGTTTATTTTAAATTTATTTTCACCCTGCCCTTTTCTGTTTTTCCTAAATAAAATCAAATGTAAGCCTATTTACCTCTGAAATCTTTTTCTTACATTACTTACTTGCGAAGTTGCATTTTAAAAAGTCACAAATGTGTACAACATTCATCTTTTACTTGAAATGGTTCTTTTTTATAAAATTATTAGATTCTTGATTTTTAGAAAAAGCTCTCGGCTGAAGGGGAATAAAAAAAAATGTGTTTCAACATTAACTGGTATATGGCTATTTAACCTTTTCTCTGCCATACGGCCTATCCGGCCTATTCAAAAACACTACCTTTGAGTGCCACGGCATAGGCCCAAAGACCAACGGTATTTTGACGTTACGTAATAATCAACAATACGTCATAATGATAGATTGCAGGATTTGGAAGTTGGCACTAATATGTTTAGTTTTACTACCTCTCCTAAGTGCAAACTGTACTAATCTTTCTTGAAACGTCGTACAAGTCAGATACAAAACAAAGGTAATAAAAAAAACAGGCAGGAAAAAACCTTCCGTTTAGTTTTTTCTGCACTTGTAGCCAGGTCAACCTGACTACAAGTGCAGAAAACTATCCGCCAACGGTTGTTACCGGCATGTTTATTTGTTACCTTTGTATTGTATCAAATCTAATAAGGATTTGTTTTTTGAAATGTCAAAAAAATTACTTTTGTTTATCAGTTTCTTTTGAAATTCATTCAGTACAAGATTTGAATATTTAAATGGTTAAAGCTTGAGACAAATCTCAATTGGTATTATATATATTCAAGATAAGATTGAAAATATGTATGACGATACTACGTACGGTTGTGGTGACTGCAAACTAAATCACGATTGCAAATAGAATCTCCATTACAGCATGTTTCACAAAGTAAGTGTTTTTCTTCTTCTGTACTTCGACCAAGGACATTGGATTGCAAACCATTTAAGCACATCTGATATAATGAAAGTCAGAAAAAAGTTTTTTCTTGATGCGAGAAATATACATATTAGAAGTATTTTTATAAAACTCACAAAAATGTTTGAACCTGTCGTTTTTTTGTTTTTTGTTTTTATTTGCATTTCCAATGATAGTAACCTGTTATCCAATGTTTGTCAATTGATGGCGTCTGTCATAAATTTGTTCGGATACTTGCTTTTAAATTAATCAAACTGTTTTTTAGTATTGTTTAAGATGTTGTTATCAAGGGATTTGATCTAGGCCTGTCAAAGCATATAGGAACTGTGAGATATTTGCTCAATGTTCTGTAGTTTATAGTACATAACTGTTTCAATGGCAATTCTACATGGGGTATAATATATATAATACAAACCCAACCATTCTAAAAGTAACAAAAAATAGTTTGCCAACTCGACCTGAGGTAACTTTGCCTTAGGGAATTTTAACCTAAGTTTCTGAACTATTTCTCATTTCATTAGCAGAGAACTTACGAAATACAACATACGACAAACCATGCCAGTAACGTAGCACTGATTACTGATATTTTTACATTGAAAAGCATGACTTTTACTTTTTCAATGCTGAATAATATACATCTACCTATATATTTGTTTCGTTTCTGTTTGGTTGCCGTCTTATCGATTATTACTCTGAACGTCTTTCTTAAAAATGCATCTTATTTTCTATAAATGGACTTACTGTGGAACGTTTACATCCTAGATCAAACAGTGTTTTATTGAAAGTTGTCTGATATTTCTGAAGAAAACAAACCTACAAAAAAAGAGGTGTAAGGTATGTAACATGATGTTCGTATGTAGTTCGTATTGCATGTGAAACACATTGTATTTCGTTTCCATAAATAACGAATAATAGCAAATTATCAGTTGTGACAACTTATCAATTTTAAATTATGTTATATCAATAACGAAGCTGAACAATATTATTATAATCATCATTTTAATTTGCATTTATACTTCAATCCGCACGATGTATATGTACTGATTTTTTTATTGGCTATGATAGTGTGTCGGCACACGTCTTTGAAAATTTTAAACATAGAAACACAAAATGAAGATATGATTCAAGCTTATTTTGTATTAAAAATAGTTTAACGTTTTTTGAGAGATTTTCAAATTACTTTCAATTTTTTTTTTTTCACTTGATACAGCATTTTATAGCAAGTACTGATTCAGGATTAAGGATCTCCTCTTATGGTAGATTGCATATAGACGTCCCAAAATGTTGTCAAACAAAAATAATTGCAGTCCTCAAATCGATTTACGATTAAGTAGAATCATCCTCAGACTTCATAATGGATATATCAAGAGGTCAGCAAAAAATTGTAATCAAAGAAAGACGGTAAAAGAACAAAAACAGTCAAACAAATAAAATTATCTCATAAACTATGTATCTCCCACCCAAAATGTATAACATCGATACAGTCGTTTCTTAAGATTAATCAGCAGCTCGAGTCCATTCGAAAAATAGACAAGTGTATGCAATTTGATTTTGCCCCGAAGAAATCGTTATATAATTTGATAAATAAAATTCACTTTAACCGTATTTACCTCATTCGTTGCACATGTTATATTTCGATAGCATTTATCAGCACTCTCAACACCACTACAGGATAGACATTGAAGCTTGTGATCTATATCAAATGACAAATTTTATCAGTGTAAAATAATGGATATGGAAAGAAGAAGTAGAGATGTATGTCAGATGTGAAATGGACCATTACTTTTATAGAAGGAACAATGGTAGACACGAGTAGATTCATTTATTTTAATAAATAAAAGAAATGTTCATACCTATTAATTAGCTCTTCGCCTTAGAATAATAGTTATACACACAATAACAGTAAACCATATAGCATATTATAATTTGCAAACAAACAAATTTAGACACGTTAAAGTTTTTTTTTTTTTTTTTGACTTTAACTTGTCAAAAAAGAAAACGTCATGAGATATGCTATGAATAAAGTAAATATAACTTTCCTGTGTGTACATTCCAAATTCACATCTAAAATTGCATTAACATTTCTTTCAGGAATATATCTTTTAATTCCTATACTTATTTCTTACCATTACTATCGTCATCACACGTTGCATAAGCATTACATTCACTTTCATCACAACAACGATGACATAAGAGGTGTCCTCGATCTCCCGATCGTTTGCCAAATCCAACGCCTAAACTATTTTTTCGACAAAGCTTAAATTCATAAATATATATGTTCTACTATAAATTGATTATTTAAGTGACAAAAATGTATTTATAAAAAAGGTAGAATTAACAAATTCTATAAAAGAAAAAAAGTAAATAACTAAAAAGTAAAATCACAAAAATACTGAACTCCAAGGTAAATTAAAAGGGGGAAATCTTTATAACTAACAAATGCAACCAAGAAAACGATTGGCAAACAAGTGTCATATTCCTGATTTGAAACAGGAATTTTCCAAAGACATTACTTGTTAACTTGACAGCAATTGGTAAAAAGCAGCCAAAATCTGTGTGAACATACATCATCATATAACATATTAAATTAATTGATAAAAACAACCGACAATATTATATAGAAACAATTTTTTCACATACACACAATCTTCCGATAGATTACAAAAAATAACAATTACATATGTGGGTACACACCATTCAAATACAAATTTTAAAATACAAAAGTGTATAATATGATACACAACATCAGAAACTAAAATATTTAACTAATTACCATCCTTTGTTATTTGTGAATTGACATTGAATAAGGTTGCGGTACCTTCCAATGAACCATTTTAAGCATGAGGACGAATCATTCTCTTAAATCATACAATTTGATTCCGGCAACGACTATCTAATAAGAACGCTAAATTTTATTTGTCAACACGTTTGTTGAGATTGATGTTTCAGCTCAACCGGAACCAATGGTAAATAATTGTTTACGCTTACTAGCCTATTTTTATGTTCAGATGAATCAGCATAAAAAGGCTTGATTTCAACTTAAATATATTGAATATGGTCTGTTCCTCATTACGATTTGTGTGAACGAAGTTTCTGTTTTAAAACTCACATTAAAACGTTTTTCTTGGTCTAAGATGTTTAAATGTTAGGAAAATTGCCTAATCCGAAGTCAATTCGACTGTAACATATCTGTTGATTTACAGAGGAATGGCACAGGCATTGTAGGAAAGGCATACCAAAATTACGCAGCTGATGAACTCAGGTGCTCTGGAAGGGGAAAATCTAATGTTGATTTTATATTCTATGAAATTACATCGGATAATTTTAGCTGTTGCTCGACGGCAATCATTAAGAACACCTGCTGATATCAAAATCATACTGATTTTCGTTATGATATTGATTTGTGTATTATGAAGTAAATTTATTACGTTTAAATCTCTCACAGTACAAATACATGTTATATCTAAAAAGTGCTCAAAGAGTGTCAAAATATAAAATAAAGCATTAAATTAAATATTTTGTATACGGTTCAAAGTATGATTAAGCAAGTTGGTATTTACTGGTGCATACTGAAGAGGTATTACTTTTGAAGAATTGATCTATTGATAAGTAAATCTGATGATTTCAATTATACATACTATTTCATCTTAAAATGTTTTCCACCAGATGATTCATACTCAGAAAAAATGAAGTTTTGTGTTATTATTCTCATGTTTGCATATTATCTAATAACAATGTCTAAGACATGGAAGACGTCATAGAATTATCTGAATTTTGAATATTTTTTTATTGGGAACAATTGCTTTACTATTATTTTAAGTTGCTGAGAAATCGATTATTTCTGTATGTTTATAAATGTATTTCTCAAAAAATAATAACATACCTCTGGATATGAACATCCAACATCATATAATGTCCTGTTTTCCATTGTTTGATACTTTTGTATAAAACAGACCTGAAATTATTAACTATCTGATAAGAAATGTACTTACAACTTTGTTTCCCGAAAGACGTATCCCGATTTCTTTATATCAATCCCCTTTCCCCCACAGAAAAAAAAGAAAGACAATACGATCGGACATTTTTTAACGCTATGTAAATCAGAAATTGTGTTTGTGTTTTTAAAGATTTTCAAAAATCCACCAGATTAAAGTTGTTAACCTGTTTACCAACAAGTAGAGCTCTTCAAATATATTTGATTTTTTAAAATCAGTACTATACAGTCAACATTTTTGGTTAAGTGAATTTACTTGAGTTGTACATGAGCATCTAATTGACACAACTCTTGATCAAACTAAAATAGAATGATTCACTTGCCAGCAAAATGTTAAATATATCAATGGGTAAAGTTGGTAAACAATACTTTCTTTTAGTTTGACTTATCGTACATATTCTTACAAGAGTCATTTATGAAACTTTGTTCAACACTCCAGTAATGCTCAGTTAAACTTTTTCCGGAAGATTCTAAAAGATTTTGTATCATAATCTACAATATTTATCAAATTTCAAATGTTTTTAAGAGACCCAAAATTTCATATTCTTAGATTATAGATTAAGAAAGTTGTATATATTCATTTAAAAAATTTAAGAACGATAACCGTGATTCTTTTAGAAGTTATGTATGTGTTACAATTGCCGTAGCTATAATGGGAACTACCAAATTAGACTTTTCACAGGGTTTGTATCTATATGATCAACACTACGGGTTCCACATGTTGAGCAGGATCTGTTTGCCCTTCGGAAGCACATGAGATCACTCCTGGTTGTTGTGGGGTTTGTGCTGCTTAGAGTTTTATTTGTTTTTTTTTTTTGTTTTTTTTCAGACTTGTTTGTCTTTTTGGTAAATTATCGTTTTTTGCCATGTCATTGTCAGTCTTTTTAGGAGGCCCAAGATATCAAAGGTACATTTAGACTCATCAAAACACGAACCCAATAAAAAGAAAGGGTGATATCAGTCGCTCCGGAAGTTTCCCGTTGGTATTGTCCTCCTCTTTTTCCTTTTAAAAAACTTTGACTCAAAAGATTTTTTTTGTGTGTTCTCTTATGCACAATTGTTACTTTGTGTTTTTGAAGTTCTTTAATGACAATTATGATAGCACGTCTTCAACTTAGATGAATAAGTGTATGATAATTCTATCCCATGGTGACTATGCGGAAGGCAAAAATGCGCAGTCCCCATCATAAGGTGCGTAAAAGTCTAGTTAGTTACACCTGTTGAAGTTTGCCAAAGTATGCACATTTGCAGGATTGCATCTGTTATGCTTTGTTGGGTTTTTAAATGCACAGCAGCGTCCGTTTAATGCGTGAATGCATTGCGACATCGGTTATATGATATATGATCGGGAAATCAAAATGATTGTTTGAAGATAGGTACTGTTTAAAACTAGGTTTACCACATATTTCTTTTACAACGCCTGTACTGAGTCAGGTATATTTCAACAACAAATGATTGTTATAATATTTAAAAAGAAATGAATATTCACACTCAGATGTGTACTGATTGATTTTTTAGTCTTAGATACATATTTTTTGTATTAGTTGTTATTGGTTATGAACTAGAAGAGGGACGAAAGATACCAGAGGGACAGTCAAACTCATAGATCGAAAACAAACTGACAACGCTATGGCCAAAAATAAAAAGACAAATAAATAATAGTACAGATGACACAACATAGAAAACTAAAGACTAAGCAACACGAACCGAACCATAAACTGGTTGTGATCTCAGGTGCTCCGGAAGGGTAAGCAGATCCTGCTCTACATGTGGCACCCGTCGTGTTGCTTATGTTATTACAAATCCGGTAAATGGTCAAATTCGGTAGGTCACATTCATGAAAAGGGAAGGGTATTGTAGTTACGACATAAGGAACATATCCGGTATCATCTGTGAAACGGTTATTCCATAACGGTCAACCAACTCGTGATGGCGTCCGTAAAATTTACGAAGGGATGATTTCAACTTCACCATTTGGAACTCTTGGTTTAATAGCTTCCTTGTGAGCAGCAATCCTCTATCAAGGAATTTATGATAGGAAATACAAGCCCGGGAATATCGTATCAATTGGGTGATATATACTCCGTATGCAGGCGCTGCTGGAATGTTGCTACATTGAAATGGAAAGTTCGCAATTGGGAAGCTGAAATCATCTCTTTTGTCGTAAAGTTTTGTTTTCAACCGACCCTCATTGTCAATTTCTAGATGTAAGTCAAGATATGAGGCAGACTTAACTGTATCTGTAGTATCCTTTATCTCTTAGTTCGATTGGATAGATTTGTTCAACATAGTCACCAAATTTTGTATTATTTAGTGAGAGAACATCATCTATATAGCGGAACGTAAAGTTAAAGGATATTCCTAACTTCTTATCTTTCTTCCTAAGAAGTTCCTGTATGAAGTAATATATAATAATAAAGAAACAAGTCGGCAAGAAGAGGGAACAATTGGTTCCCATTGGAATTCCGACAGTCCGTTGAAAAACACGTCCTCCAAACGTAACAAATATGTTGTCAATCAAGAAATCAAGCATTTTGATAATGTCAGTTTTAGAGAATTTTTTGTTTGAATCAGAGTGATTCTTTACAAAGTATGATTTATGAAAAAAGTAATACCAACTCTTTCAATTAGTCTTTTAGTTTGGAATGGGGAATACTTGTGTAAATTGTAGAAAAGTCAAATGTGTTAATACTATTGCAAGATGAGAGAGTCTTAGATTGTATGTACTCTGAAAGATCTTTGGAATTTTTTAGTATCCACATCTGATTCACGCCACCTCTAGAATAGGCAGTTTCACAAAAACTTTGGAGCCCGGCTTTGATTGCTGATAAAATAGATGTTAATAATTTAGAAAGAGGTTTCGTGGAGCAATTGGAAGACCCAGCAATATACCGTTGTTTGTAAGGACACTTATGTAGTTTAGGTATCCAATACAGCGATGGAAGATCCAGTTTTTCATCTTTGGTTGAAATTCCAAAAGAACATAGAACAGACCTACGATTATCCAGTGTGGTGAGGGTATATGTTGAGTTTCCAAGTGAATTATCAATACCTAATTCATTTATCAAGCAGTTTATGTAATGATATTTACACACATAAACGATGTTGTTTGGGGCTTTATCTGCGGGGACAACAACATATTTGTCATGGAGGTAGGACAAGTGTTTTGTAACATTTGGGTCTTTAAAAATTGACGTAGCGTGGGTATTAATAGACCCAATGGCATTTAGTTTCTTAATTCGGATTTGTATCAACGACCTCACAGCCCTAATTCATTCGGAAAGAGTATCTACGTCTTCTTTCTCGCGTTTAGCCCATTGCCTGACATAATCCTCGACTGAATCCATCAGTATTTTGAAGTTGTATTTCCAATTGATGGATTTAGGCTCACGATATTTCGGACCTTTGGATAACAAATTTCGAAGGGAAGTGTTATTGACAATGTTGAGGTCTCCGGTAATAACGTGGCCAGCCGGATTATATGTGAATTGGGAACTAGCACATGTGCAATCAGGAGGTTTAGACTTGAAGTCGTCAATGTTGAGATCCTGCAAAACGTGTTTGTAATTGAAAATTTTAGTTGCAATTGGTTTGGTATAGGTATAAGAAATTATTGGTACAGACTGATCTTTAAAATAAGGAGGTATTTTCGACTGAACTAATTTATGATGAAGGATATTGCCTAAGTTGACGCCATCGAGACCTTTGTTGGCAAAGGAAAGTTTAAGAAAAGATCTTTTCTCTTTTTCATCTTTTCCAATGCGAACTGGTTTGAAAAGTCTGTGACTTGCAATATCCGAAATGATAGCTGTAAGTTTGTATTGGTTTGAATGAGGGTTTGTAACAGTGGTTTCCAAACATAAATTGAACAGAGAATGATGTTTGGAAAGGGGTAATGAATAAAGTTTCGTGCGAATGTGATGAATACCTAACGGCTTTTGTATATATGGCACCAAGTCATTAATAGAGACATCATGCAAAGTAGGTGATGTATAATGACAATGACCATGACTGCGTCTACGTCGAGGAGTAGAGTTGAAAATATTCATCACATTCACCGAGCTACAGGAAGAACTAGATAGAATACCTATACCATCAATTTTGTCATTGCAACCATATGGTGTCGCAGTTCCCAATTGTCGAATCCAGTGGTCTTCTTTTTGTCTATGGAGAGGCGTTGCAAGTTGAGGATTGTTAGTCTTGTGGTATATTTTTTCGATAATACGAACTGTCATAGAAACGATGGAATGATCGGGTTGATTAAAATGCTGGTACAGAATGTCGTTTGCATTGAGGTTGATATCTGATATATGGCCGCACATACGTTTGTTTAGCCTTCCTTTCGTTTCACCGACGTAAACCAATTCCGCAAAGGTTACACTCTAATCCGTAGACGACATTTATAGATTTACAATTCAGATCATCGTAGCTTCTAGTAAAATAAGGCTTTTTAGTTAAATTGCTAGTGAATTGAGCATCTGTTATTAAAATTTTACAAGTTTTGCAGCCATTTGTTCCACATTTCGAAATGAGACAGTGTTGTTCAGAGTCATCAAAATCCAAAATGTCTTTAAGGAGAACTGAACATGGCTGTGTATGTGTACTATCGCTATTGTCACTAGTGTGATGATCTGAATGAGTCATGTTTGGGATATTTGTCATGTCTGGTGATGAGGGGACACCTGCCTTAATAGACGACACCGTGTCCATGGTGACGTCTGTTTCGGACCTTTTTATACTGGGCGACGTCCGAGCCTGTATCCTGACAGTAACTGCTAGTACTCTAAGATCTGAACTTTGAGTCTCTGTGTTGTTGTTGTTTTTTTTTTTTTTTTTTTTTTTTTTTTTTTTTTGTTGTGAGGGAGGTATAAATACCCTGTCATTTCCGGTCATTGTTTTTACTGTAGTGTATCGATAGGATGAATTAAGACCTTTTCAACTGATTTAATAGTGTGTTCTTAAGTTTTACTGCTACACCACTGGCCAATGTTAGGAGAGGGTTGGTACCTGCAACATGTTTAACTCAGCTATATTCCATATATGCCTATCCCAAGCCAGGAGTCTGTAGTTCAGTGGCTGTCGTTGGTTTATGTCTGTCAAACATGTATATGTTTTTTGTAGTATTTTTGTTTGTTATTAATTAGGTCGTTATTTTTCTCATTTGAATTGTTTCATAATGTTCATGCCTTTTATAGCTAACCATATTTTTCTCATTCATTAGTAAACTGATAAAATATATCAATACTAGGTCAATATTACTAATACGCCTTAAATTGAGGAACATGAAAGAATAAAAGAAGTGCGTATTCAAATACTCTCTGTGAGTGATATTACATGTTTCAATTTTTATAATTGACTGAGCTGCATCATTTGTCATGATTTAGAGTGCAGAGGACCATAGAATAAAGGTGTAAAAGCTATAAAGTTTTTAAGTGAATGCAAAGAACTAAATTTTCAAAGAAGTTATGTTGTGAAAAAAGGAAGAATGAGCATCACAAAAGGCTTTTCGAGAGGTGTGCTAAATTATAGAAAAACGAATATCACTACGTTCTGCGAAAATTTAACCACATGCATATGTGAAAATGTCTCAGCTACAAAACGAACCATCACACATATTCATGTTTACGATATGAACAGAGGAATTGAGAACAAGGCTACCATTACCGCCTACCTGAAATGAATTGCGCCGCATCAGCACCCAACTGATTTCAATCTTACCTCGCTCTCTCTGCATTGAATAGCACTGTCACACATTTCATTTTCCAATAACTCTGAACACGATAGACATATTTTAGAACAATCTAAAATATATAAAATACATTAACGTCACAAAGAACACATTTGCTAGGACTTGTTATTCCTTTATGTTACATAATGATAAACAATAATTCATCATCGAATCAACCCGTGTGTTTCATATTGTGGTAGCGTTATAATGGATATTGAAAATACGAGATTTTATTTTGTAACATTTTTTTTTTATCTTGGATCCAAAATTTGAAGATTTGAATTTAACACGGTACTCTTCAGTTTACAATATCAAATTCGGTTAAAATTAAATAAATTTCAAACTATATAAGATTTTTAGAATTAAATATTGAAAATACGTACCTTGATAAAATGATTTTAATTAGATTTAATCTTGTCATGCGTAATACGGTCATAGAATGACAGTTAATTTGTTAAAATCTTGATTTTTATAGTTGAATATGCTGAGAAATAACATTGAGCTCAACTTTCGACAAAAATACTTTTAAATCATCCGTGTATTAGGTGTGTATATCTTCACTGGCAAAATAATATTTTGAGCGTCGCTTCTGCTCCATATTAATGTAACATGTTTCGCCAACATGGTCTTTTTGTTAGCTATTATTCATTAAGAATATGACAATCATCGCCCATGACATCACTTTAAAGACAAAAATTCAAATTGTGCCATCAAGACTCATATTCACATTTTCTGAAAAGCCATTATCCTGATGCTTCAAAATGTAATTAGCAACAACATTAAGAAATTAAATATAGAGTTCCAAAAAATGACATACATAATAGGGACGATTATTGCCAACCTATGCATTTTCTTAAATATACAAAGTTATAAAAAATTATAGAAATAATGTATTTTTATTTATTACGTGGTTCTCCAGATTCCAGCCTTAATTTTGAGAAACATAAGATCACGTATAAAATTATATTCCTTACTTATCATGCTTATCATACGATCGATTTGAGTTATCTTTCATTGTTTGGATAATGACAATTATTTTCCATATACTTAGCAGATGAACATTCCATTACCTAATATCTTACATACTTATTTTTCGTTGTCTGATCTTCTTTATTTCATTTTTTTATCTATCTATCTATTCATTCATATTTTTTGCGTGAAAAAGAAATTTTACCAGGATTTTTTTCTGACCTTCAGAAATGTCGAAATCAGTGTTATTCAGATGTGGTCTTTTAATTAAAGTCGAAATTTGTGATAAAAACTATTGCTTCTATTGAAATTCTAAGTCAAAGTATATTCCATTTATTATCAAATGTATACATAAATATTCTCTGTATATGTTATATTCAAGAATATGTGCTCGATTAAGAATTGTGATGTGTTGTTTTGCATAACAAGAATGACAATTTAAAATTCTATATGAATCTTAATACAACAGACATGTCCAAGCATTTTATATCCCTTGAAGTACTTATACGTATTTTATCTTGTTTATTGGAAATAATTTATAGGAGGGGCATCGAATTTGTTTTTACTGCATAAATAATTGACTTGCATGTGTCATTAGTAAGAAACACAGAACAAAAAAAAAAACACTTATTGTTGAAAATATGATAATTTCTCTCATTTCTTATGAGATTGAAATACGAGGAATTCCATATAAATATATTGAAGAGCAAAATGGTATATTTTTAATTTTTACATGAGACGTTGAAGTTAACTAGGTAGACAGAAATGCATGAAATAAAAAAAGGATGGGTATTGTAAGTATATATATGTCCATACATATGTCCATACAATGTAAACAACTGAAACTTTTATATTGCTTACTGCAGGAACCATTGGAAACCTGGAACGCGATTGGTAGGTTTTGGCTACGGAAATTTGATGAAAAATGCAATGATACCTTTTTTGAATGTAGATGTTCAAATTTTAATGGTTTAGCTATGAACCAATTACCTGGTTGTTATCAGAAAATTATAAATACTTGGTCCGGTTTCATAAAAAATATTGATACACCATTCAATAAAAAAGATGTTTTAGATACGAGAATATTTGGGAACTCTTCTATTTTGTTCAAAAATAAATGATTGTTAAAAAACGATATCAACACTACCAAGGATGTTTAGATTTAGAAACTACTGGTTGTATTAGTTGTAGTAAAATTTATAAGAAGCTTATTAATCGGAGAAATGTTTTTTTTTCGAATTTTCTAGAATAAAACAGGCAATTCCTAAAAATTTCGTGCAAATTTGAAAATCTTCCGGAAACCAGAATTTGCAAAATAAAGACTAATCTGCAAAATGTCAACTTAAATGGGAGGAAATATTTTGAAACAATGTACGTTAGGAAAATTTGTGGTCGAGATTAAAACACATGAGCATTGAAAATAAAGTTAAGGAATTTCAATGGAGATACATGCACAATATTTTATAACTGAAAGTAGCTTACACAAAATAAAACTATCTAATGAAAACTGCCATATTTGTCAAAATAATAAGAACATAGAAACACACAACATTTATTACTTAGTCGTAGTACATTGGAGATAATTTTTAAACAAGCTTCAAGATATACTTTTCCAATCAAACATAGGAATAAATATTTCCATTGTTGAAAAGGATATACTGTAAGGAATTAACACAGGAATATTCAAATATGACCCTACTAAGTTGTTCCGTTAGTCTCATGTCACAACTTTGAGACGCGAACAGACATGATCAGCGTCGTCACAACTCCGATTTATTTGGTTGGTTGATAGGTGTTAAATGTCACTATCAGCACTATTGTTCTATTTCGTGGAGATCAGGTTGTATTGGTGGAGGAAGCAGGACAGGAGTGTTATTAGGGGACCACTGACATTCGGTACGAAGACTGACAATCCTTGTCAATTTAGATTGAAGACGAGCATACCTGCCACGTTCGTAATTTACACACACAACCTCAATGTTGACAAGCTGGTGAAACAGTAGTTTGACTACTTAGACAACTCGGCCACCGAGGCTCCCACAACGTCTGCGGAGAAATTATCAGTGACGTGACAATGTGTGGGGATACGTTATCAAACTTACTTTTGTCAAGCGTAAAGTGTTCTAAGGGAGGGACGAAAGTCCATAAAATAGCACGTTTAACAGATTATCTGACTCGCGGCTGATATCTTACGATATCCATATGCAGAAACCCTTTAAAAAGTATAACAAATATACCGAACTCAAAGGCAAATTATAAAGGGGGAAGTCCATTAAACTGACAAAATAAAACGCTATCAATCAACGGAACAGATGAAAAACAGCTGTCATATTGATAACATAATATAGCCATCTTCAGAAGAATGTGGTCGGTTAAACCTAGTTTTATAGCTAGCTCAATCACCAACTTGTGTGAAAGTTGTTAATAAGTAAAGCAATTACTGATTCAGGAAAATGTAATAATTTCTTTCTTGAAGATGCATCCTTTAATATTCTTCAAGATGCATCGTTTTAAATCATTTAATTTCTCATACTGGTATATTAATCATGCTCTTTCTATTAACAATCCAAACTTTTCTGATAGGGTCCCAATAATATATATATATCTTTCTGAACTAGAGATTACAGAAACCACAGATACATCAGTTGTGATCTTTGTTCAAACCATTTTGGCTACTGGATCCCAATTGTTGTCAAATTAACCTATTGTATATAGATATAAGAAGGTGTGGTATGAGTGCCAGTGAGACAACTCTACATCTAAGTCACAATTTGTAAAAGTAAACCATTATAGGTCGAAGTACGGTCTTCAACACGGAGCCTTGGTTCACACCGAACAGCAAGCTATAAAGGGCCTCAAAAATGACTAGTGTAAAACCATTCAAACAGGAAAACCAACGGTCTAATCTATATAAAAAACGAGAAATGTTTATCTGTTTGTGTTGCTAATCCAATTTCGTCAATATAACAGACCTATAAACAACTGTCGTATATGTTGGAGGTTTAGCCACATTGTAGCTATAAAACCAGGTTTAATCCACCTTTTTTCGAGAAATGTCTGTACCAAGTCATGAATATGCCAGTTGTTTTTCACTCGTTCCGTTTATTGATAACGTTAGATTCGTCAGTTTTTATGGACTTTCACTTTTTGAATTTACCTTTTTGAAATTTTATTCTTCTAGACTCTATTTTGATTTAGTATTTTTAAGAATTCATCCTTTTCGGACTAAATATATGGGTCAAGTGAAATGAACTAGTATTGATGGGTGCACTTGATTACCGGTAATTAAATTGGATATTCCCTGAAAAGGTTGTTGTCAATGATATCACTAAGAATTGTAAAGATTTAGAATAGCAGATAAAGTAAATCTTTAAATTTCAAATATTTCAACAATGTGTATTCAATGACATTCAGTGTAATTTGCCGATATAGGTTATGAAAGATTGGGTATGTCGAGTGATGTCATTATTTTAATTCCTTAATAAAATGTCATTTTAAGTATAATACAAATGCATATATGACTCTTTTTCACTTGACTGTTGATGTGATAACAGAAATGTCAGTACAACGAGGTATTTACGGTGACTCATCACGATTTAATTTGCGGTTGCTGAGAAAGGACATAGAACACAGTCGTCATCAAAAAGTGTACTGTTCACATACTCATTGTCAACGAATCATTTTGAACGAGCTTGTGCTTTGTGTTAATTTAGCCCAAATCTTAACAACTTACCATTTCTCCGAAACAAGCAAACGAAAAGAAGAATAAACAATACGTCTGAAATTGAAAGCATTCAATCATGAAAAATTGAGTCTTAGATACATGATTTTTTATTATTATTTGTTATTGGCTTGTAACTCGCTGTCAGTAACTGCGAGTACTCTCAGATCTGTACTCCTTGTCTATTTTGTTGTTAGGGATTAGGATGAATCAATACCATGCCACGTCCGGTCTATGTTTTTGTTTCATGTTTTCCTGCTTTGAATCAATCTGATGAGCCTTTTTAAACTAATTTTCCTAGTTTCTTACAGCTGTTACACCACTGTTCCAGATAAGGGGAGAGTTGAGCGCTCATAAACATGTTAAAATTCGCCACGTCTTTCATGTGCCTGTTCCATATCAGGATGCTGAAGGTCAGTGGTTGTCGTTGGTTCATGTCTGTCATATTTGTTTTTTTTCGTATGTGAATATAATTATGTGTTAACATTTTACTGTGTTCCTCTCATGAATTTCTCGTTTTCCGTAATATTATTATAAGAAAGTATTTCTGCGGACCCGTGTGTATTAAGAGAATGCCATGCTCCATCGTACGTAAAAAGAGAAACTTTTGTAGATTGGAAAACAAAATCCGCTAGAGAGGGTAAGCTTTTCCCTCCTCACCAATCACTCACCGTTGCCCGTATTATTAAAAGTTTAAAAAAACCCTTACAAACTGCTTCTATCAAACAAAATGACCTCTTCGTCGACATGAAAAGCATTGATGTAGTCAATTGCACTTCAGTGTTACCACCAACTTACTTCAGCGTTGTTATCAACAAGATAGCGTCACAATGCCACCATCGCACCTCAGTGTTGTATTTCAAAAACTTTCCGGTGATTTTTCTACAAACTGACAATTTAGAATCAAAATGTACAACTAATGCATGTATTGTCTATTTTCATAATATATACATCGTTTACATAGTTTGGACTTACTGAAAATATTGTTAGAATCCATATGTTCTATCGTCTACATTCAACGTAAAACCAATGTATGAAATGTACATGATATAACAGATGGATTGGTGACCTCGTTTCCTTATCGTCTTGTTTCATTGTAATAGTTACAATGTAGGTGGAGTTCAAAAATGAACCGCATATTCAGTACTCAATATCGTTTATAAAGATAAAAATGTTTAGTTATCCTAATGGCAACAATGACAAAATTGGTGAAATAGTAATTTTGTCAAATTTGAATTGCAGCTATCTCAACAAAGTAAGATTAGTTAACATCTTTGTATTCCTTTCCCCATTTATATTGAACTCATTACAACTACTTATTATTTAGTGTATGGCAAAAATTTTATGAGTTTTTGGTCCTCAATGCTATTCAACTTCGTACTTAATTTGGCCTTTTTAACTTTTTTTGATTCGAGCGTCACTGATGAGTCTTTTGTAGACGAAACGCGCGTCTAACGCAAATACAAAATTTTAATCCTGGTATCTATGATGAGTTTAATAGTAAGTCTACTTCACCATGTTTACTTTTCGTTCATAAAAGACATTATCAATGACGCTCAAAGCAATGCAGATGGAAAATTCAAAAACATTTATAGCGAAATCCATAATCTGTTCAGAAAAACAGCGTAGTTTTGCGTAGTTTTGTAAATGAGAATATTATTTTATGAAAGACAGAAATGAAGAAAATAGCCAAATCAATTAAATTACATGTCATCCCACCAGTGCTGACTAATGGACTTAGATGTTGTTGGGGAAATTTCACCCACCAGCAGTACTATCAAACCAGTAAAAGTATCAATTCACCAGGATGGATCATAATTAAATACTCCAGACATGTATGTTGTGTATAAAAGAAATAATCGTCAACAAAGCTTAATTAATTATGATAAAAGAGGCATAAAAAGAAAAATTAAAAATTTTGTGCCCAACCTGTATGAGACTCTTGTTTTGAAAGCCATTAGTGTTTAACATGATTGTATCATTTTACATCTATCATGAAAGAAAATTCAATTAAATGAAACAATTATCATTAATAATATTTCATGTCAGAGCTGACCTGGTGGTAGCTTGGGGGATAATATAACTCATGACGAAATTATTTTGCCATTTGATTAGGGACTTTCCTTTTTGAATTATCCTCGGAGTTCAGTATTTTTGTGATTTTACTTTCTACCAATTGCATTGATTAAAGATGTAACACTTTTAAAGATAGAAGGCTTAAAATGCTTATGTCAAGTTGGCGTTTCTAAGTATTTATAAATAAGAAGATGTTGTATAAGTGCCAATGAGACAACTCTCTATCCAAGTCACAATGTATAAAAAGTTGCCAATTATAGGTCAAAGTACGGCCTTCCACACACAGCTTTCACTCACATTTGTCTGTTTTTGCCATTGTTATTAACACTGTGATTACTATAGAGTATAAAAGAATATAATTAAACAATATTGCTTATACTGACATTCAAAATTCGAAGACCAGACTTATTAAATAAAACATATAAATTTGTTTACCCAAACACACACACACACACACAGAAAATAATGGACGTCTTCTTAGAAAAGTAATAAAATACTACCTTATCATGCTTATGTGAATAATAGTGTCAATTTTTAAATCTGTCAAATTTGAAGACATTGAAATTGGAAAAAGTATGTGACACACCAAATGAAATGTATATTCAGCCGTGAGGATAAACCAAGGCGTAATGATTGTCCAAATTCTTTATCTAGTAGTTGGTAGGAATGAATATAAGCCTGCCTTTACAATGCATTAGATAAAAAAACTACTGCAGTTCTAAGTAGTTGTGTAATATCTGATAACTTTTATTTTGTCGATTGGTTTGCGTTGTACAAAATGTGTCGGCGTCGTTGTTTGAAGATTTTGTCTTTTCTCTTCAGATGTTGTTCGATTTCGTCGAATGTGTTGATATTCTTTTCTATCATGTGACATTGATTTGGCTCCCTCGGCATAGTCCCTGTAGTAGACAGAAACTCTTTATTATCTAACCAACTCTGAGTAAAATCAACCATAAACGGCTCCATTTCTTTTAAAAGTTTCATGACGATGGATGAGAAATAAGCCTCAAGCTCCAAATTTTACAAGTATATATATACAGAAGACAAGACAATTTTTATGTTTGTGATGAGTATCTTGCTTTATATTTCATGATCACCCTTTGTCGAAATTTTTCCCTTTTTCTCAAATGGTAACTTGACAAATGATGATATGTCAAACTACTATGCTGTAGATAGGTTCGTTGTGTCAACGATGAGTAACTTATGGCTCAACTTCAACAAAGACACATTTCACCCTCAAAAGCGACTTCGCTAAAGGATGGTATGTTAGCCTGGTTTATTTTCACTGCAAATGAATTTCGCGCTTTTAAAGTCCAAATATCATTTATGGTTCTTTCAACAAAGTAGATAAAATGAATAAGTGTTGCGTGGTTTGCTATAAAGATACTACAAACCCGCAGGATGAGTGGTATCTTTTTTTAACACAACGCTTATCCATTGTGTCTTTTATTTTAACTTTTGTTGGGACGTCTTTTCAGAACTCCAGTTCTTTCATTAATGAGAATCTATTGTCACTCAGTTTGAATTACCATCTAATTATACTTGAACGATTCACAAGAAGCAATCGATAATTAGAAATATACAGGAAGTGGATTTGTACTATGAAATAACATAAGAAAAAATATCGCTTGGATTTTCAGTATACTGTACTGAAGTTTCCATTATATTAGCATGAATCGGACTGCAAATTAATCGTAATCTATAAAATAAAGCATATTCGAATTAATTGCAAAGTACATATACCATCTATGTTTCCGAAATTCTACTTCGAAACCCAATTCTATGTCAGGAGCCTATAATTCCGTGGTTGTCGTTTGTTGCTGTAAATTATATTTGTTTTTTGTTCATTATTTTGTACATAAATCAGGCCGTTAGTTTTCTCGTTTCAATTGTTTTAAATTTGTTATTTAATTATTGTGTATCGTGTGTAAAAATTAAGTTGTCAGTAGTTGTTATATGTAAAATAACTCTCGTCTTTCAGAAAAGTTAGTGTTCAGTTTTGCAGAAGGAGATACAACTTGGGGCATGGATTTTCACCCACATAAGTGCAGAGTTCAAACAACCACCAGATCACGCTCATCAATCTCATCTGCCATGTCTGCATACCCTTAAGGGAAAAGTCCTTGAAAGATCAAGAAGTACCAAGTACCAATCCTTACTGTAATTTATTCCACCAGCCAGTATAGTATAGAAACGCCAGTAGTGTGGGTAATAGATTTTAAAAACCTGACTGGAAATCACTGGACGAAAAAAACATCAATTGATGTTTAGCAAAGTAGTAAATGATCTTATGGACATACCATTTGACGGTAGACCTTATCGCTATTTAGGAATCTGCGACACTTAAATATATCAATCACTTTTCCTTTGTGGCGTCAGACATTTTCTCTTGTGACGCCAACATTTTACGTAAACTTCTGTGATGTCCAGTAATCGCAGTCAAATAGTAATACGGTGTATTACATAAACCCAACACCATTCACAACGAGAACAAGATCAGAACATACAACGAAGTTCTGGCAACAAGGAATAATGTCTTTAAAAAAGAGACGAAATCTACCAAAAGGACTCATCAATCGAAAATAAACTGAGACAAACAACAGTACACAAAACACAACATAGAAAACTAAAGACTGAGGAATACGAACTTCATCAAAAACTAGGGGTGATCTTAGGTGTTCCGGAAGGGAAAGAAGATTCTGCTCCACATGGCAACCGTCGTGTTGCTCGTGTTAGTACAAACCCGGTGAATAGCTTACGTCGGTAGGTCATATTTGGTGAAAAGGGGACGGGATTGTAATTACGACAATTGGACACATCCGTTGTCATCTGTGAAACAGATATTCCCTAAAGGTCAATCAACTCATGATGGTGTACGTAAAATTTACGAAGGGATGATTTCAACTGCATCACTTGGTACTGTTGTTCTAATAGCTTCCTTGTAAGCAGTAATCTTCTATCAAGGAAATCATGATAGGAAATACAAGTGCTGAAATATCGTATCAACTGGGATATATATTCATTAAGTATAACCTCATCCCAAGAACTCTTTACCAGCAACAGTAGTGTAGACTTCCTGTTATAGCATCATTCAACACCCTCTTTCTGGTCTCTTTTGTCTTCATCTTACCTTAACTTCTTTTATATATGTTTGAATTCATCTTCTCTACTACTCTGTTTCATAAGCCCAAAGAAAGCGTTCAGTATTGGTCATTATTGACAGTTCAGTGTATAGACATTTGGTTCAACAGTGGTAGTGTTAAACATTTACTTTTTTAATAGCTTGACCTTTGGAAAAGTAACCATGATATATTAATTGTTTGAAAGAGAAACCAAATTGTCCTATTTTGTTCCTGCTTAAGAAATTTTGAAATGCCATTTGTGGACATAAAATCAGTACACGTGTATAAAAAGGAATGAAATGTTGTGGATTGTGGAAATTGCTGTACCAAGCCACTCGAACCACACCATATCACAAGTGGCGAATTAGCAAGCTCAAATAAGAATATTTGGTTTAAGTAATTTTCTCTGTTTAATGTTTGCTGTCTTATTAGCCATGACTAATTTGTCTGTCTTTTACAGTGTAAAAACATAATTCAATCCATCTGTGATTTCCTCACCGTCTTTTTTCGAGAATTCAATACATTTCTTATTTCCCTTTATTCATATTTCTTTAATTGTTGTTTCATTGTTTTCAACTTTCCGCCAAAAAAACGTCAGAATCCTATAGTTAGCTGCTTTACCACATAACTCACAGGTGCTCATGCATGCTATTTTAAGATCATAATGTGCTCTCTCTGCAATGAAAGCAATGAAAGCCTATGTGCTCAACCGTGGAACGAGAATTGGATGCTGCTGATTTCGTAAATTTTAACCCACAGAAACTCTTTGTTTTTCCTTAACATGCTTAAATAGATTAGGTTGAATATTGAGAAAGAGAAAACTCTCTAGTATTACGTTCATTATCTAGAACATATTTTTGTTTAGGGACCAGCTGAAGCATGCCTCCTGGTGCGGGATTTTCTCGCTGTAATGAAGACCCTTTAGTGGCCTTCGGCTGTTTTCTGCTCTTTGGTCGGGTTGTTGTCTCTTTGACACATTCCACATTTCCATTCTCAATTTTATCAATAAATATCAGGAATGAATTTAGGTACATATATTTTTTTAATAAACTTTTACTTTACTTGTGTTAAAGGTTGTAAAAATCTATATTAAGGATCTCAATTTTATATTATGATGTCTAGGATAGTTTTCCTAAAATATCTAGGTCTAATCTGATGGCCGTCAATAAAATAATCATAGATATAGGAAGATGTGGTGTGAGTGCCAATGAGACAACTCTCCATCCAAATAACAATTTATAAAAGTAAACCATCATAGGTCAATGTACGGCCTTCAACACGGAGCCTTGGCTGACACCGAACAACAAGCTATAAAGGGCCCCAAAATTACTAGTGTAAAACCATTCAAACGGGAAAACCAACGGTCTAGTCTATATAAAAAACGAGAAACGAGAAACACGTATAAATTACATAAACAAACGACAACTACTGTACATCAGATTCCTGACTTAGGACAGGTGCAAACATTTGCAGCGGGATTAAACGTTTTAATTGTACCAAACCTTCTCCCTTTTTCTGAAACAATAGTATAACATCACAACATAGGAAAACACACGATAAAATATTAATTGGAAGGCTTAACTCAATCAAAAAACGTAAATTAACACACTATGAACGAATAAATTTGATCTGTGATACCTGAATGTAAATACATAGTTAATAAAATATTAGGGACAAACATTCAAGGCCAAAAAGCAAACAAACAAGTCCAAACAAAGCCATGGCAAGACACCACCGCGAAATATTTAACCCTTAGAAAATAATCACTCTTGAAAAAAACCCGGTTTTCATAATATATACAGGTAAATGAGAAATACCTTGATAGGCGAATAGTTTTAAAATGTCTATTGTAAGAGAGAGAAAATACTAAAACATTTAAAATACGTCTGGTTGGTTGATATAGATTATTTTAATTAACAATGATTAAGTCTAGATCAGTATTTGTCACCGTTTTTATCTTTATATTTTTCCTTGTCAATTGGATAAGTACACTGCAGCTTTGACTTTAATTTGTCCCGGGCAATCGGACATATCTTAATGTCGAACCCGGCGCAAAATAAAATCGGCTCTAAAAAATCATAATATATACAATTATCAGACCAATTAAGTTATTTTTCACCAGGATAATTTTTTATTTCTAATTAATTTTATTTATTCTATTTAATTTTTTTTAAATCTTTTACGGTTATTATAACTCCAACCGAGGTGCCTAAATTTTACACCTAGTTTTGAAAAGATATGTTCTACTAAAAGTCAAGCTTTATCCTTTCTGGTTGAGTCAATTTTTGTATTTCTTATTTTGTTCCTTATCATGATGTCGTTTATATTTAGTTATAGTGTTAGTAGATAAAAGAAGATGTGGTATGAGTGCCGATGAGACAACTCTCAATCCAAGTCACAATTTGTTAAAAGTAATCCAGTATAGGTCAAAGTACGACCTCCTACACGGAGCCTTGGCTTACACCGAACAGCAAGCTATAAAGGGCCCCAAATATGACTTGTGTCAAACCATTCAAACAAGAAAACCAACGGTCTAATCTATATAAAAAACGAGAAACGAGAAACACTTATGAACCACATCAACAAACGACAACCACTGAACAACAGGTTCCTGACTTAGGACAGGTGCAAACAAATTCAGCGGATTTAAACGGATTTTAACAGGCGCCAACCTTCCCAACCTTCATCCTAACCTGAATGTAACATCACAACATAGAAAGAACACTATAACAAATATATTGAAATGGCTCAACTCAATCAAAAGACATTTTAACAAAAACAAGTAAGCATACACTGAACGAATACATTTGATCTATGACACAATGTAAATACAACATTAATAAAAGGGGGAAGATGTAAACAATAACAGAAAGACAACTATAACCTTGGACAAAATAACGTTTAATAAAATAACGTGCACAGGTAAATATGATAATTTGGATGTAAGGAGTATATGGAGTACGGAAATATTTTTTACAAAATAAATAAATTTGCTGTTGATACTGTTTTTGTTTGTTCTACATAGGAAGCAAAATCCATTTAAATATATTTCAAAAATAATTTTCTGATTTTATTGGACTTACGAGTGGTGTTTGTTCTCTTGATATAGTTACTCTCTCTTTTCATAGGAAGCAAACTCCATCAAAATATATTTCAAAAATAAAAAAAGTGTAAACCGGTCTACGTTTTCAGCTTTCGGGGTAAATATGTAGTTGTTACACTTTCTGTAATTATGAACATTATTTGAACTTCCTCTATCCATGTGAGTACACAATTAACTGTTTTATTTCATACTCCAAAATGTGTGTATACTTGCTTTATTCACTTCAATGAAATATGGAGAAAAAAGGGATTATTTAAGACACCCTATCGCCCAATATCTTTGCGAGCATTTACTATCCAGTTATTAAAACCCCTGTTGCGGTTTTTACTGCCACAAAAAAGTTAAATAAAATTAAAAAATCAAACTAGAGACTCTAAAGAGCTCACCTGATTCTACTTTGGTTTTGAAAATCATGTAAAAACAGATTAAAATCATAACAGATACCCTAATAATGATCGAGGCCAAATTTGATTTGATATTGTCCCCGTAATTTAATCAAAAGCAGAAGACTTTTGTAACGTTTACAGAAATTACCAATAAATTAAGGAACAGTAATACCATAGTTGGTTTCTATCAATTCAAAGGTTCTTTAGAAAAAAAGACATTGGTTACATATTTCGCCATAGTGTTCTATGTTAAACTAAGATCCTTCTGGTGGCCACCTTGAACAGTAAATCGGCAACAAAGTAGCACACTTCATATGCACCTCATGAGAAACATATATGTTTTGTTTGGTTTCATTCCATTCAGTACTTCTCTAGAAGAAGCATTTGTATGTATTTCCAATGTAACAACACTTGTTCAGCACCTCATACGGAATATTCATGCAATGTTTGCCTTCATTCCATTCAGTGGTCCTCTAGAAGAAGTTCAAAATGTAAAAGTTAACGACGACGACGACGACGGACGACAAGTAATGAGAAAAGCTCACTTGGCCAGGTGAGCTATAAATAAAGTCCTTTTAAATTGCAAATTTAAAAGCTCAAACACATCAAACGAATGGAAAACAACAGTTATTTCCTTTTGTAGTTAATGGTGGCTTGAACCTTGTTTGATAGCTAGCTTAACCTATCACTTGTCTGACAGTTGCATAGAATTCCTTTATATTGACAGCAATATGTGAGCAAAACAAACTGACATAATAGGTAAAATTGTCAAAATAGGGTACAGCAGTCAACATTTCGTTATAATCTTAATAGCTATAAAACAAAGAACTATTTCAACAAAGAAAAACAAAAGGCATATAGACAAAGCACACTAGCAAAAATCCAAAGACAAGAAAACAAAACCCACCACAACACAACAACACAATGACGGGTTGCACAAGCACCAAACCCCGTCAATTGGAAATCACCAAAAATAGACTAAACATCAAAAGTAACAATTTACAAAGACAAACAAAAGAATACTAAAACGCGTTATTAAGATGATGAACAATGTAAGTACCTAGAATTTATACTTCAAGACCATCGTATTATTTGTGAAGTTGATACAGAATATTTTTCAACAAGGTCTTGGTATCTTCCGATGAACTAATTTAGAAAAACGAGACGTTCTTTGACATATCCCTCGTTCATCAACTTTCTGGCCAGCCTTTGGTGACGTTTATAAAGTCTGAGTAGCAGCTGCAAGCTCTTGAATACCGAATTAGTTGCGATATGTATATCCGATATGCAGGTGAATTTGGTGTATTGCTGCTAAGGTGGGAAATTTATAATTTGAAAATTAAAATCGTCTCGTTTGTCATAGATTCTTGTACTGAGATGACCACTTAAGTCAAATTTGATAAAATCCATTTAAATATATTTCAAAAATAATTTTCTGATTTTATTGGACTTACGAGTGGTGTTTGTTCTCTTGATATAGTTACTCTCTCTTTTCATAGGAAGCAAACTCCATCAAAATATATTTCAAAAATAAAAAGTGTAAACCGGTCTACGTTTTCAGCTTTCGGGGTAAATATGTAGTTGTTACACTTTCTGTAATTATGAACATTATTTGAACTTCCTCTATCCATGTGAGTACACAATTAACTGTTTTATTTCATACTCCAAAATGTGTGTATACTTGCTTTATTCACCTCAACGAAATATGGAGAAAAAGAGATTATTTAAGACACCCTATCGCCCAATATCTTTGCGAGCATTTACTACCCAGTTATTAAAACCCTGTTGCGGTTTTACTGCCACAAAAAGTTAAATAAAATGACAAAATCAAACTAGAGGCTCTAAAGAGCTCACCTGATTCTACTTTGGTTTTGAAAATCATGTAAAACAGATTAAAATCATAACAGATACCCTAATAATGATCGAGGCCAAATTTGATTTGATATTGGCCCCGTAATTTAATCAAAAGCAGAAGACTTTTGTAAAGTTTACAGAAATTACCAATAAATTAAGGAACATTAATACCATAGTTGGTTTCTATCAATTCAAAGGTTCTTTAGAAAAAGACATTGGTTACATATTTCCCCATAGTGTTATATGTTAAACTAAGATCCTTCTGGTGGCCATCTTGAACAGTAAATCGGCAACAAAGTAGCACACTTCATATGCACCTCATGAGAAACATATATGTTTTGTTTGGTTTCATTCCATTCAGTACTTCTCTAGAAGAAGCATTTGTATGTATTTCAATAGGGTCTTATGTTAAACTAAGTCCCTGTTGGTGGCCATCTTGGATGATGGTTCCGTTACAAAGTAACAACACTTGGTCAGCACCTCATTAGGAACATTCATGCCATCTTTGGTTCCATTCTAATCAGTGGTTCTCTAGAAGAAAACATTTGTATGTATTTCCCATAGGGTCCTATGCAAAACTTTCTCCCCTGATGGCAGCCATCTTGGATGACAAATCAGCTGCAAAGTAATAACACTTGGTCAGCACCTCAAAAGAAACATTCATACCATGTTTGGTTTCAATCAATTAAGCGGTTTTCCTAGAAGAAGACATTTGTATATATTTCCCAAAGGATCCTTTGTTAAACTAAGTTCCCGCTGGTAGCCATCTTGGATGATTAATTGGCTATAAAGTAACAACACGTGGTCAGCACCTCATTAGGAACATTTATACCATGTTTGGTTTCATTCCATTCAGTGGTTGTCTAAATGAAAACATGTGTATGTATTTCCCAGAGGGTCCTATGCTAAATAAAGTCCCCGCTGGTGGCCATCTTGGGTGATTGATCGCCTACAAAATACAACACTTGGTCAGCACAACATGAGGAACATTTATGCCATGATTGGTTTCATTCCATTTAGTGGTTCTCTAAAAGAAGACATTTGTATGTATTGTCCATAGGGTCCTATGTTAAACGAAGTCCCCGCTGGCGGCCATTTTGGATGATGAATCAGCTACAAAGTGGCCATCTTGAACAGTAAATCGGCAACAAAGTAGCAACACTTAATATGCATCTCATGAGAAACATTTATGCCAAGTTTAGTTTCATTTCATTCAGTACTCCTCTAGAAGAAGCATTAGTATGTATTTCCCATAGGGTCTTATGTTAATCTAAGTCCCTGCTGGCGGCCATCTTGGATGATGGTTCGGCTACAAAGTAACAACACTTGTTCAGCACCTCATACGGAATATTCATGCAATGTTTGCCTTCATTCCATTCAGTGGTCCTCTAGAAGAAGTTCAAAATGTAAAAGTTAACGACGACGACGACGACGGACGACAAGTAATGAGAAAAGCTCACTTGGCCAGGTGAGCTATAAATAAAGTCCTTTTAAATTGCAAATTTAAAAGCTCAAACACATCAAACGAATGGAAAACAACAGTTATTTCCTTTTGTAGTTAATGGTGGCTTGAACCTTGTTTGATAGCTAGCTTAACCTATCACTTGTCTGACAGTTGCATAGAATTCCTTTATATTGACAGCAATATGTGAGCAAAACAAACTGACATAATAGGTAAAATTGTCAAAAATAGGGTACAGCAGTCAACATTTCGTTATAATCTTAATAGCTATAAAAACAAAGAACTATTTCAACAAAGAAAACAAAAAGGCATATAGACAAAGCACACTAGCAAAATCCAAAGACAAGAAAACAAAACCCACCACAACACAACAACACAATGACGGGTTGCACAAGCACCAAACCCCGTCAATTGGAAATCACCAAAATAGACTAAACATCAAAAGTAACAATTTACAAAGACAAACAAAAGAATACTAAAACGCGTTATTAAGATGATGAACAATGTAAGTACCTAGAATTTATACTTCAAGACCATCGTGTATTATTTGTGAAGTTGATACAGAATATTTTTCAACAAGGTCTTGGTATCTTCCGATGAACTAATTTAGAAAAAACGAGACGTTCTTTGACATATCCCTCGTTCATCAACTTTCTGGCCAGCCTTTGGTGACGTTTTATAAAGTCTGAGTAGCAGCTGCAAGCTCTTGAATACCGAATTAGTTGCGATATGTATATCCGATATGCAGGTGAATTTGGTGTATTGCTGCTAAGGTGGGAAATTTATAATTTGAAAATTAAAATCGTCTCGTTTGTCATAGATTCTTGTACTGAGATGACCACTTAAGTCAAATTTGATGAATAAGTCTAAAATGAGGTGGAGGAATGTTGTTTCTTTAATTTTTGTCCTGGAGGAACCAAATCAGAAAAGTTTTGATAGTTAATCTGTTTTCTGAATAATAAACAAAGTAACCCTGAAATTATACCAATAAATATATACAAAATTGTCGCACCTTTCCAACGTAAAATCGCATTCCCCGGTTCCATTTTATATCTATTCTAAGTGGTCTATCAAACAGGTATGCCTGTATATACGTGGTCATAAATAATTTTCAGCATGCATTTCAACATGTTCAAATATAACATGTTACCAAATTATTTAAAGATTATAAGATGTTATATGAATGATATTGAAATAAACATATATTAAAGCTGTAATGATAAGGAAGTAAAATATAAACACGAAGCTCATAGTTAAAACTGTAAGATGCAAATAGTTCACACTGATTTTTTTCTATTATTTTGTGTAAATGTTATAGATTTATGGTACTAATACTTGAAGTAACTTGGCAATTTAGATATAGATTGTATCAAATAAATAAGACTGTTCAGTTTGGGTGGAGAAATCTAGTGTTTCGAAGAGTAAAACGTTTTCCCTCTTGCAAATATACAGAACTTTTAATAATTGTCTACTTTTTTCCGCCATTTAGATGATAGACACGCAGTGAAAGTAATAATGACTTTTGTCATTCTGTTGAATAGCAATTTTTTCCCCTTGGCACATTTTAATGTAAAACTAAATTTAAGAAGTATTACAGTGATGCTTATCAGCTAAAATCAATTGTATTGATTATTTAAATATATGTATGTCAAATTATTGTAAGTTTAAACTCATTTGATTTTTTCCCTGGTCAAGTGAGGCTGTTAAAATACAGGGGTCTCTAAGTATGCGACCTGGGCTACTTAGATATTTATATATCAGGAAATAATTGAATAAAAATATTTGTTATCGTAAAAAAAAAAAAAAAAAAAAGTGTTAAATAGTTTTAAATAATTCCTTCGATCAAAATATTTTTGATCATAATATGTAATTTACATATTAAAGACCGGATATATAATTCAAACATATTCCTGACTTTCTTGTACCAACCTTTTCATGTAACAAGTAGAGATTTTCAGACATTATAAACAAGTTCCGTAATTGGCAGCATTTGTTTTTGACTGATCTGATCTTTCCTCAACCTTTCTGTATTAGTCTGAACTTATGCTTGACCTTTACGTGATCAATTCTTAACCATTCGGTTTATAGTTTTTAATCATAACCGACGAAAGATGAAACCATACTTGGCAAATTATGGCTTTGACGAAACAAAGTCAGAGGTAAAAGATTATGAAAAAATGTATATGAATATATGAGGGATATTTTTTTTCATATTCAAATTTACTGTCTGTTAATATATATATAACAATTATCATAATGGTGAGTCAAGCACAAATATTGAATGGAATATCTTCTGGTATGTTGTTTTAACATTTCCATTAAATTTTCGTAAATTTCACAGCAAAATGGCCATTTTAGTGCTAATTTTTCCTGTTTCTTTTCTATTATCAACCGTCTTGATTTTTCTAAAGCAGACACACAGTTACTATCTCGGACAGTGAGATCGGTTCCATTCTTTATCAATAACTCAACCTTTTTGTCGATGTCTTCCATATTGCTTTCAATTATTCTGTTAAATGGTGACTGTCCTCTTTCGTCACATTTTTTATTCACATCCAATCCTAACTGTAACAAGTGTTTTAGACATTCAATGCTTCTCCGTTCTAAACATTTAAACAAATTCTCCAAAAAATGCAGTTTTTTCTTTGTAATAACACCACCATCATCTGATCTATAATAAATGCAAACATCTGTCTTTCTTATGTCAACCAATATATCAAACAAGTGATAATTCCCTGAGAACGGTATATTTTGGTTTTCTGCTCTGATCAATTCTGTTGCTATTTCAGAACAGTTTATCAATACTGCAAATTCTAAAGGGGACATATTTTGATCATTTCTAATTGTAAAATCAGCATTATTTGTAATAAGGAATTTTACTATTTCACTGTGGCCAATTTCCACTGCATGGAACAGTGGAGTTTTGTTCATATAATCACAGAAGTTTATATTAGCTCCGTTCAGTACCAGATACTTGACAACGTCGTAATGTCCATTTGCTGATGCTCTAGATAACGGTGACTGGTAATATTTAACACACTGGTTAATATCGGCTCCGTTTTGTACTAAATATTTCACAATGTCAATATGTCCTTCTTCTGATGATCCATATAATGGCGCCCTATTCATATGATCACTGAGATTAACATCTGCTCCATTCTGTACCAGATATTCCACAACGCTAGTATGTCCTTTTACTGATGCTTGGTATAATGGAGACGAGTTAATATTATCACACTGATTAATATTGGCTCCATTCTGTACCAGATATTCTACAATATTACAATGTCCTCCTCCTGACGCTTTAAATAATGGAGAATGGTTATATTTATTACACAGATTAACATCAGCTCCGTTCTGTACAAGATAGTCAACTATGTCATAATGTCCTTCATTTGACGCCCCATATAATGAAGACTGGTTAAATATACTACACAGGTTAACAGAGGCCCCGTTCTCTACCAAATACTTAACAATGGCAGTATTTCCTTCTTGTGATGCTCCATATAATGGAGACGGGTTATTTTCACTACCCTGGTTAACATCGGCTCTATTCTGTACTAGATATTTTACAATATCAATATATCCTTCAAGTGATGCCCCCATCAATGGAGACGGGTTATTTTTACCGCAACCATTAACATCGACTCCGTTCTGAACCAGATTTTGAACAACGTCATAATGTCCTCCAGATGATGCTGCATACAACGGAGACTTGTCATAATTATCAGACTGGTTAACATCAGCTCCATTCTCTACCAGATGTTTAACAACTTCATGATGTCCTTCTTGGGATGCTGTATATAATGGAGATTCGTTATCTTCATTACACTGGTTAACATCGACTCCTTTCTGTATCAGAAATTTGACAATGTCATCATGTCCTTTTAATGATGCTGCTAGAAGCGGAAAACGAAAATTATCATCATATTGCTCTATCTTCGCGTTTTTCATTAGAAGAACTTGTACGACTGATAAATGACCATCATAACATGCTGCTGTGAGCGGTGTGTATTTTCTGTGCCCATTATGGGATGTTAGCATATTTTCTTTATACGATGTTTTGTTTACACAGTCAACTTGGACATACTTCAGAATCGTATTAACCATATCAGGATCACCACTGTAACATCCTAAAGTAAGTAGTCGCGTCTGTTCTGTAATATCTGATTTAAACACAATGTCACTGGAATCATTGTGTTCAAGAGCAAGATTGATAATGTTCTGTAAAAGATATGTATGCCCATAATAAAGTATCCAACTAATGGCCCTTATAGAATTTGTTCCTTTCCACAGTATATCAAAATGGACGTTCCTTAGTAAATCTAGTTTTCCTTCGTCCTCGTTTCCGTCATCACCTTCTTCTTCTTTATCAGAATATCTATTTATAACGTTGGAGGCATTGTTTTCGGTAAAAAGTAAAGCCTTCAGATCATAATACGGCTTGTTACGTAATATTTTTACAAAGACTTCAAGAAAAGGAGGATATAATAATGATTTGTTCATAAACACATCAAATAGTTCAAATGATTGTAAATATGTATACAGTCTTTCAGCTAGTAGTTCATAATAATCTGTTTGGATCAATATTGATAGATCAGTACATAAAGCAGCAGTATGGTCCTTGAACACTTTTAGTTTCGTAGCTATGAAGTTACTTTTCATATATTTTAGTAATATATGTGGGCAGTTTTGTCCGTAGTGAAAAGCAACAATTTCATATATTGCATCGTGAATAAAGGTGACGTCATGATCATGTTTTATCAAATAGGTACCAACCAAATTGGACAATGCGTTTTTTATCTGTTTATCTGAGGTTCCTAGGTTTACTCCACAAGTGTTCAATCCATCAAGTTTCATTTTATCGCCTGGCATATTTTTCAAAGATAGCAAATTGTTACACAGAACGCATAGTACTAGAGCTACATATTGTTCAGGACAAATATATTCCAACTGATCCAACTCGCTAATGAGGCAATCCAAGGGCTGTTCGAAAAATATATCTGCAGAGCCATGAAGTGAATGCTTTGTAGAAAATACCTTACAAAGCAATGGGAACATTATGTTTGATGATGATAGTGATACACTATCATAGCTGTTTTCTGGAACACCTTTATTCCTACAATGTTTTGTTAAAATATTTTCTTTTTCGACGTCGTTTAATTTGTTATCCTCACCTTCTAAGTCTACAATATTCTTAAATACAAACGGTTTAAGCTTTTCGGTTTCATGATAAACAGACCTTCTACAAGTCAAAATCAATTTTGAGTCTTTACTTATTGCATTCATTATACCTTCTTTGTGGTTTTTTACATTGTTATACATAAACATATCTACGGCAAATATGCCAAAGATGTCATCCAATAAAAATATTTGTTTGAATGTCACATCTGTATACTGTAAAATATCTTCAATTCTAAATACTGGAACTATTTCCCATCCGTTTTGTTCATATTGTATTGCTATATGTCTTGCAGTAGCTGTTTTACCACAGCCTGGTCCACCCACAAGAGCAACAATAGAGCAGGACTCTACTTTGTCTTTTGTAGCTTGATAAACATTTGTGGCGTCATAAAATAACTCATCATCTTTTTTCCATTCTTTAAGAAGTTTTGTCTGGGTTTCTGAAAAATAATATTAAGATATGAAGATATGGTCCGTTGTCAGTGTGCTCTAAATTATCAAATAATTGGAGATCAAAAAGGTCGGAATGGCAAAAAACAAAAATTTAATGTAGTATCAAAACCAAGAAAGTCTAAAAAGTTATATCAATTTTACGGCCAATAGTGGTATGGACTACAAAGTTACTGTTTAATAGAAAATTGACAAAAATACTGATCTCCAAGGTATATTCAACATTAAATCCATAAAACATGCCAAAACCAAACGTTAAACGATATCAACCAACATAAAGAATGGAACATATGTGGAAAACAACTGTTATCTGCCTGTCTTGTTACATACATTACCAAAGTAAATGATTGGTTAAACATGATTTTATAGCTACCTTAAACTCTCACTCGTATAACAGTTGTTAATAGTTTCGTTATCTTGACAAAACTCAGTGAGCAACCCGAACAGACTTAATTGGTTAATGTGACAATAATTGGGATCCAACAGGCAAACTGTGTAAACATACATCACAGACATACATCACAACTGACTCGAAAATTCAAACAAACATACAAATAAATCTGACAAATTATAGCTGACTATACGGTATGGGCTTTACTCGTTGTTGAAGGCCGTACGGTGACCTATAGTTGTTAATGTCTGTGTCATTTGGTATCTTATGAAGAGTTGTCTCGTTGGAAATCATACAACATCTTCTTTTTTTATAAAGACGTCACAACAAGTTTTTGTAGTTGTTAGTACATGTAGTAGAAGTAGTTTTTATCTGTTATATTTGTATATAACTCGTATCGTTTATATAAATAAAGCAACGATTTAAATTTGTTCCTGAAAACAATGAATTATACCGAATTTTATACAAATCACCAATGCACCTGAAATATCCATTATCCGAAAAGTACATCGTCTTAAAGGTTATGAGATCTTGAACGACTTCTGGTTTAGCCTATTATAGTATCACAATTACCTCTGATGTGCGGCGGTATATGATTGTCCTCTATCGTCTGGATTCTCTCTTTGCATTCTTCCATATCCTGATGTAATATGTTAATTTCACCTTTCATAATTTCAATAACTATTTTAAGATTTTCAAATATTTCATTTTTTAACTGTTGGTCAAGTTTTTGTTTTGAAAGTTTAATCACGTCCACTGACATTGATCCGAAGCTTAATCTTACAATAGCCTGAAAATAGAGATGATTTATATATGTTACAGGCATTTTTCTAAATTTAAGCATTTTGTAAAATGTCTAAAAACCACCAAGTACTGAATTCGACAATTATTTGTTATTTGATAAAATGTTTGGATGGCAGAATCTGTAAAACTTTGTCCTGATGTTTGTTTTTTTTTTTTTTTGCAAATACATCTGTCGACGTTAAATCGGAATTTAGAATTAGAACCACATTAGTGTTTCATTCTTTTATGTCAATACGTTTTCGGATGATAAAACAAAAAAGATCGCAATATTATTATCTGAAAAACAGAGTGAGTACACTAATTATAGACATAAAAACTTTCACATCAGGTATTTGAATAATAAACATAATTTGACTACATCATTAATTATTTTCTGTGCAAAACATTGACAAAATGACTAGGTATTCTTAGTCATTTTATATAATGCCTGTCAAGGTTAGCATATCATGAATTTCTTGAAAATTCAGTCAATTTACAAAATGCTTAAATTTAGAAAAAAATATAAAGAAGCATCCCATCTAATAATTATTAAGTTCACATAACAGTAAGAGGATGATTTTTCTGATTATATAAAGTTAAAATGGCAATAACCAGGTCCATTGGCGAATTATTTAAGATCTGCCAGACAGTACGTGTACCATCAGTCTCTTGTCCAGTTTGCATGCATTTAAATAATACATTAAAGAAAATCCAGATACTGCATTCGCCAAACAAAATGACAAAAAGAAAATCATCAACAAGCTACAAAACACTCCATAAAAATATAATACGACTCCATTAAAAATTGGTCATATAAGGTGCTAAAAAGTAAAATAAAAAAATACCGACTCCTATTCCTGACTTGGTACAGGTATTTCCTTATGTAGAAAATGGTGGATAAAACCTGGTTTTATAGCTAGCTAAACCTCTCACTTGTATGACAGTCGCATAAAATTTCATTATATTGACAACAATTTGTGAACAAAACAAACAGATGAATAATAAATAAGTAATGAATAATAAATTAACACCACACTGACTGTTTATGACATCTTTACACTAAATGTATTGGATGTTGGATGTGTAAAAATTGATACTTTAGTCTTAGATACATGATTTTTAATAAGTTGTTTATAACTAATAGACAACCTGTATATAGATCTTATTTTTATTGCTTTTAAGAATATGCAGATATAAAAAGGTTTATATCAGATCCATTTTTTTAATTGACTTCTTCTTAAGATGGAAAAGTAATATTCCTGTATGCTTGCAAGTTTATAACTTCATAAGAAATTGTTAGGCAAAAAGCAAACAAGGAAATGATACGAGAATGTGAATCATAAGTCTTTAACATTCTTACATTGAACATCGAATATAATTATTGACAACTATCTAGTTGACAACTATCTAGTTGGTAAAGATTCAGATGATGAAAAACATTTCTTTTTAAAATGGAAACTTAATAATAAATGAAGAAAGTGTCGTTTGAACCAATTATTTGGTATAACCGTACGGCCTCCACAATGAGAAAACTCCATACCGTATATTCGGCTATAAAAGGTCTCAACATGAAAATGTGAAACAATTTTAACGATAGAACTAACGATCTAATTTCTAACAAAATAATTTCCGAAGAAAAAAAAATATGACCGACATAAACACGACAACCATGATCTACATGCTCCTGATTTAAGACAAGCACATTCAAAATGTGTCGGGGTAAATGTTTGTGAGTGCCTACACCCCCACGTGTTACAGTGGTCTAACAGTAGTACATAAGAACTATAAAAACCAGTCTATCTCAAAAGATTGGTACGAAGTACAGAAACCACAAACGTAAACACAATAGAGACAAAGCACAAATACTGTATATAAAGGCAACAGTAGTATACCGCTGTTTGTAAGCTAGATCAAAGCCAAGTACAACTAATACATAACTCATGTTCTCGAAGACTGAAGTATGTTACATGTAAGCATTTTCATGATCAGTCCGATTGAAAATTTAACATTTTTTCAAATGACCCCTATTTGAAGTAATGTTTTGAAAAAGAACATTATGTGTAATGAATATTTTCCTGGACTCAATCATTTTGCTGGTAGCAATAAACAAATTGATTGCTAAATGATATTTGGAAGAGAGGGGTGGAAATATGTGAATTTGAATTTACTTTGTGAAATTCCTTAAATTTGAAGTTAGATTTATAAGGGTCTTGGTGGAATTGCATTCTTTAGAAGTGTGGTATAACTATAATATGAATTATTTCAACATAAGATATTTTTTCGTAAAAATGTTTGTTATTATTATATTGATTTTTAGGAAGGGGCTTTCCTGGTATTGAACTTGCGCCCTCGTAAAAATGTATGGTTTTAAAAAACAATAACATAACACGTGACTAAATCACACTACAGGTGCCTTCTTACCTTTCACCTGGTCAAGTATGCTATAGGTGTCAAAATTTAATTACTAAAACAACAGCCCCAAATAAATGTTTACATAAAAGGGGGGGAAAGTAATAAAATTGTTAATTGAATATCCTAATGCAGAAATCGTGTGATCAAGGATTTGTCACTATACAAATCCTTGGTGTGATGTATGGTTTACAACCAAAAAAATGTAAGCATAACTTTTGGTGATAATTTATACCTATTAAAAGTCTCTATACGTAACAGCAACAAAAACAACAACAAAAAAAGTACCCTTTGCGAACGCCTAATTTGACTTTTACTATCGTTTTTTTCTTTCTTTCTGCTTCTGGCGCACACATAATTATAACGTTACCGTAACAGAGAGAAAAAGAACAGTTTGATCATCAATAATTAGAAATTTATATTTTTAATCATGATTAAAAGTAGATTTATTTAAATAAAGAAATGCAGAAAGCTGTTTATTAAATTTATGCATCAGACAAACCCATATGTATGGTAACAATCCGATCGGTATTGTCTGAAAAAATCGTCGTTGTTGGACTCTTCGTGCATGAAGAATTAATATCTTTTTCTTGGTTATTTTCCACACACAATAACTCAAATTGATAAGGTCAATTGTCTTTGTAGTTTTGTCAGTAATAGGGAAAAGTGCTGTCAATACCGTCCATAGTGTATCGACATCGTTAAGTTTGAGACATTTTCCCAGCTTGTAACCACTGACGTTAGCATGATCACGTGATCGTTGTCTAATTAAAAATCATTCATTATGACAAGCGCTGGATTTTTTTTCCTAAAAAATACCGATTGATAGGTTTTGACCAGCAAAATTGTACAAAACATGTTTTAAAACTAATATTTATTAATTAAATAATAAAAAAAAAAAAAAAAAAAAATCGTGTCACGTCTCCTAGTTTAAAATAGTCTTGTTATATTCATATCTGCAAGACAGTACATGGGTGTCAGTGCAATATTGTTTTGTTTTGGTAAGAGGCAATATCACAGCAACAGCTGTAACTGCCTTAGATAACTTCCTTCAGTATTGAGCCCATTTTGACCCATGTTCTGATTTAAGACATTGGTCAACCATTTTAAAAGAGAGGCGAAAGATACCAGAGGACATGTAAACTCAAAGGCCGAAAATAAACTGACAACTCCGTGGCTAAAAAGAAAAAGACCAACTAACAAACAATAGTACACAAAACACAACATAGAAAACTGAGCAACACCCACCCCACCAAAAACTGGAGGTGATCTCAGTTGCCCCGGAAGGGTAAGCAAATCCTGCTCCACATGTGGCACCCGTCGTGTTGCTCATGTTAGTACAAACCCGGTAATAAGTCTAATTTGGAAGGTCAAATTCGGGAAAAGGGGACGGGATTGTAGTTACGACATTATGAACATATCCGCTATTACCTGTGAAACGGATATTCAATAACGGTCAACCAACTCGTGATGGCGTCCGTAAAATTGTGAAAGGAAATACAAGCCCTGGAATATCAATTGGGAGATATATACTCCGTATGCAGGCCCGGCTGAAATGTTGCTACATATCAATGAAAAGTTCACAACTGGGAAGCTGAAATCATCTCTTTTGTCCTAAAGTTTTGTTTTCAACCGACCATCATTGTCAATTTCTAGATGTTAGTCAAGATATGATGCAGACTTAACTGTATCTTTTTTATCCTTTATCTTAAGTTCGATAGGATAGATGCGTTCAACATAGTCACCAAATTTTTAATTATTTAATGAGAGAAAATAATCTATATAGCGGAAAGTAAACTTAAAGGATACTGCTAACTTCTTTTTTTTTAAAAACCTTTCTTAAAAACTGCATCGGTCTGGTTTTATCTTATTATGTGTCTTATTTCTACAGATAAGATAGAAAGGCAAAAAGGAGATGTGTCCCTGCATTAAGCCAAGCTATCTGGACCGTCTGTTGTATGTTGGTTTTCTATTTTTCCCCGAACTTTGGTGTTGGTGGTTTGTGGGGTATGTTGCACGATGGTCTAATACTTTGTTATTCCTGTACAGTATCTAATATCTAATACTTTTAATTTTGGTGGATATTTCCAGGCTATTACGTATTATAATTGCCAAATTTATGGAGTGGCGTATGAAGAAATCGTTTAATTGTAGATCAGATTGCAAGTAGTTTTGTTAACAGTCATGTCTGTCTAACAGTATACAAGAGCGTTACCAAAGTATTGCTTTGTTTGCAATCTACTTTTGCAATGGCTATAAGTATTGTCTGATCTTCAATATAAAGTTGCATCGTGTAATAATTGGACTGTGGTAGAATGAAAAGCAGCAAATACAATTTTTGAAATATTTGACTGAAGCCAGAAAGGGATGATCGAACCAAAGTCCTCTCTTGCCAAAGCACAGCACGCTTCCACAAGATCACAAAACCAGTTAGAGTTATAACGGGAAGGCAGTAAATGTAATTTTCAGTTTAATTGCATTTATGTTTTTCAAGTATATTATCTACCTATTTATGAGTCTACATAAGTCATTTATGTTTACGGATTAATTGTATAATAATTCATTTACCTGGGATAAATCAGTCCACAAATTATTAAAGTCAGAATCGTTTAATTTGAATTCTGTGTTGTGAGCTAGTAGATTTCTGTTTTGCCGGATCCTTTCTATGTCGTCTTCTTCTTTAATGTCGCCAGGTAATGGCTTTGAGCCCCAGCCACGTGTTGGTGTTGACGGAGGAGTTATAGTGTTCCTAATGAGTTTGTAGAGCAAAGAGAAATCAAAGTTTCTTGACTTAGCATTACCTGGAGCAGCTGAAATGATAAAATTAATCGTGTTTCATGAGAAGAAATAAAACAGAACGATTATAAACATATGAGGCTGTTTTTTATCTGGCAAGATTTTTCTGGTTTGAATGAAATTTTTTTAATCTTGGTTTTATATGAATCTGAAAATCATGTTGTTGATGTTGCTATGACGTCATAAACATGTCTAAAATGAGATTGTCCAACTCAAATGCACACCATGCAAGACGTTTGGAGCCCTAATGCAACAATGTAAGAAAAATTTTACAAAATATAGATACTAATGAAACTGATGATTGACAGTCTGGTGTATTATAAAATTGAGAATGGAAAGAGACAACAAACCGACCGAAGAGCAGAAAACAGCCGAAGGCCACCAATGGGTCTTCAACACAGCGAGAAAATCCTGCACCCGTAGGCGGGCTTTAGCTGGCTACTAAACAAAAATGTGTACTAGCTCAGTGAAAATGGACGTCATACTAAACTCCAAAACATATAAATGAACTAAAATTAAAAATCATACAAGACTAACAAAGGCCAGAGGCTCCTGACATGGGACATGCGCACAAATGCGGTGGGGTTAAACAAGAGAGATCTCAACACTTCCCCTATACCTCTAGCCAATGTAGAAAAACAAACACACAGCAATACTCACAGTAAAACTCAGTTTAAAAGAAGTCCGAGTCCGATGTCAGAATAGGTAATAAAAGAAACTTAGCAAAATGACAATGATACATAAATTAGCAAAGGACTACTAGCAGTTACTGACATGCCAGCTCCAGACCTCAATTAAACTGATTGAACGATTTTGTCTTCGTCATATCAAAATCAAGCACAATCCCTCCCATTAGAGGTTTAGTATCATACCATCATAAAATATATGAGAAGAAAATAACCCGTATCATGCCAACAACTGGTTTTAGAATGAATACACTTATGTGCAGCATAAGTGATTTTATGGTACAATGAAAGAGTGTAACTTTTAATTGTATTAAGTCTTTTGATATCATGTTTTGTAAATTTTAGGAATACGTAGGAAATGGTTTTGTACAGTACATAGGTGCTTATCTGACTTGAAACTCATTGGAATTTTGTAATTGATATGGGGCGCTACTTCAAGCACATGTTTTAATATGCAGACTCTTTTCAAATCGCTGCCGAAGGAAGAACACGTACAGAAATTTGGTGACACTCAATTTCATAAAATATCTTAATCATTTTAATCTAGGCATGCCTTTAAACACACTTATACTAGGTCATTCCATTTGCCATCGGCTTCACAACTACTTGAAATCAGGAAACGATCATAGACACCAATTAGACTTCAATTTGACAAAACTTTAACTCTGGAGTGGCATGGAGTAGGAGGAAGAACTATTCATAAAATGATAAAGTTCGACATGGGCATAGTTAAACTTAAAAAACCCGAATGTGTTATTCTCCTAGCTGGTGGTAACGATGTTGTAGAGGATACGTCTGTTGAGGAAGTGGCATATAAACTGATAAGTTTCTGTTCGATACTGACAAATACGTATGGCGTTCGACGAGTAGTAATATGTGCCATCATACCACGCTTCCCACGGGATAATTTTAGATTTAAGAAAGATGGATACAATCGGGACAATACAAGTGTCCGAGATAGGGCATACAAGAATATGTATTTCGAAAAAGCACAAGAAATAAATAAAATGATAAAAAACGAGGTTGAAAAATCATCGAAATTTATCTTTTGGGATCATAACAAAAGATTTTCTTTTGACACCACTAACAAAAATTCAAGCAAAGATAAATTTATTTCCGATGGAGTACATCTGAATACGAAAGGTCAATACCATTTATACAAGTCAATACGAGGAGCAGTTATCAATGCCTGCAAAGAGATTAAATTAGAAAACGGAAATTAACACGTATTTGAACCGCACTCGTAAATTTTGTAATCTTTGGAAAACTTCCGGTGGATAATCGCAACAGAATGACAATCAAAATTATGATGCATAATCATGGTTCAAGTAGTAGTTACCATAAATAAATACAAGTTAACAACACGAATTTACATATAAATCCCTATATTACTGTTTTTCGATCGATATCATATTACATATCACATTATTATCGTACTTGACTTTTATACTAATGTAGGTCATGTATACATTTCGTATGTTTGAACTTTTGTTTATGCTTTTCTGAGGGCAGAAGGTAAGATTAGTTTTATAGCTAACTGTGTACCCTCTTTAAAAAAGAATTAATGTTGTTGCTTAAACTAAATATTTAGTTACCGAAAGGTAAAATTTTACGGCAGAAACTTGCAATATTTTAGATAATAATAAACACAAACAAACAATTTTAATGGTCGTGGATCGTCCAGATTAAATTATTCAAACAAGGTTAACATGAATAATCCAGCTGAAATACAAAGAAAACCAAATAGACAAATTCAATAAAACAAAATAGTCCTAATAAAAATTAATATGATTGAAAGTATTGTATTAACATCAACCGCTATACCAAGTAGACCGTCCATCCCCCACCAACCCCCAACCCCAACCCCAAAAATAATGCAACAGTTATATCACCAGATGTCATGGAGGAGTTGACCAATAGGGTAACAGAAAGGGTAGCTAGCTGAATGGAAAGGAGGATGGAGGAATTTTTGACAAGATAACTTCAAAAGGAAATAATGGCAATTCAGATGTTCAGGAGGCTGAGGTCCAACATCACATGGACACTCTGAACAGAAACATCAAAGGTACATGTAATGGAGAGCAAAATCATGACAATAACAATGTGGTTGTCAGCCCAGAGGTTCTGGCTGTACAACCAACTGTTGATAAACAAATTGTTGGGGAGATGGGGCAATCAGCCTTTGTCAGTTGCTCCCTCAAAACAGGGGAAACATACCGGATAAAATAAAACAACAGATATGGGCGGAAAGTACATCGACTTCCATTCCTCTTTGAAAATGATGAGACCAAATACAGATTACAACTTGTTCAAGGGCCGACAACCCCGAACTGTCCATTACAGAAGAGCGAAACAAAACTCTAAACCAATGGCTATCAGCCTGGAATAAATTTACAGCAATAATTTGCACTAAAACCCTGAATTAGGTCTGTTATTCCCACCATATGGAAATAATCCTGGAAATGTCAAGAGAAGGGGAACTGGCAATTTTATGATATCGAATTCAGGAAATTATTAGAAAGAGGAGAAGCACAATGGGGATGTATACACCTAGAACTATATCTCAGAGCAAAATTGCAAGGAAATGTTAAATCTGGGAATGACAACAACAAAAGTGGCAATACTCGCTGGCCAGTTGAAGTATGTTTTCATTTCATAAGGGTTTAGGTTGTAAGTTTGGTGATAAATGCAAGTTTCAACACAGATGTTTCAATTGCGGTTTCAACCACTTATTCTCAACATGCAAAAACCAGTTCGGCTCCCTTTCAAGTTCACACAAACCAGTAATAACTCAAAAAGATACAAGGCGGAATAACAAACCCTTTCGGGGACCCTCCTATCTAGTAACAGAGACGACACCTCTTCCCAAGGACAGAAAAACTGTTACCCACATGAAAATGATGTTAACTATAATTCTAATAGCAATACACCAGTTAAGGTTGATACGCTTGGATATTGGTTAAAATATAATGGATATAATATTAAAATGTACAATTACTTAGTTAACGGGTTCAAATATGGGTTCGATGTGGGATTCAGAGGTTCGACTCATCATAATACAGTTGATAATTTATTATCAGCAAGGACTAAACCGGATATTGTTAGACAAAAATTCAAAATGAAATTAATGCAAATAGATTTGTTGGCCCTTTGATTCAAAACCTTTACAGAAATGCAATATCCCTTTGGGACTAGCAGAAAAGAAAATGCCTGGAACATATAGAATGATCCACCACTTATCTTTCCCTGAAGGATCACCAATCAATGACAACATACCACAAGACAAATGTAGCGTACAGTATGCTTCCATTCACGATGCAATAGAACTGATTAAGACCGTAGGAAAAACCGACATATCCAGTGAATTTAGAATTATAAACATAAAAGAATCACAATACAAACTGTTTGGCTTCATGTGGGAGGAAATACTATTACGATAAAATTTGCAAATGGGTTATAGTTCTAGTTGTCAAATTTTGAGAATTTTAGCACAGCATTTGAATGAATCGCAAAAATAAAGCACTTATTCCAAACATAGTGCATATTTTAGATGATTTCATGATAGTCGACAAAACCGAAGATGGCTGTAAGAAAAACTAGAACGTTTTCTTGCAATTTGTAAAGATATGGGTATACCAATTTCTAAGGAAAAACATTCCAGCCATCCCAGGTCATGAGTTTTGTTGGTTACGAAATAGACACTAGGTTGATGGAAGTTAGACTTCCCATTGATAAGCTTGCTTAATGTCACAATCTTATAACCGTAGTGTTACAAAAGGAAAAAATCACATTGAGGGAACTTCAATCTATCATTGGTACACTCAACTTTGCTTGTGCAGTTGTCATCCCAGGAAGGGCATTCTTGAGAAGACTAATAGACTTAACTTAAAACTTTTACTAAAATTCTTTCATAGATACAAAGATTTGATTAGTAAATTTGGCTGTACCTGTAGAAAACTTTAAAATGGTATTTCACATCCTAAATTTTACGGTAATATTGTACTTAAAGCGAGGAAATCACTATGTGATCCGTGTAAACTCATCGAACCTTTAAACAAACTTATAAGTAAGGGTTATCGTACCAATATTGTAATTAGATCTCTGAATATAGTTTACATTGGCACTAATATCGATTTTGTCATTAGCAAATTAAAACATAACTAAATTGTATCTTCTTTTGAGGCGGGATGTTTAGAGACACACACACGTTAATTTTATCTCTAAAGTAGCTCCTCACTATCCTACTACCTGTCGATACATTTATTTTGGCATTGCACAAGTCATGTCTTCTCTGACTGTTCATGACGTTAAAATACTAAATCCTTGGGATGTGTTTTAGTTGATTTTAGTCTCTGATGCATGATTTTTTATTACTAATTGTTTTGGCTTTTAACTAGCTGTCAGTAAACTGCGAGTACTCTCGAATCGTACTTTCTTGTTAATTCGACCTGTTGATACTATTTGTAATACTTTTTGTTATTTTATATTAATATGGATCTTGTCTGTATACCAGCTTTGATTATTTGGAATATCTACTAATTTTCACTTCTTCATACTACATTTGTATGAACATCAAGATTATTCTCCTTAAATCTGTACAGGAAGTTTTATTGTTGATATTCACCCTTATGTATCTAGTATTATATTAGGTATTTATATGACAGACCTTTCTTGGTATTCCTAATTATTGGAAGATTTTATATAGACAGAAGTAGTATACCTAAAACGACAAAGTTATTTTTCATTTAACTGTATATATTATGAAAACCGGTTTTTCAAAAGCGATTATTTTCTAAGGGTAAAATATTTCGCGGTGGTATCTTGTCATGGCTTTGTTTGGACTTGTTTGTTTGCTTTTTGGCCTTGAATGTTTGTCCCTAATATTGTATTTACTTTCGGGTATCACAGATCGAATTTATTCGTTCATAGTGTGTTAATTTACGTTTTTGATTGAGTTAAGCCTTCCAATTGATATTTTATCGTGTGTTTTTCCATGTTGTGATGTTATACTATTGTTTCAGAAAAAGGAGAAGGTTTGGTACCATTAAATTGTTAAATCCCGCTGCAAATATTTGCACCTGTCCTAAGTCAGGAATCTGATGTACAGTAGTTGTCGTTTGTTTATGTAATTTATACGTGTTTCTCGTTTCTCGTTTTTATATAGACTAGACCGTTGGTTTTCCCGTTTGAATGGTTTTACACTAGTAATTTTGGGGCCCTTTATAGCTTGTTGTTCGGTGTGAGCCAAGGCTCCGTGTTGAAGGCCGTACATTGACCTATAATGGTTTACTTTTATAAATTGTTATTTGGATGGAGAGTTGTCTCATTGGCACTCACACCACATCTTCCTATATCTATTAACAATTGGGGTCAAAAATCCTTTCATAGAATACGAATGACAAAATCAGTTAAGCAAGATCTAAATACATGGCAAAATTTTTAAAGAATTTTAATGGGAAGTCATTGATTTTATCAGACCGTTGGTTAACATCTCATCAGCTACATTTGTTTACAGATGCCTCTGGTACATACGGTTATGGTGCTTTGTTTGGTTCACAGTGGTTCTTAGGCAAATGGGACACAAAATGGCAAAACAAAATATTGCCTTTTAGAGCTATATCCCATAGTCTTGGCAGTTGAAATATGGTACCACCGATTTGAAAACCAATGCATATATTTCCATACAGACAATATAGCTTTAGTGTATGTAATTAATAAACAAACATCTAAAGATGCGTTAATTATGTTTCTTATAAGGAGACTAGTTCTACACTGCTTGAGAAACAATGTGAACTTTAAGGCAAAACACATATATGGTTCAAAAAATGTATTGGCAGATGCACTTTCTCGTCAACAGGTACAGAAATTTCATCGGTTAGCACCATGGGCAGACACTGTTCCCAAACCAGTTCCCAATCTACCAGATTTGCCAAGCTACAGAAACCCTTAAATCAAATTTTTAACAACATCTTATCTGACTCCTCACAAAAAACTTATAGAAGAGCAATTATCCACTATAAGAGTTTTGCTGAAGAATATGGCATTAGATTTCAGTTACCACTTACTAGTTCAGATCTCATACTATTTATAGCACATTTGAAAAACAAAGATCTTGCATCAAGTTCTATCTCAACATACATATCAGCAATTGGTTTTACACACAAAATTAATAATTGGCCTGATCCAACTGATTCATTCATTATTGATAAGGTACTGAAATCAGTGCATAAGGGAAGAAATCAAGATATGAGACTTCCAATCACTAGTACGATTTTGAATCAATTAATAGATGCATTGAAACAGACAATATCTAATAGGTATGATCAAATTCTATTCAAAGCAATGTTCTCCTAGCTCTTTTCAGAATTGGCGAGATGACAGTCAACAACAAAAATTACAATCATGTAATTAGTTTAAGTCAAGCTGTTGTGTTACACAAAACATTGTTAACAATTTCATGGACTTCAAACATTCAAATGGAAAACAATTCCATTTAGAAATAGCTAAGAATAAAATGACAATATTTGTGCAGTAACGGCACTTACAAGCTACTTAACTTTGAGAACAAACACAAGAGGTCTTCTATTTCTCAACTCCAGTGGAGAAGCTGTTTCTAGACAATTATTCCAACATGCTTTGAATGGTGCTTTGAACTTTTGGTGGCTCAGCAGAGCATATTACAAACCTCATAGTTTTAGGATAGGCTTTGCTACCGACGCAAGTGCAAAAGGATTGTCCACAGAAACCATAAGAACTTTAGGTAGATGGAAATCTGATGCATTCAAATTGTATATTAGACAATCAGGTCAAATTTCTAACCTTTAGTCATGTTTATCTGTCTCACAACTGACCATGAAATGACGTATTTTGTGAACGAATTACTGCCGTTTATTATTTTATATTTTGTACAGGGCTTGTGGGTCACAGCTCATTACATATCGCATACAGAATAACAGTTCATGTGATATGGAAACAGTGGACAATTGGGAAAGGTTAATTATGACGCTCATTTAATCTGATACAAGGACAACCTAAAACCAGGAATTCATCTGTTTACCATTGAATTGACCAAATTTTACTGAGAAGAAATTGGCAGAAACCAGCTTTCCAGGACTGTAATCTTAAAATCTCCCATTTGCATTTAGTAATATTCAGCAGTAAACTTATAACAATATATTAGGAAATACAGTTATTTGAAGGGAAAAAGGTATCAATATAATTATTGAATGCATGTTTTTGCTGTTTTTGTCTTATTGCATCAAGTAAAATATTTGTCTGACACAATGTCTGTAAATTGTGTCTTTTAGTATATTTTGGTTTGTATCAAGTAGATACATTGATAGGACACAATGTGTGTAAATTGTGTCTTTTAGTATATTTTGGTTTGTATCAAGTAGATACATTGATAGGACACAATGTCTGTAAATTGTGTCTTTTTCGTATATTTTAGTTTGTATTAAGTAGATACATTGATAAGACACAATGTCTGTAAATTGTGTTCTTTTAGCATATGATTGGTTTGTATCAAGTAGAAACATTGATAGGACACAATGTCTGTAAATTGTGTCTTTTAGTATATGATTGGTTTGTATCAAGTAGATACACTGATAGGACACAATGTCTGTAAATTGTGTCTTTTAGAATAAAGGACATTCGTGGGACTCAATGTCTGTATATAGAATCGTAAGTTTTATCATTTACATAAGTAGGATGATGGTTGATGCAGGTTTACTTTAGGGCAGCGTTTTCAGCTCCATAAGAGCTTCATACGTAATGGCGGTATCTGCTCCCAAAAGTTGAGATGTTACACTATTATTAACAAATTTATAGTCAAGGGGAGATAACTCTAAATTGATTGACTTTTCAAAAATTCCAATTTTAATAATTGATGACATTTGTCTTTTCACTTATTACATAATATGCTCATTGGTTCAGATTGTAATGAAAGTATTGTATATCTAAATTCACAATTGGTAGTTATAATCGTAGTGTATGCAAATTTTATACATGTATCTGATTTTGAAACATAAACTGTCACATCTGTGGCCTGCATCATCATAACATGTGTTAGTTTTATCTTGACTTTAGCGGACCATAAATTTGTTTATTTCCGATGCAAAGACCATATGAGTGAATCAATATTAAAACCAAAATATACCATCTTTAATAACCTGACAACAGTATTGTAACTATATCCCTTCTGGATAAGTCTGTTTAAAGGTTTGGTTAGCTACTTAGGTGAATGCAAACATTTTTTTTTGTTTTGTAAAGAATATTACCATAAAAAATTGGATGTGAAATACCTGAACGTATAAGATGTCTGCATGTTGATTTATATTTACGAATGATGTCCTTGTACCGATGATACAATTTAGTAAATGTTTTGACTAGTTTGTGATATCGAAAACCCTGGTGTAATAATTGTTCAGTTATACAGATATTCCTTTCGTTAAAATCAAATACGGTGTTACATACACGAGCGATATGCCAAGGAAACGTTACCATCTAAAAATGGATATTTAACAATAGGAAATGAAAAATCGTCTCTTTTATCATACATTTTTATATTAAGCTTACCGTTAAAGATATAGATATCAAGATGTTTTCATGCTTATCACTAAGGAAATTGTTTTATATGCAATAAAAGATATACTTGCAGTTTTTCATATGTTATTGAACACAATGTATATATAGAAAGTTCTTAATAAAAGGTTTAGACAATATATAGTTGTTATTTATCTATTTATTGATACCATTGTGTTCTAAATAAAATTTGTTGATTAGGACATGAGGGAGTAGCCTAGTAATATTATCATGATTATGATGCATTAAATTCATGTGCATCTGCCTCAATTTATAAAAGTCCAGAAAAAATATGACTCCCAGTTTACCTGATGAATTTCACATGACTGGGAATTTAATTTATATCACCACTTGTCATTATTTTGTAAAACATTATTGAATGTCCAGGACATCATGTTAGTTGTACATTTTAAATTGAGATAATCGTTAAAGATTGTAAGCCTATAAATGAAAATATCTTTCAATCACATATTTATTATCCGATAAAGAGCTAATTTCTATCATTTTTTTAAAGATATCATCCATATCAACGAAATGATTGTGAGAAAAAATCCACTGCTGATCACAATCTGGTCGAGTGTGGTTACGTTTGCAATCACATTATCCATCAGCTGTCTTTCTACCTTTTACATTTCAATTTTTATTCAATCAGTATAATAAATCTAACGTTAGTTCCCACCCTTTACCTACCGAATAGTAAAATTGATCGACTCGTGTAAGTAACAAATCAGTTGAGTGATTACGCAACATCCTCAGATGAAAATCATCGTAAAATGATAACTTAAACAGACGGTCAGTTTTCCGTTTGAATAGTTTTGAAAGTTATATCCGAGGATGTTCAAAGTCGCCGTTGTATTTATTTAATTTGATCGTTGACAGTAATAGTCCTGGGTCGTTTCGAAAATCTCGATTTTCCTTCTCAGCCGCCATATTTTTTTACCTGTGAGACTTGTCAATCACAAGTTGTCTCCCTTTACCGATTTTGATAGCGATTTGACTTCGCCATGAAGTCAGTCGGCCGGCGAGATTTAGCGATTTTCAAAATTCTTTGGCGACTTAAATCGTCATTTCGCCGGCAAGATTATGGCCTAAAATTTATAGGGTAGAAAAAATGAAAACTTTGAATAGATTCGAAATCACCAATTGATATAAGCATGCAAATTATCAAGTATTTCAAACGAAATTTTTGACACTCCAAAAGTAATTAATTCCACTATGACCTAATTGGAACAATTTATTACCAGGTTTTTGATTGTACCAAGTGTACTAGTAAGTAGAATAGACAGTTTAGTAGTGGGACAATACTTTCAAGACGAGATAAATCTATATTTGTAAGGTGTTTTGTGCAGCGTCGGAAGCCAGTACATGGTTGGAACTTTCATTGTATTTGGTTCTGCTTGTAAAGAAGTAGCTACTAGTTTATGTTTGTTACAGATGTCATTTTCTGAAAATGGAGTCAGTCAATGTAAAATTTACGTCAAACAATAATGAAACTATTAGCAGCCTTATCAGCCGGGACAAAAGCAAATTCCTTGGCGAATTCTTTTAGCTTAAGTTTGATACGAGAAATAGGGTTAGTATGGTTGTTGTATGAATATCTATTAAAGCATGTAGAAAGGCATATTTAATTAAAATTTGATTTGCATGTTCAAGGGGCCAAAAAAGTAGCTTTATCACACGTCCTCCTTTAATTAACATGTGGTGTATCAAACAAATTAATGACAAATATTAGAGACCATTTATAATCATAGGAAAAGAAACTCATCTATCCTAGCATGGCAATATCGACTCAATCCTGCAAAGTTGTTATGAAGATCGTCTAAGTTGTGTATGTATCAACGAGATTAATACTTTAAAATCTGACAAATTTATAGCTACCTGGAAACAGGATAGTTAACTGGTCATTTGTACATTTCCAATAACTAAATTGTAGATTGCGCTTGTGAGTATTCAAATGCGTTGACAGTTTTGGCTCCGGAACTTTTCTCGTGAAATACAATCGAACTGATTCAGTGGCTATTGTCTGACAAAGGAGATAGTATCGAAGAAAGTTGCGTTCCTCTTTCGGCAATGAAATAACTGGATCTGAAAATGTATATATTTTACAATAAGGGAATTTTGATAAACAAGGGATCAACGGGTGGGTTAAATCATGTCAGTATAAAACATTTAACAAAAACAAAAAAGGTAAGAGTAAACACCGATTAACCTAGAAGTGAAAGAGGTTATGAGGACATTCATTCCATACTGATGAAATGAGGAGGTCCGGTCGTTCTTTATCTTCTATGAGGTTCTGGATAAAGGAGGTCTTCTTTTCTGTATTCTTTACTCTTGTTGGCATTTTTCTCTATTCTTTTTTGCCAATTATTTTCTGTTCTTTATACCTTAGCTGTCAATTATTGTTGACAAGTTTATGCCATGCTTGCCTATTATTTTTTCTTGGACTGATTGTTATCTATTTTGTAAACCCCATCCAGACCCTCATGAATGCACCACCTGACATTAATCAAAAAGTCATTTTCAATCTAAATCTGGTTTAGAAAAAGAATTGGAAAATAATTACAAATACATAATAAAACTGTAATATTTAAACTGTTTGTTTTTCATTCAATATATACATGTAAATATCTTACCACCAAAAACATTCAGAAGAACCTTTGGCCCAGTAACAGTTCCAGTGACTGTAGTAACAGATAAATGGTAAACACCGTCGTCTGTTTTGTCTACATCGTGTATAACCAGTTCAGGTGTCGGCATAGAACAAGAACTTCCGGAATATTTGATAGAATTTGTTCGGAGGTTGATTGATTTGTTACCTTCCACCTTGTGCCATTTTATGAACGATTCTGGAGACGAGGTCGTCACGTTAGCTGATAATTTTGTACTTCCTCCTATTCCGATAAGAACCTTTTCTTTTGGATATTGGTCTATACAAACACCATCTTCAAATACAAAATAGTGAAACATGGTTTTTGTTTAATAAAGTATACAGTTAAAATGCAAATGGGACTAGCATAGATCAGTTGCAGGAAGTAAACAAGATCAATAACGTTTTGTTAAAGTCTAGTGTTAATTAATTTTGCGATTAAAATTTATGTCATAAATCGTCAATAGACACATAACACCGCGACAAAACATAACTAGATGTTCTAAAGAGCCAGTGTCACTCGCCTATATCAATGTGGATCTTCAATATAGTGACTCCAACATTGTAGAGTAGAGTATAATTCATAGCTAAAATCTCTTTTTGGTTATTATGTCTTGCTGATCATTTTACTGTCCCCATTTTTTTCCAATTACTATAGTTTTAGCCAAAAAAATACAAAATAATTGTGAACGCGGTCATTTAAAAATATTAATACTCCTAAAATGAGTCGACTGACAAGTTCGGTTTGGTTAGGCCTATTGGTATTCTTGTCTTGGTGATAATTTTTGTTGTTTACAGTTTTCGTTATCCATTAAAGTTTTTCTAATGGTAAAAATCATCATTAAAGGGCAATAACTCCTATAATGAGTTCACTGACAATTTATGCAATCTTGAAATATAGTTGATCTTGTCCTGCAGACTAAATAACAGGCAAATACGGAAAATCATTGGTATTAAGGTCATTCGCAGTCATTTTATAGTATAAGGAGTTGACAGACAATTTGGGCCATGTTGACTTATATGTCGATCTTGTCTTGCTGATCATTTTTGCTATTTAAATTTCATCCCATCTATTTATTATAGCTCTCAAGATAATAAGCAAAATCACAAAGTACTGGCTAACATGGTCATTTAAGGACAATAACTCCACAAGGAGTTGAAAACCAATTTTGGAAATTTTAATCATCTCATTGAACACAGTTCAGGTATCTGTCATATTTATTTTTTCATTACAGATGCATGCGTTAAATCAGTTGCAGAAAATAAATTTGCAATCACGATGTTCAAAAACCATTTAATAAAATAAGAAATCTTATGTTTCATAGATAGTATTAAAGTGTAGTGTAAAGAGTCGAGAAATCATAACTGTTAACCGAATTGAAAGGATCATCAAAAGCACGTTATTTATCTATTATAACATCCAAAAAAGTTTCTACAATCCAAAAATAAATTCCATTATTTTTATACATTTTATTACAAAAAATAATAACATGATTTTTTTTTTCGTTGCGAGTACTTGAAAGTTGTTCTTTTATTCCTAGGCGTATTACACTCCCCTTTATGAATTCCATTTTTTTTCGAAATGTGATATGCGAATATCCATTATATCATAGGATCTTTTTAACCACGTTTTTCCATAAAAGACTGACAATTGTGCTGGAAACGTCTAATTGTATTTAACACCTCCTCTATACTTTCAGATCTTACTTTGAATGCTGCAGCGGCTGTTCATTTCTTGCCTTTTAGTATTGTCTGGTGTATATCAAGGGCTTTAATGTTTTGCAGTGTCAAAATGAGCTAGAGGCCTTGTCCGCATACCATTAATACTGGTCCTTCCAGATTTCACTGGTTTCTGGTCATATTCTTGAGTTAGAGTATTGTCTCTGTAATGATTGTGGGAAACATGCCTGCTGTCCACTTCTTCGAATGCATTTTGAAGTTGGACGTACCTATCTATGGTGGGCAAATCCCTATCGGTGAAATACTAATAAACCTGCGGGACCCATATGGGAAGAATTCTCTCTCTTACATCTGTCTGGCGATCTCTCACCCTATATCATATTTTTAATTACTAGTAGATCTCCTGTATTAATTGGTAGGGACCATCTACTGCGAGGAGTACCCTGTCCACTTAAATTGATGATGCTATTCCTAAACACATTCGCTACTTTGGTCCAATGCACAATATATATTCAATAATTGAATTTGATTAAATGTTAGCATTTAATGTCATGGATATCCGTTGATGATCAATACTTGCCATATCTCTGTCACATCCATATAACCTCTGCCCTCCGTTATATCTATGTGTTCATGCAACTATGCAATGGTCTGAGGGTCGTAATGGGGTACCTTCATGACGAATAACGGTAAAAATTCTTGCCGATTGACGTTAACGGTAATTTTGGTGCATGACGATAAAATGTACACTTTCTTTTAGACGATAAAAGAATCGATTGATTTTGACGAATCACGTTAATTTTTTCCAAAATAACGGTAATGATAATTATTTGAGACCTCTGACGAACCACGATAAAGATATTTTGACGAATCACGGTAAAATTTTATCCAATTTGACGCTAACGGTAGCCAAAATGACCGTTTGACGCCTGACGGTAAAGGGCATTGATACCCTCATGGTGTACCCAGCAGGCACAACAATGTTGATTCGACATTGAATAAACGTCAGATTTCAACGTTGAGTTAATGATGAAAAGTAGTGTTGGATTGAAATTTAACAAAAAATCTATAGATTTGGGTAGACAAATACGCTAGAGCAATTTAAAAGAAATGGTGACATGTTAATTTAATGTATATGCTAAAATACCACTGTATTCCGTTTGAATGGTTGCAAACCGGGAGACAATTAAAAACAGATGGAATACCACAAAATTATTCCTTAAAATAATCCGAAACTAATCAGAGCGCTCCGATTCATCATTAAAAATATATAAAACAAATTACAGAATATATTGTTTTCCTCTGCAACCAAGTTTTACGATGTCATACATTCAGTATATTTCGACATTTTGATAAGGTCCCTATATTCTTATAGTCAGTGTAGGTATCGGTGTCGGTGTAAGTGTCTGTGAATACGACTTTAGGAAATTGTCTTAATACTAACCCTCCTAATACCACATTTATGGTATGCATACCCTCCGTCGAATAGAATAAGACGGGCTCTACTCTCCAAGACTTATCTCACTAAATCGGTAATTTGTGCTATAAATGACGAACAGGTTGTATTCTGTAAATATCTCTAGAATTATTAAACAGATTTAAATTCTTTATCTGGGATAACTTTCTTTTTGTTACTTGAATCAAATCTTTATAATTGATAACATTTAATGTACTCTTTAAGGGCAATAACTCCTATAAAGAGACACCAAATAGTTTCGATTATTTAACATTTTTGTAAATCCTGTATTGTTGATAATTTTTTTCCTGATTTCTTCAATTATTTCATTTCACCCTAATGTTTATTTTGAGCAATGGTGGCCATGTTGGCTGATAAGCAGGAACAAAACAACACAAATTTTATACTAGATGCCCTTAGGATTGTCCAATCTAAGTTTGATTTAAATTGGTCTATTGTCTTCCAAGAATTGTTTTTACGTTTTAGACAAAGGGCGATGACAAAGACGGACTGCAAGTGATGGAAATAGCTTACATTGCCAAGACGGCCAGATGGGCTAAACCAATACTACGAGAATACTGAATTGGAACATGAATCCTATACAAAATGGGTCGTAAACGATTCCGAAATAATAAAATCTTACGTTTTCCATCTATCCCATTCCACCAATGTTTCACATACTGCCACGCCTTTCCTATAAATGACATGATTATGTGCTATCGTCATCTGTCTCGCGTATACACCTTGTACTTTTCAGGCAGTCTTCAGCTAGAACTCTAAAATTAAAACAAATTGATACGAATTAGATCTTGCATCACACAACCGATCCTAATTATTTTCAGAAAGTCCCGACGGATACGACCATGAACCACTCTTTGTATGTCTATGCTTACGTTACGAGAAAAAATAACTAGTTATAAGATTATAAAGTTGTCTAAAATATACTTAACCATGAATCTTTAACGATATTGGACCAAAAAGATGCCATACACCTTTAGTCATCTAGGTCGCCAATTTCTTTGTTTTTTACTGTATTCTAAGGTCCAAGTCCTCAAAATTCGCTGAAAGTCATGGACTAAATTCTGACAGCACCTCTTATAAATCTTATGAATATCTATATGTCAAATATAAATAACATCGACATGATTCTTAATTGTAAATTCAAACTTTAAGTTTTTGATGACGCAGTTATTGTTTGTTGGTAATTATTGAACAAACACCTACAATTAACTTTAATATTTACTAATGTGTAAATATAAGGGAAGACCAGTTGATTTTTATGGAACGTACATAAGGGTTTTCTAAATAAATAACCTGACCCTGTAAGAACTGCATGAAAACAAGTAGACTTGCTCAAGACAGGATGATCATAAATACTCTGTCCAACAAAATATAGGAAATAAATGTAACAAAAATATAAAAAATGGAATCGAAAATGCCACACGAAATAGATAAATTGGTCTACCAACAAAGAGAAAATAATTTCCCCTCCTTGAAAAATCCCTCCCTTCCATTAAAAAAAAGTGTAATCCCTTGAGAAAACGAAAGTTACCGTTTGTAAGTGTAAAAAAAGAATACATTGCCACTATATCCTAAAACTAACATCAATTGGTTTGTTATTGTCTCTAGATCCTTATATACCGTATGAAATATTTTTTAATCCAATTAGATCGTATACTAGTAAATCAAATACAAAAAGAAACATGGCGTTTGTCGAGGTAATTTTTAAATGTGCACCCATGTGTATCAAACCATAACGAAACAACAATATGATCAACATTTAAATATAATTCTATATTCATGTTATTGACTAAATCACTATTTTAATAAACAGTTCCAATGTGCTCCTTTTTCATATGTTAATTCGCCAAAATAAAATAAAAAGATAATGGCTTATTTTTGTTTATAGGAGCTTGGTTTTGTTACGTAAACATTGTAAATAAGCACTGGTGACTCAATTCGATGTATTTGTTAAAACAACATCGATTTCCCTTTAAAAATTACTATTTATTTAATATCTACAAATATATACCTTAGTAAATTATCTCTGATTCAAAGACACAAAACAATATCCATGCATCATTTACGAAAGTATATCGATCTGGCTTTAAATATGGTTGAAATTGACAATCGTTAGATTTATTAATTATTTTTGAAATAATCAATATTTTTAACATTATAACAACATTCTTGAATAAGATTTTGCCATAGTTTTGATTTAGATTTCAACCATCTTTAAAGCCAGATCGATATACTTTCGTACAGGCTGAAACGGTATCTATCCATCGAACTTATTTATTTGAACTTAAAAGGTCAAGACATTCTCTGTTGCATATTTGTAGATATTAAATAAATAGTAATTTTTAAGGAAAATCGATGTTGTTTTAACAAATTCAGCCTGTACGTCCAACACGAGACTACTATAACACATAAACGTCAAAGTACCCAAATTGCACCGAGTAACCAAATTTCACCCATTTTGCAAAAACAGCAGCGGAATTTATTTTCTTAGACTAAATAATTTGTATTTTTATAATTTATCATCTTGCAGGTCTTTCAACATAGCTAAATATATTTAAATATGCATACATATCATATTATTTATCAACAGATGAAGTATCCCTAGAGATTTATACGGAAACGTCGCATGCGACGTCCACAAAAAGTCAACTTTTAAAAATGAGCAATTGAATTATGTCCAAGGCATACATTTCTTACACAATGAATAGTGAGTATGTACTATTGTCAAATTGTTCTAAAAATGTGGAGAAATAAAACAAAACATTAGCTATTTGATTTTTACGAATGTGAATTTAAGTTTGGATGTCGTCATTACAGAATAATGGGTCGTCTGGAGGTCGTTTCAGCTCCATTTTTGTATGATTAAGTATGTACTCCAAATAAAATTTATGGAACTATATAGTAATTAAAGATACATCTAAAATCTAAACACAGAATGGAAACTTTCTTCTTGATCTGAAATAAACGTAGTTGAAAAAACCCGACAAAATAGGTGCAATTTGGGTCCTCTAACGTTATATTTTATGGTTTTTATTTTTCATTCTGATTTTTTTTCGTACCACACATGCATTAAATTATTTTTTTTGTCGTGTGAAGCTGGGACTATTATAATAACTTATTTTTATTGTATAAATCTATTTTTCATTACAACAGGAAGCCTCATGCAGAGATAAAAGAAATTATAGTGTTCCTATAAAATTGCTTACTCTTTCTATTTCTGTGCGCAATATTTGTATTAAAATCAGGGTTTTTTTTTGTACACAGTATGGTCTTCAGGTGTCATAAACATCTTACTTCATGAAAATATGTACAATAGTTTCCACAATTAGAACTACGGAAAGAATGCCCTTTCACGGTTATGGCGGCCTTATTTGAATTGGGGCAGATTTTCATGTTTTTTGTGCTATCAATTTTTCCCTATATATACTTCAAAGAGAGGGGATGCATCTCCTCGTTTAGCAAATTAGCAATTATTTATATTTCTTTATATAGACTTTATGCCCTTCAATGTGTCATTGTAATTTATTTTTCATTTTAGAACCTTTTTTGAGACTTCCCTGGTTAGATATTCAAGATGATACTAGAACTGAATGCAAACAGAGAGGGAAAAGTGATGAAGTAGCAGATTGTGATGGGATTTTTGGTCACAAATTTTATGTGATTTTGGACAAACCTTACACATATTACCATACTATTCTACTCTAGAAGACACAGCTTGGCAACAGTAAACATCCTCATTCCTGAATTTATGTACATGCCTACTTCTAGATACATTAGATACGTTAGATATATCCAGTGCTATGACTCAAATGATCCAAAAGTAAAATGAGTGTGACAATAATGCCAGATTTATTATCAGTTGTAACATATGCATTATGATTATATGAAATTGAACAAAATGAATAATTTAAAGCACTCCATCTATTTATTTACATACAAGAGTTAACATTTGTTCATGCTTCAGGCGAAAAGTTCACAGTAATTGAAAAGTGAGGTTATTCATGGGTGCACATTTGTCTTGTCCTTTGCGAAGAGGCTTGAATGAGGTAGAGTAATTTTTTATCATGTTGAGTTTTAATCTGAAGAGTGACTGCATGTCCACAAATGGCTAAAAACAAGGAAATTATGCGTTCCAGTATGTATCCTGAATGCACAGTGCTGAGACACAATTTGCTAAAATAATGTTTCACCATAAAAGCTAACAGAACCTGTTCCTATACTGTTTGTCTAGGGTATGGGAATTAGATAGATGTATGCAGTTGAAATGTCACAAACTTGACGAAGAATGGTTCTGAATTCCCTTACCAACTGAAAAAAAACTAATATACCCAGCTATGTAGTAGATTGTGGATTGCTCATTTTTGTCGCTAATTACTGGTAATCGGTCAGAGTTTGTAGTAGAATTTTGTGAGAGCAGAGATGCCCGGTTTTGAATAATGCTGTCGAAAGAAAATACTAACTAAAACTGTTCGTCGTGGGAGTCTTATAGTGTTATACGTCCACTTTTGATAAAAATTGAGAAAACTATATATTTGATATCCTGGTGCTCTGGTTTGTCTCCCTATATATCTATAATACGAAATTTCTACATTCTACGAGTTTTTATCAGAACTATACTGTTCTATCTCCACACCCCCATTAAAATCATCTAGTTGGATACCGGAAGTTCAGACAAAAATAGAATTATAGTGTTGTATCTCCATTTTTTCAAGTATTTTTGATGTAAAATACTTGTTATTAAAATTATCTCGGTAGCACTATGGTAAAATTGTTTGCATGGTTTGCACTCAATCTATGAGTAATTCTTAGCAAAATAAGCATTCTCCAATTGGGGATATTACACAATTGAAAAATCAATGATCTGTCTCCAATAGAAATATAGGGATTAATTTCTTAAACAACATTGCTTGTTGTAAAGTGTTCTATCTCCAGAAAAGGAGGTGCTTTATTTATTTAAGGTGCTGGTCTATTCAAAAGACAATTGATCAAAGAGAAAACTGTTCATGTCCGTAAATTCAATTCCTACATAACTTTTTAATGTGGATAATAAGATTGTAATTATGTAATGATGATGCATAGTGTATTCAGGACGATTGATGACTGGTTCATGTTTCACAATAGTTACAATTTCAATGTAAAGTTAGATATTTAACATGAATTATAAATCATTGGTATTCTTGACTACATTGAAATTTTCAGGGATGTTACATGATATTTTCATATTTAAGTTAAATCTAAGTACATTTAATTGAGTAATTGCATTTAAAGTAGGGTTCTAGTTAATAGATGTCAATTTCATGATCTATAACGTCATAGTTTCGTAAGTTTGGTATTTTAAAGTTTGGATTATAATCATTATTGCATATTTGTGACATTCATATTGAATATTTTGTATAGCGTTCAAATGTGAATTCAATGTCTGAGAGTATTGACGTTATTAATTGCCTAGAGTTCTCATTTATTGATTGTTAATTTATAGATCAAAAGTTCATTGAAGATCGGTCATTGAAATATGGTTATAGATAACTTTAATAATTAGTAGTATTGAACATTTGTAGCAATGTAATGTTGTGTTAATCATTCATGGAATATGCCTTATGCATATTGAAACTTGATCATTGAGTCATAGTGAACCATAGTAATGTATTTGGTAATTTGATTAGTTCATGGATTTGCAACCAAGTGATTAATGAATTAAATAATTACTTGTAGTTTTTTAAAGGAAATTAAGAAGAGGTATTTATGTTATCATTATGGAGTTTAAGTCTATTATTACTTATACTATGTAAAGTATGTAATATTGATTATAATCAAAAATCGTATAGATAAATAACGATATTAAATCAGTTTTATCCATAAAATTTTAAATTTAACTGTCCTAAAATTGCAGTGAAGTAGGGTCTGATAGAGTCCTGGCTACTGTTTAAGTAGATATTAGAGTCAAGGTTTACTAATGACAAGTTAATTAAATTTAGAAATTAAGACTTCTTATAGCAATGACCTAAGGACAATTTTATAAATTAATATAAGCAAATTCTATTGTTGATGATTATGTGTACTGTGATGAATAGTAAACTGTTATAATAGTAAATTCAAGTTTGATCTACGTAATCGTAGTTGAATATATGTTAAGTTAAAGTAAAATTTGATTTAATAAGATTAAATCTAATCATTAAAAGGTATAGAATTGTTAAATTAAATTGATTTGAGATACAGTCCAAATGATATATAAAAGAACAAAACATATCGTGATGTTGTAAAAAAGCTGAAATTGAAAGTGATGGTAAATGGACATAAATATCAGAGGATTTAAATAGAAGTTAAAGAAACATCATGAAAATAAATTGACTACATCTAAAAATTACAGTCAATTTGCAAACATGTTAAAGCGACAATCTAATTGCTTAAAAGTAAATGTTATATAACAAACATTAAAATAAGTTTTATCAATTGATAATTTTTCAGATTAATAGAAAAATGGATGTAGTAAGATATGTGTCTTTGTAAAATTACAAATGATTTATAAAAAGTTCAAAATATGATATAAATTGGTACTCATAAAAATTATTCATAATTTATTAAGGAATTGCGATTAATCATGAATTAACATAACTATTTGAATGTAAATCTATTATGTACATTGTTTATCAATAAATTTGAGTATTGAATGAAGATTATGTAATTCAAAGCTAGAGAAGTACTATTCATTATAATACTGACAAATTTATAGTAATTAACATCTTTAATGATTATATTACTGAAGTATACATAATTTAAATAGTGTTTAATTACACTGCTTTTAAGGCAAGAGTATGAATATGTAATGTAATAGTATCTTTAAGCATATAAATACATCATAATTACATATACTTTAAGTAATAACTGATAAATCTATTAAATTACTTCTAATGAACATATTTAATTAATTTAAATATCGAATATTTGACTAAATTATTGAAATAACATATTTCAAATAAGAATATAATGATTAATAGCAATTTTAGCATCATTTAAATAAATATCTTGAATAGATTATTTGTCAGATTCCTGTACCCTGCTTATCATTGTAGTAATAACGCTTGTAATTTCACGTGTCCCACCCGACTTCTTTCCTATTTTCACGCTCAATAATATGACTTTCACGTTTCAAGCTTACAAAATTCGTCCATTCCCGCATCACGCTTACAAAAAATCCGTCAATCCTGCATCACGCTTAGACCCCAATGAGACCCACATAGATATATATAATATTCAAATATTTCTTATTTTTCTTGTCGGTACCTTTTATAGCCGACTTTACGGTATGAGTTTTTCTAGTCAAAATAATTGATGTATTTGGACTGGAGTTTTTCTCATTGTTGAAGGCCATGCAGTTGCCTATAATTGCTTACATCCACTTAATTTGAACATTGGTGGATAGTTCAATTAGTTGTTGTCTCATTGGCAATCATACCACATCTCCTTATATTTTTGATATAGATACAGATCCTTTAGCTCTTGAGACCTTATTCAAACAGAGTGGATAACAGTTGACATGGTTGAACAGAGAATAAAATATCACAAGTTTGTGATGACATATAAGCAGGGGTTAAGAAATTTTGTTACAGCTCACTAGCCCAGGGCTAATTGGTAGCAGGATTTTACTAGCCCTGTTGGAAGAACTACTAGCCCATCAAAACTGACCTGCTAGCCCAAGTATGCCTTACAAATTCAGAGTTTGCTGCATGATACAATGAATTCTATAAACTTAATCTATAAACTTAACAATTTTTATCTGTTGTACAGAAGAATTTGGCAAATCGGATACCCAAAACTTATGTCAGCAAAAAAATATCCCATTAGCTGATATATTCAATTAATCGATAATTGTATATTCATTGAATATTCTGCAGTAATGAGTTGACCAAATCCTGAGATGGTACAAGTCTTGACCACTGTTATACATGGTTATATAAAAGGATTGAAGTGATTTCAGGGCATGAAGAATTTTTTGGCAGGCTACTTACCCAAGGGAAAGTGATAAAAAAAATTCACTTTCCCTTGTGCAAATCCACTATCCCCGGTTGAGACCCGTGAAGCGGGTCAAATTTCCTAGGGGGCTTGGGGGCATGCCCCCCCCCCCCCAAGAAAATTTTGAAATTTAAGATGCAAAATCCTGCAATCTGAGCATACTTTTAAGGGTTTAACATGCATGACATGTCAACTGATTATGATAATTTTATGTGACTTTTTTAAATTTATATACTATAAGCAATAGACAATCCATATTATGTGTATGGAATTATAATAAACAGGCGAGACATTTCAGCGTTGCACTCTTGTTACAAAATACAGATAGGTTGGTTCATTAATGCGTGGTTTATAAAATACGTGGTTCATTAATGCTGGATTGGATTGAATTCTGCTTTCTTGATCTATGTTGATGATCTGAATATAATAATAATATTGACTGTTTTTTCAGTAAATGTACTCTGACTGTACACTTTGAGTTTGTAAATATTATGTTTTAAGTGTCTCAATGTCATTACCCTTTTTAGCTCACCTGGCCCGAAGGGCCAAGTGAGCTTTTCTCATCACTTGGCGTCCGTCGTCCGTCGTCGTTAACTTTTACAAAAATCTTCTCCTCTGAAACTACTGGGCCAAATTTAACCAAACTAGGCCACAATCATCATTAGGGTATCTAGTTTAAAATTGTGTCCGTGACCTGCCAAACCAACCAAGATGGCCGCCATGGCTAAAAATAGAACATAGGGGTAAAATGTATATTTTGGCTTATAACTCTGAAACCAAAGCATTTAGAGCAAATCTGACATGGGGTAAAATTGTTGATCAAGTCAAGATCTATCTGCCCTGAAATTTTCAGATGAATCGGACAATGGGTTGTTGGGTTGCTGCCCTGAATTAGTAATTTTAAGGATTTTTTCCGTTTTGGTTATCATCTTGAAAATTATTATAGATAGAGATAAACTGTAAACAGCAATAATGTTCAGCAAAGTAAGATCTACAAATAAGCCTACATGATCAAAATGGTCAGTTGACCCTTAAGGAGTTATTGCCCTTTAAAGTAATTTTTACCAATTTTTGTAAATTTTTGTAATCTTTACAAAATCTTCTCCTCTTAAACTACTGGACCAAATTCAACCAAACGTAGCCACAATCATTATTAGGGTATTTAGTTTAAAAATGTCTGCGGTGACCCAGCCAACCAACCAAGATGGCTGCCATGGCTAAAAATAGAACATAGGGTAAAATGTAGATTTTGGCTTGTAACTCTGAAACTAAAGCATTTAAAGCAAATCTTACAGGGATTAACTTGTTTATCAAGTAAATATCTATCTGCCCTCAAATTTTCAGATGAATTGGACAACTGGTTGTTAGGTTGCTGCCCTGAATTGGTAATTTTAAGGAAATTTTGCGTTTCGGTTATCTTGAAAATTATTACAGATAGAGATAAACTGTAAACAGCAATAATGTTCAGCAAAGTAAGATCTTCAAATAAGTCAACATGATCAAAATGGTCAGTTGACCCTCAGTGTTTTCCTAGGCTATTCAAGCATTGCGGTACCGCCACGCATCAATTTCGACCGCCATGCTTTCATCATTGCCGCCATGCATCCCGCTATGTGTGAAAATTGTAACTGTGTAAAATATTTATAATCGATATTTTGAAAGTGAAGTGATAAGTGACAAATCTCCACAGGTGTTTTAAACTCATCCGACTGATAATTGGATGCATCACGTAGCGTGCCGGGATTTTACAACCTTCTTGATCAGTTGGTTATACCAGAGACATATATACATGTGTATATATGTCTCTGGTTATACTCGAGACTTCAATTACATAATCATGATAACAGAATTTCCCAGATAGCTGATAAATAAATAGTTATATTAATCTCCAATGCCTACTTTCTGTGAAAAAAAAAAGTTTAACCTTTTCCGTATATTAACTTTTACCTGTTGTTGTGATCTCTTTTAAACGGGTTTTGACATGGTTGTTTTTATATGATCTTTAAAAGTAGAAATTTAATTCTGGTTAGGTTAGTTCTTGATAAAACTAACGTAATTTCACCGAGAATGAACAACATATTTTTTTATAACGTTTCGCAGTTACCAGCTGGTTACTTCACCAGTTATAGTACATCGATGAACTATTTTTGATTGGTCACAACAATCAGTTATTTTAGATTAGTCGCGTTGGTTGATTTTATCAAAGAATACACATCACCGCCCGGCCGAGTAAAAGAATGCCTTATGAAACATTTAAAAGATTTGGTAATTAACGGAAATATTGTTATTTAATAAACTTGTGTTGTTCTATTTTTATTTCAATGGGTCACAAGCTTATACGTGTAGCGGATTCATTTACCGCTTTTTAACAAGTGATCACAAGTGGGGCTAAATTTCTTTCACTTGGCAAGATAGGATTTTACAATTCTGAATCGTTATAAATAAATCGGAAAGGGTGTATTTAAATCAATAGTTAATTTTCATAAAATAAAATGTCAGCTTAGCTTTCAAACAGGTAATTGCCAGATATGTCATCCGTGACGCACGTATGTCAGGTATTAGTCAGTGACGACTTCTGTAATTAACGCAAATATACTTTTTTATTATTTCCTGTAAAATGTCTGTGAAGCAATGATGACATTCAAAGATTTATTTAACAACATGCTGTTGATGATGAAACCATTCTACCCGCAAATTTCAAGAACAATCATCAAGACCATGTCCAAGCAACCATCAAAGAAACGTCAGATTACTGGCCCAACTTTTCTGACAAGTTGGTTAGAGAAGTCTACTCCTTCGTCAAATTGTAGTCAGACAGAAAATCATCACCTTGAGCAAAGCCCTGAAGTTGAAATTCAACCTTCACCTGAATGCACCGAAAGTCAAGATGTACAAACAGACACAAGCCCTACCAGTACACTGGCCATTGTATCCCTGAACTCGGAAAATACGAAAATCACAAAAGATCCAAAGAAACGAAAAACAGGAGTTGACAAGAAATGGCTGATAAAATTCCCTTGGTTAAAGACAGTCAATGACGGATTTGGTAAGAATTTTTTTATTTAGTTTATCTATCCCAAAAGTTTGAGATAACTGACGATCTCAGACCAAGATATATATGAATTACTTTATTTATTCTACAAAATTTCCGTTGCAAGCAGCAAGGTATACTATAATTATATTGAACAACTGTTTTAAAGATTTTGGATCACATGAATATATTATTTTCTATGATGTAATATAAAGTGATCTATTTAATTAAAATTTTAATATTTAATTTTCAGGTCTGCTGTGCAATCTCTGTATCACCTTCAATAAGACACCAATGAATGGTAGCCTCATATGGACAAGTAAGCCTTGTATTACTGTTACCCTTGAAAGTATTAGTAAGTTGGAGGCACAACGTATTCTGTCTGGGAATGGTCAAGGACTAGTGCAAGCTGTAGCAGTTCAGGCATCTCTGGAGAAGACTGCCTTGATTGGAGCATTTAGAAGTCTGTATTGGTTGGCCTCAGAGGAGATACACACACTACCAAATATTCATCTTTACTTGGATATGCCAAGAGAATGGGATGTTCTTACTTGAATCATCTGCAGAAGGAGGAAATGTCAATTATGAAAGTCAAAGGACTTTACAAGAGATGCTCCATATCATTGCAGATCAGATTGCAGCCCCAATACTGCAGGACATATGTAACTCAAGTTATTACAGTATCCTGATTGATGAAACCACTGATATAGCAGTGATCAAGCAAATGACCATCCTTGCCAGATATATAACAGAAAATAATCAGGTCAGTAATTTTATCATAATCACTTATAAGTTGTACTACTTTAGGTAAAATTAATCAAACTAATTCAGACACAAAGAAGTTGTATTCATAAATAAACATTCTGTAATAATACAAAATATAATATTTATGATAGTTGATGTAAAGTTTTATTATTTTGTGTAGGTAAAGACTTCATTCCTTGGTATGGTAGAGTTACCAGATGGGAAAGCAGAGACCATAATGAATGCTTTGGACAAATTTCTAAATGATCTTCAGCTGCCAACAGAGCATTTGATAGGCCTTGGATCTGATGGTGCCTCTGTTATGGTTGGAAGAAAATCTGGGGTAGGGAGATATAAAACATTTTTATCATAAATTATATTTATTATAAGAATTGACTATTATAAATAAAGAAAGAACTATGACTATGTTAAAATACTTTAATCAGTATACTTTGTAAGATAAAAATATTTTAGTAAACAAGTGAAATGGTGTCTCTTCTGTAAACTTATATCACCCATAGCTGACTTGCATATCAAACCTTGTCTTTGTTTTTACAGGTTGCTGCAAGACTAAAACAACGTAATCCTGAGCTTGTTAATGTTCATTGTATTGCACATCGATTGGCACTGGCTGCAGCTCAGGCTACAGACAATGTTCCATATTTAAAGAAGTTCAAGGACTTATTGCAACAGATATTTAAATTCTACCAAAACTCAGCAGTTAGAATGTCTGGACTTAAAGAAATTGAGGTAATATATTTTAACTACATGTACAAAACTTATACATCTTTATCGTAGCCCTATTGTTACTTAATTATATTTACAAAAAAATGTATATATATATGAATACTAATAGTAAACAGAAAGTCATTACATATTACAGTATTTTATTAACCACATTAAAAGCTATAACCTATGGAGTAGCTTAGTTTGACCATACAATCAATACATTATTCCTTTATTCTATATTCAGACAATACTAGGTGGACCACAATTGAAGATGAAAGAAGTCCTTGACACAAGATGGTTGTCGCATGATAGAGCAGTGACTGCTATTAGAGAATGCCTCCCTGCACTAATTGCTAGTTTAGAGAGAAGCCAGTGAAAGATCAGATGCAACAGCTGCTGGTCTTGCAATGTTTGTAAAGACAACCAAATTTGTTGCCTCAATCCATATGATGTCAGACATTCTCCCACACCTTGCAAGATTGTCAAAAACATTCCAAGTGAGTTAAATATTACTTTTTTTAGTTCAACATCTAAATTTAAGTTATTTATCAAATTAAATTTTAACAGTTCTGTGCTTTCTTACTCTAAATTATATGTATAAATAAAACTATCCATCATTTATGGGTCAAGAAAGGCAACTCTTTCTTAAATGTGAAAGGGAGATAACTTGTGGATTAATAGAAGTTCAGTATAACAATTGCAATTTTTTCAATGCCTATGCTTATATTAATTAATATATTAAGTTAATTTCAATGGTTACAGTGGAATTCTATTTTTCAATATTTATCTTTGTAGAAAACAGATGTTGACTTTACATTAATTGACACTCTTGTGTCAGCAACACAGATTACCATCACAAGACTGATTGAGCAACCTGGAACCTACATGCAGTCATTGCCAACCTGTCTGGACAACCTGTCAGAGTATGGTGTTAGACTGAGGCAGTCAGACATTGACAACTTTAAAAGGGATATATACCAGCCCTACCTAGAGAATGTGGTCCAGAACCTACATGACAGATTTCAGACAACCCAGTACTGGATGCACTATCTGTCATGGATCCAGACCTCTTAAATGCAGAGGACCCTACATTGAATGAATGGATTAAACACATAAAACTGAAGGTATGTACATTGAATTATTCATTAACTAGTTATGAAATATATATATAAATACAAATAAATCTTACTATTTATTGTCTGAGGATAAATGAAAAACTTATAAACAAATAGTAAAACATTTTTATTTATCAAGCTGGACCATACACATACAGTATGATACTTTAACTGTAGTTTTTGACATATAATTCCTGCACTACAATTTTTTTTTTAGAATCTAGCCAAACATTTCAAGTCAGTTGGAAGTGAAATAGAAGTTCTGGAGGAATGGGAAACACTGAGGACACTGTTAGTGAAAGAATGTAAAGACATGACATTTAGGAAGACAATGAACAAAGTTGCCAGTCTTGGAAGTTTGTATCCTTGTCTGTCTAAGTATGCAGCAATTGGTCTTGTTTTGCCTGTTTCAACAGCTGATTGTGAAAGATGTTTTTCATGTTTGAACAGAGTGAAAACACCTTTGAGAAACAGACTATGCCAAAAAGTGCTGAACTGTTTAATGCACATATCAATTGAAGGACCAAAGGAGGAAGCTTTTGATTTTGAAAAATGTGTGGTGACCTTTGGAAAGTTGAAACAGAGGAAAATATCAACAAAATAATGTGACATGACATTAATTTGTAAATAACTATTGCAGACTGGATTATTTTTATTATTGTTTATAAGGTCTTTCATTTATTCCTCTCATCTGTGATTAATACTTTAGAGTTTCATGACTTGTATGAATTGCTGTAGCTATAATAAAACAATTAGATTGTTATATGGCTTTAAATATATTCATTATGTAGTGTAAATAGTTCTGAAAAAAGAAGCGCGTTCCAAATTCACCATGGTCAGACCCACCATGCATGAAAAATTTTCTAGGAAGACACTGCCCTTAAGGAGTTATTGCATTTATAGTAATTTTTACCAATTTTTGTAAATTTTGTAATCTTTACAAAATCTTCTCCTCTGAAACTACTGGACCAAATTCAACCAAACGTAGCCACAATCATTATTAGGGTATTTAGTTTAAAAATGTGTGGTGACCCAGCCAACCAACCAAGATGGCTGCCATGGCTAAAAATAGAACATAAGGGTAAAATGTAGATTTTGGCTTGTAACTCTGAAACCAAAGCATTTAAAGCAAATCTTACAGGGATTAACTTGTTTATCAAGTAAATATCTATCTGCCCTCAAATTTTCAGATGAATTGGACAACTGGTTGTTAGGTTGCTGCCCTGAATTGGTAATTTTAAGGAAATTTTGCCGTTTTGGTTATTATCTTGAAAATTATTACAGATAGAGATAAACTGTAAACAGCAATAATGTTCAGCAAAGTAAGATCTTCAAATAAGTCAACATGACCAAAATGGTCAGTTGACCCTTAAGGAGTGATTGCCCTTTATAGTCAATTTTAACAATTTTCATTAATTTGGTAAATTTTGGTAAGTTTTACAAAATGTTTTCCTTTTGTTATCTTCTTTTCTGAAACTGCAGTAGAAAATCAATATAGAAAACAATCTATTAATGAACTGGCAATAAAAATAATTGATAATTCTATAACATGAAAAAACCACATTAATACCTGATGATGGTGTTTCTTTCTTTGCATTGAAAATGATGTCACAACTATAATCCCGAACAATAGGTCGAATGTCAGATATGTTTCAGTACTTTGGCTTCATTTTCTACAGATTCAAGTGCAAATGATGCTTGAATTCCTACACTAATTTATACAGACTTCATCCCCTTTCACAGGTAATGCCTGCCTCATATTATATTTAAAACTTTAATAGAATATCAGAAATTTTGAGAGAAAATTAATCAATCATGCAAGATCTAAAACTTAATTAATATTGTTCAAATTATCAATTAACTATTAAAAAAAATTCTCATTAAAAAATATAGTTCTTCATTTTATATTTTATCAGAAGTTTAGGAAAAATTGAATTTAATTGTGTCCCTTGTTCTCATTTCCTGGGATAAATCCAATACAAATTAAAGTATTGGTATTGAATTAATATTTAAGAAATATTTCAAACCTTACCATTTTCTTCACAAGAATGAAGACCATATTTTCAGTGTCATGAGTATCAGTCATCATATTTGTTGTACTTTGTTGTTTAAAAGTTGAATACAAAAAAGATCAACAAAGCAATTCAAAACCACTTGAATTTTGCAACAACAAATGAGAGTTTTAACGACCTCAGCTGGCTATACAACCCTTGCACAATCAACTGAATTTTGCAGAAATCATTAATAGGAAAGATTGCCCTTAAATGATAATTTTTATTACCTTTTTTTGGGGTGTTGCAACAACAAAACTTCACAACAAACTTTCTCATCACTTCAGCATTTCGTTAGATAAATTTTACAAAAATTCTCCCTGAAACTACTGTCAAATTAAACCAAACTTGGTTTAAATCACCACTAGGATATCCAGGGACCACTGTGTATGATGACCCTGCCTGCCAACATGGCACACATGGCTGAAATAAAACATAGGTTTCAAACGCACTTTTTAGTCTTATATCTCTGAAACTAAACGACAGTACAACAGTTGCATTTATCATGCATCAATTGTAAATAAAAATATCAGGTGAGCGACACAGGGTCCTTGGAGCCTCTAGTTTTTTTTTAAATATCATTATATTATATGTCAGAGGAGGTGTCATGGTGTCGGGCATGTTTGACACAATTTAAATGTTTCACAGACTGGTTGTGACTCTTGAGGGTTGCCTTGTGGAATGAAGATGAACCTTAGAAGAAACTACAGGCCATTCCACCTGCCATTTCAGGATATTTTAAGCAAATTGTGCAATACATTTGTACATCTTGCCCTCATTGAATTTGACCCAGGGAAATTCGTCCGCCCACTTGACTTGGTAAGTTCTGTTCCTTTTTTCCCTGTCATATTCATTATCCTTCTGTTTTTTGGGGATACTATTCCCATTAACATCGTATTCTGTTTTTCTTTTAGCGCTTGAAAAGTCAAAGTATTTATGCAAGCTCATTTTCTATATTTCATATTTACAAACGGGTTCCCATGCTACAAACCGGATATCATAAATTTAAACCAGTCCGCTAACGATCGAACTAAATACCAAAAGGCACACGTGTAAATCGTGTAAAAATGTGATGAAATCATGGAAATTCGACACTCAGATGATCTTACAGAAGTATTTTGACATTTAAACAAGTAATAGGGACAAATTATTTTATTTATTTACCGGAAAACGACTTTCCCGACGGGATATTAGCAACTGCAATGTCACTTAATGTAATATATGTGTAATAATTTACTTTCCCCGGGAAACAGGAAATGATAATCTTTATGCCCTGGATTTTTATCAGATCGATTGTGTAAAAAAATTATCAGCTGGTTATATGTAATGCTCATATTTGTTTTCAGTTTTTAAATCCTATTTATTAAAATAAATCAAATGACCTCGAATAGTTATGTGAATAAATATCAACCATCCATAGTTTGTGTCTTTTATAATTGTTTTATAAACGAAGTAATATCCATATTTACATTAATCACAGGTAAGCTAATTGTGGGCTATAAATAGATTAAAACTGAGTACAGGCTCTAAACTGAAATTGTATTAGTTATAAATTTTATTTCTTATAAAATCAAATTTATTTGAATATCAATGACGATTTATATCATGATTGATGAAATATTATTGCATCAAGTTTAAGTTTTCTGAAGACTGTTAATGTTTAGGTCATGGTTCTGGAGGCTTCTTCACAGTATGTAAACAAAACAAAATGAGGTCCATAACGTGATCATGCACATGTTACAAATTTATATCTGACAAAAGTCAGGTTTCTCCTGTCAAAGGGATCCACGAGTCAGTGAATCTGATTGGCTAAGATAGAATAGTGATGAGGGATTTTCCACTTTCTATTTTGGAAACGCCAAGAATTTTTGTTACTAGTCCGTCAACATATTGGGTTACAGTTTGGTTGCCCGAGGCCTAAATGCTGTAGTCCCGGGCGTCGGGCTAGTGGATTTTTTAACCCCTGATAAGGGTTGATTTCTAGAAACTTCATCACAAAGAAAGAATTTTCGGCACCAGGACAATCCAGCATCAGTGAAATATTTGCGCTGAAAAAAGACAGTTTAGTATCAAGACAAATAGGCACCTAGTCAAAATAATAATAATGTCTTGAAAGGCTATAAAGCTACTTAGCTTATATTCCATTGTTGAACTTTCAGACCTTATTCATTCTAATTCTTTTACCACAGTGACCTGATACTGATGTAGGTTTTACTGTATTAGCAGGGGTTTCATTATCTTTCATGTTGACTGGTACTTTTCTTATTTGTAGGTGGTACTTTTCAATATATTCAATGAACATCTTATATAAAAATTCCTGAATTCATGTCATACATGTACTTACCAGTAGCATAAGAGGGTAAAAGTACCGGGTAACACCTCCTAATGAACGGCCTGGTATTAGATTCAATACATGTCTTTGATTTGGAAATTTTGTGTAATTATTTGTGTTAGTCATGGTCATAGCATATGTTTTGTAATATGAACATGATGAAATCTTGTATGGAGTACATTATGAATAAGTAATCCATTTGTTTTTTTAATTGTTATTTGGAGAAGAAGGTATTGATGGCAGATCCTTTTATCAGACCTACTCTATGTCCATTTTATAATGTTCAGTCTGGCATTTTACTCAATATGGCTTGTGATGTTAAAATGATACAATTTAGTTTACAGGTACAAAATGTATGTTGTTGTCTTTAGAATTTTAGGAACCAAACAGTAACAAAAGCTGCAAACACAAGCTGTACACTTTTGATCCAGAGGCAGATTTAAGGGAGAGGGGGGGTTGTGCCCAGGCCCACCTTTTGTGGGAAAAATTTGGTTGATATTTAGGGAATCACTGAAGCATGAATAAGCGCCCCCTTATGAAAATTTCTTGATCCACCACTGTGATCTCTATTGAGAAATAATCAAAAATCATTATAAACTTACATAACATACTGATTAATGCATAACTATGATCAATTATGATTTGGTTAATAGAATAGAGAATGGAAACAGGGAATGTGTCCAAGAGACAACAACCCGACCAAAGAGCAGAAAACAGCCCAAGGCCACCAATTGGTCTTTAACGCAGTGAGAAAATCCTGCACCAGGAGGCAGGCCTCAGCTGGCCCCTAAACAATTTTTTTAAAGATAATTAACAGGAAACATAGAAAAATGAGAAAATAATGTGAAATGTAAAACGAGGTGCTGATTTGTTTGTCCAGAAATGTTCTGATGTGGAAATGTCCGAAACAGTGCCGAATTGTCTATGGATTAGTGTGCGAAATGTCTTGGTCTAGAAGTATGTGGTTACCTTGAGGGGTATCTCAAAGTCTAGGTGGAAAGATGGGAGGGGGTATGTCCGCCAATTTGTTACTCATGAAACTTGCATACAAAAACAGATATTGTTCTGAAGTTAAAATGCAATTGAATTGAGTAAACAGTAATATGTAACAACAAATTTCCAAAGTTTCTGTTGGTACCTACAGAAAAAGTCATCTGCAACAACATGAACAAGTAAAATTGGCAACCAGTCATTTTGGCTGTGATCAATTGTTGATTATTTTGGCACTGAGAGGTTTTTGTCTCGCCTTGACGGAGTCAAGAAGCGAGACATAGGTATGCTGTTTCCGGCGGCGACGGCGGCTTCAACAATGTATTAGTTTGTGTTTAGGTCTAGTTCATGGTGAACCACTAGTGGTAGCTATATAGGTCAATGATATTTGGTATGCAGTTGTATTAGTATTGGCACAATCTCATTACCATAGAGATTATTTGGCCCCGCCCCCTCAGTCAAGGTCTATTGACTTTGAAACGTTTCATAGTTTACATGTATTATATTGTGGTTAGGTCAATTTATGGGGAACCACTAGTGGTAGGTCAATGATATTTGGTATGCAGTTGTATAAGCATTGGCATATCTCATTTCCATGGAGATTATTTGGCTCCGCCCCCTTAGTCATGGTCTATAGACTTTGAAAATTTTGGTAAGTTAACATGTATTAGTTTGTGATTAGGTCAGTTCAAGGGGAACCATTAGTGGTAGGCCAATGTTAATTGGTGTTCAGTTGTATAAGCATTAGCACATCTCATTTCCATGGAGAATATTTGGCCCCGCCCCCTTAGTCATGGTCTATTTACTTTGAAACTTTTGCTTAGTTTACATGTATTAGTTTGTGATTAGATCAGTTTAAGATGAACTGCTAATGTTAAGTCAATGATATTTGGTATGCAAATTTATTGGCATTTACAAGTATCGCTTCCATGGAGATTATATAGCCCACCCTGATCATGGTTCATTGACTTTGAAACTTTTACATAGTTTACAAGTTAATGTTTGTGTTTAGGTTTTTTAAAGGGAAGGACTTATAATAAGTCAATGGTATTTGGTATGCAGTTGTATTAGCATTGGCACATCTCATTCCATGGAGATTGTTTAGCCATGTACCTTCAGTCATAGTTCATCGACTTTGAATATTGCATAACTTACATGTTAAAGTATTGCTATTTTAATTTCAACATTTGCATTATCAAAATTACAAAAAGGCGAGACATATCTCTGTGATAACAGTTTATTTAAATAATTATTTACAGGTTAAAATGTACTAACCAATGAAATTCAAGCATATTTTTTCCTTCAGAATCCCATACACAATTTCATTTTAATTGTTATATCATAAGTCCTTGCTAAGAAAAGTGTGCAGGCTCATAGGTTAGGGAGATCACACTGTATTTCTGGTCTGTGTGTCTGTCCTGGACATGATCCCTCTGTCTCATATCAAGTTTAAGATTTTGATTAAAGTGGTTTACAATGCAGTTGTGTTTGCATCACCTTAAAATGTGGTTCACATGTTCATTATGATGTAAACATTTTATGTCAAATACTTAAGGTTATGACATTTCATTCTTGACTGAGCATATGACCCATATTAAAAGTAGACAGATTCTTGTTTAATGATGCAATTAACATGATTAATGAAGCCTCAAAACTTTCCCCTGTGATTGGTTTCTTGGTTTGAAATCTGCTGTTTGGGTTATAATGAATGCTGTTACTTGCTGTCTCAAGTATGAAAAGTTGTACAGTACTCAAAGACTGATTCAGTTGAAGTCAGGGGTTCAAATTAGCGGTGGTCCGAGGTCCGTGACCTTCCATTTACGGGTTCAGACCATCCCACCGGTAGTTAGGTACACCCGACGGACTTTCGTTTTTTTGAATGTTAAAAAGTTACAAAAGCATTTTGAACAAAAATATATGAAATCAAGATTAAAAATAATCTTGAAATATGCAACTTTACTGAAAGGAAACTTATGTATTTTCTTAAATTCTTCACAATTGATTTGGTGTGTAGTCATATGCATGTAACTGGTTGTCGTACAAGATCCCAGGAAACTTGAGAATATAATAATAAATCATAACCAATAAACGGTATGAGTCTGTTTGGTTTTGGATTGACCCCTTACAAAGAAAACCTGATAAAACCATTGAAAACAGGGGATAGAAAGGGGTGATTGGTGAAATAGGGGATACAAGGGGGGTGATTGATGAAACGTATTAACGCAGCCCGAAAGACAGAATCTGACTAAAGACCAAAAATATGATGGGGAAAAACAAGAACCTAAATTTTTCCCCACAAACATTGAAAGGGAAAATGCCCTGGTTCATTGGACAAACAAAATTAAAACTTGACTCCATAAATAATCATGATGAAAAATTACCACCCAGTATCTAGATGTGTCTTGCCAAAAAAAGTGGTTAAAAGAAACTGACCCCAAGTTTGAAAACGAAGTTGAGCTGTTATCTGACACAAAGTCAGGCAACTGTTCTTAAGCAGCAATTGAAACAAAACCAATTATAAAAAAGTAAAAAAGTGTTATTTAACACAGCATATAGTGTTGGAATAAGGGGAAGCCTTTTTCTCACTGAATTTATCTAAGAAATTCAGAAAAAATAATGAGGTTAATGTAGTAAGATATGATGGGTGTTTTGTTATGGTAAGCAATTTCTGTTTTTATAAATTGAATTTTCAATAAAAATTGGACCTTTCTAAGAATAATGGAGGACCTTTATGTATCTTTGGTCAAAGGTCCTGGACCTTCCATTGCTTAAAGTAAATTTGAACCCCTGTCAGAAGTTAAAAATTGTGAATTTTCACAGTGCATTCTGGGATGTAGATGATTCAACTGAAAGAGTAGACATCAACATGTATACATATGTTTCATTGGAAAAATATGACATGATTGTAAATCAGAGTATTATGTATATCAACCTTGTTTTAAACTGCATCAACCAAAAATGTCCATAAAATATGTAAGGTAGACATGGAAATTACCAGTAAGTAAGGAGGCAGGAAACAAAGCTATATTTTTTGTCCTAAATTAAAACATTTGTCATGTTTGTTATCTTGAAGATTTCTTAGCACACCTGCCCATAAGGCCACATGAGCTAATGCCGTCACTTAGTGTCTGTCCTCATCATAGTAAACTTTTTCACAGATATTTTGATAGATAGACAGCAACTTCATACAGCGATGTTTAGTAAAGGAAGACCCACAAAATTCAACATGACAGAAAATGTCAGTTGAATCTTCTAGAAATTATTGCCATTTTTTTTTTTGGGGCTTTTTGCAGAAATTATGATAGATAGAGAGAATTTAATTATCTTTAAAAGCATGTTACACACATTGATATATATTAAACAGCAAAATAATCATTGATGCAAGATCTACGCAAAAAAAAAACAAGGCTCTTAGAGCCTCTTGTTTTAATTGAGGGCCCATAGAGGGACATTTGATAATTTTTACCTCTTCTTCAAACTCATAAAGAAATATACCATAATAATACTCAAGCAATATATAAAATTATTTCAACTTTGATCTGAAATAAGATATTTATAGATAAGATAATTTCCTTGAGATAGAAATCCCTGTGTTGAGCCCTATGTTGACAATTAAACATCTGTTGCAAAATACTATGGATAATGCATAATACAAATTGATATGAGGATATTGATTTAAACTTTAAAACATTTACAATAAATCTTTGCTGTTGTGGAAAGCCATGTGAGTATTGAATATATGTTTTACTAAAGTTTTGAAATGGACACATCTGAAAAGCTAGAAGACTTTAAATTCAGTTTTTATAGATTTAAAATTTGTGTTTGTGTAAAGATAGGTTTGACAATGAATATAAAAAAGAAATATCTGGAGCATTTAAATTAAGTGTATTTATCTTAAGTTTGTAGTAAATACCGTTGGGGAAAGTAATGAATTCTTTCTAATTGTTTGTAAACACTTTTAACACCAAACTTTAAAACAAAATGTATAAATATCAGTAAGTACTACATAAAAAGAAATGCTTGGGTATTTAAATTTTGTGTTTCAATGGTGAAACTTAATGCAAATTGTTAAGGTAAACTTTTTTGCAATTCAGGAAGTTATTCAACCTTAAAATTGTAAAAATAGCTCTTGTTTATATTACATGGTATATATGGCTGCCTTTTCCCTATTGTGGTAAGATATAAATGCATCATAGGTTAAAAAATATATTTGTTGGATGTTCAGAACTATTAAATTTTGTAAAAGGACCTTGGGTAGATTTTGACATTTTTTTGGAAGTTGAAAATTTTAGATGGTCTATTGTATGAATAAAAAGAAATGTTGGGTATATGTTAATGATTCATTAAACCAGCGACACAAACTTCAGAAGTTTATGTATGGTAGTGCCCCCTACTATCAATCTAGGCCCCTTTCTTTTAAATTTTGAAATTTTGGATTACCTAAGATAACTGTATATTAATAGCCCCACCTTTCAAAATTCATGATAACTTCCTTTCATTCGACCCCTCTTTCTTTCAAAAAAATTTCTAGGAAAAAAAGGGACCTTGATAGCTAAATGGTCCTAAAGTAGTTCATCTACTGTATCTTTAGCCTGTCAACACTGAGGTTGTAAATTCGAACCCAGCATAATTGACTAGGATTGTCAGTTTTCCTGCTTAAGGTCAGTTGGTGGTTCTCTCCAGCTACTCTAGCTTCCTACAACAATAAAAACTTTGTGCCACAATATTGCTGAAAGTGGTGTTAAACAACAACAATCAATCAATCAATCAATCAATCTAGGAAAAATACTTGAACCACCGACCTTTGTAAGGAAAATTGTCAATCCTAGCTAATTCAGATCTGTATATATTGGACCGCTGCCACCAGTGCGGTTTGAACTCATAGACTCGAGAGTAGTGATGATTACTGTAGATAAACTACCTAAACCACTTGATCGGCTACCAAGGTGCCCCTTTCTGGTTAGATTCAAATGGCCAAGAGCTGCATCAATTTTGGGCACATGAAAATGATATGACCCACCTGAGCTGTCATGGCTGAAAGGATAATAAATTAAAGATCTATACATGCATGTAAGTTTTCAAGCATGTTTGAAATGTGATGGATGCAGCAATACAAATTTGAGTTCAAACAATGAATAACATCAGTGTTTTTGAATTAAAAAATTTGTAACATTTCAAAGAGAAATAATACATATATGCACTATTTTTTTCTTTTCCCTCGGATATATGTACTGAATTTCACATTAACCAGTCAAGGGTATAACTTAAATAAGTTATTAGAGAAAATAACATATATGTTGTTATTACAGATAATTTCATGATTTGTCTACTCTTGTTTCTAAAATTTTCTTCATCTGTAGTAACATATATGTTTGTTATTTGTTAAATAATCATAAATATTTTTACTTTTGGTGGGCACTTGGGAATTCTTGAAACTTTGCGCAGTAACTTAAAACATAGCCTTGATAACTAATTTTCAAATTATATTAATACATTTTTAATCAACCATGGTAAATCAATGAGACGAGGATTTCAAGCGATTAAACTTTGCTGTAGTAACAAGGCTATATATAGTTATTACAGGCATGTAACTTATAACATGTAAATATACGAGACACTTGGTAATTACTTCGAAGCTTGCGCAGAACCTCATTACATGCTCTGATCATTATTTCTGACAATAAATTAAAATACATTGTGATTAAGCATGATATATATGTCTGAGCAAAGGCTTTGAAGTTATGTAGAGAAACTGTAATAACACCCTTTAGTTATTACTGGCATATTTTTCCTGTAATAACATAGGTGTACTATGCATGATTGCCAAACTATGAACTATTATATCTTACTAAGTTTAGTACACATAAAGACAATAAAAATGTCAATAGAACTTGTATACATTTCAACAAAACAGAGGATGTATCCGGTATATTGCCACTTTGAAACATGTAACATACATATGTTATCACAGTTTTTTTGATATTTTAGCCCACAATAACGACATGTATGTTATTTTTTTCTAATAAATTATTTAAGTTATACCCTTGACTGTTAACAGAATACAAGTATTTAATTTTCTTTATAAAACTTTCTGCAAAGACGTTTTAAACATGCAATTCAGAAAATTAGCTATAATATCTCGGTGTTTGGATTATAAGTGTTAAAATATTTCTTGTTGATTTAAATTGACAAAATATTAGAATGTGTATAAATTTGTATTCATAAACCCATATTTGATTATGAAACTATATTTTTATGACCTAGATCTTTTATGGCAAGCTGAGTCCTATTTTAGTATTTAAATGGGACATTAACATTGATTAATTTTTTCAGTAAATATGAGAAATTTCGATTTCTCAGGAGGTCCTTTCTAGAGAGTAAATAGATTTTCTTGCCCAATCATGGAGCTACATTTATGGTTAATGCATACACTTTTTACATGTTCCACTCCAAACATTGCCTAGTTTGGGCCTCCCCTCCTTTTTCAAAATCCTGGATCAGCATCTGGAAGGGACCAGTAAAAAAATTGCATGAAGTATATTTATTACAAGGTCAATCTTGTATATATAAAATCAGTTGTCTCTTCATATCTTCAGATGGTTACAAGTATTGCGGCAGACCTATAAAAGTTAAAGATGCGTAAGAAAAAAACAAGATGAAAATGAAAACACGAAAGAAAGGTGTTCCTAGAACTAAGGAGGAACGACCACTTAACAGATCATTTAACAGTCAGCAAGCAAGAGACCAGGGGTATTCAGATTTACGTAACACTGATTCTGACACGGATGATGAGCTGTCATGGGAAGAGGATGGTGAATATTCATGTAGGTCAAAGTTCAATCTCCTGCTGTAGTCGCATGTAATACACACTACATATATGCATTATTTTTGGGGGTATTTTGAAAGACCTTGACATTGACCCTAACCCATCCTAAAAAGACTCCTTATTTCTTTTTAAAACATTTATTTGTGTAATTCAAACAATATGATGTCATACATGAAAGTTTAATAAAGATTAAAAAAAGGATTTTTCTTTAAACCCAAAATATATACCTAAATTTCAAGTTTATAGTAGATATATATTTTGACTCCCTTTTCACCTTTTTGTGTCTTTCACATTTGGTTGTATACAGACCATTTAGTTTGGAAATTTCAATTTTAATACTCATTTAAAGAAATTTAAAATCAGAATTGAAGAAATGTAGATGTATTGCATTTTCAAAATATTTCAGTGTTTATATTTTGTTCTTTTGCTCAAGCTGGACTGACATTTTTTGTTCGCTCCTTTAAGAATCAGTATAAGTGCTACTCTATATTTTACTGCACAGATGAATCCAAAATGCATTGTACTGGTATTACATGTGAACACAGCATTACTTGTATGGTACTCTACAGCTTGTGTGGATTTTGTTATTTCAATTCGTCCATAGTGGGCAGCCCAACCAATACCATTCTAGTTTTTATCTCGCCTGGGACGAAAGTCGCAGTATGCGAGACATAGGTATTACCATCCGGCGGCGGCAGCGTAAACTATTTGTATAAAGCTTTATTTTTCAGAAGGTAGAAGACCTGGATGCTTCAGACCTTGTATGCAGATACATTTTGTACCTTATGTTATTAAATTTCTATCTGTCATACATGGTCATTGTCCTTGACCTCATTTTCATGGTTCAGCGACTGCTTGAAAAAAAGTTAGTTTTTTGGCCATGTAAATTTTTCACTTTTTATGAGTAATAGGATAACAATATTGGGTATATCATATGGGTTCCTTGCATCGTCTACATGTCCGTCAGATAGGGTTCACCTGACCTCGACCTCATTTCATGGATCAGTGATCAAGGTTAAAGTTATGTAATTAGGTCTGTTTCTCAGATACTATAAGCAGTAGGTCAACTATGTGTAGTGTAGGGAATGATTGGGAGGGGTACAGTTACTACAGTATGGTAGGTTTCATCTGACCTTTACCTCATTTTCATGGTTCATTGGTCATTGTTAAGTTTTTGTGTTATGTCTGTTTTTCAATTACCATAATCAATAGGTGTATGGAATAATTGTAAGGTGTACATATCTATCTGACAGGATTATCTGACCTTGACCTCATTGTCATGGATCTTTAAAAATGTTAAGTTAATGTGATACTTGTAGTAAAACCTTTACCTTTAAGACTTTCAACATAAAAATAATGGTCAGTAAAACTGCTAGACATTTCAGCATGTGCACTCTTGTTAAATGAAGCAAAAGAAATACCTATTTCACTTCATAGGATATAAAAATAAGAAGGTGTGGTATAATTGCCAATGAGACAACTCTCCACAAGAGACCAAAATATACATATACACAAGGGATCATCTAGAAATGTTGCCCATGGTGAACAGCAGGAAATTGCAAAATCCATTTGAGCTACAGTGTACAATTTTATTTTAATACATATTATATATCAGAGTCTTGTTTTGAGGTTTTGTTTTTATGAGTCTTGTGTTTTGGGTCCGGGTACAAGATGTTCTCACTTCTTTTAGACTTTTGCTATTATTAAATTCCTAGTTGCATTTATACATAAGATTTGGATATTATTTATCTGTAAGAAAATGGGCATGATGGGGATAATCATATTTTTTAAGATGTATAGAGCAATTTTCAAAAATACATCACTTTCAAGTTTAAAGGGGCATTAGCCATGTTAGCTGTCAAAATCATGTTCACCGATATGACTCAAATTCTCAAATTTGATTTATAACATACTAAAAAGTATATCCAAATTACAATAAGTCTGAAATAAACAATTAACAATGCATGTACTCGATAATTTTTATCCAAATTTCATGTGTATTTTAGTCCAGATGCCATCTAATTAACTATTGAGATGACCTCCGAAGATTGCAGACGGTCATATAACCCGATATAAACATAAATGTAAATATAAATAGATAGCGACCTCGTGCAATTGGATTTTTCTATGTCTGTTTGATTTCATGTTATAGGTTAAAAAATAAGTTAACTATTGTTTTTACCTGTATAAGAATGATTTTTTTGTGGATCGAATCAGTCGAACAAAATGGTTCACCTTTGTTTCACTTTCAATGTTGACATTCTTTTCCTTTAAATGGCTGAACACGACTAAAGCATGCGTAACCAGTAATGGGTTAAACTGAAGGTCACATGAATACAGAGTCAATGAGGTCGAATTATTTACTTGCAAGTGAATAATTCGATTAATTCATCAGTGATGTTTCTTTGCTTATTTTGACAAAATTGAACCAAATTGGCTGCTAAAAAGCGAATATTATTTCATTATTTCACTTTTATTAATGATTGAACCAAACTTAATCATATCCTATTTTTTTCATATCTCGTAGCTAATGCCCTCCCGCTCCTTTAAATAATGTTATGCACATAGTCTCCCTAAAACAAGGCTCGATTACATATTTGTGTGAAGTTAACATTAGAATATTTTACATCGATTAGTTCCTCTGTCTGAAATTCTCAAGGAAATTTTACAGACTTACCTATAGTGACCTTTAGTTGCTTATTGTCCACATCCTCTGGTAGATATTTTTCTCATTGGCAGTCATACCACCTGACTACATTTCCTCATTTGTGTATTTACTATTAAAGAGTTCTTTTGAACATTTCTTGGCCTAATTAGTATGTATGATTTTCATTAATTTATCTAACTTCTTACAAATATTGAAGGCAATGGGCCTTAAAATAACCTAATTTTTTGTATAGTCATTCAATAGTAATCCTTATGCCTTTACAAAGTGAAGGGACTTTTTTTTGTACAGTTTATTTATTTATTTATTTATTTAATGACAATTTGTCACACCTGGGACTTACATGAATAATACAGTCTCTTGGTCCCAGGTTGTCCATTTCTCCATTTTGTTTTAAATATCAAAGACTACTAGCCAATTTTATTTTTTAAAGAAACCATTATTTTATTAAAAATGGTTATTGTATTTTGATACTATGGAATAAACGTCCTTAAAGTGTTCATCAAAAGAAATATTTTGTTTGATGGTGTATAACAGGAGTTACTTATATTATTGTACAGTGTGTTTAACTTAGAAATATACTCTTCATACTATAATGATAAAATATTTATATAATTTGCGCTAGAATGGACAAGTGCTTCAAACACTTTTGGAATTTTCGATGACAGGATTTTTTGTGAAATAAATATATGTGCACTTGTGAAGAAACACAATCTGTGGTGGGTAAAATACTATTACAAAAAAAGTAATACAATTATGTAGTATGTAATATAAATATGTATGTATGAAATATAAACTATAAAATTAACTTATATAAACAATAGCGATCTTTTGTTGGTAAATGAAGGTGTATAAACAATACATTAGTTCAAAGTGTGCCTTTTGTATTCAAATAATAGCTTTAACTATAATAACGAGGCGATAGTTATTTCATAAAAATGTATATATATATCTACAAAATGAGCAAAGAATAAGCAAATTCGACTATTAATAGTAATTACAATAGTTGAGATAAGCAGTCAAGTTTGTCTATTCCGAATAAGTTTTTATGCCCCACTTAGGGGCATTATGTTTTTTGGTCTGTGTGCCCGTTCGTTTGTCTGTCTGTTCGTTCGTTCATTCGTCTGTCCGTCTGTCCCGGTTCAGGTTAAAGTTTTTGGTCAAGGTAGTTTTTGATGAAGTTGAAGTCCAATCAACTTGAAACTTAGTACACATGTTCCCTATGATATAATCTTTCTAATTTTTGCTAAATTAGAGATTTTACCCCAATATCACGGTCCACTGAACATAGAAAATGATAGTGTGAGTGGGCAGGTTAAAGTTTTTGGTCAAGGTAGTTTTTGATGAAGTTGAAGTCCAATCAACTTGAAACTTAGTACACATGTTCCCTATGATATGATCTTTCTAATTTTAATGCCAAATTAGAGTTTTGACCCCAATTTCATGGTCCACTGAACATAGAAAATTATAGTGGGAGTGGGGCATCCATGTACTATGGAAACATTCTTGTTTTTTGTTTGATTTAGCTATCATTTTGATAAAATCATTCATATCTTTCTTAAAGATATGGAGGACGGATGTTTCATTTAATGCTGTTTAGTTGAATTTAATGTTGTTCTGACCTTTCCAAATATTAAATTTTCCCGAAAAACACTATAAAATTTCCAATATTTATTTGTGTTTTATCATTTAGCATTTAACTTAAAATAAAAAGCAATAATCGTTCTGAACATTTTTTCTATTCAAGGTATGGGTATATTTGTAACCATTTCTGACAAAATTAATAAAAAAAAAGACTCCAGGTCAAAGGTCATTTAATGCGCAACATTTTTCAATTGATTTTTAACCGGATTTTCGAAGGAAATATCGGTAATTAAAATGGTGATGTATGGCGGGCGGCTGGGTGGATCTACAGGCGGCTGCCAAACAGTGTCAGCACAATAACATGAAAACGCTTTAACAAATTTTTTTCAAATTTAAATATGTTGTTTCCTGGGACTTAATGAAGGTCTAGTTCAATTTTCAAGATTTTAGTATATATATATATATATCTCCTTTGTGAGTTATCGCCATTTTTAATATCCAAAAGTAGAATTTTTAAATATTTTACTCTTGTTATCATGTTATGATTTGTCTTATCTCAGAATAAAAATTGGAGTGACAGATTTATTTGAAAATTATCTATTTCCTAAGTGGTAATGATTATAAGCTATATCATTAGACATTTTGAAGATTATTACATTATTAATTATGTTAGAGTACTATGTTAAACAACCATAGTTCTGTTCAATTAGATATTAGAAATATTTTAGCATATGATAATCATTGGAGTGACAGATTTATTTGAAAATTTTCTGTTTTCTGATCTGTAGGACTGTATATATAAAGTTTGAAACTTACTAGTAGGACTGTATAAATGAAGTTTGGAATTTACTGTTCATTATTAGACATTTTGTAGATAATTAAGTGTCCGTTAATCATATATATTCTTACCCCTACCCCCCTTCAATTTGATAATGTGCTTTTATCTTGTAAATGGTCGAGATCCCTACTCCTAAACCATATATATTCTTGTATGGGATAATAAAACAAATCAAATGAAATATTGGGATAGTCCTCCTTTTTTTTGGAAACTTGTAAATGTGCAAGCTCCCCACCCTGAAACCATATATATTCTTGTATGTTACAAATCAAATGAAATAAAAGGTGAGTCACCTGGGGTCACCCCCAGCGTGTCTGTTTGAGAACTTGTAAACCGTCGAGATCCCCACCCCTAAACCATATATATTTTTGTATGGGACAATAAAAGAAATCAAATGAAATATAGGGGAAGTCCATTGTGGTAACCCCCCACCCCCTTCTGTTTGAGAAATTGTAAACGGTTGAGATCCCCACCCCTAAACCATATTTATTCTTGTATTTGACAATAAAACAAATCAAATAAGATTTAGGGGAAGTCCACAAGGGTAAACCCCACCCCCTTCTTTTTGAAAACTTGTAAACGGTTGAGATCCCCATCCCTAAACCATATATAATCTTTTTTGGGACAATAAAACAAATAAAATGAAATTTAGGGGATGTCCCCTGGGGTAACCCCCACCCCCTGTTTTTTAAAAACTTGTAAGCAGTCAAGATCCCCACCCTGAAACCATTTTTCTTCTTGTATATTACAATAAAACAAATCAAATGAAATAAAAGTCGAGTCCCCTGGGGTCACCCCCACCTTTTTCCTGTTTAAGAACTTGTAAACAGTTGAGATCCCCCACCCCTAAACCATATATATTCTTGTATGGCACAATAAAACAAATCAAATGTAATATAGGGGAAGTCCATTGGGGTAACCACCACCCCTTCTTTTTGATAGCTTGTAAACGGTCAAGATTCCCACCCAGAAACCATATATATTCTTGTATGGTATCAAATCAAATGAAATATAGATGAAGTCCACGGGGGTAAATCCCAACCCCTTCTTTTTGAAAACTTGTAAACGGTTGAGATCCCCACCCCTAAACCATATATATTCTTGTATGGGACAATAAAACAAATCAAATGAAATTTAACGGAAGTCCACGGTGGTAAACCCCACCCCCTTCTTTTTGAAAACTTGTAAATGGTAGAGATCCCCACCCCTAAACCATATATATTCTTGTATGGGACAATAAAACAAATCAATTGAAATTTAGGGGAAGTCCCCTGGGGTAACCCCCACCCCTTTTTTTTTGAAAACTTGTAAACAGTCAAGATCCCCACCCTGAAACCATATATATTCTTGTATGTTACAATAAAACAAATCAAATGAAATAAAAGTCAATTCCCCTGGGGTCATCCCCACCTTCTTTCTGTTTAAGAACTTGTAAACGGTTGAGATCCCCACCCCTAAACCATATATATTCTTGTATGGGACAATAAAACTAATCAAATGAAATATAGGGAAAGTCCATTGGGGTAACCCCTACCCCCCTTTTTTTTGATAACTTGTAAACGGTCAAGATTCCCACCCAGAAACCATATATATTCTTGTATGGGACAATATATCAAATCAAATGAAATATAGGGGAAGTCCACGGGGGTAAACCCTACCCCCTTCTTTTTGAAAACTTGTAAACAGTTGAGATCCCCACCCCTAAACCATATATATTCTTGTATAGGACAATAAAATAAAGCAAATTAAATTTAGGGGAAGTCCCCTGGGGTAACCCCTACTCTCCTTTTTTTTGAAAACTTGTAAACGGTCAAGATCCCCACCGCGAAACCATATATATTCTTGTATGTTACAATAAAACAAATGAAATGAAATAAAAGGTGAGTTCCTTGGGGTCATTCCCACCTTCTTCCTGTTTAAGAACTTGTAAATGGTCGAGATCCCCGCCCCTAAACCATATATATCCTTGTATGGGACAAAAAAACAAATCATATGAAATAAAGGGCAGGTCCCCTGGGAAAATTAATCAGTTTGTGTGTGTTATATTTGAACATAAATTAAATATATATAGGGTTCTTTCAAGTGCTGAATCTGAACTTGTTTTTAATTAGATAATAATCTATTTTTATTATGAGATAAAGTTTTGACATTGATAGATAAGTTTCAGATCTGTATTATTTTTGACACATGAAAGAAACAATATTAGCAACTATTAATTAAATTTGATTATAATATGGAAATAGATATAACATCATATCTGATTTTAGAGAAGTATTTTGCTGGTTTTTACTGGTTTATGGAAATAAGTTTGAGTTATTTGTTTTGAAAAGTGTTTAATTGATAGATATAAAATCATATCTAATTTTAGAGATTTATGAGTGGTTAAGTCATATCTAATTTAAGAGAATTATTTTGGTGTTTTGTTACTGGTTCATGGAAATAAATTTGAGTTATTGGCGAAATATCATTGGTAAATTGTTTGAAACTTTTTTGGTAGGCTGTGTGTCTGTGTGTCTGTCTGTCTGTTTGTCTGTTTGTCTGTTTGTCCTTCAGTTTGGCAAATCAGTTTGCCACACTTTTATGCCTGCCCTGTAGTTGAGGGGGCATTAAGTTTTACCCTTGTCTGTCTGTATTTCAACAAAAAAGTCTTCTCAAGTTTATGAGTCTGCATTGTAACAATGGACTAGAGTTGTCTCCCTTATACCAATACTTGGAAACTTTGGTGCAATTCTAATATAAGTTAATGATATTTTACTATTTTTGCAATTATTTGCTTGATTCTGTTTTTTTTATGTCCCAACTAGGGCATTATGTTTTTTGGTCTGTGCCTTCGTTCGTTCGTTCATCCGTCCGTCTGTCCGTCCGTCCGTCCGTCTGTCTGTCCCACTTCAGGTTAAAGTTTTTGGTCAAGGTAGTTTTTGATGAAGTTGAAGTCCAATCTACTTGAAACTTAGTACACATGCTCCCTATGATCTGATCTTTCTAATTTTAATGCCAAATTAGAGATTTGACCCCAATTTCACGGTCCACTGAACATAGAAAATGATAGTATCTGTGTACTATGGACTCATTGTTTTTTTTTTTATTTCACCATTCATAAGATCCTTATAATATATGAAATTTAAGGCTTTACATATTTTTTTATTCTGTTCAATAGATAAACTGTCACATCAAGTTGTACTACTACTGTTAATAAAAGATCCTCATTTGATTTTGAACAAGCCTTAGGGAATGATCATTTAACTTTGAGGGGGTGGTTACGGAGTATTTTTGTCATTCTATGGAAAAAAAATGTACCAAGTAAGCATCAAATTATTTATTTTTGTCGCTCAAAGTTAAACAAATTATTTTGAAGACTTACAACATTAAATTTAATGGTAAAACTTCAGAAATGTTTTTTTTCCTTCTGCTTAATTAAAATATTAATTTCTTCAAAGTTGGGAATCAGAATATTTTTTAAACCATAACTCACACGTACACACCCCCATTCAGAGTTAAATGGTGTTCCCTTTTAATAACATATGTTCAAGATTATTAACCTTTGTAGGCTGAACTTCTGATGAGTGAAAATAAGACTTTATGATAGTGGAGCATCCAATTTAAAGTGTTTTTCTGGATCTACCACTATCTACTATTGTTCAACCATGGAAGTATTATATTTACAGGAACTCCAATGAAAAATTAGCACATTCCCATCCCACTGATTTCTTTAAGAAAATAGAATGTTCCGACTCAGTTTTTCAAGTACGTGATAACGCCTTTGTGGGGTATCTGCAATGCCGCCTTACGACTGTTCCGTTTACTGAAGCTGATCCTATCACGTGATTATTATCGAATGTCTCATCTACCTACCATGCATACTGAATGATATCTATTTGTAATGAATTTGTGTTGTGTGGTTGTTTGGTATAGCTGTCTCAATGACAATGTTTACCCATATTTCTTTCCCCCCTATATACCAACACTTTCTTTAAGTCACGACATACTGAATAGTATAAGTACTATTTGCTGATGCAGATAATAAGGGGGGGAATACTTCTTTTTTAAATAAATAAATAATTAATTTAGAGGAAACATATTTTTCAAATTACAAAGAAAGCTTCATTTTTATTAAGTTTGATATTTATTAATCGTTTATATACTGGTAACATAAATTGTTTCATAGTAATTTACAAGAATGATAAACCAGAAATGTTTTGCATCAATGAATTATTTTATGGTTCAGAAAGTTTAATTACCCTTATTTTACCTCATAATTGGTTATAGAAACACATTTACACATGTATGACTATTTACCTATTTGGTAAATATTGCATGGTTGAATGACCACAAATTTAAATACACACCATTCACTACTTTTGTATGTGTTAATATATATATTTTGTGAACTTTTTGTCCAGAGTGTACCATGTTTGGGATTTAATCAATTTTGGTAATGTGTACTTAAAGTTTTATAAAGTTGCTTTTGTAAAATTGATGTAATTAAATTTCTGAAATTTAATAAAAGTTTTAAAATAGATGAACATATGAAAATTCAGACATGTAATGCAGGAAATATTTAATAATGGTTTCACAGTTGAAATAGTATGAATGTTTTTTTATATTTACAATGCATTTTGGTACAATCATATGTATATACATTTACAAAACTTTGAAGAAAAAGAAGATAAGTTTTAATTTTATTTTATACATTTAAAGTTAAAATTTCATATTGATATAAATGGTATTATTGTAGGAAATACCTAATTTAATTTCAGTACTTAAATCATGGCACATTAGATTGTGTAATTTATTGCTGATAGAGAGTACTGTGAATTCATTATTATAGGGGGTGTACAGTTTCATGATTCATGATTGAACAATGCATCTCTTTTGAATATATGTTGGATTTTAGGGTGGTACAAATGCTGGTTTTATTGCCAGATAATCAGTACTCTCTTATCACTATAAAATTTAAAAAATACTTCAGTAATGATATATTTTTCATTTGCAAAGAATGGAAAGAACAATTTCTGCCTCAAAAAATTTGACAAAATTTTCTAAGTACAAATCCCACCTGATAAATTTGAACAAAATTTTCTAAGTCCAATTTCCTCCTAACATGCCTAAGAAATTTGAACAAATCTACTAAGTCCAGCATTCGGTCTCTGATATTTCTTTTACAACAGAAATCCTGTTAACTCAACAGGAAAGTAGAAAACATTTCGCCTAAGGTTTATGATACTTGACAGATTTTTTTCTATATTCCATGTCCGCCTTAATTCTGTCTATAAGTCTTAGTTTTTAGGTGGATTCCGCCTGGGATCCTGCTATTTATAAGCGGAATCCACCTTATATTCTCATACGGGTATAATGATTTCTTGGATTTAGATGGTATAAGTGAACCGTGAATTTGATTGTTCAAAGAAGTACAAATTTCTTGTTGGTTTGTATGAAGATTTTGGTATAATCACAAAATCCATGAAAATATTGTTTCAACACAGCACATGTGGAAAACATGAGAAATAAATGTATTGAAAGAGCCATGATATTTTTATGCCCCACCTAGGGACATTATGTTGTTCGGTCTGTGCGTCTGTTCGTCTGTCGATCTGTTCATCCGTTCATCCATCAGTGTCCCGCTTCAGGTTAAAGTTTTTGGTCAAGGTAGTTTTTGATGAAGTTGAAGTCCAATCAACTTGAAACTTAGTGCACATGTTCCCTATGATATGATCTTTCTAATTTTAATGCCAAATTAAGAGTTTTGACCCCAATTTCACGGTCCTCTGAACATAGTTAATGATAGTGCGAGTGGGGCATCCGTGTACTATGGACAAATTCTTGTTCCACAATCAACAAAAATTAATATCCACGAAAATAAATGAATCCAGAGTAACTTTGCATCTCTATTTCAAAAGGACTTCAGTTTTGAATATATGTTTTGTTACTTATGAAAGTAATTTGTTTTGTCATATTAATTTACTCGCACCCTATAACCCACAATCAGGGGCTTGGGTGGCCAAGTGGTCTAAGTAGTCAAACTGCTGTATCACTAGCCAGTCAACACTGAGGTTGTGAGTTCGAATCCTACACGTGGCAGGTGCACTCCACTCCTATCTTTATTGACTAGGATTGTCAGTTTTCCTGCCAAAGGTTGTTGGTTCTCTCCGGGCACTCCAGCTTCCTCCACCAATAAAAACTGACCGTTACGAAATAGCACAATAGTGTTGAAAGTGGCATTAAACACCAATCAATCAATATAACTCACAATCAATCCCAACAATACTTAAGTGCCTGTAATAAGACAAGATCCTCGTCAGTGAATGTTTTTGTGCAACCCCTCCTCTCCTCCCGAAAAATAGGAGGCAGAATGTTATAAGATCCTTGTTTTCCTCTTGTTTCAGATAAATGTTTGGTTTAACGTAACCTATTACATATACCATCATGTAATGGTCAAATCAACTTGAAACTTGAGATGATATGAAGCATTAGCTGCCAAATTTATGTCCACAGAATAGACTCAAACTTTCAAATTTGATTTATGATTACTAAAACAATAGTACATCAGAATTATGAAAGCGTCAAAGTAAATAATAAACAATGCATTCAGTGCTTATAGGGTACATGTATTGTCATTTTGTGTGTATTTAAAACTTGACATTATAATGATCGTCAACATTTTTATTCTTCATATAATTCCATAAAACTTAAGTGTAAGTGGAAAACAATAGCCAGAGAAAAGACTTAACATTTCCAGTCTAGGTGCCGAACCTGCCACACTATGAAAGATTGTAACTAAACAACTATGGAAATTTTGAGTTAAAATTTAGGGCCTGCTTTTCTTTTTCTCTGATCATGCTAATAGCAGTTACTTGGTCAAAAAATGCAGTCATGACTGATTGCTAAGATCTGTCTAAGTTGTATTGGTTAAAGAAAAAATTACTTCATTATTTCTGGACAGGAAGGTCCACTTTTGTCAATTGTTAAAAGTCCCTCTTTTTGTTACCATTGGTGTTTTTGACACTGTATTTTTGAGCCACCTTTAGCATCAAACGGAGAAACAATTTGTCTCTAAAAGTTATTTTCACCAAAACATTTACCATCATCAAGTTCGGTTCCCCATTCCCATTTAGAGAGTCTATGAAAATGTGAAAACATGTGCTTTCAACATAGATCTAAGTTTCTTCATTATGCTTAATACTCTGCATTCATTTATTCTCCTAGGTACCAAATTTCGTGGAGTAAAGAAAACTTACATTTTTGTGGATATATGATTTTGTGGCTTTACAATGTCTGCAAACAAGCCTATAAAACATTTATACTTTGTTGAACAATTAAATTCATTTTTCACTTGTGCCCACAAAATCCAGGAATAAGTTGGTATCCAACGAATAATAATGAATCGACAGTAATTAATTTGTAACCTTGGAACATGTTTGCCAGTAATATTATGAAGCCTGGTATGACAAAATACAAAATTATTTTATCAGTACTAGTATCATTGTAAAATGTTATTATAATTGGCCTATTTTGGATGGGATTGTAATTGTCAATACATGTCTGACATTTGAAAACAATTATTCCTAAATGTGGGCAATTACTATATATGAATAGATTAATGCAGTACCCATGATGAAAGAATAATTTGTTTGACCATGAAATACATTTCCATGTGTTTTTGATTTCAGAGGAGAGGAAAAAAATAGAAATTCATAAAGGTTAACTTCTGTTTTTTTAAGTTACTAAATCTACAAATGTTTTTGTTGTTGTCCTTGTACAAATATTTGTCATTAATTACATATATGATACTATAGATGCTAACACCAGGTAATTCTAGGAACTGTAAATGATATCCTTGTCAAAATCTGGTCCTAAACAGCTGTCATCATTAATACAATGTAAGTCATATGTTATATTCAATATTTAAAAATTTAAATTTTTCATATTTTCGAGTGAAAGTATTTGGAGGGGGGGAGTTGGAAGGAGTGTAAAAAATCATAATTCATCATAAGACCAACAAGTAAAAAAAGAACAAAAACTTTAATGTTGAGATATAAATTTAACGGTACTGATTTTTTAACTGCAGCAGATGTGCATTTAAAGACTTCTCTTCAACGATGCTTGAGGCCAAATTATTTGAAAATGTAAAACCTAATAAATACCAACTTGGACATGTTGGAAGAGCTGGTATAACAAAAAATGACCATAAAATATAGACGAGTAATTAGAGAGCTCTCTATAATACATGAGGAAGATATAGTTGTTTTAAATTTAAATGATTTTCTAACATACTGGGGATTCATTATTTTTCGTTGGGTACAAAATTTCATGGTTTTCGTGGGTATAGCTGAACAACAAATTCAAAAAGGAAAGAGAACTTTTAGTGCTACAGTTGGGTTAAGCAGCTCCTGGTTCACTCGGTTATCCTCTGTCCCTCAGTTTTAATCAGTACTGACCAAGATTGTACTTTGTTCACTAGGCCAGATTGAAAAATACTTTAGTTTTTCACCCCAAAATATATATTTGTTTAAAAATGGTCTATTTTAAGTTAGTGTATCATGAAATTAAGTCTTGAAACAACCAAGAAACAAAGGAAACAGATTAACTCATTAAAATGTTTGATGATTAAATGTATGTTTATTTAACATGTTTAAATTTAAACAAATAATATTTCTCTTGAAAAAGTTTCAAAAATCATAAAGTACAATCTTTTAACAATTAAATAGTTGAGGAAACAAAATAAATTTATAGAGTTCCAAAGGTACTAAAGTTTAAAAAAATAATCCAATAATTTCATGTATCGTAAAATAAAATCGTAAAATAAAATCCGGTAATAACATTAGAGATGGGGAAACTATTCACTAATAATTACATGTAGATGTTTTGCCTGAAGGTCTGAATCCTGTTGTGAAGATTTTTATCAAGTCATACATATGTAATATAAATAATTTTATACCTATACTTTACATATATAAGGTGTTTGTTTGTTATATGGCTCTGATTTGAATATAGAAATAAGAGGATGTGGTATGATTGCCAATGAGACAACTTCCACTTTACCAAAGACCAAATGACATAGAAGTTAACAAAATGGCCCAGAAATGACAAATATTATAAACTAATTCACAAGAGAAAACGAACTGCCTGAATGTTCAATTTTTACTGGTTTTTTTTATAAAAACTAATGAAATGCAAATAAAATCAAGAGGAATCTATCCAAACTTTATGTCTTCTATATTAATATTTATATATTTTTGTCTTTCATTTGTCTTTTTGTGTTGTTCAGTTGCTGTCTCATTGACATATATACAACACATCTCCTTTTTATTTGTATTTAAGTTAATATATAGCTTTGAGGATAGTTTTTTTTTTTAAAGCAGATTTGTTTTACAAAATATATTTATGGTCTTGATAACATGTATAGATATTATTATGTCATAATTTGATATGATTCACATTGAATATATGAGGTGTTGAAATTTATAAATTTTTACTCCAATGATAAAAGCGAAAATTGGGACACCTTGTGCTAGTCTTGAAAATGACAAAAAAAAAATCCATTTGAGACCATGGTTCATATATGAACTGATTCAAGGTAATGGCCTCCTTAAATTCAAGTTTTTAGGACCATTTACTTTATCCCATGGATGATTTAGTCATGTTGTTCTGAGGGAAAAATGTAAAAATGCCTTTTACATCATCTTGTTTACCATAACAGTCAAAATCCTGAAAACAAGAAATGAAATTTTAATCACTGTAATGTCAAAGTACCAAATTTGCACCTATTTTGAAAAACATAGTGGAAATGTTTTTCTTAGAGTCACTAAATGATTTGTATTTTTATGAAATACATATATTTAATTTTCTATAATGAGTTCTAATAGTACTTTTATATTGCAAATTCAAATTAATAGCTTATAATTGTGTATTATAATGTACTTTAAAATGATTATTTGCTTGCATTAATTTATATTGAGTAATAATGATCATCTAATTGTCAATAAACTATTTATTTGACTAGATTAGACTTTATCAAATGATCACTTTTAAATGTAATAAACATTCATTATGTCATAAAATTTAATTTCGATAGTCCAGAATTGTCATAGACAGTAAAATATTTCTGCAGTATTCATGAGTTTATGTTGAATTTGACCATTATAAGATCAAAAATTGAAATCTTATAAATGTCATACCTGAGATCATAAAATCCTCAATCTGATGTTAAATCGAGATAGAGTATAAGTATCATGTTTAATAAGATGTGTTACATGAATAGGAGTACTAAGTTAAATCAGTAAATCGATAAGATGAAAGTTTCAGATAGTAGACACTTAGATTCTTAGTCAATATGACAAGTATCATATATGTAATACTTTGACAGATTGCATTCAACTCTAGTTCCATACTTAGAAACATGATTTCTTCTGCAGAATTGAATACTTATTATTAAATTAAATGCTTTAATATTAATATCATAATCATATGTAAAATTGTAATTAAAGATTAAAAACTTTATACTTAATAAACTAATATTCATATGAACATAATATTTGATCAAAGTATATTTTAAACTAGTTAAGATTTAATCACTTATCTAATTATACTATTTCATACTTCAATTTGATTTGTGTATACCATTTGACGTAAATTCAGTTTATGAATGATTAATATTTAAATCGATAAGAATTTAATATAGTTCAGAAAATGCATTTACTGATTTCATTGAACATTCTTTCAATGACTTCACTTTGTATTATTGATTATTATTGTCACGCATGACCAATAAGACCTGTAATGTAACATCATTATTTATCTACGCAGACTAATGATATTGAACAGTTATGACTACATGGCATTATATAATGTCATATATGAGAAGTATTTTATTCGACGAGTCATATATGAGCACTAGTATTTGATAACTTATTGCAGTACATTGCTATGTTGATATATTGGTCAGACATGTTGCATACTGTTTACTTTCATTATGGTACATTCTTAACTCATTAAATCATTGATATTGTTTTGATTCATAGAAATTTGATTTATGTCATAATCATTCCTTACTATTGTCTTGAATTCTATGTTGTCATGACATGTACATTTCATTGTGCCTGACTCATCAATCAGTTGATAGTATAAGTATGTATTGGTAATTATGTAGTGATGATTTATCAAGTCATATATGGTACTTAGGTCATTACTAGTTTACTTAGATGTTGAGCTGTTAATAATGGTGTCATGACCTTATTCTTGGTCATTGTTATTTTTCAAGTTATGTAGGTTTCAATTTAAGTAATTCATATTGTAGAACTATTTAATGATATTCTACAGATATTGCCTGACCTATTGTAGATTAAATGTTAGTGATTTGACTAAACCTTTAAATGCAATATCAATTTTTAATATGGTAAATTAGCAATTATGATCATTTAATGAAGCAAGAAATACTTATTCACTCATAGGATATAAATAGAAGTGTGATCATAATACCAATAGAGAATTAGCAATAACAATACATGATACAGATGACTACAGTATGTACAGCATGTTGATGAGATGTGCATTCATTAGTCATGTTGTCATACAATTTTATTTAATCTTTTATGTCTGTAGTCTTTTGTTTATTTTAGTTTTATTGTCTATGTATGTTAGCTTATATTACTCATGCTACAGATTATGAATTTATTTAAGTATGCTAAGAATTATTATTATACTTGTAAGAAAATCATAGTTAAATGATAATCTTACGTTTAATGCATTAATTACTAAACATCATTCAGAATAGCATCAGTATTACACATAAAATGATTACATCATAGATCAATTCATGTACAACACTTCTTGGTGTACAGTATTACAGTTTTGCATCTTTATGACTTTAATACTACAAGTATATATTGACATGCAAGATAATAGCAGTAGGAAAAATATGTTACTAAATTTTTTTCGTATCAACTAAAAACCAATTATTAATAATTACTTTTACATGTATGCTTCATAGGAATTTGTGCTTTTGATTGGCTGAAAACAATGGAGAGGCATTCCAGAATTAGATTTTATTTTCAAATGTAATGTAAAATTCATGACAGAATGTGCTTCCCATGACAACATCATAGCAATGCATAGGAAAACAAGAGAAAGATTTGATATAACTTGTAATTTCACTGTTGTCACATAAAAATGTAATTATAACAATTGAATGCTTCTTTTTGTAATTATATAGTGTTGTAAAAGCGTTGATCATGCACATATTTTTTGTGTAAGCTTTTCCGCGCTTCATACAGAATAATTGCTTGTTTAATTGTTAAGTGAACCATGAATTTTTGGTTAATATAGAAGCAGAAGAGTTGAACAGGGTTTTCAGTCATCTTTTTGTTACATCATCCTTTGATTTGATTGGCTAGCAATAACTAGTAAAAAGTAGATACATGTAATGACAAAACACATAATTAACAGATTTATGATTCATCTTCACTATTAAGCACTGTTCATTATGTGTTTTCGGCATTACCTACTTTTTGCAATTGAGTCAATACCCTTCAGCTTTCAATTTTGGAAAAAAATAAGATTTGATAGACAATGTGCCATTAATAACCAAGATAATATATGTGTATTGAACATTAATATTAAATGAAAGTTTGTCTTGTAGGTGGGTGTTCTCAATCCTTCATGTGAATGTGTGTTTGTTTGTCTTTTTGTTTGTTGTCTGTCTGCATTGTTTCATTGAATTTTCTACTCCTTTTTCTTCCTTTAATGACAAGAAAATCTTAACTTATCTTTTGCAATGTACAATTTTGGTGGAAGAAGACTTCAAGTCTTCTGAAGGCCTATGGTGCCGACTTTAAAATCATTGAACCACCTCCGTATGCCGCATCCGTTTCTGTGTATTACAATTTCATAACAACTTCCGATTCTTGACACCGATTTTTACACATGATTAAGCATCTGAATCATTTAATTTGTAAATTAGGATTGAAAAACAATCACTATCGTTAATATTTACCCTTTTATTTATGTAATTTATTAGATTTCATCTCATCTACATGAACGTTATTTGTTTACTTGTAACGGATGTTTTAATGTAGATATTTGTAGTACCCATGCGTGAATTTGGTATCGGGACAACTCGCCCTGTTTACATGTTCGCCCTTGGTCTGTTAGTCCTGAGTTCTTTCGCCCGTATAGTACATCACCCTGTGTTCATTCTCTTCACTCTTATCTTACACAACGTTTTATAATACGTCCTTGCATTTATTAAAAATATTGATATTAAGGGTATCGTTAAAAGCTCTAAAACACGATTTAGTGAAAATCATCTGTTCCTTATTTTGTTCCCAAGGTAAGACAATAGTGTTCAGCCAATCAAATTCTGTGTTTCTCATGATCAAATTAATAAGCCAATCAAAACGTTTTCTCTGAAGATTATTCTAACATGCTAGATTTTGAACTTGTGTTGTTTTCATCTAGTACTTTAAAAATACTTTTAAATAATACAAGTGAAAACAACTCCGCTTCTACTTGGTGTTCCTAATTGGAAGGAAATACGAAGAAGAAGAAGAAGAAGTTGTAAAATCGTGAACATGGCATGTGAATTTTCATCTGCAAGGAGGTTCTTACACAGCTTAAGGATAAAAGCATGACTGATTGACCAAATTCAATGATGCAGTATTACCATAAAGATAATAAATAGTATTTTTTCACTAATTTATTGACATTATACTTTTGTAACATATGTTATTTTGTATTCAATTAAATCATTTAAAGCACAATGTACTATTCTTTTTCACAAAGACAAACAAACAGGTTGGGACCCCCATCCCCACCCATTATGAGTGGTGTCCCTTAAATGAGGGACTGTCCCTAAAAAGGGTCATTTTACTGTTGAAAAAAAAGAAAGAAAATTTTTAAGATTTTTAACTCAAAACTGGGAAAATTCATTATATTTGGAACAACTTTTCTAAATGAGGGTCAAATTAATAAAGAAGATATAAGTTTAGAAACATCACAAAATTCTTTTGACATGTTTTGACACTTTAATACTTGATAGATGCATAGTTCTTGGGGAAAAGTTTCATCAAATAATATGAATATAGAGGTGCTCATTTTTACAGTGGGTTGTAATGTTCTTCTAATGAGGGTGACACATCTTTGCATAATTCAAAATTGGAAATTTCAACAAGCATCTAATATTCTTACACAAGAAAATAAACCCTGGTCTGCTAGCTACATGTTCATCTTTTCTACTGATTTAAAACTTAAATCATGCAAACAGACTTAAGAAAAGGCATGTAAGCTCATCATACAAATATGACACTTTTTCAAGACAATCCAGATCGTGCAAAATACTTCGCTAAAATTGTAACCTTTAAAATTGTTGTCGCACACTAAAACCCCATGGAAATTTCAAAAGTTGGCAGGTATGTAACAAGTCTTACTATTTTATGCCCCATTTATGGGCATTATGTTTACTGGTCTGTCCGTCCGTCCTGCTTCAGGTTTAAGTTTATGGTCGTGGTAGTTTTAATGAAGTTGAAATCCAATCAATTTGAAACTTAGTACACATGTGTTCCTTATGATATGATCTTTCTAATTTTACTGCCAAATTAAAGATTTTACCTAATTTTCACGGTCCACTGAACATAGAAAATGATGGTATAGATTGGAAATCCATGTACTTACGACACATTCTTGTTTGAAGAAAAAAATACATCATAGCAATAATGGAACAAAGCAGGCTGGGTTAGTGGGGCTGCTTTTATGGTAATTCAAGTTACCTTTTAATTTATTCACCTTCTTCCACCTCAGAGCTATCAGCTCTTTGATTTATTTTTTTTATACGGAGGATTTTTTAATTGACCTGTCAAGGGATATGTTTGTTAGCACTGCTGTGCTTACATTTTCAGTATGCTTATTGAAGCATAGGAAAATTTTATTTGGTTTAATTCATAAGTTACATTTGATGGTCATACAGCATGATAGCCAATTAAAAACAACCACAAATCTCTTAATTTCGAAAGTATCCCCATGAGATCCCATTGATAAGATTTTAGGGATTATCTTTCTATTACGTAGATTTTTTTTAAAGTTTCTTGTGTTATTTTCTTCACCTCAGGTGGAATTTGTCATTTAAGAACAACGGTGGCAGTAGTGTAAAGAGGGCAATATGTCCGACTGGTCCATTGTGTAGACCCTACAGAGTTGACAAATTTTGCATATTTTTTCTTGCATCGTAGGACTTGAACAAACAATACCTTACAACTGAGTGAAGCTTTTTCAGTCAGTACTTTTATCAAATATTCTGTTGGATTTTTAGAGGGCAGAAGTGAGCACAGGCAGGTGAAAATAGCAAGATACATCTAAGCTGCATATTGTGTAATTCTTCAAAATTTCATGCCATCTTAGTCTGGTAAAAAAACCTCTAAAAAACAGTCTCATATCATATTTAGGTGATAAAAAAACAAGAATTAGAAAAAGATTCATTTAGATTTTCTGTATTATTTTTATTTATATTCGTCTCATGCAATATTACTTCACAGATTTATGATTTCTATTTTTAGATACAGTAAAACGTAAACCTGACGTATTATGGTCTCAGCGATACAACAGATTGGCATGTCTACTGGCCATTGCTGTATTTGTTATAGCCTTCTTGGTTGGCATTGTCATATATCAACATGTGACAAAGGATGACAAAGATGTAAGAATTATCTCCCTTTGAAAGAAGTATTTCTCATGAAAATAATTCAATGTGCAGATCAGGTGGTTAGTTTTGGTACCCCCGATGACTTCCAAAAATGTTTAACAGTACATATAGGGGATTCAGTTGAAAAGTACATAGTAAAACTTGTAATTCTTGATTTATTCGCTCTAAATATCTCAATAATGTTGATTGAATTAACTTAATTTTGTCTCAACTTGACACTCCAGAGAAAACCTTTCTCAGGCGAGTATCTTGAGATGGAATATAATCACACAGAAAAATCAAAGAAAAGCTTTCTTTTGGTACAGAAAAGACCCCCCCCCCAAAAATAGAATTATTTTTCTAATTTTTGCATGTCACAGCTCAGATGTACTGCAGATTTATATATTTTTGTGGATATCAATCTCAGTGGATTGAAGAAAAATTGTATTTTTCGTTGAATATGATTTCATGGTTTTGCCAAAGTGTGCATACAAGCCTATAGAAACCTATAGAAAATTTGAACTAAGTTGAACATATAGTTTGTGGTTTACCCACAAAATCCTTGAAAATTGGTATACAGCAAATACGGATAAATCCACTTTTGTTTTCTATTTTTTGTAGATATGTACAAAGCCTGAATGTGTACATTCTAGTTCTTACATCACAGCTCAGATGAATCTGTCTGCAGACCCATGTCAAGACTTCTACCAATATATCTGTGGTAATTGGGAGAAAACGGTCATCATTCCAGACAGTCGACCAAAATACAACATATTTTCTGTAGTTTCTGACCAAAATAAAGTATACATACGAAAGGTAAATTGTTATAAACAGGTCCTGACATAAGAGCAAAGGAGATAACTCTTGTACCGTAATATGTCAGCAGAACTAAAAAAGTAGGTATTCTTGTGGTAGCATTGTTCTCCTTGAGTGCAGGAGGTCATAGGTTTGAACTCTGGCCAGGTCAAACCAATGACTTTAGAATTATTTGATGCTTCTCCACTAAGCACATGGTATTAAGGAGTAAGAGCAAAGATTGGTTGGGTAGGGCGTAATGTCTTCCTGCAAACTTGTCTACCTTGTGAACTAGCATCTTAAAAATCTGGCTCAGGGTGTCTGTCTAGTACAAAGCAGGGTTAATATTCATATTACATTAACATGTTCTAGTCCTGAAAATGAATTTAATATGCCGCTGGACGAGAAACAGTCATCCATCTGTCTTCATCTGGATTTGTCAATTACCATTTCTTCATAATATATACTTTATTTGATGCGACTGTCGTACAAGTGAGAGGTTTAGCGCTATAAAACCAGGTTCAATCCACCATTTTCTACAAAGAAAATGCCTGTACCAAGTCAGGAATATGACAGTTGTCCATTCGTTTGATGTGTTTGTGCTTTTGATTTTGCCATTTGATGAGGGACTTTTCGTTTTAAATTTTCCTCGGAGTTTAGTATTTTTGTGATTTAACTTCTTATTGGCTTCCTGTGTAGATATTTCAGCTTTGGTTTTTGAATTGAAAAAATTAACTCTGTTAATATGTTTCGTTTTTGAATCATATAAAATCTGGAAAATTAACAGATTTAATGAGGCATACTATTTGCAACGAAAATAACACTTGATAAATTTTGTGTGTCTAAAGCACTTTTCTTGATTAAGCTTCAGGAACAATCATACCCGAAAGATTTAAAAGCCAGGGATGTATAGGGCCTTAACTCATAAAGAGCTATATATATGACCAGGGATGTGTAGGGCCTTTACTCATAAAGAGCTATATATATGACCAGGGATGTGTAGGGCCTTTACTCATAAAGAGCTATATATATGACCAGGGATATGTAGGGCCTTTACTTATAAGGAGCTATATATATGACCATGGATGTGTAGGGCCTTAACTCATAAAGAGCTATATATATGACCAGGGATGTGTAGGGCCTTTACTCATAAAGAGCTGTATATATGACCAGGGATGTGTAGGGCCTTTACTTATAAAGAGCTATATATATGACCAGGGATGTGTAGGGCCTTATCTCATAAAGAGCTATATATATGACCAGGGATGTGTAGGGCCTTAACTCATAAAGAGCTGTATATATGACCAGGGATGTAGGGCCTTTACTCATAAAGAGCTGTATATATGACCAGGGATGTGTAGGGCCTTTACTTATAAAGAGCTATATATATGACCAGGGATGTAGGGCCTTTACTCATAAAGAGCTGTATATATGACCAGGGATGTGTAGGGCCTTAACTCATAAAGAGCTATATATATGACCAGGGATGTGTAGGGCCTTTACTCATAAAGAGCTATATATATGACCAGGGATGTGTAGGGCCTTAACTCATAAAGAGCTATATATATGACCAGGGATGTGTAGGGCCTTTACTCATAAAGAGCTATATATGACCAGGGATGTGTAGGGCCTTAACTCATAAAGAGCTATATATATGACCAGGGATGTGTAGGGCCTTTACTCATAAAGAGCTATATATATGACCAGGGATGTGTAGGGCCTTTACTCATAAAGAGCTATATATATGACCAGGGATGTGTAGGGCCTTAACTCATAAAGAGCTATATATATGACCAGGGATGTGTAGGGCCTTATCTCATAAAGAGCTGTATATATGACCAGGGATGTGTAGGGCCTTAACTCATAAAGAGCTGTATATATGACCAGGGATGTGTAGGGCCTTTACTCATAAAGAGCTGTATATATGACCAGGGATGTGTAGGGCCTTTACTTATAAAGAGCTATATATATGACCAGGGATGTGTAGGGCCTTTACTCATAAAGAGCTGTATATATGACCAGGGATGTGTAGGGCCTTAACTCATAAAGAGCTATATATATGAGCAGGGATGTGTAGGGCCTTAACTCATAAAGAGCTATATATATGACCAGGGATGTGTAGGGCCTTTACTCATAAAGAGCTATATATATGACCAGGGCTGTGTAGGGCCTTTACTTATAAAGAGCTATATATATGACCAGGGATGTGTAGGGCCTTTACTCATAAAGAGCTATATATATGACCAGGGATGTGTAGGGCCTTAACTCATAAAGAGCTATATATATGACCAGGGATGTGTAGGGCCTTTACTCATAAAGAGCTATATATATGACCAGGGATGTGTAGGGCCTTAACTCATAAAGAGCTATATATACATGATATATGACCAAAATGGACTGAAAAAGTATAGCCAAATTCATCTAAGTTTCATGCAAGTTTATTATGTATGCCTCAATTGTAACAATGTTTAGTAAAAGCATACCTGCCAACCCTCCCGTTTTGAGCGGGAGTCAAATGGCGAAATTCAGGAAATCTCCCACTTTTGGATATTTCAACCTTGAATGACAAGTCAACATTAATTACGTTTTTGTGTCACTGATGAGGGTTGTTGTTACCTGTAAATCACAGACCATGTGAAATTAAATGGCTTCACTTGACAGCTTGGGTGTCAAACATAGTACTAATTAACAATCATTAACGACTTTTGCTTCAAGCTTTGTGTTATAAAAAACACTTCAATTCAAAGAAATGTTGAGTTACTTCCCCTGTTTAATCCTGTTTTAAGTTATCCTTCTTAAAATAATGTGAATTGATACAACAATATAAACTAAATACAAATTGAACAAAGAATCATAAAAGGATGGCAATTAAATGATTTTGTATGCCTTAAGACAAAAAAAAAAAAAAATTATATTTTAAAAATCCATTTAAAGATCTATACTTCTATTCAATGTTTGAATTGAAATTTATAAGATATGTATTGAACCATATTTAATAAAATGTGACTTTGTACACACTTAAAAATACATCTGTGACAATGTGAATAAACACCTGAAACATAGGAAAAGCTGTCCTAATGGGATGTAAATGTAGGAGATGATGAAAAGGGAAAGAAACAAACAACATACCTTGTATAAGATATAACCATATTTAAAGAAATAAAGTATATCTATTAACTCTTATATGTGTTTTGTAGAAGAATAAATAAACAGGTCATATATTTCACTTGAAAATGTCATTCGTTCAAAATCTCCCCCTCAGCTGTCATAGCTGAGAGGGAGATCTCCCTCTTTGAAGGTTTCAGAGGTTGGCAGGTATGAGTAAAAGGAATATAGATATTGTGGACAAGGTTTGCTTAAATACATCAATATATATGATTAAAACAGATAAGCCTAACACAAGTGTTTCAACATTGAATTTTTGTCAGAATACAAAAAGCTACATTTTTTAGCTGGAAAATAACTTTTTTGCAAAAAACTTAAATAATGCACAAATACAGGATATTTAAACTGACTGGTAAATTAAGTTACATTAAACTTTGTTTGAAATTTATGAATTTTTCTGGTGAAGAAACAACACAAAAGATTCAATTTCATATTTGTTAATGTGTTATTTGCCATTTAAGAACCTGAAGCATTCTGGGTAATATTCTTGAAGCTGTCTGCCAAATTGTGATTGGATAACAACATCCTATTAGAGCAATAAGAATTCAATGAATGATGTGAAATAAGATATTTTCATTTTGGGTTCTTTCAAGAGAACAACTCATTTGAAAATAAGAAGATGTAGTATAAAATTGAGAATGGAAATGGGGAATATGTCAAAGAGACAACAACCCGACCAAAGAGCAGTATGACTGCCAATGAGATTAAATGTACAAGGAATCTAGTAGGAATTTGTTAAGAATTCCTACCAGGAAAATGTGCATATTCCTGCTTGATTGTAGCAGGAATCCGCCAGGAAAAACAGCCGAAAAATTTAAATTAGCAGGATTTTCGTAGTAGGAATAATGCCATTCCTACCAGGAATATTCAAATTAGCAGGAATAATTTGGTAGGAAAGTAAAATTCCTACCTGGATATTTGTCAAATTTTCCTGCTAATTTGAATATTCCTTGTAGGATTTTTTTCATAAATTCCTACTAGGAAAATTGATTTTCTAGCAGGAATCTAAAAATATACATTACAAACTTAGGTGTATACACATATACACATCTGGGTCATTCATCAAGTTTAAATCTCAGCCACAAAGAACAAAGAAAACACATGTAAAACTTCTTGTTGTAAAATTTGCCTCTTAAATTCATGAAGTAGCTACCACATATGAAAGTTGTGTTATAAACCTGGTTTGTAATCTGTTTTGAATTTAATTATGATGGAAATAGATGTAACAGTTTTTTCTTCACTCTCAAAACATTTTTTAGAAGTATTGGTCTATTATCATGATTATTACGTATACAACAAAATGTAGATCAGATGAACTTATAATATATATAAGACAAAATATAATTGAAGACTGAGATTTCCATTTTAATTAGTTGAATTAATTTGACTATCATGCAAATTGGAAAAAATTAAAACTCCTCTAAAACATTTTAAAAGTGTAGCTTAATTAAATTCAAATACCTTCATAAGCAATCCTGCCTTACATTCAAATATTTCCTGAACATTATTCAATCTTTGCAGCATTGTTTATACACAATCTGAATCTTTTACCTCCAACTTTTGAATTTGTTAACTGGAACCTGGTTTCTTATAACACAGCAAAATAAATGTAATTAGCAAACCGGAATCCAGTTAAAGATAATTGAATGCAAACCAATAACAGTCAAGATAAAATCCTACTTAGATAAGAAAAATTCCTGGTAGAAAGATTTCTGGCAGGAAAAACTATTCCTGTTACCTATACCAGGAATGTTGTTGTAGGAAAATGAAAATCCTCCCACAAAACTGAAGTTTTTCCTAGTACGTCTAAAAGTAACAGGAATTTAAAATTTCCTGCTAATTCCATGTGAATTCCTGCTATAGTCTGGTAGGAATCCTGCTAGATATTTAAACGGGTAACTCTCCACCAGAGACCAAATGACGAAGAAGTTAGCTATTATAGGTCACTGTACTGCCTTTAACAATGAACAAAGCCCATACGACGTGACAATTGTAAAACAATACTAAATATAGTTGTTTAGACTTTAGAACAACATTTCAATATATTTATAAATTTTACATTTTCAGATCTTACAGTCAAACTCCACAGTCGTTAAAGGGCAGCACTCTGAAACTGTACAGAAAATGAAGACCTATTACAAAATGTGCTTAGATATTACAAAGATTAATGAATTGGGGTCAGAACCACTAACTCAGGTTTGTAGCAAATTAACCTTTGAAATGTCCCCTGAGATGTAAAATTTTTATTTTATGATGAATTTTACTTATATAGAAATTTTGATGAAACAAACAGGATTTTGTTCTTTACTCAAAAATAAGAAGATGTGTTATTAAGCGAATGAGACAACTCTCCACTAGAGACATGGCAAGATGACATAGAAGTTTACAACTATAGGTCACCGTGCTGCCTGTTTTTTTATAAAATAATATCTAATCCAAGAATGCAAATATTGAAATTTTTTTATAACAAATGACTGTACAACAAATAAATTTGCTCGTAAATGAACATAGCACGTTTATTTATCAGTGTTGTTGAGTCATGGGTTGAATATTTTTCAATATTTGAATTCTTGGCTTAAATAAATTTTCTTTTTTAAATGTAAATAAAGTAGAAAATGCTAGGAATATTAACTTTTTCTATCTTATCTCACTTTGTTTTGATGCAAAATGTCATTGGCAATTACTGTATGAAATCAGAGGAGTGAAATAACAGGATTTTGTTTTCACATTTGAAGTTATCAGTTTTTAATTGATTGGGAAATTATGATATATCATTGCAATAGTTTTCCCAAAAATTTCATGTAACATTTTTACTGAAAATTTAAAACATTTTATGATATTTTGTATTACAGTTTATCAAAACGATAGGTTCCTGGACTGTCACTGATACAGGGTTTGATGAAAGTAAATGGAAACTGGAAGATGTTCTGGCAAAAATCAACATCAACAATTTTGCTCCTTTATTTGATGTTGGCATTACTATTGATGATAAAAATAGCTCACAGTATGTTCTAAGTGTAAGTTTTTCCCTGGAGCACAACTTTACTGCTTATTGACATATATTAACAGTTGCACATTTTAAGAAATATAATTACATATAGGCATTCTAGAAAAGGGAGGTGAAAAAGTGGTGAAAGATATTAACCCTTTCAACGCTATACACTGCATATGCCGGGATGACGTATGCCGCCCGCTACTGCTGTTCGTGGCATATGTCCCGATTATGATGGATTTTTCATCCAGACTCGTAACCTTTCGGTTTTCATTCTGGTCCTCTCTAATTTTTCCTTGTATGAATTGAGGATATACAAGGTCACATTTGCGCTTGAAATCCTGGGAATTTTAAGTACAGCTCTTTATAAGAACCAGGCAGAGTGCCATATACATGTGATATATGAGGGTTTCAATTTTTTTTCTATAAATGGCCTGGTAGAAGTTCTTAAACTGCAATATTCTGCAAATAATAACTCTGTTTCCAAGGAAAAATGGGTTGCTATGGTGATAAAATTAAAGAGAGTCCCACTCATTTTTCTATTTAAATTGGTAAAGAAGTATTCAAACTTAATAACTACAATGCTAACTATGCTGTACACATTTGCACTTTTCTGAAAAACACATGACAAAATTTGATAATTTCACAAAAATCCACAATTCAGAAAAGTTGAAAATATGCATTTTTTGGTAAATTTTTCAAAAATTTACAAATTTGGTTGACATGCAATCTTAACTAAAATGAAGCTTAAACCAAGTTATATCAATGTTATATATGATAATTTATGAAAAAAGTTTGATTCTGTTCATAATCAGGCTCTGAATTGTGGTGATTTAGCTGATTTTTGAAAGATTTTACCACGCTTAACTACCAAAAAATAGAGTGTCTGTTACCATGGCAACCACTCATATTTTACCACTCAAAATTTTTTTTTGAGCAGTATTCAATTACTGCTTCTATCAGGTAATTTATAGAAAAAATCTGAAACCGTCATATATCACACTCTGCCTGGTTCTTACAAAGAGCTGTACTTAATGGTAAAAGCATGCAGTAGAAGAAAAATTAAAAAAAAAAAATTTTTACAAATGCAAATCGAAAAAGACGCTAGAAATATTTCAGCATTTCTATGGCGAAACTGACAACGAGGAATAGTTAAAAGGTTCACCGTTATCTCAATGTGTTAATTACATTCAATTCGTGTTGGAAATATGATTTGGTCGATCTTTACGAGATGTAGAAAAAGTGGGGGAAACGGAGGTTGACTGAAAATTTTGAGGACGGAGCCACTTATTTGCGCCACATTTACATTATACGTTGTGTATGGTGCAAATACGCTACGGAATCGAGCAACTGGTGTCTTCTTTATTATATGGCCGATAAAACAACAAAATAAATGAAGATTAAAAGTTGTTTTTATTCAAAAAATTAACACAAATACAATAATTTACACCTTTTCCCTGTTAATTACCTGAAAATGCAGGTAGGTTGATGAAAATTTTACTAAAATAATTGCATTACATTACAGTTTATGCTCTCCTGAGCATTTTCATGCACTAACTTTGTCTGTATAAAAAGATACAGCAGTCTGAAAAGGAATATACTGTTCTAATGAATGAACACCAAAAAATGCAGCAGCAGCAGCAGCCATTTTCTATTTTTATACCCCACGCAACGAGTTGCGGAGGGTATAATGTTATGACCCGTCCGTCCGTCAGTCCTGTTTCTTGTCATCGCAACTCCTCTCAAACCACACAACAGAATTTCACGAAACCTTTTAGATAATAAGGACATACTATGTAGTTGTGCATATCGACAGGAAATTACGATTCAATTCTTTTTCTAGGAGTTACGCCTTTGAACTTATTTACTTTAATGTACTACTGCAACAGTTTGTCATCGCAACTCCTCTCAAACCACACAACAGAATTTCATGAAACCTTTTCAGATAATAAGGACATACTATTTAGATGTGCATATTGACAGGAAATTACGATTCAATTATTTTTCCAGGAGTTACGCCTTTGAACTTATTTGCCCAATATACTACTGCAACCTTTTGTCATCGCAACTCCTCTCAAACCACACAACAGAATTTCATTAAAACCTTTTCAGATAATAAGGACATACTACGAGATGTGCATATCGACAGGAAATTACGATTCAATTTTTTTCCAGGAGTTAAGCCCTTTGAACTTATTTGCCCAATATACTACTGCAACCTTTTGTCATCGCAACTCCTCTCAAACCACACAACAGAATTTCATGAAACCTTTTCAGACAATAAGGACATACTATGTAGATGTGCATATTGACAGAAATTTACGATTCAATTTTTTTCCAGGAGTTACGTCCCTTTGAACTTATTTGCTTCAATGTACTTCTGCAACAGTTTGTCATCGCAACTCCTCTGAAACCACACAACAGAATTTCATGAAACTGTGTAGATAATAATGACATACTATGTAGATGTGCATATTGACAGGAAATTATGATTCTGATACATTTTTTTTCTTACACTTATTTTATTTCTCCAATGACAATGTGGGGACGTGGGGTATGTGAGCGCTCACTAAGGTTCTTTCATTTTGTGTAGCGTTGAAAGGGTTAAAGGGACAATCAAAACTCATAATTTGAAAAAAACAAAAATAATCATGAAAAAACACTATATAAAACACTAAAGTCTAATCTTCATGAACCCCACAACACTATATAAAACACTGAAGTCTAATAATCATGAACCCCACAGAACTATATAAAACACTAAAGTCACAGCACTATATAAAACACTAGAGTCTAATCATCATGAACCCCACAGCACTATGTAAAACACTAAGGTCTAATCATCATGAACCCCACAGCACTGTAAAACACTAAGGTCTAATCATCATGAACCCCCACAGTATAATATAAAACACTAAGGTCTAATCATGAACCCCACAGCACTATATAAAAAACTAACGTCTTAGAATTAAACACACAGCAGTATATGAAACACTAAAGTCTAATCATCATGAACCCCGCAACACTATATAAAACACTAAAGTCTAATAATCATGAACCCGCAACACTATATAAAACACTAAAGTCTAATCATCAGTCTAATCATCATGAACCCCACAGCACTATATAAAACACTAAGGTCTTATCATCATGAACCCCACAACACTATATAAAACACTAAAGTCACAGCACTATATGAAACAATAAAATCTCATCATCATGAACCCCACAGCACTATATAAAACACTAAGGTCTTATCATCATGAACCCCACAACACTATATAAAACACTAAAGTCTAATCATCATGAACCCCCACAGTATAATATAAAACACTAAGGTCTAATCAAGAACCCCACAGCACTATATAAAACACTGGTTTAATCCAGGGCTTCCAAAATTATTTTTAGCCAGCCGGACATTTTATATATTATCCCGATTTTAATCCCTTAAGACTAAATAAACAAAAGGCAATTATGGTAATCAGTTGCCGAGTTGGCCATTCCTATGATTGACATTAAAAGAAAAGGATATCAAACTTTCTTTGATTCAAATTTGAAGTTCTGACGTAAACTGTTAAATTGGCAGTGCATCATTCTTAGTGTGCAACATCAGCGTACTTATATCTGCCTTAGACTCTTTATTTGTGCAAAATAACGTTGTCAAAAACTGTACTTTCGTTTTTAATCTAATACCGGATGTTATCTTGACGGTGGTAAAACATGGACCAGAGACGGATACGTAAATTCCGTGTACGTTTGCAAAGCATGAATGAGTGTAAGTAATTCTTTCTACGTTATTTCTTCAAGAAAATATTCGAAATAAACGTGAGATAAAGGTATCAATGACAATTTAAGCATTTTTTGAAGAAATTAGGATGCATAATTAAATTTCACACCTGCGCACGCGCACACGTGTACTAGTTCAAACAGAGCCATGTCTCTGATTCAAACAACGTAGTTATGACGATTTTTCATTTTCACCTTTTTAATTTTTTCATCAAATCATATTTGTAAACGTATTTCTGATAATTTAAATCTTTTTGACTAAATTAATTAGATGCAAACCGCTGAAATGTAAGAAAATAACATAGAATAGACCGATCAATGTCCGGTTCAAAATAGTTTACCTGTCACATGAACAGGTAAATTTCAGCTGTTCGACAACTAATTAGCCTTGATTAAAATGAGAAGGTATTAAAGTAGGGGTTGTTTTGATAGTACTAAATGATCATGTCACTTTTATGACCGGAAATGTGTGGCTGTTAAAGGCAAAAGGTTGGGTCAAAAGATCGCGAATTATGTTAAAATGACCGTCTCTTAAGAAAGCCGTGAAAACTTAAAAGTAGATGTCCGTTTCATGCTTTGCCCAGCGGACTTTTACCGGACATTATACAAATGTCCGGAATATATGACCGTTTTGGAAGCCTTGGTTTAATCATCTTGAACCCCACAGCGCTATATAAAACACTCAAGTTTAATCATCATGAACCCCACAGCACTATGAAAAACACTAAGGTCTAATCATGAACCCCACAGCACTATGTAAAACACTAAGGTCTAATCATCATGAACCCCACAACACTATATAAAACACTGAAGTCTAATCATCATGAACCCCACAGCACTATATAAATAAATAAATTTCCACTTGTACTATGAACATCAAAATTATTTATTTTGTTAAAATATTTCCTTTCTCTATTGTAACTATATACGTATACCTAACAACAAAATTATTTTATTTACCTGTGTTTAAAGTTATTGCATATGGCTGATATTTTTGTTCGAGCATATTGTTTTTCTTAAATTGTTTAACATTTCATACCGATATAACATGTCACTTTTATTATTTTTCCTTAGTTTATTTATTTTGAATTTGCATTGTATCATAGGTCAAATTTATTTGTTCAGTGTATGTTCAATGGTGTTACTATGTCCTTTGATTGAGTTAAGCTATTTCAGTTGATATTTTATAGTGTGTCTTTCTATGTTGTGATGTTACACTATTGTTTCAGAAAAAGGGTGAAGGTTTGGTACCATTAAAACGTTTAAACCCGCTGCATTTGTTTGCACCTGTCCTAAGTCAGTAATCTGATGTTCAGTAGTTGTCCTTTGTTGATGTGGTTCATAAGTGTTTCTCGTTTCGCTTTTATATAGATTAGACCGTTGGTTTTCCCATTTGAATGGTTTTACACTAGTAATTTTGGGGCCCTTTATAGCTTACTGTTCGGTGTGAGCCTAGGCTCCGTGTTGAAGACCGTACTTTGACCTATAATGGTTTACATTTATAAATTTTGACTTGGATGGAGAGTTGTCTCATTGGCACTCATACCACATCTTCTTATATCTATAAAGTCTAATCATGAACCCCACAAAAAACCAAGAGTGAGAATGATATTTTGCTCCGTGTTAAAGGTCTCACCGTCATGTTGAAATGAAGAAAGTAAAAAAATCTCGGATACATTGCTTTTGTTTATTTTGTCTAGTACTTGTAGTCTTTACTATTACTAGTTTAGAAATAAACTCTCATTCATTAACAAGCCCAGCTGTCCAATTATTTTTTGATTTGGCTGAGTTAGCATTCAAAATGAAAAAGTTTTCATTATTTGAACTCCTTGATAAACATCATAGAAATAAATAAGATAAGATTGCTTTATTTTACCTGGTTTTTATACTCCTGTTTACGGGATGTATTATGGTATATCATCGTCCGTCTGTCTGCCTGTCGTCAACATGTCCGACAATAACTCAAAAACGCTTTAACCAATTTGCATGAAACTTTGGTGAATTGTTTATATCTATTGACGTGAGCTCCCATTCGTTTTTGATAAATTTTATATTTTACGTTTCCAAGTTGTGGGATTTTATTCATAAAAAAGGAGGAATTTTCCAGTATTTGGTAAATAACTCAAAAGTGCTTCGAGCAGTTTTCTAGAAACTTTGGTGACTGGTTTATATCTGTTAAAATATCTCCCTTTAGTTTTTTATAAATTTCTGATATGACATTGAGGAGTTATGGAACTTTATTCTTTGAAAAAGTGACAGGCGTATCATGCGCTCATGGCGCAGCTCTTTATTTTTGTTTAACCTTCTGAACACTTTTTATCAACTTTCAAAGGATTTCTATGAAATTTATACAGAGGTTTTTGCCTGATCAATTTATTTATAACATTTTTTAAATCAATTTCAGTTTACTCAGCCTGATCTCACGTTAAAAAGTGAAGAAGAATATAACTCAACTTACTCCAGTTACGAAGATCTACGTAATGCTATGCTAGACTTCGGTGCAACACTCGGCCAATATCTCGGTGGTGATTACAATAAAACACGACAAAAGATGGAGGAAATTTATAACTTAGAGAAACAGTTATCTGAAGTATGTTGATATTTGTTAGGAAAGATTGCCTACACCTAGTGATAATTATAATTATAGAATACATAATCTAAGAATTTGTGTATATAAAAAAATATTCAATGAGTGACCTAACAACATATTAATTCACGAATGTGCATAGCACATGAGCTAATTATTCGTGTTGTTCCTAAACAAGTTTGCCAAAATTTCAATTTGTTTCCTAATACATTAAATATGCTCTCAATTGTAGTAGGGAGTGGGTAAATACTAAAATGATATGTTCAGGACTGATTGATATAAAGATTTATTGGGAAAAAAGAGAATTTATCAAGACTATTTTATTTTCACCATTTTTAACTTTTAATTTATACTTGCCACATACACTGGAGATTTTACATGCCCAATAATAACTTTAACTTGTCCCGGGCAATCTGACAAGTACACTGGAGATTTTACTTGCCCAATAATAACTTTAACTTGTCCCGGGCAATCTGACAAGTACACTGGAGATTTTACTTGCCCAATAATAACTTTAACTTGTCCCGGGCAACCTGACAAGTACACTGGAGATTTTACTTACCCAATAATAACTTTCACCTGTCCTGGGCAATCTGACAAGTACACTGGAGATTTTACTTGCCCAATAATAACTTTCACCTGTCCCGGGCAATCCGACAGCAGTTAATGTCCTTTAAATTTATTATTATAATTATTTTTTGTTTGTTACAGCAATTCTTTAAAAACTGTTCATGATTTCAGATATTTGTACCAAAAGAAATTTTACGGCAGCCAGACCTGTCTTACCACAAAATGACACTAAAAGAATTACAGGGAATCATGGGTAGTTGGGTAAGAAATTTGTCTGTTTTAAAACTTTAGTCACAGTTGATTGAATATCTAAATGTAACAGTTATATCAAGGCATATCCAAATTCATTTACAGCTCCTTGGAATTTTCTTTAATTAAGAAATAAAGTTTTTGATAAAAAAAAAAAAGATTTCTTCACTTTATGTAAGCAGAATACTGGTATGCCTGAATTTCAGATTGATTTTAGTCAGTGCATACAGAACTTATTCTGATTGGTCTATTTAAGATAGACTCATGTCAATGCATACAGAACTTATATTTAAGATAGACTCATGTCAATGCATACAGAACTTAATTCTGATTGGTCTATCAGGGGTTAAAAAATCCACTACCCCGACGCCCGGGACTAGACTATTACACCTCGGGCAATTAAAACTTGTAACCCAATATGCCCGACGGACTAGTCACAAAAAATTCTTGGCATTTCCAAAATAGAAAGTGGAAAATCCCCTCATCACTATTCTATCTTAGCCAAACAAATTCAATTACGTCATCCGGGAGTCCAAGAATTTGAACCGATTTTGTACATGTTTTAAAAATAGAACAACTAACTCTGTGTGGACAGGTATCATGTATTGATCGCAATTCACGTACTTTCAATATCAATTTCTCAGTACAGGGGGTATTGTATATTGCTTATGCCGAGATTTTCAATTAATGGTACTTGGGTGTATTATGTAATGATCGATATTGACCTGTCTTGTCGGACAGCTGTTGAGCTTGAAACCATGCACAAATTATTTCTAAATATTTTAGTACGGCCACCACAGGAACTTTGTCAGTTTCAAAACGAAAAACGGTAGATGAAGGGGGTAATGAGGCTGAAAATTCATCCAAAGAAATGCCAAATACGACCAGGAAAAGCGGAAAAAAACATTTATAGTGTCATGGACAGAAATATTCCCCATGGGCAAGGTCGGCTGTTACTGATGATAAACAAGAGATGATATTTTGTGAATATTGCCGTTATTTTCCTGATCATGCTGATAAAAAATCTGCTTTGTATGTGGGAACAACAAATATTGGAATTGAATCACTGGTTTCACATGACAAGACCAATGAACATGTTTTCTGTGCCCGAAAATATTTAACAACCCATAGTACAAGGGAAATCCAAAAAGATGTCTAGAGATCCTTATTATAATTAATAAAACAAAAAATTATTTAATTTATTTTATTAGATATACAGTGTATATTGCCGCCTTCAAAACAAAGGACACCTACTATGTATTATGCAACAAATTCTGAATTTGTAAGGCATACTCGGGCTAGCAGGCCAGTTTTGATTGGCTAGCAGTTCTACTAACAGGGCTAGTAAAATCCTGCTACCAACAAGTCCAGGGCTAGTGAGCTGTAACACAATTTTTTAACCCCTGTCTATTTAAGATAGACTCATGTCAATGCATACAGAACTTTAATATTCTGATTGGTCTATTTAAGATAGACTTAAGTCAGTGTATACAGAACTTAATTTGATTGGTCTATTATTCAGATTGACTTTAAGTCAATGCATAACTCAATTCTGATTAATCTATTTCAGATTGACATGAGTGAATACTTACAGAACTTTCTGGGATATAAATTACCAGAAGATACAGATGTGATAGTGTACACTCCAGACTACCTCACCAAACTAGCACCAATAATGCAGAAAACATTGCCCAATAAACAGTAAGTATCATCATTTTTTTATGGAATTAGCTAGGCTCATCAGTAATTTATTGTAATACTACAGCTCAGGTGAGTTTTGTTGTGATTTTCACCTGCCAGGCTGCCTATTGTGGGCAACACACTCAAGTTACCAAAAAAATTTCCAAAGATGAACAAAATTTTCAATACAGTCGACTCCACTTAATTGCATACCGCTTAATAGCATACTTCGGTTAATTGCATAGTTTTCTCCTGCACAAAACCATTTTCCATTCATCTAATGTTAAATTGTCCGGTTATATGCATAGCTCTACAAGTGGCCTTTCGGTTTATTGCATAGAAAATTATCGCCATCTAGATATGCTTGGTTAAATCTGTCAAAATTTTTGACTGGAAACGGCAAGTTGGTGAGTATATTTTTCTTGAATGCATCATTATTTTCATTATTATTTCATATTTACTTTTGTGTTATTCAAATAAAGTTTTAAAACAGTTTCTTTCGTGTTTATATGATTGAATTCGGTTTAAAAATAAACCTCGATATCTACACAGGTAAAGTTTCCCATGTTCTATTTTAAGCCTCGAGGTCATAAAAATGTCAAACAGGTAATTGTTGTAAAAACACTGACCATTCCATCTAAAAAGGTGTAAATAATTGATTGGATTTCAAACATTGTCCATAGATTACATTTGGGGTGAAATTAAAAAACAATAACGCCTGCTAATTATCGATCATTATCAATGTGAACTCTCGTAATTGGGCTTGGGGGGATCTGCATTTATGTTAAATATTACAGGGCATTTATATATGGTTAAAGAATTTTATACATCAGTCATTTAATTTTAATGTATTTTGAAAAGAGCATTTACTTCTAATTATTATATTTTCTCACTTTAAATACTCGCAATGTCCAGCAAATAACCCGTACAGGGCCCCATTACTGCTTTGCATATACGAAACTAACGTTAAAATGTTAAATAAACAGTGTTACTTCACTCTGCAAGCTGTAAATATTGTATATCAAAGGCAGTTTAGTACACATCTATTGTTAAAATGATTATAAACTGTGTAGTTTTGTTAAACAGTTTATTTTAATCGACGTAACAATGTACATTGTACATAAGGGTCATAGAAACAAATCTATGTTTTAGAACGAATTTATTTTCATATCCCAGGTAAACTGGTAAAGGAAACGTTCATTTAATTTTAATTCTATAATTTTCATTGGCAAATAAACTAAAACAAAATGTGTTTATAATCTTTATTGAAATAATACAAAATAAAATAACATGTATGACACTAGACATATAACTTTTATTAGAATAAATCAACATTCAATACGTTGTAATTGGATTATAGACGCAATGAAAATGATATACAATCCTAGGTCTTTCATCTTTCTTCACATGGACAAGAGTTCCTTCGGTGATAAGAGGGGATTTCCTTTACTTATAAATCATTAGAATGCATGAGGACAAGACATTGTGAGATAGATAAAAGAATATTTTCCTTCCAATGTATTTTCAAGGTCAAGAATGTCAGGTTGTAAATCTTTAACCTTTAATGACATTAAAATCCAAGAAAGATGTATTTCTAAATTATGTAAGCTTCAATAAAGGGTTATAATAATTTGTTTGCCAGATAAAACAAATTCTTTAATTTCATATGATTATGAATTCAATGTCCCTGTGTATCTGCCATGATAAAATATATTGTCTTAAAAATATGCTGAAATGCAGAAAATATTTTAGTCATTATTTCAAACATAAATGCTGTATCTATTATTTGTTTAAAATCATCCAATCAAACTCAAATACATTTTTTCTATAAAGAGTTTTAACAAATGTAATACTACATTGATTGGCGGAAAACAAAGTGTTTTCACAGGCACTTGTCTCAGAAAAAATTTCCTGTTATATTAAGGTATATAGGAATTTTTTCTGAGACAAGTTTGTATAAATATCCATTCACTGTATTGTGGACAAAATTCAATTCAGTCATAAATACAATACCAGATAATGTATGATGACCTTGCAAACTATTTACTGCTGCAAGACCCTCAGAAGTTTTTGCGTATAATTATGCGTGTCAGATGAAAAAACCCAAAATTACACCCCTAAGATGTATAAATTTTGTACCCTCAGAAAGGACCATCCATCCCCTTTAGCAGACATTAACTGGAATGGCCCATTGTACATAAGGGTCATAGAAACAAATCTATTTTAGAACGAATTTATTTTCGTATCCCAGGTAAACTGGTAAAGGAAGCGTCTGCACGTAAATAAACTAAAACAAAATGTGTTTATAATCTTTATTGAAATAATACAAAATAAAATAACATGTATGACACTAGACATATAACTTTTATTAGAATAAATCAACATTCAATACGTTGTAATTGGATTATAGACGTTCATCTTTCTTCAGGGATTTCCTTTACTGATCTGTCCTACGATGTTATTTGACTCCGTAATTTGGCATTTCGGATATAAGCATACTCTGCTTTATTGCATAATTTTGTCTGACAAATAGGCTATGCAAATAACCGGAATGTACTGTACAAAGTTTAACTTCATTTTCCAAGGTATTGTATGTGTCCTATATACCAACATACAGCTTAGTGAAATAGTGAGAGGAGATAACTCTTGTAAGATATCAACTTGGTCAAAATTAACCAAATTAGGCTTCCTGAGCTTGAAAAGAACAAATTAAAAAAAAAGAATAGTTTGTACATATCTTTTTAGTGATGAAAGAGCTTCAATTTATAATAAGGAAACCAGTGTTTGGGGAGACAACTCTGAAGGAAAAAGTTTCAGTCCTGAGGCTCTTTACTATGCTCCATGATATACAAGATTCCTTGTTTGCATAAGATAATATATTTAAACAGTGATAAAATTTCGAACATTTTTGTTTTCAGACTGTTAGCAAATTACATGGTATGGAGTGCTGTCCAGTATTTTATGGGATTTCTTCCACTGAAGTATTCCAAAGCAGCATTGATCCTAGACAAGGTTGAGAGTGGTGTAAAAGAATTAGATCCTCTGACACAGAGATGTGTAGATAAAACTAATACTGTGTTTGGATTTGCTACTGGAGCTTTGTATGTGGAACAACATTTTTCTGAGTCCAGTAGGAGTGAGGTGAGTATGATTGATTGAATGCTGTTAATATTTTAAACATGCTCAGGATGAGGTTTGGTTTTTGTTTGGTTATTATGCTCTTGTATATAGATTTCCAAATATTTTGGCTATTATATATAAAGCGTCAAAAGACATATTTATAAAATGTCAAAATGGGCATCAAGTGCAGAAAAATTGGTACCATTATGTTGTATTTTGTATTTTCTTGGATATTTGATTTTGTGGTTTAGCCAATAGAAATTTTGTACTTTATATATCAAAAAGATCTGTTATTTGTGAGGTACATACTGCATAAGATAAGATAATTTATTTCAGTCTTGTATTCATGGTTAATATTGGTGTATTTAGGTCCAAGATATACTAGATAGAGTTCTTACAGCTTTTTACGACAATATGCCTGGAGTTGATTGGATGGACAAAGAGACGCGAGAGAAAGCTCAAGCTAAGTTAAAATACATTACTCCGATGATTGGATACCCAGACTGGATCCTTAACGTCACAGCTCTTGACAAGTATTACGAAAATGTAAGTTGAATATGCAGATTAAACTTGAAATGAGAAATACTTGTAAATATGAATAAACAGTATACCTCAATGAAACAGCAACCCATTAATAAAACCAATCCTCCTGAAATCGAAGTCATGATGGCAGAGTGTTTTCATACAGTGAATCTGTAAGAGAAATTCTAAAGTTGTTGATGTTTGCCCCATTTTCAAAATATCTTCCCTGGTATGTTTTAATGGTTACAGCTTTTAATACTACTAACAAAGAAGTCTTTGTTGTCAATGTTCTAATTATTTTCACAGTTTATTATTCTATATTTTCTATATTGCTAAAACTTTTTTTTTTTTTATTAAAATGCAAAACCCAGTACTTAGAGTTAATTCTTTTACCCTATGCTATTTGGCCTGATTTAACATTGAAAGATTTTTAGAAATGATTTTAGGAAAGGACTATATAGGGCAACATATATATACGTTTTGGCGATAAAGTGTATCGACAGGTAGTAGGTATTCCTATGGGCACTAACTGCGCCCCTTAAATAGCAGATTTATTCCTGTATTGCTATGAATCTCAGTTTATGACTTAACTCAGTAAAGACACGTCATTGTTACATTTGGTTGATACATTCAACAATTCTTACCGTTATCTTAATCATAATTTTTCGTTAAATGATCCAGAGTTCTAAATATACTACCGAAATTTACCCAGAGGAACTTACTTTAAATAAATCTAACATAAACAGCAGTAGTTGTCCTTTTCTAGATTTATACATTTCAATTTCTAAAGGGAAACTCCATACTAAAATTTACGACAAAAGAGACGATTTTTCATTCCCTATTGTTAATTTTCTTTTTTTAGACGGCGATATTCCTTTGGCTCCATCATACAGTGTTTATATATCCCAACTCGTTCGTTATGCCCGTGTGTGTAGTGATGTGATAGATTTTAACGAACGTAATCAATGCATCACTGGTAAATTATTAAGTCAGGGATTTCGTTTTTTTTGGATGTATAAATACACATCCACGTTCATTTTCTATATAGAGATTACTCTATCTATATATAACATTATACATATTTATTAAAAGGTTAACTCCTAACTATCCTACTGCCTGTGGATACTTTTATTTTGGCATTGCACAAGTCATGTCTTCTTTGACTGTCCATGACGTTAAAACACTAAATCCCTGGGATGTGTTTTAGTTGATTTTAGTCTCTGATGCATGATTTTTTTATTATTAATTGTTTTTGGCTTTTAACTAGCTTTCAGTAACTGCGAGTACTCTCAAATCGTACTTTCGTGTTAATTTGACCTGTTGATACAATTTGTAATGCTTTTTTGTTATTTGAGGTTTACTTATTTAGTGTTATACTCGTCTCACTATTTTTAATATATACCACCTTTGATAAGTGTTTGGTATGACAATAAATTTTCACTTCTGTTCTCATACTATGACAACAAAATTATTTATTTTGTTTTGTAATAAATATTTTCATACTCCATGTATACCTTATAACTAATTTATTTTATTTACCTGTGTACGTTATTTTATTTGGCGGCATTTTGTCCAAGGTTATGGTTGTCTTTTTGATATTGTTTTACATCTAACCCCCTTGTTTTATTAATTTTATATTTACATTGTGTCATAGATCAAATTTATTCGTTCAGTGTATGTTCACTTGTTTTTATTAATATGTATTTTGATTGAGTTAAGCCATTTCAATTGATATTTTAGAGTGCGTCTTTCTATGTTGTGATGTTACACTATTGTTTCAGGTAGGGTGAAGGTTGGCGCCTATTAAAACGTTTAAACATGCTGCATTTGTTTGCACCTGTTCTAAGTCAGGAACCTGATGTTCAGGGGTTGTCGTTTGTTGATGTGGTTCATAAGTGTTTCTCATTTCTCGTTTTTTATGTAGATTAGACTGTTGGTTTTCCTGTTTGAATGGTTTTACACTAGTCATTTTTGGGCCACATCAACAAAAGACAACCACTGAACAACAGGTTCCTGAATTGTAAAGTACTGCTTCAAAATAGCATAGATGGTTTGATTTCCTATACCAGTTTTTAAGGCCAACCATAGCTATTTTATATTGTATCAAAACCATTAACAATACTGACTCTGGGGCAGTAACTCTCATACCAATAATAAACAATACTGGATCCAATGAAACATAATTGGTCTTTTTAATTTACAGGTGACAATTTTTGAAGACAGATTTTTTGACACATATGTGTTGCATAGAAAAGTTGAGGTGGATCGGGTGCTGAGAAAACTAAACACTGTCCCAGATAGATCTGAGTAAGTCTATAATAGTAAAGTATGACATGTAAGGGAAATAACTCTTTTAGAGTCACTAGAACATTCATTGTAGAATTAAAGCTTCTTATTAACATAGACTAAAATTTTCAAAGAAAATAACATCTCCTGCTTAAATCATGTAAATGGTTGTACACCAATCTTAATTAAGTTTGTCTGCCATTGATGGAAATAAAAAAAAAAACATTACTGTCTCGACAGAAATTTTTGCAAGTCACAGACAAAAAGTGATTGTTTTGCAAATGTTATTAGGTCAATCGACACAAGAAGGAGGTCAGTCGGACTAAACCCAAGAACACAAAATTATTGTATTGGTGTGGAAAGTAATGGCTTAATTTTAACAAAAATGTGAAATAAGATCTAGTTTGTTGAAAGCTGAACATGCTGAATATAATAAATTGTACTTTTTACGAAGAATGATTTTGTATATGTTTTTACAAAGAAAATATCAGACACTGGACATGATTAATTATATGCTCAAAGGGGACATCACTCACATGTCATGACTTTTCATTTTTTTGTGTTTTTAGATGGGACATGATGCCATACGCTGTCAATGCATACTACACACCTCAATTGAACAAAATTTTTTTTCCTGCTGGTATTCTACAGAGACCATTTTATGATCCGGACTTTCCATTGTAAGTATTACTAAATACAACCACCTCAGTGGTCTCATAGTAGGGTGGTTGCATCAGGTGCAGGAGGTTGGGGGTTTGACCCATGACCAGGTCAAACCAAAGACTTCAAAACTGTTATTTGCTTTTGCTTCTCTAATCACATGCTATTTAGGAGTATGAGTAGACTTATTTAGACTGTAAGCCTGTATTTAGGAGTATGAGTAGACTTATTTAGACTGTAAGCCCGTATTAAGGAGTATGAGTAGACTTATTTAGACTGTAAGCCCGTATTAAGGAGTATGAGTAGACTTATTTAGACTGTAAGCCTGTATTTAGGAGTATGAGTAGACTTATTTAGACTGTAAGCCCGTATTAAGGAGTATGAGTAGACTTATTTAGACTGTAAGCCTGTATTTAGGAGTATGAGTAGACTTATTTAGACTGTAAGCCCGTATTAAGGAGTATGAGTAGACTTATTTAGACTGTAAGCCTGTATTTAGGAGTATGAGTAGACTTATTTAGACTGTAAGCCCGTATTTAAGAGTAAGAGTAGACTTATATGCTCTTAGTCAGGTGGAAGGTGGAATGTCTTCCTGCTGACATTTGCCTTGTGAACTATGAGGTAAAAAATCGTGCTTGGCATGTCGATGTAGTACAAAGCAAGGTTATTATTATATCACATTTACATGTTCTCTTACTGGTGTGCATTTAATATGCCTAATCGCCTTTTCAGAATCTAAAGGACTATGGGTAATATCATTGTTCGTACCCCAAAATGAAAATAACTTTACCTCATTGGTTAAATTTCCATTGTTCAGTACGTTTTAAATCAATCACATCATTAAACCTGCTAAAAGAAAGATTGATTTTACAAGACTTTACTGTAAGAGGTCCTATAAACAACTGGTTTCCTCCTTCTAAAAGGGAAAAACTAGGAAACAGATTTGCAGTTGCTTTCTTATTATAAAACCCTACACAGTTGGCAGAAAATTATTAAATTGGTTCAAATGTTATTTGCAGATCCTATTCCTTTGGATCTATTGGAGCTGTAATGGGACATGAAATGACACATGGATTTGATGATCAAGGTAATTCTATTCAAGTTGATTGTTGATTTGGGGAGGGGCCACATATTGACGATCGAGGTTAAAATTAATGTTTTGTGCATATTAGCTTGTGAAATTGCATTTCTGTACAAACAAAACATGCATGTATTTGGTAGAAATAAATTTCGTAAATTAAAGAGAAAAATGTATAAAACTAAAATTAAAATTGCCAACTACCAGCTTAAAAGACAAAAGCTTTAATTTGATATGCAACACTTAGCCTGGGGTAGTTTTTGGCAGAGGACTTGTGATAAGGTGTTCTGAGCTTAATCTATTACAACTTTTTATTACAAAAGTTTACAAGGATTTCTCTTAAGGTCGATTATGAGAAAAGTACATGTAATGGTATTAAGAATGATTTAATTTGATCATTTCAGGAAGACATTTTGACAAATATGGAAATTTACAGAATTGGTGGACAAACCGATCTAGTCAAGGATTTATACAAAAGTCTCAGTGCATGATTGATCAGTACTCACAGTTCAAATACCAAGGGTATAATGTAAGTTGTAGATTTTAAAGTACTAAATTATTTTACTTTGTTGAGTTCCTGTACCATTGACATTCCCACATTTTCTTGTAGTGTGGTTTTGTCTAAGTTCTTTTGACCATGAAGTTGTTTGTAGTTTTAAATGCCCTTTTGGTATTTTTGCACTTTTTGTCCAGAAATTTATAAAAGGAATTTGTGTGGAGACTTCATCAATGAGATAACAGCCCAAAAACAAAAATAACCACAAGACATCTAGAGGGAAACATACAGACTTAGAAAATAGCTGTCTATACAATGACTAAGAAAATAGCTGTCTATACAATGACTTAGAAAATAGCTGTCTATACAATGACTTAAGAAAATAGCTGTCTATACAATGACTAAGAAAATAGCTGTCTATACAATGACTAAGAAAATAGCTGTTTATACAATGACTTAGAAAATAGCTGTCTATACAATGACTAAGAAAATAGCTGTCTATACAATGACTAAGAAAATAGCTGTCTATACAATGACTAAGAAAATAGCTGTCTATACAATGACTAAGAAAATAGCTGTCTATACAATGACAATAGCTGTCTATACAATGACTAAGAAAATAGCTGTCTATACAATGACTAAGAAAATAGCTGTCTATACAATGCATGTATAAAGTCAAGCTTTTTAAATGGTCCTGAGTCTATAATAGTTTTGTATTAATTTAACAAAAACAATCTTAATATCTACAATTAACAGTTCAGATACTGAATGATTTTTATGCCCCATCTAGGGTCAGATTTTTTGGTCTGTCGCCTGTTCTTTCGTTCGTCTGTCCCGTTTCAGGTTAATGTTTTTGGTCAAGGTAGTTTTTGATGAAGTTGAAGTCCAAAAACTTAGTACACATGTTCCCTATGATATGATTTTTCTAATTTTAATGCCAAATTAAGAGTTTTGACCCCAATTTCACGGTCCACTGAACATCGAAAATGATAGTGCAAGTGGGGCATCTGTGTACTATGGACACATTCTTGTTTAAAAACAAAAAACAATAAAATTTTGTTCTCAAGAACTGCTTTTATTCCCAAGTTTCGTTTTATTCCCAAGTTTCGTTTTATTCTCAAGTTTTCGTTTTATTTTCAAGTTTTGCCTATATTTTCAAATTTTGCTTTATTCTGAAGTTTGTCTTTTATTCTCAGATAAAGGGGGAAAGAACCATAGGAGAAAATATAGCAGACAACGGTGGGATAAAGTCAGGGTACACAGCTTTCAGTAGATGGAAGCCTGAGGACACAGAGAAATTTGCTGGATTGAACTTAACACCAGAACAACTTTACTTTATAGGATTTGGACAGGTTTGTATTTTATATGGAAATTTTCTTGGTTTAATATAAAAATAAAGAGATGTGGTATGAATGCAAATGAGACAACTGTCCACCAGAGTTCACATAAGTGAGGTTAACTGGAGTGAAATAAGTGGTTAACTTCACTCCATTTACGGATTTGGTAAATGTTTTGTAATATGCAAACATATTAAGTTAGATATGGGGAAGGGGGTTAAATTAAAAATGATAGAAATTTTTATTAAATACTTTGTTAGAATTTAGATTATATTATAAAATATATAATATAAAAATTATGGACTAGAAGCTTTTATTCCAGTCATAGGTTTTGCTTTTTTGTCACATTTTGTAAAGATCATTCATGTTAAATTCACCAAAAACTAAATGATAGAATTTTAAGATAAAGTATGCAAAAATAAAAGAAAGATTGTGGTCATCTTACTCATTTTCTTGCTACAAAAACAGAGAGGAAAATTTACACCTGATTGTCTTGTTTGCAGATCTGGTGTTCATACTACACACCAGCACATGCCAAGACATCAATCTTAACAGATGTACACTCACCAGCTCCTGTCAGGTAATATATTCAGGAAATACTGTTTTAATGTGGGTATCAATTATTTTGTGAGGCCACCCTTAAAATATTCTTTGTTTGATGTTGCTTACCCGTGAGGTTGGGTAGGTAGGAAGGTAGGGAATTCATCTATTTTTTGCTAACAACTAAAGTTACAGGTTTTAAACAAGAAAACGACATAAGACCAAGAAAAAGTCGATAAAAAAAAAATTTGAAATTATTTTTGTCATATACTTTTTTCAGGTAGGCTGCTTTTTAGGTGGGTGGGTAGACAACATCAAATTAAATTTAGATATAAGTGAGTCGTCCAAATATAAACTTTATTAAGTATCTGTAATCTACCCTTCCTAATATATATTGATTGACAGGTGACTAACGTCAAAGCTTTATAAGTATTATATATGGTTAGTATTGCTGCACTTTGAGTTCATGCATAGCTCATGCCATTTGAATATAAATGTATATCAATCATTCTAATATGATGTTCTTCAAACACTTTGAGAACACACCCTTGGTAACATATGAATATATTGATATGTCAGCTGATCGTCAACGTTATGAATTGTTTGGGCTGTTCAAATCTTACTCCCATGTTGTTTTCTTTTTTATGAATGAGTTACCCGAGGTCAGACGGTGTAAATGACAACATTAAATGATGACGTAAGAATATAAGCATTTTACGGGAAAATGCATGAATTTGAAACTGAAAGTCGTCAAACCATGAAAACACAAACAACTGAGATAAAAATTAGTTGAAAGCCCATTTTCTTACATAAAAGTAGTATAAACAATCAACTTCATCCAAACCTGTCTTAGTTTGTCATTGTAAATCATTTAAGCATGGCACTTATTCAGTTTTCTTCATATTTTACGACAATATTAATAGTCTCTTCACTTGCGGGAACAGCAAACATTTCCCTTGACCTAGATCGCTTTGAAACAAAAGAATTGCTGTCTTTGCCCTGTTAGAATAGAAATTATTCACGAGAGCTTTAATTTACATTGATTTCATCACAGGTTGGCCCTGTTTCTAAATACGTAGTGAATATGAAATATGAGTATGATATGAATGTGAAACATATAACTCTGAGAACACAAATAACATAAAATGTTGAATAAATGGAGCAAAACATATTGAAAACAAAAGTGTCAATTCAAAGTCTTCTAAAATTTAAGATTTGAACAAAATGACTAGTTCCTTATACATTTGTTATTTTATTTTCAGGCCAAATGGAATAGCAGTAAACTCTCCAGCATTTTCTAAAGCTTTCAATTGTCCGAAAGGGTCTCCAATGAACCCTGATCATAGATGTGAAGTGTGGTAAACATAGCAACAGTAACCCAGGAAACCTTGATCTGAATTGGTGCTACCATTATGTCTTCCTAACTTTTCAAACTAAAAATTTGTAACTGTTACTTCATACATTATGTGTATTGATTTTCATTTTCAGAAGTAACACACATTTGATTGCTCACTTTTGTTAAACAATTTATCATCATGCAATAATTTTCTTTTTTTCAATTTTTTTATCTATATATAGATATATAGAAAAGGTTTTGATGAATAAGAGATAAAATTGGTAAAAGTTATAGGGTTATAGGTATAAAATTTCTTACTGTCTTTTGTATTTTTATAATGAAAGTTATAGTTTGTAGATTAGGGATCACATTAAGGGTTCTGTGCAAGTTTCGTTCAATTAAGGAGTAAAAGTACCATTTTAATATGGGACATTCTTTATATTTATTATGCATAATACTGTTGATATTTTGTAACAGTTTTCTTTATAAATTTTCCTTGTAAATTGATATTTAAATTCTGCAGGGTAACCATGGTGATTTCAATGACTTTTACCAAAGGGTTTTATTTGTGCATCGAATACTCATCTTCACATCAATATTGTTCATTTGTACACACAAATCTTGCAGGGTATTTTTGTGCATTTTACATCATAGCGAAATAAGTCAAAATAACTAAACGTTTTAGCATGCAAAGAGTATATAACCATGTCTGAATCCCTATTTCCAAAAAATGTGATAACTTTGTCAACTTGGGATTGGTTAACAGGTAGATATAAGTTTGAAATTGTTTCCATAGGAACAAAGATTTGCATTGTGGGAATTATGCATTCTTATTATTGGTTGTGTCTGCTATTAATAATGTTCAGGGTTTGTTTCAATGTTACACAGTAGTACATTGTATAAATTTGAGATTATTTTTTCCTTTAAGTTTGTTGCCATGAGATCAAAGATTTGCATTGTGGGAAGTGTGTATTATTTAAGGTTGTGACTGAGATTAATGTTATCATGTGACTTGGTTAATTGTTAAATATTATAATGACAATGTGATATTGTTCATATTAATTGTTCTGTTTTCATTTTTGGTTTATGGAGAGAAATCCTATATAGTGCCTTTCTTTTTTTTAATAAAAGAAATACTCTATTATTTAGTTTATGTTTTTTGTATCACACGATAAGATGCTTTGCTAATTTGCAATCAACTTTGATTAATTAGAATCAAATTTTAAAATCCTTGGACAGTTTCTATGATAACAAATTGGAATAATTCATGATTAGAATGCTATGATTTTACACCGAAACGTTGTGATTGATTTACAGTTTCTTAACTTAATATATGGATATTTTACCAAATGTTGTAGCACTTCCCATTTAGATGTACCAACAATTAAAATAACAGCAACCCTTTAGATTCTGAAATGAGGATGATAGGAGAGTTCCGGGATAGTTGTTGTTTCTATGTGGAGGTGAAAAAGTCGTATCATTTGACATTTTCTATGCATATGCACATGCCTACTTTTTCACAAATGCAAACCAAGTAACTAGAATGATTGAAATAGATGACCTCTTCAAAAATTTGACCACAATTTTCTGTTTTGAACCCCTGATTCTGATGAAAGCATATGGTAAATTGACATCATACATAAATTAATGTTTTCATGCAAACAACATTGTATTGATTTCAACACTGCACAGATTTCTGACATTATCATTTGACTTTAGTGTATACAATGAAAAAGGACAGAAAAACAGAGAATCTTGTGTTCATGTCTTCAAATAACTTGAAAAGCTTCAATATTTTTGTAATACATTTTTGCTATCCATAGGGGAGGATTGAGTTCACAAACATGTTTAACCCCGCTACATTTTGTACTTGCCTGTAATTCAGTGGTTATCTTTTGTTTCTTTCATATTTGTTTTTCCTTTATTATTTTTATAAATCAGACCTTTGGTTCTCTTGTTTCAATTCTTTCACATTTTATCATGAATGGGACTTTTATAGCTGACTATTCAGTATAGGTTTTACTCATTGTAAAAGGCAGTGATCTATAATTGCTTTAATACATCCACTGCATTAGGACCTTGGTGGTTTCATACCACATCATTTTGATATTGAGTTTTAGTAAATTATGTAATACCTGGGCCACTCTTAAGAAATTCTTTTTTCGATGTTGCCTACCTGTGCCTTGTAGGGCTGGGTAGGTAGGTAGGATTTTTTTTTTTTGGCCAACAAAATAAGTTACATGTTTTAAACAAGATAACGACGTTAGAGCAGGAAAAATCTTTAAAAAAATTGAAACCATTTCTGTCATAAAATAAAAAATTTTAAGGTGGGTATGGAGGCAACATCAAACAATGTAAATTTTATTTTAGCCTTATGAAAATTAATGTTATCCAGCAATTTTAACAAAACGATGCTGCTTGGATTTTCTGTTTGATTCTCATTTTGAGTACTATGAATTTGTTGACAAGATAAAGATCACAACAACAAAAATACATTTAGTTTATAGATTATCAATGGTTTTGAACAACTGTTCGTCATTTTTCCTGCATCTCTTTCGAGAAGCTTTTCTTGGCTTCATGGAAGTAAACAATTTTATATTTGGTCAGGAGCTTGATCATGTTGGGTTGTATTGTGTGAGCAATTTTTGCATCAGCTATGCAGCCACTTCCTGTTTGCCGATAGTTTGAACACTCAACAAGGAAAATTTTTGTCGATCTTTTCTTGGCTTCTATGGAATGGAATGATAAGTTATGCTACAGTAAACATGTTGCCACAAAAAAAAATACGTAAACCAATGTAACATAAAAATAAGGAGATATGGTATGATTGCCAATGAGACAAATATCTGACAAAAGTTCAAATGAAGTGGATGTAAGCAATTGTAGGCAACGGTACAACCTTCAACAATGAAAAAACCCATACCATATAGTCCACTATAAAAGCCGCCACATGAAAAACATGAAACAATGTTATAGGTTGCATTTCTGTAAATATCAACAATGCAATTTCCCATAGGAACTCCTTTCACGGCTAAAACTGTACCACTTTTATTATGAAGTTTTGAAAAAATATATCCTAGAATGGAAAGTTCATATGCACTACTATTTTTTCAAAGGTCAAAATATAGGGCTGTGCGGCATATTTTCAACGTTTATATGCCCGAACTTCTAAGAGTTTAAACTTACATTAAATTTCTATACTACCCCAACCTTGACTTCAGGATTTCCACAGACTTCAACTTGATCACTATGAATATGTATATTTACTGGTAACATTCCCAAGTTATGTCTCTACGAGATGAAACATAGAGATCATATCCGGGAACCAGTACGTAAACAAAATTAATTGTCTATGAATATTCTATATCTCCCCAAAAGAGGCATGGTTTGAAAAGCAGCTGTATTTACAAAGTGCAACCTATACTAACATTTATTCCAATAGAAAACTTTCTAAAACACTTTTCTCACAACAATACTTATACCTCAAATTATAGCCTGAAAGAAATCACTGCATATACTCTAAGTTTTCTTTTACAGTACTTTTATACCCCACCCTGTATCAATTTTTACAGAATTTGAAAACAAGACTTTAATTATTGCCAGCTTACCCTATGAGCATGTTTTCTGACATGAAATGTCTAGAACCTGTTTGAAACTATTTTGATAACAAATTGAAAGCATTTCAGAACACTATAAATGTAATGTTTAGCAGCTAATCATTCCAACATTCAAGATTATATAAAGTGTCCAATCCTGCCTCTGTCTCAAGTCCACATCTTACTGTATGCCTATTTGTCAATGAAAGTTCACAATTACTGTCTCAAATGGTCAGTTAAGAAATCTTGTCACAACAGTTTCATCTCTTACCATATATCTAACATAATTTAGCTAATATATGAACTAGAAGTGTTTAAACACAGCCATATTTGCAAAAGTTGTATGAATGAAGATATCAGTCTGATGTATGAATTAACTAAAAGTTTTATAGAAATGACTGCTAACATCTGAATTTGCATAACTTCCAAGTACAGTTATTGGTTTCTATACAAAGACCTTTAAAATAATAAAGTCATAGCATTTACAAGTTAAATTATTTGTTTTATGACCAGGGGTAGGCATTTTCTTGGTTTTTGCCCTGGGGCCTCAAATTTCTAAATTATTCTGCTGTTTCTAGCAATATGGAATATTTAGTGCATATTTAGGATAGAACACACTATTGTAAGTTTTATTGAGGTATTTTTCTATTTCTAGCTTGTATTTTTATGCCGTGATCACAAAAAGCTAATTTAGGTGCTACGGCTTACTTTTGGGTTATCGACAGAATAAAAACACCCCCAATAATATTCATGAAGGATCTATGAGTTTCAATGACTGCGAAGAGTAAATATAAGCACTTCTAAACAATTTATATTACTAATATGCACATATAATGAATTTATTTTGCATTCAGGGCTTTAACTAAACTATGCATACTGTAAACTGTGAATTTATGCTGAGTCATCATAGTTAAGGCCCAGGATTTTCTCAATCTTCATGAAACATTTATAAAACTTCATATTTGAGTTAATTTCATTAAAATCTCTGAGATAAACCAGATTTGGTGGAATTCTGTATGTTCCTTTTTACCCAATATAGGTTGCATTTCTGTAAATATCAACAATGCAATTTCCCATAGGAACTCCTTTCACGGCTAAAACTGTACCACTTTTACTATGAAGTTTAGAAAAAATATATCCTAGAATGGAAAGTTCATATGCACTACTATTTTTCAAAGGTCAAAATATAGGGCTGTGCGGCATATTTTCAACGTTTATATGCCCGAACTTCTAAGAGTTTAAACTTACATTAAATTTCTATACTACCCCAACCTTGACTTCAGGATTTCCACAGACTTCAACTTGATCACTATGAATATGTATATTTACTGGTAACATTCCCAAGTTATGTCTCTACGAGATGAAACATAGAGATCATATCCGGGAACCAGTACGTAAACAAAATTAATTGTCTATGAATATTCTATATCTCCCCAAAAGAGGCGTGGTTTGAAAAGCAGCTGTATTTACAAAGTGCAACCTTTAGTTGAAAAAATTATGGATTAAGACACACCTGTACCATTATACGAGGAGTATATTGGTTCCTAGGTATGTTACTGCCTCCATGATATGTTTTCCTTTTGCTAAACCAGTACAGTTATAGAAATTAAAGAACCTTAGTGAGCGCTCACATACCCACATCCCACATTGTCACTGGAGAAATAAAATAACTAAGAAAAAAAATGTATAAGAAAGAAAAATTGAATCATAATTTCCTGTTGATATGCACATCTACATAGTATGTCCTTATTATCTACAAAGTTTCATGAAATTCTGTGGTGTGGTTTCAGAGGAGTTGCGATGACAAACTGTTGCAGAGGTATATTGAAGCAAATAAGTTCAAAGGGCATAACTCCTAGAAAAAAATTGAATCGTAATTTCCTGTCGATATGCACATCTACATAGTATGTCCTTATTATCTAAAAGGTTTCATGAAATTCTGTTGTGTGGTTTGAGAGGAGTTGCGATGACAAGAAACAGGACTGACGGACGGACAGACGGACGGGTCAAAACATTATACCCTCCGCAACCGTTGCGTGGGGTATAATGATGCAAAACATTAAAATTGAATATAATTAAACTGACCTCATAGAGTGCTCGCCTTGAGAGTGGAAGGTCATGCATTGGTCTATCTTAGGACCAGTCAACCTAAAGACTTGAAAATTAGTCTGCTTTCTGCCAAGCACAAGGCATTTATTTAGGCATCAGCAATGACTGGTTGGCTGGGAGTCAAAATAATGTGAACCAGTATTGTACCATGTCTTCCTTCGGACTGCTACCATGTGAACAAGCATGTTAAAAATCAAGCTCAATGTGTCAGTCTAGTACAAAGTATGGTTTATATTCCTATCACATTAGCAATGATTGTTTTCTTCCTAAGTATGCATTTAATTTGCCACTAGACGTTACAGTCACCATCATCATCAATGTACAAAACTAAAACTACATACTGCATTGTTATCGTTTACTTTTCTACATTGGCTAGAGGTATAGGGGAGGTTGAGATCTCATAAACATGTTTAACCCCGTCGCATTTTTGCGCCTGTCCCAAGTCAGGAGCCTCTGGCCTTTGTTAGTCTTGTATTATTTTTACTTTTAGTTTCTTGTGTATAATTTGGAGTTTAGTATGACGTCCATTATCACTGAACTAGCATATATGTTTGTTTAGGGGCCAGCTTAAGGACGCCTCGGTGCGGGAATTTTCGCTGCATTGGAGACCTATTGGTGACCTTCTGTTGTTGTCTGTTCTGTGGTCGGGTTGTTGTCTCTTTGACACATTCCCCATTTCCATTCTCAATTTTATTAAAACACTTTATATTTAGGAGATAACTGTATTGTATGTTAAGCTCCGACGGTATTAATTGGTGAGTTGATGGTCACAAATTAAGTTTACTGGCGACGCGTTAGCGGAGCCAGCAAACAGGTATTTGCGACCATCAAATCACCAATTGATGCCGTTGGAGCTTAAAATACAATATTGTTATCTCCATTCTAATGAAACTGACAGAAAACAACGTCAAATCATACATTTAAAATCTGTCATACGTCGTCTGCGCTTGCACATACCTTTTCATATCATCAAATTGTGAATTGATGCCATGAAAATTGGTGACGTTATCCAATCAAAATGAACATTACAAAAGATGTTGCATTAGAATAGGCAATACAAGTGGCTAAGAAACAACTTTAAAAAAATACAGACAACACATTTTATTATAATCCAGGTAAAGTAACAAAAAATAGTACAACTTCTGAAAGGTTAAAATAACATTGTAAAACATGAATGTATCACATTACATAATCTCTTCTGGTCAACTTAACTTAATGTAATGATAAAAATATCTATTCTTGTCTTTTAAAGGGGTCTTAGTCCAAAATCTGAACATATTTTCTGGGCAATTTCAATATGAAAAAATATTTTAAAAAAGACATTTAGGGTATATAAATCAGATAGCAGCCAAACAAATAATATGTCAATTATCTTCACCAGGCTATCTAAGGGAGAAAATATAAAAAACTTTGAAGAGTTGCCTTCCTAAGATAACTATTGCAGCATTGTCTTTCCTTAGTAATTTTTTCAAAGGTAAAAATAATATTTCGAACTTTCAGAGTATAATATGAGCTGCGTCGTATAGAAATCGACCTTAAGCAAGTGCATGTATACATGTACATGTGTAAAACTTTGATTGATTTTGTAACATTCAAATAGGAAATAAAAGATGAATTTTGGTCTGTGTTGTTGGGGGTCTATATCAACTAAAATTTCAAACAGTTACAGACTTTGCATATAGATTTTTTCACCCCAAAAATGGTTAACAGATGTGTTGATATTCATTTGCATATGGTCCATTTCTATCCGACAAAGCTGAAACATGTCCAGTTTGTCTCACATTTACAGAATGATGTTTTTTTATCAAATCTCTTTATTCATAAAAAAAACACTGGTAATCGAACTAAAGAAAAATAAAAAATAAACCGGGTCTGATTAAAATTGTGAATGCATGTGCAGATATTTGAATACTAAAATTTTCATCTTCGAAATTACGTTCCGATTTTTGTCATCAAAAACTCAGCAAAACATTATTATAGACAAAATTATTAAAAAATTCACAAATTTGCTACATTTAGGAAAATATCATTCCTCACTGAATCACATATTAATGCTGATTGTTTTATGATCTACATTACACACATCGTTCTTTACAAAAACATAATATTGTTTGTGACATAGAACACCTGTACAGGGTAAAATGAATTTTTGTGACATAGAACACCTGTACAAGGCAAAATGAATTTTTGTGACATAGAACACCTGTACAGGGTAAAATGAATTTTTGTGACATAGAACACCTGTACAGGGCAAAATAAATTTTTGTGACATAGAACACCTGTACAGGGTAAAATAAATTTTTGTGACATAGAACACCTGTACAGGGTAAAATAAATTTTGTGACATAGAACACCTGTACAGGGTAAAATGAATTTTTGTGACATAGAACACCTGTAAAGGGTATAATGAATTTTGTGACATAAAACACCTGTACAGGGTAAAATGAATTTTGTGACATAGAACACCTGTACAGGGTAAAATGAATTTTGTACCTGTACAGGGTAAAATGAATTTTGTGACATAGAACACCTGTACAGGGTAAAATGAATTTTTGTGACATAGAACACCTGTACAGGGTAAAATAAATTTTTGTGACATAGAACACCTGTACAGGGTAAAATAAATTTTTGTGACATAGAACACCTGTACAGGGTAAAATAAATTTTTGTGACATAGAACACCTGTACAGGGTAAAATAAATTTTTGGAACATAGAACACCTGTACAGGGTAAAATGAATTTTAGTGACATAAAACACCTGTACAGGATAAATTTTGATTTATATTTTGTATAGTCAAAAGCAGGATTGACCAGGTATCATGGATTTCATAATTTTTTTTGAGACATTATTCATAAACAATAATTAACGAGCTAAGAATGTACTCCACACATATATTTAAAATACTAGATGTCTCCAAGTCATAAAAAGAACTTGTGGGAATCTCCTGTTAATCATTGGACTTGAGACAAATATGCCTTGTGATTTGAAAATGGTTATAATGCTTCAAAAGAAATTTATTTTTTGTGTTCAAATGGCATATCTAAAATCTTTCTTTAGGGTATAATTTTGAAGATATAGGGAAAAGAAAGAATGTTCTATTGATTTTGTGATTTACAGGTCCAAGGTTATGGTCACTGTTATGTAAAATAGAAATTTACTAATGACTTCTTTAATCATAAACAGGCTGATGCGTAAAGATATAATTTGGAAGATGAAATCTTATAAGATAACTTAAAGGTTTAGCTTACTTCTGTTTACCCTCTTTATGGTAATTTTTATTTTATCAAGTTTGGAATTATTGTTTCTTATTACCTAGAAGATACTTTCAACCATTTCAAAACTTCATTTTACGTTGTTAACTTTTATTATCTTCAGTATAATGAATGTAATTTGATTTTGGCACCAATAAGAGACGATGATTGTCCTTTTCACTTCATACAATAAAGTTTAAAAATTTCTACAACTAACGATTATGAAAATGTGTGTCAAATTTTATATATGATTATTTACAATAATCAGATTTGAAAATCACTATAGTAGTGCATATGATTAGAGCATATATGGTTGTGTGTTTTATGGTTCTTTGGCATTTTTTTCTTCCACCTATAACGAGCTATACTAAACTAACTTTAACCCTAAACCTAAGCCTATACCCTATTAACACAAGCCCTAATTCTTAACCTAATCCTTAACCTTAAACAAACCTGCCCTAACCCTAAATTGAACCCTTATCTAAAGTACAGGGACAACTGACATCATAGAAGGCCATTTTAACGAATGGATTAAGCAAGTATGTATAGGAGATATTTGTCAAATGAAACACCTGTTTAACAGTTCATATTTTTCTATTAGTTTATATACATGTGACATGCTTTCAGCACTAGCTTTCATATACTTCTGACACAATTATCACCTTGGATACAACTTGTTCATTTTTCACAATGGTTTTTTAATTAGAACAGTCAACAAAGATTTTAGTTTGATTTCCTCAAAGGATATATCACAATAGTAAGTTTTTCTGTATATATGTTGTATAAATTCTTCCACCAATAAATACATTTCAAAAAGCCAATCCTGCCACCAGTGTTATGTCTGAGGATTCAAAATAATAAAGGATTCACAATATAAAACCCGAAAGATTATCTCCTTTAAAGCTTCATTCTGAGTTAGAAAATCTTACTTATGGAGGGGGTCTGACTTAACCATCAATGAGACAGCTACCCAAAGACACATAAAATCTCGTTTTTACATAAAATTCAAAAGAGACAAATATAATCATGCCTCTCTCAATCAAGTCCACTTTAACATAAGAGATCAAGCAGGACAATTATTTTTTTAAACTATACATTATTCTAACATTTTTTTTGTTCTTGCTCCTTATTGCTTTCACTTGTATATAAACAAAATATAAAACAAAACAAATATTGATAAGAAGCTTAGGTTACTTGACTGGGTGTTATTCTAAAACTGGATAAAAATAAAATTGGTCTAAAAGGAAAAAAAAAAATTTCTCCAAGTCTTCAATTTTGAAAATTGGTTTAGGTGTTTTTTTATTAATAATAAAATTGCAAATTATATATTTCTACTCATTTTTGCACAAGTTTTTTTTTTGTTCACCTACATAATTATTCATTTTTTATGGGAAATAACTGTAGATTGAAAAATGTCTTAACAGATTTATTTAAATAAAACATACAGGTTAAATTATGAATAAAAGTGTTGAAAATTCACTGAAAAGAACAGAGAATGAAGCACACACTAGTTTCAATAAGGCAGGAATTTGAGAAACAAACAAATTTTCATACATGGTATTATAAAATAAGCACACTATAAAATAAAATTAATAATAAAACAAATCACTCTGTAAAATATTTACACTAACTAAAACATTAATAATATCTAAGATACTAAATAAAAATACATTTAATTCTTTGCATTGTTTCCGTAAAAATAACTGTAAAAAAAACTTGTTTATATCTTTCACTGAGACAAAATCACATGTGATCTATCAGACCTTTACACAACTATTAATTTGTGTAATGATTTTGAGACAAACCTGAAAAATTCTGTAAAAGTGTCATTGTAAGAAAAACTTTATTCAACATTAATAAATATACTTTGATCATTTTGCACCAAATAACATAATTGTTATTAAATCATAACATTGTGATATGATACTGCATTGGAATGAATAGACCAACTAAGAGTTTGTCTGCCATTCAAAGAAATAAATCTTTTTTCTGTAATTTTTTAGCGTCATATTAGAAAATATTTGATGTTACAGACTTTTGGCAAATGTCATTTGGTCAACTGGTACAAATTTGAGGTCAGTCTGATTAATTTCCAAGAACTCTACTTTAAACTGGAATAGACGCTTTATGTATCAAATCTGATCACACGATTCTAATAACAGCTGCACCATGAGCGCATGATATGCCTGTCGCTTTTTTAAAGAATAATGTTCAATAACTTCTCAATGTCATTTCAGTAATTTATGAAAAACTAAAGGGAGGTTAGCTTAATAGATATAAACCAGTCAACAAAGTTTCATGAAAACTGCTCAAAGCACTTTAAAGATATTGTCCGAAAACTGGAAAATCACCCCCTTTTTAAAATAAAATCCCATAACTCGGAAACGTAAAATCTAAAATTTATAACAATCGAAAGGGAGTTTATGTCAATAGATATGAACATTTCACCAAAGTTTCATGAGAACTGCTGAAAGCATTTTTGAGTTGTTGTCCGAAAACTGAAAATCCCCCTTTTTTTAATGAATAAAATCCCATAACTCGGAAACATAAAATCTAAATTAATAAAAATCGAAAGGGAGCTCATGTCAATAGATATAAACAATTTACCAAAGTTTATTGTAAATTAGTGAAAGTGTTTTTGAGTTGTTATACGAAAATTGGAAAATCCCCCTTTTTTTAATGAATAAAACCCCATAACTCGGAAACTTAAAATCTAAGATTTATAAAAAACGAAAGGGAGCTCACGTCAATAGATAAAAACAATTCACCAAAGTTTCATGCAGATTGGTTAAAGCGTTTTTGAGTTATTGTCTGACATGTTGACAAACAGACGGACAGACAACAGTATATCATAATACGTCCTGTAAACGGGCGTATAACAACCAATTAAAAAACCAATTGAACAATTGATCTTATAAAAAAAATATTTATTTGTTAAATAATTCTATATGAATATGAACCTGTCTAAAATACCAGCAAAGATAAAAATATAGCCCTGCTTTATAAATAGAAAAATATCATCTTTTCTTTAAATAATTATACTAAAAATATTTTATTTATTCAATTATTTTGCTTTTAAAAACATGTTAGCAATGAAATTGTTCCTATGATTATAGCCCAAGAGGGTTTTAGGTTATCTAACTTGAAAGCTGTCATGGAAAATTTTTCTTAAAAATCATAAAAAGATGAAAATTTAAAAAAAAACAAGTAGTTGTAAAATTTTAAAAAGATATCTTACACCCGTGTGATGACACTTATATGTATCCATTAAAACAAATAAGTATACAGTTAGTGTTTCATAAGGATTGCATGAAAAAGAATTTTAAATGAACAAATTTACCATCCTTCTTGAGGTGGTACAAATTTTCAGAAAAACTTTCTCGTAACAAAACAGTAGAATCATTATATTAATATATTACATGTTATGTTAAAATTATTAATTATCAATTATTAAATATTAATTGTTAAGTTAGTTCAAATAAAATATAACTGTTTTCCTCTTTAAAGATGAATTAAATAAAATATCATTCAATAAACTCAGAATAATGGGGCACCCATGGGTAAGATAAATAAAATTCCATTCATTAATTTTTTCTGATTATAATTTGTGATTATCAACAATTCAACAGAAAGAAAAATCTACTTTATACAAAAAAATGAGCCATGATATTCAATTATAAGATAAATTTCAAATAATTAAAAAGGCCAAGGTCATTTGCTTTGAAAAACATTGACTTGAGTTATATTCCTGAAATATTATTGAAACCTCACACATACATAATATCTAAATTTCGAATTATCATTGTTGTTACAGTATGGGGACTTGAGATTCTATTTAATATTTGCTATTGATCTTGCTTCTGAAAACTGGAGTTTTGCCAAAACATTTTATAAGTCTGAAATACTTTATTTGGAACTGTAAAATATACGACTGTTGTCCGCAAAACTATTACGATAAAATACAGTATGTAAAATTCAATGTCAACATATAAAATTTGTATAGGCTAAATCGCTTTCACTGGGTGTTTGTTCTGTATAATACATGTTTAATCTAAGGGCTGTTCCATAAAAAATATCAATAGGCCCCAGGGAAGGCACTTTGAAATCTTAACAAGATGTGATCGTCAAATACGTTTTTGTAAATTGAAAATGTAAGTGATATTCTAAATTTGCTTCAATAGGTGGTTACCCTCCCTGGGTACCATGTATGTTTTATGGAACAACCCTAACTTTAAAAAAAAAATCAATAAATCATTTTCATATAATGTTAACAAACTATTTAAAAGTACAATGATATATATATATACAGATTTCTTATATTATTTTTAAGATTTTATACTTTTTATTAAAAATTAAATGTGTTTTAACATTGCCTGAAAATATTCTGAAAAGCATTATTTTCAAAAATTGCAAAAAAAACAATATAAAAGTTTATAGCATAATACACTATTTAAATCTTTTTCTTTTAATTGGGAAAATCATGACTTTAAAATTTTTGCTTTAATGAATTAATATAAATAAATACATAATATTAGAAAATTATCACACAAAGATTAACTTTTATTTACAATATATTTTCATCTTATAGATTAAAATTTTCTCATAACCACATTTTGGGTTAACATAAAACAAGGCTCTATCCAACATTAACTATAAAATTGTCACTAAATGGAGGGCTTAAAGCCTTTCTCCAGCTATCTTCTTATTGCATTAACATAAACATGGGAAAAAATTACCCCTAATAATAGTAAAATTATTATAAAATCTACAGCTTTCTTCTAACGGAATTACAATTCATAAAACATGGAAAAAACAAATGAACCCCAAATAAAATCATACTAAAATTGTCATAAAACCAATGGTTCCAAACCTCTTTCAATTTTGACCAGGTTATTTCTGAGATTCAAGTAATTCCTTCATTTCTCTGAAAGTATCAAATAACTGGTCCATAAAAAGACTGGAATTTGTTGCCTTGGTTGATATCTTGGATGAGACGTGGAAAAATAACTTCCTGTCTCCTGGAATCATGTACGACACTCCATAGCCGTCATCTGACACAGGACCAAAACCACCTCCAGGGCACAGCTGCAATAGGAAATGTATATATTGTCAAAATATAAATAAATTTGGAAAACTGTTAGCAGACCAACAAATGCATACTAAAACTTTCCCATTTGTATAGATACAGTTGACTCTCGTTATCTTGCAGTCAGCCAGACCAGAGAAATATTTAGAGATACCTGTAGTCTGACTCAAACGAATACTGGAAGTTTGACAGACCAGGGGACACAACTCTTGCTTAGCGTTGTAAGGCTTAAATAAAGCTGTTCATTCTCGTATACAAGATTTCAACTCATCCAATTTCGACTAATCAGGAGTCATAATAAATATATTTACATGGAACAAGGTTCAGAATCAGGAAAATTTTGGAGATAAAAATGAAAAGAAAGGAAAATTTAAAGCAGGAAAGTAAAAGTCACCCATTTTGTCACCATTTTTCATATATTTTCAAATGAGAGATGTCTCAACTGTTGGCAGAAAATTTTAAATGACAATCTGATGGACAGCAAAATTGCTCATTAATTCGCTGGACCATGACCAAGGGCAAGGTCTCAAAATAGTCAAACTGATAGTAATGCAACTTTTTCAAAAAAATCATTATTCTATCACAAAGAGTTCCTATCAAACTGACTTAAGCAGAAAACTTAACATTGAAAATTGCTTATTAATGGAAAGTTGCTGGACCATGACCTAGGGGACAGAACCTTCGAGAAGTTGTCAAACTGATATGTACTGATAGTAATGCAACTTTATACAAAATATCATTAATCTATCACAAGTAGTTCCTATCAAACAAACTTAAGCAGAAACTTAACAATTGTTGACATATCCACCGCCCCTGGAAAAGCAATACATCTGTCTTGCGATACAAAAAGTACAGCATTCACTATCAAAGTGGAATTTAGTAAAGAATAATTTGAGATGGATAAATAAACTCATCATAGATACCAGGCTTAAAATTTTGTACATCAGAAGCGTGTTTCGTCTACAAAATATTCATTAGTAATGATCGAATAAAAAAAGTAAAAAAGGTCAAATAAAGAATGAAGCTGAAGAGCATTGAGGACCCAAAATTCCAAGAGGTCTTGCCAAATACAGCTAGGTTAATCTATTTGTTGGGTAGAAATCCGTGGTTTTTATTGAAAAATTCAAACTTTCATTTGCATATTGAGAAATACCAGGATTGTTAATGTCACATTTAAATTTCTGCAGCTTTTGTTTTTTGAAAATATATTTCAATTCATCTTAATTTGCATCATTATAGAAATACTTACAACATTTTGAAATTCGATATTATTACAGTCGGGACTGGTGGGGATCTGTTGCTGTGGTTGTTGACTGGTTGACAGAGTCCATGGTATGGTCAGCGCATGCTTCAGAAAATCACACTCCTGTCAGTATAAGTGTATTTTATCATTTATTAAATAGAAACCAGAAAACTGACGATGTGAAGCACAAATAATTAATTCTGATACAAGCATGCCAATACACTATAAAATTGGGTTTCAGGTTTAAAAAAAATCAAGGTATGTCCAAAGTGTTAACTGATTTGACAAATAATATTCTCTTATGGTTGTGACCAGTCATCTAATTCCCACGTAAAAAGATATTTCCCAAAGACACAAGTATAGTCCCTCTTTCTGTAGAATTTAAAGGTAACATAATACAGAAAGTACCAGAATATAAATGTTTAGGTTGCTAATTAAAGTGCAATGGTAACCTCAAACCAGGCTTCGGGTAATTGTAATTGTAATCATTAATCAGATGTAATCAATTACAATTTTTCAAGTAATCATTGTAATCATTAATCAGCCAAAAATCTGATTACATGTAATTTAATTCAATGAATTACTTTTCAAAATACCTTGTAATCCTGATTACTTTTGATTACACTGATTAAAATGAAAAAATGGGATGCAGTTGATGCCCCCGCTTGCATATAACGTTATAAAGGGACATAACTCAAGAACGGTAAAAGTGACCAACCCAAATTTGAACTTGATCTGTGTTTTGTGGCAATAAGCATTGTGTATAAGTTTCATAACATTTGGTTGAGGCAAACTAAAGTTAGAGAACAGAAACTAATTTTGGGACATACTAATGGACAAGGGTAACATTTAATGTCCCCTCCACCGTTGCGAGGGCATAAAAATTCTCAAATTGTGTTTATGGTCAATATATATATATATCATGTCTTAAATGAAAAGTTTTATTATTTATATTCAATAAATATATAATTTGTTGAAATAGTTTTACTTTAAGCATGTTAAAATATTATGAAATATGGATATTGAGTGGTGGATAGAGGTCTCTATTTTTATATATACATGTACATGTAGTTTAATACCCACAAAATGTTATTTCAATGAAGTTTTTTAAACTTGTTTTGTGAGGACATCATTACATGTTGAAAGGTAGAAATGTCTTGTGTATTGAGTAAAACTCACTGGTATAGAAATTTAGTTTCTCTCATTCCAATGGCTTTTGGCAAAACTTATTCAAGACTGGCCATATGCATAGCGAGTTCTTATCAGCATTTTTAGCTATATATGTGTACAGTGAATTAGTTGATTCAACATAGTCTCGAAGAGCTGACAAAAAAAGCTACAAAAGTATCATTTTCCTTTAGAGCAAAGACAGTCTCTCTGGGCATTTTACATATTTCGTCATTAGATAATCTCTCTGATAAATTGGTCAAACTCATTTTGACTTACAACTCTGAAATTTATCTTATTGATTATTTTCTTGTGTACCATAGGTCAAAGCATAGAGTTGCCCAAAGAAATGGTGACATTAACCATCTCAGCTTTATTGACAAAACACCCTTTGAAAAAAAATCCATCTAACTTTTTGTAAATACCTTCTTGGAACCAAGAAGACATCATCAAATATAGGTCTGAGATTGGAACTAGGTAGATTTTCGATTGAAAATTTTATTATAACCCAATCTGTTTTATATCTTGCTAGACTAATATAAATCATTTAAACCCATTATTGAAAGAGTCCTTCCAACTTTCGAAATCCCTTGATTTACAAGGTGTATATTCTTGCTATACATATTCCAAGAACGTCTTACCAGACAATAACCTTAAAGACAAAGTGGCCAACTGTAAGAATATAACAGATGTAAAGCATTTAAAATCAGAAATTAAAAATGAAATAAATGACTATTTTAAAGATTTATATAAAGTAAAATGGAAAAAATCGACAAGAGTAGCAAATTTTTTCTGTATAAAAAATTAAAACCTTCACTTGAAGCAAATTTTTACCTATTGTTTAATGATTTTTCTATCAGGAATGTTTTTACAAAACTTTGCATAAGTGATTATGTTCTTGAAATAGAAAATGGTCGTTACATTAAAATTCCTCAAGAAACAAAACTTCCAACGTCATCAAAGTCATCAAAGATGAATCTCATTATATTCTTAATTGCAAGGTATTAAAACTAGAATATCAGACAAAATCTATTTAATGATATACAAATAGATGATGAAAATTTCATTCATTTCCCTGATGAACAAAAATGATTTCATTAACAGTCAACCCTCATTATCTTGAAGTCAGCCAGACCAGAGAAGTACTTAGAGATACCCGTAGTTCAACTCAAACCAATACCGGAAGTTTGATAGACCAAGGGACACAACTCTTGCTTAGCTTTTTATATATAATAAGGCTAAAACAAATCCAGATGAAAATTGGTAGGGGATTGATATTCTGGTCTAAGATTGATGCATCTGTATTTAATAGTTGTTTATTATTAGAATAAAATTATATTTTTTTGTTTCCTAGTAATTTCTTCGTACAGTAACAAGTTTTCCTGTCTTTTAGTTGAGTGAAAAATTTTCAATCGATCAGTATGACTTTTAAGTTCACAAATTATTCATTCTCGTATACAAGAGATTTGAGAAAATTTAGATTTCTTATTGTTTTCTTTTATTTCAATCTATTTCGGCATGAGAAAATACAAAACACTGATTGAGTTGTTTTGATCACTTAATCCTCACATAATGCACAACCTAGTTCATTATGTATGATTATGTTCAATTGATATTAAAACATTTTAACAATTTTTCATAATCTATAACAATGTATCCCTAATTATTTATTACGGTGATCAAAGAAAATCTTAGGTAAACACTTGTGGGAAAAGAATGTCATAAATCAATGCAGTAAATACTGGAAATTTAATTACAGGTGTATTGTCAGATTAACTTGTCAATCTATTGAAACCCCCAGGATCATGTTTTGACATAATATGTGTATTAGTTTGAAGTCATTGAAATATTTCGAGATACCTGTAGTTCGACTCAAACGAAAACTGGAAGTTTGACAGACCAAGGGACACAACTCTTGCTTAACTTGGTAAGGCTTAAATAAATCAGGATGAAGATGAGTAGGGGATTGATATTCTGGTCTCAGATTGATGTATTTGTATGTTATGGTCTTTTATTATTATGATAAGATTTTATGTTTTTGTCACTTATTCATTTCTTTGTACAGTTACATTTTTTTCCTGTGAATTGTAGCCGAGAGACTAATTTCCAATTGGTCTTATATCATTCTCGTATACAAGAGTTTAGAAAATTTAGATTTCTTTTCATTTTCTTTTACTTAATCTTTTTCTGCAATTTTTCATAAACCATTACAATATATCACTAATTACTTATCATGGATAATCTTAGGTAAACACTTGTGGAAAAATAATGTTATAAATCAATACAGTGGTCAGTGCCGGATATTTAATTACACGTGTATTGTCAGATTAACTCTTCAATCCATTTAAATCCCCGAGGCCATGTTTTGACATAGGTGTATTAGTTCGAGATAAATAATGAATTTTGAATGCTTTTGTTAACCTCGGGGTCGTAAATTGAGTTCAAGTCAACCGAAATTTCGACTCATCCAATTTCAACTCAGCAGGAGTCGAAATACATATATTCATATGGAACAAAGTTCGGGACCACGAGAAAACTTCGACTCATCCAAAATTTCGAGTCAACCAAGTTCGAGATAATGAGAGTTAACTGTATATCATTTTAGTTTATATTTTCTAAATCTTATTGTTGCTTGCTTAATGTCCAGTGGCAGATATTTATGCATTTTCATTAAGAATTTTAAATTGAAGCAGCTACAAATAAATAAGTGATGATCTACACTATAACTTAAGAGGCAAAGAGATGGCGATCTATAGCTACACTATAACTTACATAGCCCATTCCTTTACTGACAACATATAAGACAAAGAGATGGCAGTCTATAGCTACACTATAACTTACATAGCCCATTCTTTTACTGACAACATACAAGACAAAGAGATGGCGGTCTATGGCTACACTATAACTTACATAGCCCATTCCTTTACTGACAACATATAAGGCAAAGAGATGGTGGTCTATAGCTACACTATAACTTACATAGCCCATTCTTTTACTGACAACATATAAGACAAAGAGATGGTGATCTATAGCTACACTATAACTTACATAGCCCATTCCTTTACTGACAACATATAAGACAAAGAGATGGCAGTCTATAGCTACACTATAACTTACATAGCCCATTCCTTTACTGACAACATATAAGGCAAAGAGATGGCGATCAATAGCTTTTCCATTCATCGCATCACGGTACTGAGTTTGATGTATATCACAGGCACGTTTTAACAGAGTTATCTTCTCCTGAGCTGATTTCTCTTTGTCAAAGTATGCTCTGAAAAAGGGCAAGGTAAAAATACTTCTCTGTAACACATAGTCTATAAAATAAGACTGAAAATGTGACAATGTAAGAAATTCATTAAAGAAATTCAATAATATATTTTACTATGAATTTCAATATCAATAATTATCCACATTAGACTTGTCAAATTCTTTTTTATTGTTCAATTTTCTCAAAATTATATAATTGTAAACTAATCATTATAATGCAACAGCGTTTGTAGTGTTCTTTTGATATGATAACGGCACAATTTCCAAGGCATCAATTCCATGACTGATGGTCAGAAATTGCTTATGCATGTACCGACATCAGATGATTGAATTTAAAGAGAGGCGAAAGATACCAAAGGGACATTCAAACTCATAAGTTGAAAATAAGCTGACAACACCATAGCCAAAAAAGAAAAAGACCAACAGACAAACAACAGTACACAAAACACAACACAGAAACTAAAGACTGAGCAAAACGAACCCCATCAAAAACTGGGGGTGATCCGGAAGAGTAAACAGATCCTGTTCCATATGTGGCACCCGTCGTGTTGCTCATGTTAGTACAAACCCGGTAATAAGTCTAAATCGGTAGGTCACATTCAGGGAAAAGGGGACGGGATTGTAGTTATGACATTTGGAACATATCCGCTATCATCTGTGAAACGGATATTCCATACGGTCAACCAACTCATCTATGTTTAGCATTGTTTTCTTTCAGTTGCATTAGAATGCAGATAATAGCATTGTATTTGAAGATTTGTGAGCATCAAATTTTGCTTTGATGGTAACAATATCTGTATATAAGCTAATAATTTACAAAATTCAATGTGAGTTTTTTTTTTTTCAGTCATTATAATTGTTGCAAACAGTTGACTGATTTTCTTCTGACAAATAAAGTGAGCTCTATGGTTACACAACATACCGGACAAATTTGGTGGATTCTGTTGTCACAGATCTGACTGTGTCAGTCCTCCCCAGTAAGTACAATCTAGTCATGGATGACTCATATGTTAGAGCAAATTTCCCAGCATTCCTATAATAGGTCAACTGAAGAGCCATCTGTATGTAGGCATCAGGACTTATCTAAAAAAGTGGTAACATCTCTCAATATATATTTAAATTAAAGTAAGATGATGTGGTATGATTGCCAATGAAAAAAGTTTCCATCAGAGACCAAATGACATAGAAGTTAGCATTTATAAGTCACAATACTGGTTCAACAATGAGCAAAATCCATACCACATAGCATGCTGTATAAAACCCCTACAAGAGTAAGAGGTATTTGAGCAAGAGTTATTTCCCTGTTGTAGCCATATTGGAGGACATTTAGAAATTATAAAAGGTTGTTTTCTGAACAATTTGATTTTGTTTAAGCCTTGTATAATTCACCACTGCTATCTAGTAAGGATCTCAGGCAAGCTTGTACCAAATGTTTTAATTTAGTTAGTCAAATCAGAAATTCAACCACTTTGCCCTCCAAGATGTCAGCCAAGGGGAAATAATCCAACTCAAATTACTTCTTATCAAAAGCTATCTATAATTTAGTTACTACCACTGATCATGGAATGTTACTTGACAATGAAAAGGTTGTTATTTGTGTTTAAAAGCTGATAAAGAAAATAAAAAAGAGTGTTGGATGACCTATTTCACAATTGCCATCAATTAAGATAAATAACTCAATCTTTAATGGCTTTATATAAAGGTCAATTTTGGAACCAGATAAAAACAAAAAACTTAAAAGAGAGGTGACCATTAAATTGCCGCAAACTATCACACACAACTTGAAATTGCCAGAGTTGCCCTAGACATTTTCAACAAGTGACAAAAAAGCTTTTTTCGAAATTCCTGTAGCGCAAAATGGTGTGCTGATTGTATACCAAAAGGGATTATACACAACTGATTACGGTAATGACAATTAAGTTTTAAAAGATACATAAGACTTACCTTACATGACTTCATAAATCCTTTACCATAAAGGTTGAATTCTTTCACAATGAGATCTATATCATTTATATTCTGTAAACAAGATATATAAACAAATTATGCAATCAAAATTCAAAGCCATTTCGTGAATCGAGTCTTTGTGAAATGCACCATAATGGCATCCCCTAAACTCTTCTTAACCCAAGAGACAAACTAATGTTTACTTAAAAACATATGAAAGTCTTTGTTTCATTAATGCAGACAAAGAACTAATTGTTCATAGCAGTACATACCGATAATATCAATGTTCTTCTTGTCAGTAATAAACTGATCTTGAAAACAAAAAATTGATAATATGATATGAGTTGTCACAAGTTATCAACAGGTTTTAGAACTGTGTTCTAGTCTCACTGTCTCAACATATCAGTAGTTTCTTTAACATCTGTAAGAGAATAATTTATATGCAAAGAAAAATTTACAGCAATTTCCTGCTTAGTGAAAATATTTCAGGTCTCTAAGAAATTACAGTCCTCTAAAAAATCATAATAATAATTTTTGCGTATTAACATGTTTAAACTACATTGTACATACACATTTGTAAGTACTAAAAAACTCTGTACTGTTTCAGTGTTTTTATCTGTCTTGACCATTTCCAGACATACTTTCAATATACATGATATATTATCCAAATGAGTTTATAATTGACTGAACTCATCACAAAAATCAATGTGCAACCAAAATTAGCCAAGATCAAAATGTGTGTTGTAGAAAACATGTAACTTGTTTGCATGTTGTTCTAGATACAATAAAGGTAGACCTACGTTCCCTAAATGGAACGATGTCAATAACAATCAGATAGACCAGGATTAAATTCCCTATTCTGATTCTAATTAATCTTTTTTGTGTTACATCAACCAGGGAACAGTATATCTAACACTAGTCAATAGTCAATATATATATTGCTGCGTCAACCACTCAAGTTTCTATTTCCAATAATGGTTTATGCTCCCTAAAAATCAATGTGCAATAAAATAATAACTATGATTTTTAGGGAAGATCAAAATTTGTATTTTAGAATGCATGCAACTTGTAGACCCAAAATCTTGCATGTTGTTCTAGTTACAAAAATAATAAACCTACGTTCCCTGGATGAAACGATGTCAACATTAATCAGATAGACCCGGGCAAAAATCCCTATTCTGATTTTACTTAATTTTATTTGTGTTGCATGCATCAACCACTTTCTATTTTCAATTCCCTAAATGGAAGGTTAACCAAATAAACAATCAGTTCTGGGCAAATTTCCTATTCTGATTGTAATTCATCTAACTACTTTAAATAGTAGTAACAATAATGGTCTACGCTCCCTGTATGGAACGTTATCCAAATAACATTCAGATATGGGCAAAATCCCTATTCTGATTAAAATTTATCTAACCACTTATGGTTCTAATGACAATAATGGTCTACACTCCCATATAGAACGTTATCCACATTAAAATAATCAGATCTGGTCAAAATAACTATTCTGATTGTTATATAGTGTTATGTTTAATCATGACCGTGAGTCATGTAAACAATCAACTCTTTCCGAACTTTCCACTTGACCCTTTTCATAGATTGCTCTAAACAGCTAAAATTCAGTCAGCATGGAAGAAGAATTTTAACTTCCGTTTCTTTTTAAAACGAAGTACTCATGTAACATGTCCGATTTTGACATAAATGATCATAAATATTCTTTCTGCCTTTCCTCGCACCAGTCAAGTGCTTGAAAATGGCGGCTAAACAAAGGTTAATTTCTAGGTCGTCATTGTTACAGACTCGTAATGTTGACTAAACGCTCATATCAAAAGAGCTGTGTTAACGATAATTCCATAGAATTAATCGTAAAAATATACTCCAAATTCAAATAATATTTGTATAAAACATAAGGATTTTCAACAGTAGGACTGTTAAAAATCCTTGTCGACGAGAAACATGCATTCACTTGAACTAAAAAATTAAAACTGAAGTTACTGTATGTACACAGGTAAATTATGACGTAGCTGAGTACATCTCATGGATGTATTTTTAATCACCTAGTTAATTGCGATGAGAATATGTTATGAAGGCAAACATATTCTATATAATATTATATGTTATTCAGTTCTCAGACAGGGCATATAATGTGACATTCCAGGCTAAGACTTTATATTCCCTGCGCCGAAGGCGAAGGGGATATAAACCCTAAGCCGGGAATGTCACATTATATACCCTGTCTGAGACCTGAATAACACATTTATTACGGATTACCCCTGCCTTAATGGGTTTTCGAGTACCCGATATTTGTTAAACATTCACCATGCAGTATATATATTTTCTGCATACGTTAGGGATTTTGTAATTTGCTGTGAATATATTTTTAAGACGTTAATTTAGTATTTGATGTGTAAATCACGTGAATTTAAATTAAAAAACGTATTATTGATGGATACACGTCATTATTATTCCTCTGTGAGCCTCTGGCATTCTGTATAGCTTAAGAATACGTCACATAGTAAGTTCGTTATGATGACGTTGTCGAGGTTCCAATGGGGGTAAAAAACGTCGTATATACCAGGGGTTCAAATTAACATTAGGAACTGGAAGGTCCAGGACCTTTCAAACTCCAAACTCAAAGGTCCACAACCTAATTCCCAGGTCCTACTTTTATATAAAATATTTCAAAACTCATAAACTCATCTCGTTTGCATACCCCAAGGGTGACTGGGGAATAGAAGTATGGTCACCATTGGTCTTCCTCCGACCGGCAGTAAAACCCGTGCCAAAGTGGGGCGTCCGTTTGGCTGTGCGGGATGTACAAGTTTGCAGCCACGTCCGGTCAGAATGGGGACGTTAAATCCGATGCCTCGTGTAAAAAAGTGCCACGCTCTTTGCACGTTAAGAACCCTTGCAACAACTCTTTGAGGGGTCCCTAGGTGACCTGTTGCAAGGCTAAATTTCTGTCCCTATCCAATATACCCTCATTTCCCATGGCAGTCTAAATTTCTCCGACCTTAATCCCTTAATCTATTACAGAACCTACCTATTGTATTTATTGTGATCTTGTTCTCGTCCTGAATATGCATGAAATATTTGCCACTGGAAGTTAAGCAACCAACAGTCAATAGTTTCTCATATAATGGACTCTCCAGCGTATAAACAGTTCACAACCTCCAATATTGAAGAACTGCTTACCAATATCAACACCATTTTTGCTATGGATTTCATGAATAAATTCATGGTCACTGAAGGGTTTCCCTTTTTTTGCAACTGTATGTAGTGTTTAAGAGAACTTTATATCTATTTAAAAGATCATGCTTACATTGCTGCTTGAGAAAACATTGTCCAAGTTTAGTGTCTGACAATAAATCTTTAAGACTTAAAATTTGGGTCACTTTCATGGATCCACTGCTTTAAACAAGCAAAACAAACAAAAGTTACTTCAGTTATTTTGATTGGATCTATTTTAAGATTTTGTGTTCCCCTTACAAGTGCACTTTCTTTTTCTGAACGGGTGGGGAACTTTTGGCAGTATGTACATGACATTAAAACAGTCAAAATATAGCCACGGTCGATCGATTTTCCAGAGGGGCTTAAATTTCCGTTCCTGTTTTTCACGATCGTCTTTTAGTCTTTAGTCTTTCATGGTTCCGGAAGCTTTCGAAAGTGGAGACAAGGCGATCGTTCTGTCAATGAGACTTGAATTTTCGCACATGTTTCTCGCGATCACGACTTTTCTCCTTGTAAAACTTTCATAGCTTCAATGTCGGACTTCTTTTGTTTAGCTACACCGAAGAAGTCAAAATTTCACCTGCCTCACCTGTTTTCTCTTAAAGGCGTGGCCCTAAGCGAAACAAACTCATGGTTTAGCAACGTTTCGTTAATATGATAAACGCAGATCTCGACGAAAGCACCCATAAAAATTGTCATCGGACATACTATTAACGAATGAGGAAGTAGATCACTAAGTTGAAATAAATTTTAGCACAAAGCTTATTTATCGTGACTCATTACATCAAATTACGAGTTATAACAAAGTGTTTCATACTGACATTCATCATATATGTTTTCTGAAACTTGAAAATCGAAAGTCCGTCGGGTGCAGCTAATAACCAAATCGGAAGTCCGACCGTAAATCTTATTGGTCCCGGACCTCGGACCACCGCTAATTTGAACCCCTGATATACCCCGGCAGTTTCCTGAATATATGCTGACATCTCTGTGTTGTTATCCAATCACAAATCTCGACACATTTGTAATCCGTCATATTAAAGTATATCTAACCAAATTCATATAAAATAAATGAATCCACTGTACTGTGGCTTAGAAAAATAAGAAAAGATTTTGTATTTAATACTCTGTAAAAATCTGAGTTGCATATGACTGAAATGACAAATTCCATCTGAACTAAAGTGTATATACTGTAATGTTGTCATACCTGAGTAACAGTTAACTGAGCAGATTTAATAGCAGTTGACAAATCATTGTTCATTTCCCAGACAAGTCTCTGTGGCTTTACAAACACCTGCTGTGAGTCACTGTCTATAAAGTGTCCTTTCTCATCAAAACCACAAAGCTCTAGTGATCTAAACAATACAGGATTTAGTTATTATTAGATTTTATAAATAGCTATTACAATCAATCTGCAAAATTAAAATGCTACTTTTTGATATTTAAGAAGATACTGTAATGCACACATTGTTTGCATGAAGTTATTATTTGCTTACTACATATGATAAAAAAAATAAAATGGGTTTATAATTCAAAGAATAACATATCAAAATATGACATCTTTATAAACGTTGCTGCAACTCTATAATAAAACTTTACAAAATGATACCCTTGCTCCATTACCTTTTAGATGTTACATTGACTTATCTCCCTTTGAAGATGTCTGACAGGAACTATCATACTTCATACACTACGTTATGTGGTGTCATACCCTTGAGCAAAGTTTCATCGAAATCCATGTAATGGAATTGAAGCTGCATTTACAAGTCAGATTCATAGACAAACAGATGGATAGAATGGTTCCAATCACCAACTTAGATTGATTCATTGATTGGTGTTGTGCAATTTCCTGATGCTCATTTTTTATTGGTGGAGGAAACCAGACAACCCAGAGAGAACCTTAGACCTTTGGTAGGAAAACTGACAATCCTAGTCAATCAAGATTGGAGTTGAGTGCACCAGCCATATGCGGGATTTGAACTCTCAACCTCAGTGTTGATAGGCTACTGATACAGTAGTTCGACTACCGAGACCACTTGGCCACCGAGGCCACTTGGGATGGGGGAGGGTGAGTGTAAACCTAGTTTTAGTACTTACTCCTCTGTCATATTGTACTCTGCTAAATGTGCCAACACTGGAGCATCAGCGTAGGAATGTTCACAATTGAGTCCCATTCTACCGTTAGGGAAGGTGATCACGTTCAGAGACTTGTCAAACCAGATAGATTTTCCGTCACCACACATCAGGAACTTGGCACGGCTAGAAAAATCATCCCTGTTTTCATGGTGAAGAGTTACCTACAATGTTATACAAAATTATTGAAAATAAAGAATGCAAATTTATGATCGGTCTGGTCATGTCTGAGAGAAACTAATGAAACAAAATATAGTGACACAGAAATATTTCTTCATAGTCCGTATATATTTATACTTACACAGAATATAGCTGATTCTACAATATCTAGCGAGTCTTTATTGACCCCTGAAGAGAACTGTTCAGCTCTGACTTTGGCCCATGTTGGTCTCTCTATTCCTGTTAATGCTGATATAGATTTCGCAGAGTCTGATATACTATCTAATTAAAAGAAAAAAAAAATCATTCATATAATATACAAATTCCTTCAGGCAAAGTTGATCTTGGATAGTCTGGTGATTCTTTATTTGTTTATATTAGCATTTCATTTATTCAGGTAATTATACATTCTTGGTTCCAAATTTTTGAGTTTTTAGTATTGGTAAATCCACAAAAGCATTACAGATGCATCAAATTTATAAAGTGTCATGTTCATTTATTATAGCATGTGTGAAAACTTATGAAATACTTATAATCTAATACACTAGACCAGGGCTTCCAAAATTTTTTGAGCCAGCCGGACATTTCATATCTTATCCCGATTTTAAATCCCTTTAGACTTAGTAAATAAGGCAACTATGATAATCAGTTGGCCATCATATATGATATAACCAATGATTGACATTAAAACGATAATAAACTTTACTTTGATATAAATTCGATGTTCTGACGTAAAGTGTTAAACTGAAAGTGCAGCATTGGAAGTGTGCAACATCAGCGTACTAATTCTGCCTAATTCTGCCTTAGACTCTTTATTTGTGCAAAATAACGTTGTCAAAAACTTTACTTTCGTTTTTAAAATCACATTTTCCTAATGCCGGATGTTGACTAGACAATGGTAAATCACGGATCAGAGACGGATACGTAATATCCGTGTAAGTTTACGATTGAGTTAAGTAGCCTTTCCAAGTTATTTCTTCAAGAAAATACTCAAAATGAACGTTAGATAAAGGTATCAATGATAATTTTAGCATTATTGAAGAATTAGGATGCATAATTAAATTTCCCACCAACGCACAATATAGACACATGCGCACATGTGTACTAGTTCAAACAACATGGTTCTGACGATTATTCGTTTAAAACCTTTTCCAATTTTTCATCAAATCATATTTATTAACGTATTTCTTATAATTTCAAACTTTTAGACTGAATTAATTAGAGGCGACCTGCTGAAATGTAAGAAAATAACTTTGAATACCCTTTAGCGTACCCCAGTATTTAACACGATGTACAGTGTTTATAATGAATATCGTACAAATTCGAATTCATTTATAAATATTCTTATTTGAAGAATTATTTTAAAATCTAAGGATACTTTTTTTAAAACTGAATGCTCATTTACAATAATATCTACAAAGCGTAATTAAATAGGATGTTGTTCCATACACGCTTACATGTTTGACCTCGTTTACCTGATCACCTTTATGTCCATTGTTATGCATCATCAATTCTTTTGATTAAGACAAGCTAAGGTCTCTTATCAAAGGTAGTGACATGTAATCAGTGAATGATTCATGGCTTCATTATTACTTTTTAAAGGGATAATTGTTTGACGGCTTGTTGTTTTTTTAAATAAAAGAACAAATGTTTTTTTCTTCTTTTTATTGATGTACCAAGCCGTGCATTTATGTACCCAGAGGATTAGACCAACTGAGACACTTCAAAGTATGAAATATGCTGCATCATGATCTGTTTAATTAAACCCAAATATGACCGAAATATGCTTGTGAAATAGATTGCCACAATTATAAACTATAATGCCCAAACAGACATTTTTACCGATCGATAGTTGGTAAAAAAAGTGAAATGACCGTTTTATGAAAATGCATTGAATAACAAAAGGTGGCAAACCTATGATATTTGACCGTTTGAGGCTGAGAGCAGCCGGACTTTTTATATAAATTTCAGTCAAGTCCGGAATATATGACCGTTTTGGAAGCCATGCACTAGACCCATGTTTTGTCTCCATAAATTGATAAAACTCAGCAGTGGTGCTTGTATCAAAGCAGATGGAAGACAAAATCTGTTGCAATATGGAATAGTATTGAAAATTAAAAATTCCAAAAGAGTTGTTCTTAATCTGGCAAAGATCACCCATGCATTGGGGTTGAAAAAATCTTTTGTATTTCTAATGAATTTACCATTTTATGAACAATAAATTTACAGAAGATGACAGCATCAATAGTTTTTCATTTCAGCTGGTGAAACCCTAGGGGACAAAAAGCCCACAGGATTTTTAAAATTTACAACATAAAACATCAACTATTTAGTTACAGACATATAATAAAATGCTCCGCAGGGCGCAGCTTGATACGACAGCAGAGTTGGGGCAAGTATGGACACAACATTCAAGCTTGATACAGCTCTGAATTTGGATTGTGATTAAATACTTGACACAGCATAGGTTTCTGACACAGAATGAATGTGGTCTAAGAACTTAAAAATTTTAAATTGGACATTTACCTATGATGGTCCAATATCCAAAATCTAAATACATGGTGAGATTCAGCAAATCAAAGAACCCCAAGAATTCAATTTTTGTGAAAATCAAACTAAGTTTAATTTTGGACCCTTTGGACCTTAATGTAGACCAATTTGAAAATGGGACAATACTGTGCAATTAAAAATTTCTTGCTATTGCGCAATACTGTGCAATTGGATATTTTTCTTGCTATTGCGCAATACTGTGCAATTGAAGATTTCTTGCTATTGCGCAATACTGTGCAATTGAAAATTTCTTGCTAATGCACAATACTTAATACAATAATTTTCAAATCCTGTTTGGTGTGTATCTCCTGCCATATCATTATTATTTGCTTTTAAATATAAATCAGAAATTACCAACTTAAAATGGAAAATTTTAAAGAAAAAAAAAGGAAAAAAATTAAAAATCCTCCCCCCCCCCCAATTCTTTGAACCCCCTTATGATTCATCACCCCCAAACTCAATCCCAGCCTTCCCTTTGTGGTATGGTACCTTGCAGTACAATTTCAGAGAGATCCATACACTTGAACACAAGTTATTGTCTGGAAACTAGAAAAATGCTTATTTTTGGCCCCTTTTTCCTAAACGTTTTGGGCAATTACCCCCAAACTCAATTCTAGCTTTCCCTTTGTGATATGGAACCTTGTAGTACAATTTCAGAAAGATCCATACACTTTCACACAAGTTATTGTCATGAAACTAGAAAAATGCTTGTTTTTTGCCCCTTTTTTGGCCCCTAATTCATAAAATTTGGAAGTAATTACCCCCAAAATCAATCCCTGCATTCCCTTGTTGATATGGAACCTTGTAGTACAATGTCAGAGAGATCCATACACTAACACACAAGTTATGTCTGGAAGTTACAAAAATGCTTATTTTTGGCCCCTTTTTGGCTCCTAATTCCTTAACTGTTGGTACCATAACCCCCAAAATCAATCCCAACCTTCCTTTTGTGGTATTGAACCTTATTGTAAAATTTCATAGAGATCCATTCACTTAAACTAAAGTTAGAGTGCGAAAACCAATGTGTCTTTGGACGACGACAACTCCGGACGACGACGACGACAACGACGTCATACCAATATACAACCGCAAAATTTTTTTGCGGTCGTATAAAACTGATTCATGTAACCTTGGAAGGAACGGCCAAGATTACAAATTGCTCATGTAGGCTAATCAACCCAGGCTAACAGGAATTAACTCTTACTTACTCAAATTGTGCAAGCAAAAATCATGGAGTCACTTTTTTAAAATGCCCATTCACTGTGGAGACATTGATTGTTTGATTTAAAAATGTGAAGTGGCAAATATTTCATGCATTTTCAGAACAAAACTTAGCTTCTGCAAAGTAGATGGACTGGAACTGGAAAAATGAGTGTATGTTTAATAGGGGCAGAAATTTTGTCAACAGACCACCTACAAACACATCAGACAGTTGTTTAATGTTCAGAAATAATGGTATGGAGCAAGGATGCGGAAATTTTTCTCACAATTTCGGTCATTTTGAAATAACTTAAAAGTTGGTGTCCTTTTTCAAAAAAAAATGTTGAAATCACATTAGATTCGTAGCATCAATGAACTTGTTTTGACTGTTTCATCGCACTCACTTCATGAATTTTCTTACCACTTTTCTTAAAACGTTCAAGAACAGTTAAGGGAAGGCAACAGTTTAAAAGTAAACAATTTTAATGACTCAAAACGGTAAATTTCTCAGACATCGTCAACATTTCTTTCGATATTGAAGACGAAATTAAAACCGATGTTTTGCAAACAGACTAAAGTACGAGTAATTTGGGACTTATTTCTGGGATTCGTTTTGTTTATCAATTTGACAGGAAATCATCAGCTTTTTTTATTTTCTCACCTTTAAAAGTGTTTGAATATTATAGATAATAGTTGCACTTGTTTTATTTAGCATGAAATCATTTTGCATTTTACCATAAAGTGTCTAATCTGCTGAAGAGAATTTCACGCATGGGTATTACATAGTAAATAAAGCATGTGTGTTACTCGTGAAAAATTACTTTATTCTACGTAAATTAAATTAAGTTTTAATTTTTAAATCAGAATTGACGATTGACGTTGCTGAAAAGTAATTAAATAATGAAGATAGTGGTCATGGAATTTTAATTTCTTTATAATATTAGTTCTAAGCTTGTGATCAATGTCAGGTGTGAATTAAAAACACAGGTAAAAAGTGATTAGCGATCATTAGCCAATATTTCCGGAGGTATGGAGACATTGATACATTGGAATTCATGTTTTTGGTAAGGTCAAATATCAATTGGACCTTTTAATTATTGTAGAAATTTTCATTGTGAAAATTGCTCTACCTTGTATTTAAAAATTGGAAATTACTTTTCTTTAGTCACAAATTTGGCTTTGTTTACAAATATTAATCTTCAGAAATTTGACATTTTCATAATTATTAATACAAACGGAAATTTAAATTTCATCTTATTGAAGATAGGTATTTAAATACAGTTAAACCTGCTATAAAGATGACCTCTATTAACCAAAGCATCCTCTTCTTGTCCTTTTATAGTACTGTAAATTCAGAAATTATTGCCTGCATTTATTATTGCGAATTTTGTAGAATTGACTAAAATGCAATTTCAGGAAAATTGCATACAGCTACATGTATCAGATATAAGAATGCGAGTTCTTATTATTGCAGTACTCATTCAGTCTCATTATTAGCATAAATAAAAATCTTGCAATAATTTCTGAATTTATAGTAATACATATGTTTTTTGAACCTAACAAAGGCAACCTCTTTGATAAGGTCAGTTTTTCTATGGAACATGGTTGACTTTCACAGACAATGATAATCTAAGATTCAAAATTCAAATATTACTGTATATTCAGAACTTTTGCATGCATTTTCTATTGATGAAAGATGTACATAAAAGGGAGATTAATTATTGCATGGAAGTAATATTTAAAAGGAATAACGACGAATAATTAGCATGTATTTATGGCCTGCAGAGCTCTGTACTAAAGTCATATGATTTTATCCAATTATAGTCTCAGCGGCAAGACCCCTTTGGTTACTATCTGTGATACCGCGGTTGTAAAATGGCATCTGGAATTTCTTATCAGTCACGTCATTTTATTGAGTCCGGTAATTATAAATCACCTGTGGGAAATCCCTAGTTTATTAATAACAAGGTGGCGATGTAAAATATAAAACTTCTACCTTCAGAAAGAAATCGAATGATGTAAAAAACTTGAAAAACGGACTAGAATTGTTTAAACTACAACAGTTCAACATGGACAATTATATTAATTTTTGCATATTTTTGCTTTTTACTGTTTGTTTTAAACTGATCTAAAAGTGTTTTCCGATTAAAAGCTGATCACGAGTAAAACAGGTAATAATGATGAAGCGATCAGGTTTCATGATGTTGAACAAAATACTGTAGACAAATGTAGACATAGAATATTTTACTGTTGAAATGTGCCAAGTTTATCGAGATTTATAAAAATATTTACTTTCAAGAAATTGATTACATTATTGAAACTGGACAATTAAAATCGGGATGATAAGTTCGTAAACATGTTAAATTTATATCTATTTTAAAAAAGTGTTTACAATTGAATACTTATATTAATTTGGCACGTTACAGCAAAAAGAAAATCAACCAAACAAAATGAGCTTGACGCTATATGTCTAACCGCAAATTATTTTATATGAATAAGTTTATGTACAAATTAAAGAATAGAAACGTTTAAAATTGTGAATATTTAAATTGCCTGGTATACACGAAAGACTTGGATTATTCGTATTTTAACAAAAGGGGGTTGAAACATTTTTTTTGTACAATCATCTTCTTAACTTTTAGAAATGGCTTCTTAATTTACTGGTTTTAAATATTAAAATTGAAAATGATACACCCTTTTTCTTAAATTCCATATGTGATAACTGTCGGCCTAAACTATTAAGATCAAAAAAGACATAAATAGGAAAAATAGACTAAAATCAACATTGAACGACTGACTCTGTTCGGTAGCGTACAGCAGCGGAATGTAACGAATGAACTATTTGGGTTACTTCGTACGTATATACGACAACAACCAGTCTATTCGTAATTTTCCGGCAACACGAAAATGACCGAAAAGTGTCAGTGATTTGATCTATCACATGCTGAATGTCAATTACCATGCCATATATTAAACCAATTAACGAGTTATCAAAAGATGGGCGGTAACGCAGATGAAACCTTTGAAGTGACGATGTTGTTATTCCTTTCAATATTACTTCCATGATTATTGTGACTTCAGAAAAGGCTGCATACAAAATATTGCTCTCAAAATATAAAATGCAAGTTTTTTTTATTTTTGTTTCCTATCTTGTCACAATTTCCCCAATAATAAGAACATAGCAAAAGTTTCTGAATTTACAGAAGATGATGTGGCTGCAATCATGTACATCATTAATCAGATAATTATCATGTGACATTCTTCTTTAACTATAAAAATAAGAAGATGTGATATGATTACTTATGAACACACTCTCCATCAGAGACCAAATGACATATAACTAACCTAATTCTGAATCAGCATCATCTATAATCCACTGTAGAAGTTTTTCTATACTCTGGGGTTGTAAAATTTTCCCCTGGTTGTCATATACATCTACTTTATACATATATCCTTTCCTATATACTACTAAATGCTGAAAAATAGGTAAATATAGCACATGTCTATAATGATCTTTATTGTAACAAGACATATTAAAGATACATATTATTCAATAATTTACTTTGTAAGTGTGTAAACTGAAAACCTCTAATCAAAACAAAAGTGATTGATTATAATTTTGTACACCAGACATACTTTCCGCCTTAAAGACTCATAAGTGACATTCGAATCAAAGAAGTTAAAAATACTAAATAATGTTCGAAGTTGAAGAGCAATGAGGTCCAAATATTCTGAAAGGTCTTGTAAGATTTGATAGGTTTAGCTTTATTATTGCAGGCAATTCTTACAGGTGGATGAAGCTAGAGAATACATCTTGCCTTTGGCAGAAAAACTGACAGTCCTATTCATGTGGGAATCGGAGAAAAACGGACCTTGTCAAAAGTGGGGTTTGAACTCACAACCTCAGTACTGACAGGTATTTTATCACTACAAATAAAATGAAGAATGGAAACATGGAATGTGTTAAAGAGACAACAATCCGACCAAAGAGCAGAAAACAGCCCAGACCACTCGTCCAACAAGGCTCTATATTAAAAAAAAACCTGTAAATTAAAAAAATAATGTTCATGTTTGACATCTTTTATATATAGCAGCAAGAAAATGTTTCCAATGATAAGATTTTGACTTTAACTTACTTTCGATAGAGCTGAATCTACATGGTATAACGTGTCGTTGTCTTCACCTGGTATTCTAAAAAAAAATACACAAAAAGTCAATTTGAATTCGTAATTTACACTCAAGAAATGATCAATGACTTTAAAAGGGGGCGTAATTGCCAAAAACGGAAGATATCTGGCCGAGCTGAACTACCGTGGCAACCAAAAATTTTGTTACATCGATTTCATGCTAAAATAAATGGACAATGTGTCAATGGGACACAGATGATGGCCCCGCTTGCATATAACATTATAAAGGGACATAACTCAAGAACTGTAAAAGTCACACAACCCAAATTCGAACTTGATCTGTGTTTTGTGGTAATAAGTATTGTGTATAAGTTTCATAACTTTTGGTTGAGGCAAACTAAAGTTAGAGAACTGAACCAATTTTGGGACGTACAGACGTACAGATGGACAAGGGTAACACTTAATGCCCCCTCTGCAGTGTTGGGGGCATAAATTTAATATATTTTCCAATCAAAGGATTGAATCTTCCTGAATCTGGCACTGACACTACACCACAGGTAGACTGCTTGAAGTAAGGAGTAGATGAGATAAAATAAGATATATGAAATTGATTGAAGTTCCATCACAAAATGATAAGCGTATCATTTGTATTGTGGAACACAAACAGACTTACACTTGTGCTATACTGTTTATAAATGCAACAACACTATTATAAGAAACTTTTGTCTGTGCATGGTTCGAAATTTCTGTTGCTATTCACTTTTAAGCTTCAGATAATTTTCTATATAAATAGGGGAGGTAACTGCTAACACCACGATACATTTTTGTAGAGAAAACTCTCCAATACAAAGCCCTAAACAACAGAACTGTCTGACCTGGTAACAATGTAAATTATTACTAGAAAATTTTTGCTTTATCATTTTTATTTTATAAAATCTAAAAAAAATCAAATTCTCTGTCGTAAATTTGATTATAAAGAGACATCAGAATAAGGGTCCAGAAAAACACAAAATTTAAATGTTTGGCAAAATAAATCATGAGATTTAAACTATGTGAAATAATCCAGTTTACAGTAGAATACCTTGTTGTAGAGAAAACTCTCTCGTATTGGGCCATACAGACTGGAATGGTCCTGCGTATCAACAAAGGTTCTAACTTCTCTCTGTCTATTAACTGTTTAAACTTGAGATACTGGTAGACAGCATTGGCTGTTCTGTAATACAATCAAAATATGTTGCAGGAAAACATAAACTGGGCAATTCTGAAAAATAAGCTTTATAATAAATTTAGTTTGTTTCCTACTGATGTCCCAAATGAAAAATATTGAATGGTTTTGAAATAACCTTATTCATCTTTTTTCTTATTTTGCTTGTTTTGCTTTTAAGTTCTAAAGAATAAATACTTATCCTTCCAAAATAGCCTCTTCTTGAGATATTGTAATAAGTATTTAGATTAAAATAAACATAACTTTTCACTATTTTCAAATTTGAGAGGCCTGATCATTTTGAGTTCCTTGAAAAACAGGTCAAGTAAATGAAGGCAGAGCATATTATCCATCTTACCTTGCAGTCTGGAACGTAGTAGGCATAAAATAGCTCTGGTCCATTATATAGTAATTACTGTTAATAGGTAGTGGACTTCTTCCCATTAAATAAACATACTTTTCCCTGTAAATAATGGGAGATATGTTTGACAATTTCCAATTCACATTTAAATCGTTATTGTCATTTTTCAATTGAATCAAGCTTTTTGTCAGAAGTTGGAACACATTGGGTCTTCAGTGATTCTGGTTCCAGTATTATACAGAAGTTTGCAATTTACAATCAGTCAATTAACATAAATAGCGCTGTTAGTGTTCACTTTTGAATTATTTCACATTCTGTCATACTAGTGCCTTTTATAGTCTACAATAGGTTATGGGTTTTGCTCATTGTTGAAGACCATAAGGTAACCTACAGTTGTTTAGATTCTTGTCTCTGGTTGATAGTTGTCTCATTGAAAATCTTACCACATCTCCCTATTTTGATTTTAAACTGACAATGGTTAATGTTGTTGTTGTTAATTCTGTCACATATTTTGATGTTTAAGGAAACTGATCTGTAGATGAAGAGTTTATGGTCAAGAATTTCTCATAAAACATGAGTTGGACTCATCTTAGGGTTCTCGGTAAAGTTCCAAGTTGAGTCCTGGACTTACAATTTTGACTGGCACTCACTGAATTCTTAGAAACCTGATTGATTCAATGTTGAGACTCAACACAATTTTGAAATATTGACCAAAGTACATTCCTACAGAGAACCCTGGACTGTTCGGGCTAAAAATAAGGATGGAAAACCCTATATATACATTAGGTTTTCTTTGGTCTTAACCTTTCTTTTATATATATAAAATTAATTTATAATAGCAAAAATAAAGATATTCTCTCCTACCTACTTTTAAACATTGAAACCTTTAACATATGAGCTGTGTCAGATAGAAATCAACCTTATGCAAATAAATATCAATACATCTGTTAACATATTTTGGGTTGAGAAAAAAATCTCCATGCAAAGTATGAAAATTGAGTTGATATAAGAACCCTACAAAACAGACCAAAATTTATCTTTTATTTCTTATTTGAATGTTCCAAAATCAATCAAAGTTTTATACATATAAATGTATACATGCACTTGCATAAGGTTGATATTACAGTACACACAGAGAGTTTGTAATCCCAAACTCCATACACATAATTATTCCTGGTGTGACACCAGGAAACTCCGACATCCCTCCCTAAATTCTCGGAGAAATTTGGGAGTATTCCTCCAACTTCGCGTAAATTCGCTACCTTTTGTTTATTGTATTAGCGACATCTCTCCTTTCCGTGTGACGGTGTCACACCAGGTAATTAATTGCCCTAATCCTTCTGATCTATGCCGGCACACGACAGTCAAGGTATGTGAGATTTCTAATGTAATTAAACAGTTGTATTTCCTGTCTATTGATAATCAGGTTATATATCTGATTGCTTGAAACAAATAAAAGATTAAAAAGCAAAACGTTATTGTTAATTCTTTCAATTACACTGTACATTTAAAATTAGTTTTATTAAAAACAACTATATGATTTTGACCTCGGTTTTTGTCAGTCAATAAATGTTTAATTTACAAAAGAGATATAATTGTGTAAAATAAACGGAGACTAACGCTGAATAAATGTGGGCAGTTTGAAGAAAATTACGTCTCAAAGTTTTGTATACAAGATAAAAAAGAAAATATTATTCACTATTCGTTATGCTAATAAGTCTACGCCATTTTCATTTTACGATTACATAATTGCTTGAAAAAATAAAAGATTTAAAAGCAAAATGTTCTTGCTAATTCTTTCAATTGCATTAAAGTTTTATAAAATAAAACTATACCTGATTTTGACCTCGTTTTTTTTTATCGGTAAATTATATTACTTACGAAAAGAGACATACTTGCGTAAAATAAACGGAAACTAACGCTGAATATAAAATGTGAGCAGTTTAAAGAAAATTACGTGTCTCAAAACTTGTATATGCAAGTAAAAAGACAATACTATTCACCATTCGTTATGCTTAATAAGTCTACGGCATTTTCTCTTACGATTTGTTAGCATTACTGTAGGATAAATAATACATTTCGCTACAACAGGAATACTTCTATAGCTGCATCAACTCGTCGTTGCATAATATTCATTTACGCACAATGAATGTAAACTTTGTGTTGTATTTAGGACAGTGATCTTTAAATATTTTAAAGGAATTAATTGCCGTGGGAAGACGATACACATCTCAGTGATCAACAGTGCGTGGTTGAACTTTGAACTTGACTTCGCTCACAATATTGAATGCTAAAAATAGTGACATCAATTTTGTCCACGAGATTGTTATTTGGCGGAAATATTATCACGTAACAGTAAACTCAGGTGACCTTTCTGGATGACCGTGGGAAAATTCATTCATGGTTTAAATTTGCTTTGTAATGATTGACATTTGTGTTCGTTAAGATTGAGGCTCTAGAAGGTCCTTTTACAATTGATTAACCGAATCTAAAATATAATCCTTTTCTGAATAAACGAACACCAGCCTTTTATTTTACGCTTCTCAGTCAGCACAAAACGTAAACCTGGACATTATTTATACGTCCATGGTCAACAATATACATTAATGGTAGATGAAAACACGATGCATGTCGTTCAGTTCCTGTTGGGCGTTGGTAGAGATCCTCTGTGAAAATGTGCAGATCGTTAAAATCCGATCCACATTTGTTTTCACGTATTTCTTTCACGATATAGTTTCATTTTAATATTCTATAGTAATTGTTGAAATACTTTTTTTATTTCGACAAGGACTTTTAACATCCAATTTTATTTTAAATAATAAAGGATCAATAACAGATCATAACAGAGATAAACAACACATGATTTTTCTTCTTCATATAATTAATTAGGTTGTGATTATTGTGTTGTTGTGTTTTATGAATATAGAGCACATTGCATACAAAACGTTTTCCTTCGCTCAACAGAGTTGTCACTTTACAGTTTCTTTTCTGAATTCAAATAATTCAAGTCGGTAATGTACCGGAGGTAGTGAAACAATATTTTACATTGCAAAATAAATTGAAAGTAACAGAGTTCACTTGTTGATCCGATAAATTAACTCTTGGGTTAAGATTGGACAAATTACCGTTAAAACAACATTTTGTTTTAAGCCAGTTGATTTTATATATTGAACAATTAATGAACCGGATATTGCTCACTGAGTAGGTCATAAAAGATACTAATTGTGGTAAAATCGTCTTTGTTGAAAAACACAAATTATGACCTGACGGACTATAATAAAAATACAAAATAAGTGTTTTATTCATATTTTTATTCGTTGGTACGTTTTATTTCAAATGACAATGACATGGGACAAAAACATACAAGAATAATTATCTTATTTTGAATGATAATGTCACATTTTATCTGTCAAAGAAAGGACATTTTAATACCGTGTTTTAAAGCACACAGGTGCAATCAAGATTGATTAAATGTACATAGATAATAAATCTGGCTAATCCTATTATGTTGTCACGCGTCATTAATCTTCAGTACATCCGATGGGCAATAAACCAATTAACAGCCACGCGGTGTTGGGAGAGAATCTTTGGAGGAAATTGGGAGTATAATCCGTGATTCGCGGTGTCACACCGCTACATTCAATCGGTGATTAGAGTTCGCGATTACAAACTCTCTGTGCGTACTGTATATCTTGTCAGTGCTTGCTTTTAGTTATAAATCAATTTTTGTTTTTGGGAGACTGTGTGTTGATAGCAGATATAGGAATAGTAAGTGTTCTCCCTAATCTGATACTATATTGCTTGAATGTGATACTATCTGGAATTATTTTTTAAAATGATGTGTTCTGAATGTGATGCCATAATTTCTCGAAACAAGATGGTATTCCAAAATTCTCTGTTTACTAGCATGCTATATGAAGTTTGTAGGGAGAACATTGACTGTCTAATTTTTTTGCAGCTTTTCTGGAAAAGAGGTAATTCAGGGCTTGACATATTGCATCTGTGACACTTTTCATTATCCACCTCTAAATGGTTTTTTTTCGTGTCATTGGGTTGTTATCTCCTTGACATATATGCCCAACATTGTTATTGTCGTTTATTATTACTATTCTATTTATATGTTTGGCCTTAATATCTTACCACCAGTCAGTGACATAATTTTGTGACCACCATGACTTCAATATTAAAACTCTCTGTAATTTGTGTGCCAAACTCTTCTCAAAATCTTCAGCATTCTTACATATACTCTTCCACTCTTTGGAATTTTCATCATACAATGGGCGGAGGGATTTGAGCAGTCTACTGAGTGTTTCCTGAACTGTTGGGACTGGCATTCTAGGTAGACTTCGTTGGCAGCTGTATAAGCTGGGACTATAACCACTGACGACTTTAACGAGAACTCCCCATAGTATAGTACTGTATGATTGGGTCTTAGGTTGTTCATCTGAAGAAAAAACAATAAGTCCATAAAGTTAAGTTTATGTTTATACAATTATCTCCCCTTGTATTATGATCTGTATTAACATTGATAACTACAAGTTTACCATGTTTAATTCAAAGTTCAGTGTAAAAAAAAGCCAATATGCATATGTCAAAAAATACATTTTTGTCAAGAAGAAAACAGGAATAAAAGCCCTGTTCATTGATAATTTTCTATGTTTTCTAGGTATTGTGTGCGATTTTGTCCCATGTACATTTACTCCATATCCTTTCATTTTCTATTATTTTTAATGGATTTATCTCCCTTTGGCATTAAAGAGCTGTAATTACATTGCTGGATTACTTTGGCTCAAATTCAGTTAGATTGAGGTTAATTAATTAATACATAAATAGATTAAGTTTAATTTTTTATAGAGTTTTCTTCCCTTGGCCTTGAAATCTTTACAGAGCATAATTGTATACTAAAGTAAGATAATCTGAAAAATAATCAGGCCATTAGTTTTCTCGTTTGAATTGTTTACATTTGTCATTTCAGGGCTTTTTATAGCTGACTATGCGGTATGGGTTTTACTCATTGTTGAAGGCCTTAGGGTGACCTATAGTTGTTAAATTCTGTGTTGTTTTGTCTATTTATATTTACATGTAATAAAATCCATTTTATTTTTCATAGATTATCTCCCCTTAGTCAGTTCATAAGAAATGTATGCTATAAAAGCGTTCTTTATGATGATAATCTTTTTACTTTATGTGCAATTTCAGCTCAGAAAATTTAAAATACACAAAAATCATAAGCAGCAACAAAGTCTTGAAAAAAAATGCTTTTAGTAAGTTTAAACAATGTCAGATTAACATATTCTCATCCTGAATATGCATTTAATTTGCCTCTGGACATTCAACAGCCTTCCGTAATCATTATAATCAAAACAATGTATATTTGTGTTAACTTTTCCTACTGGCTGTTCCATGAAAAAACATACATGAAACCCTGGGTGGGCATTTTGTAAATCTGAACTAGAGGTGGGTGTCAAATATTTTTTTGTAAAGTAAAAATGTAAAGGATGTCAAAAATTGCCTGTATTGGTGGTTTTTGTAAAGTAAAAATGTAAAGGATGTCAAAAATTGCCTGTATTGGTGGTTACCCCAGTGACATAATTTTGTGACCAACATGACTTAAGTATTAAAACTCTTTGTATTATATTTGTATGCCAAACTCTTCTCAAAATTAACCCTTTTTCTGGAGTGCTTTCCTTGGTAACATCCATGTTTTTTACGGAACAGACTACAGACTTGCCAACTTTCACGATTAAGGGGGAATTCCCCCATGAGAGGTACTGACCTGAATTTTGAAATTCTTTGTTACATAATCTGAACACCTCAAAACAGGCATTCAAATGAGTTAAAATGGTATTTAAGCACATACATACTCATTCAAACAATATAGTAGAAGATTAAAAACACTTCAGACGGGTGCCACATGTGGAGCAGGATCTGCTTACCCTTCCGGAGCACCTGAGATCACCCCCAGTTTTTGGTGGGGTTCGTGTTGCTTAGTCTTTAGTTTTCTATGTTGTGTCCCTTGTACTATTATTTGTCTGTTTGTCTTTTTCTTTTTTAGCCATGGCGTTGTCAGTTTATTTTCGATTTATGAGTTTGACTGTCCCTCTGGTATCTTTCGCCCCTCTTTTTCAGACAATATAAGAGAAGCATTAGGTCCTCTTGCATTTGAAATCCCCATAAAGAATTTGGAAAGTTGGCAGATATGAGACTATAGTTCTGAAAAAAAATAAACAGGTAATAGCAAAGGTAAAAGTCACTGAGGAATTAAATAATTAAATATAGTACTTACACATCCAGCCTCTGTAGGCAAGGAGTCCTCTTAACATGTAACGCCTCACATACAGGAGGACAAGGAAAAATACAAAACCAACAACTGTAGAAACTATTATGGATTTCAGGATTAATGGACAACCTGTAAAAAGATTGAAACAGAGCTCCTCATTTAAAATATAGCTATTAAGACAGTGGCATTTCATGAAATCTTTACCCCAATAATATATTTTCAAACAGTCAAACATTCATTATTTCTGTAGTGATGTTCCAATTATTGATTATGATCATAAATTGATTGATTATTGAAAATTTTTGATTAATCTATTATAATTTTCAATATTCATCCAATTATAGATGGAATGTAAAAGTAAAAATATCAATACTATGTTTTTTTTTGTTTAGTCAATCCCTTCCACACCTCCTTGTAAATAAATGTAAAGAATGCATTAAAACACACATAAAATATACATTTTGAACACATACACACCCTTTTTTTGTGTACAGTATTCTGTAATTCTATTTCAATACTATATCTGACATGCACAAGTATTTCATAAGGAAAAGTTTGTTACAAATGTACTAAATTTCTACATTATTTGCATATAAATTTTAAACCGATCATAATCGAAAATCATATATAAGCAGACGTTTCAATTATTCTGATTATTTATTTATTACTTTCCAGCCTATTCCCAACACTATTCTTTCCATAAGAAAATCCGAGACACCTTGTACAGGCAAATTTTACAAAAAAAAAACAAGCAGACCAACATATTTAACTTTTCAATAATTTTGAAGTATTATACACATGATACACCATCTATTCAAAAAGATGTCATTCAGGAAAAAACGTCTTATGAGGGTTTTGGATCATTATGGAAAACGATACTGTACACAATAAATAAATTAAAGATACGCCTAAGAAGTGTACAAAATTAAAAAAAAAAGTAAAAAGTAAATGCAAGTATCAATAAATATTTCAGATAACAGATATCCTTCAGTATGATGTAAAATCATTCTTATCAATCTTTGCTGATTTTCCTCAAACAATCTTGAAAGTAATACAAATTAAAAACGAACCACGCTTGTATACTTGTAATTCTAAAATCTTCTAAATATATATTATTATATCTTTTATTATACACAAGAGTCCTACACTTTTTGGCCATTTCCATCCATCCATGGTAGGAGTAATACAGAGTGGGCAAAACATCTAAGCATTCCCCTATGTCCACCTTTAGATTGAAAGATAGGCGAAAGATACCAAAGAGACATTCAAACTCGTAATTCGAAAATAAACTGACAATGCCATGGCAAAAACTGAAAACAAAGAAAAGACAAAGAGTACACAAAACACAGTTAAGGGACTTACTTAAATGAGTGATTTTTAAATCACTGATTCAAGTAACATTGTGTCCACAAATGTTGGAAGTAAGAGTTGTCTTTCTTTAATAATCACCTATTTAAGTAGTACAAATAAATCACTAGACTAAGTGATTTAATTTTATTGTAGCTTTAAATATACAATACTAATGATCCAGGGACTAATTATGTTGCTTAAATTATCAGAACCAACATCTGTGTTGATAGGGTGACCGGTCATGTCAGGTGATGACCTTGTACTGAATCTGGGATAATGACATGAAAATCACTTGTTTAAGTATCATACCTCTATTTTCTTCCAAAAAATCACTTCTTTAAGTATTATTATTTTAATTACCCCCACTAATTTCAACACCCCAACAGTGAAATTTTGATCGCAAACAGTAAAATTTTATTACATAATCTGTAAGACTAAACCTTGAATTTTACAGGAAAATTACTCCCACTGCTGGGAAAAATCTGTTAAGAAAGTATCAGTTCATTATGTAAAGCCTTCATTATAGCATTTTTTCATCAAATATAGAATTTACAGCTAAATGATTGCATCAAAGGTATAAACCTTGCTATTTAAAAGAAGAAAAAGGTTCATTTTTTCCAATTTTACTAATAATAAGATATAATCTAAACCCATATGTTTAAAATTTTGGTAAAACTACAAAATCACAATTTGTGACAAAATTTCGAATTTGCTACTTAAACAAGTGATTTTTAAATCACTTATTTCAGTAATTCCCCTGACTGAAACACAACAAAGAAAACTAAAGACTGAGCAACATGAATCCCACCAATAACTGGGGATGATCTCAGGTATTCCAGAAGGGTTAGCAGATCCTGCCCAACATGTAGCACCCAACCTGAGCGTTCACCTATGTCCATTTTAAGATTGGAAATGTTATTTCTTTTCTTCTTTCATAAGACTTGCATAGTCAACTTATACTCAGATTTATTTTAAATATTCAATACAAAAGCTGAACTCATTTTTCTGAGGTATTAAATGTACAAGTGACTGAAATGACATGAAATATAAGATATATGAGCTGTGTCCGACAGAAATCAACCTTATGCAAGGGCACATGTATACATGCACATGTATACGACTTTGATCGATTTTGGGACATTCAAATACAAAATATAAAAGATGAATTTTGATCAGTTTTGTAGGGTTAAATTCATTTCAACTCAATGTGCAAACAGTCACAGACTTTATATATAGATTTTTTCAGCCGTAAGTGGGTTAACAGAATGATGTATTGATATTCATTTGCATAAGGTCCATTTCTATCCATTTAATGATATAATTGTTCAGTGGTTTATCAAACATCTACAAAACTCTGGAATTGGCTGGAATATTATATTTGATTTATCAGATTAATCAGAATAATCAGAAAACATGTCTCGGCTCTATTTTCAAGCATGAAAAGGAAGAAAATCAATTATATATATGTACCTTTGGGGATATATAAGTATTTCACATGTACCTTGGGGAATATATAAGTGTTACACATGTACCTTATAGGGGATACATAAGTATTACACATGTACCTTGGGGGTACATGTATTTACAAAATTTAAGTATTACACATGTACCTTCGGGGATATATAAGTAAGCAGGAAGTATAAGTAGTCTAGCATTGATAGGTCTGACTAAATCCCAGTCACCAAGCATGCACACAGACAGACAAAGTACCATGAAACCAAGGTTCCATATAGAGGCTGGCCATGTTCCATTCTTGAGAAGATTTCTGAAATTAAACAAATTTTCATTATTTTACTGTAATAGATTTTATATTGTATAGGACACATTGAAGTCAAATTTGTAACACCATTTATGAATTCAGTGTTTCTTTTTAGAATTTTAAAAATTATCCCTGTTGCTGCATATTTCCATGCTCATGTTACTGGGAGACTAGGGCAAAGAAAGCAAGAAGTCGCATACTTATAAGTTGATGTTAGAACAGTTTTTGGTTAATAGGTAAAGAAATTCTAAGACATAGACAACTTTAACCTTAAGAAACAAAGTGAAAGCATATACTTTGTAGACTGGCCATATGTTATTTTAAGGGAACAAACCTTTAATGCAAAAAAATCAAAGTATTTTCTTTCAGTTTCGGCACTTGTTACACAAGCATCCATAAAAAGATTCTGCTTTTTTGGCTTAATAAATTTATTCTTTATTAAAATGTGATTATAAAATATTGCATTAAAAGCGTCATCATAGTAATACATTTGTATATTCCTTTCCAAATTGCTTGTCAAAGATTGTTTTTTTTTTACAAATTTTACTCAACCGATATAGGAAAATATACTAGCCAGGGATTAGAAGGGACCAACAATGACAAGAATCTACTACAATAACTACAGACGCAAGCATGGCTCAGCTGACAGAATAATGAGCCAAGAAGTGAAAAATATATATTTAACAAGCATAAAGACATTTGATTAAATTCCCTTAATTACAAGTATATATAGTTTACTGCAAATGCATCATTTCAAATTCGCGAATTTTAACTTATCATCTAAATATGTTCAATATAGTATAAAAAATACATTCACAAAGATTTAAATTTATATTCCCTCTAATATTAAATGGAGAAAATAGAATATTTGTAACTTTTTTGGTTGAAATACATCATCAGGTTGTGACGTTTTGTCCCTATTTTGAATGCTGGGTAGGAAATTAAAATCAGTTAAAGTCTTAATCGTTTGTCGAAATTTTTCCGTATTTAAAGGCGCTCTGATGACCGTTTCTCATAGCTAATAACCACAAAATAAGAATGAAAGAAAATGAACACACGTGTAACGTTTCCAATTGATTAAATAAATATATTGTTTTCGATTTAATTTTATTTATAAATAGTTGCGATTTTTGCGGAAATATTTATTGAAATTATTTACTGATATTGAACTGAACATATTTTTCGTTTTTTTCTTTACCTTAATGATTTCGACATCCATTTCAACGCAAAGTCTGTTTGAATAGAATGTGTCTATTATTTCGGAAAGACATGTTTATTTCTGGAATAGATGAGCATTTTGTAAAACAATTGTTTGAACTTTACCTGAGAGTAATTTAGCCTCAGGCGTACACTGTTACAGGTGTGAATATTGTCATTTTGAATGGATTAACAGAAAAAGAATGCCATTTTAAATACAACAAGATTAAATATCCGATGACCACAATGAAACAAAAATTATTTGTGTGCAGTGATCTTGAAGGATTTTTTTTCTATGGGCCCAGGCCCCCAAAAAAATAAAATCAATGGGCCATTTTTAGAATTAATGGGCCATGTTGTCAAATGAGTGGGCCATTCGTTTATAACAAAAATTAAAAAAAAAGTATATTTCAGCAAAAAGGTACTAACCTGTATGATTTTAATTGATATCATGGATATTGTTCCTGTGCTTTAAATTTGTAGTTTCAGTGAATAAAAGTTAATTAAGTTCATGGAGATTTATGAGACCAAAGACATACAAAAGAATATATGTTTTTGAAGAATGACATCGTATGAGTTCATGAAATGTAACATCACTCAGAAATTAAACTTTTAATGACTTATAATAAAAAACTATAAAACTGAGCAATATATGACTAGACCAACACCACTTCAATGAACAGAATCATTAATGAGGAAATGCTGAGATCAAGAATAGACGTCTGATCTGGACTGATTTTTAAAATCTGTACTAGTAATTATTGAAAAATCTATGATATTTGATTAAATTTCATTCTTTTGAGAAAACATGAAACTTGAACATACATGTATATTAATTATCAAACCATACAGTACAATCATAGTAGTAACATAATAAAAGATAAAAGTAATAACTGTTACTCTGTATTAATATTGGGCAAAAACAATAAACTGAGTAACTAGAACTACGACAATGGCAGACTAAATGTAGCTGACCTAGATTTTATTGCACAAAATTGGAGAAAGAAGAAATGAATCTCAATAAGAAAACTAGACCAATTAAATTCCAAATTAGTTGAAATGATTTATGGCAAGATTTGCAGTAAATTTTGCTGCCATCATACAGTAACCAGGGCCATAACTTCTCCCAGACCGGGCTATATTTACGATCGAGAACCTTGCTTAACAATGTTAATAATGGTACCGTCGCCTTGTTCATGTTTATGTTCCTTTGACATTAAATTTGGGTCTTTGTCGACTGCCATACTTTATTCCCGATGTTCCGTATTAGAGGACTTGTTTTTAATCCCCACTGTTAAATATTTGTATAGCACCTTTTTTTGTTTGTTACTTTAACCAAAATTATATTTGCGCACACCCATAAGTGACAGAATAGTCAACATGATGACGGTGGTCACTAACCGGTAGAAGTAGAAGTAGAAGTAGGACGTTTCAGGCATTTCCTCTGCATTTTTTATACTATTATTATTTTATCAAGAATAACAAAAGAGAGTCACGTTTTTTGATAAGACACAACAACAATTCGCTGTAGGCATGTTTACAAAATGTACAAACGAACTTTAACCAAAGACCAAAAAAATGACATGATGATGGGAGTTTTTAACGACCTTGACTGGCTATACAGCAAGGACAATTGACAAGGAGAGTTCAGCGCCTTTTATGGAGAAAAACACTATACTAGAAAAAGGCCTTTGAGTTCTTCAATCGAAATTATAGCAAGTTTACTTTAAAGATTATAATTTGAGAAATTTCTCAACTGTACTAGCCAACTTTCACTTAATTAAAGTTGTTTACTTTGAAAATTTAGATCATGGATGATGGTTAATAACGTTTTTTTTGGTAATCAGATATACCGCACATTGCCATCCTTAACATGAAGGAAAACGCCCGAGACGTCCCAAAAATATATAGGTGGTGCTCCTGTCATTGGAGGGAACACAACACAGTTTTGTACACAAATATGGCGACACGAAACACGATCGGAAATCCATTTTACGATATCTAAACGTTTAGATACGAAACGAAAAATATTGTGCGCCACACTGGCGCTTACATTTGCCACTCTATGCGCCATTTCTGTTCCATATGCGCAAATGGCGCATGGCGCTCGACCTTTCCGATCACTGTGTGTGAATTCATTGAAAATAAAATTCACAAATTTTTAATTCCAGCAGTGTATAAAACTAAAAAAAGAACAACTTTCAATTACGTTCTATGCAATTTACTTAAAGATTCAAATATTGAGAATAAAAGAATAATACTTTTAAAGCTATATTTTACCCAATTTAATAGAGAGATGCCACTGCACATGTGTTTAATTTAGTTTACCGGAATTCTTTAACTTGAATTTAAATCTGTTGCTGTATACGTAATAAAATTCATAAAGCAATCACCTGGAGATAATTTCTCTATATTATTGATATTTATTGAATAAATTTTAATAACAAAGCTGCTTTATATATGATAGTTCAAGAAAAAACAAAAAATATTTTTAAAATTAGTGTTTTCTTGTTGAAAGAAAAATAATCTAAAAACTGAATTGTGACTTTTTGTCCTGTGACTTTCTGTCCTACATTTTCAAATTAGGGAAGTTCCAAATTAAATAAATGTATTAATAAAAGAACAAATTAGATTTTTGAAAACAATTTTATTTGGAATACTGCTAGTTAATTATGACTTTAAACATTGATAGTATCCATAAAAGTAATTGCTCTAAACTAATTCCCCTATATCATGTATTCTGTTTATTTACTAGTGGAAAAATATAATAGTCTTCTTCTTGAAGTTCTTCTTCCAAGTAAGGAACCAAATTCATATATGAATGTCTATGGTCCAGCATAGTGTAAAGTTCTATAAATTACATACCCTGCTTATTACTCTATTATTTAAAGATGTACCTGAAAAAGTTTTAAGGCATGGCAGGCCAAGAAATATAAAAGTCATATGCATCATGTGCATTGAGTGTTTCAGAAAAATTCTTTTTTTTTCAACCCTGGAGTAGACAATGGTAGATGGTAAAATAAACAAACAACTAAATTCCAGTTGATATGGCCCATTCATTTACAGATTTTAAATCACCTTATTGTTGAGCAGATATCTATTGTTCTTCTATTGTCTGTGTCAATCACTATCATTACCTGAGGGGAACATCTCAAACTTTTCTCAACTTAAGGTTATTTTTGCACTGAAAATTAATGATCAAAATCCTGGAAAGTTTTTAATTTTCAGAAACCGAAAATGTGTTCAAATCTTATTTATCAAGAACCAGCCATGCCCTAAAACTTTAGTTGCACAGGATTTTTTGTACTCAGAATAAATTATAGGTGTAAACAGATGATGGTGGCCATTTTTAGCAAAAGGTTCAGACAATGATATAAACCTTAAGGTTCATGTGGACCCTTTGGCTAAAATGGCTGCGTTTTCACCTCAAAATTTACTCTGATTACAGACAAACCTGTGCATTTGGAAAAGTTTTAATGCATAGCATGCCCTAGATAAATAAAATTCAAATGCATTGTATGTTTTAGAAAATTTAAAACTAAACTGGATTTTGCTGTGCACTTTTTTTCGTCCCTGCAGAAGATGATAAAATAAACACAGTTGAGTTTCACTTGATATGGTCCACTCAGGTACAGTTTAAATCACCAATTATTGTCAGGTATCTATTGTCCATCTATTGTGTATGTCAATCAATACAGTTCACTTCAATTATTACCTGTGGGGAAGTTCTCAAACCTCTTTCACAACTTAGTTTATTTTGGCACCTTCTGGAGGAATGAAAAAAAGTGCACTGCAAAATCCTGTTAGGTTTTTAATTTTCTAAAACATAAAATATATGTAAATTTTATCTATCTAGGGCATGCTATGCCTTAAAACTTTTCAAGATACACAGGTTTGTCTGTACTCAGAGTAAATTTTGAGGTGGAAATGCAGCCATTTTAGCCAAAGGGTCCACATGAACCTTAAATAAACGATTCATTTTAAAATGAACAATCTGTGTTCTAAGATTACATGAAATAAGCCCAAAAAGTTTGTTAACAATGTAATCGGATATTTTTTTGTGCAATGCAGGTCACATGGGTCATGCATGACCTGCATTTTGACTTTTAGGGGTTGAAAAGTATAACAACCCTACATTTTGACCTTATCAAAAAAGCATTCCTTCCAGATTATATTTCATGAAATTCAACTGTGTTACTGATTCTAAATGAAATAAAATTGTCTTTTTTCCACAAGTGAAACCTCTGAATTATAATTTCCACTCTTTGTTGCTATTATTATAGCATTTCAAATATAATTGGATATACATTCAAATATCTTAAGTTTTGGCTAATGTTAAATATAAAAACTTCCTATTCAAAAATATCAAAAATAATGACAACTCAGACGACTTGCTGATATGATCAAAGTCCAAAACAATTTAACTGTGATTATATCCAGGGGTTTTTATGTCGAAAATGGACCTTGTTCTATAAAATCTGCGAACAACTGATCTTCGCCATTCCCTAAATATATCTTGTTGGTATTCTTCCCCAGACCGAAGTTGATGGACTCTTGGTTCTTTCGCTGCAGAACACGCTTCTGCCATCTAGCTGTTTGTAGACCAGTGTTCAAACCACAAGTAGTTTGTTGTCTGCTAGCTAAGTGCTTGTTTGATAGATTAACATGTAAAACGAATTATTAAAAAGTAAAATATTTTACTCCGTATTGACTATAAATATTTTTTATTATTGTTTCTGGTTTCAAGTTTCGATGATTTAAATATTGTTTTGAATAAAATCAAGAGAAATGAATCAATCATTTATACAGTGGATAATAATTCCCTTTATTCGTTTTTACATTTCTGATAATCTAAAAAATATAAAACTTAACATAAATTGTTTTAACCCGATGAATTGAGCGTTTGAAAAATCAATCTTGCTACTTTTAACTTTAAGCTTTTGAAAGAGAAATTTATTCATCGAAATATACTCTCGACACCAAATGAAATCGTTCTGAAATGCATTTTGATTTCTAGCATTCTTTATCGGATTGAAATCAAAATATGGAATAAAATTGATAATCAAGATTAAAATCACAGTTTAAAAGCAGTTTATTGTCTGAAACTCAGATCCTAACAAACGGAGATTTTCCTTAGTCACGTGACCACACCAAAACAAGGAGCTGGTAATCGGCGAACATCCGATTACGCTGTGATTCCCTGTTCACAGCCGAAGCAAGGGAAAGATCAGGGATCAGATTATCTAATCGAAGTCTTTAAATAACATTTGCAACCCTCTCTGAATTATTGTTTTATCATATGGCACATGGTAATTGATTTTATAGTATTTAAATGTGTCACCTTATAAAGCCGCCATTATGGTGATTGATTACTTCATGTACACCATGTGTATTTTAAATGTTGCATGAATTTTCTGCAATTTTTTTTTTGATTGTTGAAACAATAGCATTTAAAATAATTAAGAAAACATACTTTCTTCAGTAACAAAATAATTGAAAATATTTGACTTTTAAGAAGATGTGACACAATTTTAACATTTTTTTCCCCCGTACAAATATTCAATAAAAACCTAACTACATGAACCTCTGAAACAAATTGATAGCAGCATGAGTGTCAAATATTGTGAAAATATGTATCTAAATATATCAAACTATCAACCTGATCAATATGCATATATTTCAATCCCAGAAGTCACTAAGAACGAGGCTGCTACGTCATTGGTGCGAAACCGTCACATTGACAGATATGTATAGCCATAATAGTGCAAATTAATTTTCCAAAATTCACTAATACAACAAACGACAGTGATAAACAATGGTTCAGTGTGCAGCTGCTGGATGCAACAATAGACATTCAAAGAGTAGTGATATAAGTTTTTTCCGTTTTCCAATTGACCTGCAGACCAAGAAGGCATGGACACATTATTGTAAGAGAATGGACTTTCGACCAAACCCAAACCACAGACTTTGTTCCGCACACTTTTCTAATGCATGTTACGATCGTGACCCAAATGTGATGAGGAATCTCGGTTGCCCTCCAATGAAGTCAAAACTCAAGCCAGATGCGGTGCCAGATATTCCATTGATCCAACCAACAACAGCTGAGCAAAAACCATCACTTCCAAATTCGGGGGCTTATGAGAAGCAGAGAAAGGCTGAGGTAAAAAAAAAATTTCATCTTGGCGAATATGTAGTTTCATCCTATAAGCTTATTATAATTCTTTAATAGTTGTTCAATTTGTATTGCCAAACATGTCTTAAGTTTGGGAGTTATCTGGAAAACTGATGTCAACACTTTCCATTGTTTAAATGTGCAGAAAAGTAATCAACATTGTCCAGTTTGAGACATTTTCTCAGCTAATGACGTCATCACAATCGCTAACGGTTATCTATATATATAAAAATCATTCATTATGATAAGCACTGGATTCTTTGACCTAAAAAATGCAGATTGATCAGGTTTTTTTTACATGAACAAGTATCATGTTTAATGATTTATTTAATTTTTTTTTTAAATTGTGTCACATCTCCTTTAACATGTTTAAGTGTTCATGATCGTCCTATTGATTGCATTTTTATTGGAAAAATGTCGATAGGCAAATATCTTCACAACACAATGTCCTAGGACAGGTTTTCCCCAGAGTGACCTCAGTTCATTTATAAAAAGGAAATTGTAAAATTGTATATTGCCATACCTGTCAACCTCTGAAAATGGAAATGCAGGTCATAACAAGTTGGAATTTTTTTCAGTTGAAGTTTAGTATTTAGAGCATTTTTTATAATCCATAACATATATACCAGTTTCCTACAAATATTCACAGTTGTAAATTATTTGCTGAAAATTATTTAAAATTTCAAGTTTTATATTTTTATTTTAACTTCATCATTGTTCATTGTGTTTGTGAAATATTTATTATTAATCAAATATCAATATAAAGCAATGCCCTTTTATAATTCATTTAATTGTTTCCTTCACACTATTTTTATAAATAAATTTTCTAAACACCAACTATAATACATAGTAATCTTTATTGTCATAAATTAAACAAATTGAAATGTTTGTGACAAAGACATATATATATATATATATATATATATATATATATATATACAAGTCTAAATTGAAAACAACGTTCAAACCTATGATTGCGTTGGATAAAACCGCAATTTTTATACGTGTGCATGCAAAACAAATTTCTTGTTAGGGGGTCTAAATACAGCACAAACAACATTTTCCAAAAGACCAAATTAGTGAAAAAGTATATTTTAACAAAACGCATTTGACTAACAGGTCGAACAACAAATGTTCTTAAATCCTGCTGACTGCCATTGGCGATTGCCAAATAAACATGATAAACGGATCACAAGGTGTAATAAATGGATCTTAACTATAAATTTAATACCAAACAGAAAACAATAAACTTGCGGAAAAGATGGTATTCCGCAAACAAAGGGTGCAAAAATAGTACACCATATCCAGATTTCGACAATTAATGTCTCTTCAGTGATGTTAGGAATCGAAACAGTATTTGGAAGGCCATATAATTTACCTCAATTAAGGATAGACTTTTGAATTTTTGAAGAGTCGAAATAGGATGAACAGATCATATAAACCCGAAGGCAAATATAATACAAACCCAAATGAAAAAATATAAACAAGTCTAAATTGAAAACAATGTTCAAACCTATGATTGCGTTGGATAAAACCGCAATTTTTATAAGTGTGCATGCAAAACAAATTTCTTGGTAGAGGCCTAGGGTCTAAATACAGCACAAGCAACATTTTCCAAAAGACCAAAATAAGTGAAAAAGGTTATATATATTAACAAAACGCATTTGACTAGCAGGTCGAACAACGGACAAATGACGGATGTTCTTAAACCCTGCTGACTACAATTGCAATTGCCAAATAAACGGATCACCAGATGTAACAAAATGGATCTTAACTATTAATATATATATATATATATATATGTAAAAACCTGAAAAAATAAGCTGCTTATGTCCTCAGTTCTAATGACTGATTTAAAAAATAGCCAATTAGTTTCATATGTTCTGTTGATATATTTATTAAAGAAGTCAGCTATAGCTAATGTGCTATACATAAGAGGAAGATAAAGAGAAAGAAGAATTTACTGTTGTTAACATTCTGTGCAGACCCAGAGTGTTTTATCAACAGTTTTTAAAGAGGCATTAAATGTCAAATTCATGATCACTGATTTGACTTAAATTCTCATTTTTGCTTCATAACATACTAAGACATATTTCACAAAAAGTCCATTTTAGTGCACATTTTAGACTAGACGCCATCTAATTAACAATTGAGATTACCTTTGAAGACTGCAGACCCGATATAAATATAAATAGACTGAGAAGCATGTGGAGTTGTACGATAACGATTTTTCCAGTTCTGTTTGATTTCCTGTCATCATGGTCATAGATTTTAAAATGTAAATCATTGCAGTCCTCACACTTAACTTTTAAACCTACAAGCCAGTTGGACTTGTGGTTGATAAGATTTTACAAGTCCCTTGAAAAATCTACAAGTCCACACAAATCACTATCACCAGCGAGCAGCGCAAAGCGCTGCAAACTGTCTAGGAGGGTCGATGGGCATTCCCTCCTCGAAATTTTTTTTGAAAAATTAGATGCAAAATCCTGCATTGTGAGAGCTTTGAGTGTCATGTTTAGAAGATACCTAATATATAAATTTAAAAGGAATAACATTGACCAGTGGAGAAAAAAGTTAAAATTAGCTGTTATTTTAATTTTATCACTTCCTGGTGTCACAAACTGGGAATCTATTATTTTTGATACACCAGGAACAGAACAGACCTCGTCATAAAACAACCACGGCCTACTATCTAGCCAAGTGTTTAGAAACTGCCGCAACCGTGTTGCCTCATATTTTCTTTTTCTTGCAGTTTCGTAGGCAGTGGGCTCCACCAGTACAAGGCCTTAAGAACATTTTTGCCTGTCATTAAAATCAATGTCTAGATCCAGTAATAAATGTAATGCGTTTAAAAAAGAAGAGGCTGTATTGCATTGATTTACCTGGATATGAATGTTTTCTTTTATGGAAATGTTCAAAGAAAAGTTTTTTGATGGTGGCTCTCTTGTTTTCACTTTTCAGTGTTGACATCCTTATTTTTTTAATAACTGAACACGATAGGGGCATACATGTATGTAACCCATCTTCAGCTAAATGTCAATAATACTGTAGTTTTGTAAAAATGCAAGAGGAAAGTGTGGTAAAAGTTTTTTTGTAATTCCTGATCCTGATCCTTAATTATCTGTTGAGAAGCGAAAACTCTGTAAATAATGAATTGACAACCTAGGGAATAGAACATAGAAACTCACATTTGGCATCAATGCAGTGCTGTTTGTCATGATCATTTTCAAGAAAATTGTTTTGAGAGAAATTTAATTGCTAAATCTTTTGGATTTAGATGTAAAGGAAAATTAACACTGAAATAGTGATCAGTCCCATCTATAGTAAAACCTTCTCCAGTTATACATCATAAAGTAAGAGAAGACAGATAATCTACTCAACTTAACATGATTAAGAAGAAAAACGGGGCACAGGTAAATGCTCTCCAAACAATCTGAGGTACAACATGTACAAGTCATTCTTAATGTCTCAGGTCTGCTCTTGCCTTGTTTTGATTTTAACTTTTCCTCTTATGGGAGGAATAATTTGGGATCATATTTAAATATTCTGTGAGACAGCATATGATGCATGACTAGCTTACTGAAGGTTAAGTTTTACCATGTTCCCTGAACACGATTTTCCATCACCAGTGATCATGGTGATCATATGATTTGGTTTCTATCTTCTTTATTAGATAAACCGTAATTTTTTAAAGTGCTTCGAAAATTAACCACTATACTGTTTTGTTTTGTATTACCTGTATTCCTAATTGAGGAATAATCCTTATTATATAACTGTCAATTATATCCCTTTTATCAATAACTCTTTGCATTTTCTTTATATCTGATTTCAGACTAAAGCTTCCACAACAACAATGCCAGTGAAGAGAAATCCCACCAGGAGTCGTCGGACAATGGGCATTGAGCTCTTTATGGAATGCACTGAAGAGGCTTTGTCCCCAAGTCAGATCACTGCCCAGCAGGTGGCAAGATATCAGTATGACCAAGCCATTGCCCAAATAAGAGATGCTCATGCCAAGGCAAGGATAGGCAAAGCTAAAATTATCAACAAAGTTGACAATGTTGGCAAGGTATCGCCTCAAGTTACTCAGAAGGCAGCTCCTGCATTGAAAACTCCATCACCAAGTGGAAAAGAACCAGGTATGATTTTACTCATTGATAATTAGACACTGAATATAAAGTTTTGTTTAAAGGTTTACATAAACAGTGTTCCCACATATAGTTATCATAGTGACTGCAGTGCTTACATTTGCCTGCTGTGCTGTAGTGTTAATTTGATCATGTTAAATCATGGAATGTTGATAACTTTTGTCATGTTAGATGTGTTAGAGATTCCTGCTGATCAGTTGACCAATATTAGGATATTACTGATCCACTCCATTAGAATGTGTATTTGCATAGATATTTTTACTCATTGTTTATATACTTAAATAACTTACAAAATTTTCTAAAAATTTGGACCCAATGAAAGACCATTACATATAGATAAAGTCAATCTCAGAATATTGGTACCCCACCCATAACCATCTGGATTTATTTTTAGCCTAACTAAGCATTGTATCTTTTGGTCTGTCAAACTTCCAATATTCTTTTGAGTTGAACTACAGTTATCTCGAAATATTTCTGTTGACTTCTAGATAACCAGAGTGGACTGTATAGGAAAAATTATTGAAGATTTTAAATTCAATGTCTTTAAATAAATTGATGGTTCATCTGTTTAATATGAGATGGAAGTAAAAAAATTTGGGGGGGGGGTCAATATTTTTCCTCAAGATTTAAGAAATTATTTATTTTCCATTATTTTTTTTGGAGGGGGTAAAAAAAATTTGAGGTGGGGGTGATTTTTTTCCTCAAGATTTAAGAAATTATCAATTTTCCAAAAAAAAAAAATTTGGGGTCACAATTTATTTTACTAATTCTTTGTATATAGTTTGAAAACAGATTTACTAAGTATTGCACAACAGCAAGAAATCTTCAATTGAATATAAATTCAAATCATATAACCAATTTCAAGTTCTTTGACTACTTTTATTCTGTGTCAGAAACCTATAATGTGTCAAATATTTAATAACAATCCAAATTCAGACCTGAATCATGTGAATCAAGCTTATATATTGTGTCCATTTTTGCCCCAACTGTTCAGGGTTGGACCTCTGCGGTCGTATCTAGCTGCGCTCGGCGAAACACATTCATTATTATTTACCTTTATTCACAAATTTTCAGAACGTTCATCTAGTCCTGATATTATATTTGTTGGAGAAACACCTGCTTCCAAGCCACGACAACCAGTACAACAGCCACAGCCACTGACCCAACCACAACAACAACAACAGGTGTACAAGCTAGTCAGTGTCAGCCAGGCAAACCAAGGACAACTTGGACAATGGATGATGAAACCGGTTGCTAATGTCATGGTGAGTAAAAATTAAGTTATAGTAAACCAAACCAACCAAGGAAAATGGGTGATGAAACCTGTTGTAAGTGTTATTGTGAATAAAAATTGGTTGTAGTAAACCAAACCAACCAAGGAAAATAGGTGATGGAACTTGTTGTAAATGTTATTGTGAATAAAAATTGGTTTTAGTAAACCAAGCCATATGATTATAAATATACTCTCAGTTCACCATGTTGCCTTCCTGTGATGGTCACAAGGATTAGGAATTAAGTTATGGACAAAAGTTTAATGTAAGACCAAAGATTCAACACACATGCATGCCATGCTGACAATAACAGAAAATATGAGAGGATGCACAGAATTTATTTAAATTTATCTGGATGGATATAGCTTGGGATAGTATAGGGGAAGCATGATCATGAGCAAAATTTTATGTCTACTTTCACAAATATTCCAAAATTGGTAAATTAAGGACATGGATGAGATGACAACAAAAATATAATGAAAATGTCAGAACTAACTCCCATAATCAAACAAGATCTGTAAAAATTTGAAAGAGAGGCGAAAGATATTCAAACTCATAAGTTGAAAACAAACTGATATTGCCTTGGCTAAAAACAAAAAAAGGACAAACAGACAAACAACAGTCTACAAACACAACATAGAAAACTAAAGACTGAGCAACACAAACCCTACCAAAAACTAGGGTGATAATAATAATAATAATAATAATAATAATATCTTTATTTAGAGAGTAACTCATTTGGATTACACCAATTTTCAATAAGGCTCTCTTAATACAATAATAATTACATAAAATAAACAATACATATTCAATAATAATGATAAATAAAGATGTAATTGATTATTACACTTTTTTTTTAATTTCAGTTGTTCATTAGCATAAACAATAAATTTGCAGCACATAATCTCTTCCATAAATTAAATAAAAGAAATAAAAAAATTAGATGTATGATATTAAAAGAAATTATGTAAGAAAAATAGATTGAAGCAGCGATTAAAATGGAACCATTTAAAATAAATCAAGGGAGACAATTCTAACAGAAATGATCAGTATCAGTATGTAGATGTGGTATGATTGCCATTGTAATACATGTAACTATCCACAAAAAGACTAAAGGACAAAGATGTGAACAGGTCACTCATTCACTTGAAGCCTTGAAAAAATTTTCCTGTTATAGCTTTAAAGTACTTTGATTTATTTCAGTCATTAAGGTAATGATGGTTTCATATAAATAACATGTTTTGTTCTATTTTTAGCCTCAACAGCAGCAGACATTAAATAGACCAGTACAACAAGGTATGTCTTATAACAGCAGTCTGTAAAAAGGTGAACAGGCCTTTATAAAATTACCAAACAAAATTACATGGGTCAAAATACAATGAAATAAGCATATTTTGAATTTGGTGAATATTCAATATAAAAAGATGTGTTAGGACTGCCAGTGAGACTGTTTTGAGACAACTTTCTACCAGACACCAAAGTAAGTAGATGTTAGCAACTACAGGTGACCCTACAGCCTTCAACAATGAGCAAAACCTGTACTGCATAGTCAGCTAAAAAAGGCCCAGACATGACAAAATGTAAAATAATACAAACCAGAAAACTAACAATCTGATTTAAGTACAAAACAAGAAAAGAAAAAAAAAATTGACAGACAGCAACTAACAACAGCCACTGAATTACAGGCACCTGATGTTGGACCCTGTTAAAATGGTTAAGAATCAATAAAAAAAAATGTTGCTTTATCCTTAAGATACACACAGATATGGTTTAACAAAGTTTCTAGAGGCAAAAAAAGAATTTAAATCATATATTTTCAACTTAACATTACAGTGCAACAGGTTGGTCAGCAGGTCAGTGGCACCATGGGGATAGGTTACAAACGTCCAGCAAACTTCCAACAACAAGATCAACTTGCAAAGAAAAAACCAAGACGACCAGGCGAGGCTGACGAATATGGTAAAAAAAGACCTTTTGAAAGTGATGAAAGTGGTAGGTGCATTATGGGTACTTTGTTACCATGGCAACACATCATTGAATCATAACTAAAACATTTAGGAAATGAATGCGTATGTGTCTCATTCTATTGTGCTTTGCTTGTAGTATAATGTCATGAATATGTAGGTTTTTTATTTGTTATTGCAAGCTTAGAATTATTTTAAAGGCTAGTTAAACTTGAAAAATTATAGTGAATGCAATGCTATCAAATAAATTGATACGCTTTTTAAAATTGAACATGATTTGGTACAGCTCCAGTAAAACATTTTTAAACGTCTTTTTTAATTACAAATTAGGTTAATATGACAGCTTTCAAATTATTATTTTTGATGGTTGTTTTTGAATTTGCATTTTTAAGCGAGAAAAAAACTACATGCAGATTTGACTGTTTTATACAGCATATTGAAATTAATATTTTATTTCACTTGTTTCTGTTATACATGTCATAGCAGAAGTGAGATATGATATCCTACTTAACTTGACTTTGTCAACATTTAGATCTTTGGTTAAAGTATTTAAAAAATCAAAAACTCTCTCAAACTTTCATGGAATTTATGAAACTTGGATAGAAGCTTATTAATAATCAAAAGACAGAATCTAGAAGAAATTATGCTAAAAAATTATTTTTTCATTTTTACTGTATAAGACTGGTAAACGGACTGACTTTCTTTTGCAATAAACATTTCAGATAAGGTCAGGATATATATAGAGAATATTATATGGCTAGCCTTTTCTGTATCACATCCGTATCAACCCGAGACATCAATATAATCCCAAGAGCTTGAGGGATTATATTGGTTAAGGGTTGATACGGTGTGTGATATTGAAAAAGCCATATCATATACACTTTATTATATAACTCTAGTAGATGTTTTTTTATGGACAATAACTTGTGTGTAAGTGTATGGATCTTTCTGAAATTGTACTACTACAAGATTCCATATCACAAAGGGAAAGCTGGAATTGAGTTTGGGGGTAATTGCCCTAAACGTTTAGGAATTAGGGGCCAAAAAGGGGCCAAAAATAAGAATTTTTCTAGTTTCCAGACAATAACTTGTGTTTAAGTGTATGGATCTCTCTGAAATTGTACTGCAAGGTACTATACCTCATTGAAGGCTGGGATTGAGTTTGGGGTGATGAATCATAAGGGGTTCAAAAATTGAGGGGGATTTTTTTTCCCCCCTTTTTCTTCCTTTTTTTCCCTTTTTTTTTTTTCTTTAAAATTTTCCATTTTAAGTTGGTTATTTCTGATTTATATTTAAAAGCAAATAATAATGATATGGCAGGAGATACACACCAAACAGGATGTGTAAATTATTATATAATAAGAAATTTTCAATTGCACAGTATTGCGCAATAGCAAGAAATATCCAATAGCACAATATTGCACAATAGGAAGAAATTGTCAATTGTACAGTATTGCACAATAGCAAGAAATATTCAATTGCACAGTATTGCGCAATTGCAAGAAATATTTAATTGCACAGTATTGTGCAAAAGAAAATACTTTGTATAAATTGCTTATTTCTTGACCAATTTCAATGGGGTTTTCTTCTTGAATTCTTGGGGTTCTTTAATATGCTGAATCTAACCGTGTATTAAGTTTTTGGATTTTGGGCCCCGTTTTTAAATTGGTCCACATTGAGGTCCAAAGGGTCCAAAATTAAACTTTGTTTGATTTCATCAAAATTGAATTATTGGGGTTCTTTGATATGCCGAATCTAACCGTGTATTTAGATTCTTAATTTTGGTCCCGTTTTCAAATTGGTCTACATTAAGGTCCAAAGGGTCCAAAATTAAACTTAGTTTGATTTTAACAAAATTGAATTCTTAGGGTTCTTTGATATGCTGAATCTAATCATGTATTTAGATTTTTGATTATGGGCCCAGTTTTCAAGTTGGTCCAAATTGGGGTCCAAAATTAAACTTTGTTTGATTTCAACAAAATTGAATATATGGGGTTCTTTGATATGCTGAATCTAACCATGTATTTAGATTCTTAATTTTGGTCCCGTTTTCAAATTGGTCTACATTAAGGTCCAAAGGGTCCAAAATTAAACTTAATTTGATTTTAACAAAATTGAATTCTTAGGGTTCTTTGATATGCTGAATCTAAACATGTCTTTAAATTTTGATTATGGGCCCAGTTTTCAAGTTGGTCCAAATTGGGGTCCAAAATTAAACTTTGTTTGATTTCAACAAAATTGAATATATGGGGTTCTTTGATATGCTGAATCTAACCATGTATTTAGATTCTTAATTTTGGTCCCGTTTTCAAATTGGTCTACATTAAGGTCCAAAGGGTCCAAAATTAAACTTAATTTGATTTTAACAAAAATTGAATTCTTAGGGTTCTTTGATATGCTGAATCTAAACATGTCTTTAAATTTTGATTATGGGCCCAGTTTTCAAGTTGGTCCAAATCGGGGTCCAAAATTAAACTTTGTTTGATTTCAACAAAATTGAATATATTGGGTTCTTTGATATGCTGAAATCTAACCATGTATTTAGATTTTTGATTTTGGGCCCCATTATCAACTTTGTCCACATTGAGGTCAAAAGGGTCCAAAATTAAACTTTGTTTGATTTCAACAAAAATTGAATTATTGGGGTTCTTTGATATGCTGAATCTAACCGTGTATTTAGATTCTTTATTTTTGGTCCCGTTTTCAAATTGGTATACATTAAGGTCCAAAGGGTCCAAAATTAAACTAAGTTTGATTTTAACAAAAATTGAAATCTTAGGGTTCTTTGATATGCTGAATCTAATCATGTATTTAGATTTTTGATTATGGGCCCAGTTTTCAAGTTGGTCCAAATTGGGGTCCAAAATTAAACTTTGTTTGATTTCAACAAAAATTGAATATATGGGGTTCTTTCATATGCTGAATCTAACCATGTATTTAGATTCTTAATTTTTGGTCCTGTTTTCAAATTGGTCTACATTAAGGTCCAAAGGGTCCAAAATTAAACTTAATTTGATTTTAACAAAAATTGAATTCTTAGGGTTCTTTGATATGCTGAGTCTAAACATGTCTTTAAATTTTGATTATGGGCCCAGTTTTCAAGTTGGTCCAAATCGGGTCCAAAATTAAACTTTGTTTGATTTCAACAAAATTGAATATATGGGGTTCTTTGATATGCTGAATCTAACCATGTATTTAGATTTTTGATTTTTGGGCCCGTTATCAACTTTGTCCACATTGAGGTCAAAAGGGTCCAAAATTAAACTTTGTTTGATTTCATCAAAATTGAACTCTTTGGGTTCTTTGATATGCTGAATCTAACCATGTATTTAGATTTTGGATATTGGACCATAATAGGTGAATGTCCAATTTAAAATTTTAAGTTCTTAGACCACATTCATTCTGTGTCAGAAACCTATGCTGTGTCAAATATTTAATCACAATCCAAATTCAGAGCTGTATCAAGCTTGAATGTTGTGTCCATACTTGCCCCAACTATTCAGGGTTCGACCTCTGCGGTCGTATCAAGCTGCGCCCTGCGAGCATTTTATTTCACGTGACATGACGTAATAGATTAGGGGTTTGATAAAGCCTTTGCAACGGTGACTGATATCGATGATGTGACATCATATTGATTAGGGGTGTGAAAAAGGCTTTGCAACCGTGACTCATATCTAAGTATATAATAAATCCTTGTATAGACATCAATTACTCTGTAAAACCTTCATTGAATTTAATGAATCTGGGACAGAAGATTTTTTATGGTCATGATGATTTAGATGAACACAAGAAGCAAAATTTTGAAAATAGTTTACTTTCAGTTTTTCGATTTTGCTGATAGATGACCTTAGAAATTTGCAGTTAACATTTACAAACAGTCTGGTATAAAAAGGATTCAAACCTTAGTGGACTGTCACAAAACTTGGGACAGAAGCTTCATCATGATAAAGAAAAAGCATCTTAAGAAAAAAATATTTTTCTTTATTTCTTAACATGATAAAACGTGTTTAGCAGTCACCCTTACATTGACAGCATCAATGACAGGCAAAACATAATGTTCCATAGACATGATAGAACACTTTACCAAATTCAAAATTCTGTAACTGTGTTTGACTGCATGTGCTTGCATGAATTTTCTCATCATCATTTTTCACATCATTTGCCAACATTCAATTTTCAGGTAAGAGTCCGGATATTTGTGTAAATGGTAAGTTCCTGCATCCTAATGCCTTTCACTGTGGGACATTCCTCTAACATTTTACAGCTGATAAACTTGAGTGTGTACAAAAAAAACAATGAAGTAAAGTTTGATTTGTAAACCATAAAATCATATTACCTTTGATTTAACTACCTATTTAATAAGAAACATAAGTTATTATTAGCTAACGATATCATAGGGCAGGTAACATACACCTGTTTGACCACCTTGTTTTTATGTTAACAATAGCTTATAAAGAATTCATGGTTCTTCTATCAAACAAGCGAATCTAGTTTTTTTTTTGCACTAAGAACATACTCAAATAGTTCAGCTGTAATGGAAAACCCCTCCAGTTAAAACATTATTATTTTCTGATTATTCACTGGTCACTGATTTTTTTGTGGGAATAGGTGAACCAATTATTTAAGTGTTTGATTTAAGTGTAAATTTCCTAGTTGTATGGAGGAATTAAAAACAACAAATTCCGGTAATTTGTACCCACAAAAAATTAAAAGGATACACAGTATAAATATGTCTGTATCAAACTTTTCATATTCAATTGCAAACATTTCTGAATTAAGTAAAATATGTGTTTTGAGGGCTATCTGACTGAAATTCCACCCTAACATTTTTTAAGAAAATTTCATTGTTCTCAAAACAAGCAAGCCAACATTTATTTTACCTTTTACACACTCAATAAATTTTATTGTAATTATAAGTAATTAACTCATTATTAAATGTTTGTCAGCATTAGACTTCAAAGTTTGATACAAACAACGTATGCTACAGTTGATATGGATTCTGTCATATCCGCCTGTCCACTTGAAGTTACTCCAAATTTGGGAAAAATATTGAAATCAAAATCTTCACCAAATTTCTCAAGTCTATTCATGAGACAAAAAAATGGCATCTACTGCATAATATAAGCATATTTCAAAAATCATTGAGTTTGTCCTCTTGATGCCCATTTGCACCAGCCACGGTTGGAAATGACAAAAAACCACATGGGCTGAAGTGTATCTACATGAACAGTTGTTGTACAATATTGTTGTTTAGTTTGCATGACTACTGGAATCTTTATTATAATGGAACATTTGATATCTAGAAAGACCAGAATGTACTCCATGTCATACCCACTGTAAGAGGGGGGTAGGGGTATATTGCAACTCCATTGTCAATCTGTCTCTTTGTCCGTATGTGCAACAAATATCTTCATCACTCAAATGAACAGAATAACTGCATATCTGGTTTGTAGCTTGACAATAATGAGTTGTTACTTGTGAATACATTTTGGATCTGTGGGACTCTTAGGTCCGAGAACACAGTTATTTCGTAGTGCATTTCTTTTAGACAATAAATTCAAATTAAAAAAATCGCACCTGCTCTATCTCAAAAAGATTTTTACAGTGTAGTGTACTACTATTGGGACAAATAATATCAAAATTATAGAAAAGTGTACCAGCTCTAACTCAAAGTATTGACAATTCTATGTTAAGGGGGTCTAAAATTCAGTTTGACAGCTTCAGACATACTAGTTTTTGACCTTTTTGAACTGGACCAAATCACTACTTAACATAAAGATTCAGCACCCAAATTTTTTTAACATGTAATTTCATCCCTTTACTTAATATTTCATGCATAAAATATAAAGAAATAAATTTGGAAAGTGTATGAAAAAAATTTGCAAGTTATACACTGTCCACACTAGGGACTATATTTGTAGACAACGAAAATCTAAGGACGATAACTGTGTCCTCGGACCAACTAAGTTCTGTTTTCCAATACTTTGAATTATGTGTCTGGGAATGCTTAAGAAAAACATTGTTTAAATCTTTGTGATAAATGCCATTGAAATCAGCTGATTTAATATATAGAAATAAGGAGATGTGGTATGAGTGCCAAAGAAACTATCCATCAGAGACCAAATGATGTAAGCAACTAGAGGTCCCAGTACCACCTTAAACAATGAGTAAAACCCATACTGTATAGTCAGCTTTAAATGGCCACAGCATGCCAAAATTTGAAACAATATAAAAGAGCCTGATATATGCTGAAACAATTAACAAAAACAAAATAGACAGCACAATGATAACCACTGATTTACAGGCATATTAAGAATGTTGCAGAGTATTACATGTTTGTGAAAACTCATGTATGTTTCATGCTAAGTTTTACCGTGCCTGTGAAAAAAAAACTTAACTAGCAACTATGCCACTGTCTATTACCTTTTAATAATATTTTATGAAGTTGAAGAGTAGAACTTTTTTTCAACTACATATATACTGTTATAGGACCGTTGCGCAAATCTTTAGATTTTACAATTTTTTAATTATCTGTGCAGTATCACCTATTCTAGACAATCCAATACATTAAATTTGCTTGTTGGTCCTTTTTATAGACTTCTACATGTATATTCTATATATATATATTATATATATAAAAATCTGTACCTTCAAGTTTTACTCTTTATCACAAATTTATCAATGGATAATTGGAAATATAAAACAAATGTAATATTGTTGAGAGGGGGAACCTTTAGATATATTGCTTACTAACAATATTTCATTCAAATAGAGTCTAAGGCCAAAATATATATGTCTGTTTCCTGCCACTCAATCTTAGTCCTACTCTTAAACATTTTCTTGCCATGCGGAAAAGACTACATATCATACTTCTACTGACTTGCTCAGACTAACCTGAAACAGAATTAACCAAAGTTTTCAAAATAACAAGCTTTTTAAGAGACTGTTATGAATTGTAAGCAAATTTAACGGAACTTAAAAAGCACAAAAAATGGAAAGGACTGTGTCCTTGTTTTTGAGATATAAGCAATTGAAAATTTGATGGTAAATGATTCTCTCTAGATTTTTCATACATTTAACATAGCACCTTTTTTCTTTAAAAAAAATATGGAAAAAAAACAAGGATTTAATAAGATTATAAAAAATATCTTTTTAAACTATATGTAATTAAATTTTAAAAAGAAAAGAAGGGGTTAGAGGGGAAAAATTGAATGGCACTACATGGATAAAACCAAAGGATTCTGAATATTGGACAAAAAGTCAAAAATAAGAACAGCGAACATCCTTTACATGGGAAATTGCAAACGATTCAATATTGCATGAACAAGTTCTGGATGTATTGTGTACATCAGATCAGATTTTTCTGTATTTCTTTGATATTAATTAGTTCACTTTCCAAGGTATGTCTACTCCTTAGAATAGTTTTTACCTATTACTGATTATTTAATTACAGGCAATTGGGTTCCATTAGATGAATATTACTATGGAAAGATGGAAGGAGATCCGACGTATGAAGAGGAGAAAGGAGAATTCAGGTTCAAGGTTTGTATCCATGGTTTCAGTGGTAGATTTAATTCTGGTTTTAGAAATCACCATTTCAAGATTGAAAAAAAATTATAGCTGAACATCAATCCAGAGAGATAGAATCTTTTGAAGTTTTTATTATTGCAAAAATTACAAAGAGATACTAAGGTTTTGCAAAAAAAAAAAAATTGCATTTTCAATTTTAAAACCATTGTTTGTTTGCAGCATTTCTTTAAATAGAAATGTTGAATCTCAAATTTTGCCAGACAATTAGTCTAGTTTGAGTCATTTATTACTGTTATTCATGGTTATTATTTGTAAACTTTAACAGTTTATTGATTTTGAGATAATTTTTTAATGAAACTTGTATAAAGTACAAAGCAATCCAACAAGATTTTGAAAGCATATATTTCATATATTAACAGTGCTGGTATTGTAACAAGATGTTGTACAACAATGTCAAGGCCATGATGCACATCCAAGGTCACATTGACAGCAGTAAACAACAAAATATTGACCTCAGTGACCTTACACAATGTAAACACTGCTACAAACAGTTTGATACACCATTTGAAATGCAGACCCATGTGGATAAGGTTTGTTAATATTTTAACTTATGCCTAATTCCTCAAGTAACCTCTTGACCTTTTACCAAGTACACTATTTGAAATGCAAATTTGTATAAAAAATTTGAAAATAAGATGTGTGATATGATTGCAAATGAGTTAACTATCCATGAGCGACCAAATGACGCAGATTTAAGCAATCATACATGATGGTCACCATACAGATGTTTGTTTTTGGACTATGACCTTGCTTTTCTCTACCTTAGACATCATAAAGTTAGATTCACTGTTTCAGATGCAGTCTGTTGTAGAATTTTAACATAAAATATCTTATGTCTAAACTGCTGCATTTAAGATGATAATTTAACTACTGTGAAAGTTCTTCAATTCTTGGGGTATCAATTTTCATGTTGTTTTATCGACCGCAAAAAATTTTTGTGGTCGATATTGGTATGACGTTGGCGTCGTCGTCGCCGTCGTCCGAAGACACATTGGTTTTCGCACTCTAACTTTAGTTTAAGTGAATGGATCTCTAGGAAATTTTACCATAAGGTTCAATACCACAAAAGGAAGGTTGGGATTGATTTTGGGGTTATGGTACCAACAGTTAAGGAATTAGGGGCCAAAATAAGCATTTTGTAACTTCCAGACAATAACTTGTGTGTAAGTGTATGGATCTCTCTGACATTGTACCACAAGGTTCCATATCCGTATCCATATTTGGGCCCGTTTTAAATTGGTCCACATTGAGGTCCAAAGGGTCCAAAATTAAACTTTGGTTGATTTCATCAAAATTGAATTATTGGGGTTCTTTGATATGCCGAATCTAACCGTGTATTTAGATTCTATTTTTGGTCCCGTTTTCAAATTGGTCTACATTAAGGTCCAAAGGGTCCAAAATTAAACTTAGTTTGATTTTAACAAAATTGAATTCTTAGGGTTCTTTGATATGCTGAATCTAAACATGTATTTAGATTTTTGATTATGGGCCCAGTTTTCAAGTTGGTCCAAATCGGGGTCCAAAATTAAACTTTGTTTGATTTCAACAAAAATTGAATATATGGGGTTCTTTGATATGCTGAATCTAACCATGTATTTAGATTCTTAATTTTTGGTCCCGTTTTCAAATTGGTCTACATTAAGGTCCAAAGGGTCCAAAATTAAACTTAGTTTGATTTTAACAAAAATTGAATTCTTAGGGTTCTTTGATATGCTGAATCTAAACATGTATTTAGATTTTTGATTATGGGCCCAGTTTTCAAGTTGGTCCAAATCAGGGTCCAAAATTAAACTTTGTTTGATTTCAACAAAAATTGAATATATGGGGTTCTTTGATATGCTGAATCTAACCATGTATTTAGATTTTAGATTTTTGGGCCCCGTTATCAACTTTGTCCACATTGAGGTCAAAAGGGTCCAAAATTAAACTTTGTTTTATTTCATCAAAAATTGAACTCTTGGGGTTCTTTGATATGCTGAATCTAACCATGTATTTAGATTTTGGATAATAGGTGAATGTCCAATTTAAAATTTTTAAGTTCTTAGACCACATTCATTCTGTGTCAGAAACCTATGCTGTGTCAAATATTTAATCACAATCCAAATTCAGAGCTGTATCAAGCTTGAATGTTGTGTCCATACTTGCCCCAACTGTTCAGGGTTCGACCTCTGCGGTCGTATCAAGCTGCGCCTCATGGAGCATTTTATTTTATGACTTTATCCACGAATTATAGAATCCAACTCTGGTTAATTAGTGTCATTACTTCTGAAAAGACATGTGCAACAATTCAAAAATGTTTACTTTGTAATTTCCTTCAATCGAGACAATTTGTAAGCGTAGATGAATCAGCTTATTTACAAAAGCAATTATTTTATCACAAGTTTGATGAATGTTGTCAGTAATGAAAGACAAACAAATAAGTGAAAACACATTATTTTGCATTGTCCAACAAAGCATTATAAAAAAAACTTATGATTAGTTTCCGGTATCTTTATTTCTGATGGCTTCAAATTCATCACTCAATTTTTATACGACCGCAAAAAATTTGCGTTCGTATATTGCTATCATGTCGTCGTCGTCGTTATCCGAAGACATTTGGTTTCCGGACAATAACCTTAGTAAAAGTGAATGGATCTCTATGAAATTTAAACACAAGGTTCAATTGCACAAAAGAAAGTTTGGGATTGATTTTGGGAGTTATGGTCCCAGCTGTTTCGGAATTAGGGGTAAAAAAGGGGCCATAAAAGGCATTTTTCTAGTTTCCGGACAATTATTTGTGTATTAGTGCATGGATCTCTATGAAATTGTACCACAAGGGGCCGTACCACAAAGGGAAGGTTGGGATTGACTTTGGAGGTTATGCCCAAACCGTTCAGGAATTAGGGAAGGGGGGAGGAGGGACAAGGTTTTTCTGGTTTCCAGACAAATACTTAAGTATTAGTCAATGGATCTCTATGAAATTGTACCATAAGGTTCCATGCCACTCACAGAAGGTTGGGGTCGATTTTGTGGGTTGTGGCTTTAATAGTTAAGAAACTAGAGGCCAAGTAGGGGCCATAAACAAGACTTTTCTAATACTGGCTCAGCTGGTTCTAACATAAATTATTTCTGATCTATATAAAGAAACAAAAAATACTGATATGACAGGAGATATACACCAAACAAATTATTATATTTAGTTTGTAAACAGATTTACTAAGTATTGCAAAGTATTGCACAACAGCAAGAAATCTTCAATTGAAAATAAATACAAATCTCTTAACCAATTTCAATGAGGATTAATTTTAAGTCTTGAATTGTTTGAGGTTTTTACCATGTATTACTATATTGGATATTTGGACATTTTTAAATAGGTCTACATTGAAGTCCAAAGGGTCCAAAATTAGACTTTGTTTGATTTCACCAAAAACTGAATTCTGGTGGTTCTATGATATGCTGAATCTAACTGTGCATTCAGATTTTTAATTTTGGGCCTTTTTTTCAAATTAAGGTCCAAAGGGTCCAAAATTAAACTTTGTTTGAAATCATGGTTTTGTCTCGCCTTGACGGAGTCAAAAGCGAGACATAGGTATGCTGTTTCCAGCATGGGCGGCGGCGTCAACAATGTATTAGTTTGTGATTAGGTCTAGTTCATGGTGAACCACTAGTGGTAGGTCAATGATATTTGGTATGCAGTTGTATTAGCATTGGCACATCTCATTACCATGGAGATTATTGGGCCCCCCCTCAGTCAAGGTCTATTGACTTTGAAACTTTCATAGTTAACATGTATTAGTTTGTGATTAGGTCAATTTATGGGAACCACTAGTGGTAGGTCAATGATATTTGGTATGCAGTTGTATAAGCATAGGCATATCTCATTTCCATGGAGATTATTTGGCTCCGCCCCTTAGTCATGGTCTATAGACTATGAAAATTTTGCTAAGTTTACATGTATTAGTTTGTGATTAGGTCAGTTCAATGGGAACCATAATAGTGGTAGGCCAATGTTAATTGGTGTTCAGTTGTATAAGCATTAGCACATCTCATTTCCATGGAGAATATTTGACCCCCCCCTCAGTCATGGTCTATTTACTTTGAAACTTTTGCTTAGTTTACATGTATTAGTTTGTGATTAGATCAGTGTAAGATGAACTGCTAATGTTAAGTCATTGATATTTGGTATACAAATTTATTGGCATTTGCAAGTATCATTTCCATGGAGATTATATAGCCCCACCCTGGTCATGGTTCATTGACTTTGAAACTTTTACATAGTTTACAAGTTAATGTTTGTGTTTAGGTTTGTTTAAAGGAACGACTTATAATAAGTCAATGGTATTTGGTATGCAGTTGTATTAGCATTGGCACATCTCATTCCATGGAGATTGTTTAGCCATGTACCTTCAGTCATGGTTCATCGACTTTGAATATTTGCATTACTTACATGTTAAAGTATTGCAATTTTAATTTCAACATTTGCATTATAAAAATTACAAAAAGGCGAGACATATCTCTGTGATAACAGTTTATTTTTATATGCTGAATCTAATCATGGAATTAGATTTTGGATATTGGACCATAAAGTAGATTAAATGTCCCATTTCAAATTTTTAAGTTATCTGACCACATTTATTCTGAGACAGAAATCTATAATGTGTCAAATATTTAATCACTATTCAAATTCAGAGCTGTATCAAGCTTGAATATTGTGTCCATACTTGCCCTAACTGTTCAGAGTTCGACCTCTGCGGTCGTATCCAGCTGTACCAGGCGGAGTGCATTTTTTTTTCAAAATACTAAAATCCACAAATTTAAGAAACCATGAACATGTAACTTTTGCTCAAACCACAAAAGTTGATACCCATGAATAAAAGGACTTTCACAATATGTTGCAATCACTTTGTCTGGTTGTCCCTGGGTTGATCGTACAAGTATTCTTGTTACACTTTTTTAGTAACTACTAAACAGCTCAACATTTAAGAGTTGTAATGAGTGTGTACTTTTCAGATTTGCCAAGACACTTATTCCTGTTTTCTGAAACTTTGAATTACGAGTGAGGGAATGCTTAGCACGACAATGATTGTATTCTTGTTTCTGTTTGATTGATGAGAAACAAATTTTGAAATGATAAAAATTAAGATTCAGGAAAAAGTATACAAGAGTAAATGTTTATATATATATAGACTTTGACATTTTCTCTTATTTCTGTTTTTGTTTTTGTTTTTATACGCCCGTCAAAATTTTGATGGGACGATTATGGTATACAAATGTCATCTGTCCGTCTGTCTGTCCGCGTAAACATGTCGCACCGTAACTTGAGAACGACTTATCCAAATTTCATGAAACTTAACATAGTTGTTTCTTATGATGGTCAAACGATCTGTATACTTTTGGTGAAAATAAGATTAAAAACTTTTGAGTTACGGGACTTAGTAACTAAAACAGGTGTGTGTTTTTTTCACATGTCGCGCCATATCTCAAAAACAATTTATGATTATTGCTTAAAACTTTACACACTTCTTAGTTATATTAATCTTAAGATCTGTATACTTTTGGTGATGATTCAAAATTTTATTTTAGAGATATTGAGTATTTTGTTAAAAAGGGAGGGTTTTCACATGTCGCACCATATCTCAAAAACAGTTTATAATTATTGCTTAAAACTTTACACACTTCTTAGTTATATTAATCTTAAGATCTGTATACTTTTGGTCTTGATTCAAAATTTTATTTAAGAGATATTGAGTTTTTGTAAAAAGGGGTTTCGCATGTCAGAAACTATTTATGATTATTGCATAAAATTCACACACAAGACGACGGGCGTATCATGCGCTCATGGCGCAGCTGTTTATTTGGTCATCATGTAATTTCACAAATACATTAACATAATTGGGGCCTCGGTGGCCGAGTGGTCTAAGTAGTTACTACTGTAATCACTAGCCAGTCAACACTGAGGTTGTGAGTTCGAACCCGCTCGTGCAGGTGCACTCGACTCAAATCTTAATTGACTAGGATTGTCAGTTTTCCTATCAAGGTCGGTGGTTTCTCTGGGCACTCCGGCTTCCCCACCAATAAAAACTGGCCGCCACGAATAGCCCAAAAGCGGTGCTTAAAAGTGGCGTTAAAACACCAAAATCAAATCAAATCATTATCATAATTATACAAAATAGCAAAAATGAAAGCAGTTTATTAACATTTATTATTTTTTAAAATTTTCAGGTACATATGAGCAACACAAATGTATTGTTGTGTAGGATATGTGATCGTGACCATGAATCTCGCCATGCACTGACACAACACATGAGACAGAACCACAATGCTTGTGAGATGCCCTATACATGTCAGCTTTGTAGATTTAGATCATCTATGTATAGTGATGTTGTGGACCATTTTAAAAAGGTAAAAAATGAAGATTTGGTAAACAGCTGGCATGAGTATGTGACATTGAATGTCAGATATCTAAGATTCTAGTTATTCCTGAGGAAGGTTTGTCCAAGTCAAAGATCATTTCAATTTTATGCCCCACTCCAAAGGAAAGGAGCTGACTTTATGTGTGCATGCTTTTCCTTGTGATGCATTTTTATAACCATTGCTCATCAACTACCTGGTTACCATAAAACTGATCACAGAGGTATTGTGAATCCACAGTCTTGTTATCTGAACGTGTCTGGTCATGATCTTCTGCAACTTTAATATTCAGTATAAAGTATTCTGACATTCAAATTTGCACAAGAAAAAATGAAAAATTTGTTTCAAAAGGGGTATGTCTTCAACTGAGGGAAAGGGTAAAACAGTGGATTTCAATGAATACCAATATAAATAAAAGGAGATGTGATGTTATACATCATAAAGGCAAGATCCAAACACCACAAAATTATTTTATAGGTCAACACATATCTTCTTTTTTTTTTTATGTTAAGTTTCATAAAGGGGAGATAACTGGTAAATAATTATGATTGACTATAAGCTAACAAATTGTAGAAACATTCTGATGAGGTTGCAAATTTTTAATGATTTACAGTAAAAATGAAATTGAAATAAACATTTTATTTAAAGTTTAGTCTTTATGAAACATTTCCTTCATACAGATTAACACCTATTCTGCTCAATCTTGGAAATAATTAATATACTTTTTTATGTCAAATGGACAAGTTTTTCTAAATCTCTTTGCAGAACGAAGATCACACAATATCTAATTAATGCCATTCTCTGGATTCACAATTATTCATGGGTTACTAATTGGTATTTTTTGTGTTCAATAACCTAAAAATTTCATTATAGGCTGGTATGTAGATTTCAACAATACCATGAAATTAAGTATCCACAAAAATGCAATTTAATCAATTTACTGTGGAAATAAAGGAATCCTCTCTCTCTATTTGTTTTGCTGTTTAACATGTTTAATTATTTTATATTTCAGAAACATGATAGTTCCCAGCATTTACTGTGTTTATACTGCCTTCGTGCTTTTCTTGTCAAATTTGTCTCCCAAGGTTGGGGCACCACACAGACATATTATGGACATTTGTTAAAACATCAGTCTAAAGCGCAGACTAAAAAATGTGGTCTGTGCCGACTGGCATTCTTCAACTCTGCTGAAGTCAAGGCCCATAAACTGAAACATCATGGACCTAATCAGAAGGCAGTGCTAGGTATGTTTGAGAAAATGTATCGATCAAATTGAAAAAAAAACAATGTAAATCTAAATATATATATATGGGTATGTTAAAAAAAAGAAATCAATAAAATCTACCCTTACAGCGAAAGTTCTCAATAAGGGTCCATATTGTTTATCATTATTTAATGTACAGTACACAAAAACATGAAACATTACTGTAAAAAAGAACCATATATAATAGTGTGTACCAGGAACAAAATATAGACATGTACTGTATACAGTAAATAATTAGAAATATACCATAATTATCAGAAATTGAATGTGCCATGTACACGTGATAGAATATAAATCATACTATTTTGTTTATTATGGAAAAGAAGATATTGTGTATTAATTTATACATGTTCTAATACAAAATCTTTATATGCACATGAAAAAAAAAAAAAGCATATTTCATATATTTGAAATTATGTTTGGAAAAAGAGAAAGATAGATGTTTGGGAAAGGTTTTCAATAAATAGATGAAGAAAAAGTCAAATTGGTAATAAAAAAATATCAAGGAATAGTTGATAATGGTCAATAAATAAGTCCTGCAGTATTTTTTTAGATTACTTAGTTAAAGATAGTGGATTATTTGTTGATATTACCTTGCAGCTGTGTTCTTCAATACGAAGATATAGTAGGATCAACATTTAACAAAGAATTCTGCTCGAATCTGTGCTAGAGGCTTATTGAACTTGCTGTGAGGTCACAGTTTTTTTTAGATGGAGAAAAGCATATTGTCAAATCTATTTTGATTTCTGTAAATTCAGAATTTTGTGCATGTATTTATTATTGCAATTGTTGATCAATGTGCAAAAGTGTGAAATGAATTTTTGCAATTTAAGGTAATGCTGAATACAAATAATGATATCAAAATTTTAAGCAAGTCTGTTTATTTCTAGGAACCTCAGCACAGAGCATCTAACAATAAGTCTGTTTATTTCTAGGAACCTCAGCACACCGCATCTAAGTCTGTTTATTTCTAGTATTAATTAAACAAGTCGGTTTATTTCTAGGAACTTCAGCACACGGCATCAAACAAGATCAAGTATTAATAAAACAAGTCTGTTTATTTCTAGGAACGACAGCACACAGCATTAAAACAAGGCCAAGTATTAATAAAACAAGTCCGTTTATTTTTAGGATCCTCAGCCAACAGCAGCAAACAAGACCAAGTATTAATAAAACAAGTCTGATTATTTTTAGGAACCTTAGCACACAGCAGCAAACAAGACCAAGTATTAATAAAACAAGTCTGTTTATTTTTAGGAACCTTAGCACACAGCAGCAAACAAGACCAAGTATTAATAAAACAAGTCTGTTTATTTCTAGGAACCTCAGCACACAGCATTAAAACAACATTAAACAAGACCAAGTATTAATAGAACAAGTCTGTTTATTTCTAGGAACCTCTGCACACAGCAGCAAACAAGACCAAGTATTAATAAAAGTACCTTCATCATCACAGAATCAACATGGAGTCAAATCTTTGAATGCACCGTCTGTCAGTAAAGTTTTGGACTTTGGAGGGACGTCTTTTCCAGGAGAGGTCCATTATTTTAACTGCTTTGAGTGTAAAATGTCAATGGGAACACATGACCATTATAGGTAAGTCTTGGCCTTTGGAGGGATGACATTTCCCCATAGGAAGGCACTTTTTATTTTACCCTGACATGCATAAATTTGTAATTCTTTACTTCCTATAATTGTTCAGGCTAACTTTCTAAAATAGTCACAACCCATCAAATTATAATAGACGTGCCTTCAGACCCCTGTACAATTAATTCTAGACCAGCCCTAACATTGTCTGGTATTTTAACGATAATATTTAATTTTCAATTTTTCATATTGGTAAAAAGGTAAATGTAATTATAGCAGATTTCTAGGTGCAGCTATTAATATCATGAATTTAAATGTTTAGAAAATAACACAATTTTCTGTAGGCTTTTATGCAGATTTTGGCAAAACCATGAATTGGAATATGAATGAAAAATATAAATTTTCCTCAATCAATGAAAAATTCGTGCCCACAAAAATAAATGAATCGACAGAAATATGTTTGATTATATTACAGGAAGTATGTGGAGTGTTCCATGTGTCGGTTTGCTACAATCTGTAGTATAGCTTATGCTAATCACATGATGGGATTCCACTCAGGTCAAATGTCAAGTCTTAACCTCAACATTCCATGGGAAAGAAGGATGCCCAAACCTATGTACTGTTTATGTGGCTTCAGTAGTCGCTATGGCAACAAGATTGGTAAGATCGATTTTAAAGTTAAAGGTGTAATCTCAATCTGACATTTGATCAGAAAGAAAGAGGCAAGTCCTATTTATCAATAGATTGTATGCTAAATTATTTTATCATTGCCAATACAGCTAATCAACAAACTTCTGTTCTAATCTAAGTTATTTTATTCTTTCTGTTCCAGCAAATCAACCACCCTATGTTCTTATAATAGTTGTTTTTATTTTATCCTTGCTGTTACAGCTAATCAACCACTGTATGTCTTAATCCAAGTTATTTTATCTTTATGTCCTAATCTAATTGTCCCCCATTTCTGTTACAGCTAACCACCTTGTGTTCTGTATGAAGACTTCATGTTATGAGAATAGACCAGAGCCTGGAACAGAGTGCCACAGAGAAGATGGTAATTCTAATATTTACTGAGAAAACTGTAATCAATTAAAAGAAGACTAAATATTTCAATATATTATCAATATATTTATAAATTTACTCAATAAAAGCAGCACATTTAAAAATAACTGTCTAACAGAAATGTTTATTAAGGCTAAGGATTCCTCAGGGTGGACAACATTTCTAGTCTGGTCTAAGCCCAGGACTTTACCAAAAAAAGTAACTTGTTGACACATTCCCTTAAAAAAAAGCCAAAAATAAATGTTTAGTACTCTTTGTAGAAGATTCACTCCTAATATATAGTTCTGTTTAATTTTATTTTTATAGAAGATGAAGACCCTCGACATAAACCAGGAGCGTCATTACTGGATGCATTAGGTCTGGTGAAGAGAAGGACTATTACTCCTAGTAAGTTTTATAGAAATAATGAATAAGTAAAAAGATGTGGTATGATTGCCAATGACAAAATGGTGTAGATAGAAGGAACTATAGGTCAGTCCAGACCTGCAAACTTTCACAATTTATGGGGATTTCCCCCATGAGAGGTGTTGACCTTAATTTTGAAATTCTTTATTATATAAACCAAACATCTCAAAATTAGGCATTCAAATGAGTTTAAAGAGAATTTAAGCATACTCATTCAAGCAACAAAGTAGTAGATTAAAAACACATGAAAATATAAGATAAACATTAGGTCCTCTTGTGCTTAAAATCTTTATAAAAACCACAATGATCAGAACTTCAAATAAAAATATAGAAAGATAGCTATTAGCATTTGTAAGGGTTCAGAACATGAAATAATATTTATATATTCATTATAAGATACAGAGAAATAATTGTTAAGTGACAAACAGGTGACCCATACCTGCCAACTCTCTTAAATTTATAAAGATTTAATGAGATCTGTCATTGAACAACGATATGATAACAACCTTTGCTTTCTATCATTAATGGAAATACTGTGAGCTTATTTTTTGTGGATACCAATTTTTTAGGGATTGAGGAAACAAATGTATTTTCATGGATACTAGATTTCATTGTTTTGACAAAATCTGCATTTAAGCCTGGTAAATTTTAGCTGTGTTTTACACTAAAATTTGTGGTTCATGAAATATAATGAATATTGGTACCCTAAGAATACTAATGAATTCACAGTAGCTTGATGTAAATTAGATTGAAGAATGAACAAACATATGAGGTATATGGCAGTGAGATAGATACCCAGTACATAATACACTGTACTATTGAAGTCTTATCTGTTTTATAGTTTTTAGTTGACAACCCCATGTCCTATGGTAAAGATCATGTCCGCTCTATATCTTGAGAACCGTTATGATTTCAAAGTTTATACTTGACATGTATATAAACCAACACCAACGGGTGGCTCATAATTTAAGTACAAAGGGTCAAAAACTTTGGTTTCAGTTGACAACCCCATGTCCAATGATAAAGATACAAATTTTTGCCACACATTATTCTGGCAGGGCACACAGAGATGGCTCCCATCTCAATTTCATGCAAGATGTATTTGAATAGACCAGATGTTTACACAGGTGTTAATTAAGCTTCCTCTATAATGCTTTACTTTCTTTTTTATGCCCCACCTACGATAGAAGTAGGGGCATTATGTTTTCTGGTCTGTGAGTCTGTTCATTAGTCCATCCGTCCGTCTGTTCCGCTTCAGTTTAAAAGTTTTTGGTCAAGGTAGTTTTTGATGAAGTTGAAGTCCACTTGTCAACTTGAAACTTAGTACACATGTTCCCTATGATATGATCTTTCTTATTTTAATGCCAAATTAGAGTTTTGACCCCAATTTCACGGTCCACTGAACATAGAAAATGATAGTGCGAGTGGAGCATCCGTGTACTATGGACACATTCTTGTTAAAGAAGTGCTATAGATTGACATATCCAGCTGTTCTTAAATGAACATGATAATGATTGTTACACTAACTGCTGAGAAGAGCCTACTTTCAAAGCTCTGAGCATCCTCAGAGCATGCTCGGAGCTTCCTCTTAAGAATACATCTATGATCCCTAATGCCTATTACTTAAGTTGCAGAAGCACAACATTAACCCCAAATGAATACTTGGAAGAACTTTATGACATGATCTCAATAACTGCCATATTCATCTTTTTCTATCACCCTGATAATGATAAACTGTATTTGTCTGTAGGATCTGGGGAAGGAGGTAAGATCAGCAGCTTCTGTGCGTTTGTGTGAATGTGTTATTAATAAATCATAGATGTATAGTGCACTGATAAATGGGCCGTCTCAAAAAAAAGTTTTGTTTTACTCTTATCACCTTACTTCTTTTTCCAAATGGAAGTGTAAGACAGAAGTACTTGATGCTACACAAACAAAAACTTGGAATTGTGTAAAATTTCAGTTTTAATTTGACAGATGAAAGCCACAAATTATGCATGTGAAATTATATTTATTCTGGAAAAAAAAATTATAGTAATAAAGAATGAGATGGTGCCTAAAGCTTTGCTTTTGCTTGTATGATAATGTACATGTATGCACAACTTTTGATATTGTTTTGTGTAGCCAGCATGTTGAATACCTAAATTTTTGTTGTGTTTCTAAGTCGTGTGCACAACTCTTTAGATATGAGAACATGTTTATGATGAATGGAAAATAAGTCGTCCAGGATATTCATGAAATATTTGCCACTGAGGGTTCAGTAAACAACAATTAATTAATCACACACTCATCAAGGCCAGAAAGCACTTTTCTTCTTGTTGTTCATCTTAAAGTCCTTGAGACCTTAAGTGTGGAGCAAAACCTCATGTCTTATTGCAAGTGCAAGATGGCCCTTAGCTTTAATTTGAGTCTATTTTTTTCCTAAAGCTTTATAGACAGACACGGGTGCTTGGTTATACCAATAGCATCTTTTTTACTATGTATGATGGAAGCTAAATTATAGAAGCTGAAAATTTAACAACCTTTTGTGCCAAAAAAATAAGTAGATATTAGCTTAGTTAAAAAAAACCAACTCTGTATTACTGTATTAAATTTCTCATATGTATTCCTATTAGAATTTGCTGTAATCAGAAATAATTGAACTTAGCATGCTTATTATTTATCAGCTGAGAGTGTTGAATGTTAAAAGCTTGAGCTTGTTGTTGACTTTTCTATAATACTTCAGTATTGCTTATATACATATGTGCATTGGCATTGCAAAAGTGCAGCAAAGTTTTAACACAACATTCCAGTTTAGGAACTAATGGGAAATTCCTTCACCTGTACCATTGAAAAAGTCATGATAGTAGTGTTACATATTAATTTATTAATTAATTAAAGAAATGCACACTTATGAGTTTGAATGTCCCTTTGGTATCTTTCACCACTTTTTTTTATATCCAGAGGGGTTGAAGGAATATAATCAATACAGATATATGCACAAGGCAAACATTTTAAAATATTAAAACATCATATACTGATAGTAAAAAAAAGTAGTTATACTTAGGTGTGGTGTCCACCCTCCTCATTGCAAATGACTTTAATGAACAGAACAGTAAGCTGCATGATATTAAAATAACGATAAAAGTAATTGTGATCTATCTTTGTGGATTATTCCATAAATCCTTGATGAATATTATTTATATCTTGATCAAGCTGTTTATGTAAAGATTTATGAATTTCACATGTTAAGAAAAAATGGGTTTCATCTTCAACGTCATTAATATTTCAATATTTTTGCAAAATCTGAGATTAGATTTGAGTGGGCAAGAATAGACTGTCCATGTTAGGCAGGTAGAAACAACACCTAAGCAGTAGTGTACTGGTATCTTTGGATAAAATGAATGTTTATATGTATTTTGCAGTGTACCAAAAGTCTGCTGAGACTTCACCTGTAGAAGACAGCTCCCCAAAACCAAGTCCATGGGATCCAGAATACGTACCACCAGAATTGCAGGGCTCACAGAAGTGGAAGACAGTCAAATTAAAGGACACTGTTACTCCTTCTAAACAATCAGTCTTTCTAGGGGTAACAAAATTCTCCATTTTCAAATTCAGATTGAGCAAGGTTTTTTTTTTAATAAACAACATTATGAACAACCAGCGGTATATTCCAACTCATAAGTTGAGGACAAAGTGACAAAACCATGGCAAAAAACTAAAAACAAGGTGAAGACAGTCTACAACACAAAACATAGAATGCTTAAGACTGACCAACACAAACCCCTCAAAAATGCTTTGTGAAACATGTGTTCCAGAATGGTAAGCAGATCCTGCTCCACATATTTGAGCTGTCATTTTATAATATATAAGTTAAAATTCTGTGAAGTTTCTTTCAGTAAAATGTACAGTAAATCAACAATTAGATAAGACTGTTTGGTGTTTGTGCAGCATTCATTCTTTCACTAAACTACATTGTTATGGTTTTTCTTCGTTGAATTTTATACGACCGCAAAATTTTTGCGGTCGATATTGGTATGACGTTGGCATCGTCGTCGTCCGAAGACACATTGGTTTTCGCACTCTAACTTTAGTTTAAGTGAATGGATCTCTGACATTGTACCACAAGGTTCCATATCACAAAGGGAATGCTGGGATTGATTTTGGGGTAATTGCCTCAAAATTTTAGGAATTAGGGCCAAAAACAAGCATTTTCTAGTTTCATGACAATAACTTGTGTGTAAGTGTATAGATCTTTCTGAAATTGTACTACAAGGTTCCATATCACAAAGGAAAGCTGGAATTGAGTTTGGGGTAATTGCCAAAATGTTTAGGAATAAGGGGCCAAAATAAGCATTTTCTAGTTTCCAGACAATAACTTGTGTTCAAGTGTATGGATCTCTCAGAAATTGTACTGCAAGGTACCATACCACAAAGGGAAGGCTGGGATTGATTTTGGGGGTAATTGCCTCAAAATTTTAGGAATTACGGGCCAAAAGGGCCAAAACAAGCATTTTCTAGTTTCAGGACAATAACGTGTGTGTAAGTGTATGCATCTTTATGAAATTGTACTACAAGGTTCCATATCACAAAGGAAAGCTGGGTTTGAGTTTGGGGTAATTGCCCTAAACGTTTAGGAATTTAGGGCCAAAAACAAGCATTTTCTAGTTTCCAGACAATAACTTATGTTCAAGTGTATGGATTTCTCTGAAATTGTACTGCAAGGTACCATACCACAAAGGGAAGGCTGGGATTGAGTTTGGGGTGATGAATCATAAGGGGTTCAAAAATTTGGGGGATTTTTTCCCTTTTTTCCTTTTTTTTCTTTAAAATTTTCCATTTTAAATTGGTTATTTCTGATTTATATATAAAAGCAAATAATAATGATATGGACTGAATAGGTAAATTAAGAATTTTAAGTTCTTAGACCACATTCATTCTGTGTCAGAAACCTATGCTGTGTCAAATATTTAATCACAATCCAAATTCAGTGCTGTATCAAGCTTGAATGTTGTGTCCATACTTGCCCCAACTGTTAAGGGTTCGACCTCTGCGGTCGTATCAAGCTGCGCCTAGCATTTTATTTAATGTGTTTTACTCTGACCCAAGAAATCCACAAAAATTGGTCATATTGGTATCCCATGATGAATAAAAATAAATCCACAGTAATTTAAGGTTTAAACACAATTAAAGATGGCTAGAAACTCCCAATTTGAAAGACTGACAAATTATAAGTCAAATTAAAAACAAAAAAAAATGTGTTTAGGCTTTCTAGACTGACTGTAGTATTATCTCCAACGTTTAAAAGTTTTTCAACAACAATTCAGTTGTAACTGCAACCATGTTCTTTAAGATATGCAAAAGAATGTATCAAAACGATGTTGATCATTGACAATTATAAATGGAAAAATACTGGAACTGAACAATGCAGGAGACAGTATATTTAGCTTAAAAGTCTTTTGTGAAAAAAAAGTTGACAATTGTATTCATACAGACCCTATAGTAAACACCCATATTTTTATGCCCCCGCTGTTAAGCGAAGGGGGCATTAATTGTTACCCTTGACGGTCTTTCCGTCTATCCCAAAAGTATTTTCACATATTATAAGCAAGCTTGAGCGGGGGCAATCCTGTCTTTAGACACCTTCTTTATTTAATTTTTTTGGGAGGAGGAAGGGGTAAAGGGGACTGCAAAACACATTCATTAATTAAAAACAATATATATTTATATATAACATCCATATCCTCAAATTGAAATTATACAAATTTATTTTAATCCTTTCAGATATCCAAGTCAAAAGGCAATTGTAAGAAAACCTTGGAAATGGATATAAAAAATTCAGAGGAAGCTGGAACTTCTCACAAGGGAGATACTTCAGATGAAATTGAAGAGAAGCTTTTAGCTGACGATGGAACAGACAGTGGCGATAAATTGGAAAATGTTGAAAATCAAAGAACTGAAAGTACTAAAGACAAGGCTGAAGCTGAAAGAAAAGAAAATGAATTGCTCGATTTTGACAATGAAAACGACCGTGCTGAAAGTGGTGATGAAAATAAAATCAATGAAATTATAGGTGCTTTAGATGAAGATGAATTGTTACAAGATGAAAATGAACAAGTTAGTGACAAAAATGTGACATTAGTAAAGGAAAGTGATTCTGATAAAGAAGATGAAACAAATCTGAACGAAAGTTGCAATGAAAATGTAAATTTAGCAAAAAATTTTGGTGATGTGAAAAGTACCAATGATAATTTAGAATCAAGTTCTGATAGTGTAAAAAGTCCTACAGACAATTTAGATGACAAAGAAAAAAGTGTCAATTTGGAAGGAAATAAGAAAGACAATGAAAACATTGATTCTGAAAAACAAGCAGCAGCAGATGAGAATAGTGAAGTTGCAGAAGAATCTTCATCAGAAGATAAATTAGATGAAACTGAACCTAATGAAGAAGTCGACAATTCAAAAATTGAAGATGATTCAGAAAACAATTAAAAGATGAATCCATTCTGGAAAAGGATGAAATTGTTGAGGAATCTTCATCAGAAAGCAAAGTAGATGAAAACAATGTAAAAAAAAATGTAGACAATACTGAATCAGAAAAAGTGAATATAGATGAATCTACAAGTCAAGACATTGAAATGGAAGATGAATCATCCTCACAGAATAAAATAGATAAAAATGAATCAGAAAACAAAGAAGTGATTCATAGTGAATCAGAAAATAAAGAAGTGATTCATAGTGAATCAGAAAATAAAGAAGTGGTTCATAGTGAATTAGAACAAAAAGAAGTGATTCATAGTCAATCAGAAAATAAAAAAGTGATTCAAAGTGAATCAGAGCAAACAGAGGAATCACGAAAGGAAACAGCAGATGAAACAAAAACTGTTGAAAATGAAAGCCAAGAACCTCATTCAAGTCATAAATTGTCTGAAACAGGAAGTGAAAATAAGGAAGATAATGCTAGAACAAAAGAAACTAAAAGTTCTCCAAATGTTGAAGAATCAAAGGTTAGAGAGTTAGTCCCTTCAAATATGTAAGGTACATTTGTTTTACAATTTAAATTCAACCTTTTCTATACATGGTGCATTGCCATTATTTTGTATTGGAATTGTATTGTATCACACAAAAATGACAAATTCCTGATGAATATACATGAAATAATTATTGCCATTTAATGTTAAGCAATCAACAACCACAAACATAAATTTATGAATTCCTCAGAAATAGGGTATGGTAGTGTAGATGCTTGAATATGCAATTTGTCTAGTAATTAGGCTAAAAGGGTTGGTAGGTTGGGATTTTTTTCCGATTCACAATCTGTTTATTAATTAACCATCAGATTTACTTACATGTTATGTACCTTTCAGACATCACACCATCAATCTGATGATAAAAGATACCATGGCAGCAGGTCACATGACCAAAGATCAGATAGTCACAGGTCACATGATAACAGAAGGTCACATGATGATAGGAGGTCATATGATGACAGACGGTCACATGATCGACAATACCATGACGACAGATCATACCACCACCAGGGAAGATATGATGATAGAAATAGACACAGGCACCAAGATGATAGGTATGATCATTTAGAGTAGAATCAAATTAGTCAATCCTGTAACAGTTGGCCCTAGGACATTACCAGGGATATATAGTCTGAATTGTACAATCTATCATGTCATTTTCAACTTGTTCACTAACATTACAGAATTGTTGGATTTTGTCATCTCATTAGAGTAGAATCAAATTAGTCAATCCTGTAACAGTTGGCCCTAGGACATTACCAGGGATATATAGTCTGAATTGTACAATCTATCATGTCATTTTCAACTTGTTCACTAACATCACAGAATTGTTGGAGTTTGTCATCTCATTCTGTCCACTGTGGACATCTTTTTCCTGCACATTAAAAAAATAGCGTAAAATTTCTTGAAAAATTGAGTACAAAAACTTCACCCACTTTTCAAGACTGATACTATGAATTCATTATCATTCGTTGGATACTAAAAAAGTACAAAGGTTCTATAGGTTAATATGAAAATACAATTTTTTTCTCAATCCACTAAAATTGGGTATCCACAAAAATAAATGAATCCACAGTATGGGGTAGATACACTACATCACATGTGGATTGTGTCATTTCCACCCATCCACAGTGGGAATGACCACAGAGCAGGCAAAACTTCTAGAAAGTCCCATATAGAAACACCTTTTTTTTCTGTCGTCATAAAACTAAAAATAATACATTGATTGAGTTGGCAAAAGTGGGCTAGATGGATAAAAATCTCATGAAAACTAGAAAGTCTGCTGTGTTTCTTGCAATAATGGAGATATCAGAGATGTTTATCGCTATATCTTTGTTTGTCCAACTTTAGAAGATGGAACTAGTTCATTTATACCAATTGAATTAGTTCTCAGACATAATGTTTTAGAATTTAATGCGCTGTTTAAATTTTAAAAAAACAAATCCACTTGGAGAGCTTTGCAATTTCATACGATGTATCAACAGTAAAATAACTTTTTCTACAAAATCATAACTTTAACATATTTAAACGCTTAAACTATTTCTTTAAAAATGTCTATTTAATAGAAAAGAAAGGATATGGGGTTTCCGTCCATGACTATTACTTTATTTGTGTGTTCAAATATATATTTTATGCCCCATCGAGAGGAGGGGCATTAAGTTACCCTTGTCCGTACGTCCCAAAGTTGGTTTCTATCTTTAGTTTGCCTCAGCCAAATGTTATGAAACTTATACACAATGCTTATTACCACAAAACACAGATCAAGTTTGAAATTGGGTGCCGTCACAATAACGGTTCTTGAGTTATGCCCTTTATAAACATGAAAATTGTTTATATGTTATCTCATCTCATCATTTTTAGTCCCCTACCAAAGAAGTCGAAGGGACTTTAGGTTTGCACTACATCTGTCTGTCTGTCTGTCCATCCATCAGTCAGGCAAATCAGTTTTCCACACTTTTTATACGACCGAAAAATCGTATATTGGTATGACGTTGTCGTCGTCGTCGTTGTCGTCGTCCGAAGACACATTGGTTTTCGCACAATAACTTTAGTTTAAGTGAATGGATCTCTATGAAATTTTACCATAAGGTTCAATACCACAAAAGGAAGGTTGGGATTGATTTTGGGGGTTATGGTCCTAACAGTTTAGGAATTAGGGGCCAAAAAGAGGCCCAAAAAGGCATTTTTCTAGTTTCCAGACAATAACTTGTGTTTAAGTGTATGGATCTCTCTGAAATTATACCACAAGTTTCCATACCACAAAGGGATGGTTAGGATTGGCTTTGGGGGGTTATGGCTCAAACCGTTTAGGAATTAGGGGCAAAAAAGGGGGGAAAACAAGGGTTTCCTGGTTAATGGACAATTTAAAAGCAGTGTAAGGAGGTAATCCAAAACAAAATTGTACAATGTTGTACAATGTTGATTTCCTCCTTACACTGCTTTTAATTATCTATTTAAGACTTTTATGATGTATTTAAATAGGTAATTATGGTTGCAAACTCCATTGGTAATTTGAATTGAGATTATGACCATATCTTGAGGAAAGAATTTTTTTTTGGAAGGGGGGCAATTTTTCAGATTTCAGAAATTTAACAAAATATTGGGGTTTTTTTTGGGGTTCAATACGCAACAGCATAGTGTATTGCACAAAATTTTTATTTATTTTGGGGGTCAATTTGCACAGGCACAGTGTTTTGCACAAAAGCAAAAAATTGAATATAAATTCAAATCATATAACCAATTCTAAGTTCTTTGACTATAGTTATTCTGTGTCAGAAACCTATTATGTGTCAAATATTTAATTACAATCCAAATTCAGACCTGTATCAAGCACGAATATTGTGTCCATTTTTGCCCCAACTGTTCAGGGTTGGACCTCTGCGGTCGTATCCAGCTGCGACCGGTAAGCAATTTATTTCTTCTTGCTTGAAGATATTGATTTGATAATTGGTATACAGTTATATCATGACAAGTTACAGATCAAGTTCGAAATTTGTTCGGGTCTAACAATTTTGTGCAGAGTTATGGTCCTTGAACTTAGGAAATTCACTCAAATAATCAGTTTTCCGCACCTTTTTTTTTGTCATGCTTGAAGATATTGATTTGATGATTGGAATATAGTTTTATCATGACAAGTTACAGATCAAGTTCAAAATTTGTTCCGTCTGACGATTTTGTGCAAAGTTATGGTCCTTGAACTTAGGATATTCACTCAAATAATCAGTTTTCCGCACCTTTTTTTTTGTCATGCTTGAAGATATTGATTTGATGATTGGTATATAGTTTTATCATGACAAGTTACAGATCAAGTTCAAAATTTGTTCCCGTCTGACGATTTTGTGCAGAGTTATGGTCCTTGAACTTAGAAAATTCACTCAAATAATCAGTTTTCCGCACTTTTGTTTTGTCATGCTTGACGATATTGATTTGATGATTGGTATATAGTTTTATCATGACAAGGTACAGATCAAGTTCCAATTTTGGTCCGGTCTAATGATTTTGTGCAGAGTTATTGTACCAGTACAATGAGTTTTAACCGGTAGGAGAGTATGTATTGCCAGGCAATACTCACAGAATGCTCGTTATACATGTTATTTTTATTTTAACTTCTCTGTAACTTTTGTCCTTGCATGGTTTTATGAGAATAAACTATCTACTGTCTTTAGGTGTGTATAGTACACAGGTTTTATATCGACCGCAAAAAATTTTTGTGGTCGATATTGGTATGACGTTGGCGTCGTCGTGCGTCGTCGTCCGAAGACGCATTGGTTTTCGCACTCTAACTTTAGTTTAAGTGAATGGATCTCTATGAAATTTTACCATAAGGTTCAATATCACAAAAGGAAGGTTGGGATTGATTTTGGGGTTATGGTACCAACAGTTAAGGAATTAGGGGCCAAAAGGGGCCAAAATAAGCATTTTGTAACTTCCAGACATAACTTGTGTGTTAGTGTATGGATCTCTCTGACATTGTACCACAAGGTTCCATATCACACAGGAATGCTGGGATTGATTTTGGGGTAATTGCCTCTAAATTTTAGGAATTAGGGGCCAAAAAGGCAAAACAAGCATTTTCTAGTTTCATGACAATAACTTGTGTGTAAGTGTATGGATCTTTCTGAAATTGTACTACAAGGTTCCATATCACAAAGGAAAGCTGGAATTGAGTTTGGGGTAATTGCCTGAAACGTTTAGGAATTAGGGGCCAAAAGGGCAAAAACAAGCATTTTCTAGTTTCATGACAATAACTTGTGTGTAAGTGTATGGATCTTTCTGAAATTGTACTACAAGGTTCCATATCACAAAGGGAAAGCTGGAATTGAGTTTGGGGGTAATTGCCTGAAACGTTTAGGAATTAGGGGCCAAAAAAGGGGCAAAAAACAAGCATTTTTCTAGTTTCATGACAATAACTTGTGTGTAAGTGTATGGATCTTTCTGAAATTGTACTACAAGGTTCCATATTACAAAGGGAAAGCTGGAATTGAGTTTGGGGGTAATTGCCTGAAACGTTTAGGAATTAGGGGCCAAAAGGGCAAAAACAAGCATTTTTCTAGTTTCATGACAATAACTTGTGTGTAAGTTTATGGATCTTTCTGAAATTGTACTACAAGGTTCCATATTACAAAGGAAAGCTGGAATTGAGTTTGGGGTAATTGCCAGAAACGTTTAGGAATTAGGGGCCAAAAGGGCCAAAAATAAGCATTTTTCTAGTTTCAGACAATAACTTGTGTTCAAGTGTATGGATCTCTGAAATTGTACTGCAAGGTACCATACCTCAAAGGAAGGCTGGGATTGAGTTTGGGGTGATGAATCATAAGGGGGTTCAAAAAATTTGGGGGGGGGGGGTTCTTTTTTTCCTTTTTTTTTTTTCTTTAAAATTTTCCATTTTAAGTTGGTTATTTCTGATTTATATTTAAAAGCAAATAATAATGATATGGCAGGAGATACACACCTAACAGGATGTGTAAATTATTATATGATAAGTATTGTGCAATAGCAAGAAATTTTCAATTGCACAGTATTGCGCAATAGCAAGAAATCTTCAATTGCACAGTATTGCACAATAGCAAGAAATATCCAATAGCACAATATTGCGCAATAGCAAGAAATTGTCAATTGTACAGTATTGCGCAATAGCAAGAAATATTCAATTGCACAGTATTGCGCAATTGCAAGAAATATTCAATTGCACAGTATTGTGCAAAAGAAGATACTTTGTATAAATTGCTTATTTCTTGACCAATTTCAATGGGGTTTTATTCTTGAACTCTTGGGGTTCTTTAATATGCTGAATCTAATCGTGTATTAAGTTTTTGGATTTTGGGCCCGTTTTAAATTGGTCCACATTGAGGTCCAAAGGGTCCAAAATTAAACTTTGTTTGATTTCATCAAAAATTGAATTATTGGGGTTCTTTGATATGCCGAATCTAACTGTGTATTTAGATTCTTAATTTTGGTCCCGTTTTCAAATTGGTCTACATTAAGGTCCAAAGGGTCCAAAATTAAACTTAGTTTGATTTTAACAAAAATTGAATTCTTGGGGTTCTTTGATATGCTGAATCTAAACATGTATTTAGATTTTTGATTATGGGCCCAGTTTTCAAGTTGGTCCAAATCGGGGTCCAAAATTAAACTTTGTTTGATTTCAACAAAAATTGAATATATGGGGTTCTTTGATATGCTGAATCTAACCATGTATTTAGATTTTTGATTTTGGGCCCGTTATCAATTTTTCCACATTGAGGTCAAAAGGGTCCAAAATTAAACTTTGTTTGATTTCATCAAAATTGAATTATTGAGTTCTTTGATATGCCGAATCTAACCGTGTATTTAGATTCTTAATTTTGGTCCCATTTTCAAATTGGTCTACATTAAGGTCCAAAGGGTCCAAAATTAAACTTAGTTTGATTTTAACAAAATTGAATTCTTAGGGCTCTTTGATATGCTGAATCTAAACATGTATTTAGATTTTGATTATGGGCCCAGTTTTCAAGTTGGTCCAAATCGGGGTCCAAAATTAAACTTTGTTTGATTTCAACAAAATTGAATGTATGGGGTTCTTTGATATGCTGAATCTAACCATGTATTTAGATTTTGGATATTGGACCATAATAGGTGAATGTCCAATTTAAAATTTTTAAGTTCTTAGACCACATTCATTCTGTGTCAGAAACCTATGCTGTGTCAAATATTTAATCACAATCCAAATTCAGAGCTGTATCAAGCTTGAATGTTGTGTCCATACTTGCCCCAACTATTCAGGGTTCGACCTCTGCGGTCGTATCAAGCTGCGCCTCATGGAGCATTTTATTACCCTGGGAATGATTTCTGAAAAGGGGGGTGCGTATTATGTATGGCTACACTGTTCTTTTTTCAGGCCGATTTCAGGTGGTCTGGAGGAAAATATTTTCGTAGCATAAACTTGATTGTTGTTATGTTTTACATGTATATTTGTACCTTCTTGTATCTGATTTGTACTGTTATATGCAAATAAAATCATATAAAGGCTTTAGTAGTTGTTTTTTTGCGTTTTCTTGTGTTCTACGTTGCTGCCCGGAAGTTGCATTTGATCATGTCCAAATTACTGTAGGTGTTTCTCGAGTTTATAACTTACTTTGTATATGTGTTCTAACAAGGAATACAGAAAGTAAATGTATGAAAATTGAATATTACACGCCAGTTTGATGATAGCGACCGCCATTGTTTTTACTTTCGTAGTATCAGGTGATCACACGTCATGTGACTTTTAACTTTGTAAAGTTGAATAAAGTGATGATTTTAAACACCTTTTTACTTTGTAACGTTTTAAAAAAAGAAACTTTATATAAATCATAATTGCAGACATGTCAATGCTACATGTATCTTGTAAACAGTAAGAATTTGATTAGGGAACAAAATTATCCTGTCAATGGATTTGTTTTGACAATGATTAGACTTCCTAATTGATTTTCAATAAGGGTGTGATAATCCGGATTAAACGATTCAATGAGTACCAACAAACAATTAGTAAAATTAGCAGAGATTAACATTTATTTCAGCACTAATTTATCAACATAAATATTACAATTAATGTATTTATTGTGTAGTTAAAAATATTTGTAATGATTCCGTATCCTGTACAATATTCACAGACTGCAATTTGCATTTAAACAACTTCCTGATTTAACACTTCTTGTTGTTCTCAATCAAACACATCCGTGGAAACAATAAAAAAAAATTGAAGATCATTAATGCTGAATTATTTATTCTGCAACAATATTTTCATTATCTTGTATTATATCAGAGTTCCAAGTTGGGAATTTTCCAGAAAGTCCCTGAGTGTAAAGCACAAGAAGAAACTTTTTATGTTACCCTTGTCCGTCCATCCGACGTCCCAAAATTGGTTTCCGTTCTCGAACTTTAGTTTGCCTCAACCAAATGTTATGAAACTTATACACTATGCTTATTACCACAAAACACAAATCAAGTTTGAATTTTGGTGGCGTCAATTTTACCGTTCTAGAGTTTGCCCCTTTACAAATGGAAAAATTGCTGAATTTTTCGTTTCTGTTCTCTAACTTTAGTTTGCCTCAATCAAATGTTATTAAACTTATACACCATGCTCATTACCACAAAAACAGATCCAGTTTGATTTTGGTGGTGTCACTTTTACAGTTCTAGAGTTATGCCCTTTACAAATGGAAAAAATTGCTGAATTTTTCGTTTCCGTTCTCTAACTTTAGTTTGCCTCAACCAAATGTTATGAAACTTATACACAATGCTTAATACAACAAAAGACAGATCAAGTTTGAATTTTGGTGGTGTCACTTTACTGTTCTAGAGTTATGCCCTTTACAAATGGAAAAATTGCTGAAATATTTGTTTCTGTTCTCTAACTTTAGTTTGCCTCAGCCAAATGTTATGAAACCTATGCACAATGCTAATTACCACAAAACACAGATCAAGTTCGAATTTTGGTGGTTTCACTTCTACCGTTCTAGAGTTATGCTCCTTTACAAATGGAAAAATTGCTGAATTTTTCGTTTCGTTCTCTAACTTAAGTTTGCCTCAACTATATGTTATGAAATGTAAACACAATGCTTATTACCACAAAACTCAGATCAAGTACAACTTTGGGTAGCGTCACTTTTACAGTTCTTTAGTTTTGTCCCTTTATAACGTTATATGCAAGCGGGGCATCATCTGTGTCCCATGGACACATTCCCATATATTTTCTCAAGTTTCAAGGGGAAAAGGGATGTGTACTATGCATGAGTGCGTTATATACACACCAAAAGACGGTATCTATCTTGTGATTTCTTCAACTTTGTTTGAAAGCAATGTAAATGCCTGAATTTTTTCCTTCATTTCATCATGTTTTCCATCTATTTACGGAAGTTTTATGTTTTATTTTTACTAGGGGTTATGATCGTGGGTATCATGACAACAGAGGCTACAATGATCAACGCGGCAACAGAGATCATTATAGAGATGACAGACGACACAACAACAGAGGTCATTATCAAGGTCGTGGTGGATATGGAAGTGGGGGTTACCATGGTTATAGATGAATGATGTTTCAAACATTTAGTTGAGCTTGAAGATCGGTATCAAAGTTATGGTGCTATTAGTTACCATGGCAGCTAACATACAATATCATCTTTATAGAATTTACATTTGATAATATGTAATATATGCAGATCCTTGAATTGCTGTAAATGGCTGCTTTCTATGATTTTATATATCTCTGCTGTTGTTGGATAAAAAGAAGGGGAGACAATTTTACAAAATACCCATAATGCAGTTTAATTTGTATATGTGAAGTCTGATCCTTTGAATATCAGCTATGCATGATATTTCAAAACAAAATGATAACAAATATGGTTTTTTGAGTCTGTTAGAGTGACTCAATGACAGTTGAACGATGTTTAATCATATCAGTCGAGAGGGCAAACACTGGAGTAATCTTTTGGTGTATACTGAAGTTTATCTCAGTTATTTCTCACCTGTACAAGAGTTCAGGTTGTAGATAAGCAGTAAATTGTACAGAATTTTTTATGCCCCCGCCTATGAAAGTATGGGGACATTATGTTTGACTGTCAGTCCCTTATCAGGTTAATGTTGCGAGTTGATGTAGTTTACCATGTTATTGTGGTCATATATACTTGAATATTAGTACATCATGATGTGAATTTTTTTAAGATATATTCCAAATAAGGTTTGAACCCATCTTTTGTGGTTCACTGAACATATAAATGTGAGATGCGAAAGCAGGTCCATATTCTTGTTTCATTTATGTTTATGTAACTTAGGAAACAGATATATGATATATGAATTAGGTTGTCGGAAGTTGTACTAAGAGACAGGAAATTCAAATTGTACTCCTTAAAATAATGATATCTTGACTTGATTTTAGCCACAACTAGTCCAGGGCCCTCAAGGAATAAAACAGTTGTAGTCCTTGATTTTTCTCTTTGAAGGTTCTTAAAATTCTGTTATTTAATATGTCCATTTTATATTACAGCCTCGAGTCTTGTTTCTATTTTATAATTTTTTTCAAAATTTTATATTAAACAATATATGAAATTGATTTGTGTCACTTTTCTATAAAATTATGAATATGATAAGATTTGAATATACAGTTAACTCTCGCTGTCTCGAACTCTGTTGACTTGAAATTTCTGATGAGTGGAAACTTTCCCGTGGTCCAGAACTTAGTTCCATATGAATAAATGTATTTCGACCCCTATGAGTCAAAATTTCAGGTTGATTCTTAACTAGATTTATGGTCCCAAGGTTAACATTGAATTTTCTATTTGGAACCAATGCACACATTCAGGATTTAAATGGATTGACGAGTTTATCTAAAAATAGACTTTATCAAATGTCTGGTCATTGACCACTGTCATTGACCACTGTATTGATTTATAACATTCTTTCCCTGGAGAATTTACCTAAGATTTTCTTTGATCACCATTATACATAATTAGCGATACTTTGTTATAGATTATGCAAAATAATTAAAAATGTTTTATAATTAATTAAGCGTAATCATACATTAATGAGCTTGGTTGTGCATAAAGTGAGGATTAAGTGATCAAAACTACTAAATCAGTGTTTTGTATTTTGTCAGACACATAAAGATATAAAATAAAATGAAAAGAAAAGAAAAGAAATCAAAATTTTTCAAATCTCTTGTACTGTGGATTCATTTATTTTCGTGGGTATCAATTTTCGTGGATTGCTGAAAACTTGCATATTCGAGGATATTTGATTTCGTGGTTTTGCCAATGTATGTATACATAGCCTATTGAAAATATGTAATTGTTGAACATTTGAATTCGTGGTTCACCTGTACCCACGACACCAACGAAAATTGGTATCCAACGAATAATAATGAATCCACAGTATATGAGAATGAATGATTTGTCAACTTGAAAATCTTGTTGAGATCAATTGGAAATTTTCACTTGGGGGAAAAAACTACAGGAAAACTTGTTACTGTACAAAAAAATAACTATACAAAAATTTGTTTTTATTATCTTAATAAAAGACTATTGCATACAGATACATCGATCTTAGACCAGAATATTGATCCCCTACCTATTTGAATTAGCTTTATTCTAGCCATACCAGGCTAAGCAAGAGTTGTATCCTTGGTCTGGCAAACGTCCCGTATTTCATTCGAGTCAAACTATGTGTAGATCAATATCTTTCCTGGTTCGGCTGATAAGGAGAGAAGACTGTATAATTATTTTTTAATTAAAAAATTTGTCAACGTCAAAACCATGAAAATGTTTAAGCCATCAAAATTTATATGTTTAAAATGTCTGATTCAGTTGTGGATGTTCAGCAACAGTGTCTGTTTTTTGTAATATTGTTAGAGATATTTTCATTTTTCATTTTGTCTTCTATTATCTGTATTGTGCATATCTTTTTTATCATGTAAATTGTATAAGAAAATTAAATATACAAATGAATATTTCTGTGGTGTTTTTTTATCTCACCTGTGTGACTGAAAAAAGGATACTATTTGCATGAAGTTTAAAAGAACTGAATACTGTAAATTCAGAAGAGTGAGTATCACATTAATAAGAACTTGCACTCTGATATTTGAAACATATAGCTGTATGCAGATTTTCCTGAAATCGCAATAATAAACTCACATTTTGTCCATTCTTCAACAATCCCAATAATAAATGCACGCAATAATATCTGAATTTACAATATCTAGTAGTGGAGCTATATTGCAATCACCTTGTCTGCATCCATTCTTCCAGCAAATATTTTTGTCACATTTTTCTTAGACCTTTTCAGACCTCCTTCATATTTGGTCACAAGTTGTACAGTGATAAGCTGTAAGGTTTGATTGACTTCAGGGTGTGCTGTCATATACAACAACATGAAAGTGAATCAAGGGTGTGTAGCCGTATAGAACACATGTAAGTGAATCAAGGGTGTGCTTTCGTATAGAACCACATGAAAGTGAATCAAGGGTGTGCTTTAGTATACAACCACATGAAAGTGAATCAAAGGTGTGCAGTCGTATAGAACACATGTAAGTGAATCAAGGATGTGCTTTCGTATACAACCACATGAAAGTGAATCAAGGGTGTGCTTTCGTATAGAACCACAGGAAAGTGAATCAAGGGTGTGCTTTCATATACAACCACATGAAAGTGAATCAAGGGTGTGCAGTCGTATAGAACACATGTAAGTGAATCAAGGGTGTGCTTTAGTATACAACCACATGAAAGTGAATCAAGGGTGTGCAGTCGTATAGAACCACATGTAAGTGAATCAAGGGTGTGCTTTAGTATACAACCACATGAAAGTGAATCAAGGGTGTGCAGTCGTATAGAACACATGTAAGTGAATCAAGGATGTGCTTTCATATACAACCACATGAAAGTGAATCAAGGGTGTGATTAAGTATACAACCACATGAAAGTAAATCAAGGGTGTGCTTTAGTATACAACCACATGAAGGTGAATCAAGGGTGTGCAGCTGTATAGAACCACATGAAAGTGAATCAAGGGTGTGCTTTCGTATAGAACCACATGAAAGTGAATCAAGGATGTGCTTTATTTGTGAATCATTGGTGTGACACATTCCCATTTCCATTCTCAATTTTATTTAGTATACAACCACATGAAAGTGAATCAAGGGTGTGCAGTCGTATAGAACACATGTAAGTGAATCAAGGGTGTGCTTAAGTATACAACCACATGAAAGTGAATCAAGGGTGTGCATTCGTATAGAACCACATGAAAGTGAATCAAGGGTGTGCTTTCGTATACAACCACATGAAAGTGAATCAAGGGTGTGCAGTCGTATAGAACCACATGAAAGTGAATCAAGGATGTGCAGTCTTATAGAACCACATGAAAGTGAATCAAGGATGTGCAGTCGTAAGAACCACATGAAAGTGAATCAAGGATGTGCAGTCGTATAGAACCACATGAAAGTGAATCAAGGGTGTGCAGTCGTATAGAACCACATGAAAGTGAATCAAGGATGTGCAGTCATGTAGAACCACATAAAAGTGAATCAAGGGTGTGCAGTCGTATCGAACCACATGAAAGTGAATCAAGGGTGTGCAGTCATGTAGAACCACATAAAAGTGAATCAAGGATGTGCAGTCGTATAGAACAACATGAAAGTGAATCAAGGGTGTGCAGTCGAATAGAACAACATGAAAGTGAATCAAGGGTTTGCAGTCGTAAAGAATTACATGAAAGTGAATCAAGGGTGTGCGATCGTATATTGTACCACATGAAAGTGAATCAAGGGTGTGCTTTCGTATACAACTACATGAAGTGAATCAAGGGTGTGTAGCCATATAGAACCACATGAAAGTGAATCAAGGGTGTGCAGTCGTATAGTACCACATGAAAGTGAATCAAGGTTGTGCAGTCGTATAGAACCACATGAAAGTGAATCAAGGGTGTGCAGTCGTATAGAACCACATGAAAGTGAATCAAGGATGTGCAGTCGTATAGAACCACATGAAAGTGAATCAAGGGTGTGCAGTCGTATATAACCACATGAAACTGAATCAAGGGTGTGCAGTCGTATATAACCACATGAAATTGATTTTAAGGTGTGCAGTGGTATAGTTCCAAATGACATTGAATTAAGGATGTACAGTCGTATAGAACCACATAACATTGAATTAAGGGTGTAGAGTGCTATAGAACCATATGACTTTGAATTAAGGGTGTGTAGTCCTATAGAACCACATAACATTGAATTAAAGGTGTGCAGTCGTATAGAACCACATAACATTGAATTAAGGGTGTGCAGTCGTTTAGATCAACATAAAATGAAATCTAGTTTTTGCAATCATATAAAACCGCATAAAATTGAATTAAGAGTGTCTTATAGACCCACATGAAACTGAGTCAAGGATGGGAAATCGTATAGACCAACATGCAAGATGTGCAGTCCTACAGTCCCACATGCCATTGAATTAAGGGTATTCAGTCGTAAAAGACCACATGCCATTGAATTACGGGTGTACAGTCATATAGGACCACGTGACATTGAATTGAGGGTATGTATTTGTTTAAGACCACATAACATTGAATTAAGGGTATGTAGTTGTATAGGGCCACATGTATTTGAATTAAAGTTGTGCAGCGGTATTGTATCAAATGGCATAAGATATAAGGGTGTGCACTCTTTTAGACCCACGTGAAATTGAATCAAGGATGTGAAATCGTATAGACCATCATACAATTGAATCAAGGATGTGCAGTCCTGCAGAACCACATGCCATTGAATTAAGGGTATTCAGTCGTAAAAGACCACATGCTATTGAATTACGGGTGTACAGTCGTATAGGACCACATGACATTGAATTAAGGGTATGTATTTGTATAGGACCACATGACATTGAATTAAGGGTTTGTATTTGTATAGGACCACATGACATTGAATTTAGGGTATGCAGTCGTATAGGACCACATGCCATTGAATTAAGGGTATGTATTTGTATAAGACCACATGACATTGAATTAAGGGTATGTATTTTTATAGGACCACATGACATTGAATTTAGGGTGTGTATTTGTATAGGACCACATGACATTGAATTAAGGGTAAGTAGTTGTATAGGATCACATGACATTGAATTAAGGGTATGTAGTTGTATAGGATCACATGACATTGAATTAAGGGTATGTATTTGTATAGGACCACATGACATTGAATTAAGGGTTTGTATTTGTATAGGACCACATGACATTGAATTAAGGGTATGTATTTGTATAAGACCACATGACATTGAATTAAGGGTATGTAGTTGTAAAAGACCACATGACATTGAATTACGGGTGTACAGTCGAATTGGACCACGTGACATTGAATTTATTGTATGTAGTTGTATAGGACCACATGACATTGACTTGAGGGTATGCAGTTGTATAGGACTGCATGACATTAAATTAAGGTTGTACAGTCGTATAGGATAACGTGACATTGAATTAAGGGTATGTAGTTGTATAGGACCACATGACATTGAATTGAGGGTTTGTAGTTGTATAGGACCACATGACATTAAATTAAGGTATGTAGTTGTATAGGTCCACATGACATTGAAATAATGGTATGCTGTCTGGTTTGTCAATTGAACCAGATGAAATCTCATTCATTTAAACATGTGTCAACCAAGAAACTTTTTTCTAAGAAAGAGTTTTAAATATTGCAACTGTATGAAGTGATCCCGAGACATGACCTACACAATTCGATTTCAGGATAGTATTAAAATATGGTGTAGCATTCTTCGATTTTCATTGATTATTACGACGTGATTCTAATGGTATTCCATAAAATTGAGAATGGAAATATATCATATATTTTGACGGTCATTATTAAAAATCTTGCAGAATACAATGTAAAATACACAGAAAGAACACTGTTCAAAGTCCATTTCTATAATACACTATTTACATATGTAATATATACATTAAGGACTTTCACTCAGTCAATACGTTATATATATATGGACCTGTTAGATGATATTGACACTCGGACTTCTTAAACAGGCCTGAGGGCCATATATCAGTGGCGGATCCAGAAATTTTCATAAGTGGGGGCCCACTGACCGCCTAAGAGAGGGCCCGCTCCAGTCATGCTTCAGTGATTCCCTAAATAATCAACCAAATTTTTTCCACAAAAAAAGGGGGCGGGCCCCTGCCCCCTCCTTAACATGATCCGCCTCTGTATATAACGTATTGACCTCGTCAAAAGTCCATATTGATAATAATTTATAGAAGTCAACTATTATGTGACTGAGTTTCTCTACAATTTTATTTCAGGATACCCCAAAGCCGCGAATTACCTTAAGTTCATAAAGTGTTTGATGTGAAAAAAATCGTGTGTAGGCATGAAACTATAGTGCCTTACGGCAGCTATACCCCTGGCACAAGTGGCCCCTGACAATGCTGACAGACTTCCGAGAAACCTATATTTTGATGAAATGAAATCAATAAAAGAACTTAAATGTATTAAATATGAAACAGACTTTCTTGTTCCTGTAGTATCCCCGAAAACCTTTTTTTTAAGAATAAAAGAGGGTCAAAATTTGTAAACTCCTGTTATTTTAATATCGTACTATATGGAAAAGAGCAAGAACACGTTATTAAATTAAGATAAAATATTTCAGAATAATAACCTCAAAAAATTTAAACAAACAAAAAAAATAATGAAAAAGACGGGGGTCCATTCCCAAGCGACTATGGTTTTCCATTCTTTCCGTTGGTCGATATCGTCGAGCGTTTAATTTTGTCAGGTTTCATGGACTTCCCACTTTTTATGTTTACCTTGGAGTTCGGTATTTTGTTAATCCTTTTCCCCGGCACGATAACATTGATTTTCCTCCCCTTACTTATACCTCCCTAAGAATTCGAACAAGATAATGATACACAAATACAACAAACGTTTTAAAGCAATTACGAGTGAGTAATTTATATTCAAAACATGATAACGAAAATCCATGGTATAACGTTTTGATTTTCTAGTTTTCTTGAAATGAAGCCTGGAGTCGCTACAAAATCCCCATTCCAATTATTTTCCTTTTAATTTAATTTATTTAATTTAATTTAAATAAATAAATAAATAAATAAATAAAATAATAAATAAATAAAATTAAAAATTAAAGCAGCAGCAGCACATACTATCACTATCAGTATCACTATCACTGACACTGTCAGTGTAGGGGCTGTCAGAGACATATAAATTATTTATAATACAATATTATATGCTGGTACTTTTAAAACCTGAAACGATATTTGTTCCGCCTACAATCAATGACAATGCAGTCCGTAAATCCGCCCACATAAGGCTTTGACGATGTATTTCTGCTTAATTATATACAAATTGTATCAAATTATGGGCAGTAAATATGTATGGAGGGCCAGTTGGTCATATATTTATGAAAGGAAAAAGTGATCTATTAATAGATCACTTATAAACATGATAAAGGGATTCCAGACAATCGAAAAAAAAATAATTTAAAGGCAGAAACGAGTTTTGTAAGCAATAATAGATTATCGTTAGCTTTAGGAACTGTATTATATATATCACTAGATATTTTCGTAATAAAGGATTTTTCTCTAACATTTGACACGCAGTAATAATAAGTACAGTTCCTATGAATAAAATAGCAGAGGAAATATTCACGGAAGTGACAATTACGGAAGAAAATGGGAGTGGGCGGGTTTACCGGACGGACGGAATTACCGGACACTACTGTAACAGAAGTTCCACTGGAAGCTTTGTTATAAACAATGTCATAATACCTATTCCTGTTGGAACAAATATTCTATACCATTTATTCCGTTAGGAACATATACTGTAATATTTATTCCTGTGGAAATAATATTCCAGAATATTTCTTCCTTTTGGAACTTATATTATGAAGGAACTTCTATTCCGTGACAACACCTACCGTCAGTAAATTTATCATATGTAACTGTAAGTCAAGTGCAGATCCAGAATTTTGTAAAAAAAGTGGAGGGATGCCCTGACAATTCAACGCTTGGAGTGATACTTGTAAAGTCTATGCATTTATCATATATGAACCTCCTTAAAGGCCCCCCCTCCCCATAAAAAAAAATTCGCCTCTGTGTACAATGCGCAGCTTTATATATCACTGTACATGCTGTATATAGTTTTATCTTAATATGAAAATTTTTTTTTTTAAATTGTACTACTGTACATGTATTTAAAATGTTAGAATTGATATTGTTAATAATTCTTAAATTAATAATTTTACTATATATATGATTCCACTAAGCCATGTGTAGTAAAAGTGACATAAATTTCAATGTTTTGAAAGAGGTCACTACAAAGTAGAAGTAGATGTCTTTATTTAACCATATGTCTCTGATTAATCTGTATAATCAGAGACATATGGTAGATACAATAAGGTAATACCATATTAACCTTCACTGTGCTTAAACGGCAGCGGGTAACTTAAGTTACCCACAGCCCAAGACGGAGCCGCCTGGCTTCGGTAAGAAACTTCTCTCCTATATATATAATAACAATACCATGAATACAACACAAATGTTCCGTAATTAAAAAGTTGTATTAATCTTTTAGGGAAACTCCTAAACATAAAAGGTGATTATATATATATATAATTAAATACTACAAAGTAAACGATGACAATACGATTTTTCGAAACACTTAGGAGGATGTCCGTAACTGTTTTCATTATACCAATAGGGATGTCTGTAACTTTAACATGATGTCCGTAACCTTGGACATGATATATTATAGTATAATAGTCCCAGAGTAACTTTCAAAGAATTGATAATTATATCAGTGGATGTAATAATTAAACATATTACATGTATTATAGAAATTTCATGAATATATAATCAGAAATAGAGTAGATTTCTTGTATGATCATGATGATATAATTCTTTTGTGAATACCATGATTTCTGGTATTGCACCCAGCTAATTAACTTGAATCTTTTTTTTTTATTACATGTGTTAGTTTATCTAGTGACATACATGTAGATACCATACTCTATCACTCAATTAGCCAACACAATGGAACTTCAAAATTTAGCATAAGGAAACAAGTTTTGGATGAAAAATCAGGACATGCAGCTTACAAGTCTGACCACTTCCCACTGTGGATATCACAAATTTCAGATCAAATTACTAAAGGCTTTAAAACATACAATAAAAGTGAACATACAAAAATCACCTTCAAGAGAACAAGTTCAGATGTCAATTCTTAGCGGAAATACATAGACGGAGCTGTCCAGACTCCTGAAGATGATGTTAACACTTTGATACCAGATGTTATTGAATCCCAGCTGAGGTCAATGAAACATTTAGAAGATTTTAAATCTACCTTAATTGCTGTAATAAACGAAAACCTGTTCAACAATATAGCCATATATAACACTAGGTATAGTGAAGAGACCAATGTCCATACTTTTTTGGCTAACAATTCGGAAATTATTTAAAGGAAAGGGTGTCAATTTTGTCTGCTGCTAAAGGGCCAAGGACTCAACAGTGAACAGTGGCGGATCCAGAAATTTTCATAAGGGGCCCACTGACTGCCTAAGAGGGGGCCCGCTCCAGTCATGCCTATTATCAAAAATCAAAAATCAAATATTTTATTGTCATATAAACTTTACAGTTTGTGACCAACATGTATTAACACAATAAACATATATACATACATATCAAACATACACAATAAGAACAGCATCAAAATTTATAAAAAAACAAACAAGCTGGTAAGAGTCCCCTGCCCTCAGTTCTAATGACTTTTTCAAGAAGGATCCTAACTTATTTGTTTGTAAAGGCGTTGATGGATTTAGTAAATAATGGTTTTTTTCTTCTTCATTTAAATTATTAAAGTTATTATTTTCAGTACATATGTGTTCAAAAAAGGCATTAGTTAGTGTTTTATTATAATCACAATAGAGAAAAAATGTTTCTCATCCTCTAGTATTTTACATTTATGACAGAGTCGTTCCTCTCTTGGGATTTTAAAATATCTCCCCTTTTCAATTAAGAGGGAGTGATCACTTAGTCTAAATTTAGTGTTTAGTGATCAATCTCCTTATCTGAAAATTAGATATATTTGGATAAGATTCTAGTTTGCAATCTTTTTTCAGTTTTTTATATAGATAAAATTTACTTTTATCATCAATGTTTTCAAATTTAGTATCAATTAAATCTTCATATCTATTTTTTATTTATAACTTTATATCGTTTTTGTCGAGCCTTCGACTTTTGTCGAAAAAGCGAGACATAGCGATCCTACATTCCGTTGGCGGCGTCCACAAATATTCACTCTGTGGTTAAAGTTTTTGAAATTTTAATAACTTTCTTAAACTATCCTGGATTTCTACCAAACTTGGACAGAAGCTTGTTTATGATCATAAGATAATATCCAATAGTAAATTTTGTAAAAAAAAAATTTCATTTTTTCCATATTTTACTTATAAATGAACTTAGTTTTTCTGTCAGAAAACATTACATTCACTCTGTGGTTAAAGTTTTTGAAATTTTAATAACTTTCTAAAACTATCTTGGATTTCTACCAAACTTGGAAAGAAGCTTGTTTATGATCATAAGATAGTATCCAGAAGTAAATTTTGTAAAAAAAAAAATAATTTTTTCAGTATTTTACTTATAAATGGACTTAGTTTTTCTGCCAGTTAACATTACATTCACTCTGTGGTTAAAGTTTTAAAAATTTTAACAACTTTCTTAAACTATCTTTGATTTGTTATAAACTTGGACAGAAGCTTGTTTATGATTAAAAGCTAGTATCTAGAAGGAAATTTTGTTAAAATGTTGTTCCATTTTTTCCGTATTTTACTTATAAATGGACTTAGTTTTTCTTCCAGTTAACATTACATACAGTCTGCAGTTTAAGTTTTAAAACATTTATTAGATTCATAAACTATCCTGGATTTTACCAAACTTGGACAGAAGCTACTTACAATCAAAAGATAGTATAGAGAGGAATATTTTATTAATTTTTTCCTCATTTTGTTGAGCCTGCGATTAACAGCAAAAGTAGGCGAGACACTGGGTTCAGCGGAACCCTTACAAATTTTTTATTTTATTTACATCTTTTATGTCCTTACAAGTAGAAAGAATATTAAGGTCAATATTAGTCTCTTCAACAATATTTTTTGCATATGTATACCATGAATAAGTTCCCGTCAAATCTAGAGACTGCGCTAGAGAAAAAGCTTCCTTTATCAACATGATCAATGGATTAATATTATTATTATATAGTCTAGCTAAATATAAAACATGTAAAAGGGTTTGTGTTTTAATAAAACATTCTATAGGCAATCTTCCTAATTCAACTCTTGCTCCTAATTGGATGCATTTTTTCTTATTCCTAGAGTAGATTTACAAAATTTAAGGTGCATATTTTCAATAGGGGTTTTGTCTGTAAAATCAAGTATTTATAATCAACCAAATTTTTCCCACAAAAGGGGGGTGGGGTGCCGGTTACCCTGGGCACCCTTAAATCCACCTCTGGTGAACAATCTATAATGCCAGAAGAATGTAAGATAAAAACTCTGCAAAGTATACTTTGGATGCTGCTAACCAGGTTTACTGGATTTATCTATCAAAATAGTATCCGAAAATCGGAAATAATTTTAAAAAAAAAATAATGGTAAATCCGTAAAACTCAGGTATGATTTTTTAAAGCTATGTTCTCTTTTCTCTTGGTTCTTTTGACGCATATTGTAATAGTATAAAACTAGGTAATAAATAAGGGGTTTGATAGTGTTTATTGTCCTTTAATTGTTGAAATTAGCAATCTTACAATTTTGAAAACAAAAGTAACCCACATTAGAAAATAAAGTTATGGACAGTGTGATTAGTTTTGACCATAAAGTTAAGGACATCTTATGTATTTTTAAAGTTGGCCTTGCGCTAAAATGAACTCAAAATTAACAAATTTATGGTTATGGTATAAAGCATGGTAAGTGATTTCTTTATTCAAGAATCCTATAAATATTTTCATAGTGCATGAAAAACGTCGCAAAAAGTAGATTTTGTTTCAATCATATATCAACGAGTTTAGAGACTGCCATCTTTAACCACAGCCGTTTAGGCACAGTGACCTTGGACATGCATGCAGTAGTATCATGATAAATATGATGGATAACTTTATACCTAAAGCAGAGAAAAAAGAAGAAAAGGTGGGCTCAGTGTACGATAAACCCAGAAACAGAATTCTAAAAGAGATTATGATAATGCAACCCTTTACCTCATGTAAACAGTTGTAAGTGTCCACCACACGCTCAACAGGGTTAGGATTCCCTGCTGTAGACTGACAATCACTTAAGGGATTAGCCCTAACTTCTCTTCCCGTCAGTATGACAAAATAGAACGTTATAAAGTGATGATGTAATGTGATTATGTCTCCCTTAGTTCACAATGTACATTGTTTCTTTGGAAAACTTATTCCTTTTCTTAACATGACTATGTTTTCAAACACTCATTGTCACAGGCAAAATGACAGGATTTTTTTATTAAATTTTAAAATAAAAATATTGTCTTTGTGTGACTCAAACAATTCTGTTTAATAAGGTTAAAACTGTAAAAGTCTCTGTATCATTATTCCTTTACCATGTACATGATGTATAATCAATTGAATGTTTAAAGGGACATTAGCTACGCGATATAAAAAAAAATCAAATATGATGTTTTTTTTTTTGTTAAATCATTAATGAAAGTGAAATAGTGAAATAATAATTTGCTTTTAGCAACCAGTTTAGTTCAATTTTGTTAAAATAAGAAACATCGCTGATGAATTATTCACTTGCAAGTGAATAATTCAACCTCATTGAATCCATTTTCATGTGACCTTCAATTTAACCCATTAGCTAGAAGTAAGTTACGCATGTATTACATGTAGTCGTGTTTAGCCATTAAAAGGAAAAGAATGTCAACATTGAAAGTGAAACAAAGGTGAACCATTTCATTGACTGATTCGATCCACAAAAAATTATTCTTATACATGTAAAATTCATGATTAACTTATTTTTTTAACCTATAACATGAAATTAAACAGACCTAAAAAAGTCCAATTGCACGAGGTCGCTATCTATTTATACATGTTACCAATTGGTGGCCTTGGGCTGTTTTCTGCTCTTTGGTCGGGTTGTTGTCTCTTTGAAACATTCCCCATTTCCATTCTCAATTTTATTTATCATATTTATGTTTATATTGGGTTATGTGACCATCGGCAGTCTTTGGAGGTCATCTCGATAATTAATTTGATGGCATCTAGACTTAAATACACAAGAAAGGCTGATATATATTATCAAGTCCATGTATTGTTAATTGTTTATTTCAGACTTATTGTAATTTCAGATATACGATTTAGTATGTTATAAATCAAATATGAAAATTTGAGTCAAATCAGTGAACATGAATTTGACAGCTAATGCTCCTTTAATGGGCCAAATGTTTTATCTATTTTTCATTTTTTTGTATTAAATCAATGAATTATTTTCTCTTAATCTAACTCCAGGCCTGTAATAAAGAGGAAGAATAACAAACAGAAAAGTATAGAAAGAAGTATGAATGTCTTGCTATGAAAATATAGCTGGTTACACTACAGATCACCCCATGCAGGAACACACTAGATTGCACACTGGTGGGGACAGTAATACATGTGAAGTATGCGGAAAAAAGTGGAATAGTGAGGCAAAATTAAAGACACACATGAGAACACATACTGAATCTAAGGATTTTAAATGTGATGATTGTGATAAAGAGTTTCGAACCAAACAAACTTTACAGATACACATGAGAATACACACTGGTGAAAAACCTTTTAAATGTGGTGTATGTGGAAACGGGTTTAGGCAGAATCACCAATTATTGAGACACATAAGAACACACACTAGGAGCACTGATGATCAACCCTATAAATGTGAAGTATGTGGAAAGGGGTTTGGTCTGAGACAGCACTTACGGAGACATATGCATATACATACAGGGGAAAGACCTTATAAATGTGGTGTATGTGGTAAAGACTTTATACAAAATGCTGAATTAAAGGCACACATGAGAACTCATACTGGTGAAAAACCTCATAATTGTGATATATGTGGAAAAGGATTTGGTCAGAGAAAACACTTACAGACACACATGGGAATACACACAGGTGATAAACATCATAAGTGTGATGTATGTGGTAAAGATTATCTTCACAGTCATAACTTAAAAGCACATGTGAAAACACATTCTGGTGAAAAACCTCACAAATGTAATGTTTGTGGTAAAGCATTTCTTCATAGTCATACCTTAGAAGCACATATAAAAACTCATAAGGGTGAAAAATCTTACAAATGTGATATATGTTGTAAAGTATTTAGTCTAAAAGGTAACTTACAGAAACACATGAGAACACACACTGGTGAAAAACCTTACAAATGCCATGTATGTGGTAAAGCATTTAGTCTAAATGGTATCTTACAGAGACATAGGAGAACACATACTGGTGATAAACCTCATAAATGAAAAAGTATGTGATAAAAAGTTCAGTTTGTGGCAGAATTAACAGTCTCATACCATTTCCTGTTTACAAAATTAAATCAGCTCTGGTCGATTTGTCTTGTCCACCAGCCAAAGATGGGAGCCATGTAACTTCTACCAAATCTTTAACGGTAACCATAATTTTTTTTAAAGATGTTAGATTTAAAATCTTAAATAATCTTTCCTTTATGTGAAATGATGAAAGAAAAGAAGGGATATGTTCAATCTGTGGTGTGGTGTGGTGTCTGTTACGAAATATTCAGAGGATCCAAAGAAAAAGATTTTTTTCGGGGGAGGGGAGAGGTAGGAAGGCACTCATTCAATCAAAACAGTAATGTGCAAAGCTTCTTATGTATCAATTTTCCAAAGTTTATTACTAATTTTGATACTATTATACACAAAACATGATGCATTGAGCACAACATTCTATAATGAGTACATCAGATCTACATGATCTATGAACATTTCAAGTTTATCAAAGAAATATAGACTCAGATATTCAAGTTATAAAATGATGTGTTTGTGCAAGTGAATAACCATGTGTGTAAGAAAAATACATAATCTGTGCATGGTGCATAAATCTAGTATCTGCTTAAAAATATCAATGAAGTCGTTGTTAAAAAGTAATATTTAGAATTGATGTTCATCTTCCTTTGTCACATTTGTCCATAATTGTACTGCCATCCAAAGCTAAATGCATGCAATGTTTCATTTTAGTTCCAGATACAAAATGAATGCAGTCTTTACCCTTTGATTAACTAAATTTTTTGATCATATTTTTTTTGGATAAAATATGACTTCTTTTTACAGAGAAGTGAAAACTTCAACAATTACATGTAGAATCATCAAATTGTTGTTCCTTTATGTTATTGAAAAAAATAATGTTTTTGATGATGTTTAACATGTTTAATAGATTGCGAAAATATTTCTTACAAAAAAGATGAATGGCATATACTCCCAACAAAAGATGAATGGCATATACCATGTATACATCTTACATTTGATGAAATAAATATACATCTTTACCTAGTTTTGGAAAAAATTTCCTTGTAGAAAATGTTATAGTTATTGGTATCTTTGAGCTACATATAATTGCTGAGGCAGTCTTAAAGAAGTCATACAAGACCAGCCTTTTAAAGAAATGTAATGGTCCTTGTTTTTAAACTTTGAAAGTCTTCTAACAGCTTTTGGGAGAAACACTCTAACATGGAATCTTTTTTCATATTTTTACCATTGTTTTAACTGTGAAATCTGTTGTGCTCTAGAGCTGTGTTTAGATAATTATTAAACTCTTTTCATCACAAGCTAAACTTTATTCAATATCAACTAACAAATAATTTAACGTTCAACCAAATTTAGTAAAGATGTACTTGGTATGGGCTTTGCTCATTGTTGAAGGCCGTACGGTGACCTATAGTTGTTAATTTCTGTGTCATTTTGGTCTCTTGTGGACAGTTGTCTCATTGGCAATCATACCACATCTTCTTTTTTATATTGGGCTGTTTTCTGCTCATTGGTCGAGTTGTTGTCTCTTTACACATTCCCTGTTTCCGTTCTCTATTCTATTTGTTTGTTTTTCATTTCAGTATTTTTTTTCTCTTGAACTTAGTGTTCAATTTATGATTATAACTGTCTCATTGGTATCTTCATTTTTTATAACATATTATTTATATGTCAATAAAGTATTTAAACAAGTTTCTTGTAATTTATTGAATAAAGTGCATGTACAATGTACATTGTAAATTGAAAATCATAGTAATTTATATATCTTTTGTAATAAAAAAAACCCAGTTTCTCTTAACTTCGGTATCTCCCTCATAGCGCTGATTCATTGTCTGGGTAGCTTTCCTTTAGTTTTTTTTGGTTTAATAAGCTATTTAAATTGTATTTTTGTCCCCCGCGTAACGCGTTGAGGGGGACTTGGAAATACTGGGCGTCCGTCCGGACTTTTTAGCACTCTCACAGGTACAAATATATATATATAGACTTTTTTTAAAAGAGTTATGCCCTCGGAAATATTAAATTTATGGAAAATTACCTCATTAGCGCTCTCACTGGTACAATTCTTGCCAGATTTTTATAAAACTTAAACTATATGTTAATACCAGCAATATCTCGGACAAGTTCTATAATGGTGGACAATCGAAGAGTTATGCCCCTTTTAAGTATAAAATATGTGCAACACGGGGGACATTGGAACTCTGTTCTTTTATAGATTTTGAACTTTCAAATATTTTGGCTTCGACCATCACTGAAGATACATTAGTTGTCAAAATGCACACCCAGTGCAGTAAAATTGGTACCTTTAGTGTTATTTGGCCATATTATATTTTCAGCTTCACTTATCTTGATAAAAAATTAGGAAATGTGGTGTGATTGTCACTGAGACAACTATTCATACACCAAACAAGGAACGACAATGTAAACAATGAAAAGTGATCACCATAAGGCTCTTATCATCATCTGATCATCAATGGCTTTATAGTAAGCTATAAAAGGCCCTGACATGACAATACTGTAAATTCAGAAATTATTGCAAGGTTTTTATTAATGCGAATGCGACTGGGCGAATATCGCAATAATAAGAACTCGCATTCTGATATCTGAGACATATAATGTATTCAGCTTTTCCTGAAATCGCAATAATTAATCTCGCATTTGTGATAATTATTCCAAAATCTCAATAATAAATGCACGCAATAATTTCTGAATTTACAGTATATGAAACAATCCAAAAGAGAAAGCAACTGCTTGATAAGTACTACAACAATAAACGAAAAACAAACATGGCACAGAACAATCAAAGTCGAAACAGTTCCCTTACTTCATTGTACTTTGGAAATACCCCTACAGGATGTGGCGAGGTAAGACAGGTTTGTAAGTGCTCAAGAAGCCACCTAACATGGGACAACGGTGAATCAAATCAAATCGTTTATTAGTTGAACTCCTAGTAAACAGGATTGTTAAAAAGACACAGATTTTGATATTCACCTATACAATGTTCAGTAGTTACAAACTTGATGAAAATCGAACAAAGATATATTAAAATATGTAGATAAGAATGTACATGCATATATATATATATATATATATATATGTTAAGTTACATTTATATACTAGTAGAATGTCCAAGGAGGTGACTTGTCATATGACACGTGCATATTTCCTGACATTTGGCCATATTACACCGACGACTTTCCTTACCTTTTGTCATATGACACTACACATTTCCTTGCTTTTTGCCATATGACACAGACGACTTTCCTGACCTTTTGTCATATGACACGTACAGATTTCCTTACCTTTTGTCATATGACACATACACATTTCTTTGCCTTTTGCCATATGACACAGACGACTTTCCTGACCTTTTGTCATATGACACATACAGATTTCCTTACCTTTTGTCATATGTCACATACACATTTCCTTGCCTTTTGCCATATGACACAGACGACTTTCCTGACCTTTTATCATATGACACGTACAGATTTCCTTACATTTTGTCATATGACACATTCACATTTCCTTGTCTTTTGCCATATAACACCGACGACTTTCCTTACCTTTTGTCATATGACACAGACGACTTTCCTTACCTTTTGTCATATGACACGTACATATTTCAATACATTTGGCCATATGACACAGACGACTTTCCTTACCTTTTGTCATATAACACGAAATACTTTCCTTATCTTGGCCAAATGACACATGAATTCCCTTACCTTATGCCATATGCAACAAACGGCTTTGGTTATATAATACAGACGGCTTCCCTTACCTTAGGCCATATGACACAGACGGCGTTGCGCATCCTTGCATTTGGCCAAATGACACAGACGGCGTTGAACTTCCTCACCTTTAGCTATATGACACAGACGGCGTTCCCTACCTTCAGTCATATGACACAGACGGCTAATCTTTTCTTTGCCTATACGACACACAGATTTCACTATCTTTGGCTACTAGTATATGACACAGACGGTTTTCCATACGTTGGCCAGACAATTGCGATTTCCCATACCTCAATAGCTTACCACAATGTCTGCATTATTTTTTGTCAAATGCTGTTTGTTAGCTTGTCTTATGTTATTTAGAAAATACGGAACCTGAACTTCTGCACGTCTGTTTTTTTGAAATGTTTTATTGGGTTCCTTTCCCATTATTTTAAAACTCGTATAGGATTGATATGAAAACAGGGATATATGAAACGATTGGTAGTGAGAACACATTATTCACGAAATGAAACCGGCAAAGAAAGTTTAACCTACAAAGAACAATACTTTCCCTTACCAACACTATTATACACTTTTGTTTTCTTTGCACCTGGTTATTTGCTCCTTTGGTTTTACTTCTATCTTAGCTTTAAGTGCATTGTCTGTTCTATTTGTTATTGTACGTTTTTTTGTCCACTGATTGAGATTAAAATGGAGAGGAATGAACATAGAAAAACATATTTAAACACTTCATAACTTCAAGTACCTGTATATCGGCAATAGGTTTGTCTATATATTGTCCTTTTTTTCTTTTACTTTAAAATGAAATGGCCCACTTACATTGGCCGAAATGCAAGTCAGTGGCGGATCCAGAGGGGGGTTCCGGGGGTTGGAACCCCCCTTTTTTCTTGACGATCAATGCATTTGAATGGGGACATATAGTTGGAACACCCCCTTTATCCTGGGTTAGGAACCCCCTTTGAAAATGGCTGGATCCGCCCTGCAAGTGGAAGTTACACGTATAGTGTTTTTATTGTGTTTCAATGGTTCATTTCTAGTGTGTCTGATGTATACACCGCATTTAACAATACCATTAAAAATACATTGTATATATAAATAAGTACATGTGGTTTGATTGTCAATGAGACAATTCTCCACCAGAGACTAACTAACGTCGAAGTTTACAACTATAGGTCAATTTCAATCGTATTACTACTTTATATCTTAAATTTGTTGGCGTTTTGAGAATTTGATGTAGATGACAAATTTTTAAAGTCTATGATACATGTATATCGTCAATTTTTCGCGACATAATGTATAGACAATTATCTGTTCCGGCTTCTTCCACAATAAACACTGACCGCCATGATTTACCTTTTAAGAAGCCTGATAGCTAAATACCAACAAACCAAACACAACAAAAAACAAGTAAATATATTGATATCCATACAAAAAAATCTTCCTGAAATGATGACTGTTTTTTATGAAATTTTCTATGGGGGGCAACTGAACATTAAAACTGTATGAATATTTTGCTCCCTCCACTAATCGTGTACAATATATTCGGGTTTTTTTATCTGAAAGAACACGTTCAATGTGTTTTATTGACAATAACTTTTAGACACTAGGATGGATGACTCATGATCTTGAAGTAGAATTATATGTTCTAATTATGTATAAAATATTTAACTTTAAAGAGATTAAAGTCAAATTATTTCCGCAACAACAACTCTACCGGAGGAGAGGGAGGTTACTAGAAATGTATTACTGTTTTGTTTGAACCTTATATCCCATGGTTTCACTGTCCCAATGGCTTCACATGGAATTATTCTTATCAGTTTGCCTAATGGTGAAATTTGATGTATATTGCTCGATTTGTTAGAACAAATGTAAATGTTTCCATGGAAATCCACATCAATTCCTCTCGGACTGGACAACTTTTGATTTTTGTAAGTGAATTGTTTGGAAGCACCGGTTGTACAAGTCACGCTATTCGGTCCATCGGCATAAACGTAACTGTTGCTTTCATACGCACATATATAAAACGTATTACCATTTGTTTTTGTTTCTTTAATTTTCTGACCGTTTGTCGCATTCAACCACACAATACATTTATCACATGCAGTGACAAATTGGTTATTTTCATTTATATAACGTAATCCACCAACTGGTACAGGAAGTACTATTTTCCATCCAATGGTCATTGTGTGAATATTGATCAACTGAATTTCATGTGAATCTATAAAGGCTACTGCTAACTCATCTTCTCGGAATTTTGCGATATCATATGGTCCATTGTGAAACTGAATATCTGAATAAAATACGCCGTTGAGATGAAACTTCAGGAGTTTTTTCTTATATAAGTTACTTATGAAAATGAATTCTTCAGTAAATATTCCACACACCGCCGACCATCTGTTATCTCCTGCGTCAAGAGTAAAGAGTGGTTTCACCCTCCCAGTATGGAAGTTAGGTTCTTTCGGATTCCGAACCGAATCAATTGAAGAAGACCACAGTGACTCTGACTGAATAGTTTCATCAAAGTTAGGTTTTTTCTGGTTCGGAACCGAATCAATTGATGAAGACCACAGTGACTCTGACTTAATAGTTTCATCACAGTTAGGTTCTTTCTGGTTCGGAACCGAATCAATTGAAGAAGACCACAGTGACTCTGACTGAATAGTTTCATCAAAGTTAGGTTTTTTCTGGTTCGGAACCGAATCAATTGATGAAGACCACAGTGACTCTGACTTAATAGTTTCATCACAGTTAGGTTCTTTCTGGTTCGGAACCGAATCAATTGAAGAAGACCACAGTGACTCTGACTGAATAGTTTCATCAAAGTTAGGTTTTTTCTGGTTGGGAACCGAATCAATTGATGAAGACCACAGTGACTCTGACTTAATAGTTTCATCACAGTTAGGTTCTTTCTGGTTCGGAACCGAATCAATTGAAGAAGACCACAGTGACTCTGATTGAATAGTTTCATGTTTACTTTCAATGCGGATTTGGCCGAGAGATTTAACCATTTCTTCAAAGTTTTCTACTACACGGTTTCTTTCAAAACTAATTGACTTTTCATCAATGTCTAAAGTAGCTTTAACTATTTCAGCTTCTATTTTATCTTTCATCGGAATCAGTTTGTTGATCTCAATCAAACACTGAATATCGGACCCATCTTTCACACATGTGCTCAATATCCTGTGCCAGTTATCTATGGTAGACTTTAAGCTGGACATTACAGTCAGTTTGTCTGTAAGTTGTATAAGGATTTCCTTCTTGGTGATGGTCAATTCCTCTTTTGCAGCTTTTTCCATTTTGTTGACATATTCGATTAGGTCTTTCTTCAAACTTTCAATTTCTGAAAATATATTGTTATCCAGATTTTCAACACTAGCCACATTTTTCTCCGTGTCTTCGATGGATTTATCAAGTATCGTTTTCCATTGCATAATAAGTTCTAGAAATTCCGTCGTCTGCTTTGAATCCTTAACGCCGGATGCAGCATCTTCTATTACAACAACTTTTTCGCACTTTCGATGTTTTACGGTTGCGCATACAGTGCAGCATGGCTTATTGTGATCTACACAATAAATCTCTATAAATTTATCCGAATGGTCTTCGCACGTGATTGAACCGGAAACAGCTGTTGTCTTGTCTGCTTGTACCTCTTGTAATGTAAGAATTTTATGGTTGGAGGACATTTTAAACTTACGGTGGTAGTTTTCGCAAGTACAACACAGTGCTTCCTGACACACGGTACACCATGACACGGCCTTCTGATTAACATTGCTAAGTTCGCAAACGTTGCACAATTTTTCTTGCTTCTGTAAAGCCTTTCGGTCAATCATCGATATAATCAAATGATTGTTCGGAAGTTCCTCTGCCCAACATTCGCGATTGCTTGACTGCTCACCGATAGACACACTTTGTCGACAAACGGGGCAGCTGAAGCCTTTATTTCCGTGTTCGTCTTTTGTAACGGATGACAAAATGTACTGATTAATGCATACCTTACAGAAAGTATGTAGGCATGGTAAATATTTTGGTGTTTTATACGTCTCTAGACATATACTGCATGCCAACAGGTCATCCTCTTCTCTTTCTACGTTTACTGATCTAGTCGCCATTTTGTCATATGTCACTTATGTAACATGAATGAAAGATATAGTTATCAATACAAAGCTTATTTATTGACCTTTATAGATAAAGGATATTTGCGTCTATAATTGTAATAACAAGAATATCATTGAGTTATCCTCTTTATACGCAACCTGCATTTTTGATAATTGTGGTTAATCCGACTTTGTTTTGTTTTTACATTGTTTTACATTTCCTGCAGCATGGCTTGATAAATTTTTGAACATAATTACGAAGAACATTATCATTCTCCTTGTCCCTTGGTGAATTACGATGTAAGTAATAATGCCATTATGTCCTATATATTCTAGTTAAAGCTATTATTAGGTTATTTGCGGTATAAGTCATGAGAAAGCATATATCCAAACAGCTTACATTCTACGAACGATGGCATTTGTGTAAATAATCATGTGTGAACTTTGTAATGTTTTATTTGTATGCGAAAACAGTATTATTTGGTATATTTCTAAGTCATATGTAATTTTTATGAAGACAGCAATTTTTGTACAACTCTAGTCAAGTCAGTTCAGTATATTTCCTTTTTGTCAATTGTGTTTTCATTGATATGAGTGTTTTCAATCATAGATTTTGTATTTTATTACTACAGTTGGTAGTTAACAATGTTAGTTATTAGTTTTTTTTTTTTATATTGTAGCTTTTCACCAAATGTATGTGGCTTCATGATCTGTCAGCTCCTGACGCATTGAATGTTTAATTGAATAAAATGATCTACATATATATGGTTTAACTCTCTGCGCCCAAGGCAGAATAGTGAAAAGATCCATCAGCATGGCGACAAGTGGTGATGGAGAGGAGGAAGGAAGGACAAAACATTTAACACCGAAAGCATATGAACAATACCTAGGTGAGGTTGATAAATATTCACAAGCATTAGCTACACTAAGCAGGAAAATGACAGACTTATCTCTATTTTGCTATCCAGTGAAGCAAGGCATGAGGAAAAAGCTTCATCAGCTGCCCAACTGGAAGAAATGACAAATAAATACATGAAATTATCTGATTGTTATATAGATTATTTGAAACGTAAAACACACTCGACAGTCAACGCGAACTCATAGCCCATCAGTTAATACGCAGTGTCAACATGCATAAAACTGAAACTGCAATGAATTATTCTTTGTTAAAGTTAAAACCTCATGAACCTACTCAAACTTTCATACAAACAGGTGAACAGGTGAAAAAGACACTACTACTCCAGTTACAGATGTTCAAATGAAACAAGAATTGAAAAAAGAACCTAATGTCAGCAACTCAGTTAGAAGCCATAGATCAGGCACATCTAGACGATCAGGGCGTAGCAATGCTAGCTCTACAATGATGCGACAGAGAGCTAATTTAGAGGCAGCCAGAAAGAGGTTAGAGTATGTCGACCAAAAATCAACCCTTGTGCAACAGAAAGCACAACTAGAAGCGAACACTACTTTAGAAAAAGCAAAACTTGAGAAAATGACAAAAGAATTAGAAGCAAAACGTGACGTAGCAGTTGCAGAGGCTGAACTGCATGCTATGGAAGAAGTATTTGATGAATCGGGGAAACAGAGGTTTCATCCCCATCGTTAACTGAACAACGAACGGCTAAGTATATTATTGAGCAAAGTAAACATGTTAACAGGCAATACGAGGTTCACAACAGTGCAGCTGTTAACAACATAGACACACAAACTTCCTTACACAATGAGGAAAACGTGAAAGAAGAAACGCCGGTTCATAACAGTGCGCCAGCTGTGAACAACATTGACACACAAACTTTCTTACACAATGACGAACACATGAATGAAGAACTGCCTATACAGAGAACTAGAAAAATAGCAAGTCAAGTGTCAAGTGCAAATCAAATTGTGCAACAAATACATAAAGAGACAATTGAACAAAGTCCTGATACAAACAACAACAGAACATTAAGTCTGAACTATGGCCAGGAACTTTGAAAATTTTTGATGAAAAAGGACTTAATAATATCTAGACTTTTGAAATATGATGACCGTCCAGAGAATTATTTATCATGGAAAGACACCTTTAAATGTGTAATGTCAGAAATCGACGCGAGTCCTGCTGAAGAAATTGACCTAATGATCAAATGGCTAGGACCTGACTCATCACGTCAAATTAACAGCATCAAAATTTCAAATTCAGGAAATCCAACTGTTGCATTATCACGTGCTTGGAACAGATTAGTTCTACGTTATGGTTGCCCAGAAATGATTGAAAGTACCCTGCAGAAAAATTACAGGCTTTTCCAAAGATAACATATAAAGATAAGAAAAAATTGTTTGAACTTTCAGATGTATTATCAGAAATACGTTCAGTTAAAGAAAAACAAGAATATGCAGCACTACTAGCATATTTCGACACATCCGTCGGTGTGAATTCTACAATTGTCAAACTTCCTATTAACCTGCAAACTAAATGGCGAGATAGAGCAGTAACATACAAACGAATACATTCAGTTCTATATCCACCATTCACATACTTTTGTGACTTCATCAATGAGATGGCTTCAACTATAAATGATCCTGGATTTATATTTGAAAGCGATACATATGTTGCCCCCAAGAACGAAGACAAACCATTTAAGACACGACAATTTGCCGTTAAAAGACAAATGTTTCACAAGACAAACATGAACCACACGCCAACGAAAACTCTAAAATGCGTTGCGCCATACATAATAGCGATCACTTACTGGATGAGTGCCGTGCTGTTAGACACATGAGTATTGTAGATAGGAGAGCTCTACTGAAGAAAAATGGTTTGTGTTTTAAATGTTGTGTTGGGAGACACATTTTCGCAATTGTGACAAGAATGTTTTATGTTCTGAATGCAAAAGTACTGATCACACAGCGGCTATGCACATTTGAGTCCAGAAACCCAACAACAGTCAAGGCGGGGAGAGTTCTGTTAACTCGAAATGTACTCAAATTTGTGGAAATACATTTGCAAGAAAATCATGTGCAAAAATTGTGTTGGTTAATGTAAGACATACAACAATGGATAAACAACCAATCCGTACTTATGCAATAATAGACGAACAAAGCAACTGTTCATTAGCTTGGAAAGAGTTTTTACACTATTTTGAGGTAAATACTGAACCAGAACAATATTCACTTGCAAGTTGTAGTGGTCAGTTTACTATGACCGATAGGAGAACAAAGGGTTTCATAATTGAATCGCTTGATGACAATTACTGCATAGATCTCCCAACTTTAATTGAGTGTGACTCAATACCAAATAATAGACAAGAAATTCCGACAAATGAAATTGCTCAAGCTCATCCTCATTTGCAATCTATTGCACACATGATACCGCACCTTGATAAGGATGCTGAAATTTTACTCCTTATAGGGAGAGATGCTGTGGAAGCTCATCACATACTGGAACAAAGGCTAGGAAGTCATAATCAACCATTTGCTCAGAAGCTCAAGATGGGATGGGTTATTGTAGGCGAGACTTGTCTGGATGGAGCGCATTACCCTAGCACTGTCAATGCTATGAAAACTTTTGTACAACAAGATGGGAGGCCATCAATATTTGAACCATGTGACAATAGTATTCATATTTCAGAAAAATTATCAACGTCTTTGTTTAAACTTGAGCCTGATGACAACCGCCAAGGTATGTCAATTGAAGACAAAAAGTTTATGCGCTTAATGTCAGATGAAATACAACAAGATGAAAATCAAAACTGGACTGCTCCACTTCCCTTCAAGGAATCACGTCTGTTACTACCAAATAATCGTCTACAAGCTCTAAATCGAGCAAGAGCCTTTGATATAAGTTTGCGTAAAGATCCTGTTAAAAAACAACATGTCTTAGACTTCATGAAAACTCTTTTTGACAATAATCATGCTGAACGAGCACAAAATACAGAGACTCCGAAAGAAATGTGGTATCTTCCTATGTTTGGGGTGTATCATCCGAAAAAGAAGGATCGCATTAGAGTTGTTTTTGACTCATCCGCTAAATTTCAAGGAACTTCTCTAAACGACGTATTGATGACAGGACCAAACCTTGTTAACAGCTTGCTTGGAGTTTTATTGAGGTTTCGGAAGGATAAAATTGCAATTACAGCAGACATTCGACAGATGTTCTATAGTTTCAATGTAACACCAGAGCATAGAGACTTTCTTAGATTCATATGGCATGAAGATAATGATATGGAGAAAGATTTAGTGGACTATAGAATGGCTGTTCATGTGTTTGGAAACAGCCCTTCTCCAGCTGTCGCAACCTTTGGCTTACGTAAAAGCGCTGAAATGGCAGAGTCAAAATATGGATCAGATGTAGTAACCTATGTAAATAATAACTTTTATGTGGATGATGCACTGTCTTCTCATTCAAACAGTGACAAGGCAGTAGACTTGTTAAAAAGAACTCAATCTGCATTGCAAGAATTCGGCAATTTACGCCTGCATAAAATATCTTCAAATTCGAATGAAGTTCTGGCAGCATTCGAAAAGACGATTTATCTGAAGATTTGAAAATCTTGACTTTAGTGACGATTGTCTTCCTGTACAGCGTAGTCTTGGGGTCAGTTGGAATCTTCAGTCGGATAACTTTACCTTTCAAGTATCATTAGACAATAAACCATTTACTAGACGTGGTGTACTTTCAGTTATCAATGGACTGTACGATCCATTAGGTTTTGCAGCACCAGTAACCATTGCTGGAAAACTTATTCTTCGTGAAACTATGAAAGAATCAACTGAATGGGACGAACCATTACCTCCGCAATTTCAGTCGAAATGGCAATCTTGGAAAAATTCTCTTCAACTTCTCCAACAAGTGGAGATACCTAGAAACTATAGTTCAGACTGGACACTTAACAAGGACCTCTGTATATTTTCTGATGCATCTGAAAAGCTGTTGCAGCAGTTGCCTACATACGAACAACTGATAAGGATGGAACAACACATCTTGGATTTGTATTAGGAAAAGCTAAAGTGGCTCCTAAGCACGGCCACACCATACCTCGTTTGAATTGTGCGCTGCAGTTCTGGCAGTCGAACTGTATGAAACTATTTGCGAAGAACTGAAAGCAGGATTTCAACAAGTGCAATTTTTCACCGACAGCAAGGTTGTATTAGGATATATAAACAACGAAACAAAGCGATTTTATCTGTATGTTGGAAATCGTGTGGACAGAATCAGGAGATCGACAAAACCAGAACAATGGTCATACGTACCAACCTTACAAAATCCAGCCGATGATGCTTCTCGTTCTATACGACCAGAAAAACTTAATCAAAGTCAGTGGCTTGTAGGTCCTACTCAGTTTCTTTGTAAGAAAAACACTATAAATAGCAAAATTGAAGAAGACGAGTTCCCTCTTATTTTACCAGAAGAAGATAGAGAGGTCCGCGTGGCAAAAACACTTGTAACTAAACTTGCAATTGGCTCTCAAAGATTTGAACGTTTTTCTATGTGGAAAACTCTAGTTTCAGCAATACAAACTCTCAGATGTTTTATTATAAAGCAAACTAATAGACAAGATTCTAGTAAAACTGATTCACTTCTAGATGCACACAACTTAGTTATAGGTACTGTTCAGAGAGAAATTTTCAACATTGAATATAGTGCGCTGATGAACAAACAGAAACTTCCTGCAAACAGTAAAATTTTGCAGTTAGACCCATTTATTGACGATAATGGTTTACTCCGTGTTGGGGTCGTTTGAGCAATGCAAACATATTTCCCAATGAAATGAAGCCACTTATCATACCTAAGCATCATATTGCAACATTACTTGTGAGACATTATCATGAAAAGTAGCGCATCAAGGACGCCATCTCACTGAAGGAGCTTTGCGATCGGCAGGATATTGGTTGATAGGAGGAAAAGGTCTCATTTCATCTGTGATTCATAAATGCATAAAATGTCGTAAACTACGTGGAAAAGAAGAATTTCCAAAAATGGCTGACTTGCCATTTGACCGATTAGATCCAGCACCTCCATTTTCATATGTTGGAATTGACGTATTTGGTCCTTGGACTATTACTACCCGTAGAACTCGTGGAGGTCAGGCACAAAGTAAACGTTGGGCTGTAATGTTCACTTGTCTTGTGGTTAGGGCTGTACACATTGAAGTGATAGAGGAAATGTCGTCTGGTTGTTTTATCAATGCATTACGTAGGTTTTGTGCTTTAAGAGGCGAAGTAAAAATTATAAGATCTGATTGTGGAACAAACTTTGTTGGGGCACTGAGTGAACTTGATGTCAACGTTATAAATATTGGAGATCGACCAATAAAAAACTATCTCAGTGACAAGAATATAAATTGGATTTTCAACGCACCTCACTCTTCACACATGGGTGGCAGCTGGGAGCGTATGATTGGGATAGCGAGAAATATTCTTAACAGCCTCTTTATGGAAACGAAACAATTAACACATGAAGTATTAACAACGTTTATGGCCGAAGTAACATCTATTATGAACGCAAGACCCCTGGTACCGATAGATATGGATCCTGACAATTCATTCCCGCTTACTCCTTCAACTTTACTCACTTTGAAAAGTGAACATACTGTGCGATCTTTTTCAATAGAGGACTTTTGCGATAAAGATTTGTTAAAATCTCAATGGAGATGCGTTCAACAACTTGCAAACTCATTCTGGAAACGTTGGAGAACTCAATATTTGCCTACTTTACAAATGCGACACAAATGGAAACAAGAGTGCAGAAACTTGACTGAAGGTGACATTGTTCTTATGCGTGATGTTAGCTTGCACCGTAATGACTGGCCTATTGGTGTTATTGAACAAACATATGCAAGCTCTGATGGTCGCGTCCGTGAAGTTCAAGTGCGTCTCGGGAAGAACAGGAAGTTATTCACTAGACCTGCTAATGAAGTAGTATTTGTTATGTGTAAATAACTTGTGAACTGTATAGAATGAGAACATTTTGATTGTGTACTTGGACAAACCTTTTGATTTTGAAGTATTGTTAAATTTTTATTAGTGATATATTCATATCAGACGGGAGTGTAATAACAAGAATATCATTGAGTTATCCTCTTTATACGCAACCTGCATTTTTGATAATTGTGGTTAATCCGACTTTGTTTTTGTTTTACACATTGTTTTTACATTTCCTGCAGCATGGCTTGATAAATTTTTGAACATAATTACGAAGAACATTATCATTCTCCTTGTCCCTTGGTGAATTACGATGTAAGTAATAATGCCATTATGTCCTATATATTCTAGTTAAAGCTATTATTAGGTTATTTGCGGTATAAGTCATGAGAAAGCATATATCCAAACAGCTTACATTCTACGAACGATGGCATTTGTGTAAATAATCATGTGTGAACTTTGTAATGTTTTATTTGTATGCGAAAACAGTATTATTTGGTATATTTCTAAGTCATATGTAATTTTATGAAGACAGCAATTTTGTACAACTCTAGTCAAGTCAGTTCAGTATATTTCCTTTTTGTCAATTGTGTTTTCATTGATATGAGTGTTTTCAATCATAGATTTTGTATTTTATTACTACAGTTGGTAGTTAACAATGTTAGTTATTAGTTTTATTTTTTATATTGTAGCTTTTCACCAAATGTATGTGGCTTCATGATCTGTCAGCTCCTGACGCATTGAATGTTTAATTGAATAAAATGATCTACATATATATGGTTTAACTCTCTGCGCCCAAGGCAGAATAATAATAGATATAGGATGAATATGTTAATGTTTGTACATGCAGTATATATATCCAATTGAATGTCCATCGTCTTATTAAAGATACCATTGCATAAGATTACAGTGTAAATCCCTTCCTACGATACGGATACTGTTTACTCGCAGTTTTTTTCAAAAGGTTTACGCGGTTCGTTACGAAGCCATAATATGAGGCATGTAATACCAGTAAAAGAGGAGTAAGTCTTTATAAAAATATTGATTTATATACTGATGTTTGTTAAATTAAAATTAAATTGAATCTGATTATTAATGCCGTCATTTATTTATACATTTTACAAATTATTACATTTAAAACAAAACATCACTATCATTTAAAACAACAAGTAACTTATGAGATACCAGTACCCTACACAATTGACGTAATGAGGCTGAATAATAAACAAGTATTTTACAAATTGCAAATAAATCACAAAAAAAACTGGTGAAAGTATCCTATGTTGATCCTATTGTAATTTATTTTATACATGATGAAATTTTCAATGTAAACAAGGAAACGCTATATTCAATGAAAGTTGTGTTCCAGTTTGATATTTTCAAAAGTCGCATAAAACACGGATACATCGTCTCACTCTATAAATATAAAAAGAGACAGGAAATAGAATCTAGCAATCAATTATTCAAGAAAATGACGAATATTAAGATGACAATGATAATGGTGTTGAACGTCAAGTGGCAATACTACATGCATATCAGAACGAGGACATGTTTAGGAGATATTACTCTGAACTCTGCTTTGAACCAGACGGTCACAAGTATTGTGATAGTTCACCGGTAACATACCATTATTCCCAGACATATTATTTCAAACCGTCTATTCTTTGCTCTCGCTTTTACATGCCACGCTTTTGTCGAAGAAGTAGCAAATACAAATTTTCAAGTCTTTTGTTTTGACCAAGACGGAAACAAACCCATGACCCCAAACACCAGAATTAGCATGCTATCTCGAGATCAACGAGGCTGTTAATATTTAATTATGTGACCATTTATGAACATGGGTTGTTTGTCACTTTTTGCATTTAGTTTACTATGACATTTGTTCTATGTTAATCAACCAAGCTATATGAACTTATTAGATATTTGATATTCATTAAGTACAAAACATATCAGATCTTCTTATTTTGATAAATATGTTGTATATTGAAAGAAACTATCTAGACATTTAGATAGATGAATCAAATAGACTTATATTCTTTTAATATCTACAGATTCATAAAAAAATCAGAAGTGTTCTTTAAATGATGTTAAATAAATCATAGCTAAGTTTTTTTTCCCGGATGAGAGTGAAGTTGCCAATAATTTATTACTGTTTTGTCTAAAACTGATTACCACTGGGTCTAATGTCCCTAGGTCTTCACATGGAATTATTCTATTTAGTTCTCCTGATGGTTAAATGTGATGTATATTGTTCGATTCGAAAAAAAAACAACGTAAAAGTTTTCATGGAAATTCACATCAATTCCGCTCGGACTGGACTATCTTGGGTTTTTATAACTAAATTTTATTGGACAATATAAAACACTAGACACACTATATGGTCCGTCCGCATACAAATAATCTTTGCTTCCATGTACAATGATTAAATAAGTTTCATCATATGTTTTTGTTTCTTTAGTTTTCTCACCGTTTGTCTTGCTAAACAAACAATACTGCCCTCACATGTGGCGATGAATTCACTATTTACATTTATGTATTGCAAACCAAAAAACAAAAACAAAAAAACAAAAAAAAAATGAAAATAAACAGGTAGTTTAACTGTTCTATCGGTGGACATTTTGTGAATACTTATCAAATGAATTTCTTTTGAAATCGGAAAAGATACTGCTAATACATCTGTTCCAAATTCAGTGACATCAAATAAACAACTACCAAACGTTAATTCGGACTGAATTAGCTCATTGAGATTAAACTTCAGAAGTTTTTCCTCTGACGTATTGTATTAGATATGATAAATATTTTTTTCTTTGAATATTCCACTTACAGCATCAAATTTTTTTATGGCCTGCATCAAGAGTAAACAGATATTTCAATTTCCTGGTACGAAAATTTGGTTCGTCCAGTATCGGAACTGAATTGAATATAGAAGCACATGCTGGTTCTGACTGAATACTTTGTTAATAAGTTACTACGCTTATTTCTACAATAGACTTCACATTTTCTGTAAAATTAACTGCAACACTGTTTTTGTTCGAAACTTAATAAATATTCATCAAAGTTTGATATAGAATTTTTTTCTGAGATTCCATTTCATCTTTCAACGGAATCAATTTGTTAATCGCTATCAAAACTGAATGTCTGGTCCATCGTTCATACGGGTACTCGCCATTGAGTGCCAGGTATCAGCACTTGACTGTAATCTGGACATTTCAGTCTTTTTTTCCATTCTGTCTGTAAGTTGTGTTAAAATCGTTTTCTCTTTTTTTAATAACAAAATATTTTTAGTGTTGCTCTTTAAAAATGTTTGGAAATATGATAAGTGAAATAAAAAAAAAAAACCTTCAACCAAGGTAATATGAGTATAGGTTTAATAACATTAGCCGTACCATTTTTACCGCAATAGATGTGCATTTTAATTATTAATCCCTCTTTGATGATAACCAAAATAATTGATAATCCAAATTTATTACATTGTATTACTAACGTTCAAGAGCTGATAAAATGTAAAAGCATTTAACCGTCACGTTATAGAACCTAGATATAAAAAGATGTGGTATGAGTGCCAATGAGACAACGCTCCATACACGACAAATTGATTTCCATGGTCATCGCATGGGATTTTTCCGGTCAAAGCTGTTGTTGTTTTGTTTGTTTGTAACTCTCGAAATACTAAAAGTTTATGGCTAGCTGTCATTTTAAACTTGTCCCAGGTCAGGAGCCTGTAATTCAGTGGTTGTCGTTTGTTTATGTGTTACATATTTGTTTTTCGTTCATTTTTTGTACATAAATTAGGCCGTTGGTTTTCTCGTTTGAATTGTTTTACATTGTCATTTCGGGGCCTTTTATAGCTGACTGTACGGTATTGGCTTTGCTCATTGTTGAAGACCGTACGGTGACCTATAGTTGTTAATTTCTGTGTCATTTGGTCTCTTGTGGAGAGTTGTCTCATTGGCAATCATACCACATCTTCTTTTTTATATTTACGATGGCAGTTTTTGCATGCAGAGCACATTGCTTCCTTGCAGACGGTACACCATGACACGGTCCTTTGATTTATATTGCTCAGCTCGCATACGTTGCACTGATTTTTAAATTGATAGTTCGGAAGTTTGTCGGCCCAACATTCAGGACTTGTGGATTATATACTGATAGTTAAGTTATAAAGAATAAATAGAAGTGAAGAATTTCTCCTGTTATAAAGAATTGTCAGAAATAAAAAAGAAAAGCTTGATATAAGTGTTTGCTAAAAATGTCTCTATTTTAATTAAGTTTTGCCAAAACAGATAGAACAGACGGAAAACATGCACTATAGTAAAAGGGGCTTACTTGTTGCCACACAGAAGTGTCCCACACACGTTATTATTTGATAACGTCTAAAATGGTTCTTGTCTGTATGCACGTTACTGCAATATAATAGTCCCTCATCATAATTAGGTTAGATCAATATGAGAGAAAGTGTTACCTTGATATAGGTAAAGTTTAACAGTACGTTTGAATTTTCATGGAAAATCTCTCATGCAAACATATCTTTCTACAGAAAAGACTTTGAAAGGCTAGCAGATAATTGTTTTATTGGCTAACGGGGAGTTTTGTTATTCTTGAAAATGTGTCAATGGAGAGATAGAAACCCTTTTGTGATTCTTACAGATTGAAACAAAGACAGATTACGATACCCCATACTTGATCATGACGAAAGTCCATACATTAGTTCCACCTCTGTCCTATGTTAGGAGAGGGTGGAGCTCTGCGGCAAAATTCTAATCCCACCACATTTTATTTGTTCTTCTTTTAAGCCAAGAGCCGGTTTTCCAGAAGCTGTCATCAGTTGGTGTTTTCATTTTTAAATTTTTCATAATTCAGGCCGTTGTTTTTTTTTTTTTCGTTTGCATTGTTTCCCATTTTATCATGTTTTGGGCATGCTATAGCTGATTATACAGTATATGTTTTGCTCATTGTTGAAACTGTACATTGACCTATAATTGCTTGAATCCATGTCTATTGGACTTGGGTGGATAGTTGTCACAATAGCAATCGTATTTCAGTACGACATTGTATTGCCGAAACAACAAAATTACTTTGGACACTGTACAAGATCATGTCTTCCTGCATTGTTTAAGACTTTCTTGAGTGAAATAATATATAAAGTTCAGACCCTGATATAGGAGTGTAGAATAGCATGAGGTAGGTTTCTTCGAGTTTAAAATGCTATTAATAATTGCGAGCTTTGTTTTGTGAGAAACTGTACCAGGTTATCAAAAAAGTGTTTGTTTCTAAACATTAGTTAAACTTCTGAAATTCTGTTACTAATATTTGTCTTCCTGTTTACTAATGAAGACTGTACCCTGACCTCTAAACGATTTTTACTTTATTGTGTCAATTGATTACTGCTCTGTTATTTGTATAAATGTGATAAATTTAAAGTTCCTCTTTTCCTTGGTTGTGACATTGCGACGATTCACCCTATTTTTATTTAAATGAGCAAAACTGTTGTGCCATATGTGGAGCAGACTTATTACCCTTCAGATCATCTGAGTTCACGCGGTTTTGGGTACTTCAGTTTTCTGTGTAATGTTTTGTTACTTTTATTGCTTTGGTCATATTGTTTTGTCATGGTGTTGTCTGTTTTTTATTGAAATAATGATTTATATTGCTCCTTGGTATTTTCTTTCTCTTTTAAGAATATATCTTACGCAGTTTAAACTTAAGTCGACAAAAGGTGCTGGCGGATCTTGCTTGAATGTGTAAACATTGGTTTATAGTTGAAACCACAAACAAATGAAAGATGAATACCATCAATAAAATACGTTTTTATTCCCTATTTTTGAAAATATTCATGTATTGTTTTCACTAATGATAACGATAGAAACATTTTTTCCGCGTCTTGGATATAACATTTTCGGGCAATTATTTACACTGCCTAACGAGCTCTAAAATTTTTGTCGTTTGCCATGTTTGCTGTGATTTCTATTAGTGGTTGCAACCTTTCCTATTGCAACGACTTGTTAGCTTTTGCAATGTTTGAGGGTTGTATACAGTGCAACGTAATTTAGAATGATCTACGTAACAAATCTTAACAAATTATCACAAGTAATCGACCAAGAGTTAGCTGATCTGATATACCTTTTTTCAGAATTCTATCCTTTGAAGATACATTAAACTAACTTTGATATGACGAATCTTTCGGAATGTCTCTAGACAAATACTGGAAGTCAATATGTCGTCTTTTTCTTTTCCGATATTTAGTGACTATGTCGCCATCTTGTCACATTCAACTTTCGTTTTCACTTCCCGCATAAACGATATAGTTATTTTTATACGTTATCTTTATAATGTTTCTTTATTGTTTATTTTCAACTTTTCCATTGAGGTTGAGATATCTTATCTAGGATTACTTACCAAAAATCAGATTTATAGTCGAAATAAAGGGAAAAATTTCTTACTGATCAAAATGAATATGAAACAAATATAATGTATTTATAACATGTATAAATAGTTCTAGGTACACAAATATGCATCTCATTTTTTAGATGGTCTTTGGTGCAGAAAATCCCTTTTTTTTTTACCACAAGAAAGAACCCATAATACGTCTGGCGTCGAAAATTTCAACCCTGACATCAATATTGAGTTTATTATATAAGTTGTATTTACACGTTGCTTAGTCTTTAGTTTTCTATGTTGTGTCTTGTGTACTATTATTTGTCTGTTTGTCTTTTTCTTTTTTAGCCATGGCGTTGTCAGTTTATTTTCGATCTATGAGTTTGAATGTCCCTCTGGTATCTTTCGCCCCTCTTTTAAGTGTTTGTATTCAATAGTTTTACAAAATCACATTTACACCTTCTCGTTATGATATGCATGTCGTATTTGCCTCGGTCTTTAAAACCAATCCATCCATTCGTGAAAGTTCTTTTCTTGATTTAAAACTTTATATCACGTTCTATCACGGTTTGTTACTACGGGTTTGTCGTTTTTGGTGGTAGATAGCTGCTCTGTCTACAACATGGCGTTAAGGACACAACACTCAAGTTGTCAATTTTTTTCTATATCTACAAAATACAAAAAAAATTTACATTTAACATATATATCATAAATGATATTTTTTTTAGTTCTTCAAAATCCTCCATCAATTCTAGCGAATAATAAACGAATATGTGCTCTCAAAGCACCAAACAATCAAAACTGGTGAACAATTGAAATCGCCCCGTAAGGTATTTCTATTGATAACTAGGATTTGATAACTAAGGAAATTCACCATTCAAATATCTTTTAGTTGAATAAAACCTTATGTATTCTAACTGGGGCCTCATTAGTAATAGTAAAAGCTCAATGATAAGTTAATTTTGATTTTAAAAGACCTCCGAACAAAAAGGAATGTTTAAATCCCCAAGCCCGAAGGACGAGGGATTTGAACAGCCCTTTTTGTGAGGAGGTCTTTTAAGTCAATATTAACTTAATCATTGAACTTTTACTGACTTACAAACCGTCAAAAACATAAGAAAAGTACATAAAAAACACTTGCAGAAGCCTAATTCCCCTGAATTGGACGAATCTAAATATATTCAACTCAAATGATAGTTAAACAGTACTCAGATTGATATAGACAAATAACAGTTACCTAATTGCATTGAAAACGGACCGATCAAATGGCATTACATCATTTAATTATTTTTTTATTATTATTTTTTAGCATTAAAATAAGACCATAGGATAGTTATATAAAAGTAAGGAGTTAATTTATATTTTTGAATTCCAACTTTTCAATAAAACGATTTCCTATTCTATAAATGAGGAAATTAAAACCCTACACTGACCTCATTTACACCTGACCAATAAATGTTCTGCACCAAAACTTCTTGTTATATATATTTGATGTTTTTAATCTGTCAGTAAACCTGAAATAATTCGTAAAGACCAGTTCAAAATGAAAACAGTAAGTAAACTCTTCCAACAATTTGGAATTTGATGCGACTGTCATACAAGTGAGAGGTTTAGCGCTATAAAACCAGGTTCAATCCATCATTTTCTACACAAGAAAATGCCTGTACCAAGTCAGGAATATGACAGTTGTTGTCCATTCGTTTGATGTGTTTGTGCTTTTGATTTTGCCATTTGATTAGGGACTTTCCGTTTTGAATTTTCCTCGGAGTTCAGTATTTTTGTGATTTAACTTTTTAGCTATTTAAACATATTGTTTCACAACCTATAATCGAACATACCTAGATGCATAAGGTCCTTCACAATATTCAGGTAAATGTTCATTTTGGTTTTGATTCTGTAAATTTCCTACACTACGTTACATGCAAATGCAAAATAATTAGTGTTGTCTATTCAGTCCAATTAATTAATAAATCGTGTTTTTTTAAAGAAAAACTATGCCGAGTATGCATGTAAACTCCAATGAAAAAAATCGAATTAATTAGCCTAAATGTAACATCTTTAGCATCAAGTTATTTTTGTATTAGTTGTTATTGGCTTTGAACTAGCTGTCAGTAACTGCGAGAACTCTCAGATCTGTACTTAGTGTCCTTTTATTGTTGGGATGTACAAGTACCCGTCCACGTCCACTTTGAGTTTTTGTTAGATGTATTTATATTTGTATCCATCTGATGAGTTAAGCCTTTTTCAACTGATTTTTATAGTTTGTTCATATGTTGTACTGTTACATCACTGTCCCAGGTTAGGTAAGGGTTTGGCGCCATCTAACTAGTTTAACCCCGCCACGTTCTGTATGTGATTGTCCCAATTCAGTAGTTGTCATTTGTTGCTGTGTTATATATTTTTTTTTCGTTCATTATTTTTTGTACATAGATTAGGCCGTTAGTTTTCTCGTTTGAATTGTTTTACATTTGTCATTTCGGGGCCTTTTATAGCTGACTATGCGGTATGGGCTTTGCTCGTTGTTGAAGGCCGTACGGTGAACTATAGTTGTTAATTTCTGTGTCATTTGGTCTGTTGTGGAGTGTTGTTTCAATGGCAATCTTACAACATCTTTTTTTTATATGTAGGTTTGAGTGGCTCGATAAAAATGTGCATAGATGAGATATTTTCGCAAGTTTGATCATCATTCTTTCATTGAAGTACAATGTATAATATGAAAACAAAACTTTTATTTAGTCGTCCAGTGGCGGATCCGGGGGGGGGGGGTCTGGGGTTGGAACCCCATTTTTGACGATCAATACATTTGAATGGGGACATATAGTTGGACCCCCCCCCCGTCCCCTTTTATCCTGGGTTATGAACCCCCTTTTATAAATGGCTGGATCCCTGTTGTCCGTCATTCCTTTTTCACGTTGAAATGAAGCATAACAAACACCTTGAAGAATAAAACTTTAACCTTTTTTTAGTTTAATAATCACCTGACAAAATCATATATCATAAATTGCAATAACACCGTAGATAAAAACCATAGTAAAAAAAGTGTTCAGTTATGTAGTAAATTGCAAAACCATGCAAAAATTTGCACTATTATTGAGTGATTTAAATGGAAACTTTACATTTTAGCATTTTACAAGATCTTGTCTTCGTGTACTTTGTACATGGAATAATTTATGGAGTTGATTGATTGCTGTTTGCATTACGTTCAGTGGCAAATATTTCATGCATGTTCGTGACGAGAACACATAAATTTTTAAATACAATAGGTAGGTCTTGCAATAGGAGGTCGACAGAGAGGTAGGACGTGAAAATTGGAATACCACTGGAAACTGAGGGTATATTGAATAAGGAAAAAAATTTAGCCTTGCAACAGCTGGCCACATCCGACCACATCTAGACCCTTAAATAGTTGGTGCAAGAGTATCTAATTTGCAGAGAGCGTTGATCCATGAGATCTATTCTGAAGTCGGCCATCCATATTTACGTGTAGTTTCTAATATAATTTAACGCATTTAATTTAGGTTAGTTACTTTAAGCTCGCTTTAGTAACTATGAAATTTTTGTGAAACTGTATTTATTGTACATAAGTTTTTTTGTATTAACGCTCTCCTGGTTTGTTTCGTGGGTGTGATCGCCTCTAGAGCGGGAGGTCGTTATATCGAATCCCGACCGGGTAAAACAAAGACGTTAAAATTGGTATTTGCTGTTTCAGCGCTAAACTAGCGGCATTTAAGAGTAAGAGCACAGACTTGTCGGCTCGGAGTCAGAAATGGTTCGGTAGGATGACTATTCTTGATGCGAAGTGATATCTTGTGAACTTACGCGTAAAACAACCCGGCTCTGCGTGTCGGTCTAGTACAAAGTAGGGTTGATACTCATATTATATTTACATGTAATCGTCCTGAATATTTATTTAATATGCCACTGGACGTCATTCATTATCATCATTTATTTTACCGTTATACTATACAGTGAAGTGTTTTTCTTCTACTGGTTTTTCTTCCACCGATCGAAATTAAAAAAGGGGCAGGTCATATTTTTGAACCAAACACTTGTTCGTGTTGGAATATCTTGAACGGTAAATAATATCAAACAAAATGTCCCTGTTGGGATATCTTCGACGGCAAATATTATTAAATCAACTCCGTATTTTTTTTAGTCATAGGGGGGATTTTGAGCTTATTCTGTATACGCATCATTCTATAAAAGACTGTATGTTTACTCTTAATATTTTGATTTGTCTTTGTCGTTGGGTTGCTGCCGCATTAATGTATACCTTTATCTCCTTTTATTCAAAACCAAAGGATTGACTTGGGTATAGAAATATTGACATCTCTGGACCTCTTCCGTCCGACATTATACCCTTGATAAATGGGTGCGTCAGTTTGGCTGTTTGGATGTATAAATACGCAGCTTCGTCCGGTCGAAAAAGAAAAGTCGTATATTCGATACCTGGTGTAGTGAGAGTTTCACGCTATCTATACGTTAAAGAACCATTTGATTAACTCTTTGAGGGGGAAATACGATCTACGCATAAGTTAAATGATTGAATCTGTAAACAAAAACAAAAGTCAGCTAAGTTTTCAAGTACTTCGCATGGCTGATTTTAACACATTTTTTGCAACTTTTGCTAGAGAATCGTAGATGTAAAAAATGTAAATAACAAAACCGATCAGTAAGACTATATCTAAAAAAAAAAATGAAACGGCCAAAATAAGTTGAATCCTTATATAAACTGTTGCCAACATTTTTTTTATCCATTTTTTGTCTCGCCTTGACGAAGTCAAAAAGCGAGACTTAGGTATGCTGTTTCCGGCGTCGGCGGCGGCGGCGACGGCGACGGCGACGGCGGCGTCAACAATGTATTAGTTTGTGATTAGGTCTAGTTCATGGTGAACCACTAGTGGTAGGTCAATGATATTTGGTATGCAGTTGTACTAGCATTGGCACATCTCATTACCATGGAGATTATTTGGCCCTGCCCCCTCAGTCAAGGTCTATTGACTTTGAAACTTTCCATAGTTTACATGTATTAGTTTGTGATTAGGTCAATTTATGGGGAACCACTAGTGGTAGGTCAATGATATTTGGTATGCAGTTGTATAAGCATTGGCATATCTCATTTCCATGGAAATTATTTGGCTCCGCCCCCTTAGTCATGGTCTATAGACTTTGAAAATTTTGCTAAGTTAACATGTATTAGTTTGTGATTAGGTCAGTTCAAGGGGAACCATTAGTGGAAGGCCAATGTTAATTGGTGTTAAGTTGTATAAGCATTAGCACATCTCATTTCCATGGAGAATATTTGGCCCCGCCCCCTCAGTCATGGTCTATTGACTTTGAAACTTTTGCTTAGTTTACATGTATTAGTTTGTGATTAGATCAGTTTAAGATGAACTGCTAATGTTAAGTCAATGATATTTGGTATGCAAATGTATCGGCATTTGCAAGTATCGTTCCATGGAGATTATATAGCCCCACCCTGATCATGGTTCATTGACTTTGAAACTTTTACATAGTTTACAAGTTAATGTTTGTGTTTAGGTTTGTTTAAAGGGTACGACTTATAATAAGTCAATGGTATTTGGTATGCAGTTGTATTAGCATTGGCACATCTCATTCCATGGAGATTGTTTAGCCATGTACCTTCAGTCATGGTTCATCGACTTTGAATATTTGCATAACTTACATGTTAAAGTATTGCTGTTTTAATTTCAACATTTGCATTATCAAAATTACAAGAAGGCGAGACATATCTCTGTGATAACAGTTTATGTTTTTATAATTAGTATACCAGATAAAAAAAAAACTTGAAACAGCAAATTTTGTCACCTAGACGAGACTGCCGTCGTTGTACGCTTCAATATATGAGTTATTGCCACTCAATGAAGTTTTTGTTTTCTATTCTACTCCCCTCCTCCTAGTTTGTTTGGATAGGATACAATGTTACCCCTGATGTGGAATACGTTATTTAATGTTAAAAAAATTAAATACAAAGAGAAAAATGAGGAAAGAAATGCTAAAATTTACGCTTCAAAATCAAACATGAAAAAAAATTAAAATATATAAAAAAATGGAAAACTGCAAAATTATCAACTGAAGACTAATGATTATACACCACTTAATGGTGCTGATTAATTGATTGTTCCCTTGATGTCCAGTGGCAAATATGTCATGCATATTCACGACCAGATGTAAAGTGGATCAACCTGAAGCAAATGATAACCATTCTAGAGCGACACTTTAATAAGATAGAGCGTTGATTAGAGGTAAAACGGATGTCGTAATAGAATAAAGTTGAACCATGATCGAAATGGTAAGTTAAGCTTAAATCCCACTCTCTTGTCGTTTTCATCTGACACAATCATGATGGCGACAGATTAAGTCTTTTATCTATATATAAAAATATGAACATGTTGAGTTTTTTTTATTTTAAATGATTTTTCAACTTTTAACCATTATAACGCAAATGTTATGTTGATAAAGCGCAATTGTCTTATGGAATATAAGAGCAAATGTCATTTTTTAAAGCGCATGTGTCCTAAAATTTAAAGTGCAAACGTTCTTTAAAAAGGCGCAAATTGCATATGTCCTACCTAAAAGTGAAAACGTCCGGCGCTGAGAATTTTACAATCACTTTTGATAAGGTAAATGCTTAATAATATGTTTGTTTGTTGCGAACAAGAAGAAATTAGTACCTACTATTAAAGTTATCTGATACAGATTTTTGTTCATGCTAAAAACCATCGAAATAAAATAAGGTCAGTGATTTCGTAATGCTTGTAACAAAAGAAGAGACAATTAAGCGAGGCACAATAGATTTGATCTAAAAGCACACGAGATCTCGTTGAAGTTAATCCATAGTGACCCCTACATGATGAAGTTGGTAGTTTAAATCCCACTCATGGGAGAGTGCGCTTCAATCATAACAATCAATCAACTTAGCGTTGAACTATTGTTACGGTTTTACAAAATATGTGGCAAAACAAATACGAAATGATATAATATTTTTTCCATTCGTAAATGACACGAAAGTAATAGCATGCTTTCGAGGAGAAGGGTCGTTGTATTCAAAACCAAAGTATAGATAACACCAATGCCCAAAGGAAAAAGCCATTTCTTTCAAAAATATCTGAAACAGAAAACAAATGAGTTAGAAATAAGAACTAAAATCTGACAATGAATTATGGGCAGATGCGAAGCAGAAGTAATGTGTAACATCTAGAACTAAAACGTGAGAAAAATCGCGACTATACATGCACAGCCTCGCTATTGTATAAATAAAGGCAAAAGTAGTATACCGGTGTTCAAAAGTCATAAATCGATTGAGAGAAAACAAATCCGGGTTACAAACCAAACCTGACGGAAACACATCAACAATAAGAGGAAAAAAACGGAACAACAGAAACAGTTACACTGAAGTGCAGCTGTGTGAACATTTGTTTTGTTTAATTTTATATTTGTCTCATGGAGGAGAAGCTCTGCGCCTGATGTTCAACCTATTGGATCAGCGATACTTATATTGTACTTTATATATGAAAAGAACTTCCATCATTGAAGTCAACGTGGAAACAAAATACACGCGATCGCGTGAAAACGAAAATTCACAGATACTTTTGTTGATAGATCTACCATTTTATATTCACAACATTACAATGTTGATTAGTAGCTATTTGACCGACGTGCATGATACGAGTCTTATTCCTTATGTAGATATTCATTCAGTTTTCCAAATATATTGTATCACTACAAGAACTGCATTAATTGTCCAACCGAAGTCCATTTGGATACAGAGATAATTTTTCCGGTCACGACCATTTGACATTTCTTTACATTGTATTATATGTAAGTACCTGTATTAAATGAAGTCATTGACCACACCATAATGAAATACAATCGAATGAATCGACAATTCACAGATATTTTTTCTTACAATATACATATGCACCAGTTTATATATACACATGACAATGATGATGGCGCGTGCTATTTCACCAAGTTCATCAGAAGGGTTTTTTTCTTATATAGATATATAATCAAGTTTTGTCAATATATTGTTTCAACTATAAATGGTATTCATTCAGGTCGTGAGTCCATCTTAACCTACCTAGGGAGATTTCACCAATAACGACTACTTTAAATTATTCTTTTCAACAAGTGCATCTTCAAAAGTATTGAAGACGGTATAAAGTTATTACTGGGACTATGGACATCTGACGATATTCTTTTATGTGATATAAAGATTTAATCTCCGCTTGCAGGATCCACCAATACTTAAACATTCGGATATCAGATTAATCGAATTTGTTACCATTTGTGTGGTGTTTCTAGAGATCGCATTTTTCATTTTTTTTAAGTTGCATGCGAATAGATATACATGTATATCGACAGAGAAGAATTATTCAGTTTTCGGAAGAATGATACAACACTTCGACTATGGAAATGTAAAACGTTAAAACAGCATCAGCTAGCAGACTCAATTCATTATTGATTTGTAATTATAATATAGTCAGTTTTGATCTATTGACATAAGTACTACTGCTTGCTTTATTGTATATTTTGTTCCCATGTTTATTATTTTGTTCATCGATGACTTATTGAAGGTGATCCCGGGGGCTTCCAATTCTAAATACTTGGTGATCAGTCATACTCATCTGATTTCTAATCAATCAGTTTTGTCTGAGTTTCATGGCAACTTTTGAAATATTTCACTTGTCATTCAAAATTTTCATTAATTTTCCAAGATTTTTTCATTTAATATCTCCAACAACAACTCAACACTGCCACACATAGGCCGCCAAATGAAGCTTCGCTTTGCCATTCTTTCGATCATCTGTTTTGTTCAAGTTGATTGTAGTGGCTTGTCATCAGATGTACTTTCCACGAAAGAACTGATTGCGGACAAAGTCCCAGAACAAAATTATTTTTCAGATAGTAGAGTGACTTCCCAACGCCAAAATTTAATTCTTAGTTAAATATTCATAATAAATAGTTAACATTATATCGTATCTGTAGTATCAGTGGTTCCATGAAAGTTAATATTGAAATCTACAGTCTGACAGTACACTATAATTACACTCACCATCACCATTTAAAAAATTGTACGCTCGATTGTAACAGATGTTAAAGGTCAACATGTTTCCGCTTATGACCATACCAGCATAGTCCTGCGAAGATCTTATATATAAATCAATAATACTATCAGTAATTTATATATGATTGATTGGGATTATTGCAGCGATTGCAATATCGACTTCGATAATTACACATCTATCCTAAGCCATAAAAACTAACCTCATAACATTGAACATATGGTATAATCGCTAGTGAAAACAGTATCATGGTTGTTTGAAGACTTGCGGGGATAAAATAATCAATCTACGACACAGGTATAGTTTTATGCTTGTTATTGTTAACAATGATCTGCACAGGCTCTTGTGATCAAGCAAACTCAATTCTACATACTAGTATACTATTTTATGAGTTAATGATAAATGCAACTTGCTTCAACTAACGAATCAAATAAGGAAGATTTTTGTCTTTCATCCACGATAAAGAAATTCCTACATTAGTTTTACACACACGCACACAGCTGTTAATGAATATAAAAACCTGAGTTGTCTTCTAAATCGATTGATGAAATATGAACATCTGTTATACTACTGTTACCTAACCCTGCCAAAACGATCAGCTTTGGGAAATGCACTCGAATACTTAAATATTGTTCTAGATCTTATAGTCGAAATTGCATGTAGTTTTCCGATGTTCTTATTTCGAATTTGGAATGTAGACATAAGATAATATTAAAGAGAGGCCAAAGATACCAGAGATACATTCAAACTCACAAGTCGAAAATAAGCAGACAACGCCATGGCAAAAAAGGAAAAAGAAAAACAGACAAACAATAGTACACAAAACACAACATAGAAAACCAAAAACCAAGCAACACAAACCCCACCAAAAACTGGGTTGATTTCAGGTGCTTCGGAAGGGGACGGAGATCCGGCTCTACATGTGGCACCCATTATGTTGCTTATATTAGTACAAACCTGGTGATAAGTCTAATTCAGTAGGTCACATTTGAGGAAAAGGGGCGGGATTCTAGTTATGACAATTGGAATATATCCGTTGCCATCTGTGAAACGGATATTCCATAACGATCAACCAACTCGTGATACGTCCGTTAAATTTACCAAGGGATTATTTTAACTTCATCACTTGGAACTCTTGGTTTAATTGATTTCTTTTGAGCAGCAACCTATATCAAGAAAATCATGATATAGGAAATAAAAGCCCTGGAATATCCTATCAACTGGGAGATATATACTCCGTATGCAGCTGGCTACATTAAAATTCAATAACATCTCTAGGCTATCATAAACATTTATCCTAGATCATTCCTTGAGCAACTTTGACTTCTTTTTATTTCTAACGTATTCTAACAAAAGTAAAATTAGGGAACCAATCTACCAGCCTACGTATTTTGTTTCCTAAAAGTTTGGGACCATTTGAAATAAAACAGTTCCTAACGGTATTTAAAATAAAGTCAGTTATGGTCAACAGAGGAAACAATCGACCAGCATACATTTGATATAACATATTTTTCACGAAAGTTCAGATTGTACTCAACAGGTAAAGACAAAAAGTGGGTCAACAACCTGTTCGCGAGTAGTAAATTTGTAATGAATGAAAAGTGAAAGTAATCAAAGAGTTCATTTAAATTTGATGTCTAATTTATTATTCCTTTACGAATATACAATGTCATATATTAAGTAATAATAACTTCAGTCAGAATAAAGCTTTATCAATATCAACTTAACGCAACGAAAGCGGTGCTTTTGAGTTCATGATGCTTAAGCTTTATGGGGTCCCCTCTATGGACATCCCTATCGTTGATTGAAATTTGATAGTAATAAAGATGCAAAAGTGAGAATCAAAATTCATAAGTCAAAGAAAGACCGCCAAATGGCAGAAACGAGAAACGACGAAGAGACACACATCAGTCGACAAAACACTACATAAAACTGAGCAACACGATACCGCAATGATATAAGGTGCTCAGGAAGAGTAGGCAAATCCTGCTCAATATATGGCACCCGTTGTGTTGCTCATTGTAAGTTCAAAATAAGTGTTCAGTTCAATTCGATGATGTCATCATCGAGGAAAAAGCTTTCTAAAACAATATTGGTTGTCCCGAAAACTTTAGTCATAAGAATTAAAAGCAACGATAGTGTTGTCCAGTCCTGTTTAGAATGCAACTGTCAAGAACGAAATACAAGTAGTTTTTCTTTGATACATTATTTTATATTTCATTTGATTATTATCTCGTACATTTACTCTACATTATTACTGGGAACGGTAAGAATCACTAAAGGCACGGATTTATTCATTTTAAATATCAACAATGACCCTCTCTGTCTTATTTAGTAAATGTAAGCCAATTTACCGGTATATGGAATGTTTCAACATTTTGGTTCAACGTCCAAACTTACCCTCCATATATATGTAATTATTTTGGAATAGCCAGGGTTTGTAATATATTGACAAAATTGTGTGTCATACAATCTTGAATCGTAAACTATAAGAAAAATCATATACTCTAATCATTTGTAAAAGATTTAATATTCATAAAATCAAACATTATTTTCAACATAAACAAAATAAATGTTATCTAAACTATTTCTACAACAGCAACTTTCAAGAAATGATTGAAGTTAATAAGAATGTATTACTGTTTTATTTGAACTTTATAACCACGTGTCTACTGTCCCTATCTCACCTGGAAAATTCTAATTAGTTCTCCGGATTGTGAAATTCCTCTCGGAAAAGACAACTTTTGTTTTTTGTAAGTAAATTTAATTGAATCCTCTTCAAAACACGACACACTTATTCGTCTTCAAAAACGAATTTGTGGCTTTCAAATAAATAAATATGATAAGTTAATCCGCTTGTGTTAGATAATTAATTTTATCGCCGTTTATTGCATTTAACCAAGGAATAGTACTGTTACATTCAGCAATAAATTAATAATTTAGATATTGTTAACCATAAACTGTAAATAAAAGTTTGATTTGTCTTTCGATAGTTATTGTGTGTATATTTACCAAATTAATTTAAATATTTCCTCGACAAGAAACCGCTGATGTGCTGTCATGAAAATTTGTGATATCAGTAGGCATACTATCAAAATCAAGATTGCACTGAAATACTCCATCTACATTAAACTTTAGGAGTTTTTTCTTTTATTGTTAATTACAAAAATATATTGTTTAGTAAAAATTGTTCTCATTGAACTTTTACTGTTATCTCCTAAGCACGGATATAAGAGTTGTAAACTTTCCCAATATCAAAATCAGGTTCTTTCAAATTCGGAACTGAATCATTTGGAAAAGGACATGATGACACCGACTGAATAATTTGCTTTTTCTTGAACATTTTCTTCGACTTTATTTCGTTCAAAAAATACTTTCATCGATGTTTATTATTGCATTGTTTGAAAAAGACATAGTGACTCTTAGTAGGATAAAGAGTGGTAAAATAGTCATCAATGTATATTTTCTTCAACCAGTACAATAGCTATTTCGTGATATAAAGATCTCCATGTGTATGGTCCTCTGGTTTTAATAAAAAATATTGTGTTCGTTACTTTATTATTGTCCATATCAGCTAGACAACTTGACATACTAATAAGCTTTACGGCAATTTTGTACTAATCGTGTTTGATCTTTAGATGTCTTTTTATTAGTTAGTTCATTCGGATACAGTCTGGTTCACGTAAACACCCATCTCTTTTTATCTATACAATACGATGTATACCCCATCACACAATTATTTACAAGGATGATGTCGAAAATGACGAAGATAGCAATGAAGATAATGATGGATTGGTGTTATAATTATATAATTTCAGCAACAACAACTTTCCCGGACGAGAGTGAAGTTACCAAGAATTCATTGCTGTTTTGTTTGAATCTAACAAACCATGGCGCCATTGTCCCTATGTCTTTACATGGAATTAATCTTATCAGTTCCCCTGAAGTTGAAATTTGATGTATATCGTTTGAACCATAAAAACAAACATAAAGGTTTCCATGGCAATCCATATCCATACCTCTCGGACTATACAGATGTTGGCTTTGATAAGTAAATCTAATTAAACCATTTTCTGAGCAAGACACACTCTTAGATCCGTCGGCATAAACATAACTGTTGTCTTTATATGTGCAAATGTAAAAAGTTTGACCACTTGTTTTTGTTTCTTTTATTTTCACATCGCTTGTTGCATTTGACCAAACAATACGTTTTTCACATGCAACAACGAATTGGTCATTTATATCTAAATATCGCAAACCACAAACAGCATATGAAAACGTAATATTTCGTCTGATGGTCAATGTGTGTATATCTACCAAACGTATTTCTTTTGAATTTGGAAATGACACTGCTATCTGGTCTTCTCGAAATTTCGTGATCTCATATGGTCCACTGTTCAACTGAACATCACACAGAAATGTACCAGTATGATTAAACTTCAGGACTTTATTCGTGCTGCTATTAGTTAAGAGAATTAATTCTTTGATAAATATTCCACTCACTGCTAGACCGTTGTTATCTCCTGCATTAAGAGTAAATAGCGATTTCACCTTCCCAGTACGGAAAACTACTTCCTTTAGATTCGGATCCGAGTTAATAAGAGAAGTACATTGCAAATTCGACTGATTATTCTGTTTTGGATTTAAAGTGTTAATCTTACCGACAGATTTTATGTTTGAATTTTCAAGACAAAGTCTCGTTCACAATCGATTGAACTTCTACTAAAGTCTGAAATCGGATCGCTTGAAACACCATGCAGCAATTTCGACGGGATACTTTCTTTCGAATTTACAATGATCACTTCACCAAGAGTTGTAACGTTTTCTTTGAACTTTTCTACGGCGCTGTTGTATTTGTAACTCAATAAAGTTTTATTGATGTTTGATGTAGTATTTTTTATTTTAGATTCGATTTTAACTTTCTTTGGAACCAACTTGTTGATTTCAATCAAACACTGAATTTCAGACCCATCATTAATGCATGTACTCAAAATCGTGTGCCAGTTATCCACGGTGGACTTTAAACTGGACATTTCGGTCAGTTTGTCTGTAAGTTCTGTTACTATGGTCTTCTTTCTAATATTCAACTCTTCTTTTGTAGCTTTTTCCAGTTTGTTTATGTGTTCGATTAGATCTCACTTCAACTTTTCAATATCTGAAAATATGTTTTCCCCCAAAATATCAACGTTGTAAACATTGTTCTGTGTGTCTTGAATTGATTTACCAAACAATTTTTTCCACTGCATCAACATCTCCAATCAATCAGTCGTCTGCTTTGTCTCTTTAATACCGGCTGCGGCATCTTCTATTGCAATCACCTTTTCGCATTTTCGATGTTTGACGGTTGCGCATACAGTGCAACAAGGATTACTATGATCAACACAAAAAATCTTGGCAAATTTATCCGAATGGTCTTCACATGTAATTAAACCGGAAACAGATGAAGTTTTGTCTGTTTTCACTTCTTCTAATGTCAGAATTTTGTGGCGGGAGGATACTTTAAACTTACGATGGCAGTTTTTGCAAGCAGAACAAAGTGCTTCCTGACATACAGTACACCATGACACTGCCTTCTGATTTAAATTGCTCAGTTCGCATGCGTTGCATAATTTTTCTAATTTCTGTATTGCTTGGAGGTCAATCATCGATATAATTGAATGATTGTTCGGGAGCCCCTCTGCCCAGCAGTCAGGATTGCTTGAACTTGCTTTAACTAACACAAATGTTCGACAAATAGGGCATTTGAAACCATTATTAATGTTTTCCTTTTCAACAGATGACTTTATGTATGTTTGAATGCATAACTTACAGAAAGTATGTAGACATGGTAAATACTTCGGAGTTTTATACGTCTCTAGACATATACTACAAGTCAACAGGTCGTCTTCTTCTTCTATCACAATTAATGACCCAGTCGCCATTTTATCGCTTTGTAACCTCCTGAATGAATGATATACATGTATATATTTATATGTTATATCAATACATTCTTTTATCAGTTTAATCATGTGTTTATTTTTCCATTTTGGTTATGTGATCTTTTCGTATTTTTGTTTACTTATTACGATTTTCGGCTTATATTTTTACTCTTGTTTTCTTTTTTTCGAAAACTCACAATCTAGCAATGAGAATATAAAAGGCAAAACTCTGAATATTAAGATTGAAAATTGAAAATGAACCAATTTAAAAGGTCTTAATAACATTAATTTGCGTTTTAATTGGGTCTTGTGTTGAAATTTATGATGTTTCTTTTTACTGAATTGAAACGAATAAAGTAATACTTTTGTCACACTAAAAGGTTTGACGGTCACCTCTCTGGTCAAGACTAAGGATTTGCCGGACACTTCTCTGATCAAGACAAAGGATTTGACGGTCACCTCTCTGATCAAGACAAAGGATTTGACGATCAGCACTGTGATCAAAACAAATGATTTGCCGGTCACCTCTCTGATCAAGACAAAGAATAAGACGATCACCTCTCTGACTAAGACAAAGGATATGACGATCACCTCTCTGACCAAGACAAAGGATTTGACGATCACCTCTCTGACCAAGACAAAGGAGTTGACAATCACCTCTCTGACCAAGACAAAGGATTTGACGATAACCTCTCTGACCGAGACAAAGGATTTGACGGTCATCTCTCTGACCAAGAAAAAGGAAATGACGATCACCTCTCTGACCAAGACAAAGGAATTGACGGTCATCTTTCTGACCAAGACAAAGGAGTTGACGATCACCTCTCTGACCAAGACAAAGGATTTGACGATCATCTCTCTGACCGAGACAAAAGATTTGACGGTCATCTCTCTGACCAAGACAAAGGATATGACGATCACCTCTCTGACCAAGACAAAGGATCTGACGGTCATCTCTCTGACCGCGACAAAGGATTTGACGATCACCTCTCTGACCGAGACAAAGAATTTGACGGTCATCTCTAGATCTCTGACCGAAACAAAGGATTTGACGGTCATCTTTCTGACCAAGACAAAGGATTTGACGGTCATCTCTCTGACCAAGACAAAGGATTTGACGATCACCTCACTGACCGAGACAAAGGATTTGACGATCACCTCTCTGACCGAGACAAAGGATTTGAAGATCATCTCTCTGACCGAGACAAAGGATTTGACGATCACCTCTCTGACCGAGACAAAGGATTTGACGATCACCTCTCTGACCAAGACAAAGGATTCGAAGTTCATCTCTCTGACCGAGACAAAGGATTTGACGATCACCTCTCTGAACGAGACAAAGGATTTGACGATCACCTCTCTGACCGAGACAAAGGATTTGACGATCATCTCTCTGACCGAGACAAAGGATTTGACGATCACCTCTCTGACCGAGACAATGGATTTGACGGTCATCTCTCTGACCGAGACAGAAGATTTGACAGTCACCTCTCTGACCGAGACAAAGGATTTGACGATCACCTCTCTGACCGAAACAAAAGATTTGACGGGCAATATTTAATCAAGACATTAGATTTGTCGGTCACCTCTCTGACCAAGACAAAAGATTTGTCGATCACCTCTCTGACCAGAGTAAGAAAATAAAATGTAAACCATTTTGAATGTTTTGTCATCGGTGTTTATCTGCTGTGATGTGACGCATTCGTGGGTAAAACACATTATTTTAACTTATCAAGTTAGAATTATAAAAATGTAAAATATACCTATAGTTTCTAGGAGAAGGGTCGTAGTAACCAAAATATATAGAAATAATAGAAAAAAAACATTGGGGAAAAAAAAAATCAAAACCAAACAATCAAAATATGAGGATTTAGTACGAGAACCAAACAAATATCGGGAATAATTTCAGGTTAGAATCGATAATCATCGATGATGATGTTTAAATGGCCATTAGGTACGATTCAGACAAAAATTAAAATATGAATCATTTATAAAGTTGAAGTTTTAAATAATATTTCGCTTTAATCATTTAGATAGGTTTAGTTTCGTCAAAATATGCTTATAAAAATATCGCTAATGTATTATTGGCTTGCAATTCAATAATTTTACCTCATCTAAATCCGTATCTATGCGACCTGTGATTTAACCTTATCTGGAGATGGATTACACATGTGCTCATCGTCTTTGAAAAAACGGTGAAACGTTCAAAATGAAACAAGGGAGCCACTGGGGACAACCATTCGTTGACTGATAAACCCACAAAAATAATTATAATACTGGAAAAACAATGATGTTACCTATTTGTATAATCTGTGATATGAAATCAAACAGAAGCAGGAAAATCGGCATTATACGTGTGCACGTCTTTTTAAATTCATATTCAGGTTTATATCGGGTCATTGGCATTCTTTGGAGGTCATCGCAATGGTAAACTAGACTGCGTCTAGTCTAAAATACACAGAAATGACCGCGCTGAAGTACGTCCATTATTCATTTTTTATTACTCAAAATTCAATAGTGAATAATGAAATAGTTCATTATTCATTATTCAACCTCTAGTAATGAATAATGAAATAATTCATATTTCACTATTCATGTTGAAAAGTGAATAATGAAATAGAAAATTTATTTTTTGACAGTGACACTATATCCCGTATTTCTGAATTCGTCATTTTTAATGTTATTTAACAAATATTCAAATTAACAAAAGAAAAGAAAATCAAAACACTCTTCGAAATTTTCATCTTTATTTATTTACTTAGTTTCGGAGGATAAACTAGTGGGTTCCCTAACTATTTTTAACAGAAATTCCTTGTTTTAATGTATGGACGACCTGAATACCAAAACATATTTAAAAATTGAAATACTATCATTGGATTTTCTTTATTTTCATTGGACCTTTGCAATTCTTCATCCCTGATTATAAATATAACTTGTCAATTGTGCCGCTATTCCCATTAGAGGGGTTACGGAGGACCTACATACCAAAATACGCGTGAACATAAAGAAATAGCCAATTTTGAATAATGGAACTGACATGCTGTGACCCTTCAGCCTCTGTTTACAGATATACCTTATACGTCATTCGAAAGCTTATCAATAGAGGAACAAAAGGTATATTGCCAATATGTACTGCAACGCATATTAGAGGGGTTACGGAGGACCTAAATGTCGAAATACACGTGAACATTAAGAAATAGCTTATTTTGAATAATGGAATGGACTGCTGCGACCCTTCAGCCCCTTATTACATAGAAACCTTATACACCATTCGAAAGCTTATCAATAGAGAAAAAAATGGTTATAATCGATATGTGCCGCAATGCCCATTAAAAGGGTTACGGAGGACCTAAATGCCAAAATACGCGTGAACATAAAGAAATAGCCAATTTTGAATAATGGAATGGACTGCTGCTACCCTTCAGCCTCTGATTACAGATATACCTTATACATCATTCGAAAGCTTATCAATAGAGGAACAAAAGGTATATTGTCAATATGTTCTGCAACGCAAATTAGAGGGGTTACGGAGGACCTAAATGTCGAAATACGCGTGAACATTAAGATATAGCTTATTTTGAATAATGGAATGGACTGCTGCGACCCTTCAACCCCTAATTACAGAGAAACCTAATACACCATTCGAAAGCTTATCGATAGAGGAACAAAATGGTTATAATCAATATGTGTCGCAATGTCCATTAAAGGGGTTACGAAGGACCTAAATACCAAAATTCGCGTGAACTTACAGAAATAAGATAATTTGAATATAAAATGAACCTCTGCGTCCCTTTATTATTTGAACTTACAGTAACTTTTGACCAGTAAACCTCAAAATTAATTCCTTACATCAACCATCTGTATAAATTTCATTTGATCAAGCAAGATCAAGTCGTGCTTTTATTTGGATACAATTTTATACGACCGCAAAATTTTTACGGTCGTATGATGTTAATATTTCATTGTCGTCTTGGTCGTCGTTGTCGTCGCCGTCGTCCAAAGACATTTGGTTACCAGACAATTACTTCATTATAAATGTATTGATCTCTATGAAATTGTACCAAAAGGTTCCATACCCCAAAAGGAAGATTGGGATTGTTTTTGGGGGTTCTTATTCCTACTGTTTAGGAATTGGCGGTCAAAAAGGAGCCAAAAAGAAGAATGTTTCTTGTATCATGACAATCACTTGTGTATAAGTGTATGGATATTTATAAAATTTTATCACAAAGTTGCATACCTCGAAAGGAAGGTTGGGATTGACTTTGGGGGTTATAGTCCGAATTGTTAAAAAGTTAAGGACCAAAAAGGAGCAAAAAAACCAATACTTTTCCAATACCTTGTATAAATTATTTATTTCTTGACCAATTTCAATAGGGTTTAATTCAAAGTCTTGAACTGTCGGTTTCTTTAACATGCTGAATATAACCGTGTTTTCAGATTTTGGATTTTGGGCCCCGTTTTTTAATTGGTCCACATTGAGGTTCAAAGGGTCAAAAATTAAACTTAGTTTGATTTCAACGAAAATTGAAATCTTGGGATTCTTTGATATACCGAATCTGACTGTGCAATTTAGATTTTTGATTTTAGGCCTGGTTTTCAAATTGGTCCACATTAAGGTCCAAATGGTTAAAAATTAAACTTAAATTAACAAAAATCGAATTCAAGGTTATTTTTTATATGATAAATCTATACATGCTTTTCGATTTTTTTTTATTTTGGATCCAGTTTTTAAGTTAGTTCAAATCGGTGTCCAAAATTAAACTTTCTTAGATTTCAACAAAATTGAATTTATGGGGTTCTTTGATATGTTGAATCAAACTGTGCATTCAGATTTTAGATTTTGGGCCCCGTTATCAAATTGGTCCATATTAAGGTCTATAGGGTAAAAAATAAACTTCGTTTGATTTCATCAAATATTGAATTCTTGGAGTTCGTTCATATGCTGAATCTAACCATGTATTTAGATTTTGGATATTGGACCATAATAGGAAATGTCCAATTTCAAATTTTTAAGTTATTTTTAAGTCAACATTCATTCTGTGTCAGAAACCTATGCTATGTCCAATTTTCAACCCCAATCCGAATTCAGAGATGTATAGCACAATTAATAGAAATTGTTAGTAGGGTCATAATTAAAAATACATATAGCACCAGATTTTTATTTTAAAAATTATAAATAAATATAGTTTGAAATTTACTGTTCATTATTAAATGTTTTGAAAATAAATTAAAGGAAAGTTTTATAGATTTTTTTAGACATGGTATTAATGATAAGTATTATTTTGGATTTTTCTTCATTTGTTTGAGAAAAGTAAAGGTAGACATCAATTATTATGCAAACTGGGTCAAATGCCAATTAGTACATTGCACAGTATTTATAACGAGTGTGATACAACATCGTTTTTCAGTCCAAAATATGAGTGTAAACGTATCATTACAGCTTTCTGTCACCACAGACTGTTCCCGCGAGTTGACATACCTGAAGATTATAGAAGATATTTTCTAAAAATAAAATATATTAACATTAATTTGTGTAGTATTTTAATGACTCTACCGTTCAAAACCTTCATATTTTGATAACATAGAACCACCTTTAATTCTGAAAAAATTACCACTATATCGTCCACCGTCGAAAATAAACTGGAAAGTGTGTCATCAGGTCATTAGAGGTGCTCTTTAATCCTACATATAAAAAAGAAGATGTGGTATGATTGCCAATGAGACAACTGTCCACAAGAGACCAAAATGACATAGAAATTAACAACTATAGGTCACCGTACGGCCTTCAACAATGAGCAAAGCCCATACCGCATAGTCAGCTATAAAAGGCCCCGAAATGACAATGTAAAACAATTCAAAACGAGAAAACTAACGGCCTTATTTATGTACAAAAAATGAACGAAAAACAAATATGTAACACATAAACAACCGACAACCACTGAACTACAGGCTTCTGACTTGGGACAGGCACATACATACATAATGTGGCGGGGTTAAACATGTTAGCGGGATCCCAACCTCCCCTAACCTGGGACAGTGATATAACAGTACAACATAAGAACGAACTATAAAATCAGTTGAAAAAGGCTTAACTCATCAGATGGACAAAATACAAGTGGACGTGGCAGGAACTTGTACATCCAAACAACAAAAGACACTAGGAACAGATCTGAGAGTACTCGCAGTTATCTGACAGCTAGTTCAAAGCCACTAACAACTGATAAAAAAATCATGCATCTAAGACTAAATTATCAATCCGTACACATCCAACATCCAATGGATTTAGTGTAAAGACGTCATAAACAGTCAGAGAAAAACATGACCTTGTGCAATGCCAAGATACAGGTATCGACAAAAAGTTGATGTAAAAAAAAAATCTGACAAAAAAATCACTTGATTCCTATTTCATTATCAGAATGTCTGAATATTGTTGATATCCGCATATCACATTTCGAAAAAAATATATAGAAATAAAAAAAAAGTAAGTTATACACCCATTTCTAGGACTAAAGACAAAATGTAAGTACCCTAAAAGCGTTTTGTTTTCATACCGGCCGACAACTATCTGTCGATAAAGGTTGAATGTTTCATTCAAGTCATGCCAAAAAAAATCAAGTTACAATAATCCTTCGACCATTTTTGGAAGACAGAAACAAACAATTTACTATATAGCTTTTGTGTATAAAATTTCGCTGTAATTAAGGGCTGAAGGGTCGCAGTAGTCCATTCCATTATTCAAAATAAGCTATTTCTTAATGTTTACGCGTATTTCGACATTTAGGTACTCCGTAACTCCTCTAATATGCGTTGCGAAACATATTGACTATATACCTTTTGATCCTCTATTGATAAGCTTTCGAATGACGTATAATGTATATCTGTGATCAGAGACTGAAGGGTCGCAGCAGTCCATTCCATTATTCAAAATATCCATTCCATTATTCAAAATTGGCTATTTCTTTATGTTCACGCGTATTTTTGCATTTAGGTCCTCCGTAACCCCTTTAACGGGCATTGCGACACATATTGATTATAACCATTTTGTTCTTCTATCGATAAGCTTTCGAATGGTGTATAAGGTATCTCTGTAATTAGGGGCTGAAGGGTCGCAGCAGTCCAGTCCATTATTCAAAATAAGCTATTTCTTAATGTTCACGCGTAATTCGACATTTAGCTCCTTCGTAAGCCCTCTAATATGCGTTCCAGAACATATTGACAATAAACCTGTTGTTCCTCTATTGATAAGCTTTCGAATGACGTATAAGGTATATCTGTAATTAGAGGCTGAAGGGTAGCAGCAGTTCATTCCATTATTCAAAATATCCATTCCATTATTCAAAATTGGTTATTTCTTTATGTTTACGCGTATTTTGGCATTTTGGTCCTCCGTAACCCCTCTAATGGGCATTGCGGCACATATTGATTATAACCATTTTGTTCCTCTATTGATAAGCTTTCGAATGGTGTATAAGGTTTCTCTGTGATTAGGGGCTGAAAGGTCGCAGCAGTCCATTCCATTATTCAAAATAAGCTTTTTCTTAATGTTCTCGATTATTTCGACATTTAGGTCCTCCGCAACTCCTCTAATATGCGTTGCAGTACATATTGACTATATACCTTTTGTTTCTCTATTGATAAGCTTTCGAATGACGTATAAGGTATATCTGTAATCAGAGGCTGAAGGGTCGCAGCAGTCCATTCCATTATTCAAAATAAGCTATTTCTTAACGTTCACGCGTAATTCGACATTTAGCTCCTTCGTAAGCCCTCTAATATGCGTTGCAGAACATATTGACAATATACCTGTTGTTCTTCTATTGATAAGCTTTCGAATGACCTATAAGGTATATCTGTAATCAGAGGCTGAAGGGTAGCAGCAGTCCATTCCATTATTCAAAATATCCATTCCATTATTCAAAATTGGTTATTTCTTTATGTTCACGCGTATTTTGGCATTTTGGTCCTCCATAACCCCTCTAATGGGCATTGCGGCACATATTGATTATAACCATTTTGTTCCTCTATTGATAAGCTTTCGAATGGTGTATAAGGTTTCTCTGTGATTAGGGGCTGAAGGGTCGCAGCAGTCCATTCCATTATTCAAAATAAGCTATTTCTTAATGTTCTCGATTATTTCGACATTTAGGTCCTCCGTAACTCCTCTAATATGCGTTGCAGTACATATTGACTATATACCTTTTGTTCCTCTATTGATAAGCTTTCGAATGACGTATAAGGTATATCTGTAATTAGAGGCTGAAGGGTCTCTGCAGTCCATTCCATTATTCAAAATATCCTTTCCATTATTTAAAATTGGCTATTTCTGAATGTTCACGCGTAATTCGACATTTAGCTCCTTCGTAAGCCCTCTAATATGCGTTGCAGAACATATTGACAATAAACCTGTTGTTCCTCTATTGATAAGCTTTCGAATGACGTATAAGGTATATCTGTAATTAGAGGCTGAAGGGTAGCAGCAGTTCATTCCATTATTCAAAATATCCATTCCATTATTCAAAATTGGTTATTTCTTTATGTTTACGCGTATTTTGGCATTTTGGTCCTCCGTAACCCCTCTAATGGGCATTGCGGCACATATTGATTATAACCATTTTGTTCCTCTATTGATAAGCTTTCGAATGGTGTATAAGGTTTCTCTGTGATTAGGGGCTGAAGGGTCGCAGCAGTCCATTCCATTATTCAAAATAAGCTATTTCTTAACGTTCACGCGTAATTCGACATTTAGCTCCTTCGTAAGCCCTCTAATATGCGTTGCAGAACATATTGACAATATACCTGTTGTTCTTCTATTGATAAGCTTTCGAATGACATATAAGGTATATCTGTAATCAGAGGCTGAAGGGTAGCAGCAGTCCATTCCATTATTCAAAATATCCATTCCATTATTCAAAATTGGTTATTTCTTTATGTTCACGCGTATTTTGGCATTTTGGTCCTCCATAACCCCTCTAATGGGCATTGCGGCACATATTGATTAAAACCATTTTGTTCCTCTATTGATAAGCTTTCGAATGGTGTATAAGGTTTCTCTGTGATTAGGGGCTGAAGGGTCGCAGCAGTCCATTCCATTATTCAAAATAAGCTATTTCTTAATGTTCTCGATTATTTCGACATTTAGGTCCTCCGTAACTCCTCTAATATGCGTTGCAGTACATATTGACTATATACCTTTTGTTCCTCTATTGATAAACTTTCGAATGACGTATAAGGTATATCTGTAATTAGAGGCTGAAGGGTCTCTGCAGTCCATTCCATTATTCAAAATATCCTTTCCATTATTTAAAATTGGCTATTTCTGAATGTTCACGCGTATTTTGGCATTTAGATCCTCCGTAATTGCATTGCGGCACAATTGACAAGTTATATCTAAAATCAAGGATGAAGAATAGCAAAGGTCCAGTGAAAATTTAAAAATCCAATGTATAGTATTTTAATTTTATATATGTTTTTGGTATTCAGGTCGTCCATATATTAAAATAAGGAATTTCTGTTAAAATGGTTAAGGAAGCCCACTAGTTTATCCTGCGAAAGTAAATAAATAAATAAAGATAAAATTTCGAAGAGTGTTTTGATTTCTTTTCTTATATTATTTTGAATATTTGTTAAATAACATTAAAATGAGGAATTCAGAAATACGGGATATAGTGTCACAGTCAAAAATAAATTTTCTATTTCATTATTCACTTTTCAACTTGAATAGTGAAATATGAACTATTTCATTATTCATTACTAAAGGTTAAATAATGAATAATGAACTATTTCATTATTCATTACTAAAGGTTAAATAATGAATAATGAACTATTTCATTATTCATTATTGAATTTTGAATAATGAATAATGGACGTAGTTCAGCGCGGTCAAGAAATGCTAATTATTATAGCCAGTCCATCAATTGGTGATTGTTTATTTTGGACTTTCGTACTTTGGATATACTTTTTAGTAAGTAATAAATCAACTACGAAAGTTTGAGTCAAATCGGTAGACATGAATTTGACTGCTAATGTTCCTTCAAAACTTGAAAATGGGGAAGATCGAAACATTATACATAAAAGCGAACATTTACATTACCTTAAAAAACGAACCTAAAAATTATTTTTTTAATTATAACCTACATGCATGTGTGTGTGATGCTATTATTAATTTAACATGATAACAATTTCAAACGGATAGTGCTATGTCATTCCAAGGCTAATTACCTCGATCTCTAGTCACGTCTGCAAATATATATATATTTTTGCATTAAGGGAAAACAAATAAAATGATTTCCTCTGCACGACGAGTTTTTTCTGAGTATTATCACTATATCTATCATAATTTACCTTTAATTAATATTCTGGGGTTGCTTAATAAGTTGATTTGACTACAAACGTGTAGGCCTTGTCGCTATAACAAAAGGTGCTTTCAGAACTTACAGATAATTCCTTTAACAGAAACAACGTTTAACAGATAATGTCTCAAATTGCCGTTTTTTCTCTCTATGATTGTTTAACAAGTTAAACAACTTAACATATTTATGCGTGTAAAATAACATGTATTTGCTACTGAACACTTAGCAGGCAAATATTAATTGAATAAAAGATATCAAAACATGCCATTCACTAAAAGACACCGTTGCAATTCTTATATATGATGACAGAGCATTTAAGTTAAGTGGTTTATAAGACTTATGAACAACTATACTAAACGTTCAAACAAATAAGACTAAAGGTACTAAATGTAGCATCGTACCTTTAAGTTTGTTCATAGAATATTCTGTTTGAATATATGTATGTTCCATAACCATAACCCCGCAAAAAGGAATCAACTAAGAAAATAAAAAAAAATAATATTTAAAGTTATGCAGGCAGAAAATGAGTAGACCAGATCTTTAACAGGAATGAAGTAGAATACGTATACTATTGCAAAGAGGACTTTTTCAATTGTTATTGTTCTATAAAAAGGCAAAAGTGCATGAAGATGTTCAGGACTCGAAATTTTTTTAGAATGTAAACGAAGAATGATATTCAATCTAATTACAATTTAAGGCTATCATTAACAATTCTACTTCATTCTTGTTAAAGATCGGGCCTACTCATTTCCTGCCTGCATACCTTTTGCATTTCTTTTTTCTTTTTTTTTTTTTTTGACATAAGCTGGGACAATTAAAATCGACAAGATCAATGTATATGCTGTTAAAGTGACGTATGATTAACTTACAATTGATAATCAATTTCACACGGAAAACGTGAAGTCATTCAAGGCCAATGACCTTTCAAGTCACGTTCGCAATTAATTTTGTATGAATGAAAAGTGAAACTAATGAAAGCGCTTAAAAGTCAATATTTAATATATTATTCAAATGTATTCATTGATTGACTTTCCCATTTCCGATATAGATATTTCTAGTTAGCAATCATATTTTTTAGAACATGGAAAAGTGCATAAGTGTATCAACATTTTGTGATAATACAACATAGAGCGCTGCGCTTTCGTTAAAAAATAAAAGACAAAACACACAAAGTCCATCTGAAAATACCATTGAGAATTTCGTTATTATCTAATGACTGACGAACACATGGTGTTGTACTTTCCTGAAGTCTGAGCTCACTTACCCTATTCTTTCAATTTTCTATGGACAATTAATAAACCAGACAATCGTAGTTTATAGCTATATTAAGGTATATAAAAAGTTAAATGTCGATATGTTCTTGTTCGTTTTGGAGGAAAATCTGTATAGACTTGGCGATTGGCTCTCGTATCTCTTCAAAATAAATATCAGGAAATACTGCAATCAACACCAGCTTCTCCAAATATAAGAAAATAACAACATAATGTTATGATAAAATACAACCCCTGTCGAAGTTCCTAACTTCGGACAGGTATATTTATATGTTTTTTTTTTTTTGTTTTTTTTTTTGTAGATCTGAACTCTTACCAAGGAAGCAAATTATAACGGACAAATCACAGTAACGTGTGTGTGGGTATATATGCAAATCATATAAGAATTATCGTCTTCATACTCTATCGCCAAACATTCAATATTAGTACTTAGTTCAAAATTAACACCATCTGTACTGATGAGCAGTCTTGAAGATATTACTTTCAAACTAGAACAATTTTGATGATGAAAAATTGTAATAACCTGTATGATTTATCAAAATGTATGATTTTCTGAGTTTATGGTTGCTTTTTTCATTTTCTTGTTTTTCTTCCTTGGTGGAAGGTAGGTGTCTGTGAATGTAGGGTTAACCCAACATCTAAAAAAAGTGTACAGAAGAAACAGGGGTCAATACAAAATCAAAAGTCACAGAACATTGACAACATCATAAATTATAAACAGATAATAAGCAAGAGTAATATTGTGTGTCTTCAAATCCTCCCATGCGAACAGGTTCAACAAAAAACACACGAAAAGATGTGTCATAAAATAATGAACTTCCAATACCGGTTCTTTCAATTGTATGTTCAAACGCAGTGTTAAATAATCATTAAAAAAACCAAATGTATGTATTAATATAAAAATAGACGATGTGGTATGATTGCCAATGAGACAACCCTCCAAAAGAGACCACGTAGACGTTAACAACTATAGGTCACCATACGACATTTACCAATAAGCAAAACCCATACCGCATAGTCAGCTGCAAAAAAGCCCCGGAGTGACAAATGTAAAATAATTCAAACGAGAGAACAAACGCCCTGGTTTATGTGCAGAACAATGAACGAGAAAAAAATATGATTATAACAACAAAAGACAACCACTGAATTACAGGCTCCTTATGCTGTTATTGAAGATATATGACAAATGCTTGGTCTTCATTTCAATTAAAATTTCTTATTTTATTGTTTATAAAATGCATGTAAAAATCAGTCAAATGGCTCAAGTTTTACTATTCGCAGACATATGTTACATTAGCCAGATTTCGCGTATCTTTATTTGAACATTTTTCTTTCAATGTTTCCATGTTCCTGCTTGAGTTGTCTACATGGTACTTATTAGTTGCACTTTAATCCAAATTAAGCATGTTACGTTACGCTCTGTCTTGTTCTGTAGTATATGCATTATGATTGTTTGTCTATCATTACAGTTTATTCTCTCTGGGAGTGAATCAAATCTTTACAGAACAGGTGCTTTTAACTTTACAACTTTTATTTTTCAATAATCTTTAATAGGATTAAAAGTTGCGGTAACATAAAACAAGCGGTAATCTTTAATAATCTAATTAAAAGTTAATCAAATCTTTACAGTAGACTTGTCACTTTGTGAGAAGATTAAATTTTAATCCGGTTTGAATTTTTATTTAGAAATAAGTCACGTCCACATAGCTGAACTTCGTATGCCACGTTCAAGTGAAATCTAAATTTTCAAACTTATAAAGTTTATTCTAGTCCTTTTCTTACATTGAACAATTACACAACATATTTTCATACAATTAAGTAAATAATTGACCACAAACGATATGTCAAACACTATCAAAATACTTTAAATGTTTTTGTTTGACTATCTAGACTATCTACGGTGTACGAATTCAAGGATAAACACAACTCTATAATTCTATAGTCAGAAAACCCTTAGGGTGTCTCTCTAAATTATATTGAGAAGAAGGGTTCCACACAGCTATTACAGAATTTACAGAGAAAATGTATTGAATTTCATAGTAACACATAATATTTGCTTAGTATTAAGCATTGCCTTTAAGGTTCTTTTACAATATAGTATTTGTGAAAACTTCTGAAAGCTAATAATTTATGCTTCAACTTATAAGATTTGGCTCGATACGATAGGTTGGTTCATGGCTTACAACGTATTAAGATTTGCTCGATACGATAGGTTGGTTCATGTCTTACAATGTATTAAGATTTGGCTCGATACGATAGGTTGGTTCATGGTTTACAATGTATTAACGTTCCGGGGCAAATATTGCATAATACTTAAGGAGAAACGTATTTAGGATGGTAACATGTTTATGTGTTACATGTATGTATATAAACCCTATTTTGACATGACCGACACTCTTAAGATGCTAGCTCACAAGGTAGTACGTCCCTTTATAGTATTTATAAATGTTCTGAATGTACGTTTTCGTTAACCTCCTGATCGAGATGAAAAAAGGATGGACTGAGATCTTTGAAGAACCCTTTAGCAATCATACTACATATCCTTATTTCAAACAGTTTAATCCCGCCATATTTTCATGTGCGTATCCCAAGACAGAAGCCTTGGAGGAGAGGGTGTTGATGGTAGATCTTTGATTGTTTCTGTTAGATTTATAAACAACTTGCATATGGTAGGAACGATTTAGAGATTGACATATTGTGTGAACACCTGTTTACTGTTGAAGAATGTGTGTTGCTCTCTCGATGACCAAAAAAGGTACCAATAGTCATTTAGATTCTGAAACGGCGGATTGCAAAAGGTTATAATGAAGTGTTGTTGATCTGCTATTAGATAATGCAATGCGCAGTATACTCGAAACATAAAACTCGCAAAGTATTTCAGCGAAGTATATATATACCAGTTTGACGAGCATAAACGAATGAAACCGTTTGACGTTCTGTATACATTTAACGACGATTACAATATATGAGGGTCTGTATGGGGTTTACAGAATAGAACAAAAAGTGCAGAACAAGGCAAAAAAAAAAAAAAGCATGGAGATAATTAGGAAACAAAAGTAACGAACAGAGAATAATGAGGTGCTAAAATATAAAGAATAGATAATAATGGGCAAAATAAATGAAGAATAGAGAATAATGGGCAAAAAGTATAAAGAATAGAGTAAAAAGGTCAAAATATCGACGAAGAAAGAAATGAGAGACCCTCCATCCAGACCCTTACATAGTAACCTTGCGTACAAAAGACATGTTCCTTTGGCGTATGATCAATGTGTATTTGACTTCACCATTGAACTTACCTGATAAAATTTGTTTTGCAGAAAATCGTGTTTAAAGCATCATATGTAATATGGGTATAAATTTAACGTACTGATGTGCATAATGAAACGACAAGATAGTTCATAAATATTCTTTTATTTTCTGATAGCCCGATGACTTCCTATGATAAACTTCAACATAAATTATCATCTTGCTTTGATTTCAAATAATAAAATACAATTTTGGTGACATGCGAAGCATGACTTAAATATTACAACATCATAGATGAAATATAAAATCTATGTTATAATAATGAAATTGACGGTACGATATTTTACTGCACCAGATGCGCATTTTGACAATAAATGGCTCTTCAATGGTGCTCGAGGCCAACATGTTTGAAAGTCCAAAACCAAATACAATCGTTTAAAGAGATGATAAAACCACAAAGGTTAAAAAAGTAAACCCAAACAGTCGTGAAAAACAAATATACAGTATCGACCTCACGAACGTTAATCGATCGGCGTGCGAAAAGTAAGAGTTGATCGGCTGTTGACAATGGTCGAAAGATAGTGGCGTCATTTTAGAAGATACAATATCTGTATATTATTTATTTTGTTACTGAGTAATATAGTTTAGCTATCAATAGGTTTATTCCAAATATGTCTGCATGCACGTAGAATCCCCATACCAACTTATAGATATAAGAAGATGTGGTATGAGTGCCAATGAGACAACTCTCCATCCAAGTCAAAATTTATAAAAGTAAACCATTATAGGTCAAAGTACACCTTTTTTGATAATGGTTCAATTACCTTTCATTTCTCCATGACATTCATAATAACATTTTTTATACGACCAACCATTGTGTAAGAATATATGAGGAAGAATACGAACAATGAATATGAAAACGCATCATATGTATAGTACTAGTATGCTCACAGGAAGTTCTAATTTGTAGTTCCTGAGAAAAATGAAAGAGAGTTTCATAGGACGAATGGACGGACGGACGAACACAGTGTGTTAACCTCGGACCGGGGACGTAAATATGATACTGAGTATACTTGTGATCCACCAATGGTTAAATCGAATACAAAGGAGTTTTAGTGCGGTGGTTAAAACCTTGAGAAATGCTCTATTGCACAAATAATGTTTCATGCGAACGTGACCGTGTGCCCAAGATAATGGGTCGACAACTCTGTGATGACTTGCGCTTTCATTCATAATAGAACCAAATTAAAATATGATATCCCACAGATGACAGGTATACATTTCTTTAAAATCTCTAAGTGCATCGAACATTTAATTTTATGTTTACATTTAAATAAATTTCTTGAATGGAATAGTAAATGATCCTATTAACATTTAAAAATCAACATATTTTGCACGGTTGAATTCGTTCTACATTAACTATTAGAATAAAATATGAATTTTATAATGAAATTAAAATAGATAAATAATGATATAACTAAAAATAAGGCTCGTATTACATCTAACCGTGCAATTTGACAGCTATTACTTAAACGATAGAAACACGAATTTTAAGTTTGTTTTGGATGCCATCTTTGTTATAAGTAAGTAGAAACGGAGGCAAGTTGCGTCTACATAAAACTCACAAGTTACGATCGTATCAAATTATTTGAATGGTCAAATCAGTTTAGAACTTAAAAGCATTGAAACCAAATGTTCCAATAAGTATACCAAATCTGGCATATACAATCTATGTCTGGGGTAAAAAATCTTAGCACTTTGAATGATTTTTACATTTCATAAACAGAGTAATTCCTAATGAAATGAAAATCAAACCTTGAATTACCTTCAATAACAGCATTAACACATAACAGCTTCCTACCTATATCTATTGAATTGAATTGAGTCATTTGAAAATAAATGATTTTACAGGTTGTTTTATGGTGTGCTGTTGCACCACTGTCCAGAACTATGGTTAGGGGAGGGTTGTCGCCTTCAAACATGTTTAATCCCGCCACATTCTGTTTGTGCTTGTCCTAAGTCAGGAGCCTATAATTTAGTGGTTATCGTTGGTTCATGTCTGTCATGTTTCAATTGTTTTTCTTGAATTCGGTTGTTATGCATTAGGCCGTTAGTTTTCTCTTTTGAAATGTTTCACATATTCCTTGTCGAGGCCTTTTATAGCTGACTAAATGGTATGGGTATTCCTCATTGTTGAGGGTCATACGGTGACTTATAGTTGTTAACTTTGAGGTCATTTGAAATCTGGTGGATAGCTGTCTCATTTCCAATCATACCACATATTCTTTTCTTTAATTAAATCACTAATGATACCACGTCTAATACAGTTATCTCCCATATTCTTTGGTCGGGTTGTTGTCTCTTTGACACATTCCCCATTTCCATTCTCAATTTTATCATACTCAGCAAATCTAAATAATGGTCATTTGTGTAGTTGGATTGCTGTCTTATTTATGTCAATAAATTAATATTTACTATCGTTTTTAATATGGTTTGTAAGACCTTTTGGGATCCTTGGGTTTTATCGTAACTAAACAAACCTTCAAAATGTTGGAGGGAGAAATAATATTTATACTTATTGGCAGAGGAAGCCGGAGTACGCGGAGAGAACTACTGACCTTGGGAAAAAAAAAACTGGCAATCCCAGGTAATAATTAAGATCGGAGATCACATCTCGACATAGCGTCTAACTACTGACCTTGGGCAACAAAAATGGCAACCCAAGTCAAATAAGATTGGAGATGATCACATCTCGACATAGCGTCGAACTACTGATGACCTTGGGCAACAAAACTGGTAATCCCAGGCAAATAAGATCGGAGATCACATCTCGATATAGCGTCGAACTTTTAAAGACCTCAGAGTTTAAAGGCTAGTGCCAACACTATATATCATCTACTTAGACCACTCGGCCACATTTGTGTACTATTACATGTACATGGTAATTTAGTCGTAACAACATTGATCACATCTCGACATGGCATTCCAAATTGGTATTTTTATAGAAGTAAACCTAACTTAACAATAAGGATAAAATGACAAAATGTGGACAAAAAAAAAAAAACACAGAAAAATATTGAAAAAATAATTACGTTGTTTTCAGGAACCCGGATGGATGTTTGTACGGTACTTATTAAACTCTGATCTGCCAGACAAACGTCTTTCAATAAATATACCTTGTTTAGAAGAGTTTAATGAAAAACGATACTTAAATACATAATAATTATATGCGAAAAGCCAGTTAGTGCATTTTAATAAATGATTCATCGAATTTATCTATGATATATAAAAAGTGAAACTTAATATTAATGGACATTTAGTTTTAACAAGAATATAATGGATAACTTATTTATTATAAATGCTTATATATGAGTGGTTTTCTACAAAATAGCAAGTCATTGTTCTCTCAATGTTTGTTGATGTAGGCCAATTGGTCACGTTCACAAATGACAATAAAGATCTTAAGAGGCCTTGGTTGTTGATACAGTTTAACTTTTATGCATTCGTACAAAAATAATGGACTCGTTGGAGTGGTACAAATGAGATTAAATTGATAAACACTGGAATTAAAACGATAATGTTAATTATTTGGTCATACACACAATGTATACGGAAAAGATTTCAGAATAGATTATCACTTAATGATATCCCGCTATGAATATTAGATAAACAGGGGGTTAAGTGATGAACGCGAAAATGCATCAGTACGGTATAGCATATTGACATGAAACTTGATACCAAATTTCTTCAAGCTCTGATTCGTAAATCCTGAGAAAAATGTGACGAACATTTTTTATACGACCAACCATTGTGTAAGAATATATGAGGAAGAATACGAACAATGAATATGAAAACGCATCATATGTATAGTACTAGTATGCTCACAGGAAGTTCTAATTTGTAGTTCCTGAGAAAAATGAAAGAGAGTTTCATAGGACGAATGGACGGACGGACGAACACAGTGTGTTAACCTCGGACCGGGGACGTAAATATGATACTGAGTATACTTGTGATCCACCAATGGTTTAATCGAATACAAAGGAGTTTTAGTGCGGTGGTTAAAACCTTGAGAAAATGCTCTATTGCACAAATAATGTTTCATGCGAACGTGACCGTGTGCCCAAGATAATGGGTCGACAACTCTGTGATGACTTGCGCTTTCATTCATAATAGAACCAAATTAAAATATGATATCCCACAGATGACAGGTATACATTTCTTTAAAATCTCTAAGTGCATCGAACATTTAATTTTATGTTTACATTTAAATAAATTTCTTGAATGGAATAGTAAAATGATCCTATTAACATTTAAAAAATCAACATATTTTGCACGGTTGAATTCGTTCTACATTAACTATTAGAATAAAAATATGAATTTTATAATGAAATTAAAAATAGATAAATAATGATATAACTAAAAATAAGGCTCGTATTACATCTAACCGTGCAATTTGACAGCTATTACTTAAACGATAGAAACACGAATTTTAAGTTTGTTTTGGATGCCATCTTTGTTATAAGTAAGTAGAAACGGAGGCAAGTTGCGTCTACATAAAACTCACAAGTTACGATCGTATCAAATTATTTGAATGGTCAAATCAGTTTAGAACTTAAAAAGCATTGAAACCAAATGTTCCAATAAGTATACCAAATCTGGCATATACAATCTATGTCTGGGGTAAAAAAATCTTAGCACTTTGAATGATTTTTTACATTTCATAAACAGAGTAATTCCTAATGAAATGAAGATCAAACCTTGAATTACCTTCAATAACAGCATTAACACATAACAGCTTCCTACCTATATCTATTGAATTGAATTGAGTCATTTGAAAATAAATGATTTTACAGGTTGTTTTTATGGTGTGCTGTTGCACCACTGTCCAGAACTATGGTTAGGGGAGGGTTGTCGCCTTCAAACATGTTTAATCCCGCCACATTCTGTTTGTGCTTGTCCTAAGTCAGGAGCCTATAATTTAGTGGTTATCGTTGGTTCATGTCTGTCATGTTTCAATTGTTTTTCTTGAATTCGGTTGTTATGCATTAGGCCGTTAGTTTTCTCTTTTGAAATGTTTCACATATTCCTTGTCGAGGCCTTTTATAGCTGACTAAATGGTATGGGTATTCCTCATTGTTGAGGGTCATACGGTGACTTATAGTTGTTAACTTTGAGGTCATTTGAAATCTGGTGGATAGCTGTCTCATTTCCAATCATACCACATATTCTTTTCTTTAATTAAATCACTAATGATACCACGTCTAATACAGTTATCTCCCATATTCTTTGGTCGGGTTGTTGTCTCTTTGACACATTCCCCATTTCCATTCTCAATTTTATCATACTCAGCAAATCTAAATAATGGTCATTTGTGTAGTTGGATTGCTGTCTTATTTATGTCAATAAATTAATATTTACTATCGTTTTTAATATGGTTTGTAAGACCTTTTGGGATCCTTGGTTTTATCGTAACTAAACAAACCTTCAAAATGTTGGAGGAGAAATAATATTTATACTTATTGGCAGAGGAAGCCGGAGTACGCGGAGAGAACTACTGACCTTGGGAAAAAAAAACTGGCAATCCCAGGTAATAATTAAGATCGGAGATCACATCTCGACATAGCGTCTAACTACTGACCTTGGGCAACAAAATGGCAACCCGAGTCAAATAAGATTGGAGATGATCACATCTCGACATAGCGTCAAACTACTGATGACCTTGGGCAACAAAACTGGTAATCCCAGGCAAATAAGATCGGAGATCACATCTCGATATAGCGTCGAACTTTAAAGACCTCAGAGTTTAAAGGCTAGTGCCAACACTATATATCATCTACTTAGACCACTCGGCCACATTTGTGTACTATTACATGTACATGGTAATTTAGTCGTAACAACATTGATCACATCTCGACATGGCATTCCAAATTGGTATTTTTATAGAAGTAAACCTAACTTAACAATAAGGATAAAATGACAAAATGTGGACAAAAAAAAAAAAACACAGAAAAATATTGAAAAAATAATTACGTTGTTTTCAGGAACCCGGATGGATGTTTGTACGGTACTTATTAAACTCTGATCTGCCAGACAAACGTCTTTCAATAAATATACCTTGTTTAGAAGAGTTTAATGAAAACGATACTTAAATACATAATAATTATATGCGAAAAGCCAGTTAGTGCATTTTAATAGACGTGTTAGGAAAGTCAATACGATTTTGACGCTGATGTTAAATACCAATACCACTACAGGCTATAGTGGGGACCATCTCAAAAAGCACAGATAATCATTCATTATAGTCACCTGTATGGGTTTGTTTGATAATGCTGAGATGATTTTTAAACAATAAAATAGTAACAATTTATTCCGCAATACACGGACGAGGATCCAGCAAAACAACACGAACATTATTCTTGCATTGTGTCATAGTAGGGATCGATTAAGTTTAAGATCGTTGTTCCCCCATTTCTTACTATTCTGTTGAACGACTACAAGGAAAATCTACAAAGTGATCAAAATAAATGAATAGAAAAAAAACACAGGAATCAAATCACATTCGAATCCGATTCTTTACTCTACATCAATCTTTGTTCAAAACGTTCGTTTATTTGAAATTTATTTAAAAAATCTTAGCTTTTATATGCGGGAATGGTTTTGCTCCGTGTTGGGGGTCTGTCATACGGTGATCTATAGTTGCAAACATTTACGTCATTTGGTCTCTAGTAGATAGTTGTCTATTTTGGCAATCATACCGCATCTCCTTATTTTATATCATTTTCTAGAATAGAGAAATGTGTTACACAGTAGTGTAAAATTCTAAAAATAAACCAAACTAGAAATTTGTGTACTTGACAATTAAAAAAAAAAGACTGAAACATAAGCGTTTTCAATTTGATTATCTTTATATTTTTATTCTATCTAGAAAGGTCACTGACAATTTAATATAATGTTAAATGAATTAATTCTTATTCACATAAAAAATTTGGCCCTGACATTTTCCTTCTATCAACTTTTATCAGTTAGTTTTTCGGAAAAGAGAGGTTATCGAATTAAGTATTAAAAGATTACAACGTTTGGACATTTATATCAAGCATGTTAAATTTACGTTTCGGTGAAGGGTCGGAAGTTGGTTTTTTTTCTTGTTACCACGGCTTCCTCCACCAACAAAACAGAACACCACGATTAAATTGAGATATTGTTGAAAGTGGCGTTTAACTTTCATATGGAGAAGTTAATGTTAGTATCTTTGGGTCAGGAGGTTATTTTGAAAATGGAATATTCATTTTCACCTCTTTCAAAACAAAGTCTGTTAAATTATATGTCGGGTATTTTTTTTTTTTTTTTTCGATTTGCTTCATTTTGTTTTGCCTTAGATTCACTATACACTCCGCTTTCTAAATTGGACGGTATATAGTGATGGGTGAATTGGTCCATCCGTCCGTTCTTTCGTCCCTCTGTCCATTCATTGCATTCATACCAAGAAAGTAGTAGACAATAGGAATCACATATAGCTCATGGAAAGTGGTTTTCTTGAACATTAAAACGATGCGCAGCAAGACAACCTTCTACTGTAGCTCCCTGCTTCTTAAAGTTTTACACAGAAATAGCACTGTATCCACTTGTGTCCACTTTTTATTTTCTTTTTTATATGTAGATATAACGATGAGTTCAGATTGGTACTGATTTGTTTAAGCCACACATATATACGCGTCCCTGTATCCCTGGACACAAAATGCATGCTAACTATATTTTGCAACAGAAATAGGACATATCTATTGTGGAGAGACAAACTGAGTTATTTAACTATTAAACATATTCTAATCATATCGCTTAATATATATATATTTGGATTGTGGCCGTAAAATCCGTCATTCCATTCTTGACTCTTACATATACTTTTGTTAAGTTTTGTTCTGCACTCTTAAATCAAACAAATACAAATTAATGTATGAATGTATGAAGATCTACGTAAGGCCAATGCACGTCTTAAAATTTGAGTCGACGTTAACTGTTCGCTTTATATTGTATCAAACACACCACAAACGTAAACTATTATACTACGCCGTGATACTTTTCAGTGCGATTGCATTTTGAGAAAGTCCACACTTAAATATTGTATCGGTATTGGTATTTAACATCAGCGCAGTATTTAAACCCCTTCCTAACACGTCTAATAAATGATTCATCGAATTTATCTATGATATATAAAAAGTGAAACTTAATATTAATGGACATTTAGTTTTAACAAGAATATAATGGATAACTTATTTATTATAAATGCTATATATGAGTGGTTTTCTACAAAATAGCAAGTCATTGTTCTCTCAATGTTTGTTGATGTAGGCCAATTGGTCACGTTCACAAATGACAATAAAGATCTTAAGAGGCCTTGGTTGTTGATACAGTTTAACTTTTATGCATTCGTACAAAAATAATGGACTCGTTGGAGTGGTACAAATGAGATTAAATTGATAAACACTGGAATTAAAACGATAATGTTAATTATTTGGTCATACACACAATGTATACGGAAAAGATTTCAGAATAGATTATCACTCTTTTGCGATTTGTTTACGTTTTTTCTGCACGACATTAACTATGAGGCAACGATAATTTATCTTTTTTTTGTGTGTGTTAAACTATGTGGGGATGCTTTGTTTTTTTTTTTTTTTTTGGGGTTTCGAAACGCAAGTGAAAAAATAGTCTGTTTCTATTGTAAATAATTTAAAAAGCAGCATTGAGTTAAAAATATTTCTGTATCTGTAAATGAAATTATTTTGTTTTAATTAAAGTTTGCCCGGAAAAATGTTGCTGCTTCCGGTACTGATGAAGACTACACTAGAAACACGGTCGTCTTCATTTGTATTACATCGCTATTGTTTAAATACAATTCCGAAACATCCACAATTCGTTCTTAAGATAAAATTGAATCAGTTTCTTTTGTCCGAAATAGTTTGAAAAACCAAATGTTTTACGCGGTACACCTGTGAAATGGTATATTCATACTACTTGTAAATCGTGAACAAGGAGTTAATAGATGGGCTTGTAAAATCGAAACTGCTTTGAAATAAACCAATTAAAATTGAATGTGTCGATATGGTTTACTAACAAGTACGTTTCATCAAATTAGCTGACTCAAGCGTAAAGCACTCTTGTTAAATGAACAAAAATAGATTTTTTAACAAGTCCCTATCGATCAGGTGAAATCAATTATGTAATACAGACATGTTTCCAATAGCGTATTTTTATGCCTTATTCATACCAGGAAACGCTGGCGTGCGTTAATAAGTTCAATTTATTTACTTGGAAACAATACCCGCTTCGATGAAACTTTGTGTGCAGCTTCGGCGTAATTAAAACACGAACACCCAATCAATCACGCGTGATGTACAGTTAACTCATTTCAGTTGATTTTTTTCTTCATTGCTCTCCCTGGAGTAATTTCTTTCTTTCACTTTGTACTGTTCCTGAAAGATCAAAGTGAAAAGCGTCATGTTACAGAAATTTTCCATGTATCATTTAAAAATGTCGATTCATAAATATTATTCAAATTTATACCTTTATTCTAATTGTCAATTTATTATGGTAATGTATAACTAATGGTTTATCATCTATTGTAAAATAAAATTCAATCAATTTTCGTAAAGTGCAAGTCATCACCTTTGTCATCACGTTCACACCATGTCATTTTTCTAGGTCGGGATTTATAAACTGATTGTAACTATTAGTCAATATCATTAATAATGGAACCACAAAGGCTAACCGTGCATGGAAATATTTTCTTTCCTCATCCTGATGTAAAACCGTGCTAAAGACGTCTATTTGGCTGTGATACACAGCAACGTCCTGTCGGAATGGGGGAGTTACATACAATGCCATATGAAGGGCGAGTGCCGAGCAATATGCACGTAAAAGCACCCTAGCAACAACTCACTGGAGGGGTCTGTAGGTGGCCTGTTGCAAGTCAAAGTTTCTGCCAAAATCCAATAACCCTCATTTTCAAAAGGTCATCCGAATTTCCAACCTTTCATTGTGTTGACTACCTTTTACAGACTACCTAATGCATTCATTGTTATTTGTTCTATACCTTAAGATGCATAAAGCATTTGCCACTGGACATTAAACAAGCAACAATCAATCATATTATAAAAGGGGGAGAAGACATCAAGAGGCGGCACCAACAGCCATCAATAAAAAAAATGGACATCAACAAAACTTGAAAAATAGGTAATTATCTATATCATCAACATCAGTCCATTTACAAATTCTCTCAGGAATACTATCAGATCAACCTCTTTGCTTACAATGACCTAATAATCATTGAAGCAACCAATGAAATTCACACCTCATATTCTTTGAAGACATGTACCACTGCGACTAATCCCGGGGAAGCCAAAAAAGGTCTTCCGAACAGAAAGTAACACGGAAAGTCGTCACATACGGAGAATCGTCATCTCCTCGTAAGTGAAGTGTGGACGCAGGATTTGTAGTTCAAAGATATTGAAATTGTGCCATTGATTTATACCACCCACATCTCTACTTTGAATTCTCACAGGAACATTTAATGGATTTTTACGACTTCAAACGTTAGCATTATTTATTATATTCTTTTCTGTACATACAAGGTTTCAGATTATATTTGAATATGTAACATGTAAATATATATCACTAGACTTGTAAACATAAAGTCTCTGACACGGGAGTTATACAGAATTTATATACAGTTATATATCAATAATCTACTCGAAATAGACCACCTATCTCGATAAAGTATGCATAAAGGAACAGTTTGGGAGATGAAAAATTGAACATAATTTCAACACATAATTTCAGGAGTGTTTTTGCTATTGCTCTTGTTTTTGTTGTTGCAAATAAACTTATCATAGATACCAGTCTCAACAGTTTGTACGCCAGACGAGCGTTTTGTCTACAGAAGATTCATCAGTAACGCTCGAATAAAAAAGGTAGAGAGAATCGATTCGACTGATTCAGACTCTTTTGAAAATTCATATGACATTATACAACAGGACAAAATCCCTTGCCACAAAACAATGATATCAAATCATCATTAAAATATCTGTGCGGTGACAATAACATTAATGATACCAATTTTACTGCAACTGCGGCAATCAACGTCTCTTCAGTTATGATCTAAGCCAAACAAATCGAAAGTCTAAACCCTAATACAAACGCGGAAGAGCTGATCAAACCAAAAAAGAGGAAGCCAATCCCGGAGAGCTATGAGGGAGATATATTCCTTAATTAAAATTATTTCGAAAGTCTATAACAGCAAATTGATATAAAACAATATCCGTATTTCCAAGGTTATAAGGTTATGTATAAACATCATCACTTTATGTTGTGTAGAATTCGCCAACATCGTTCAACTCAAATGTCACCTGGAATTGGAACGATTTTCCCAATCACGTGATTTCTAGCACTGACTAAAGTCTTGATATTTTGTCACATGTTTCATTTCCCAAAGGTGTAAAACACTTTTATCAAAATAATTGTACATGCGCACAACCGAAGGTGAAACAATAATCAACCTTATGACGAGATACTTGACAAAAATAATATTTAATTTCTTCACTAGCGAAGCTTGACCGCTCAAAAGTTGTGTAATTGCCGGTCACACGTTTAACATTAACAATGCATGGACTGCAAAGTTAATTTATTGTTTTGGCGCAATAATAAGGAATAATACAAACTTCAGTGAGTCTTAACTTGTTTCTTCTCCTCGCTGACCAGACCTGGCCTTATTTTATGCAATGTTTGGCTAACATTACCATGTATTTAGAATCCCAATAAGACCAAATCCAACATTCTGCTAGCCACGCAAACTGTCTTGAATCTCTTACTGTTGATCTAAAAAGCAAGGTTACGTAATTATTCTATAGCTTAATGTCACAAATAGAAACTGGGTGTATCTTGTGACTGGGTTATGTGTTGGCCTGCAACCACACACACAATAGACAATAAGAAGATTCTGCACAGACTCTGACTCTGGGACTAACTCATGCAACAAATGACGACTCTGGTTTCCGCGATATATGATTTAATAGTTCAGCATGGAATACAATTGTACAGAGTTAGAACTGCTCAGTGTAATAATAAATCCAATCTGCCATATCGAAATAATAAAGCAGTTTATATAACAAACCAAAAATTACTTGAATATACTTGACATATATTTCTCAAAATGAGTGACAAATACAATTAACGGATTAAAGAAAAATTAGCACATAGCTAATAATTAACAATAGAACATGCAGACTTATTTATCGAATTAAATAGATACAAGAATACTATGCAAGATTAAAGTAAATGTCTCTAATTGTATAACCAATTGAAGCGTGCAATAAGATTAGCTTAATTTTCCAAAATAGACTTTAACCTTTCACAATGAAAATAACAAAATCCCTAAGTAAAATATTGCAAATATAAGAAAAATAGTGATTTTTTTCAATCTTTTACAAAATGTCCGAAAAGTCTCAAAAATCAAATTTTGTCCATTTTCCCACTGTGACAATTGTATCAAATGCAAATAATAGATAGTACAGCTCATTTCCAACGATAATACGGAACTTTTAAAAGGATAGGAATTTCCACTTAAAAAACATGAGTCCTTTCTCAATTTCGCCAACTTATACGTTTTTTTTTAAACAAAGTTTCGAAGAAAATCATGCAACGTCCTCCCCCCAGAACACCAATCCCACCCTCCCTTCTGGAACCGCTTATGTATATTTCAATTCCCATTCAAAAAATTCTTTTGTATAATCTAATATATGAATGAAAATATAATAGTGGAAAGCAGAATTTCTTTCTTTATTATTACTGTTATAAATGTAATAATTGTTATGCTAATTTGAGAAGAGGCAAGTTGTCGAACATTTAAGAAAAGACAAAAAACCTACAAACAAACTTATAATTTTGGGATTTTTTGGGTCAATATTTCATACCTTATTTTTGTAAGATGAATACTAATACGAATACTTTATTAAACCAATTATGCATGTTACATATAATGATTACAAATAGACATAAATCAAAAAACAAAATCAAACAAAACAATAACGATAATGCTTATGGTAATATGGATGTAACTATAGCAGTTGTTTTCTTATTGTAAAACATTTATAACATGTTAAAGCCACAGTGTTGCATATTTCATTTTCACAAGAAAGAAGCCAAATAAATCTGTATGTGTTTTTAGTATCAATCTTATTGTTTGGATTTAAGACTAATAAATATAACACAATGTTGACATTTTTACCTATTATGTCTGTCTGTTTGTTTTGTTCACACATTGTTGTCAATATAATGGAATGTTATGCGACTGTCATACAAGTGAGAGGTTTAGCTAGCTTTAAAACCAGGTTTAATCCACCATTTTCTACATAAGGAAAAGCCTGTACCAAGTCAGGAATATGTTGTTTTCCATTCGTTTGATGTGTTGGAGCTTTTGATTTTGCCAATTGTTAAAGGACTTTCCGTTTAGAATTTTCCTTGGAGTTCTGCATTTTTGTTGTTTTACTTTTTATATCAAGTGCATACTAGTATTCTATATTGTAATTTGATGTCAACTTTTATTACATCGTATTTGCTATAACAGCCACTTTTCAACATCAATATGCAATCAAAAATCGATTCGAAGAGTTTTTTTTAAATCTCCTTAACCGACTTTTCAATTTCATATTATATAATCCGTAATATAAACCGGATCCCAATTCCCAACTGCCGAAAATTAAATAAATTAATATTTATTGTTGCAAAGTATCAATTGATTTGACCTTTAATTCCCACTTGTTAATGATATAAATCTATAGGTTGAACATGTGTTGACTGGTTTATGGATAAAAATCTTCACAATTTGAAATTAGAGTCCTTTGACGAGCTGATATGCACGCTCCTATCCATTTAAAGTCATCATTCATAACGTAAATCAAATTTGTAAGTATTTGATTTCAAAAAGGTGTAACAAGGTGTATCAAAATATGTCTAGATACATAATATCAATTCTCAAACACTTGACTGTGCTGTCAAATTAATAAATAATCGGTCTTAATAAGAATGTCTTGTCATAGTGCTTCTCACAAAAACCTGCCAAGTTCTTAAACAGTAAAAATTGCATGGTACATCTGTTTCACGTATGCAATAAAATTGGTGTAAAATGTATGTTCCTTGTCATGGGTATAAGACAGATGTTTTTTCGATTCATATAGTTATGCGTAAAGCATTTATCGAGAGTGAAATGTGTAACTAGAGGACTACCATTTGATATTCTGACGGGGGGGGTAATTTTTTGCAGATTAATTATTCATTTCCATCTGTTGCTACGCATGGCTTTTCTTTTATATAAATATTTATTTTCTATGCAAGGTTATTTATTTTCAGCTCTTACCAGGACAGGATATACATTTTAAAATCCCTAAAAAAAATCAAATGGTCGTCCACTAACGAATTTATAAAGGACTTTTGTACTAGGATAACATGGTTCCAGCTATACGTTGAGTTGACATCCTGTTTTTCATCAGAAAATGATTTTTTTTGTGATCAATTTTTTCTCAAACATCCGAATAAACGTACGTGCATGTGTCATTTCGTGGCCTTTTATGTCTTGCTATGCGGTATGGGGTTTTGTCATTGTTGAATGCCGTACGGTGGGCTATAGTTGTTTACTTCTACGTCATTTGGTAGTTGTCTAATTGGCAATCATACCACATCCTCTTATTTTTATGTGTGTTTTTAGAAAATTTGAAAAAAAGTTTGATTATATTTAACTGACTGTTAAGTGGTACATCGTTTATCATTTTCACAATATTTACCGAAAAAAAATATGGCGGCTTCCTGTAAGTCTTCATCCATGATGCAGCCTAGCGAGTTTTCAAGTTGTGGGTTGGGGTTGAGGAAATATAATATAGAAAACCTGGCCATGGATCATAATGTTTAATAATTACATTACATGTAAATTTCATTTTAATACGTTATTTTGATTGGCTAACAGCAATCTCGCGTCATTCTGAAATTAACCTTCATTTCAAAATGAAATGTAACATTCATGATGACACGAGCTTCCACAATAAAGTGCACAGGTAAAGAAAAGAAAAACTTGATAAAAATCGTGTTTTCATGATCCTAGCAAAAAAATGTAATTATAAGTATTGAATGCTTCTTTTAGTAATTTTATAGGGTTGTAAAAGCGTTGACCGTGCGCACATTTTGAGAATGAAGCACTTCCGCGCTACATACAAAATGTACTTTGGTCAACGCTTTTACAACCCAATAAATTTACAAAAAGAAGCATTCAATTCTTAAATAAATGTTCAAAATTCCATGTACATCAAGAACAAAAATCAGGATAAGAGAGTGTGCGCATGTCGCTACTACAAAGGATTAATATGGCCATCCCTTGTTAACTATTTATATATGTTTATTGTGAAAGTGTCCATCGCCTTTTTACATATTTACGAAAATCCTGAATTTACAGAGACAGGGGGATTCAGATGGGGGCGTGGCGGGCATGCGCCCCCCTAAAATTTGCAAAGCATGGGTTGTCCTCAGCTTAATAAAGAATATTTCGATAATTTTACCTCAAAAAAAATTTTCCCTCCCCCCTAACCGAAAATCCTGGATCCGCCCCTGAGGGATGTGGGATTTTCGGGGTTTCACCTTAAACTGTTCAGGAATTCTAAATTTTAAGATATGATTTAAAATAAAATGGTGAATCAAATCACAAAGATATTTTATCAACTGTGCAACACAATTGAATTATCTAATTGGTCAATCTTCAGCTGTGACGTAAGATTGAAAATATTGTATAGTATTTTGTGCTGCTAAAGCGTTTAAATCTAACAATCAATCAATCACCAAACTGTAACGATTGACTTCTATAATGGAGATGAGGTTTTTAAGATTGTCAATGAGCCAACTATCCAAAGACCAAAGCACAAATATTATATATCTTTTGATAATTACTTTTGTTGGGGTGCACTATGACGTTGGATGAAAATTACTGAGTTTAAACCTTCCAATCGATGAAAGATCGATAGTCCATAAAACAATCATAACGGCTCAAAACGCGCATATGACCCCAAATCGAACTGTGATGTAAACAGTAATTTCAAAATTACGGTTCGTTTCAACATAGACACCGGATAAAAAAACTATTTGGACAAAGAGAACCTGTCATTTGTACAATAGATGGCTGATTGCAGGATATGTATTAGATACACCTTGCGGGCGTTAGCTAGCCCGAATAGGTGCATCTAATTTACACCAAGATATTATTGTCAATGCAGAATGATAGTTTTCAATAATTTATGACGGGGTTCTTTCAGCGATTTGATCAAATGTTATTGAAAAGCATGATAAATGTAGAATATCAAATTTCATTTAACGACATCTTGGTGTAAATACTTATATATAGTTCAAATCGTGCAATGCTAACCACAACAACCGGATGTGCTTCGTTTGGATACATAAATACGCAACCTTGTCTATTGTAAATACTTGATTAACGTAAATTTTGAGATTTCAGAATTATACAGGAGTTGTTCGATTTTTAATTTGTATTACGTTCAAAATTAATTTAAAAAAAAATCGGCATTGTGATAAGACTGCATTTTACATCATACTGATGAAGGATACCTGCAATTCAAAATTGAAAACAGAGGCGAAAGTAGTCACTTAAACAGGGTCTTGTGAACCGTCTAGTGAATACGAATTTTTGCTCAATGTTGAAGTCTTCGTTTTGACTTTGTGGGAAAAAACAGCAATACAGCACCGTTCCTTTGCTTTTAGATTTGAGGTGCGTGTAGTGATTATGTCTACTCCTTCCCTAATACCTCTAATTTGACCTTATATTCCAGAATGTAAAATTCTTTTGAGTTATTGAGCAGCCTTCCTGCGTTTTCAATCAAAAAGATATCATGAATAAATAAATAAAATAATAAAACTTTTGTAGTAAAATAATCTAAATTAATGAGAATTCCTTAACTTGATTTTCGACCAGAATATTCGTGAAATAGTTTCCACTGCACGTTAAGTTAACATCAATAAATCGATTGAAACATAGACAGATAACAAACATATACATACACATATCAGTAGTTGTTGGTTTATTATGTAGAAAAACAAATCTTATATGTCATTGACCTTGACAGATGATAAGATTATATGTCTTTTTATATTTCCTCATAATAAATGTGTCAACTCCTACAATAATGATTGAACGACTATGGACAAGACGTAGTTTGTAAAGATGACTTGCAGTTCTTTTACAAGGACGTACTACTAATATTTGTTTTAGAGTATAAGATCATTGTTATTATAAGTGCGAAAGCGGAAATCCTGCTATCTAACGGGATTGTACTTGATTTTCATATGATGAAGACATAATCTTTCAGTCAATTTAATTGAGGTCTGGAGCTGGCATGTCAGTAACTGCTAGTAGTCCTTTGTTCATTTATATATCATTGTCATTTTGCTTAGTTTCTTTTGTTACCTATTCTGCCATCAGACTCGGACTTCTTTTAAACTGAGTTTTAATGTGCGTATTGCTATGTGTTTCTTTATTCTACATTGGCTAGAGGTATAGGGGTAGGGTTGAGATCTCACAAAACATGTTTAACCCCGCCGCATTTTTGCGCCTGTCTCAAGTCAGGAGCCTCTGGCCTTTGTTAGTCTTGTATGTTTTTTAATTTTAGTTCATTTATATGTTTTGGAGTTTAGTGTGACGTCCATTTTCACTGAACTAGTACTCAATTTTATTTAGGGGCCAGCTGAGGACCACCTCCGGGTGCGTGATTTTCTCGCTGCGTTGAAGACCCATTGGTGGCCTTCAGCTGTTGTCTGCTCTTTGGTCGGGTTGTTGTCTCTTTGACATATTCCCCATTTCCATTCTCAATTTTACCTACCACTGCAAATACTGCATCTGTTTACCCTCAACTATAGTATTTGTATTTGTATTTATATTGTGATTGTACTTTCTCTGTAAACTTGTATTTAGTTTTTCGAGAATAAAGTATCTATCTATCTAATAGGGTTTGGCTTAATTATCAAACACTTTTGGATGACAAGAAAAAAAAACTAATCAAAGATACAAGGTTTATAATTTTGTACGCATAATCCTCTGTGATGTTACGGAAGAATTTCACTAAACAAAGTTTAATTGCTCCTCGGGATTCGGATCCCTCCGCGGATTTCGGATCAGGATACCCGGTGTTGGTGTGGTTCCGTCGACAGGCTAATTTAAATCATTTAAGCATGTACAAACACAAAAAAATATTTATAAACCAGTGGCTGGTCCAGAATTTGAAAAAGGTCAACCTGGAGGGATCCACCAAAGAAAAGGAACACCCGGTGTTCAAAAAAGAGAAAAGGGTACTGAAAACATAAATTTTAAGCCATTAAAGAGGAGCTTACTCCCACTTGGGTCCGCCCTTGATTAAAGTTTTGACTTTTTACACATTATTGAATGTAATCTTCATCTGTCTGAAAAAAATTGATATGGCAAAAATAGGAGGCACGTTTCCGTTAAGGCTTCTGTCGTCAATGTTTAACAAATCAAAGACCGTGTTTTTTTCTCAAAAAAATTGAAACGATGCGTCCTAATGTTGAAATACCAAAGTCTACACATTAAACTTTGATTATTGTGTTTCCAACTGATGCACAAGTGAATAAACATGTACAGCTAGAAAATTATTAAACAAATTTCCTTAAATGTATGTATCGCCGCAAGACAGCTTTTTTACAAAGTAAAATATGAGTAGTAAATATTGCGCACCATTGCTAAAGTGTTCATACGTGACTTGGATGTTATTGCAAGGTCGTACACCAACACAGAATTAATGTATTGCATCCCAATTTGGATGATGCATGTTTAAGTTACAAGAGGAGTTCAGTTCAATGTCATTAATATGCCTTTATTCGCTTCAGACCCACTGAATTGACCCCCACCGTATAGACACTTCTGAATAGAATAGTAATATATATCGACAAATATCGCATTCTAATTTTACAAAGAAAATTGTTTAATCTACATGAAATATTTGATATTATATATAATTGTATATAAAAGCTGATATATAAACCGAATTGAGCACTATAGCTTATGCTTTGGCAATATTAAACATAATTATTTTGAATACATCCAATATCATGGAATATATCAAGTGTTTAATAATTTTGTTTCCTTCAATATAAATCAGAAGGAAAAGTAAACATTTTGAAGCTATAAAAATGAAATAAAAACCCATATATTTGTAGAATTATGAAATATTGCAAAGTAATAAAATGGTATTTTGCGCCAATAAAACGTTAAGATATCGCGTGATATCCTCGTTATTTGTAATTTATAAAATATTCTATTATGTTGACATATTTTATTATTCTATAATATGATACTTCAAAACTTCAATCAAAATTTTGTTTAGTCATTTTAAATCTTTCCTTGTCTCTGGAAGATCAAATTTTAATCCATTATTTGCCCAAGTCCCGCTTTTTTATCAATATCCTTCAGTATGTCCTCTGACGAATACACATCTTTTATCCTGTTTGCCGAAACACATCTGGTATCCTATTTGCCCAAAACAAAGCTTGTACATGTACCCTTTCTGCCAAAAAAAAAGTCACTGTATTGTACTTAGTTCAAAAAAAAACTTAGTAAAAAATAGGACATTCCATAAACAAAGAGGAAACGACACGTTCATTTTTTTTTTCTGTCTCTGTCGTTCGGTTGCTGCCATATTAACATGCATAGTACAACATCTATAATTCATGTTCACTAACTTATCATTGACACTCCATCGGTTTGCTGATGAAACACAGAACAAACTATGTAAAACACACAACCGCAATCCAATAAATCGATTATCAGATTTTCATTATATTGATATTATAAGACATCAGCCGCTCGACAAAATATGAAGCCTTTTTGAATTTATGTGCTGCGCTCACCCGAAAAAAAGCTCCATATTGTGACTCGTATCTGAAAGTTTATAGTATCAATATGCAGAAACCCGATACTAGGTTCATTTCAGTCTCGAGCCACAATCTGAATCTTGTTGGTAAGTAAGCTCAGCGAACCCACCAAAAACTTAGCATTGTGTCCAGTGGCTGATATCTTACGATGTCTGTACCCAGAAAATAACCCGATATCTGTTTATTGAAACAATCCGTTTCTGTTTAGGTTTTTTGTCTCTCCCACTTACCTAGTTTTACGCTTGGTTGTTCTAACGCGAAAAAGCTAGATAAGTCCGGCTGAACTTTCTTTAAAATGTAGGTCAATTACGTTGCCGTGTACAGATACAGCTTACGAGAAAGCTTATTATTATCGAGCGAAATCCATACTTATCTTTTGAAGCGTCATTTACATCCCATACTGAAATGTTAACGTTATGCAGTCATGCAATGATCCAAATGATGGTTTGGCACGTCATCGTGATGGTTTGTCACGTCATCGTATCTATATAACTAAGAACAATCGATTCTAATGACATTAAAATTCATTTATCGAAATCAAAATTGTCTTTCCCCGGTAATTACCTTTTTTTTTTTTTTCTGTTTGTTTCTGACGATGGAGCTGTGACGTAACACTTTAAGTTCTGAAATATCATCGTAACTACATAAGACATATAACTACATGAGAACAAACGATTTCAAGGACATTAAAATTCATTAACTCTAAATCATTACTTTCTTTAACCTATAATCAGCTTCTTCTTTCTGATTGTTTCTGACGATGAGGCTGTGACGTAACACACGCAGTTCTGAAACAGTTATGATTAAATTCATTATACTACAGCAAATCAAAAGCACTTAAAACATCGTACCGAGCTAAACGGTTATTTTCGAACTTTCATGGTCTAGGAAATCCAAAGTGTATCTATGTCGTGGTACACATTAAAACTTCCATACTTGTCTTTTGGGCAACCACGTGTCAAATTATGATGTGAATTCTGAGGGACAGTCAACTATCTTCGCTTCCAGTTGATGGCTGTTATAAATGCAACAGTTTTCGTCGATTTTAATGTTTATCTCTAAATATTTCACTGATGTAAAAATATGACATGAGGTATGATTGCCAAATCTATGTGACAACTATCCACCAAAGTACAAATGACGCTGACCTTAAAAATTATATGTCACCGTACAGCCTTCATCAATTGAATTGAATTGAATTGAATTGAATTGAATTGAATTGAATTGAATTGAATTGAATTGAATTGAATTGAATTGAATTGAATTGAATTGAATTGTTTTATTTTATTTTAATTTAATTTAAAAGTTTTATTTTATTTTAATTTAATTTAAAAGTTTTATTTAATTTTAGTTCATTCATTCATTCATTCATTCATTTATCGATTTATTTATTTCTTTATTCATTTATTCATTTTGTTTTAATTATCTAATCATTGATTTATTTATTCATTTACATGCATTAGCAAACAATAACATTTAGCCGTTTAACGCATTGAATTACTCTTCATTCAATCTTCTGACTGTATACTACTATAATACGATTCCCTCAGATTAAACTGATTGCATTCCATACATTTATAAACTTTTGCATGTTAGTCTCTCATTTTTTACGTTTAAAGAGTATCAAAATGTAACCTAATATATTTTATGCAACTTGATATATTTTTGTATGGATGATTATCCAAAAGAATTAAATACAGTGACACAGCAAAACTTCGCCATCTGATCGTTAACAGTTGACATGATTTACATTTAAAGCAGTCTTACTGTAAAATGATATAAATACATTCACGGTGGAAAAAGGCCGAGTTAAAGGACCATTAGTTACTTTAATTGTATATTACACAGTGCTGGATCCGATCTCGAATATATGCTCTGGAAGGAGAATTGTTGTAGGGCAGACGTGAAACCCTGAACCGTCTTTAAGCAAGCGATGTTCTCTTCTAAATAGTTCCACTGCACTATTTTTTTTTTCTTTCGGATTCCTGTCTTAATTCTATTAATTTAAATGATCAACCGGTTTTTTTTTTTTTTTGCCTTTCCACAATATTTATATGTTGGAAGTCACCAAAGTCGCCTTGAATTGGTATTTATTTCTTCACCTAACAAGGTGATCAATTTGACCAATCCCACCACTTTGTAAAACATAATCAGCCAATTATGTTTCCTCCGTTCCTGGAGAGTTGCTAGTTCTAGCATGGAAAGCATATCTGTGACACATCCTGTTTTTCTAGTTTTGTAGTGGGTGCAGGATGAAGATTAACGATCTAGGCAAACATTTATTGAAGCGAAATATTCAAATAATAATTTGCTATTAGTAGCCAGTTTAGTCCAAGTTTGTATGAAATGAGATCTATAAAAATAGTCGTTTAGTATTGCACATGCTTGTATGTCTATTTCTATTTTATATATTCACATGACCATCGGCAGTCTTCGAAATTCATCCTGATGGTTAATGAGATATAGTCCATTCATAGAATACTCACGAAAATCTGCTACTTTATTACAATTTAATGCATTTTTTATTGTTTCTTATAGAACTTTTGTTATTCATGACCAAACTCATATTATATAGTGAGATATAAGGTCTCATTATGACAAAATGTGAAACAATTAACCTATGTGCTGAATTACCATATTTGACATCAAGCGAAAGTTTGAATACCAAAAAGTATCAAGTAAACACGATCAAATATCAAAGTATGTATTTAACACAGAAAGAGTGAAATATGAGTACAAAACATTATAGTGAATCTGGTGCGGATAATTGGTATGAATAAAGTTATACAATAGAATAAAGAATGGAAACGAGGAATGTGTCAAAGAGGCAACCCGACCAAAGAGCAGAAAACAGCCCAAGGCCACAGATGGGTCTTCGACGCAGCGAGAAAATCCCGCCTTTCAGAGGCTGGCTTCAGCTGGTCCCTTAACAATAATGTATACTAGTTCAGCGAAATGGACGCCACACTTAACTCCGAAACACACAAATGAACCAAAATTTTAAAAACACACAAGACTAACAAAGTCTAGAGGTTCCTGACTTGGTACATGCGCAAAAAAATGCGGCGGGAGTAAACATGTTTTGTGAGATCTCAATCCTTCCACAAATGTAGGCAAACACAATCTCAAGTGAAGTCAAGTTCTGTATGTATATATATATATATATATATATATATATATATATATATATATATATATATATATATATATATATATATACGCTATATAAAATCAAAATCAAGTTATCAACTTCTCAGGTATTTGTATTTAAAATGTACAAAAAACATTCTGGACATACGGAATTTTGAATCAAGATAAAAATTACAATAAGCTGGGTTTAGAGGGTAGAAATGATTTCCGTAGAAGATATTATGGGTACAATACTGTGACATCATCCGTGTTAATAGTATTTGGCAAACAATTTTTGTCTTTGTGTTGCTTCCGATTGTTGGTATGGTTTTTGATGATCTGGATGAAAAGAACAAATACATTGTGAATGTATAAATCAAAATAAAAAATATAAAACAAAATAAATAAAAACAAAATTACCATCTTAAAGAAAACGTTTTAAGTTTAGTACGTTGGATGCCCTTAATTTTTGTTTAGTAAAAAAAACCTCCTTCAAAGAAAAATCTTTAAAAAATCACATCAATGCGAATTTTTTAGTGGCACCCGTAGTCCGTTTCTATGTATGTTGGCGTTTGTTTTTGCAGCAGTTAAGTTTTTCTGTTGTTCCGTTGTTTTCCTCTTATAGTTGATGAATTTCCCATCGGTTTTGGCTTGTGACCCGGATTTTTTTCGCTAAATCGATTTATGACTATTGAACAGCGGTATACTACTGTTGCCTTTAGATAAATTTTGAAAAATATAATTTTGATGTTTAAAAAAATGCATGTTTAGTTTATTGTAAGTGGTTTTTTTTTTTTTCATTTTATGTGGGCTGATTGGAAAGTTTAAATTGGAAATTTGTCAGTATAGAATCCCTTTATTTGTGTTAATAATATAGTTATTGTATAATATATGATAAATTTCTTATAAATCAAGAAAATTATCTGAAAAATTATCATTCGGACTTTATTCAACTGTGAGTATGTCAGCCGTGGTTACAGATCAATTAACTCCCGCAAAATAACCTTTAACCCCAATATTTCCTAAACCGTAAAAGCATGCCAAAATAATATTAACACTACGTTAAACAATATTATATCAGATGCTTCTTTTGTTCATAATTATTTGGACTCTAGGTGACTACAAGATTACAACGTGGATACTGTCATCAGAATTATGAACTTTAAATGGTAATAGTTTAGATCTATAAATTATTTGGAAGAATTTAACTGAAACGTGATATACTGAAATAACGTACACGTACTGTGTATTATAAATCACTGATTCGTCCTAAATCTATTACAAACATCTGGTTATAATTCTCGGTTAATATGTATATATATATATATCTTAATGATGCAAAAAAAAACGAAGTTGCTGTCTTTATTTTAGGTCTTTTACGCTCGACAGCTTGTAATGTATTTATCGGTCAACACTGCCCGGCCTTGTTTGTAGAACTTCTAAATATAAGACTTAGTAAGACTGGAGTACACACGCCTCGCCACGAGCGGGGTCCGTACTCACTACATCAAAATTGACATGTAGGCTGGGTCACTGTAGATAAACTAGTGAGACCACTCGACCGCCGTGGACTCAACAACGGATGTCATTAGTATAACTGAAACGCATACCCTTCTGTAGGCATCGAAGTTCGCCCCTCTTTGTCTCAATTAATGGGTGCCATTGGCGAAACAGGAATCGCTTACCCTTCTGAAGCATCGAAGTTCTTCACCCTCTTTGTCTCAACAACGGGTGCCACTAGCGAAGTAAGAACTGCTTACCATTCTGCATCATCGAAGTTCGTCACCCTCATTGTCTTAACAACAGGTGCCACTAGCGAATTAAGAACTGCTTATCATTCTGCACCATCGAAGTTCGTCACCCACTTTGTCTCAACAACGGGTGCCACTAGCAAATTAAGAACTGCTAACCATTCTGCATCATCGAAGTTCGTCACCCTCTTTGTCTCAGCAACGGGTGCCACTAGCGAATTAAGAACTGCTTACCATTCTGCATTATCGAAGTTCGTCCTCTTTGTCTCAACAATGGGTGCCACTAGCGAATTAAGAACTGCTCACCATTCTGCATCATCGAAGTTCGTCGCCCTCTTTGTCTCAACAACGGGTGCCACTAGCGAATTAAGAACTGCTTACCATTCTGCATCATCGAAATTCGTCACCCTCTTTGTCTTACCAACGGGTGCCACTAGCGAATTGAGAACTGCTTACCATTCTGTATTATCGAAGTTCATCACCCACTTTGTCTCAACAACGGGTGCCACTAGCGAATTAAGAACTGCTTACCATTCTGCATCATCGAAGTTCGTCACCCACTTTGTCTCAACAACGGGTGCCACTAGCGAATTAAGAACTGCTTACCATTCTGCACCATCGAAGTTTGTCACCCTCTTTGTCTTAACAACGGGTGCCACTAGAGAATTAAGAACTGCTTACCATTCTGCATCATCGAAGTTCGTCACCCTCTTTGTCTAACCAACTGGTGCCACTAGAGAATTAAGAACTGCTTACCATTCTGCATCATCGAAGTTCGTCATCCTCTTTGTCTAAACAACTGGTGCCACTAGCGAATTAAGAACTGCTTTCCATTCTGCATCATCGAAGTATGTCACTCTCAACGGGTGCCACTAGCGAATTAAGAACTGCTTACCATTCTTTACCATCGAAGTTCTCCATCCTCTTTGTCTAAACAACTGGTGCCTATAGTGAAACATGAATCGTTTACCATTCTGCATCATCGAAGTTCGTCACTCTAGCTCTTTGTCTCAACAACGGATGACACTAAAGAATTAAGAACTGTCACCTTCTTTGTCTAAACAACTGGTGCCTATAGTGAAACATGAATAGTTTACCATTCTGTACCATCGAAGTTCGTCACCTCTTTGTCTCAACAACGAGATAGGAAACAGGCAAATATATAGTTTGGCCTTATCAAGAATTGAGTTTTGAATATCGGTACATTTTCATAAACGTGACTGTTACATGTTCAAAAATTTAAAACAATATAGCCAGAAAAAATCTTACAAACTGCATGTCATATGTTGATTAAGGTGTAAATTACCCAGACAAATTATGTCGCGGGAAAACAGCTATATTGCATGTCATCCTTTACTAATTAAGGCGTGAATTAGATACGCAAAAAGTGCATAAATCTATCACAACCTTCATGTCGGCCGTTTCTTAAGGAGAAATTAAAAGCAAAAAAATGTTTCAGAAAACGAATTTAAAAAAAAAACTGCATGTCACCCGTTAATTATAGTTGAGTTAAATTCTAATTAACTTTGATCAATATTGTGTACTTGTCGTGTATGTAATTAAGCTGGTAACAAATGTAATTATAAAACATTGTTATCGGCTGTCAATTTAAATAATTATGTTATGACAGGTGAAACAATCTGTAAATAAAAATGAACTATACGCGATAGATCTAATTTTTCTTATCTATATAGGCTTATTTACATTTCAATTTTACTCAGATAATATGATATGTGAACGTGCATAGGAAATAGTCACTGCGCATGACAGAAACCCTGTTAAGCACGTTAAAGATAATAAATTGGGTTAGACTAATTCTTTAAAGAGATTATTACGAAGGTATTTAAAGATCTGTTGACATGAATCAGCAAAAAGGTGAAGTCCAATGAAAATGGGTTTTCATTCACAATATATATTCATTAAACCGTCCCCTCTTGTTAACGTATAATATAGGTATACAAGTCAGCTTATTTGATATAAAACCAATCTATAACTTAAAGAAATACAAATAGGTTTTTTTTTTATCTATTCGAGTATTTAGCAGAATAATATGCAGACAGAGATTGTTTAAGCATGCAACGGAAATAAGAAGCGGATTTCGTTTTCCTATACGAAAAGAGGTTCGTGTTGAAATAATTAATTTATAACTTTAACATTTGGAACGTGTAGTACTTATTATTTGGTTCATGTAAGATAGAATTGTTGATAAGTGGGATACTGGTTTGACATTTCATTGTTACTTCGGATACACATCATCTGGTAAAGCATTGCATATAAGATTTTACCACATGTTTCATGCTATTTGTCAGACTGCATGTTTTAGAAGAATAACGGATAGTACTCTGCTAAGATAAATGCAACTGCGATAATTCTGGGACAGAATCAAGAAGGCGATTACAAGACTTCTGGAATTAAACACCACAGCCTCAATATACGGTATGCCATAGACAGCAAATAGTGGAATGATAATGCATCGCTAAGATTCGAAGATAAACGTGCATTTCTTACAAAGAATATGTAGTGTGAAAGATAAAACGAAGCCTATTATCAGAAATCGATATTTTGACACATTTTAATATACTGGTAGATAAATCTTCAACAATGGCATTCGACAAAACACAAATTAAAAAGACAAAATCTTCAGTCACAGTTATTCATGTGGCGGGAATGGAGAAAGAGCAGACGGACATATCCAATGGATCGTCTGCAGACAGTGAAACTAAATTTCCACTGGATTCCAAAACGTCATTGAAACAGAAGGACTCTGCATTGACAGTTTTCTTGAAGTTACTGATAACTAGTATTTGTGGAATAATATTTGGATTTGCAATGGAAAAAGCAAGAGGTAGGTTTTCATATATTTGATATACCATCGTTTACGAGGGTCTGGAGGTAGGTGTCTTCATTTCTGTATTCTTTACTTTTTTAAGGCCATTTTTCTCTTTTTTTTTTTTTTTTTGCTTATTATTCTCTATTTGTTATATTTGAGCTCCTTAATATTTTGTATTTGTTCTTTTTTTCTCTATTTTATTAACACTATTAAGAACGTCTTTTATACAGTCTCATTCTTGGATACCGCAAAGAGGGTCCCTTATGCTGCATGCATAGCAGAAAAAGACATGCATTGTATTGTGATCTGATTGATTTTTTATATGTGATTAATAATAAAACAAGCGAATTTTAAGCAATTTTCAAAATTTGAAACTGTTGTAATTTAAGTTTACCTCTAGTTTTAATTTGCACTCTACTACTTTCAAAAGACGAATAGTTCAAATCAATTTGTCTTTATCTGTTCGCTGCCTTTTTCAAAATACAATTCTCTTTTGGAATGGACTATTGATTTATTTGTAAAACGATTGAAAACGGTTGAATATAAAGCTTCAATCTTGTAGGCAAAATCACCAATCATTTGAAAGAAACAGAAATATTTTAATAAGGATTGTAAACTTTGTAAACTTTATTTAAATCTTTGTAAGATAAGACAGGAAAAAATCATTTTTCTTCTACGGAAAATAAAATGTATCCAACAGTTCTTAAACAAATAATAACACTCCCAATAGACTACAATATCGGTAAGTACAAAACACAAATAATAACCCTCCCAATATTCTACAATATCGGCAAGTACAAAACACAAATAATAACCCTCCCAATATTCTACAATATCGGCAAGTACAAAACACAAATAATAACCCTCCCAATATACTACAATATCGGCAAGTACAAAACACAAATAATAACCCTCCCAATATACTACAATATCGGCAAGTACAAAACACAAATAATAACCCTCCCAATAGACTACAATATCGGTAAATACAAAACACAAATAATAACCCTCCCAATAGACTACAATATCGGTAAGTACAAAACACAAATAATAACCCTCCCAATATTCTACAATATCGGTAAATACAAAACACAAATAATAACACTCCCAATATTCTACAATATCGGTAAGTACAAAAATCAAAAAGGATTGAAAAATTAAGTTTGTGTATTAAAACAGGTGACCAGAGACTAATCTTAAATATCTAATCTTATAATTTCCATACACATTACTATATATTAGTAAGCTTTTAAAACTTCGGGCTATTTAAAATGGCTTAGGTTATTTAATTACAAACAAAAAATTACATCTATGCGAAAAAATGTTTTACAAATTCTCATGAAAAGACATCTGGGTAATAAGTCTTATAGGTATAGAATATTGTAACGTGATTTTTAAAAGAAATAAAACAAACAATTTACGGTAAACATGCATTGCACATGTTTTGTAATTTGAAAAAGAATTTGATAAGAGATTTAATGTATGGTAACTGTTTAGGTTTTACAGCGTCGAAATATATGGAAATTGGTTGTTATAAATTCCTTTGATTAGGTTCCTTCAAAAAAAGAATTGTCACCAAGCGGCTTCCATATAATCAACCTAAAGATAAAAGAAAATTTGACACTAAGCAACTTCCATAGCATGCATTTTTACCGTAGATAGAAATAAACACGAGAAAGCATTTAAACGTCTTGGACCTGTTTATGTATACAGTAAAATTGAATTTCAGAAACGTTACAAACGGTTTTATGGCGGATGATACATGCATAGCTGAGATAACTTATCCTGTCGACGTACCAGGTCTCTTTCCTCTGTGAGTTCATGCGGTCTCTCCCTCCCCTCTGTGAGTTTATGCGGTCTCTCCCCTCTGTGAGTTCATGCGGTCTCTTCCCTCTGTGAGTTCATGCGGTCTCTCCCCTCTGTGAGTTCATGCGGTCTCTCCCCTCTGTGAGTTCATGTGGTCTCTCCCCTCTGTGAGTTCATGCGACTCAATCAGTTCTTATTAACCTTGATTTGTATCTTCTTAATGGATTTATAAGATTTGAATATCAGTAAACTAATGCTGTATCTATAACATGGTAGAATGCTACAGTCCCGAAAATGAGTAAAACAGATTAAACTGAAAAATATGTTTCGGAGTTTAATGTGACGTCCATTTTCACTGAACTAGTACACATTTTGGTTAGGTAGCTGAAGCCCGCGTCCGAGTGCGGGGTTTTTCTCGCTGTGTTGAAGACCCATTCGTGGCCTTGTACTGTTTTCTGTTCTTTGGTCGGGTTGTTGTTTCTTTGACACATTCCCCGTTTCCATTCTCAATTCTATTATTGTTTTCAGTATGTGTTTCTTAGAAATCTGTTGATTGCAGATAATAAAAAGTAACAGCATGTTTACAACGTCCAGTGGCTAGTATTCGTGCATGTTCAAAACGATTACTTCTTAATTAACATATGCTGTTTTGTACCAAACCGACAAGTCAACGGGAATACCCCGACATATTAATCTGACTCCGAGCTGACCGATCTCTGCTGTTTCGTCCAAATGCCGAGGGCTCGAAAATACCAATTTGAAGGTAAAATTGGACCTAGTCGGAGGTAAAACCAATCACTCTCCCGCGCTCGAGGCGTTCATACACCACGATTTAAAACAAGAAGATCAACATGAGTTTTACATATGCAAATATCATAAATCAATTTGAAGTAAACATGTATTAAATTATCTTTAGATTGTTGTTGCATTTTGTTTAGTTTTGGATGTACGTTTAACTTTTAATATTTGCTCTGTAAATAGTTTATCATTTTTGTTAGATACCGCTAAAGTCAATTTGGAGAACGATCGATAAGCTGAGAACGGATTTTTCAACAGTTAAAATTAATCTTAACTAAATTGATAAAACTAACAAGTGTAATCTAAATGCGATAAAAAAAATAAGATAATCATAGACAATTCTCAAGGTAATTAAAGTACTGAAGTACTGAAGTAGTACACTTTTACAATTGAATATTTACTTACGTTTCACACTAAACGAATGTTGAATACCCGTATGTAGCCCTTGGAATTTCTTCTCTTGATTCCATGTGTTAAAAGGTAGCTGCCAAAATGACATATATACCCCCAATGTCTTTCCCTAACTCATTGTAATTTATGTCAATATTATCCAAGCAAATTAACATTTTAAAAAAGAAAAAAATACGCGCTTCCATGCCGGATATTTTTTAAGGTTCGATACCATTATAACAAACATGTGTTTGGTTGACCGAATGATACAGTTGCTTAATTGTTGTGGCAATATCTCCCTGTAAACATTTGATGTCATTGGTTGAGGCTCCTATCTACGCAGGCTGAAATGCGTACTCGATCTTGGTCTACCAGGTATTAGAAATTTACTCATGGTCGTCAGGATACCCCAGGTGTTCTGTGTTTCTCCGAAAAATAAAATGACGGTCATGAAATTACGCAAGAATGTAAAATTAAGAACGTAAAACACAGTTAAATACAAAATTTAGAAAATAAAGCTGAGTGCTGAGATCAACTTATTATTTACTAGTAAGTTTGTGGTATTTTGTAATTCTATAAACTGACGGAAGGACAGTTGGGATAATTAGCCCCACTTTTTTACTCTTTCACTGATGTTACGAGAATCAATTTCGCCAAAACATAAATGCTTCTGTGTTATCTTGTTTTCATAAATTATTGTATTTCTGTTGAACATATTTCCAAAAATATATATGATTATAATCTTCTTAACTATTTGACATTAAGTATTAGATGTAGGCTTCTCATATCTGAGGGGCGTTAGCCCCGAAGATATGAGACGACTACATCTGATTTACAAAGAAGTTATAAATAATTATTTTATCCTTACTCTTGTTCTAAAAAGAGCAATTAGTTTTGATACAACAGGAAAAGTGTCATTATCTCAAATTTTCCAGATGCAGTTAAAATTTCAGAAGATGTTTTGTGGTTATGGATTAGAAATCAAATCTTAATTGGGTCTTTTTTCTGTCATCAAATTGATAAAATATAGTAAGGAAAGCAAAGTAAAAAGAGTAAAACTATCAAGTATTTATAGTCTTAGAATTTATTGCGTCTCTTGATTGCTTTCAACTTTATGTATAAAATAAGCCTGTTTTTCAGTGGTAGTCGTTTGTTGGTGTGGTTCATAAGTGTTTCTCGTTTCTCGTATTTTATATAGGTTAGACCGTTGGTTTTTCTGTTTGAATTGTTTTACAATAGTCTTTTTGGGGCCCTTTATAGCTTGCTGCACGTCGTGAGCCAAGGCTCCGTGTTGAAGGCCGTACTTTGACCTATAATTGTTTACTTTTTACACATTGTGACTTGGATGGATAGTTGTCTCATTGGCACTCATACCACATCTTCTTATTTATAATCAATACATCTCCAAAAATCGTGGAGTATACATGTCAGGATAACTATAAAAAAGCATTGTACCTTTTCATGTGCTAATGATAATGTAATCTCGTATAAATCTCCATGTTACACGAGATTATATAGAAATCTTAATTATCCCTGTTATCAAATCCATTATTTATAAACATCGGCCTGAGAACTCCTTTGTGGGTATAGAGAACAAAGATGTATAAGTAGGGCAATTAACAACAAGTATACATTTTAACAATAAAATTATGAAATGTATTTAAACATATTTAGAACTCTTCTAAATTTAAATAATATATCGTCAATGGTAGTCCTTCAAGAAGCCTTCAGTCATAATTTATAAGTATATCCGTATATGGCATTCAAAATAACGCTATTTGTATTTAGTCATTAATTCATTATTTTTTCCAGTAGAATATTGGAAAAAAGAAAAGATGAAATATGCACACGTTGTTTTTATTTACAATTTTTCTCTGTCAATGATTTATCTCTTAAATGGGATTATTTCGATTGATAAAGAAAACGGCAGAACACTGAAGTGCACATTTGGTGTATTTTTGAAAGGAGGAAAAGACAGATGTGTTACAAAACTGATGCTAGAAAAGTAAAACGTATATCTATGGGTGGATCCTCCTGAATATTGAGTCGTGAGCCTTTGTGCCGTGTTTTAACACTGACTCTTACTTTGAGATGAAGAACAGCAATTAAAAGCGTTGTTCCCTTGCTCAGACCTTAGTTGATGGTGTTTTTGCTCAATGTTGCACGACACCAATTCTAGTCAATCGAATGAGGATGCCAAGGGGGTCGTCTTGAATAATGAACCGTGAACCTAGGTCCGTGTTGAATCTCTAATTGTGACTTTGAGACGAAGAATAGCAATATAATACGAGTGCTTTTGATTTGTTAGTGCAGTGTAGGGATTTTGTATCACGAATTTAAGCGACGAGTGCACACATACTCTCTATTTTCATCATATATACTTTTTGTATTATTAATTGGGACTTAAACTTTTTACCCATATTTGGCCCCTAGAGACATCAGTACACTAAGAAATATCTTAACGAAGAATAGGTTATAACAAATGGAAGACATTATTCTCAATATTTTAATTTTCCTCTCATTAGTGCTAAATGACATCACGAACTAGAAATATTTCGATCTTTAGAATTATAGAAAGACATTATATTCTGCCCTTAATAATAAAAAAAAACCCCGTCTATTTCAAAGTCATTCTTTATAAACTTATTTATTCATTTTACGGAAAGTGACAAGCTATCATTTTCTGTACATATTAATTTCTTTCATATAAATATAATTTAAACACATTTACTTTGCTATTTGAATAGGCATTGTACACAGAGAACCTATTTAATATTTGTTTATTTTTTAACTTTTATTCAACTTGTTTGAAGAAAACAATTATTTTTTTTAATGTTCATATGGTGTTTCAAACATTTAATTTTATTCCCTTCAGAAAACAAAATATATAGGTAATGGACACACCTTAAAACAGCAATACTGTTATATCTGGACAAACACGCGAACAAACTCTTCACAACACACAAGCAAACTCTTCACAACACACAAGCAAGCACTAGTAATCATTATGTAATCAAATTTTGCAGACAAAACGCTGAGGGAATTTTTGGTCAGATGTATCGCTTAACAATTTTCTTAAGAAGTATGAATTAAAGGAGATGTGGTGTTTATGTCAATGAAAACTAACGAAATTAATTACCATACGACATGTAGACTTCAACAATAGACATGTGTCTTTTCAATACGTCAATCGTCCCGAGGCCTTTAAAGTTGTGATTGAATTAACAGAAATTATCAAAGATTTACCCTCAACACCCTATACAAATAACAATTTTTACAGATCTACCCTCTACACCATATACAAATAACAATTGTTACAGATCTACCCTCTACACCATATATAAATAACAATTGTTACAGATCTACCCACTACACCATATACAAATAACAACTGTTACAGATCTACCCTCTACACCATATACAAATAACAATTGTTACAGATCTACCCTCTACACCATATATAAATAACAATTGTTACAGATCTACCCACTACACCATATACAAATAACAATTGTTACAGATCTACCCTCTACACCATATATAAATAACAATTGTTACAGATCTACCCACTACACCATATACAAATAACAATTGTTACAGATCTACCCTCTACACCATATACAAATAACAATTGTTACAATAAACATTAAGACATAACATAATAAGATGATGATGAGGTTCCTGATTTTGGACAGAGATATGAATATGTAAACTAGGCTAATTTATTGTGTTCTCAACCCCCTTTTATTTTTTTGAACAATTACACATGATGAAAACGCATATTCCTTGAAGAAGAATTTAGCTCATTTTTCAGTCAATAAAACTTAATTATTCGGTTAACGGGTTTAAAAAACACACATGCACTACAAGTGGGCGGAGAATAATGGTTGAACGACATTCGATTTTAAAGATAATATAGAAACAATAAGGAATCGATTTTGACATTTAAGCAATTCTGTAATTCTTTTTCATAAATAATTCAGAATCCATAACCAATCGATTTTGACATTTAAAAATCTTTGATAATAATTAATGACTTTTTCAGTAATGTAGGAATATTGAACTTCTCTATGCAAATAAACTTTTAAATAAAACATAAAGTTATAGACGAGAACCACGAACAGTCCTGGGGTGATCTCATGTGCTCCTGGAAGGAATGCAAGACCTTCTCAGTTCGTACCATCCATTCGGAAGAAATCTTGTAATAAGTTATACATGTATAACCAGATAACCAGAATCGCCCACCTTATTGGACAGTACAACAGACACACCAACTAGCATCAATCGACTCCTTCGAAAAGTAAAACAGACGTAAAAACAAATAGTCCTGAAAGCCTGAACCGGCACACAGCGTGGTGGGGTTTACCAAGTTAAAAGTGCTCTCTTTGTCTATATAAACTTTATAACGTAAAAAAAAAAACACCCCATAAAAAACTGCATTGTTCAGCTACCAACAGGATGACCTCTAACATGAACACTAAAATAAACCATTTGTATTTCTCTATACGAAGCTAGCGAAGGTAGTTACAGCTGATTATAGAAAACTGCCGCTCATGTATGCTAAAACTCAGATAAAAGACTACTAACATGTTGAAAGAAGTTGGCTGACAAGACGAACGGAACTTACAAATTGTCATATGTAACAAATACATTTGTACTTCTCAAACAATCGACAAAGTCTATACTTTTTATCTTATATTTCCGCAGACTATTAATTCAAGATCAAAACATTTGAATGTCACTTATGAGCAGTCCAGTGGCAAATAGTTCATGCATATCGATTAGAATATGCATACAATATTTTCGGTTTCACGTTAAGTAAACAATAATTAACCAATCACGACAAGAAATGACTTTCCCTTCTTGTGAAGATGCCACCCTTATCAATGGGATTGTTGTATTGCTTAATAATTTCCATTTTTTCAAAGTTTTGTAGACCTTTGTATACCATTTTATTTGTTCTATTGTCTAGATTGTTGACTGTCCTATTGTCTAGATTGTTGACTGTTCTATTGTCTAGATTGTTGACTGTTCTATTGTCTAGATTGTTGACTGTCCTATTGTCTAGATTGTTGACTGTCCTATTGTCTAGATTGTTGACTGTTCTATTGTCTAGATTGTTGACTGTCCTATTGTCTAGATTGTTGACTGTCCTATTGTCTAGATTGTTGACTGTTCTATTGTCTAGATTGTTGACTGTCCTATTGTCTAGATTGTTGACTGTTCTATTGTCTAGATTGTTGACTGTCCTATTGTCTAGATTGTTGACTGTCCTATTGTCTAGATTGTTGACTGTCCTATTGTCTAGATTGTTGACTGTCCTATTGTCTAGATTGTTGACTGTCCTATTGTCTAGATTGTTGACTGTTCTATTGTCTAGATTGTTGACTGTTCTATTGTCTAGATTGTTGACTGTTCTTTTTTAGATTTGCGTTTTCTTAGATACATAGACCTTCGGTAGTTTATAATTTTTTTGACTGACATGTTAATATCTACGACAATTGAATGTTATGATAAGTGAAATATTACGATAAGAAATATCTAAATTGTACTTCAGTCCATTATTTTCATGTTTGATCAAATGCACGTTCCCTTTATTAAAGTGACAAAGTAATTGTCGGCTTATTTGAATTTTAGGGACATAATTAACGTGTTAACGTTTACAAAGGATATTTATTATATCGTATTGATATTGACAGAATACTATTTCTAAAATAAATTCTAAATTCTAAATAATTTCTTCAAAATAAAACTGATCCGCCAAAAAAATGACAGATCACTTTGAAATAAAAAAAATAATACGTCGGAATTTAAAAGAACTAACCACTATGCATTACTGGTGGTAATATACAATCTAGTTCTATAATCTATAAATCATGTTTTTCATTTTAAATCGAGTACAATATTTAAGTTGAAAATCATATGAGTATTTAATAATTTGGTAGTGAAAAGTAAAATTACAAAAATACCGAGCTCCAAGGAAAATTCAAAACGAAAAGTCCCTTATCAAAAGGCAAAATCAAAAGCTCAAACACATAAAACAAATGGAAAACAACTGTCATATTCTTGACTTGGTACAGGCATTTCCGTATTAGAAAGTGGTGGATTAAACCTGGTTTTATAACTAGCTAAACCTCTCACTTGTATGACATTGAATTCCATTATATAGACAACAATGTGCGAGCAAAACAAACAGAATTATATGATAAAGGCAATGAAACTTTTCACGCACATTTTTTAAATAAGTGTTTTTTTTTCAATTCTCTGCATTTTAATCAATTATTCAAGTGATTGTCAAGTCGCTGTAATTATACAACTCGTTTAAAATACAATTGATTATGTGTGATAAAAGGTCAAATGTACTCTTCATCTCAAAATGAGTCGACTATTTCAGAACTTCTCTTTCTGGAATAAATTGCAATGTGTTCGATTGAAGACTATGGTCTACAATCAGATGAATAAACGAACTTTCAAAGGAATGTTTACACGCTATCTGTTATCAGACCACAGAGCCATGCCTCATGTTCCTTGTATTACCATCAACTGATCATTTGTGTCTTTTATTCCATTTGTTTTTATTTTATCTTTAAACATTGATTTCGCCAAAAGTTCAAAGTAAGACAAATTTATTTGCGAAAGAAACCATACATTATGTCACGAAACAGTTGAATAATATTAAAAAAAATATATATTTAAAATCCCGTAACGTAATCTTTGCGAGTTATATTACATAACTTTCAATCAAATCTTTAGACACGTACTAGAATCCTATGTAGTAATTAGTCATATGAGTATATTTACGTTCGATTTCAACTGTCAAATAATTGTTAAGGGATAAGTATTTTATGTGTTTCAAATCCGAGGTCTATTTAATAAAATAACTTTATTGAAATATCTTTTCTTACATGCATATCCTTATAACTTGATAAATTTTACAAGTGTTACGTAATTTTTACACATTGTGTCTAATATTGTATCATGTAATTTTACATGTTTCATTTTGCAAAAAAATAGAAAAATTAAAAAAAGTGTTGCATACCGCTTTTATGAAGTTTTGTTCATTAAGCAGTTTATTTGATTATATATTCTGTTTGATTAAACATAGATGTGATTGGAGGTCCGTTAGAGAGCTGATGGAGGAAAATAACCACTCGAATTCACCGCATTTGAAGGGATTTATTTCGCAATCATAGGTTTTCTGTGTTGTGTTTACGAACTGTTTACGGTGTGTGTCGGTCTCCAACTTATAAACTTTGATTAACCCCATTGCCATATTCTCCCATTTTTATAGCATTTATCAAATCTCTTAAGATACAAATTTACTTTTCTGGACAATTAAAATTTCGATAAATTTCATTCGAAATTTCAAAACTACTGTAACATTTTTCATCTTTGTTTTAAATTAAATTCTGTGGCATATAAAATTCGGAAAGCTTTAAATAGGGCCACATCAACCTATTGATACCTGCATTGTACATACAGACGTGTTGGGGGTATATTTTTCAACTGTATTTTTTGTTGTTGTTAATTTTTGTTTTGGAGCCTCAGAAAATTAGAAATTGAAACAGTATTTTGTACAAAAAAAAAAAAAAAAAAGTCAATAAATAAAAATGAAAAATGCAATGTCACAACTACGCTTTAATTTATAACTTAAATTAAATTAGTTACGTACACATAAAAATTCTAAAATACAAATATGTGCGGTAAAAAGTGGAGGCGGCGAATTAATTGGAATTATTGAGGACTTTTAAACAGATCAACTGAAATAATATCAATAGATATATTAATGCGGGGAGGGGTGTAATATCTATATCAAATCATACCGTAGAAAGAAGTAGGACCAATTTTCAATGTGTATTTTTTACAAGACAGCTGATTTCCAAAAGTCTTTCAATCTTTAATTTTAAAAACTGCATTCAGATTAATGTGTGTACTTCTTACAATATTGTTGATTATTTGCAAAGAAAAGACACCTTATAAATTTATATATGTTGACTATTTATCCAAAAAAGTTTACCAAATCTTAAATTATGTTGGAAGTAAATGTATATATAGTTAATCTCTTTCAATATAATTTTGGTTAGAAATGTCCTCCTATGTAAATTTCAGCTGGATATGATTTCTATTTTATATAAATATGTAAAATTGTTTTAAATTGTTAATAAATTATATAACTTTTAATATACCAGTTCCAATAAGATTTTGACTACTTTTAGGCTTGACTCTATGAAACATACACTGGAAATTGGACCTGCCTCTTAAAACAATACAATAATTGTAGATTCGTAAGATCGGTTTTAATGTTTTTGTTGACCATTTGCTGTCGCTGTAACATATTTTGTTCTGATAACGTTTCGAAGACTTGCATATGAAGTTTCAATATTTTTTTATCATGCAAATCAGAATATCTCTTTTATTTTTTCATTGTTGTATCGTAAGTATAAAATTAATTCCATTCTCCGTGAACGTGAGATGGTGGTTGATAATCTAAATCCACAAAAAGTCAGATTCCTTTTTCAAGTTGAAAGTCCTCTGAAGGTGATTTATATCTATATAACGATTTTAATTTTAATCTCTTTTTGTAAGTGTTCGCTAGAATGACTTTATAATAATCTTAGGGTTTGTAATATGTCTTTACAATAAATATTGTAATTATTTTAAACACGTGTAATCCGTTTATTTTGCCGAATTAAACAACACGAAACATTCAGTAAATACCGCAGGAATAATGAAAAATAAATTGTTATCGAAAACATGACCGATTCCTATATTTCAGATGAACTTGGCATATTCGCAAAACTAAAGATATCTAACATTTATGAATATCTTTGTGTTAATTGGATTTAACGATTTATTCCAGTCTGTTTTTAAGTTTAATTGATTGTAACATCCACTAACAAGATTAGAGTTTATATATATCTATATATCTTTATACGTAAAGCAAAATACAATGGTATAGAGACTTATACATATAAATTAACATACATAGCTACATGTAACAAGATTAGTGTACAAAGTTATAAATTTAATTTCCATAAACATATTTATTATGTGATCAACTAAAATAAGAAAAAAAACATTAGTTGATAAAAAAAAGTAGATAAAAGATTTAAACACCGCGCAAATATTCTTCAGTCTTTGGTGATTCTCCTTGACATAGAAACTGCAAATAACAGTTTTGAAGTCTGCAGTTAGGTCCTTTGAATTATGAATCGAATCCTACACCCCACACGTGTAACGCTAGCCGTTGACGTTACCGCCTGACTAACGAGCAAGCAAAGATCAATTCATTCGTATTTGCCAAACATCCAGTCACAATAATTCATGCTCATTAAAGACGAAAAACAAATAGGAGGAAAGGGATTTAATGTCTTCATTCTGACAGGACGTGGCTGCGTATTTATAATACATCGACATGGTCAAACGGACCCAGAAAACATTGTTGTTTAAAATACAGACATCATGCCACTCTCCTTATAGGAGGAAAGGGATTGACTATCTTGTTTCTGACAGGACGTGGCTGCGTATTTATACATCCCACACAGTCCCTCTTACTGCGGGATTGAAGACGTCGAGGTGTGACCATATTTTCTATACCCTAGTCAACCCTTGGGGTTTGTAATGAAATGTATTAAAACAATTATTATGATTTCATAAGCCTGGTATCTTTGGTAACTTTTTTATATATCAACAAATTTTGGAACTGATTCGATTTCCCATTGTTATAAGTCCTTTTTAAATATGCCAATTCATGTTCCTACTTCCTATAAACATTTTATTTACAGGTTACAAATTGACCCTCTTTCATCTAGATATACTCATTCAAGGATAAATAGTTTCATTAAAATCGTATAAAATTATACAATTATAAGATTTCAATCTGTGGTTAAAACAGGTGCGGCTTTGTTAGAATTAAGTCAAAATTTAAACTTTTCATTTAACCCATTTTGTTTGCTCCAAGGTGCCTGTCAGAAAATGTAATTGTTTAAATACCAACAATCTTTTATTTTATTACTAATAAATGTCATTTTTATTAAATTACTGGCTGTTGAAACTTGATGAAGTTAATTTTTGAAAAAATGCCATGAATGAAAATGTTTATGATGAGTCGGCAAAATAGTACAAACTAACCAGATATTTTTAATGTTTCACTGTAAATTTGTTACAAAAAAATCAGTGGACCTTTTTAAAATTTGTGACGTGGCCTCGGTGGCCCAGTAGTCTAACAGTCTAAGTAATATATCTACTGTACCACTAGCATGTCAACACGGAGGTTGTGAGTTCGAACCCCGCACGTTCGACATCTTAATTGACAAGGATTGCCAGTTTCCCTGCCGAAGTTCGGTGGTTCTCTCCGAGCACTCTGTCGTCCTCCATCAATGAAAAACTGGCCGCCATGAAATAGCCAATAGTGCTGAAATTGGCGTTAAATACAAGAAATTAGTGAACCATTTTAAGATTTGTTACACACTGATACGTTGATAAAGTATAAAACTATTATTTTTTTAAATGTTAACCTACTCCACAAAAATATGAAATAAAAAAAAAATATTTTAAATGAAAATATAACCATTAACTGGTAAATTTAATTTTGAAAATTGTTTCTGGGGCGGTTTTTTTTAGGGTTTTCCTCAAAAATATTAATTAAAAGCAAACAGGAAATTTCTGCCACTTTAATTTTCATGACGAATATAAAAATAGTTCACTCTAAATTGTTTGTTATGAAAGAGAAAGGGGAGATGATTAATAAGGGACAATCAAAAACCATATGTCAAAGAAATAAGACAAATCACAATGTTAAAGAAAAGGGGAAAAGGTCCACAAATAACTATACACAGAAAACTTAAGAATGCAATAGATCCCCACAAAACTGGGGACGAACTTATTGTGCTAGATCACATTTAGATCACATTAAACCAATCAAAAACATAGGCGCAAACATTTTACGAACATGCTATTCAAAATTAAGAGTATGATTTATCCTGATTGGTCGTTGTTTCCACCAAGTAATTATTATTATAAGGCACCTTGTGGGCTCTTCCATACACCAATTGCAAAATGATATACTTTCCTTTGCCATTAATGAACCAAGAGAGCGGTGTCGAGACATGTATTTTTCAGGGCAGAATTAATAGGCGAAGGAGACCAGTAAAAATTGGGTAAGAAAAAAAAAAAAAAAAAAAAACGATGACGATTATACTAAATGCTTCATTTTTGTACAAAACTATGTTTCGATCAACGTTTTACCCCCTTCCTCCACCCCCCCCTTTTCCAAAAGGAAAATTACAAAAAATAATCAATTCATAAGTGAAAATATGTGTCAAAGTCCGGTCAAACATTGACGCTGATGAAGGATTTTTCCATTTTGTACGATGTAGTTGTATATGGTGAACAAACACCTGGAGTGTGATTGTGCGGTAGGGTTAATAACAATTCCTGTGCGGTAATTTACGAGTGTTGTTGTCTTTAATATTGTTTATTTTGTACAAGATATACAAATCTGAATGTGGTATACAGAAGAGAGAATAATTTGAAAACAAAAATTAAAGAATTAATAAAAAAAAAAAATGCAAATACAAAGACGACCTCCAAGACCCTCAAATATAAGTCTACCTTAGGACAGACACACGACTGACACACACTGGATAATCCTAAATGATAGTTAAGTACTTTTTCATTTAAAACTTTTGTCCCGAACTTGTTAGAACTCTACGTCTGCATTATGATTCGTAATAGTGATGGTTATTTAAGGCGTGTAATTTACTGTCCTACGTGTATAACTATTATTTTTGTGTAAATGTAGACAGGTTTCAGGTTAAAGATGATTGCTTAATTCTTCAATGACAAATATGTCACGCGTATTAAGGCATCAACTTTAAAGTGTCCACCTTTACCGGACGTGACTGCGTATTTATGCATTCCGCACTACCATACGACCGTCTCTCGATAGCAGGGATTTTACTGGCTAACGGGAGAATTATACCCTATCGTTTCGTAGTTGCTCATTTAATGGTTTAGGCTGGTTTGTGTGAACTATTTATTTGGGCATTGAACATTTCTTAAACTGTGGATATGGTTCTCCATTGCAGTGTTAATTTGTTTCATCGACAAAGAGACAGTAATCGCTAAGGGAAAATCATCACTTTGAAACATATTGTATTGTTCATGTGCATGCCTGACCCAAGTCAGACCCAACTATATTTTTTGTTTTTGTTTTTATCGTTGTTGGATTGCTATTTGAATGACGTTTACCCCACATCTTTTTCGTTTACACTGTAGTTCATCGTTCAAGCCTGACAACTGCCAAAGTCGTTCATGGACGAAGAGAGACATTGACATAATATATACATGTAAGGATTAATTGGGGTGGGTGGGTTTTGGGGGAAAATAAGGGGGTATCAGAATTGTTTCTGCAAGAATACAGATCAAAATCGGGTAAAACATAACGAATAGAGAACAATAGGATATTAAATATAAAGAATAGAGAATATTGGACCAGCAAAATATAAAATATTGGGGGAAAATACAGAATTTGCGACTACCCGGCATCCAGCCCCTCATGTGAACGTAACATGTCGAAAAACTCAAACTGTGACATTGACAATAAGAAACTGAATCATATAATCATTCATTTTTACAGTCCTTCATTTGTAACAATACTTTCGCTATAGATTTCATTTGACTGGTGTATATTTAAAAGAAAAAACGGTGTATCTATGAAATATTTATTTGAATATGATGTTTTATTGATATTGATATTTGATATCAGCTTTCTAAATGTCAGCCATGAAAAATTCATAGTTAAACCCATATCAGAATTAAGAATTGATGATATTTTTCACATAATTTTACATGTATAAGTATGGAGCACTGTTGCTTTGCATGTATAAGTACGGAGTTCTGTTGTTTTGCATATATAAGTACGGAGCCCTGTTGTTCTGCATATATAAGTACGGAGCCCTGTTGTTCTGCATGTATAAGTACGGAGCCATGTTGTTCTGCATGTATAAGTACGGAGCCATGTTGTTTTGCATGTATAAGTACGGAGTCCTGTTTGTTTTGCATATATAAGTACGGAGCCTTGTTGTTTTGTATGTATAAGTACGGAACCCTGTTGGTATCGCACAGATAAAAAGTTGTGGTTTTTAAAGTCAGCGTGGAGATGTAAAGTCTAGGACTGAAGATTTAAAGTCCATTATAGCGCGATTGAAAACATAAATTTAGGGTTCAATTGATAATTTACATACAAAGCAGGATCTGCTTACCTTTCAGAAGAACATGTCTTCAGTTTAATGTACCTTTCAGAAGAACATGTCTTCAGTTTAATGTACCTTTCAGAAGAACATGTCTTCAGTTCAATGTACCTTTCAGAAGAACATGTCTTCAGTTTAATGTACCTTTCACAAGAACATGTCTTCAGTTCAATGTACCTTTCAGAAGAACATGTCGTCAGTTCAATGTACCTTTCAGAAGAACATGTCTTCAGTTTAATGTACCTTTCAGAAGAACATGTCTTCAGTTTAATGTACCTTTCAGAAGAACATGTCTTCAGTTTAATGTATTGTGTTTTGTGGACTGTTACTAGTCTTTTTTCTAGTTTTTGTTTTTGCCATGGCTTTATCGGTTTCTCTTCGACTTATGAAATTTTAATGTTCCTTTAGTATATTCTTCCTCTATTGTAGAGGATCTACAGTGAAGGATATAAGGCATTTATCAACAAACACATAACGCATTATATTATAGTTGGTGTACAAAAAAAGGAGACAATTTTCTAATTTGTTATGTTTTGTTTTTTTAGTTTTCGAACCAATAGCAATAAGACAACAGATGGTGTTTGAGATGTTCATTATGCTGAAGACATTCTTAGCGGCAGTGGCAGCAGGTACGTTGAAATATATTTTAACGGTACCATCTTACTGCACCAGATGCGCTTTTCGATAACAAATGCATCTGCAGTGATGCTTCAAAGTCGAAAAACTTGTTAAAAAAATGAAGAACTAATAAACAAAAAAGGACAAAAAGTATAGCCAAATAATGGAAAAAAAAATTAAAACAAAATCGAGAAATAAGCGACTAGTTGAGATACAATCAAATCAAAATATCAGCATAACAAGACAAAATCATTAACAAAACGGAAAAAAGACTTGAAACGTGAAATAGAAAATCTCGTTTGTATATGTCCAATTTTAGGCGGAAATCTAAAAAAAAAAAAAAAAAAAAACTACACAAACACCAGGCGACTCAGTTTTATTTTCGACTTATGAGTTTGAATGTCCCTTAGGTATCCTTCGCCTCTCTTGAACGATACCAGGTGAATTATTTTTATCCTTAAAGGTGCATGGTACGAATCTTCATTTTTTTAACTTGCTTTTTTTGTTAACATATAAATTGGAACTATTTTGGTTTTTTTTCAGGGCAGTTGTGTTTTGTGATATTGTCTATAATTCCCCCAGTCAAGGAGAAGTTTGTACATGCTTTAGAGGAATATACAAGTTGTTTTTCACAAAAGACTCTCTTTACATCAGCACTTGGAGCTTTCATTTTAGGAATCGGCATGGCATTGTGCGGAGCTGTAAGTTTTATACCGATTTGATTTTGGTTTTAACATAAGTTGTTTTGCTTTGCTAGTTAAGCAATTTGTCTGATTCTAGACCGCACAAAATGGGCCGCAGAATCGAAACTATATACATGGGCTGCAGCCCATTGTAGCCCATGTAAATAAACTCATCATAGATACCCGGATTAAAATGTTGTACGCCAGATGCGTTTTTCGTCTACAAAAGACTCATCAGTGTCGCTCGAATCAAAGAGTAAAAAGGCCAAATAAAGTACGAAGTTGAAAAGAAGAGAGGACCCAAAATTCCGAAAGAGTTTGCCAAATCTTTTCCTGGGATAGTTTATCCTTAGTATTTCGAAAAATTTGTAATTATAAATAAGAAGATGTGTTAATTTATAATTATGACCATATCAATGATAATTCAAGTCAACACTTTTACTTGGCTGGTGATAAAGCATGATAAGTTGAAAGTACAAAATGTATTATAATAGCGTTTTACCCGTTTTTATTGAAAAATAACTACTAGTATTTATATCAAAAGTTTTTAGCTTAACAAAATCCGAACTGTAATTGAAAGATCAGAAAAAAATAATAATTACATACATTGCGCACAGATGAATTTGCTCTTCCGGCTGCTCTTTATTGATAATGGAACGACGCGCGTGACATTTGCAATTTGCTCATCAATGGAGGTAGAATCAAAAGTTGGAAGGCCAACTCTATTACGAAGCTGAAGAGCATTGGAAACTTTAAGGGGGTGAATAGATCTAAAAATCAATATGCTCTGAAAAATGCTGGACATGATCTGTATGCTTATCATAAAAAGCCTTCAAAATGTAAAAACGATTGGTCAATTTCCAAAGATTATCTGTCGGTTTGATTTTAGATTAAATGAAAATAGACTATGTGGTGAGTTTCTATTAACACTCAGTATAATGATTTAAGAAATGAATAATGATATATCTTGTTTAGTGTATTCAAAGTTTAAAACACAAGATAAAAGAGAACTGTCACAGGTAAAGCTGTGCTTCATAAATTGTCTACGCAACTCAAACTGTAGAATCAGATATTCACTATGAGTTTTTTTTCTTGCAGTGCCCTGCTATGGTTTTAATACAGATAGGTACATGGGTACCGAACGCAAGTAAGTATATTATCAATAAAAAGTTTGAATTAAGGACAATTACAATATTCTCACTTAACAGTTGCTTCATGAAGTACCATGCTTCATTGCAAAAACAAAGACTACAAAACCTCATAAATCACGCCTATTAAATAGAACTTAAGAATAAAATAATTCCATTAAACAACAGATCAAAGAAAATACTTTATTTTCCGGTTGATTTACATTTTAATGGTATGCTTTTGGAATTATTTAATTTAACTTGAAGCAGAAATGTTTGAATAATATATATAATGTCTTTTTGATTTCAAAGAGAAGCAACGAAGAAAACAAGACAGGTTACGTAACTAAAATAGCCATTTTTCTTTGATATGGTTATTATACCATATGTAAAATGTGTGGTGAAATAATTAAAAAAAGAAATGAAGCAATTGTTTGCACCTGTCCTAAGTCAGGAATCTGATGTTCAGTAGTTGTCGTTTGTTGATGTGGTTCATAAGTGTTTCTCGTTTCTCGTTTTTTATATAGATTAGACCGTTGGTTTTCCCGTTTGAATGGTTTTACACTAGTAATTTTGGGGGCCCTTTATAGCTTGCTGTTCGGTGTGAGCCAAGGCTCCGTGTTGAAGACCGTACTTTGACCTATAATGGTTTACTTTTATAAATTTTGACTTGGATGGAGAGTTGTCTCATTGGCACTCATACTACATCTTCTTATATCTATATGTTTAGATATGGAATTTCGACATCAGTTACAAATGCAATCACTGTCGGGCAGTGATTTAAAAGCTAAATACTGGTAGAATATATAAATATGGGACATGCTCAGTATACGCAACCAGCATCCCAAGGACCGATTTTATGGAGAATACCTAAAAGGCAAGTCCTAACCACCCTCTCTCAACCCCCAGTCTAAAAATGTGTGAATAATTCAGCAGAATCTATCAAAGATCTGCCATAGGCATAATATGAATGCCATTCACTCCAATAGCTCCAAATAACAAAAACCAATAAGACACAATACAACCACTGTCGAAGATCCCGACTTCTTCCGGCAAAAGGGTCGCATTCTGTCGTTTATTTCGTGACCAATCAGAAAACTCTGCAAGAGTCTTATTGATAGACCAACTTCAACTTTCACTGATATTAAACATTCATTTCATGGTGTCACTCAAAATAGTACTGTACATTACCACCAATATTGACATGAAAAAACGTAACATAAGCTAGCTAACAGGAAATGATGAGTGTAATGTCGTTATTTCAAGCTCCACTCGATTTTGTGATTTGTGTTGCTCCTTCGAGTTTATATTTGGTCTGTAAACCGTGGCTTCAAGTTGACAAATATGTATGTAACAATTTAATATATGGTTTGCCTTTTTTTAATAAAATTTGTATTATTTTTTTTATCTTTTTACAGTATTTACACTAATAGGTTGCTTACTTGGAGCCTTGATCTACGGAATGATCGCCCCTTTTGTAGAAAGATTAACGAGACCCAAGAACCCAGTGGAAAAACACAGGTATTTATATATAACTTTTTAATTCAAATGTTTTAATTGGAGTTTGTACTCTTGGTTAGATGTATTTTTCTTTCAAATATACATATCTAGCTGATAAGTCGAGCATTTTTTGAAACATGGTTTTTGTTTTATTATATAAAATTATGAACATGATTCTTTTAAAAAAGAGGTAGAAAATACCAAAGGGACTTTCAAAAGTCATAAATCGAAGAAAAACTGACAACGCCATGGCAAAAAAAAACAATGAAAACTAAGAAAAGACGGAGAAGTCCATAAAACACTACACAGCATTCTGAAGAATGAAAAACACGAACTCCATCAAAAATCGACCGGGTTTAAATCAGATGCTTATAATTGTATTATATTTTTGTCTTTCCACTGGTCTGAATGGTAAGTAATTCTCATAAAGCTATAATTAAGATCTAATTCAATTTTGGATTTATAGGATTGACGTTTGTGTCTATAAATATCTGGTATCTATCAAGGTGTTTTCAATTGTTACATACTATGTCACTTCCGTCTGTATTTATGGTCTCATTTAGATTATTTTATTTTTCAGTGTTCCAGCGACGTTTAAGATACCATTTTTTGCACTGGCATTACCAATGAGTATTTTATTAGGAATAGTAGTTTTTATAATAGAATGGTTCTGGCCCTGGACCAAAGATACAGACCTTATTCATGTAAGTATTTTGGCTTATTGGTAGCCGACTGAAAACAAGGACGTTTGGAACCGATAACAAACACAAGGACTCTTGGTTCTATAAACCATTCGTTTGTTTGTATACACCACCTCTCTTTCGAATTTTATGGATGGAATATTCAATTTGAAAAAAAAACAAGAATTCTTCATCTCAAGAGGTCTTCTAACATATAAAAAAAATCCGAATTCGTTTCGTACACTAACTGTTTAGTCAAACAGCAGATTTATTCATTATTGAAGAGAGACTGGAATTGAGAAGTGTACAGAATTCTGTATGAAATAATCAGGGGAAATAACTCATCAATTTCTTACTTATTTATTATCATTGTGGCGATAGAAATATTTTTGAGTAAATACTAGTAGATGAATAAATTTAAGTACAAAATACATATGAAATTAACGAATACCGGAAATATCCTTATATTCTCAATGTCGAAAGAAAATATATCATACTAAGATATCAATGGATATTTGATTTCGTTTAAGGTCAAATATCTCATTTAGATCTTATTTTCCTATGATCGTCGATGTTGATTTTCATGTTTGACGAAATTTGATAAACGGTTTACATATCCTCTTGTTTGGACAGACATTTAATGTAAATTTCGAATACTGTAGGTATATCAAATTTTACCGAAAACCGATAATCCCAACAAGATACTTTTAGGTATTTAAAAATCCCAATTACAGAAGAGGATTTTATTGCAACTCTATTTTGAATTAATCTCCGAAACAGTGGGTTACTCAAAATTGCATGAGCGCTCTAGCTGTGCAACAAATCCTGACGAAGAAAAAGATAGGCATTCAGTTCCAACTATGTTCCTATAATTTTGTAATTTTATTAAAACTAGGATGCAATACCATCATGAAAAGTTGACACTGAACATCTTTGGCTGTATCGGTCAGGTATTTTAGGTTATTGACCCTCTTAAAACGTTTAATGTACTTGTTGTCCAGTGAAACTGATTCTTGTGTTTTGTTCGATGGGATCGTTACTAATTGTTTAAATTTTTAGATTGACAAAATATCATTAAAAGATGTAATTTTACTGAAACTTTTAATTTTAGAAGGAGTACTAGTTAAGATGTTAATATAGGGGTGAAAACAAAGGCTATATAGATATAAGAGGATGTGGTATGAGTGCCAATGAGACAATTCTCCATCCAAGTCAAAATTTAAACCATTATAGGTCAAAGTACGGTCTTCAACACGGAGCCTTGGCTCACACCGAACAGTAAGCTATAAACGGCCCCCAAAATTACTATTGTAAAACCATTCAAACGGGAAAACCAACGGTCTAATCTATATAAAAAACGAGAAACACTTATGAACCACATCAACAAACGACAACTACTGAACATCAGATTCCTTACTTAAACGTTTTAATGGTACCAAACCTTCACCCTTTTTCTGAAACAATAGTGTAACATCACAACATAGATAGACACACTATAAAATATCAACTGAAATAGCTTAGCTCAATCAAAGGACATATTAACACCAGTGAACATACACAGAAGAAATAAATTTGACCTATGATACAATGTAAATACAAAATAAATAAACTAAGGGAAGAATAATAAAAGTAACATGTTATATCGGTATGAAATGTTAAACAATTTAAGAAAAACAATATGCTCGAACAAAAATATCAGCCATTTGCAATAACTTTAAACACAGGTAAATGAAAATAATTTTGTTGTTAGGTATACGTGTACAGTATGCATATTTGAACTATGTTTTTTTGCACTGCATGTTCATACTATACATACTTCATTAGCAGGGGTATGATCTTTACACAAAACTGATCCAAAAGAGTTATGAGGAAGAACGACTGAAATCAACACTTCATATTAGTTTTATAGTCACCATCACAAATTGGTTGACCGATACGATGTGTCTGCGTCCCAACGAAATAGCGACCTGTTTTCGCAGTTTTAGATCTTAGATACCAGAATAGTCGTCTAGTTTGTAATTTTACCGATTGTGTCGTATTTCGATTTGTGATATTTTGATTGAGTGTGAAATCGCATGGCGGGTGATGCATGCATACCAGGATGCGCTTTTCCTATCGACACACCCATTCTATCTTCTTCGAAGGTTCATTCGATTCCCTTAGATTTTGTTTGTTACCTTGATATGTCGTCTTAATCGATTTACGACATTTGAACATCGGTAAATTAATGTTGCCTATATTCATGTTATCTTTTCATTATATTTTCAGTTTTAACACGACATACTTTCTTTAACATGACATACTTTTTTATATTTTAGAGGAGTAATCCAGCATCAGCTAATGTTTTTACAGCAGTGTCATGGCCGCCATATGCTTCCGGTAAGTATTTGTTTGTAATTTTTTATATTCATAATCTATACACATTATTTCATCCAATATTTTTGAGTTGACATTAAAAGTCCATACCAAACAATATCATACCAGACAACCTCTGGTACTGTGTGTGAGGCATACAATGTTTCTGCCTTCATAAAAGAGGATGAACAAACTGTCGAAGACAACGCCATGGCAAAATGAAACTAAAGACTGAGATACTAGACCTCACCAAAAACTAGGGGTGATCTCATGTGCTCCGAAAGGGTAATCAGATCCTGCTCCATATAAATAATGGTATCAAGAATGATGTAAGCATTCGGAATACAATAAATTATACCAAGTCTTATGATATTAAAAGGACAGGTTGAGATATTATTGTACGTTGATTTAAACAAATGAACAAAAAATGACACATCCAAATGAACAAGCTCACACATCGGATTCTTCAAATACATTTACATTCTTTGTCTTTTATATACATTTTTATATCAAAAACTCAATTTTATCGGAAGGATTTGTTTTTCTTTAATTATTGTAGGTATAATCCTAGGAATTATACAGTTACCGTTAGTTTTATTTGTACAAGACACATTAGGTGGAAGCAGTGCCTACGTCACAGTGATGTCACAATGGGTTGTAACTGACAAATTACAGAAAATCTTTCCTTATCTTGCCAGTAAAAGATTAGGCGTTGGTAATTGGTGGCAGGTATGTCTTGTCTGTTTCAGTTGTAACAATAGAAAAAGAACATGTGGTATGATTGCATAAGAGACAGCTATCCGCCAGAGTATAAATGACATGTATGTTCAGATTGAACGTGGCTTCGTATTTATACATCCCAAATTACCTTGTTTCCTAGGAGCTGCGGGGATATACAGGCAAACACCAAAAAGACAAAATTTTATAATAAAAAAAAATTGCTAATATAAATACTGAAAAAGTTGAAAATTAAAGCTTCCGCAATTGAAAATTCCATGGAAATACGAAGTCATAGTCGAGTCCTTCAAACATACTGTTTTTGCTTTAACAAATAAAAATCAACTTATAAATCTTTTAAGTATATCTTATATGATTTACTTTTATTTGTAGGTGTTTTTAGTTAGTGGAGCAGTAATTGGAGGCTTAATATCAGCGTCGGCGTCATCATCATTAACAACAGCTTATGGTGCACCAGCACATGTAGCATTTTTCGGTGGATTTTTTCTCATATTTGGAGCACGATTTGCTTCAGGATGTACAAGGTATATTTCCATTTTAAACATCCGGTCAGAATGTAGACGGTAAATCCGATGCCTCGATTAAAATGATTGCCAAGGTCGCTGCACGTTAAAAAAAACCCTGTAAGGGGTCCATAAAGCTGGCCTGTTGAAAGGCAATATTTCTGTTTCTATCCAACATGCTCTCATTTCCAAATGGCAGTCAAAATTTTACACTTTCATTCCAGTCGACCAATACCTTACAAAACCTACCTATTGTATTTATTGTTAGTTTGCTTTCGTCCTGAACATGCATGTAATATTTGACACTCAACGTTAAGCAAGCAGCAAACAATCAACAAATCATTCTGTTTCAACTGGTTAAAAATCATTAAACTATTGAGAATAAAAGTGTCTGGTGAGAATGTCAGTAAGGGAACGACCAATTAACTTCAAGAGGGGGAGGGAGGGGTTATGTTTTTTTCCCCAAAAAATATTCTGATCCCCCAATTGATGAAAAAAAATATTGTGGTCAAGCATATGACAAAAAAAAATATATTTTGAATCCAGATTTTCCCCATATCTTATAGTGTTAAATTTTGAAAAAATATAATTTGATTGATAACGTCGAAAACCTTAAAAAAAATGTTCGCGTGCACGGAAAAAAAATTTCTGACTCAGACAAAAAACATACCCCCCCCCACCTTGAAGTTAAATGGTTGCTCCCTTACTACTCTTCTTCTAATAATTCACTACAGCTTATGTAGATAATTCAATATCCAATTTATGATCCACGGATAGATTGGGCACAGAAAAGACATACTGTTAGGTTGTCAGTTGCATCAAAAGAAATGAGTTTTTATTGCGATTGTTGCACATTGGTAAATACTTTGAGGTTAATCCTTTTGATGCCAGAAAATGCTACATATAAAAAATGTTATCAAAATTTAAATAAGAATTTTTATTTTTGCGTAACCCATTCTGTCACAATTTTAACAAGAAGAAAAACATCAACAACATTTTTGAATATACAATATTAACAGAGGTTTATTTAATTTTCAGTGGTCATGGGATATCAGGCATGGCTTTGTTAGTGTGGATGTCATTCGTAGCAGTTCCCTTTATGTTTGGAGGGGGGATAGCAATATCTTTTGCCATGCAAGCGACTGGTGCATTGGACACGTATGTGACGTCAACCGGTGCTGTATGAAAACAATGATCTCTAGAACGAGGATAATTTCCGGTGACGTTAATTTCCGGTGCTCATTACTATGCAAAATATCAGCACATGTGTAGTTCAAGTGAATTAGAGGAAAACATTTAAGGTTAAAATAATCGTTGAAGAATGCATGACCAAGTTGTTTGAATGTGCAATGAAATTAGTATAACAATGACGTAGATTATTTGCTTGCATTCAGATAACTGCTAAAGTGGAGAAATTGATTCAGAATAATAACATCACAGTAAATGACAAAACAATTTTTCCATTTGGAACATTCCTCGACTAAAGCAGTCGAACAAAACCGTGTTTTAAAGTATATTAACGCAGGTAATTGCCATTCGAGGCGGTCAACCATTTATTCAGTAAGATAATTGTATTAAATTACAGAATTGTACAAATCAAATGTGCCAAACGTGACTTATTTTGTGATTGTATGCATATTTATACATAATTATTATATCATTTTAATTTATATATACATGTATATATATTTTGCCTTAATCAAAAGTTATATTATTATCGGACACCTCATTGGAGTTTTAAATAACCAGGTTTATTTGTTATTGGTTTTTCAAACTATATCGTATTGCAGAATCACTAACACTGAGATAAATAAGATAAGATAAGATAAGATAAGATAAGATAAGATATTTTTATTCCAATTAAAGGGCCCATGAAGAGCAAAGTAATTTATTACAATGATTTTTATAATTGTTACAATAATGTTGACATAAATCATAAATATGAATTTAACTATTTCAATTCTGAGATGTTAAACCACAGCCAGATCAGAGCCATACACATAAAAAAAAATATGAAGACGTTCCTTTGTAACTTTTCTGCTCTGTTTTCTATGAACTGTTTAAGGAATTTCTAAGCATCTAACTAAAGTATGTCCCGTCGCTGTAAGGCATGCAACTGTTTCAATGTTTAAAAACATGGCTAGTAAATTCTTCTGCATAGCAATAACAACTACATATTACAGAGGAACGTTTATATTGATATATAAGCTCTATGACTAGCTGTCCTATTCTCTTTTGTTTATACCTGGGGCATTATTTCGATACGCTGTGATTATCATCCCATCTCATCAATATTTTCATTTCGTGTTTTACCCTTCATTTTATTTAACCTTGCCAATTTATGTTATTTTTATTCATTGAGTTGCTGTAAATTTCTTTAAAAATCGGTTAGACAAAAAATTCTTTAAGAATCAAATAGACAAACCGAAAAAATAATCAAACAAACAAACAAAAATTTTAAAAATCAAATTCATAAATATTTTAAAAAAAATATATAACATAGGCCACCTTGCAAATTGTATCCCAAATTATATATTTTTCTTTTAGATGGACGAACCAAAAAAAGATATACATGTATATTGATATCATTTGTGTGGTTAAAGGGAAGTAATCAGTGCTGGTTTATAAATACAAACTTTTTTTTTATTTGACGTAATATCCATTCTTAGTTATAACATATGTGTACATTTGTATTGCCTTTAAGAACCAATCTAATTTTTCAATTACGGAGCAAACAGTTGATAAAGGACGAGAAAGAAAGTTGCAAAAGATTTCAACATTTTGAGACATTAATCATTTAGCTCGTCTGATTTTGACCTTGATTCATTTTGATTCGTTTTGTCGTTTTGTTCTTAAACATTCTATCATTTATGCGCTTTTTCTCATCAAATGGTTGCTCCCTTATTCAACATTCTATCATTTATGCGCTTTTTCTCATCAAATGGTTGCTCCCTTATTCAATGTGCCATACACGCTTCATAGCCTTTTTACCTCAGTTACCAATCATTAATTTATTATTTGTTGTAGTAACCATTTTTCAACAAGCATCGTGCATATTCTTAACTTGTCCTCTAACAATTTCTAAACCCACCTGTTTTAACAATTAACAAATTATGGCAAAGGGGAACTGGAACCATTCGATCAAATTACCGAATGGATAACGAATTTCACCGATGTTTTATGGTTGTGTTATGGTCACACGGGTCAGACGGCAAGCTTATTTACAGCTTAACAGTTTTGGTACGGGTTTTCGCACTAGTTAATATAATATGAATTGTTATAGTCAAAAGGCAGTTTTTATGATTCGTCATTTTGTTCAATTTTAAGAAACTGTTATTTAAAAGTAGGTCTGATGATTTAAGTTTTTCGGCAAATTGTTATTTTATTTAAACAAAAAATACGGATTATCCTTCAATTTTGTTTTGTTACAGATGTAAACGTATGAAAAAATGTTAGAAAGTATTATTGGTCTTAATAACTTTTAAAAGTGAAATAGGTTGTGAAATATAAAAAAAATAAGCAGATATTTCATATTTTGAAAACTATGATGATGATAACGTTTAAAAGCTGTACTTTTGGCTATTTCTTTGAAGATTGTTTAAGCACTTAACCACTTTCACTTTTTTTTTATTTTAACGGTATTTTGAATCATTGTCAATATTATGATTCAAGTTTCATTTTCACAATAGCTGCACACGTAACTGACAGATTCTGTTTTGTAAAACTGAAATCACCACACATGACTAAAAATTTACCGCACTTATCAACGACTAGAAAGAAAGAGTTACATATAAATCTGACGGTCATTTCAAACTAAGTGTAGCATTATCATACTCATGAGATCTTTATTACATTGTATAACATTTATGCGTGATCTCTACTTGCCAATGGTATAAGGTTTTGCAATGTTTTCATAATTAAGTCATATCAAATTCAGTGTGTTTTGTCATTCAACAAATTGAACCATGTACAAGGAAAGATAAGTCTCTGCATACAAGCAGTATGAATTTACCATTGAAAAAAATACATCATGTTGATGAAATATATTGTTTTCTGTTATTATGTTTTGTTTTTGACGTTTACCTTTTTGGAAGCAAGATAATGATTCGGGTAATAAAAAATGAAACACGTGACTAAAACAAAACACCTGTTATTAAACAATGAACACTATAACTCGTGCAAAAGTACTTTGTATGTCAATGTAATGCTGGGAGATCTTTGACCTGATTATGAACTATCAATGGTGTTTTTATGCTGTTTGTAGATTGATACACAGGGCCAGTATACGGTAGATTTATTATATAATGTTTGAATGGACTATGAAGGAGGTTTTCTGTGTTACCATTGTTACAACACGACATTGTTATTTATGTTGACTTTGTTATTATTGTTGATTTTCATATTAAATTTCTATGTAAAGATTGTTATGTTTATCTTTTTAGTTTGGAAGTTGGTGTATGAAATATAAACACAAAGGTCGTGAAAGCCAAAAGAATAAAATTTAGAATGGAAACGGGGAGTGTCAAAGAGACAACAATCCGACCAAAGGGCAGAAAACAGCCCAAGGCAACCATTATTTGTTTCAAAATGAAATAAACACTTAGACGCGCTTTTTATGTATTTACCTTCATCCGGAACTTTCAAACCTTCACATTTGCAAGCCAGGGATTCGAACTACTCTGCAACGTAAAGGTGCTATATGACCATAAAGGATCTAAACAGAGTAGCATATTTAGTTAAGGCCAACTTTGTTTGCGGGGATTGCAACCTTAGCTTTTTATAAAAGGAGAGAGAGGCAATCAAACACCATAAACCGGACAAAAAAGACATCAACATTTAAAAACAGGGAAAAATTGACAAACAACAGTCTACAAAATACTACATAGAATCTCAAGATTGCGCACCGTGAATCCCACCAAATAGCTTATTTGCTTTTTGTGTCCTTGAGTTGATGTCTCATTGACGTTAAAACTTCGTCTATGGTCTCGTGGTAGCGTGCTTGCCTCGTGTGCTGCAGGTATTGGGTTAACTCCCCGGCCGGGTAAGAACAAAGACTTGGAATTTGGTATTTGTTGCTTCTCTTCTAAGCACGCGGAATATCGGGATTAAGAGCAGAAAAAATTGGTCGGCCCAAAGTCAGATAATGTGTCCGGGCAGGGTAACATGTCTTCCTGGTGGCTGTATACCTTGTGAACTATCACGTTGGAAATCCTATTTAAGGTGTCGGTATAGTATACAAACCCCCTAGTAGTAGTAGTATACAGAATGTTTCAATGGCAGTCTTCGAAGTGTAGTTCAATGCCCAATTTCTAGTTTACGTGACACACGATTGATGTATATAGAAATAAAAATAGTATGATTTCCAGTATATAAAAAAATAAGGAAATGCGGTATGACTAACGGTGTATATAAAAAAATAAGGAGATGCGGTATGACTAACGGTGTATATAAAACAATAAGGAAATGCGGTATGACTAACGGTGTATATAAAAAAATAAGGAGATGCGGTATGACTAACGGTGAATATAAAAAAATAAGGAGATGCGGTATGACTAACGGTGAATATAAAAAAATAAGGAGATGCGGTATGACTAACGGTGAATATAAAACAATAAGGAAATGCGGTATGACTAACGGTGTATATAAAAAAATAAGGAGATGCGGTATGACTAACGGTGAATATAAAAAAATAAGGAGATGCGGTATGACTAACGGTGTATATAAAAAAATAAGGAGATGCGGTATGACTAACGGTGAATATAAAAAAAAGGAGATGCGGTATGACTAACGGTGAATATAAAAAAATAAGGAGATGCGGTATGACTAACGGTGTATATAAAAAAATAAGGAGATGCGGTATGACTAACGGTGAATATAAAAAATAAGGAGATGCGGTATGACTAACGGTGAATATAAAAAATAAGGAGATGCGGTATGACTAACGGTGAATATAAAAAAAATAAGGAGTATGATTGTCACTGTATGTAACAAAAGAAGATTTGATAGGATTGCCTATGAGACAACAATGCACCCGAGACAATAAAACGTTGATGTCACCGTATGAGCTTCACATACGACATATAACAATGCAATATAAGGGCATGACATGACAAAATTGTATGTTATAAAACATACGAGCGAATATTGCTGCAAACAAAACCATCTCTGCGAGAAGAATAACAACCGATTCCGTTAATAACATTTACGTTATTGACTGGTTAAAGGATGATGCGATTGGAAGAATAGTGAGCATAGACAGAAATGGTCGCAAAAGATTTTTCTACAATGGATGCGATTCATTCAATATGCACGGAGCAGCCTTGAATCCCAGAGAAATTGTAGTGGCATCGCAAGATACGAGGTGTCTGTTGATAGGATCTAACGTAGATGAAAACGTGGAAATATATGTTGTAAAATTATTGCCATAAAATATAAAAGATATCATAAATGTTGATAATTCCACTTAATTTTTCAAAATAGTTGCCTTGAACAAACATAATTTGAATATAAACATTTTAGTAAATAAATAATATATAATATAAATAATAGAAGATAAAAAATATCTGAATAGTTTTTACTTGAAAACTGAGAGTCAGTATTTATGAAACAGCTAGTCCATGCATTATCTTAATAGCTTGTTTATAGTTTTATTTTAAACTTAGCTGTAGCGCTTGCCTCCAATAGAATTGATGCAAATAATGAATAATGGGGGTTTTGTTTTAAACATTGTTTATGTGAGCATTGTTATTACATGCACGAAAGTTATCCAGAGTTTTCACCTAGTAAAGCACGATAATAATTATAGATTTAGGCAGTTGTTTTATTCAGAACAATTGTATGTGTTGTATAGACAGCTGTCTAATATTAAATAATGTATGTTGCCCTCTAAATCTTGTTTGACTATTTGTATGCCTTGATTGCTGTATCATTGCCGTATACCACTCATCTCCTTTTATACTTCCAATGTTGATAATTTACATATTGCAATAGATAACAACAATAATAATATAAACCATACGTTAAAATGATAGAAATGGCCAATATTATTGGACAGTATAACAGACAAATCTTACCACTAACAATTGTGCACAGTTACCAACAGAATGTTCATCTACTTTTAACAAGGAAATAAAGAATGGACCAAAATTTCTCGATACTATCCTTTCCCAACCAAAGAAAAAAAAACAACATTCATAACGGTTTGAGGAAGTCTCACAATAAATTTTCATTGAAATCTGAACTTTCTAAAGGTCAGTAAGTATTTAACGACAGACCATCGTCATAATAACGAAACATACTTTACCTCAACTCTCCCACAGTGTAGGAACGGAGGGTATTCATCCAATAAGACTTCAGACGATTCAGAGCCTGACAAATGGAAGATAGATGTCTAGTGTTGATTACTGTTTGCACTCTGTTAAAACGACGAATCAAAGAATTCATTTTTATATAGTATTTAAATAGGACAATGGTGTTGATTAAAAATTACACCATTCCAGGCCCTTTTGTTTTCCACATAATCAATATAACCAATAAATTATAAGATCCGGGTCGAATCCGATACCTATATTGTAGTAAGAAAACCAGGACGGGTTCAAACAGAAAGATTTTGAAACCAGAGAAAACTGTGCACCTTAATATAATCAGCATGACTTTATCAAATGAATACAAATACTAAAAATCCAAGGTAAAAATATGACGTAGATAATTCAGCCAAGGGCGATGTCGCGGGTGTGTTCTAGTATCTATATATTTATAATAAAAGGTGTCATGTAAAAGCTTTAATACCTCTGCCCTTAGATTTCAAGCAACATACAGATTCGAGGAAACCACATGAAAATGCAATTCAATTTTCTTCAACTACTCATTTCAAATCATTATGAGGCAAAGTTTTTGAGGTTTCAGTCACGAAATCTTATTACCCGGACACATTATTTTGACTACGAGTCAACCAGTCTTTGCTCTTACTCATTAAATCCATATGCTTAGCGGAGAAGCCGCAAATGCCCTGTTTATTTACTAGACCGATACGCTGAGCCGGATTTTAAACGTGCTAATTCACAAGGTAACAGTTTACAGGCAGACATGTCACCTACCCGGACACATCATTCTGACTCCGAGTCGACCAGTCTTTGCTCTTACTCCGTAATGCTGCATGCTAAGCGGAGAATTAGCAATACCGATTTTAAGGTCTTTGGTCTGACCCGACCGGGGTTCTAACACGCTACCACGAGGCCACCGAGGCGCGTCGTCGGTTTGCAAAACAGGTTATGCATATTCAAGACAAATACAAAAACCCTTCATTACTGTAAATTCGTTCGTTCATAAGATCAATGCATTTCTTAATTGTAATTTAATATCTATTTAAATGTTAGTTTTCTTTAGCAGAGATGTCTGCATGATAAAAACATTTTGTTGTTTGAATATACCGAAGATTTAATCAACAGTTATGATCCTTGTCCGTATCAGATAATATGTGTTATGTTCATTAGAAAGTAAGAATAGTGGGGGTCTTAGTTAGACGCAATTTTAAAGACTATCCTTGATATGGCGACATCTATTAGTAAAGCACAAATACCACGTTCATGTCAACTGTTCAATCTTTAGAGAGTTATAAAATGGAAATGTACCGAATGTGAATTATTGATGTGTGATAATTTCAAAACCACTATCCATTCTTAGATTAAGACTGCAGACAAACATAACATTATCACTATTCAAGAGGTAGGTAATGATCTATCAGATCGTCTCAAGGCTCTTCACATTTCCGAGTTATTTTCTTTCGTCTTTAATACATACACAACTGGGAGGTCACAAATCGATTTGCTGCGCTGATGGTATAATTTATTTTTATTGCATTGTTGGAACTCGCAGGAGGCTCGTGTCTTTAGAGCAAAATTATTTAAAGCTTCCATGAAAATATTTTTAAAATCTAACATTGACTGTGTCAATTTTGAAGAGGAACTTCTTTTTTCCTCGATACTAGGATCTGAACTGAAAGCCGCCTGGACCAGTACCATGAAAACGAAAACTCAGTTAGACTCCTTACCAATGCAAATACTAGGGATTAACATAAATAAATTTCTACTTGGTCTTCGAAAGCAAGGCCCACGTTTCGCAGCAACTTAATTTAGTACAAGTAGCTGTTTACGGGACTGGTTATAAACATAGATTATCATTTGAGTGGAATGGAACGGGGAAAAGGTTATTTAATTATGCGAGAAGAATCACATCCGATTCAGCTTATACCATTTACGTAATTGACTAGTTTGGTGCTGATGAGAAGGTAGGAAGAATAGTGAGCATAAACAGAAATGGCAGTAACAGATTTACCTACAATTGATGCACTTCTTTCCATACACAAGAGGCAGCCTTTAATCACGAGGATCTTGTATTTACATCGAAGGATACAACAATAATATCATAAAATCATACTTTACATGCTCTTAATGGAGAATTGATAGGACTACAGATCACAAGGAACTTGGATGTTTTATATCCATGCAGCTTAAGTATAGACAATGAATGATTTCTTTTGATAAAATCCGGAATAAACAAAGATGTGAAGATACATATTGTGAAATAATTACAGTAGCAATATAACAATTGTCATATATCTTGAACTTTCTAATTATTTTTCGAAATATTGTCTTTGAACAACAAAAATTTTAGTATTAACTCGCTGATTTGCTTTGTTTCTATTTTAAGTTATAATGAAGAGACATCGATTGGATGTACAAATATTGAATAAGTGTATAGATCTAGAGTATAGAAAAATAAGAAAAAAATAACCTTATAAAGATAAGGAGATGTGGTGTAATTGCAAATGAGGCAACTATCACAAAAGTTCAAATGAAGAGGATGTAAGCAATTATAGGCAACCGCACGACCTTCAACAATGAGAAAAACACAAATCGCATAGTTGGCTATAAAAGGCCCCGAAAAGAAAAAAGTGAAACAATTCTATTGAGAAAACTAACTGCCTAATTTGTAACAAAACAATTTACGAAAAACAAATATGACAGACATGAACCAATTAGCCCTTTTAACGCGAAGGCTGAGATTCCATATTGTTGCTTTAGTAGTCACATGTCAGACTCCGTGCAACTTCTTAGTAGCTTGTTTATAGTACTTTTAAAAACTATAATTTCAGATAAAGTAATTGAATATAATTTAGAAACGGTTGTTTTAAACAACCGTTTCTAAATTATATTCAATTACTTTATCTGAAATTATAAACCCTGAGGGTTCACGCATATAAATTAGTTAGAAATATAGTCTATGGAGGAATATTCGGAAGCTAAATTATTGTTCATTCGGAACACCTATTCATCTTATCTGTATTAGCTTCCTGCAATTAAGAGCACCTCCATACTGGGTATCTAAGATATTTAAAACATGACAATAAAGAATTTTTACAGATCGCTAATTCACTTATCTGATATATGATAATAAACAATCTATAGATCCTTTTCAAACATGTATATTTATTGTGAAGCTACATTTTATGCATTGCAAGGGTTTACTGACTTGAGCAAAGTTAACAGTTGTACCCTTTGATAAACAAGTGAAATATAAATGGTCAAGATTTGATTATAACGACCTATGCATATGGTATCAAACCTCTATGTCTAGATATTCACAGAGAGATATTTCAAAATAGTGCTGTGGCTTCTACATAATGAGTTATAGTGGGCTTTGGGATTTGATTTGTAACAATAAAATCATCATGCATACTTGTCATTTTGACAAATCAGATAAAAAAGATCTGTTTCAACTGAAAATAAAACAAGTAAAATATTAAGACTACTCGTTAATATACATTTTTTACTGTTTCCTTTTTTACAGTATTCTCTATCAATTAAGTTATCTAGTAAGCTAATTGAATGTTTATTTAGTTCATTGATGTCACTATTATTTTTTTATATAATTCACACACTGTAAATTAATACTCCTAAATTTATGTGTGTTTTGGATGTGCACTAGTGATTGGTAAATATTGATACGTTTCTGTGTTTTTAATATAAATTACGTGACTTAACATCAAGAATTCCATTATTATGGAATCGATCACCTTTGGACACTTCGGCATCTAAATAGAGGGTGGTAAAAAAGTGGGGTCTGAACACGGAAACACGAGAAATAACAAATCGCAAAAACGTTACACGGAAAAAAACACTCTGGAAAAACGAAGCCAAGGAATAAAATCGAAAATATTTTATAAGGAAAAAAGTACCAAAAGTTATTACTCAGCCGTTCTTGGAGATCATGAAGTCATTATAAATTGACATGGCGACCCTGCACGTGGTCACTGTTTAGCGCCCTCTAGTTGCATACGATTTATCATAGTAATACAATAGGCTATTAATAAATATCTTGGGACTAGTTAATTAGTTTATAATTTAAAACAATATCTGGGCTGACTTTGAATTAGTCCCGGTTTACTTTTTAATCAAATGCGGGACAAGCACGAGAAAATAAGAGTACCGACACGAAACACGGAAAATAATTAAGAGAAAACACGAAGCACGCACGTCGAAACAAACACGAGAAAACGAGAAATAAAACGTCGAAACACGAAATCACGTGAAATAAAAAGGCCGAAAACGTTGCACGAAAATAACCCTTTACCACCCTCTAAATAGGTCATACTAGATGTCGACACCTCATATCAAAACTAAAGTAGATGGTCAATTTCGTTTGCTAGGTTAAAGAAATCTTCAACTTGCTCTAATTTGCCTGTGAAGACCATAAAACCGCTATTGACAGTGTAATTTGATGTTTTCTCTCCATTGGAACTTATCTAAGATTTTAATGAATAGGACAGACAGATGCAGATCTGTGCATGTTGGTGAAAATATACCACCCATGGGCGCTCCTATAATGTGTTGTATAACAGTCCATTAAACTCAAATTCATTGTTTGTAAAAATTAATTTAACAAATGCAGTTAAATCTATTTTTTGAGAATCTTTAAAGTATATTCTCCTGTGTGTCAATTAATTCTAATGCAATGATCATATTTGTGTACCTTGACGTATATCATAGGCAATAAGAATGCATTCTTTTTTGACCTCGTGTGACTCTATTTCATTAATGGAATCTTTTTATCTTGAATGTAAAAGTTATGCCTCTTCAATAATGGTTTTATAATTAGATCAAGTAAGTATCTCTCGCGGGAGAGTTGCATTTATTGATGATTGGTCGGTAACGAACATTAATGTGTCCTGCTAGCTGACCAGTTCGCAATGCCTCATTACTTATTTCTAGATTAATTTTATGAATTTTTGGAAGAAGGTACATGTGTCCCCCATGTTTTGAATCATTATTATTCATTAAGAAATTATACGTCTGGGAATCTATATTTTTTTTCGTTATTGCTTTATATTTAACACTTCTCTCATCATGCCAAAATTGTAATGATTTACAATAAAAAGAAAATATTATCTTCCACACACATGACCATGCAAACACTGATATATAATTGAAATTCTTATTCAGTTGAATTAATAATTAGAATAAAAAAGTTCTAAGGTTCACGTATTGTCTTTTTTTTTTTAAATAGCAACTTGTTAATGAAAATACCAGAGTTTTTGCCCATTTTAAAAGTAGTGTAAAACTAATAGATTTTGCCAAATATGAGTTTCGGAACAATTATGTAAAAGATGTTAATATATATTTGTATAGAAGCCTGTTTGATTTTCTCTCTCGAGATATCTTCTGATTATTTGTGTCGCTGTCTCATTGATGTATCCCCTCATATCTTTTTATTCTGAAAATGTTTATATTTAACATGTTGCAATATATAATAACAACAATGAAGTAAATCATACATAAAAAATAACAGGAAGGAACACAAATATTGTTGAGTACAAAAAATCACATCAACCGCAAATGTCAGATTTCTCCGAATAAAAAAAAAGTACAAACATGAAAAAAAACAACAACGAACAACACATGATTCAGATAACCTGAAAAAAATGACATACTTAATTGACAAGAATTGCCAAAAGATTAGCTGTAAAATATAAGACAGTACAACAAACCACATTAACCACCAACACTTGACACCTGACACATCCGATGAAATAACAGTGGATAATGCACGGTTTACATGGTCTGGGTTAGTTCAGCAATAAACTGTGGTGGGGTTTTACCAGTGTTACGTGCTTACAAATAAAGGCAACGGTAATATACCAGTGTTCAAAAGTCATAAATTGATTGAGGGAAAACAAATCCGGGTTGCAAACTAAAACCGAGGGAAACACATCAACTATAAGAGGAAAACAAATGAACAAAAGGAACACTGAAGTGCAACAAAAACAAACGTCAGCATACATAGAAACGAACTATTTGATAACAACTGCCATATTCCTGACTTGGTACAGGACATTTAAAAAAAATTGTTGGGTTGAACCTGGTTTAATGGCTAGCCAAACCTCCCGCTTTATGACAATGTTAAACAATATCGCTAAAATGACAACACTACGCGATCGAAATACAACACAAACACACGCAAGTACATTCATCACAGAGAAACGCACAAACAAATAATATAATAGTCGACACAACATGCAAACCGCAGAACAACAACGAACATATTCTATTAACGATAAACACCACAGAATATCACAAACAATGACGCGCTTACGTAACTAACATGCAATCTCGAGCTTTATACAACTATTTTCACAATACTCGTCCAAACAATTTTCATGACAATGATGGTATTGAAAGGCAATTTTATAATTATTTGGACTACAAACGATAAGACATAACACATTATCCAACCGAAATCATCAAACATCAAAAATAAATACATGGACGTTGGATGTACAAAATACCGACCCATGTCGTATAGCAATGCAAATTCACTCTCGGTATAACAGGCATATTCTGGAATATGACAATGATGGTATTGAAAGACAATTTTATAATTATTTGGACTACAAACGATAAGACATAACACATTATCCAACCGAAACCATCAAACATCAAAAATAAATACATGAATGTTGGATGTACAAAATACCGAGACACGTCGTATAGCAATGCGAATACACACTCGGTATAACAGTCATATTCGGGAATAGGTCACGTTCGGTACTTAGCAGACAGACGACATAGATGTTAAACCACAATCTAAGACGTGGTAAAATGTCATTAGTTAGTTTAGACATAGACATATCGTATAGATAGATCAACCAATTCGTGATGGTGTCCATAAAATTTACGGAATGTCATTTTTAATCTTTCCTTCTCATAACTCTGTTGGAGCAGTTTCTGCGTAAGGAGCACACTCCTGTATATAAAGTCAGTATAGTGTGATCATGCTCAAGCATCACGTATCAATTGAGATATGTTAACACCAAAAGACGGAGCAGAGGGTATGTTACTGCTGAGAAATGGGAAATTGATAATTGGGAAGTTGAAATCATCCCGTTTGTCATAGATTTTAGTGTGAAGTCGTCCATCTGTGTCAATATTGAGGAAAAGATCAAGGTATGAAGCAGTCCTTCTTGTATCAGTAGTATCTTTAATTTCAAGTTCACTGGGATATATGAGATGCAAGTACTGACTGAAATATGGTCTATTCAGTGATAGGACATCATCAATATATCTGAAAGTAAAATTAAAGAATTTTGCAAGGTGCTTTTTCTTTTTGTCTTTTAGAAGATTCTGAATGAATTCTGTTTCATACGAGTACAAAAACAAGTCGGCCAGAAGGGGTGCACATTTAGTACCCATTGGAATACCGACTGTCTGTTGAAATATCAATCCTCCAAACTCAACAAATATATTGTCGATTAAAAAGTCCAGCATTTTGATAATATCATCTTCACTGTATTTTCAGATAGAATCAGTGTGGTTCTTCACGTACAAATTAAGAATTATTATAACCCAAAACAAGAAATTTATATCTACAATTCCCATTTTTATAGGAAAAGCTCTGTTTAATGAGATGGTGAAGTCGATCTTTCATGTGGAATAGTAGCATAAAGCGTAGAAAAATGTTGCTGCAAAATTGCAGAGATTGTGATCTGAGATTCAGCAGTAGATCTTTAGAATTTTTGAGAATCCACGTCTGATTGACACCACTGGTTGAATATATCTTGAAGGCCATATTTTACTGTAGAAAGAATAGTAGTCTACACTTTAGAAAGATGTTTAGTCGAACATCTTGATGATCCAGCTATGTATCGATCTTTATACGGAGTTTTGTGGTTTTGGTATCCAGCATAATGACGGTAGATTTTCTCCGTTTTCTTTGATGTTAATAGCAAATGAAAGTAGGACAGATTTGTGATTTTGTAAAATTTCAATACCGCTATCCTTGTCGTAAAGAAAAACACACACGCAAAAACCTGCATGGTCAAGCTACCGACAGGATGACTAATAACTAAATAAGAAAAAAATATGAAATGGTTCATAATAAGAAAATCAGGCTCAAAACGAGCTTAATTCTACAGGAAAGATAGCTAAAGTAAACGTAGCCATAGCTGTTGGTTGAATATTGCCGCTCAAGAAAGCAAATAAGAAACGACACTCCTGAAGTCTCATCATAAAACTTCATTGAAATCAGCTGTAAAAAAGGAAAGATAATTTAACACATATGACCAGATATATTAAACAGTGGAACAGACCACACCAACCACCGTTGATTATGTTATAATTTAGCAGTTTCCAAAGGGGTCGGTCTGAGTTCCGGTTCTCGGTCCAGGTTCAGTCTCTTAGTCTCAATATATAATGGAAGAGACAAATAGATGACAAAAAAATATCTTCAGCAAAGTTTCAAAGAACATCAATAAAAAGTTTCGTTTTAATAAACAATTGTCCCGAAGAATAAAACTAAACAAAAACATCGGTAAATATTCAGATATATATAAGATAATTGCTTGTGATTTGTTTTTTTTATTACCCAACTCATATAAAATTGACATTGTCTAATTTTGTACATCAGTTTAACACAGAGATACTGTAATACAATTACAAACTGACAAACACAGATATTTAAAATAAAATATTTCATATATCTTACTATCTTTCATATTTGCATATAATTTTTGGGGCCCTTTATAGCTTACTGTTCGGTGTGAGCCTAGGCTCCGTGTTGAAGACCGTACTTTGACTTATAGTGGTTTACATTTATAAATTTTGACTTGGATGGAGAGTTGTCTCATTGGCACTCATACCACATCTTCTTATATCTATATAATTTCATTTCGAATATATATAAAAAGTAAAACATGATGATTTATTCATTTTGACATTTTCTCTTTTTATTCTTTACTGTTCAAGTTTTTCACTAATAAATGCAAGGACTAACTTCTCTACGAATTCAGTAAATTTAATAGTCAAATTAGGTCTTCATTGTTTTGTGAAATATTTTGAAATTTCCTTTATTTTTTTCTTGTAAATGTAACATACGAAGGAAGAGAAACAACTCTGTTTCAATCTTTATCATTTTTAGTTCCCTTACGTAAAATTTTCTAGATGAACGTTGGTTTCGAAAATAATTTTAATTAACAAGATATGATCACATTATAGGAAAACAGAAGTTGTACCTTTTTTTTTCTTTTGAGGAGAGAGTGGTCATATTTCTTTACTTGTTGCGCTACAATCAGTTTAAATACAGGGATGAAAGTTCACTATTAAATGATAATAATAGCACTTTGATACTACGAACGATATTTATTCTCAATAAGAAACGTCAAAAATTGACGTTTCCACGCCGATAATTGAGGATATTTGTTTCTTCTTGTCGGAAAAGATTTTTCTTTCTGTAAAGATACTTCTAAATGTTTGGTTGTCCTGGATATGCATGAAATACTTCCCACTGGACGTTTATCAAACAAAAATCAAAACAATATATGCATTTGGGTAAGATAATAGGATATATTATAATGTAATAAAAATGGAATGGTTTTCCCATGTTGATCCGAGAAGAAGGAAAACACTCTCCATTTTGCTTTATCAGTAGGGGAAGGGGAGCTTCAAGTGAAATAGGTCCTGCTTAAAAAGTATAGCATTACGCGTATTATAATTTTGTTTCTGTTTTGTTTCATATATGAGACTCTTTATGTTTTCTCAGACTTTTTTAAAGAGAGATTTAGACTGATTAGCTGTTGGTGACAAACACAGATAGTGTTGAAGTATATTTACAGTGCCCTGCAATTGGTCATCTTATTTTTAAACATTGAATTTCAATAAAAGTCATTTTGGTTAATACTTTGTTTTACATTTTATTCTTTGTTTCGTGACCGACGTTTGTATTCATTCTGCTTTTCTATCTTTTCTCTCATTTTCTGTCTTTGATTTCTTTTATACGAAGCACTTTTGGACACATCACTTTTCATATAGATGAAAAATAGAGGTGAACGATACCAAAGGGATATTCAAACTCATTAATCGAAAACAAACTGACAATGCCATGATAAAAAACAATAACGACGAAAAGAAACAGTTCACAAAACACAACAAAGAAAACTAAAGACTGAGCAACACGAACCCCACCAAAAACCGGGGGTGATATCAGGGCTCTCGGTCATAAGACTTTACTCAGTACTCGGAGTACAAAATTTGTGCTCCGAACACCAAATCCAGGATTTTGATTGGTTGATTTCCGAGTCTGCGTACGAAAATCGTGCTCGAAAGTTTTTTGACCCCAAGGCCTGGTGCTCCGGAAGGGTTAGAAGATCCTGCTCCACATGTGAATAAACATTTGCGAAATCTATAAGTTTTTTTATTCTGTTTTGTCATTTGATCTTAAAATGATTTCGGACCGTACTTGCTATTAAAAAAAAATTTAGATAAATACCAAGGTAGAAACGTCATATGGCTTACAAATTGAACATAAACCGTTCATATATTATATATTATAACGTTATTGAGGCATATGAAAACCTTTTTTCTATTTCGATAGCCTCGGTGGCGCAGTGGTGTAAGTGGTTCATATACAATGATCACGAGCCTCTAAACTCAGAGGATGTGATTTCGAAACCCACTCGTGGCGAGGTTTGTTTAATTCCGATCTTTACTGACATAGACTACCAGTTATCCTGGTTCTTCGGTTTCCTCCATCAATGAAAAACTTGATACAGAAAGGTCACCGAAATCGGCGTTTAACGCAAAAACACAAATAAAACAATCATTTCGATTTGACTTCGATGTGACATTTTTTCGAAAAATTGCTTCAGCATAGTTTTGACGATAACGGCTTGAAGAAAAAAGGATTTTAAAAGGGCAAATTAGAAATCAACAAACAATTGAAAAGATGAAAGATTATTGCATGAGTAAAATGATATCAAGTGTTACGCAAGTAAGACAGCAAACAATCTTGGCAATGCGGTTGTATCCATATGCATCGATCGTGTATAATAAGGAATATTGAGTAAGTGACAGATCTTTTGCTCTCTATGTTCAATTTATTCAAACTTGATAGAATCAAGACGATTTACAGATTTGGTGTGTGAGTATATACAAAATCTGTTAATGTACACGACATGTAGACATGTAGACATTTTGTCTATTTTAAAGCCGATCGTTCAATATCCTGACCAGTCTTCGAAGTAGATTTTAATCTAACTAGTGTTGATTCAATGTAATAAATAAAGGCAACAGTAGTATACGCTGTTCAATAGTCATAATTCGATTAAGCAATAACAAATCCGGGTAACAAACTAAAACCGAGGGAACACATCAACTATAAGAGGAAAACAACAGAACAACAGAATCACTGCACTACAATAAAGGCAACCGCCAACATACATAGAAACGGACTGTCTGATAACAACTGCCATATTCCTGACTTAATACAGGACATTTTACGAAAAAATGGTAGGTTGAACCTGGTTTTGTGGCTAGCCAAACCTCCCGCTTATATGGCAATGTTGAAAATACCGCTAAAATGACAACACTAAATGACAGGAATACAGTACAAACAAACGCAAGAACACTCAGCACAGAGAAATAATAAATATATTATATAATAGTACATTACAACATGTAAACCGCAGAATAACAACGGACACCTCTCATGAATTTACGACAGCACACCAGGACACCACAAACGAAATATAAACTGCGCGTCACATGAATGGATCAACATCACAAAAAGTGACGTATTTTTGTGACGTTTATATTATCACAGGTAAATTTCTAAAAGTAAAACAGATTTATTTTATTTATAGACACGTACAAGAATATCAAATTGGGATTGAGTTTTTAATGGCGTTATTTTATGTATTTTATGTATTTCAGATGACATAATTCATTAGAATCTACTCAGACTTCGTTTGGAGTTTTTTGTTTTTGTTTTGTTTTATTGATTCACCGCCTAATCACGGGAATATCGACAAAATTAAGCTGGTATACTTCCTCTTTCCAAGGAAAACCCTGTATATCTCTTACTTAAAATATTCTACAATTGAGTCTGTACAAGATATTATATGGTTTAGTTGTTGTTTGTTTAACGTCCAGTGACAATTATTTCATGCATATTCGCCTAACGATCGTGTTTTATGAGAGTTATAGCTTATGTGCAGGTGAAATAATCATTGTTTTAGTCTACATTTTGTTTCGTTTTGTATAGGTAACTATAGAATTGAGTTGCATGGTAAGAAATACACATCCTCTCTTGCGTACAATGTATGAATAATTTTCAGAATAAAAATAGCAATCGTGAGGTAAGCATGCTGCTGGCAATACTATTCCTACTAATTTGATCCATTTTGATATTTATAAACTATAACCATGTCTAGTTACGAATCACTTATTGTGCTAAGTTCAATCCAATTACATTTAATTTTTTCTTTACCACAAGCTGGATATAAGCTCTTCTGTAATTGTATACATGTAGTTTAAATATATATTACTTCAATCACTCTATACTGTATATATCTAGCTGGTGTATCTGATACAAAGTATAACAAAAAATGAAAACAAGACGTTAAATAATTACATGCGTTCGAAGCGCTTTTCTGGATTTACGCTCATCAGGAAGATCCTGACAGGAACGCTCAAAGTCGAATATTTGAAAGCACAACAAAAAAATACCTAAAAAATAGCTAAATCCATCTAAGGTCAACTTTGCCTGAGGGAGTTGAAACCTTAGTTTCTTTATAATTTCAAAGTTTTAGACAGGTTTGTTATCAATTATGTCAGTACTGAAGTACTGACTTCTGAACTGATGATACCCTCGGGAATTGATATTCCACCAGCAGAGGTATCGACCCAGTGCTGAAAAAAGGAAAACAACATGTTACATAATTTCATAAATCAGAAGCGCTTTTCTAGATTTACTTTCATCAGGAACACTCAAAGCCGAATATTTGAAAGCCGGGGATATATAAGAACCGAAACAGTTGAAGAGCTATATGACCAAAAAAATACCTGAAAAATAGCCAAATCCATCTAAGGTAACAATATAACTCGAGACGACCAAAGTTTGTTTTATGAAATTTATAGTTTAAAACTAAGATGTATATTTTTGTATCTCTCTATACTATGTCTGCATACTATATGAACTTATTGATGTACTGTCTTATTTGTAATCATGTTCTCAAAGGGTTCTTAAATAGTTTATTGCAAATGTTGTATTGTATTGTATTGTATTGTATTGTATTGTATTGTATTGTATTGTATTGTATTGTATTGTATTGTATTGTATTGTATTGTATTGTATTGTATTGTATATTAAGGTATGTCAACGAGTTCTCGATTACTCGAGTTTCGCACGGTAATACCGATTATCGAATACCAAAACGATACTCGACTATTCGGTTTCCTGTTAGAAAATTGTCTTCTTCTGTTCACATACTTTCGTATGTTTATGCTAAACTGTCATTAAAAATGAAATCTTCCGTTTGAAGATACAAACAAGGGCACGAATTTTATCAATCAAGTGGTGAGCTACATACGACATCAGCCTCCATTACTTTACATTTTCGGCTGAACTTGTTATAGCAATTATCACCTTATCTGTATCGTCAGGGCGATTTGTTTTGCTTCTGCAGGACAGTTAAAGTTACAATACCGAGTTTCTTCTGGAATATTTGACAAGTTATTTTTAAACAAGAACACATTTCTTGCACCATGTTGTGACTCCCAGTGAATGTATAACTATCGGTGACTTCTATATTCACGTCTTTGTAAAGATGCTGCTTTAAATTACAAAATGTAGTCAATCATAAAGTTTATGTTCATTAGGTATTTCTTTAACTATATACTAATTATTGTTTGCCTTATTTGTAAATACAGCTTATGAACTATCTATTGTAATATATATATTTCCTGGGACTATAATTTAGTCCCAGTTAATAATGTAGAGGGTTTAATGTCAATTAGACAACCGGACCTACAAATCCTAATATGTGCATTATTTAGTTCCATTTTATACATGGTTTCCAAACGAGTACTCAGGCATCGCTCGGTAACTCAACGAGTACTCGGTTATTTATTCTTCATCGAGTTGAGATCCCTAATTATAGTGTAGTGTAGTGTAGAGTAGTGTATTGTAGTGTAGTGTAGTGAAGTGTAGTGTAGTGTAGTGTAGTGTAGTGTAGTGTAGTGTAGTGTAGTGTAGTGTAGTGTAGTGTAGTGTAGTGTACAATGTATTGTATTGTACTGTATTATTATATTGTAAGGAAGGATTTTTGGTGAAGTTAATTATGTTTGTTCAATTTGAAGTTTTCTGTGTCGTGTTTTGCAGATAGTTGTTAGTTCTTTATTTCCATTTAGCCTCGGTGTGCCTGTGGTGTCTGTCTTACTTGGAACGCTGGTCTTGATTACCCTTTTGACATCATGTCGCCTAATTTTATATAAGGATTTCATTTTTGTTGACTTTTAAAAGCATTTAAGGTTGGATCATGTCCATCTCTGGCTAACTAGGTAGGCAAAGAGACATCTGCTACATTGGCGATGAATGTGGCGTTTTAGAAATCATATTTGATATGCTTACCTTATGTTTGTTTGCCCTTTTATTTTCCATGAAACAACATTATTTTTATTTGATAGTCGGTTAAAGAGCTCACCAGAGTTCATGTTATGAATATTACTATGTACATATATTCTGACTTAAATACAATTTACTTACTTAATTACTAAGAAGTGTCAAGTAGGAATGTTGCATTTAATAACAAAGAAGGATTATTGATGTCAGTAAACATAGTTTTTCTAAGCACCTGAGATCACCCCCAGTTTTTGGTGGGATTCGTGTTGCCCAGTCTTTAGTTTTCTATATAGTGTTTTGTGAACTATTGTGTGTCTGTTGGTCTTTTTCTTTTTTAGGCTTGGCGTTTTCAGTTTATTTTCGACTTATGAGTTTGAATGTACCTTTGGAATCTTTCGCTTCTCTTTTATCTAATTATGATTTGGAGGAGCTAAATTTTCTAATTTGATTCAATTCGTTTCTCTTTTTCATCAATCTTTGTAAAGTTTGGTCCTTGTACTGGTTATATGTGAACGTAATAAGTTCAAAAGTGAAGGGCTCCAAATAATCATTGTTTAACGGTCCCAATTGATTATAGATTAACTGACCAGAATGCTTAAGGATCCACCTGATTATTGCTTCATCAGGCGGAAACCCAGTTGAAATGAAACACAAGAAATGAAACTCTTTATTAGAGAAGGTAAAAAAGGCCAGGTTGGTAAATTTGAATTGTTTACATCTGTTTCTATGGGCTTTAAAGTTTATGAATGTGCATAATTTAGGATTTTATGCATTTTATATACTGTAAATCAGAAATTATTGCGTGCATTTATAATTCTGATTTTGTCATTTTGGACTTAAACGTTATTTTAATTTTTGCGATATTGAGAAAAATCCTGTTAAATTCATATAAAAAAATTCAAAATGCGAGTTTAAATTATTGAGATTATAATCCTGTCGCATTTTTCGCAATAATAAAAACATCGCAATAATTTCTGAATTTACAGTATGTGTTTTTACTTAAATTATGGTATTGAGCTTCGAGATATTTGTAAACTTTTAAATTATTGAAAATTTTAACAAAACAGTCGATTGTGGTACTTACAAATACATGTGGATCTTTCTTGTGCATAAGCATAAATTCAGCCGGAAAAAAATCCAAAGAAAGATAATGGAATGATCTTTTTAAAGCATTAAATTGCATCTCTGTCCCCGGCGACAGTTTTTTTGGGGAAAAATTGAAAAAAATAGGCAATAATTTCATCGAAGAGAGAACGTCGAGTACACCTTTTATGTTCAGGCGTGTTTGAGTTGATTATTCTGTCTTGAAAACGTTTAAAAGAAAATATCTGATACACCATCTCGCTTCAGATTGTTTTATTTGCATATATTTATGCTATATGTTGATATGATAATATTAAAAATTTACAGTACTAAAAAATGAAATATATGGGTCAAGTGAAATACCTTTCTAATGAGTCATAACAACAGAGTAGGTGTGTTCGAATAACAAAGTTTTACCAAAGTACTTGACGACAGACTTAACAAGTGGATCTTAAAAATGCATAACTTCAAAAAAACGTAATTTTTTGTGTGTGTTATCTAGAGTAATTAGTTTTCAACATCTGAAAATTTTTAGTCTGCCTTTTCACGAAATAGAATTAGAATTTTTCAAAATATTTTTGAACTTTCGAAAGTCCCCCCTAACAACCGATCAGACAATAGTTTTAAGTTGACCAAATGCATTTAAGTACATTAAATAATGCTCAATAGCTAGTAGATACATTTGTCTTTTAAAATACAACTAGCATATAAGGATCGTGATGATGCTATGTGGATAAACTGATCGGTTCTCAAGAGCTAAATTGACAGCGCGTCATTACTACAATGGCTTCCATTCTTACGACTATAAACATTAGGTGGCGTAATGGGGACATAATTTTGACGAAGTAGAAACCTGACTGTAATTGACCCTGATGAGTATTGATAATGAGATCTGAGTCATTATTGCAGAAAGGATTCACATGATTATGGCTCGAGGAATCTGTATGATAATTGTGTTATAGACCTTAATGGTTATTGCTTCAGGAATCCGAATGATTATTGGTATAAGTATCCGACTGATTATTGCTATAAGTATCCGATTTATTATTGGTAATCGGATCTGAATGATTATTGCTATTTGATCTGGTTAATTATCAAAATTGGAACCCAATTGATATGTTGATGTGTGGATCCGAACGATTAATGTTATAAGGATCTGAATGGCTATTTCTTCTGTGATTGTGATTGAGAGATGAGACTTAAATAAAACATTGAAATGAATTATGATCTAAATGGTTATTGATAAATGAACCCTAGTAATTGTTAGTCAATTGAAAGCTTTTCTTCGTAATAAAGTGCCAACGGCTATGCCCTGAGCGCTTAATTTCATTGTATTATTTATTCATTGACAATCTAATTTAACACCTAATTACAATTCAAATACTCTTATGCTTGGTCTAGTCATAATTGATTTTTGCTTTCTACAAATATACTTGTTACACAATTTGTCAAAAATGTAAACTTTTAGGTACTTATTGGAAAAAAGAATACTTTTGTTACATTAATATGGACTATTTTGAAAATACAATGCATATGCATCAGATACTAGCACCATTAAAATATGCAAAATTACTGAAATGTTCACAATTTTAGCATTTGTGCTTATTTTTAGACGGTTTTTGTCTAAAATAAAAGTGGCCGAACTTGTGTTCAGTCTTAACATTTAAACATATGTTGTATGTGATGATTATACATAACATATATAAAGATTTAGACTGAACACGAATGCGGCCACTTCCATTTTAGACAAAAACTATCTGAAAGGGACGTTTTGTGGCATATTTGATAGATTTTCATATTTAAGCTTGCATTCAGGCGTCTTTAATGACCAAATCAGTTCAAATCTTTTACATTAACTAATGGAAACGACTGAAGAAGACACTTAAGTGTTAAAAAAATGTCAAAAATCTTTCATTAAATGTAATTCAAATTTTAGGCCAAAGTGAGCCCTTACCGGACCTTCTCCTTTACTCATCTGTAAATGTGTTAATAAAGCAGTAGATACGAATTAGCGACGACGATTATTTGCCATTCAAACAGAAAATTTTGAGATGTTAAGAGGCTCTCGACTCTAGAAGGACAAATATGGTAACTGCTGTTTTAGGTTTGTAAATTGTGATAATGAGATATCTACTTCTTTATATGTTTTCATGACCAAATAAATTGACAATACACAGTCATAAATAGTTTAGTGGCAGTGGGCTTTCTGAAAAATTGTTTTTTTTTTTTAAAGTTTCACAGTAAAGTTAAAGCTATGTAAATTTATCAAAATATAGAGATATGTGGCCTATACATAATCTAGCGGATGGGCAATAGACAATTTACTAACATAGATTAATTATAAGATTACATGTTCGGGAAACATCTTTTGACATCAAAGAAAAACTATAGTGTGTAAGGTAAATATATCAAACATAGATATATAGATGACGTATTTCCTTCAGACGTTATCACAATGTTACAAATCATGATGAAAGGGATAATGTTCCGGAAGATTTTTTTTTAAATAATCACTGCCTTCAATATCATTTTATGTGATATTATTTTCTAGTAAAATTACAACTATTCGTCCAATCATAATGTTTGAGGTCCCTTTAGAAAGTTTCATAGCACATACTTTTTGTGTACAAAGAAGCTTCATGAATGACTAAGATGTTTTGATAATCACTTTTTCATTCAAACTTTGTTAAGAATAACCGTGTCACAGAACACCATAGAAATGTTCCATTTGTCTTAATAATTCCGTTCACGTCGACTCGTTTGTTATTGACTATCGAATCAGACATCCATCGGATCTCTACTGGTCAAATCAGACTTATCCACCTGAACTATACTGGTCAAATGAGTCTTATCCGCCGGATCTACACTGGTCAAATCAGACTTATCCACCTGATCTATACTGGTCAAATCAGACTTATCCACCAGATCTATACTGGTCAAATCAGATTTATCCACCTGATTTATAGTGGTCAAATCAGACTTTCCCATTTCCATTCTCAATTTTATTATCCACCAGATCTATACTGGTCAAATCAGACTTATCCACCAGATCTATACTGGTCAAATCAGATTTATCCACCTGATCTATACTAGTCAAATCAGATTTTCCCATTTCCATTCTCAATTTTATTATCCACCAGATCTATACTGATCAAATCAGACTTATCCACCAGATCTATACTGGTCAAATGCAAGATTATTGATGCCATTTAAACTCCCAGAGCACCAGAGTCTATTATGGTTAGTGTTTCGAATTCTTAGGTTTCCCATTTAACAATTTGTTACCTGCGTCGCCGTAGGCGGAAGCAGGTCTACTAACCGCTCTACTCCGTCCGTCCGTCTGTCTGTCCGTCTGAAAGAAAGAAAGAACAGTTTCGTCAAGGTTTTCTAGGCTTATATGAAAGGGAATGATTTAATATTTGGTCTGCAGCTTTATAATGTTAAGTTGTAGCGAGTAAGCAAGTTTTATATCTGCAATGTATCTACTTCTTGTTTGCCAATAGTTTGTAATTTTACAACACTAATTGTTCAAGGACAATTTTTCGACAAAGTTTTCTCATCTAATGAAGGGAATGATTTATTATTTTGTCTGCACCTTAATACTCTAATAGTTTCAATTTGACAACTATAACACTCATTGTAGAGGGAAAATTTTCGTCAATTCTATTTGTGCTTTTATTGAAGGGAATACTTCAATATATTCTATCTGCAGCTTAATAATGTTGATTTGTAGTGAGTGAGCAACTTTTACATTTGCCGTGTAGCCTCTTCCTGTTTGCCGATAGTTTGAAACTTTGAGCTTTACAACACTCATTGTATTAGAAAAAAAATCGTCAAAACTTTCTTGGTGAAAGGGAATGATCAGTTATTAACCCGTATACATATTACCCCAAACAATTACATGCAGCGACGCAGGTTCAGAACTAGTATTGGTCTTTTTACTTTTGCTTGGCTTTATGCGTTTTCCAAAGAGGTTTATGGTTGTGTTACAGAATAGTCAGTGCGTTTTGTCATATTGCTTCATTCAGATGTATCTATAGCCTGTTGTTCCATGGATGAGGCTTATGAGATCAACCCCAGTTTTTGGTAGGTTCGTGTTGCTCAGTCTTAAGTTTTCTATGTTGTGTTTTGTAAACTGTTGCTTGTTCGTTAGTCTTTTTCTTTTTTCACAATGGCGTTGTCAGTTTACTTTCGACTTATGAGTTTAAATGCCCCATTGGTATCTTTCTCCTCTCTTTTAGCAGCTAGAGGGTATTGTCCTTGACACAAAGATGCAGTTTGTGCATACTGACATTGACCTGCAACTTGTGCAGTGTTTTTGTGTAGTGCCATATGTTGATATCTATGTCTTCTTCTGCGGTGTATTAATTCTAAAGGTATGCAAAGCCTAGGAAACAATGTATAAGTTCCATTGCCTAATATCTCCAGTTTTCTTATATGAGTTATTACAAGCGTCTGAATAACAATGTTTGACCATTTTTTTTGCCTATCGAAACATATAATAAAACGATTGACAGAAACTATGAAAGAACAAAAAAAACAAAAAAAGAAGAGAAATGCAAGATCTACAAAATGTTATTTTAATCGAAATCAACAATTGAATCCATCCTCGGAGTCACTACATAAATGGTAGATAGTAAAAATTATCAGCAATACAATAATTGCAAATGATTTCAACGATTACGTTTTCTTAAGGGTATTAGAACTTTATGTAAGAAAACCTAATTTTCATAACGACAAATAATGTACAGAAAACTTAAGATTTAGTAGCAAACCCCCTACTATTTACATAAATATATTTTAATATGCGATACGTATATTACATACATAAATTATAAAATAAAAACTGAAGAGATATCAGGAAAAAAAGTACACAGAAAGCTTAAGATTTAGAAAACCTGAGCGTAAGCAATTTCTGTCTTTTTTTAACAGAAGGAGTTTAATCCATTCATAAGTAATGTGACAGAGAGCCTTTTTAACTTGTTCATTGTAATAAGTCACACGGATATAACGGTCATCAAATTCGAAGTTAAAGAGTGAGGATGATTTGTCACAAAATTTAGAAAATCGTTAATAACAGTTATGAAAGAAATAAAAAGTTTATGCAAACATAAAAACAATAATTTTAGAAACATAATTCAATAGATTGTAGAATCCAATAGCAAATTGGTTTGTTTTTTTTTTGTTTTTTTTTTTTTTTTGTCAACCAACGTTGTTGTCTGAGTAGAAATTGGAATCATTCCGTTTAAAACATTTTAAAGAAAACATTAGAAATGTCGTTCGTATTGAACTTTATTATTAATTCAAATATTTAGTCAAAGTATTATTTATTTATAATTGTAGAATATTCTTTTAAAGTATAAACAACTGAGGTCTACAAATGCAGATCGTTTAGAAAAAAACTTAATGCAATACGAACTGTAGCTGAACTAACAATTTGAGCAAGTGCATAGTAGGTTGGGGAAAGTCTTGAAAAGACGATAATAAGGCAAACTTCTTTTATAAACAGCTTTGATCCATGTAAACTCGTTGATCCTTTGAATAAATTTATTCTTAGAGATTATCAATTCAACACCGAAGTAAGATTTTGAATACTGTTTTTGTCGGTACTAACCTAGATTTTGTTTTTGCTATACAGTTAAACATAGAGTGATAATTGATGATTCTCCATCATGTTGATTGTATGTACTTATATTTTGGCATTGCACAACGTCATGCTTACCTCAGATTGTTTATGCTGCCTTTACACAAAATCCATTGGATGTGTCCTGATTGATACTTAAAGAAAACAATATTTATTTTTCATTTGCAAATGCCTTTGCCTTTCAGTAACTACAAGTACTATTAGATCGGTACTATGTGTCTTTTGTCTTTATGTTAGTTAATATTTTATTGTGCTTCGTGCCAATCTGAATCAAGTCAATTATAACTGTTTGTTTTACAGTTTGTTCGTATCTTGAGATATTACACCACTGTCACAGGTTAAGGGAGAATTGAGCGCTCACTGAAATTTATCACCCGCCAATTATTTGTCTGTTCCAAGTAAGAAGTCTGTAACACAGTGGTTGTCGTTGGCTGCTGACTGTCATGTTTGTTTTTCGTTTATTGTTTTGTCATGAATCAAACCAGTTTTTTGTATTAATTCGCGCTAATCAGAGGCTAGATCTATCTTACAGATATTTATGATGCCACTCTCATATCTGAATTTAACAGCTATAATCTGCGTAATAGCCAAACTTAATATACAGTTGAATTAACTCGATATAATCCTTTCTTCTTAAGACTTCTCAGACTCTGAAACAATAACTACTTAGCTATACGAAATTTAAGTTCTATCCATAGATATAAGAAGATGTGGTATGAGTGCCAATGAGACAACTCTCCATCCAAGTCAAAATTTATAAAAGTAAACCATTATAGGTCAAAGTACGGTCTTTAACACGGAGCCTTGGCTCACACCGAACAGCAAGCTATAAAGGGCCCCAAAATTACTAGTGTAAAACCATTCAAACGGGAAAACCAACGTTCTAATCTATATAAAAAACGAGAAACGAGAAACACTTATGAACCACATCAACAAACGACAACTACTGAACATCAGATTCCTGACTTAGGACAGGTGCAGACAATTGCAGCGGGTTTAAACGTTTTAATGGTACCAAACCTTCACCCTTATCTGAAACAATAGTGTAACATCACAACATAGAAAGACACACTATGAAATGGCTTAACTCAATCAAAAGACATATTAACACCAGTGAACATACACTGAACAAATAAATTTGATCTATGATACAATGTAAATACAAAATAAATAAACTAAGGGAAGAATAATAAAAGTAACATGGTATACCGCTGTGAAATGTTAAACAGTACCTTTTAAAAGTCTTTGCAGAACAAATTTCGATAGAAGCATAATAGACGTATCATTAACTTTTCCAGATTTGGATGAATTTTACAAAGAAAATCAAATAATATTAATTTTATCAATTTCCGTATACAATCTTTTGTTATGTTTAAAATAGCATTTGACACTGTTTCAGGTTTCCTATTTTCCGAGAATTCATGATGAAATACAAATTTCTGGTTATGAAATTGTGTCAGTTTCCGTATATAGTCATGTTTGTGATGTTTCAAGTAGAATACATATAACAAATTGTTCGGTTTCCTATTTTTGGAGATTTTATGATAAAATTTTAGTTTTCGCCTCAACATACTAATTGCTGGTTATGAAATTGTGTCAGTTTCCGTATACAGTCATGTTTGTGAAGTTTCAAGTAGAATACATATGACAAATTGTTTAGTTTCCTATTTTCGGAGATTTTATGATAAAATCTTAGTTTTCCCTCAATATACTAATTTCTGGTTATGAAGTTTTGGCATTTTCCAATACAATTATCATGTTTACGATGTTTCAAATAGAGTTATATTGCTATAACAGATTTGGCTGTGTGGTTAAAATAATTGTGAAAATTTCCCAGTTTTAATTGATTTTTTTTTCATAAAAGAAGATGCTTTCAACCCAAACCCATCAATTTGCACCATTATTAACTTGGTTGACTGTAATCATATCAAATACAATAACATCCTGGACATGCTGGACACTAAAACTCTCAATTACTTTCTATTACAATTTTATTGGTGTTTAAACCTTTTCTGCACAGACTGACTGGACTATAAGGCACAAGCTACCGACATAGAATTACCGAAAATTGTGTGCTACAATGACAAAAATATTTATGAATATAAAATTGAAAAAAAATAGATAATAATAGTACATCTTTTTTTTTTTTATATGCAAAGTTATATCGCAATGATGGCATACATGAAATTAACAAAACAATAACAAGACAGTACAAAATACATCATAAGAATAATAAAAGTACAAGAAATAATATACATATGTAGTAATCATACTGTTTTCGAGTCCACTCTCCTCAGTGACCATTATTTTTTAATGAATTGACCAGCATACTGCATAACTGACGGATATGAAAATATAAAACCAATTAATCAAAATAATCTATATCATCTATATTTGAATATGAATTTTAACTTTCTGTAAACATTCGTGTCTCAAGTTTTATTTATTTGTACATTCAAATAAGCAATGTTCTTAAACGTCTATTTTATTTAAACAACAATGTTGACATAAACATGATAAACTTTCTTTTATTTTTATATTTCTGTACCTCCCCCTTTCAATTACTGAAATATGGTCGCTTACCATTAATTTACCTTGATTAATGTGTATTGTAAAAGAGCCATCATGCTCCTTAGTCCAAATACTGATGACATCTTGGAAGGTTATTATAAAGTTTGCTCTGACGCCTTCTTATGGAATCTATACAAATTACCTCAGCAGACGTCATAATCCTCGGGACTGCCATGCCCCCCAAAAGATGAATAGGTGGTGTCTTTATTACCTTGTGCATGACGATTTCTTGAACACAAAGTACTCCTTTCTCGATGAAGAGTAAAACAGCCGTTTAAATTAAATCTGAAAGAAGATCACACAAACAATTAGTACATTCCTAAACAAATGCTTGAATTACCAATCTTTTTTATTTTCTGTTGTCGAGAAAAATTTCCATCTTTGAAAACCAGAAGTTCAATTCTCGCCATATCATCACCATTGATAAGCTTGTCAAATATTTGAAAATAAATGAAACACTGCATAGTTAAACGACGAAAAGCAAAGTGATTTACCATTTATTTGATTTGAACACTAAGTGCCAAAAAATATTTTTGTTTGTATGGCACATTCTGCACAATACATGATCTGCAGAAGTGCTGGTATGACCGACTCTTTGTAGGTGTTAATTATCATAAATGACGCTGTTTGACAAATTTAAATGTTCTCATTTGAAAACTATAATTATAAATATATAGATAGAAGCTGTAATGACCACTAGTTAACGATCTGAAAAATACCAATCTGACTGAAACTATAAATTAACTCCTTATATAACTCATGTTTCTTGATTTCACCTGATCACACTAACAAGCAGTACAAAAAAGAGGCGTAAGATACCGAGGGGACATTAACAACTCATTAGTCATGTTAGTCGAACAAAACTAACAGGTATAGAACCACTTATTCGGCCCAGTCAGAAAGAACATATAAGAAAGTAGTACATATTTAAAAACAAAATAGTTCCTACACATATCTGTAACTTTGTCAATAAGTAAAATATTTGGGTAATTTTGGTATTAAATGAAAGCTTAAGGACTTGGGATCACTGTAGAACTCTTCTTAATAGTTTCTTTTGAATAATAAAAAATATATGAAATTAAGATGGAAGGCATATTTGCCCTGTTGCTCAGATCAGAAGTACCTGTTTTTGTACTACCTAACTTTTGGGAACCAGTGCGCTCTAATATGCAATTAAGGGTATGTTAATTTTTTTGGTACAAGTCAGGATAAGGTATAGTTTAACATGAAATGACTATCGCTTTATTTAAACTTAATACATATAATAGCTATGAATGCCTGAAATGCAGAATTTAACATAGAAAACAAGGGGGCTATGAAATAGTGGTGTTATTCCTACAACGCCATGGCAAAAGAACGGAAAACGACGAAAAGACGAACAGATCCACAAAACATTACATAGACAACTAAAGATTGAGCACCACAAACCACGTAAAAAAAGCGGGGGTGAACTCAGGTGCTCCGGAAGGGTAAGCAATATGTATTTGTTTCCATTACGAACAAAAGACAATAATTAGACAAATATAAAATGCCACCTTTTTACGCACTTCATTAGTAATGGCAATTTCCTAGTGTTTTTCGACAGGCTTATTCTTCATTGCCAGTGCCTTATGGTTCCCAAAACACATGTGTACTACTTTTTTCAATATGAAACAGTGTCCACATTCGCCAACTAGACAACACGAGTCTGTGTACATACCTGTTTACAAATAAGAGAAACCTAGAAAATGTGTTTGTGACTGAGGTTAACAGGCATAATAAATTTCAGAAAAATCCAGTAGTCTATTTTGTTTATTTGTCTGGTACAGTAAGAATCGATAAGGATGTTTTCAAACAGACGTTTAAGAGGAAGTTTCATTTATGATGGTTAGATATAGAAAATTGTCGGACAAATTACTTGCTTCCTTTTTCTATAAGTGTGTAAATCCTGTATTCACTGACCCGGACAACATTTACCATATTCATAACTTCATAAGGGAGCGAAATCATAGCAGGTGGCCACTTTTAAAACCAATCATCAATATGGCGACATCCATTAGCAAAGCACAAACTCCACTTTCGTGTCAACTCTGTAGAATTCAGCGGGAAATAAAATGGAAATGTACAGAATGTGAACTATTGATGTGTGATAATTGCAAAACCACCGTTCATTCTCGGATCAAAACTGCCGACAAACATAACATTATCATTATTCAAGAGGTAGGCAATGATTTATCAGAGCGTCTTAAGGCTCTTCACATTTCCGAAGTATTCTTTTCCGTCTTTAACACATACACAACTGATTTGCATGGAATCCACAAATTGATTTGCTGCGCTGAGGATAAAATTTATTTTATGAATAACAGAACATTGTCGTATCATTTTAGAAAAGCACAATAATTAAAATCTTCAATTAAAATATTACAAAAAATGGATATTGAATGTATCGATTTTGCCATCAGCTTCAAAGAAGAAATACTTTTTCTCCCAAACCACGAAATAAACTTATGGCGGCGTCAACCACCAAAACAAAACTAAAGACTGGTTTGAAAACCTCCCCACTTATGATTATAGCCATTCACAAGAGTAAACATGATGAACTCCTAATAAGTCTCCGGGAGCAAGGCCCTACGTTCCCAGTAACGGATTTGAGTACAAGAATAGTTGCTGTTTTCGGGACAGATTATAAACATAAATCAACATTTGATCGTGATCGTAATGGGAAAAGGTTATTTATCTATGCGAGAAGAATCACAACAGATTCAGCAAATAACATTTACGTACTTGACAAGTTTGATGTTGATTATAAACAGGGAAGAATAGTGAGCATAGACAGAAGTGGTCGTAAAAGATTTGTCTACAACGGATGCATTTCTTTTAATACACACGAAGCCGCCTTTAATCCTGAGGATATTGTAGTTACATGGAAGGATACGACAATAATATCGGACTGTAAAAACCATGCTTTACATGCTCTTAATCAAAATGGAGAATTAATAGGACTACAGATCACAAGGAACTTGGATATTCTAAATCCAGACAGCTTATGTATTGACAATGAAGGATTTCTGTTGATAGGAACCGGAACATCAGAGAAGATGCATGTTGTTAAATTATTATCATAAAATATAACAATTATCATATATGTTGACATTTATAATAAATTTGCTTTGAAAACCACAATTTGAATGTAAACCATTTGATTTGCCCAGTTTCCATTTCATGTAAACATAACAAAACATCGGATAGATGTAAAATCTAAAATATATAGAATATATAAAAATAAAAATAACATGAGCCGTATTTAGTTGAAAGCTGAGAGTATGTATTGTTGGTTTTGTAACAACTGGTCGATGCATTTTCTGAATAGATTTATTTGAAATCTAGCTAATACCTCCGATAAAGTAGATGTACATAACATATATGGTATTTGTTTTAAAAACATGACTGATAAAACCTTAGTCAGAGCAGTATAATTACATGTACAAGAGTTTCGCATTTAATAGCTAGTTACAAAGTAGGGTGAAGATGATAAATTTTAGCAAAGGTTTGATTCGGGACTATTTAGTCCAAGATATCGATATACTGTATAAAATATATAAAAATAAGATGTGGTATGATTGCCAATGAGAAAACTTTCACTAGAAACTAAATGACGCAAACGTAATGATAGATTACCGCACGACCTTTAACAATGAGCTTTTTAGATATCTTCTGATTATATGTATATAAAAAATGAAATCAACACGTTATAAATTTCATGCGTCCGAAGCGCTTTTCTGGATTTACCTTCATCAGGAATGCTCAAAGCCGAATATTTGAAAGCCAAGGATGTATAAAAACCGAAACAATTGAAGATTTATATAACCAAAAGGACCTAAAAAAAGTAGCCAAATCCATCTAAGGTCAACACGTTATAAATCTCATGCGTCCGAAACGCTTTTCTGGATTAACCTTGATCAGGAACGCTCATAGCCGAATATTTGAAAGCCAAGGATGTATAAGAACCGAAACAATTAAAGAGCTATCTATATAACCAAAAGGACATAAAAAATAGCGAAATCCATCTAAGGTAATCTATATGTCGCTGTGTTGTTGATGTAAACCCTCACCTCCTTTAATTCTGAAAATATTGATTTATAACATGTTGCAATATATAACAACAATGAAGTAAATCATACATAAAAATAACTGGAGAGGACACACATATTAGACAGTACAAAAAGATCACATCAACAGCAAATGTCAGGATCCTTCGAAAAAACGAAGTACAAACATAGACAGACAACAACGAACAAGACACGGTTCAGATAGACTGACTTGGTACAAATATTGACAAAATATTAACTGTAAAATATTGTAGAGTTTAACAAACCATATCACCCACCAACACATCAGATGAAATGTACGTAAAAACTTATACTATCAACAGTGAACAACGCACGATAGCCTAGCTTGGTAAAGGAATAAAATGTGGTGTGGTGTAACCAGTGTTAACCTTATAACACCGTCATCCTTGTCGTAAAGGTAAAACACACATGTGTATGGTCCAGCTACCGACAAGATGACTACTAATTAAAAAGAAAATATGAAATAGTTCATAATTTGGAAATCAGGCTCAAAACGAGCTTGCTTCTACAGGAAGATTGCTAAGGTACACGTAGCCATAGCTGGAACGGGGACCCAATTATTTCCCCCATTACTTCAATACTTTCTTATACTAGTAGTACCCTTCATGGTTTCTTGAATTAGTTCTTGGAGGGTCACGACCGACTGAGAAATACTGGTTTGAGTATTAATAGGGCTATATTAATAAATTCCTTGTTAAAATCGAAAATAAAATTTGGACCATCAACAGACAATCATCCACCCTATACATTTCAAAATTACATAAAATTTAATATAAGTTAAAAGTTTAATGAATACCCTTTGAATATACTGCAAATTTAAACATCTTTACATAATTTTCCTCTTGGTACAATATCCCATTTTGATTTATAGAAATCGTCCGTAAAAAAAGCGAAGATAATTTAACATGTATGACCAGGTATTGAACAGTGGCACAGACCACACCAACCACCATTGATTATGTTTTTTTATTGGGGTTTCCATGGGGTCCGTCTAAGTTCCGGTTCTCGGTCCAGGTTCAGTCTCTTGGTCTCAATATATAATGGAAGAGATACATAAATGACCAAAACATATGTTCAACATATAAGTTTCAAAAAACATCAATAAAAAGTTTTGTTTGATAAAAAAAAAAGTTCAGAAGAACAAAACTAAACATAAAGCATCGAAAATGATTTAGTACTATAAATCAGTCTCGGTCACATTTTCTGGCATTTTCTTAAATTGGATTTTCGTGTTTGCAAAGTTACTCAAAAATTTCATAATTGATTAACATAAATTGCTTGTGATTTGTTTTATAAAAGTTATATAAAATTGACATTGTATAATTGCGTACATCAGTTTAACACAGAGATACTGTAATACAATTTACAAACTGACATGCAAACTGACAAAATTTGAAAAAAAAATTAAGGTGTTCACGAATCAATAGAGGCCGGATATTTAAAATGAAAATAATTCATTTATCTTACTATTTTCATATTTGCATATAATTTCATTTCGAATATATAAAGAAGTAAAAAATGATGATTTTTTCATTTTGATATTTTCTTTTTTTTTTCACTAATAAATGCAAGCACTAACTTCTCTACAAAATCAGTAAATTTAATAGTAAAATTAGGTCTTCATTGTCTTCTTTTGAAATATTTTCAAATTACCTTTATTTTTCTTGTAAATATATCATACAAAGAGAAACAACTTTGTTTCATTCTTTATCAGTCTTAGTCCCCCTTACTAAAAAATTTCAAGATGAACATTGGTTTCGAAAATAATTTCAATTAACAAGATATGATCATATTATTGGAAAACAGAAGTTGTACCTTTTTTTCTTTTGAGGGAGAGGAGTCATATTTCGAAAGTTCACTATTAAATGATAATAATAGCACTTTGACGCTACGAAAGATATTTTTTCTCAATTAGTAACATCAAAATATGACATTTTTTTTACATTTCACGCCGATAATTGAGGATATTTGTTTCTTTTTGTCGGCAAAGATTTTTCTTTCTATAAAGATACTTCCTTATGTTTGGTTGTTCTGAATATGCATGAAATACTTCCCACTGGACGTTTAGCAAGCAACAACCAATACAATTTATGTATTTGGGTAAGATAAAAGGATAAAGAATGTAATAACAATGGGATGGTTTCCCCATTGTGATCCAAGAAGAAGGAAAAAGCTCTCTATTTTGCTTTAAAAAGTAGGGGGAGGGGCGCTTCAAGTGAAACAGGTCCGGCTTAAACAAGTATAGCATTACTTGTATTAGAATTTTGTTTCGGTTTTGTTTCATATATGAGACTTTTTCATGTTTTCTTAGACTTTCTTTTAGAGAGTGATGAACTTTGTCGTTTCAAAGATTGTTTTGCTGTTGGTGACGAGCACAGATAGTGTTGCAGTATATTTGCGGAGCCCTACAATTGGTCATCTTATTTTTAAACATTGAATTTCAATAATAGTCATTTTTGGTTAATACTTTGTTATACATTTGGTGCTTTGTTTCGTGACCAACGTTTGTATTCATTCTATCTTTACTTTCATTTTCTGTCTTTGATTTCTTTTATATGGAGCACTTTTGGACACCTTACTTTTTCGTATTTTTTTCTTATTATATATTTGTCAGTTTAATTTTCTGCTATTTTCTGTTTTCATCTCTTATTTACATTCAATTATCTCGGTTCAGGACATACAATTCATTGTTCCTTCATTTGCTAAGTTACCCATATATTTCAGTTTGTCATATATTCATTTTCGATAATAATTCTTTAAGTTCATTTCGTTAATCCTTTACTTCTCTTTGCAATTGTTATTTCTTTTCTACCATAGCCATATATAAATATTCCTATACATGAAAAAAAGAGGCGAACGATACGAAGGGTTAGAAGATCCTGCTCCACATGTGAATGAACATTTGCGAAATTTATAAGTTTTTTTATTCTGTTTTGTCATTTGATCTTAAAATGATGTCGGACCGTACTTGTTATAAGAAAAAAACTTTTAATATATACCAAGGAAGAAACGTTATATGGCTTACAAATTAAATAAACCGTCCATATATTATATATTATAACGTTATTGAGGAATATGAAAACATTTTTTTCTATAGCGTCGATTGGGAGTGGTGTAAGTGGTTCATATACAATGATCACAAGCCTCTAAACTCAGAGGATGTGATTTCGAAACCCATTCATGGCGAGGTTTTTTAAATTCCGATCTTTATTGACAATGACTACCAGTTATCCTGGTTCTTCGGTTTCTTCCATCAATGACAAAAATGATACAGAAAGGTCGCTGAAAGTGGCGTTTAGCACCAAAAACACAAATAAAACAATCATTTCGATTTGACTTCGATGTGTAATTTTTTTCGAAAAACTGCTTCAGCATAGTTTTGACGATAACGGCTTGCAGGAAAAAAGGATTTTAAAAGGGTAAATTAGAAATCAACAACTATTGAAAAGATGAAAGATTATTGCATGAGTAAAATGATATCAAGTGTTACGCAAGTAAGACAGCAAACAATCTTGCGGTTGTATCCATATGCATCGATCGTGTATAATAAGGAATATTGAGTAAGTGACAGATCTTTTGCTCTCTATGTTCAATTTATTCAAACTTGATAGAATCGAGACGATTTACAGATTTGGTATGTGAGTATATACCAAATCTGTAAATGTACACGACATGTAGACATGTAGACATTTTGTCTATTTTAAAGCCGATCTTTCAATATCCTGACCAGTCTTCGAAGTAGATTTTAATCTAACTAGTGTTGATTCAATGTAATAAATAAACGCAACAGTAGAATACCGCTGTTCAAAAGTCATAATTCGATTAACCAAAAACAAATCCGGGTAACAAACTTAAACCGAGGGAAACACATCAACTATAAAAGGAAAACAACGGAACAACAGAAACGCTGAACTACAACAAAGGCAACCGCCAACATACATAGAAACGGACTGTCTGATAACAACTGCCATATTTCTGCTTTGTTACAGGACATTTAAAGACAAAATGGTAGGTTGAACCTGGTTTTGTGGCTAGCCAAACCTCGCAGTAATATGGCAGTGTTAAAAATACCGCTTAAATGACAAAATGCATACTATATGAACTGTACACGTTCTCTTATTGATGTACTGTCTTATTTGTAATCATGTTCTCAAAGGGTTCTTAAATAGTTTATTGCAAATCTTGTATTGTATTGTATTGTATTGTATTGTATTGTATTGTATTGTATTGTATTGTATTGTATTGTATTGTATTGTATTGTATTGTTTTGTTTTGTTTTGTTTTGTATTGCATTGTATTGTATTGTATTGTATTGTATTGTATTGTATTGTATTGTATTGTATTGTATTGTATTGTATTGTATTGTATTGTATTGTATTGTAAGGGATGTCAACGAGTTCTCGAATACTCGAGGTTCGCTCGGTAATACCGATTATCGAATACCAAAATGAGACTCGACTATTCGGTTTCCTTTAGAAAATTGTTTTCTTCTGTTCACATACTTTCGTATGTTTATGCTAAATTGTCATTAAAAATGAAATCTTTCGTTTGAAGATACAAACGAGGACTCCGATTTTATCATTCAATTGGTGAGCTACACACGACATCAGCCTCCCTTACTCTACATTTTCGGCTGAACGTGTTTTAGCAATTTCAACCTTATCGGTATCGTCAGGGCGATTTTTTTTCTTCTGTAGGACAATTAAAATTACAATACCGAGTTTCTTCTGGAACATTTGACAAGTTATTTTCAAACAAGAACACATTTCTTGCACATGTTGTGACTTCCAGTGAATGGTGTAACCATCGGTGACTTCTATCATCACGTCTTTGTAAAGGTGTTGCTTTAAATTGCAAAATGTAATCAATCATAAAGTTTATATTCATTAGGTATTTCTTTAACTATTGAATAATTATTGTTTGCCTTATTTAGAAAATACAGCTTAGGAACTATCCATTGTAACATATATTTCATTTGACTATAATTTAGTCCCAGTTAATAATGTAGAGGGTTTAATGTCAATTAGACAACCGGACCTACAAATCCTAATATGTGCATTATTTAGTTCCATTTTTAGATATGGTTTCCAAACGAGTACTCAGGCATCGCTCGGTAACTCAACGAGTACTCGATTATTTATTCTTCATCGAGTTGAGATCCCTAATTGTAATGTAGTGTAGTGTGGTGTAGTGAAGTGTAGGTAGTGTGGTGTGGTGTGGTGTGGTGTGGTGTGGTGTGGTGTGGTGTGGTGTGGTGTGGTGTAGTGTAGTGTAGTGTAGTGTAGTGTAGTGTAGTGTAGTGTAGTGTAGTGTAGTGTAGTGTAGTGTAGTGTAGTGTAGTGTAGTGTACAATGTATTGTACTGTATTGTATTATTATATTGTAAGGAAAGATTTTTGGTAAAGTTAATTATGTTTGCTCAAGTTGAAGTTTTCTGTGTCGTGTTTTGAAGGCAGTTGTTAGTTCTTTATTTCCGTTTAGCCTCGGTGTGTCTGTGTTATTTGTCTTACCGGAAAGCTGGTCTTGATTACCCTGTTGACATCATGTCGCCTAATTTTATATAAGGATTTCATTTTTGTTGACTTTTAAAAGCATTTAAGGTTGGACCATGGCTAACTAGGTAAACAAAGAGACACTTGCTACATTGGCGATGATTGTTGAGTTTTATAAATTATATTTGATATGCTTACCCTCTGTTTGTTCGCCCTTTTATTTTCCATGAAACAGTATAATTTTTATTTGATAGTCGGTTAAAGAGCTCACCAGAGTTCATGTAATGAATATTATTATGCACATATATTCTGACTTAAATACAGTTTACTTACTTAATTACTATGAAGTGTCAAGTAGGAATGTTGCATTTAGTAATAAAGTAGGATAATTGATGTCAGTAAACATAGTTTATCCAAGTGTGATTTGCAGGAGCTGTATTTTCTAATTTGATTCAATTCGTTTCTCTTTTTCATCAACCTTTGTAAAGTTTAGTGCTTGTACTGGTTAGATGTGAACGTAATAAGTTCGTAAGTGAAGGGCTCCAAATGATTATTCTTTAACGGTCCCAAATGATTATAGATTAACGGACCAGAATGTTTAAGGATCCACATGGTTATTGCACAAGGAATCCGAATGATTGTTGCTTAATCAGGCGGAAACCCAGTTGAAATGAAACAAAAGAAATGAATCTCTTTATTAGAGAAGGTAAAAAAGGCAGGTTGGTAAATTTGAATTGTTTACATCTGTTTCTATGGGCTTTTAAAGTTAAATGAATGTGCATAATTTAGGATTTTATGAATCCTTTATACGTGTTCTTAATTAAATCATAGTAGGGAGCTTCAAGATATTTGTAAACTTTTCAATTATTGACAAATTTTAACAAAACAGTCGATTGTGGTAGGTACAAATACATGTGGATCTTTTATGTGCATAAGCATAAATTCCGCCGGAAAAAATCCAAAGAAAGATAATGGAATGATCTTTTCAAAGCATTAAATTGCATATCTGCCCCCGGCGACAGTTATTTTGGGGAAAATTAAAAAACATGGGCAATAATTTCATCGAAAAGAGAAAGTCGAATACACCTTTTATGCTCAGACGTGTTTGAGTTGATTATTCTGTCTTGAAAACGTATAAAAGAAAAATATTCAATAAATCATCTCGCTTCAGATTCTATTATTTTCATATATTTAGGCTATAGGTTGATATGTTAACATTCAAGATTTACAGTACTAAAATGAAATATACGGGTCAAGTGAAATACCTTTCTAATGAGTCATAACAACAGAGTAGGTGTGTTTGAATAACAAATTATTACCAAAAGTACTTGAGACAGACTTAACAAGTGGATCTTAAAAATGCATAACTTCAAAAAAACTTCATTTTTTGTGTGTGTTATCTAGGGTAATTAGTCTTCAACATCTGAACATTTTTAGTCTGCCCTTCCACGAAATATTTTATTAGAATTTTTAAATATATTTTTAAACTTTCGAAAGTCCCCCCTGGCAACCGATCAGACAATAGTTTTAATTAACCAAATGCATAAAAGTACATTAAATAATGCTCAATATCTAGTAGATACATTTGTCTTTTAAAATACAACTAGCATATAAGGATCGTAATGATTCTATGTGGATAAACTGATCGGTTCTCAAGAGCTAAATTGACAGCGCATCATCACTACAATGGCTTCCATTTTTACGATTATGGAAATGAGGTGGCGTAATGGGGAGATAATTTTGACGAAGTAGAAACCTGACTGTAATGGACCCTGATGAGTATTGATAATGAGATCTGAGTCATTATGGCAGAAAGGATCCACATGATTATTGCTCGAGGAATCTGTATGATTATTGTAATATAGACTTTAATGGTTATCACTTCAGGAATCCGAATGATTATTGCTATAAGTATCCGACTTATTATTGCTATAAGTATCCGAATAATTGTTGGTAACCGGATCTGAATGATTATTGCTATTTGATCTCGTTAATTATTAAAAATAGAACCCAATTGATATGTTGATGTGTGGATCCGAACGATTAATGTTATAGGGATCTGAATGGCTATTTTTTGTGATTGTACTTGTTGAGCGATTAGACTTAAATAAAGCATTGAATTGAATTGTGATCTAAATTGTTAATAATAAAGGGACCCTAGTAATTGTTAGTCAATTGAAAGTTTTCTTCGAAATTTAGTGCGAGGGGCTGTGCCCTGAGCGCTTAATTTCATTGTATTTATTTTTTCATTGACTATCCAACACATACTTACAGCTCAAATAATATCATGCTTGGTCTAGTCATAATTGATTTTTGCTTTCTACAAATATACTTGTTACACAGTTGTTTGTAAAACGGAGAATATAAGTGACGTTGAATGTTATGTAAAGGAGTAGACCCGGTAAGGCCCCATTTTGGCCCCAACATTTAGCGTTTCAAAAATCTGTTAAAAATGTAAACTTCTAGCTATTTATTGGAAAGAGGAATACTTTTGTTACATTAATATGGGCTATTTTGACATTACAATGCATATGCATTAGGTACTAGCACCATTAAGTTATGCAAAATTACTGAAATCTTCACAATTTTAGCATTTGTGCTTATTTTTAGACGGTTTTTGTCTAAAATATAAGTGGCCGCACTTGTGTTTAGTCTTAACATTTAAACATATGTTGTATGTGATGATGGTACATAACATATATAAAGGTTGAGACTGAACACCACTGCGACCACTTCCATTTTAGACAAAAACTATCTGAAAAGTGACGTTTTGTTGCATACATGATAGGTTTTTCATATTTAAGCTTGCATTCAGGCGTCTTTAATGACCAAATCAGTTCAAATCTTTTACATAAACTAATTGAAAAGACTGAAGAAGACACTTAAGTGATAAAAAAATGTCAAAAATCTTTCTTTAGATGTTATTCAAATTTTAGGCCCTTACCGGACCTTCTCCTTTACTTACTAGTTAGCTGTTACAGTATATCCCAGTGATTGACAAGATCATGTGTTTATAAAGCAGTAAGCACGAATTAGCGACGACGGTTATTTGCCATTCAAACAGAAAATTTTGTGATGTTAAGAGGCTCTCGATTCCAGAAGGAAAAATATGGTAACTGCTATTTTAGGTTTGTAAATTGTGATAATGAGATGTCTACTTCTTTACATAATTTCATGACCAAATAAATTGACAATACACAGACATGAATAGTTTAGTGGCAGTGGGTTTTCTGAAAATTGGTTTTTAGTTTCACAGTAAAATTAAAGCTATGTAAATTTATCAAAATATAGAGATATGTGGCCTATACATAGTCTAGCGGATGGGCATTAGACAATTTACTAGCATAGATTAATTACAAGATTACATGTTCGGAAAGTATTTTTTAATATCAAAGTAAAACTATAGCTTTTAAGGTAAATATATCAAAACATAGATATATAGGTGACGTATTTTCTTCAGACGTTATCACAGTGTTACAAATCATGATGAAAGGAATAATGTTCCGTAAGATTGTTTTTTAAATAATCATTGCCTTCATCATCATTTTATGTGATATTATTTTCTAGTAAAATTACAACTTGTCCAATTATAATGTTTGAGTTTTCTTTAGAAAGTTTCATAGTACATAGTCACAGAACACCATAGAAATGTTCCATTTGTCTCAATAATTCCGTTCTCTTAGACTCGTTTGTTAATGACTATCGAATCAGACTTATCCGCCGGATCTATACTGGTCAAATCAGACTTATCCATCTGATCTATACTGGTCAAATTAGACTTATCCACCAGATCTATACTGGTCAAATCAGACGTTCCTATTTCCATTCTCAATTTCATTATCCACCAGATCTATACTGGTCAAATCAGACTTATCCATCTGATCTATACTGGTCAAATTAGACTTCTTCACCAGATCTATACTGGTCAAATCAAATTTATCCACCTGATATATACTGGTCAAATCAGATTTATCAACCTGATCTATACTGGTCAAATCAAACTTACCCACCAGATCTATACTGGTCAAATCAGACTTATCCGCCGAATCTATACTGGTCAAATCACACTTATCCATCTGATCAATACTGGTCAAATAAGACTTATCAACCAGATCTATACTGGTCAAATCAGATTTATCCACCTGATGTATACTGGTCAAATCAGACGTTCCTATTTCCATTCTCAATTTTATTATCCAACAGATCTATACTAGTCAAATAAGACTTATCCATTATTATTTTGTTTGCAGCTTAATACTCTAATAGTTTCAATTTTACTACTATAACATTCATTATACAGGGAAAATTTTCGTCAATTCTTTCTGGGCTTCTATGAAAGGGAATAATTTAATATATTCGATCTTCAGCTTAATAATGTTGAGTTGTAGTGAGTGAGCAACTTTTACATTTGCCATGTAGCCACTGCCTGTTTGCCGATAGTTTGAAACTATGAGCTTTACAAAAAAACTCATTGTATTAGAAAAAAGAATCGTCAAAATTTTCTTGGTGAAAGGGAATCATCAGTTATTAACCCGTACACATATTACCTCAAACAGTTACATGCAGCGACGCAGAACCAGTATTGGCCTTGTTTACTATTGCTTGGCTTTATGCATTTGCCATAGTGGCCAAAAAGGCTCATGGTTGTGTCACAGAATAGTCAGTGCGTTTTGTTATATTGCTTCATTCAGCTGTATCTATAGCATGCTGTTCCATGGATGAGGCTTTGGGGTAATTTCCTTGACCTGAGATCACGCCCAGTTTTTGGTTGGGCTCGTGTAGCTCAGTCTTTAGTTTTCTATGTTGTGTTTTGTGAACTGTTGTTTGTTCGTTTGTCTTTTTCTTTTTTAGCAATTGTGTTGTCAGTTTATTTTCGACTTCTGAGTTTGAATGCCCATTTGGTATCTTTCGCCTCTCTTTTAGCATCTAGAGGGTATTGTCCTTGACCTAAAGCAGCAGTTTGTGCATACTGACCTTGATCTGCAACTTGTGCAGTGTTTTTGCGTAGTGCCATATGTTGATATCTATGTCTTCTTCTACGGTGTATTAATTCTTAAGGTATGCGAAGCCTAGGAAAAAATGTATAAGTTCCATTGCCTAATATCTAAAGTTTTCTTATTTGAGTTATTACAAGCGTCTGAATAACAATGTTTGACTTTTTTTTGCCTATCGGAACAAATAATAAACCGATTGACAGAAACTATGAAAGAACAAAAAAGAAGAGAAATACAAGATCTACAAAATGTTATTTTAATCGAAATCAACAATTGACTCCATTCTCGGATTCACTACATAAACGGAAAACAGTAAAAATTATCACCAATACAATAATTGCAAATGATTTCAACGATTACTTTGGCTTAAGGGTATTAGAACTTTATGTAAGAAAACCTACTTTTCATATTTTAAACTTATAAGTAAGGGGATCAAATGTTGTAAATATTAAGGGTAAAATCATCGTAAGAAAGTACGTGTAAGGTGATAATTTACAGTTTTGTAATATTAGGGAAAAAAGAGGTGTTAACATATTCCAACCGCAATAACTAACGAAGTCTATGTATTATTTCGCTCGAATTTCTCGCATCACAAACCGAAGTACAGCTTGCAATATAATAACCTATTTCAAATTTTAGGTCACCGATGAGGTAATAAAGTAATTTCACTTTAAAAACACACATACATAAAAATTTTGACTGGAAATTATAGGGAAATAGAGATGGTGACTTATTCCAATCGAAATAAAAAAATGTCTTTGCTGGATGTATCTCAAATTTCACCAATTAACAAGCCGCCAAGGAACAGCATATAATAATTTTCAAATAAAAAAGGAAGGGCACCAATCATAATTTTTCTTTAAAACATAAATATATGAAACTTTGGCTTTAACTTAGGATAAAAATAGAGGTGCTGGCAAATACGAATCGAAATAACAAAAGGTCCACGTTCAATTTCGCTCTTTTTCTCAATTTACAAGCTGAAGTACGGTGATCAGTTTCACAAAAAAATCTTACGACTAAAGTTGATCATGAACAATTCGGTATTTTTACGATTAACTTTAGTTGTCAGATTTTTTGAGAAACTGATCACGGATTAGTATAATAACCAAATAAAGAAATATAAGACACTGAAGAGTTAAAATAACATATTTCACTTTTTAAAGAAAAGTTCGGTCAGAAAGGGGAAATGATTCTGTTATATATTGAATAAATAATCATCTGGGATCACATATAAACATGCATGGTTAAATTGTTATAAGACATGGGAGCTCTTTCACAAAGCATGTATTAACTAATGGACTGGTTAATATCTCTTTTAAGATCCATTGATTTTTCGTATTTACAAAGACATCGTTATTTATCTAACTCATTAACGTATTCGTATTCGTGAAATGTTCCGTTAAAACCGAAATTCAACGTGTATGTTAACATACCCTGTAAACGGGCACTTGACAGTACATCATATGTATAGCTAAAGTTCGCAATGTTTCCACTAAAATTGAGAATGAGAATTTATTTTCAAAAAGGGGAAAAAACAGTTTTAAGTTCAGTGATAAGTAATGTGACAAAGAGCCTATTGAACTTATCCATTGTAATCTATCACATAGATATAACGGTCATCAAATTTGAAAGTAAACTTTCGGGACTTTCGAAGTTAAAGAGTGAGGATGAATTGTCAGAAAATTTAGAAAATCGTTAATAACAGTTATGAAGGAAATAAAAAGTTTAGGCAAATATTAAATCAATGATTTTAGAAACATAATTCAATATTGTAGATATTGTCACTACAAAAGTCAAAAGTCTGAAAAGACCAGTTTTTGTCTGAATTTGCATGAATTTTACTCGACATTCTTAATTTGTCTAAATAATTTTTAAAATTCTTGACATAGTATGAATTTGTCTAAGAAGGTTCTTGATTTTTCTTGACAAGTGTCTTGACAGTATGAACATTGTCTTAAAATTTCTCGACACTTCCTGTATCATCTGATAAGAGTCTGGATTAGTCTCGACCAATTCTTGACTGTCTTAAATTTGTCTCGATCTGTCTTGACATATTCTTGACATTCTTAATAATGTCTGAATATGTCTCGACATATTCTTGACATTCTAAATAATGTCTGAATATGTCTCGACACATTCTTGACAGTCTTAAATATGTCTCGACACATTCTTGACAGTCTTAAATATGTCTTGACACTATCTCAACAGTATAAATTTGGCCTGAAATGTGAACAGACTTATTCTGCACTGTTTATGACATTCAATTGCTGTTATTTACTCCTTTTATTATGGCTAAACTAAACTTTGAAGAATCAAGGATCAATTTGGTATAGTAAGATACCCTTTTGGTGGAACTAAGTTGGAATACCCTGAATAATTCCCATGTAGTTTAATTTTGATTTATTTTAATTAAACATTTAATTAATTGTTTTCACTTGGAATATAAGTCAAAGTTACTAACAAACAGCATTTAGATTTTGCCGTTCTCAAAGCTGCCAGTCAAATTTGCTTTACTAAAATAGGTGTCTTATAGGCAGTTTTAAAATGTGACCATGTGTCTCTTTTGGACCCCACAATTCATCTTTTGGGTTTATGTGGATTAAAAAGTGGGGCTTTCATTTAGGTCAAAGAATTTTTCCCATCTTGATTCAAAACCTTATTCATTTTTAGAACAACCCAAAAACATTTTTATTCAAATTTTAGTGTTGAATTTTATAATTTTTATCAAAATAAATATTTGTGATAACTCCTTCCTGAAAAGAAAACGAATGTTTAGAACTATATTGTGCATGTCTGTTTGAGATCCATTTCATAAGACCAATGATTTCTATAATGGAACCCATTATAAATACATTTTTTATTATTCCTGGAGTAGATAATAATTTTCTTTAATATTTGGGAATTATTCAATTTGTTTTTATGTTAACATAATTAACTTCATAATTTTGATGAAAAAATCCATTTTATTTCAATTTTTTTCATCAAAATGATGATTTTCATTTTCATCTATTAACAAACTTTTAAATTGTAGTGGCATGTTCGGTCAACTGATAAGTTGTATGGCTGATTACAGGTAAAGCAGTAATTTCTATTTGACAGTTGCGTGTACTCTGAGTATGGAATACCTTAATTTTATGGGGAACATCCTGTCCATGTGTAATACCTTATATCTATATTCCAACAGATGACATTACACAAATTTTTCTTTTGTTAAATGAATGATTTGTATATCATCATAATTTGCTATTTATATAAACCACATTTTGGTATAATAATTATTTACCATATCAACATTGAATATTATGAATGTAGAATGAAATATGTCTACAGTATGATTGGTTTTAATCATTTAATTTATAAGATTTAGGAATCAAAATTTGTAATTATTTAAAACCCACATTCAAATTGTTTTATATCAACACACCTCATTTGAATTATTTTATACTTTAGATTTAATAGCCATATTTGCATTTGTAAAAATATTTATATACCCAAATTTTCAATTATTTTACATGCCCAACTTTTATTTTTGTTGTAAGAAGTGTAACTTGGAACAACAGTATATCATATAAAGAGAACTAAAGATTAAAGTTATATCATGAATATTGGTCATGATTTGTAAAACTCAGAACTGTCAAGTAAATTTAAGACACAATTCAAAATGTTCAGAATGTGTCAAGCCATACTGAGAAAAATAAGAATGTCGAGAATATGTCGAGAAATATCAAGACAGTATTCAAATGTCAAGAAATTTTAAGACCATATTCAGAATGTCGAGAATATGTCGAGTAAATTTCATACAAATTTAATATAAATGAGAATTTGTCAAGAAAAATTAAGACACGAGTCATACTTTTGGAGAATGTCGAGTAAAGTTCATGCAAATCAAGACAAAAACTGGTCTTTTCAGACTTTTAGACTTTTGTAGTGTGTAGAATCAAATAGCTAATTGTTTGTTTTTTTGGTTTTTGTTTTTGTTTTTTTGTTTTTTTTTTTTTTTGTCAACCAACGTTGTTGTCAGAGAAGAAATTGGAATCATTCCATTTAAAACATTTTAAAGAAAACCTTAGAAATGTCGTTCGTATCGACCTATATAATCAAATCAGATATATTTGTCAAAGTATTATTCATACTTGAAGATTCACTTGAAAACATACTAACATTCTAGACACACTTCATGAGTAACCTTATTAAATAATGATAAGAAAAACTTCTGACATAAACCATTAAAAATTTTTAAATAAATGCCTAAATCATGGTATGTTCAAGTTTGAAGAAATAGAAAAGTTATCTCATGCACATCAAATTAATATATATCTTCCTGTACATGGTACACATATATAACTTCTTGATATGTTTTAGCCTCGAGTTTGCAATGTTCTAACTGTAACTTGACTACCCATATTACTTTTATGATAGAAAAGCCTCAAAATAGCTAAATTTCTTGAGTAAATTACAGTTTAAACTGAACCGTGTGCATTTAGGGAGACATTTATATTTTTTTCCAATTGTAAAATATTCTTTTAAAGTATGAAACAAATGTGGTCTACAAATGCAGAACGTTCAGAAAAAACTTAATTCAGCACGAATTGTAGCTTAACTATTTAAGCAAGTACATATTTTTATACACTTAAGTAGGTTGGGAAACTCTTGAAATGACGATAATAAGGCAACCTTCTTTTATAAAACAGCTTCGATCCTTGTAAACTCGTTGATCCTTTGAATAAATTTATTCTTAGAGGTTACCAATTCAACACCGAAAGATTTTAATACTGTTTTTATCGGTTCTAACTTAGATTTTGTTTTTGATATACAGTTAAACAAAGAGTGCAAATTTAGGATTCTACATCCTGTCGATACTATGTACTTATATTTTGGTATTGCACAATGCCATGCTTACCTCAGACTGTTTATGCTGTGTTTACACGAAATCCATTGGAAGTGTTCTGATTGATACTTAAGGACAACCATATTTATTTTTTATTTGCAAATGCCTTTGCCTTTCAGTAACTACAAGTACTATTAGATCGGTACTTTGTGTCTTTCGTCTTTATGTGAGTTAATATGTTTTTTGTTCTTCGTGCCAATCTGAATCAAGTCATTTCCAACCGTTTGTTTTACAGTTTGTTCGTGTGTTGAGATATTTCACAACTGTCACAGGTTAAGGGAGGATTGGGTGCTCACTCGAATGTATCATCTTGGAAATTCTTTATGTGTCTGTCCCAAGTAAGAATTTTGTAATACAGTGGTTGTCGTTGTAGTTGGCTTCTGACTGTCATATCTGGTTTTCGTTTATTGTTTTGTCATGAATCAGACTGGACAAATATTCCGGTTAATTGTTTCGAAAAATTCAGGATCAACTAACTTAGTATTTTAATCAAATAATATTAATTTGATCAATATCCGTATACAATATTTTGTAATGTTTAAAATAGCATTTGACAATGTTTCAGTTTTCCTATTTTCGGAAAATAAATGATGAAATCTTAGTTTTTCCCTAAAATTCAAATTTCTGGTTATGAAACTGTGTCAGTTTCCGTATATTGTCATATTTGTGGTGTTTCAAGTAGAATTACATGTGACAAATTGTTCAGTTTCCTATTTTCGGAGATTTTATGACAAAATCTTAGTTTTTCCCTCAACATCCTAATTTCTGGTAATGAAATTTTGTCAGTTTCCTATACAATTATCATGTTTATGATGTTTAAAATAGAGTTATATTGCTATAACAGATTATGCTGTGTGGTTAAAAGGACTATGAAAATTTCCCAGTTTTGATTGATTTTTTTCATTAAAGAAAATGCTTTTAACCCAAACTCATCAATTTCCACCATTATCAATTTGGTTGACTGTAATTATATCAAATACGATAACATCCTGGACATGCTGGACACTAAAACTCTCAATTACTTCCTGTTGCAATTTTATTGATGTTTTAACCTTTTCTGCACATACTGTCTGGACTATAAGGCACAAGCTACCGTCATAGAATTACCGAAAATTGTGTGCTACAATGACAAAAATATATATGAACATAAACTTAAAAAAAAAGAGATAATGATAGTACATCTTTTTTTTTTTAATGCACAGTTATATCCCAATGGGGTTGGTGGCATACATGAATTACAAAGTTAATAGCATTTTGCATTTATTGAATGATTTCTTACCATAGATCCACCAGATGCTGAAGGTGAGAGGACTATGGCTATAAAGATGATGATTTTCAAAAAACGGAATATTCCTATAGCTAAACGTCAGACAATAGGTCCTGTAAAATGTTTAGAATATTTGGGTATAATTCTAGTTTTTGAAAAAATGGAAGCTCGACTGCTCCTTCATAAAGTCAATCGCATTTGTGAATTCATCAAAAAATTATACAGGAGAAATTCATGTACAAAAAGGGAATTGCTGCAGCTTTTGGGTCCTTAAACTTTGCTTCACGTGTCATTTTAGCTGGTAGATCCTATGTTTCATACCTCATTGGGCTGTCCACTACTGTCAATGATTTGCAGCACTACGTTGAATTAGATAAGGAATGCCGTGTTGACCTAGAATTTGGTTGTTTTTTCTGAGCAGCTGGAATGGTGTGAACATGTTTTACAGTAGACTATTTAATTCAAGTTATGATAAGGAACTTTTCACAGATAACTCAACAACAAAAGGATTTGGTGGATATTTCAAAGGAGAATAATAAAAGTACAAGACACAATATACATATGTTGTAATCATACAGTTTTCAAGTCCAATCTCCTCAGTGACCCTGATTTTTTTAATGAATTGACCACCATACTGCATAACTGACGGATATGAAAGTTATAAAACCAATTAATCAAAATTATCTATATCATCTATATTTGATATGAATTTTAACTTTCTATAAAAATTCGAGTCTCAAGTTTTAATTTTGTGTACATTCAAATAAGAAGTGTTCTTCACTGTAATCAACAATGTTGACATAAACATAATAAACGTTATTTTCTTTTTATATTCCCTTACCTCCCCTTTCAATAACTTAAATATGGTCGCCTCCCATTAATTTACCTTGATTGATTTGTATTCTAAAAGAGCCATCATGCCCCTTAGTCCAAATAATGATGGCATCTAAGAAGGTTATTTTAAAGTCCAAATAAGTATAACATCTTGGAAGGTTATTTTTAAGCTTTCTCTGAAGCCTTCTTATGGGATCTATAAAAATTACCTCAGCAGACGTCATAATCCTCGGGACTACCATACCCCCAAAAAAGATGAATGGGTGGTGCAGAAAAATCTAGAGGTGTATTTTGTTCATTTGTTTGGTACAGTAAGAATCGGGAAGGACGTCTTTAAACAGACGTTTAAAAGGACAGGTTCATTTATAATGGTAAGATACAGAAAATTGTCGGACAAATTACTTGCTTCCTTTTTTCTAGTATAAGGGACTCTGTAGAAACGTCGCGTCAACAAACTCTTACCTGCCATAATGCATATTTGGTGTTATCGACGTTGATAAAAAATTTAAAAAAGAACACTTTTCCATTCAATGTCATTTAAAAAATAAAATATCAAAGGAAAATTGAATTTCGGCTCTTCAAACTATGCTAAAAGTTGTAGAATTTACCTTTTGTATCTATATTTTACAACAATGTAAATATTGGTAATATTATCCACAACATTTATTTTTTGCTATCATAAATGCAATAATAATTTAATATCCTATCGGGACCGCGTCGCTATTTATGGAAACGTAAACAGACATCAAACTTTTGCATGCATCATCCAAAAATTGAGAACAGTAAAATTGTGTATGTATCTCAATCCAATTTCGTCAAAAAGGTGTCTAATTTTAAAGAAAACCAACAAAATTTTGAGTTTTTCACCGTAAAGATACAGCATTTGTAAATATTTATCAAGGAATCATCGCTCCTCGCAATCTACAACTTATTATCTTTACAACAATGTCCAGTTTGTCATGTTTGTGAGAATGTGTTAAGAATTGGCGAGACGCCAGTGGGTCAAAGTCAGCATGGTTCAGCATCAAAAGAACCAGAAAAGCACCGTAACGCACAGGGGCTTGTTTAGTTGGTCAGACGAAGTTTTATGTCAATGGCGGTCGCTATCCTATATAAAACAAGTTGGTTTTTTTTATATAGGATAGCGAACGCCATTGACATTGGGTCAGACAAGTTTTACTGTTAACGGCGGTGGTTATCCTATATAAAAAAAACTTGGTTTTAAACTTCGTTTTTAATATAGGATAGCGACCACCATTGACAGTTAGAATATAGCAAAGTCCTCTCGACCAATGAAATTGTAGGATTTTATGCCTCTTAATTGTGAAGAATGAATGTAAATCGTGTTCTTAGTATATGTAAGAGAATTATAATCCCTTTCTTCATGATTAAGTACGAGCGTTAGCGATTACTTATCATTAAGTAAGGGATTATCATTCTCTTACAAACTTAGAATATTGTAAAGTGTTCAAGACTCAATTCCGATCGATAAAATTTAAAAAGCAGGAATTTAATACAAGTCTTGAACATATTAAAAACTTTTAAAGGCATTTTATTTGAACATTTCCCTGACAAAATGAAATAGTATTTGATGTAATAAGCCGGACCAAAGTATTGGCTGTGAAATTAAATTTAGTTGTAACTCAAATGTATTAATTGATTTAAACTGTAAATAAAAAGGATAAATCCTCACTAAAATATTACATGATTTACATTCATACTCACAATCAGGAAACATATACAATTCCTACATTTTCTTTGTTCTGTTGTGTCACCTAATATCTATAACGCATTTTTTTTTTAAATATTTCCCAAATGATAAGAAAGTCCTTACATCATTAGTACTAAAACTAATTCATAAATGAAATGTCTAAAAAGGAAGTCATGCATTAATTATCAACATTGCACTGAAAATGAAACTAATTCTTAAATAAAACCAATTAAGAGATCATTTGAGTCTTGAGCACTTTACAATATTCTAAGTTTGTAAGAGAATGATAATCCCTTACTTCATGATATGTACTCGCTAACGCTCGTACTCAATCATGGAGAAAGGGATTATCATTCTCTTACATATACTAAAACTTCGTCTGACCCACTAAACTAGCTCCTGTGTGTAACGTTATATGTGATTCACTGTTCACCATGTTCAAATCATCATGCAGTTAAACTTTCAATTTCTGTACATGTACATACTTGTTCAACAAATTTACACTGACGAAGGTTAATGTTGCATTAGTGACGATCCACGCGATCAAAGAAAACAAACATGGCACCTGATCACGGTGTAAGTTTTGACAAAACCTATGTAGTTTAGTTTTGTCCGATTCTTAATGAAATTATTTCAGGATTTTATTTTAGATTGATAAAAGATAATCTCGAATGGATGTTAGCTGAGGTCAAATGTATATATTATTCAATTTTCTTAATCCTTTTTCACACGAGTAACCATTAAATATACACATAACCTAATTAAACCAGTAACATTCAGAGTTACCGAACGTAATTATGACTGGAATAGTTGCATATGCCAAACAGACGATGCCGACGTGAAACCTGACGTGCCTGTCAGTGTTTTAGAGGATTTCGGGTTTTTATTTTTCCTTTTTTGTGGGATCCTTTTATATATTGTCAATGATATCAGCGGGATGTAGGTGATCTATTAAACGGTGCAATAAAAATGTTTATTAAATAGATAAGCCCTTTTATAATTCTACTAATAGTCAAGTCTGTGAATCACTAGCTAGAACCCCCAGTTTTCATTGTGCTCAGATAAATTGTTAGAGACCCATGCACAAAGCACACACCATACAATTATGTTACAAAGCCAGCTAGCATACTGCAGAGGATGCTTAAGGGTCAGAGGGTACATATGCTATATACATGTATATGCTATTGAAATACATGCAAGTTTGAATATAAAAAGAAAGATTATAAATGTTATGCATGTTGTAATATTAGACATTATATATGTGCTATGGTTATAGTTGATATGAACTACAAAAATGAAATGTGAAACATTGCATACCCATACATATCAATAGTTCTAGGTGCATCAAAACACAAGAAGCACAAATTATAAGTCTGACATGCATGATATGAGCTGCATCGGATAAAAATCGACCTTATGCAAAGGAATATCAATACATCTGTTAACCTACTTCGGGTTGAAAAAATCTATATGCAAATTCCGTAACTGTTGAAAGTTTAGTTGATATAAGATCCCTACAAAACAGATTAAAATTTTATATTTTGTATTTGAATGTTCCAAAATAAATCGAAGTATTATATACGTACATGTATACGTGCTCTTGCATAAGGTCGATTTAATTTCTATCCGACACGGCTCATATTTTTTTCTTGCAGGCCAGATCCAGGTCTTCGACAGTATTTGTTTCTACTGTTGAGATAGCGAAGTGGTCCCCGACATTCACCCATAGACTAAAAAATGAAAACGCAATAGTGCGACCAATATGTTCATCATGCATGGACTCTGAGCTGAAGATTATGACCAAGAATGCACAAAAAAATTGTCAATAAAGTTCACCTTGATATGTTGTTTAATTTATATTTGCATGGCTCTGTATTAGAGGCAATAGAGAATGAATAAAAACCTATTTTGTGATTTGGTGATGTCTTCGTGCCATTGCCCATATCCGTTCTTTTTCATATTAAACATAGTTATATTTTCATAACAGATGGGTGTAAGTATTTGTCTGTGTTCTCATTTCATAGTTCTTGTCATTTGATAAATTTCTAGAAAAAAAAATTGAGCGCATACGATAATTTTATTTTGATCTTTAGTATCGACTGGACAAATTTAGCACTTTTAATTCTATTTTTCTTTCGCCCCCTCGACCCTAAATTTCTCGTTTAACAGATAATAAAAAGTCTGGCCTTAGGTGAATTTATAGTTTTTACCATGATACAATTTATATTAATGTGATTTAGTAACTTTGATCTGCTTTGTATTTGTGATCAGAATTTTGAATGTGATAGGTCACTTGTAGTTAATTTACATGTAACATCGTTCATTTATGATACTTTTATTTATAAAAAAAAAATATATCCATGAAAATCTTAAAGTTCGTTTCGAATTATGTATAATATATATGAATAAAAAAAATGAAATGTATAAACCATGTTTAATCCACCATTTTCTACATACGAAAATGTCTGTACCAAGTCAGGAATATGACAGTAGTTATCTTTTCGTTTGATGTGTTTGAGCTTTTATTTTGCCATTTGACTCTCCGTTTTGAATTTTCCTTGGAGTTCGGTATTTTTGTTATTTTACTCTTTTGAATCTAGCTGTCTTCAAATTACGCCAGATATATTGTTACTAGGCTTGAACATGTTGTAACATACTATACTATCCCTTTTCCAAACCTAATGGTTGACCCAGGTATAGAAATATGGTCATCTGTACTTTTCATTTCGTTTACGGAGAAATCGAAATTGCAAAATTGCTGCACTAATTTGAACCAAGCGTATGTCAAAGTGTTGCATGTATATATTTAAAATCTAATGCAAATCTATACACATACTTAACAATCCCGCTTTAACGTTTAAAGTCTAAATTTCCCGTCCTTCATCCTGTGATCGTCTATTTTTGAAGACTATGAATAAATGAATAATTTGATTTGCTATCTTCCTGAGCATATATGAAATATTCGCCACTGGACATTAAGCCAAACATAATCAATAAACCACATATTGTTTCAATCAAAGATCAATCTACTGATGAATAAGTAATATTTGGCGTTTTCATCCACCATCACACAGATTTATTCAAATACATGCATTGTAATATTTCGATTGACAATTTAAAAAAAAATAACACTTTTAATATAATCAACGAGTGTTTTTCACTTTGAGGTTACTAATCCGAATTTTGTTCTGGAGTTTTAGTATTCTAGAGTCTAAAATAATACATATCAAAGATTTTACAAAAAAATTGACACATATATACATCTATTGAAAATGGAAGAGCTAAATTTTCCTGAATATATTAGACATCTGGACCATCAAAGTATAAACAAGAAGATATCATACTATACATTTTAGTTATGATGAAGACTCTTTGGAAATGGTCCGGATGTCTAATATATTCAGGGAAATTTAGCTCTTCCCTTTTCAGAAGAAGATATCAGCATAATTATATCTAAATATTACTGCATGGCCATAGTAAATTAGATTAATTCATAAAATATAATGAAATTGTTCATATTTTGAACTGAATGTATGAAAGAGTGGTTGTACATATATATATATATATATATATATATATATATATATATTACGTATATACAGGTCTGTGTCATTATTCATTTTCTGTACATACAAGACATGTGCATTAGCATGTCTTCATTCTGGAACCCCAAGGGTCAGTGGGGTATAGAAATATGGTTTTCTTCCGATCGACAGTAAAACCCTTGCCAAGTGGCGCATCCGTTTAGCTGTGCGGGATGTATAAAAATGCAGCCACGTCCGGTCAGAATAGGGACGAAATCTGAGGCCTCGTGTAGAATTAGTTCCACGCTCCCTGCACGTTAAGAACCCTTGCAACAGCTCTTGTATGAAAATTTCTATCCCTTTCCATTATACCCACGATTCAGCTGGTGGCTGTTCAATTTTCCTTCTTTTTCCGGGTCGATCCCTATTACAGGACCTATACCAATTCCATCTATTTATATTTTGTTCTAGTCCTGAATATGCTTGAATTATTTGCCATTGGACATGCAACAAACTATCCATAAATCAATCATCCTGGCTCATGAATACAAGGAGATGTATACAGCAACAAGACAGCAACGTAACCACAAAAAAATTAATTTAAAAACATAATTCCAGGCACTATCATATTTATTATAGATATAAGAAGATGTGGTATGAGTGCCAGTGAGACAACTTTCCGTCCAAGTCAAAATTTATAAAAGTAAACCATTATAGGTCAAAGTACGGTCTTCAACACGGAGCCTTGTCTCACACCGAACAGTAAGCTATAAAGGGCCCCAAAAATGCACATAATTTGTTTTTCATATTTAATGCAAACTCAAAAGCTTCGAAAAGAAAGACACGCAGCTCTGCTTCAAGTTATGATTTTTATGCTTAATTTATTATTACTGCCTGAAATCTAGAAATCTTCAAGGTTGATGTACAGGGTTTCAAATGGAAAGGTGGATTGGATTTAATTTCCTTTGGTTTTATCATATTACAAAAATAGTACATGGAAATTATCAAATTCCGTTTTTTAATGCTTTGTGCTAGCTAGCAAAGTTCATACGCTATAAAAATACGTTAGTTTTGGCATCATTTTGGCTAATTCTGAGTATGACGTGTGCTGCGGTAGTGGTATTACTAAGTTTTTAAGTTTTTATTGTAAATTTGAATGTTGGCAGACAAAATGCATATATTCATGAATATTAGGGAGATGCTTGAGGTCAAAGGTCAAAATGAAAATGAAACCAAAAATAATAAATGCTTTTTGTGTATTTATGTCATTACAAAATCCCACAGAGTCCTTACTAGTATTATACAAGTGTAGGAGCCGGATAATATGTTTCATATTCATAACTACATAAGGAAGCAAAACTATAGCATGTGTTATCTCCGTTCAGCCCTCGTTTCCGTTCCGTATACTCAGTAAATTACACTACAATTTCAGTGTAGCTATACGAAGTAATAAGTACGGAGCGGATGTCAGCTCTGCGCCGGAGATTGTAGCAGGTGGTTACTTAAAAACCAATTCTCGAAATGGCGACGTCCAATAGTAAGGCACAAACACCATTATCTTGTCAACTCTGTATTAATCAGAGAGGAATAAAATGGAAATGCACCGATTGTCAATTATTGATGTGTGATAATTGTAAAACCACCGTTCATTCTCGGATTAAGACTGCAGAAAAGCATAACATTATCACTATCCAAGAGATAGGTAATGACCTATCAGAGCGTCTTAAGACTTCACATTTCGCAGATATTTTCTTCCGTCTTTAACACATATACAACTCATGTGTCGGGAATACACAAATTAATGTGCAGCACTGATGATATAATTTCCTGTATGAGTAATGCACACGGACAGATGACTCAATTTTTAAAAGCAAAATTATTAAAAGGTTCTGTGAAAATATTAAAACAAATGGACATTGAATGTATCGATTTTGCTATCAGTTTCAAGGATAAAATACTTTTTTCTCCGGAACCACGAAATAAACTAATGGCGGCGTCAACCAAAAAAACAAAACGAAAACTGTCGTGAACATCTCTCCACTCGTAATATCGGCAATTCACATTAGTAAACATAATGAACTTCTACTTGGGGTTCGAGAGCAAGGCTCAATGTTCCCAGTAACGGATTTAAGTACGAGACTAGTTGCTGTTTTCGGGACAGACTATAAACGCAAATCAACATTTATGCGCGATGATGAGGGGAAAGGGTTATTTAATTATACAAGTAGAATCGCAACCGATTCAACAAATAACATTTACGTAATTGACTTGTTTAATAACGATGTTGGAAGAATAGTGAGCATAGACAGAACTGGCCATAAAAGATTTCTCTACAACGGATTCGTTTCTTTTAATACACAAGAAACAGCCTTTAATCCCACTGATATTGCAGTTACATCGAGGGATACGACAATAATATCTGACTGTGACAATCATGCTTTACATGCTCTTAATGTAAATGGAGAATTAATAGGACTACAGATCACAAGGAACTTTGATATTTTATATCCATGCAGCTTATGTATAGACAATGAAGGATTTCTGTTAATAGGGTGCAACGAATATGACGCGAAGATATATGTTGTAAAGTTGTTGTCGTAACATTAAACATGTCACATATGTTAATATTTCTAATTATTTTTCAAAATGTTTCATTTGGACAAATTAAATTTTTTTTTTCAACCATTTGATTTTTGTTGTTTCTATTTCGTGCAAAAATGATAAGACATGGGATGGATGCACATGTCTTGCGGAACATCTCATTTATATGGAGAATCAAAATGAAAAACAAATAACATGGACCTTATTAAGTTGATTTCCATAGAATCCGTGTTTTATTTCCTTTTTAACAACAAATTCATGAAACTTTTAAGAACCTTCATAGCTTCATACTACCTCTGAAAACTATCTCTTACATTGCATAACATAAATATACATGACTTGTAAAGCGATTGTTTTAAGCATTTGAATAATCTCTCTTTATTGTGCTTTGTTACACCTAGACGATTTTCACCACGTTACCGAATAGGACTAACACACTATTTTTTTGCAGATTTTCGGACGATATATGTATGGGAGCAATGGCGTAACACATAATTGTCTGGACGTGTATGAGTACCAATATCTTTTACATTTTGGACGATTTTGATTGTAAAGACACCTAGTATACTTTGCACCCACTTTATTTTTTTTATTTTCTAAATACACAATGCATTGATATTTTATATGTGTAATAGATAACAACAATAGTAATGTATGTCTTTCACGTTGGGAAAATTGTAACATGAAGAAAAGGTATTTAGGAAAGGGAGTAGAATGGAAAGCCATTTTATCCGAAGAGTTCAACAGTAGAGGACAAGTTGATTTAATGGATTTCCAATTAAACCAAAATGGAAACTATAAATGTCTTATAGCATACCAAAATCAACTAACAAAAGTTTTTAACATTATATTTTGTACGTCAAAATGTGCTTAAATAGAGGTGACTTTTGTTTTAATTAAGGGTTTCATACTTTTAATGTTTTTATTTTTTAGTGCGTCCCATAAACTGCATTATCACAATGGTCGTGAATTTACAGCTTTGGTTATACCCGAGTTTAAAAATAAAGTGGTCAGAACTGGTGACTTTATTTCAAGGAGTTGACATTTTAAACTTCAGTTCTTATCATGTTATTATGTACCAAATGTGTTTTAATTTTGAACAAATGATTTTTCATTTACTCGCATTTACATTTTAGGCATAAAGATTAATGCCTGGACACATTTTTCAGGATTTAAGCTTAAATCCTAGGATTTAAGATTAATGCCTAACACTATTTAGGCAATAGACTTACTGCCTAGGCGTTAGCTTATTGTCTAGGATTTAAGCTTAATGCCTAATTTCACTTAATTCCGCTAACATATATGATATATAGAAAGCAGTGTGAAATTAAAAAAGTGTAGCATTTAAAATTGATACTTTAAGTCAGAAGAGCAGTAGTTAAGGAACAAAATAAGCTAACATATTGATAGGTTATGGAAATCCTTTTAGAGATATTTGATTTTTTTAAATGGCGGTAAAAGGGTGACTCGGACTTTTACGTTAATATATTTTATCCTGTATCGTAGGAAAAAAAACATGGAGTCTGAATATCTGACAACAATTCCTAAACCTGACCTGACTACATCCTAAAAATGATGTTAAGATCAAAATGACCGTTTCAGACAAAAAATCATTTAATAGTGTGAAGTCTCAACATTAAATGTGATCGAAAAAGGTTTTATTGTGAGAGACCCGAACGTTTTTGAAATTGTCAGACCATCGTAATTTTTTTGAAATAATATATACCTCAGCTCATTTTTCCCATAGTGTAGGAACAGAAGAACACAGAATTTTGTAATCTAGTACATGCCAGCCATATTAGTTTGTACAAAATAGCTGAAAAAGTTTTTACAGTTTTGTACACAACAACCGTATAAGTTTATACAGTATTGTACACACAAATCGTATTAAGCTGTACAGTTTTGTACGCACTGATCAATACGCTTTTGGCATTGATATTTTAAAGTTACATTGGTTTCTTATAATGCATAAAAAGATAACAGGAATCTTTAAAAATATAGAACAGTACAAAAGACCACAACAGCCGCCATGAATTTTTAAGGATGTTCGTTCGTCAGTTTCAAAATAATAAGCTTTTTAAGACTGTTTAATTAATTAATTGATAGTATATAAATATCGGAACTTAAAAAGTAACAAACAATGACAGGTCTGCGCCCTTGTTTTTGAGATATAATTATTTATAAATTTGGCGGGAAATGATTCTCTCTTGATTTTTCGTACTTTTAACATTGATACCTTTTTTCTTTCAAAACTATATAAAAATAACAAAGGTTTTTATGAGATTTTCAAAACTGGCTTTTTAAACATTATGTAATACAATTATGTAAAGAAAAGTAGGGGTTATGGATAAACCTAGAGATTCCTAATATCTAACAGGAAGTCAAAAACAAGAGTAGCGAGCATCCTCAATCATGCTATATTGTCGGGTTTCCGAGAGTCAGTCATCCTCAATCATGCTATATTGTGGGGTTTCCGAGAGTCAGTCATCCTCAATCATGCTATATTGTGGGGTTTCCGAGAGTCAGTCATCCTCAATCATGCTATATTGTGGGGTTTCCGAGAGTCAGTCATCCTCAATCATGCTATATTGTGGGGTTTCCGAGAGTCAGGTTTCGGTTTAGTTTCAGTCTCTCGGTCTCATTGCAAAAATGCAAAAATAAATCAAAAACATATGAAGCATATTAGTTTCAAAGAAAATCTTTGGAAAGGTTTTTATATAAAACATTTTGTTAAGAAAACTGAAAATAAAAAACAAAACAAAAATTAAACAAAACAGATGGTTGATGTTATAATTACTAGAATCGACAGTAGAACAGGGTGATTTTTTAAAGCATAGTATTGACACTGGATCTGTATTTTAATCAGTCTGAGAAAATGTGACCCAGGTCGATGAATAGTTCATATTCTTAATATACATCGGTATTCTATTATCTTTTCCGATGTTCCCGTTTCTACGTATTTATACATCTATGGCTTTCAAATAGTTAAGTTTGAGCGTTTCTGATGAAAGTAAATCCAGATAAAGCGCTTCGGACGCAGGAAATTTAAAACGTGTTGTTTTCATTAACATAATGTTGACAGGATGATATACTGATTGATTGATTGATTGATTGTTTGTTCGTGTTTAACGTCACTTTAAGCACTATTGGCTATATCGTGGCGGTCAGTTTTTATTGTTTTAGTTACCTGGAGTGTCCGGAGAGAACCACCGACCTTCTGCAGGAAAGCTGACAATCCTTGTCAATTTAAATTGACAACGTTCGAACTCACAACCTCATTGTTGACATGCTAGTGATAAAGCAGATGAACTACTTTTTTTTAACGTTTTAGACCACTCGGCCACCGAGGCCCCTAAGTTAAAGAAGACATGCCGAGCATATAAAAAATATAAAGACGATTTGCGAATGTTCAATTTTGGAAATCGGTTATACACATGTTAAAATTAATAATCTGACATCTAAAGGTTGCAACAAAATATAAGGAAATACACGAAGCAATAGAGAGCGGATATATAAAAAGATATGTCACATGTCTGGCCATCCTTTTATATTCACATAATTTACAATATAAAATAAGGAGATGTGGTATGATTGCCAATGAGACAGCTACCAACCAAAGTTCAAATGAAGTGGATGTAAGCAATAATAGGCAACTGTACGGCCTTCAACAATGAGACAAAACCCATATCGTATAGTCGGCTATAAAAGGCCCCGACATAAAAAAAAAACATGAAACAATTTAATTGAGAAAACTAACGGCCAAATTCATAATAAAACAATTTACGAAAAACAAATATGACCGACATGAACCAACGACAACCACCGAACTACAGGCTCCTGACTTGGGACAGGCACATATCGAATGTGGCGGGGTTAAACATGTTTGTGAGCACTCAACCCTCCCCCTAACCTGGGACAGCACAACATAAGAACAAACTATAAAAATCAGTTGAAAAAGACTAAACTCATCAGATCGATCCGAAGTAGAACAATAAACAAAAGCACTGACCGGAAGTGGCAGGGTATTTATCCATCCCTCATCCCTAACAACAAAAAGGACACTAAGTACAGATACAATGTTATTTCTTAAGAAATTAAAAATTGATGATTCGAATCAATCATTTAGATATTGTAAAGAACATGCGTTAGTTAATACCACATTATTGTCAGCTGTTGAAACTTTGCACTAATGAATGTACGTATGAAATCTCGTTCTTGTGTGATCTGCATATGACAGTTCAAACACTACAAAAAAAGGTAATTTTGTTACATGTATTTTAATTAGATTTCCACTTTTTTTTTGAAATATTTTCTTTTTTTTAATTTTTTCCTTGTAATTGCCACTGGCAATAGAAACAACTCTGTTTCAATATTTTATAATTTTCAGACTCCTAAACAGATGAGTTCCCAGTGGTTAGAAAATAATCATAAATAACAAGTTGAGGTCACATTATATGAGGACAGTAGTTGTAATTTTTGGGAACAACATATTGCCGTTGTATTCATATATACACCATGTTCAATAAAGGAATATTGAGTTGATGTCAGACCTTTGGCAGTCTGTGCTGAATTGATTAAAACTTATTAGAACCTGGGCGATTTACAAATTTGGTATGCGTGTGGACATTTTTCTATTATTCAAGACCGTACGTAGCATGTCCCGACCGTCTTCGGAGTAGATTCTAAATTAACCAGTGCTTATCAATGGCGGATGAATTACTCCGAGTTCGTTCAGAGGGTTTTGTGCTTTTGTGTTTTGTTTTATAGATTTGCTGTCTAATTGGCTATATTTTATATAACACCCACCTTTCATGATAATCCATACCTGGTAATGTTGTTACCAAAATGATTTTGGAAGTGAACGTATATTCCGCCTAACAGAAGTTCCCCTGGAAACTTTGTTATAAACAATGCCATAATATCTGTTCCTGTTCGAACAAATATTATATATCCTTTATTCCGTAAGGAACACATTCTGTAATATTTGTTCCAATATAATAATATTACATAATAGTTCTCCACTTGGAACTTATATGACGCCTTAAGGAACTTATATTTCATGACAATTCTAGGGGGTCTCGTCTCGCATGATTAAATATTTTTTAAAATGTTACCCCATCTGGCCTTTTCCTATGCCATACTTTAAAACTTTTTGCATAGGACATTATTTTTAATTTCTCTCATGAATTGTTTCGGTTTTTACACTGAAGGACCCATAGGGCGTTTTGTGGTTGGAACACTACCCTGTTCGACGGATTTTATTTAAGTGCCAATCTGCCTAAGAATCAGGCAGGGTAAAAACATGACCAAAAAACCCATTTGACATTAATTTATGTTCAAATTGTATAATGGTGCACGAATAAAACATTCGTTTCCTTTTTTTGCTCTGGTAATTCAAGATATAATTTGGTTGAAATGCACTAGAAATTAACAATTAAGGGGAGCTAACTCCGTAATTTGCTATCATTATAACCAAAAGTTATCTAGAGATTCCTCGAATTACCAGACACACAGAAACAAAAGACCTACCATTCCTAACTCAGGATGAGGGTAACTTCAAAATAGGATGGTTAAGATGGTGGGTTTTTTTCGGCCATGTTTTGAAATTTTTTTAAATTGCCTGATTCTTACAAAGACTGGCACTTAAATCACATAAATATCGACATAATTGGAGCTTGTATACCCCCTGTTTCCAAGGGAAACCCGTGTAAGCCCTGCCTTTTTAAAATTTCTGCATCTTTGCCTGTGTCAGGTATTATAAGATGATTAATTGTTGTAAGTTTAACGTCCAGTGGCATTTATTTCATGCATATTCCGGAAGTTTAAGTATTATAAGAGTTATACGTTTAGGGCGAGAGCAGATAAGATACCCATAGTTTTAGTCTATATTTTGTTTCCTTGTGCATAAGAAACTATAACACTGACTTGCACATAACAAAAAAACAAAAAAAAAAAAGCAAAGGAACAGCGCTTATTGCTACTCTTCATCTTAAAGTCACAGTAAACCTTCAACATGGAGCAAAACCTCACACCTCACAGCAAGACGGTCCTTATCATCATTATCTACTACAACTGTTTATTGAAGAACACAGCTGGCTATTTTTTTTTTTTTTTCTTTTTAGATTTGAGGAATTATATTTCATTAACATGTAGTTATATGCACAACCTAACTTCTGACTAAAATTGTCAAATTAAGAGGTAATTGTACTTTGATCATATCACTATTTAACAAGTACCTGCTAGATGTATAATTTTAATAAGCATAATTCAATCACTCATCTTAATTGCTGGTTGACCAATTAAGCTGGTATTTTTTTTTTCTATTTTGATCATAATTATGTTAAACAGAAGAAGAAACTGGCTTTGTCGACTATTCACGAGTTAAATATTAGTAAAGCCCCGACTATTTGTGTTTAGTTCAGTCCGGTCACCTGCAATCTCTGCCACAAACTGGATGTATGCTCTTCTCGGGTTTTAAACGATAATACATTTTAATTTTAATCAACAAAAGAAGGTATAATTTATATTAATATAATAGCTTTACATTAGATATGCTCGTTTGATGCATGTGGCACAAAGTATAATATTCATATAAATTGCCTCATGACATAATTTGCACTTTTGAACTGTTCGAAGGGAGATAACTTTTGATAATGAAAATTAAAATATAAAAGTAAAAATGTGAGCTACTGCTCACTGATGATACCCCCGCCAAAATTTTTCGGTAAACAGGAAGTGATGAAACTGAAAACGCATCACACGGTATAGCTGACTTATATAAACCCTGAAACCAAATTTCAGAAATCCTTGTCAAGTAGTTCCTGAGAAAAATGCGACGAAAATATTCATGGGACGGACGGACTGACCGACGGATGGACTGACGGAAGGACTTTCAACTTGGCTATCATGTGTAAAATAATACAAGTGTTCGGTAAACAGGAAGTTGTTGAGTGATGAATCTGAAAACGCATCACACGGTGTAACGTACTTATATAAACCCTGAAACCAAATTTCAGAAATCCTTGTCAAGTAGTTCCTGAGAAAAATGCGACGAAAATATTCATGGGACGGACGGACTGACCGACGGATGGACTGACGGAAGGACTTTCAACTTGGCTATCATGTGTAAAATAATACAAGTGTTCTGTAAACAGGAAGTTGTTGAGTAATGAATCTGAAAACGCCTCACACGGTGTAACGTACTTATATAAACCCTGAAACCAAATTTCAGAAATCCTTGTCAAGTAGTTCCTGAGAAAAATGTGACGAAAATTTTCAATTTGGCTATCATGTGTAAAATAATACAAGTGTTCGGTAAACAGGAAGTTGTTGAGTGATGAATCTGAAAACGCATCACAAGGTAGAACTTACTTATATAAACCCTGAAACCAAATTTCTGAAATCCTTGTCAAGTAGTTCCTGAGAAAAATGTGACGAAAATTTTCAAGTTGGCTATCATGTGTAAAATAATACAAGTGTTCGGTAAACAGGAAGTTGTTGAGTGATGAATCTGAAAACGTATCACACGGTGTAACGTACGTATATAAACTCTGAAACCAAATTTCAGAAATCCTTGTCAAGTAGTTCCTGAGAAAAATGTGACGAAAATTTTCAACTTGGCTATCATGTGTAAAATAATACAAGTGTTCGGTAAACAGGAAGTTGTTGAGTGATGAATCTGAAAACGCATCACACGGTGTAACGTACTTATATAAACCCTGAAACCAAATTTCAGAAATCCTTGTCAAGTAGTTCCTGAGAAAAATGCGACGAAAATATTCATGGGACGGACGGACTGACTGACGGATGGACTGACGGAAGGACTTTCAACATGGCTATCATGTGTAAAATAATACAAGTGTTCGGTAAACAGGAAGTTGTTGAGTGATGAATCTGAAAACGCATCACACGGTGTAACGTACTTATATAAACCCTGAAACCAAATTTCAGAAATCCTTGTCAAGTAGTTCCTGTGAAAAATGTGACGAAAATTTTCAATTTGGCTAATCATGTTTAAAATAATACAAGTGTTCGGTAAACAGGAAGTTGTTGAGTGATGAATCTGAAAACGCATCACACGGTGTAACGTACTTATGTAAACCCTGAAACCAAATTTCAGAAATCCTTGTCAAGTTGTTCCTGAGAAAATTTCAACTTGGCTATCATGTGTAAAATAATACAAGTGTTCGGTAAACAGGAAGTTGTTGAGTGATGAATCTGAAAACGCATCACACGGTGTAACGTACTTATGTAAACCCTGAAACCAAATTTCAGAAATCCTTGTCAAGCAGTTCCTGAGAAAAATGTGACGAAAATTTTCAACTTGGATATAATGTGTAAAATTATACAAGTGTTCTGTAAACAGGAAGTTGTTGAGTGATGAATCTGAAAACGCATCACACGGTAGAACTTACTTATATAAACCCTGAAACCAAATTTCAGAAATCCTTGTCAAGTAGTTCCTGAGAAAAATGCGACGAAAATTTTCAATTTGGCTATCATTTGTAAAATAATACAAGTGTTCGGTAAACAGGAAGTTGTTGAGTGATGAATCTGAAAACACATCACACGGTGTAACTTACTTATATAAACCCTGAAACCAAATTTCAGAAATTCTTGTCAAGTAGTTCCTGAGAAAAATGTGACGAAAATTTTCAACTTGGCTATCATGTGTAAAATAATACAAGTTTTCGGTAAACAGGAAGTTGTTGAGTGATGAATCTGAAAACGCATCACACGGTGTAACGTACTTATATAAACCCTGAAACCAAATTTCAGAAATCCTTGTCAAGTAGTTCCTGAGAAAAATGCGACGAAAATATTCATGGGACGGACGGACTGACTGACGGATGGACTGACGGAAGGACTTTCAACTTGGCTATCATGTGTAAAATAATACAAGTGTTCGGTAAACAGGAAGTTGTTGAGTGATGAATCTGAAAACGCATCACACGGTGTAAATTACTTATATAAACCCTAAAACCAAATTTCAGAAATCCTTGTCAAGTAGTTCCTGTGAAAAATGTGACGAAAATTTTCAACTTTGCTATCATGTGTAAAATAATACAAGTGTTCGGTAAACAGGAAGTTGTTGAGTGATGAATCTGAAAACAAATCACACGGTGTAACTTACTTATATAAACCCTGAAACCAAATTTCAGAAATCCTTGTCAAGTTGTTCCTGAGAAAAATGTGACGAAAATTTTCAACTTGGCTATCATGTTTAAAATAATACAAGTGTTCGGTAAACAGGGAGTTGTTGAGTGATGAATCTGAAAACGCATCACACGGTGTAACTTACTTTTATAAATTCTGAAACCAAATTTCAGAAATCCTTGTCAAGTAGTTCATGAGAAAAATGTGACGAAAATTTTCAACTTGGATATCATGTGTAAAATAATACAAGTATTCGGTTAACAGGAAGCTGTTGAGTGATGAATCTGAAAACGCATCACACGGTGTAACGTACTTATATAAACCCTGAAACCAAATTTCAGAAATCCTTGTCAAGTAGTTCCTGAGAAAAATGTGACGAAAATTTTCAACTTGGCTATCATGTGTAAAATAATACAAGTGTTCTGTAAACAGGAAGTTGTTGAGTGATGAATCTGAAAACACATCACACGGTGTAACTTACTTATATGAACTCTGAAACCAAATTTCAGAAATCCTTGTCAAGTTGTTCCTGAGAAAAATGTGACGAAAATTTTCAACTTGGCTATCATGTTTAAAATAATACAATTGTTCGGTAAACAGGGAGTTGTTGAGTGATGAATCTGAAAACGCATCACATGGTGTAACTTACTTTTATAAATTCTGAAACCAAATTTCAGAAATCCTTGTCAAGTAGTTCCTGAGAAAATGTGACGAAAATTTTCAACTTGGCTATCATGTGTAAAATAATACAAGTGTTCTGTAAACAGGAAGTTGTTGAGTGATGAATCTGAAAACACATCACACGGTGTAACCTACTTATATAAACCCTGAAACCAAATTTCAGAAATTCTTGTCAAGTAGTTCCTGAGAAAAATGTGACGAAAATTTTCAACTTGGCTATCATGTGTAAAATAATACAAGTTTTCGGTAAACAGGAAGTTGCTGAGTGATGAATCTGAAAACGCATCACACGATGTAACGTACTTATATAAACCCTGAAACCAAATTTCAGAAATCCTTGTCAAGTAGTTCCTGAGAAAAATGCGACGAAAATATTCATGGGACGGACGGACTGACTGACGGATGGACTGACGGAAGGACTTTCAACTTGGCTATCATGTGTAAAATAATACAAGTGTTCGGTAAACAGGAAGTTGTTGAGTGATGAATCTGAAAACGCATCACACGGTGTAAATTACTTATATAAACCCTGAAACCAAATTTCAGAAATCCTTGTCAAGTAGTTCCTGAGAAAAATGTGACGAAAATTTTCAACTTGGCTATCATGTGTAAAATAATACAAGTGTTCTGTAAACAGGAAGTTGTTGAGTGATGAATCTGAAAACGCATCACACAGTGTAACGTACGTATATAAACCCTGAAACCAAATTTCAGAAATCCTTGTCAAGTAGTTCCTGAGAAAATTGCGACGAAAATATTCATGGGACGGACGGACTGACTGACGGACGGACTAACGGAAGGACAGACAGAGGTAAAACAGTATACCCCTTTTTTTTGAAAGCGGGGGTATAATAAGTGTTTCTCTCTTCATACTATATACTGTATACACTGTTATGTCCACTAATTAATGTACTGTCATATTTGTAATCATGTCATCAAACTTAAGGGTCGTTAACTGGTTGAATAATAAATTTTATTTGATAGTATTGTATAAATACATATAGTATCAACTATTTCATGTAGATTTCTTTGTAAAATATAAATACGACATTTGCCGATATTTTTACTGGTTTTTCTTTATGAATAAACCAAAATGTAGAGCATTTCCATTGCTTCTTGGCCGATATTGCATTCTGTGCTTTCTTCTTAAACTTTGGTAAGACAATAGTTGAGCGCAAGTAAATTAACAAAAGAAAACAATATGGCGGAAACAGACATTGTTTTTGCGCCTATCCTAAGTCAGGAACCTCTAGCCTTTGTCAGTCTTGTGAGTTTTTAAAATTTTGGTTCATTTGTATGTTTCGGAGTTTAGTGGCACATTTCGCTATTATATATTATTGTTTAGAAGCCAGCTGAAGACCGTCTACGAGTGCGGGATTTTTTCGCTGCGTTAAAGACACATTGGTGGCGTTGAGCTGTTTTCTGTTACACATTTCCTGTTTCCATTCTCTATTATAGTATGTCATTATTGCAGGCATCAGAGCTGCAGGAATTGGGCTAATTTTCATTAATATTACAGAAATATTTGGTTCTATTACATAAAAGGGTTATTGCACTAATATGGAGAAATATTTCCCCGATCAGTACTGTAAATAGCATATTGCTCTTGTAATTTATACTACTAGTTCAGTAACACAATTGTATTGTATTCTATTGTATTGTACTGTATTATACAGAAAGTGTCATCTTTTTCTTAGTAATACAATTATCTTTGTCGGTATCGAGGATTCGAAATGAATCAAAGTGGACATTTCTGCAATAATTGATTATTCTTCCGGAGCACCCGAGTTTACTTTCGATTTTTAGTGGAGTTCGGTTTGCTTAATCTTTGGTTTAATATCTATTGTTCCGTGGATAGGTGTTTGTTTATTTTTTTCTTTCTGTCGCGGTATTGTCTGTCTTACTTTGACATTATTTGTATTGCCCGTTTGACATCTTCTTATGTACGATCTCTTAACCATTAGTTTCGATAGGTAGTTCATTTCGCTTACAACTCGGGTTAACTTGATTTCGTGGTGGCGTCCTGAAATTTACGAAGAGATGTATTCAACTTCACCACGTGTCACTCTTGGTCTAATAGCTTCCTTGTAAGCCAGCAAATGCCAAGCTCCGGAATAAAGTTTTGTTCTCGACGATCATTGTCAATTTCTATATGGACATGAAGTAATGATATGAGCTAGACTTAACTGTATCTGTTGTATCTTTTTTCTCAAGTTCGATGGGATAGATACATTCAACTTAGTCACCAAACCTTGTATTATTTAGTGAGAGGAAATCATCTACGATGATATTCTTCCTTGTCGTTTTGGATTAATATATGTGGATTACTTCTCTTTGTTCAGGATTTTGTAAATATATAGTAAAGTTACAAACATGAGGGTCTGGATGGGGTTTATAGAATAGAGAATAATTACCAAAATATATAACGAATAGAAATAAATGAGCAAAAAATATAAAGAATTGAGTGTAATGGGGTGCAAAAGTATAAAGAATAAATGTGGAAAATAAAAGATTTAGGTTATAGAATACTGATTACAGAAATGAACTATATACAAAATAAAGAAATTACCAGATTACATAAAAATATAATTGTAAAATCATTTTAATGACAATTTTACAGACTAAGATAAAGAATAAGCCATAAAAATGTAAAGAATACATAAATTAAGAACCCCCACCCAGACCCTAATACATCATGTACATGTGTTTCCAAAATATTGTGCTTACATTTAAAATACTTAGTGGCGTTCAATAGAACAATCAACTGGATGGAAATAATTTTATTATGAATGATAGATGATTCTCACAATGATAATAAAAATGTACATACACATAATAGAGAATAGTTAGAAACTTCTGTGCAATTCTGTGATTCAAAATAACAATTATATACAAAAATAAAATCCTGTTTGTTTTATTCGTTTTTGGTTTTCCATACGCATCAAAACTTTAAGCAATCATATAAACCAACGAATTACACGTCCTTAGGTATAATATGAAAAAATTAGAAAAAAACTGACGATAAATTAGTATGCTCCATAAATTAAAAAAAAAATGGCACGACTTAATACGGAATTTGACGAAGTGTTTTTCTATTTGCAGTATTTTAGTAGCCATCACAATTTCAAAATATGAATTTTCCTAAAAATTAAACTGCTTATATACGACGTTGCCTTTTCAGGATATTAACTGATTTATTGAGGAAAAAGGAAAAGAAACAACCTCTCACACACACACATACACCAAAGAGCAAACAAACAAAATTTAAAAGGAAATCGTAACAAATGAAAAAAAAAAAAAAAAAAGCGTGAATATACTCCTGAAAAAAAAAATCAAGAAAACAAAGAAGGAAATGAACAGTAGATTCTAACGTTATATATCACATTTTCTCATTTATATACAAAAAATAGATCAGTCTTCCTTCACTAAGTTATTACCAAAATTTAAACGTAAGCATCAATTTTACCCTATCAGTTCCGATCTTTTGAATTGATGTACATTTTAATGTACCTTTATTAATAAACAAAAAAACTGAATTGTCCACTTCATGTTCGAATTTCTAAAACAAAACAAAACCTACACATTTAAAAACCATTCAAACGAAAAATACACAAATAAAACATCAAAACAATAGTAACCTATGACATTTTACCTTTGAGACCATAGTTGCAAAACAACGACAACCATACATTTCTCTTGAATTTATTTGAATCTTATTCATTTTCAAGTTTTGGTATTAATCACGTGATACATTTCAAAAGAATAAATGCAAATCAATTTCTGGCGTAGAGATCACAAATTTCCGTTCTATATTTAGCAACATTTCGCAGCAGTGAAGGTAAGAAAGGAATCGAAAATTTGTCGATTTTTTTATAAATAGCCTCAATTTAATGACTTAAGTATATTATCTGCCAACATTTATAAAACACTATTCGACTTTGATGCGGAATAAAAAGAACAAATGTTTTTTAATTTATATTTAAAAAAATCAGTTTACCCAAAAGAACTCAGTGGGATCAAATCGAAATGACATAAAGACTTGATTAGTCGGTTTAAGCTTAAAAAATACAAGCCTTTCGTTTAATATTAGTTGGTGAACATGCATATTTTCGAATCTGCATGCCCTGTCGAAATCAGAATGTGACAACGTATCTAAACTGCAAATAGTAAAAACCAAGCGAAAATTGAAGATGTTTATAATATGGACATGCAGATCTTAAATCATTGCAACAAAACTTTCAAATCTTAGGAAGTTCAAAAGCTTCAATAAAGCTTTGGGTTGAATGAAGGGTAATCCATAACATGTGAATCAAATGTATCAAAGTTGACATGACGTTTACTTTTAAATTTGTTTCACATTTTACAAAAACAGAAGACAAAAAAAACATCATGCAACGTTATAAGTGTGAAAATAAACAGTACTATTATTATATTTCAGGAAGACATTTCTGATATTTCATACTAGTCTCTTGAAATTGATGCATATAACAGTAACAGTGTGGTAAAGATTTCAATATCAATTTTTATTCCTGACACACGGATTTCCGGAACAAATTCAACCCCCGCACCGTTCTTGTACAGTTTACTTAACATGTTCAACCTTATAAACCCATCATTTCAATCATTTGGTCCATCATCCGAGCACGTCGTCCTCCAGGTACCATTGGTCCGCCACCGGCTCCTCCTGCTCCTCCTGCTGCTCCTCCTGGTGGGACATCTCCTGGCTCAGGTCCTACACCAAGAACTCCAGCCCATTCCGGAGTCATAGCTTGTGGACCCCTTGGACGCCAAGGATCGGCTGGACCTGCACCATAAGGACGTGCGTACGGATCAGCGCTATATGGTTGGGCATACGGATCCTGATAAGCACCAGCAGCTCCACCTGCCGCCGGATCCATTCCACCTCCAAAGCCGCGACCACGCCCTCCTCTACGTCCACCGGGTGGTACATCTGGAGGTTCAGGAACTAAACCAAGCATCTGAAGAACTTGTTTGGTCATTGCTGCTTCCATTGCTCTCTGAATTGGATCAATAGTAGGTCTTGGAGGTCTATTATATGCTTGAGCTGCTCCTTGTAAGGATGCTTGTGGTTGTGTCATCGAATAACCAGTTTGTCCTTGGCCTGAAGTATCGGCTTGTGGGTATTGTCCTTGACCTGTAGTAGCGGCTTGTGGGTATTGTCCTTGACCTGAAGCAGCAGTATGTGGGTATTGTTCTTGGCCTGTAGTAGCAGTATGTGAGTATTGTCCTTGACCTGTAGTAGCAGCTTGTGGGTATTGTCCTTGGCCTGTAGTAGCAGCTTGTGGGTATTGTCCTTGACCTGTAGTAGCAGCTTGTGGGTATTGTCCTTGACCTGTAGTAGCAACATGTGGGTATTGTCCTTGACCCGAGGCAGCAGTGTGTGCGTACTGACCTTGACCCGCTACTTGTACGGTGTTTTGTGCGTATTGTCCTTGATTGGAGGCATAAGGCTGTTGATATCTTGGTCTTCGTCTAGGAGGCGGTAATCCTAAAGGTCTGCGAAGCTCAGGGAAAATGTTCATTAATGCAACATGAACAGAACCACGTATGTTTTTGGGATTTATTCCCATTGAGTTCATCAAATCAGGACCAGTTGTATATAGAACTGTAAACAGATCTTGACGAGTTGGAGCCATAGATTTAATCATTTTCAACATAACAGCTCTAGAGATAGGATCTACATCCCTTGGTGTTAAATCTTCAGCATAGTAAATAATCGGTGGTGGAGTAGGGGCCGGTGGTGTGGTTGTCGTTGGAATAGGAGTGGTCGTGGTTGGTATTGGAGTTGTCGTGGTAGTAGGTGGCGCTGGGGTTGCAGCAGGTGGTGGTTGTATATAACCTTGTTGTTTCATTAACTGAATCAGTGCTTCCATTCCTGTCATAGGTTGATTTGCTGTTTTGGCCGTTCTTCCCCTTCCTTGTAAAGCATCCCAGTCAACATTTACCATTCCTCCTGCGGCCATTTCCTGGATGGTTCGAGGTTTAGTTGTCATTTCGATTTGATTTTCAAATGTGTGTCCTGTCTGTACAGGTGCTTCTAAAGAATTAAGGGTATTGTCTGTCAAAATTTGGTTAGTAGCCGAACTTGGAACATTTTGGTATGGTTGTTGTATTTCGACTGCATTTAGTGTAGCGACTTCTCCAGTTCCGCTCGCTGAAGCTAAACTTCCGCCTTGTATATTTGTTGTAGTGGAAGATTGTTGATTTATTATGTCAACAATTTGTTGATTGGTAAAGCCACCAGATTGCATAGCTGTGTTCTGAGCAGTTAAAGTATTCATTAAATCTACAAAATTCTGGTTCATTGATGGAGAGTTCTGTGTTGCTGGTACATCATTCATTAAACCCGTACCACTTCCGGCATTAATCAAGGATGACGAACCCACTGCATCATTCCATGTTATAGGTGAAACTGTGGTAGGAGGTACATTATTCCATGCATTTGGTGTTCCTGTCGTTTGAGGATTATACATGTGATTAAAAAAACTCATTGAGGCACCACCGACTGCATCAACAACTGGTGGGTCGGTTGTTGTCGGTTGAGTTGTTGTTGTTGATTGTGTTGTTGTCGGTTGAGTTGTTGTAGTAGTTGGTATTGTTGTTGTCGTCGGTGGTGATGGTGGTACTGTTGTAGTTGAAGGTTCTGTCGTGGTTGTCGTAGTTGTTCTTTTGGTCGTTGACGTGATTGTAGTTGGTGTGGGTGTTGATTTTGTTGTTTTTACAATATCAACCATTTTCAACTCCTTGACGTGATTTTTTGCTGAAGGAGTTGCTGGTATATTTCTATCCACGTTTTGCTTAATCCTTCTTATTGTTGTTTTGACAGATGACACACCAGGTTGCAACTGTGGACTGTTTTTAATCTTTTGCATTAGATCAGCCATAGTCAACATCATATTTTCAATTAAAACTTGAGATTTCTCTTGCATTCCGAGAGAAGCTCGAGGAGGTTTGACAGACTGTTCTTTTATCGTTGCTTGTATTTCATTTTTAATTCCTTGGGCACTATCTTTACCCTGTTTGACAACGGTATCAACGTCAATTGGCTGTTCAATGTTCTCCTTGAAAACATTATATGGTCCTGAGGGTGCAACGTTTTTAACCAATTTAGGAACTTGTTGTGGTACGTTCAGAACAACAGGTTGTTTTGTTGTAACTTTAGTTACACCTGTTGTTACCACAGTTTGTTGTAGCGTCGGGTCTATTTTAGTTGTCGGTGGTTCTGTGGCAATCTGTACAGCATTGATTGTTGTTCTTTCCGTAACTACAGCCTTTGCAGGTGTCGATGAAAGATCTTCAACTACTGCACCGTATGCATTTGGTTGAATACTGTCAACTGCGGATCCAAGAACTGGTCGATGAGTTGACAATCGTTCCGTTGTTGTAGGTACTCCTGTAGTTGTAATTTCGACAGGTTTTGATTCTGCTATGATTTTCTTCTCCTCTTTTACTGCTACTAGCTTTGTAGATTCAACAGGTGTTTGGGTAGTTGAAGTCTGGGCTGTTGTCTTGGAAACTGTTGTACTTGGTGTTGTTTGTGTTGTTGTGCCGTCTGTGAAAGGTATTTCAGCCCAGTCATAATAACCCGGCGTTGACATTCCTGATAATTGCGTCCACAAACCGCTATTACCCATAATGCCTTGATTGTTAAGTTGCTGTGTTCCATGAAGCATAACTGGTTGTGTTAGCAGCCGATCACTTGGTGCTACTGTTACCCAAGTAGGATTTGCTTCGACCCATGGAGCTTGAGTCGTCGTAGGTGGTAAAGGCTCGAACATTCTTTGGACAGACCATGTATTCGTACCTGCTGTAAGAGGTTCGACTATTTTGACTTGATTTGACTGTGGTAGATCACTTGTTGTAGTGCTAGGTGCTTTGGTAGTACCCACAGCAGCTGTTGTTGTTTCAGCTGTTTGTTCAACCCATGAAGCAACATTGCTGGTCGTGTCAACAAAACCACTCTGTGTTTCGCTAACAATACCATGATCAAACATAGAGATTCCCAGTAAGCCCTGATTTTGTTGGTTGTATGTAGAATAATCCATAGTAGGGTAAGCAGTTGGATGCATCATTCCTGTAAACTGTGCTATGGAAGGATTGTATGTCCCAGGATTCGCCAAATTACCTATACTATCAGTTATATGATGCGACAACAATGTACCCGATGTAAAATCATTAACAGCATTAGCAAATGCTATATTACTTATATCAAACTGAGAAGTCGATAGCGGGTTAGTTTCCTGAATTGTTACTGGTTGCTTCTGTTCAGGGGACTGATTTACGTTTATAACTTTCCATTCCTGACCTTTAACTGGCGATTTTGCTTCAGTCATAGAGGATGATGATGAAGACAATGACGGCGCTGACTGATGACCGTTTACAACGTTACGAATTACAGTTGTTTTAGTGACATCCTTACTTGCTGTGGGCATAGCAGGAGCTTGGCCTCCTTCGCCTTGACTTCCGGTAGTCGACGTACTCGGATTTCCAACGGAAGGTACAACCTGACTACTAGATGGTGCCGATTTAACGTTTCTTTTGGCACGTGACAGCTCAATTACTTCAACATTGTCTTGTACAGTACTGGGATCCTGTGTTGGGGAAACGCCATTAGATTGTTCATTCATTTGAACTGAAGTTGTCATCCCGATATAAGGAAGATTAATCACGTCTTTTGTAACAACTTCCTTGTTACCTAACGAACTTTTATCGATTCGTTTCGTATTTTCAGGTAATGAATTAACAGAATCAACAACAATATTATTCTTGGCAATTCGTACATTCGACTTCGACTTGGTGACTGATTTTGCAGTTGATACCGGAACTCCATATAAATCGCCTTTTCCTATCAAAAATGAATAAGTTGAAGACTTTCCAAGAGGACTTTCACTAGGTGAGACATCTAAGGATTGAGACTCTGGTTGTATTATTGGAATACTGAATTCGTTTGTCGCTTCATTAAGAGTATTTCTGAATGAGTTATGTCCCCTTGGTAAAATAGAAATGTCAGCACAGTTATATATTTCAGTTTGGTCGCCACAACCGACTTGACTGCTTCCATTTGCACATCTTCCCCAGTGAAGAGCTGAAAAATACAATATATGTTTTATTAATTCATGGTATTCACATTATCTATTTGAAATCTTACAAAAATTTTCTGAATCGTTAAATATGAATTAAATAAATAATACATAAAAATGATAACATGAATCACCAACAATACTGTACATTACAATAGAAAGCATTCAACACCAACACCCAACATTTCCAAAAACAAACACAACAACGAACATACTGTACATTACAACATCCAATATCCAACACCCAACACCCTATTCCTCCAAAAACAAACACAACAAAGAACATCACATGGTCCACAGAGGCTGGCTTTGTACACGCACACACTGACTGGTGAAGTTAAAACATTTTGACATTGCGCACACATTTTACGCTTTGCTTATTTAAACCAGATGTCGTAAACTAAAACACACAATAAAACACTTGTAGTCTAGCTACAAACAGGACCAAGGAAATAAAACGGCACATAATTAAGAAAACAGGGTCAAAATGTCCTCCCTAATAAATGGGATATACTGTCAATAAGGCAATATGTCTATCTTAATCAAATATCGTAGTTCAATAAGGCAGCAACACAACGACATATAGATCAATAGTCATTTAGAGTTCACCAGACGGTCGGCATTAATGGACAATATCTATACCATATAATATGACAAACTCCAAATTGTGCATAGTCTAGAAAAGTTGTGAGTACATTCTTATTCACCACAAACTATCTAAGACCTCGATTTTCAGTCAAAACACTGCATATAGTACTCTGAGTCGGAATGTGTGCTCGAAATTCCAATTCCAGTATTTTATTGGTTGATTTCGAGTCTGAGGACGATAATCGTACCCGGAATGTTTATATAAATAAGAAGATGTGGTATGAGTGCCAATGAGACAACTCTCCATCCAAGTCACAATGTGTAAAAAGTAAAAAAATTATAGGTCAAAGTATGGCCTTCAACACGGAACCTTTACTGTATAACTGTATTTTGACTGTATTAGTATCGACTTCCCAATGGTTTTGTGTTCCATAGCAATGCCGAGAAACAATCTCATCTTTTTAAGAGTTTTATACTTTTAAAATGTGATTAGAAGGGGATATAAGGTATCAACCAAACAAGCAAGAAAACAAAACACAATAAAACCAGAAAAGATATAGAAAAATTTTAATTCATACTTTTGAAATGTCTTTTGAATTGGTTAAAAGTCAGCTGTCAGACGCGTTACTTGTATGGTCGGGAAAATAATGATAACACTGAAATTGTCATGAAAATTGTGAACAAAATTCCTTGTTTCAGGATTTTCCGATTGTTTCTGATTTGAGATATTGTAATTTGAATTTTGGACTTCCGTAATTACATAAGCGCTATCAATTTTACTGCACCAGATGCGCAAATTACTTATGGGATTTGTTCACTGATGAAGGCCGTACTTGGACTTATAGTTCTTTAAATTCTTGTCTTTGGTAGATATTTGACACATTGGCATCCATACACCGTCGCCTTTTTTATAAATAACATTCCCAATATCCCACAGACAGTCTCTCGCATGGCTTTTATTTGAAAACTATTTCACTTTCCTAAAAGATCTTGGTGAGAAAAGTATTGGTCTTTACTGTTTTAGCATTACGCCACCAAACGCATATATATATACATGTACACAAGTCGACCAGTTTTGTCGATAAGCACTCCAGGTGCATTTAATATAGCTTCTGCATCTAAAATCTATCAAAGTAAACGCCAGCTATGCGACATTCAATTAACAATAAAACAGCAATACATTTAATTAACAGTAAGACAGAAAAATGATGAAAAATACCAGGTTTTTAAATTTGGTACACCAGATGTGCGTTTCGTCTGCGCATGACTTCAGAACAGGAGATAACAAATGAACAGTACGAAAGTTTACGGGTTTACTAAATCATTAAAGCAGTCATACAAAGCAGAAACTTTTGGTAAGATCTCGGCAAACGGTACCTTTTGGAAATAATGACCTTTTGGAAAAAATGGCCTTTAAGACTGAAATTCAAAATTTCTACCGGTCTTTCATTCAATACGAAACTTTCAATTACATACTTTTTCGGTGGTGTGCTGTAACACAGTTTGGACGATTGCTGTCATTTGCGAGCGCAATATTGTGACCTGTAGAGATGTGTTTTTTTTTATTAAGTTATGTTGTTTGGCTGCTGTCTATTTGACGTTTACTCAATATCGCCTTTTATCAATATCCCAATTTACTCCTTTTAAAATCAAATGCATTCTTACATGTAGTGATACTTTAATTAACGGTGTGACTGGTGAAGTACATAGTCAACAATGCCGTTGTGGTCTGTTCATTTTGGTGTACAAACAATGAAATTATTCACAATAATTAGTATAAAATGGCCAACTGTAACCTTCCATACAGCGTATTCGTGACATGTAAGTAGACATTTTCATTTTTTTCTCGAAAAATATCATTATATTTGAATAATTATAAGTGTGAATGATAGCTTCCATAAAACAGAAATGGGTTTATTATGTCGAATCATATAAATTCTTCTATTGGCATTTAGTATGATTTTATGGAAAATGTGCCTGTTCGTATTACTCATCGTTTTAGTATATGTGTACTACAATGAGAACAAAAAAAGGTAAATAAAAAACAATCAACTATTCTTCAGCGCCACTTTGAATATGATTATATTTATTTTTAATTTATTTAGTACTTACTAATTATTGTTATTATTATTATAACTGATTTTTAAGTTCTCCTAGTAGCAGTTTAGCGAGGTATTCAATTTGAGTGGACTTTGGGAGAAACATAGAAACGTGCATGTACTAATGTATGATTGATGATTTAAAATATGATATAAAAAAATATATACCTGTATGCCATTTCCATTGAAGGACACATCTTTCACATACCAAGCCCTCTGGCATAGCAATTTGTAAATACACATTCCTGGCACTAGAAGGATAGAAACGTTGACCGTGTCCAACAATTTCCAATGGAAAACGATCCAAACATTCCTGTGACACTGGATTGTTATCCGAAACCTCAGGACAAAGTCGGAATTCAAAATATCCGTGTTTGTTCTTCTCAACTTCTATTTCAATATCAATGTGAGAATCGTCTGTATGATAAGTTCTTGCAATGAGTCCATTAAAATATTTGCCGCCCATTTCATTGGGACGGGGATTTGAATCCCATGGGTCGCCACAGACTCCACATTTGCCTTTGTTTTCTTGCCACTGGTGCTGTAATTAAGAAAATATCATAACCAATATCATCATCAATACCATTTTGTAGGGTCATATAAAGTCCATTTGTTTAGTTCGATTGTTTTTGCTCTTAAAGTCATATGAAACTTTAAATTAAAAAAAAAGTTGAATATGTTTTATATACTAATGGTTTACTTTTATAAATTTTGACTTGGATGGAGAGTTGTCTCATTGGCACTCATACCACATCTTCTTATATCTATATCTATTGAATTACTAAGTTTTACTATAAAACAAGATTTAATAAGATAAAAGACTTTATTTTACAATAAAATCCTTTATCTTATCAAAACCTTTAGAAATATATTACTATTGAATTATTGTCCAAGTGGATAATTCCCTGTCGTAAATGGAAAATAATATATCCTGCATTCGTTTAATGACATACTATCATTTACAATAACATGTAGCAAAAGTGAAAAAGGACATTATGTATTCATCTTCTGTTGGGGCATGGATTTTTTCTTTCGGTACAAACATCATTTATTCCCATTTGTAATAGAATCAAACTATTTTTTCAATAAGGAGCAGGAACAAGAGTTTCATTAAAATCAATGTTGTTTTTATTTAAACTTATTTTCAACAGTAGAAACCAATTTGTTTTATTTCCATTCTAAAAAAAGTTTTAAAGAAAATACAACATTTCTGAAACAAAGTTTTAAGAATCAAACAATATATTTAAGGTCAATGGATTTGAAATTGGAGATTTGATGATTTTAAGACAAATTTATGAACGTTTTTCGCCGATTTTATGTGCTTTCTATACAAATGTTCACCTAATTGGAAAGAATTCAATCGGTAATATTTCAGAAATTAAAAGATATAAAGGCATTATTTGTGGTTACAAATTATAAATAACTTCAAAACTTAATTAAACACAAGTTTCCATCTATAAATATCTCTAGACCTTCACGTTTTCAAGGAAAATGCTATTTTGATACTCCAAAAGGACCAACAATTGAATCAGAAGCGCCAATATTAAATAAAAGTTCGTCTGAAAGCATTGTTGTGAAAGGCAATTAGTGTTTAAGGGGGATTAATATTGATACTTCATGAGAAAAGGCTCGATTTCTGGAGGTCGTTTTCTGTCCCCGGCATGGTCAAACCAAAGACTTGAAAATGGCATTTGCTGTTTCACTGCTAACCACATGACATTTGAGAGAAGAGCTTACTGGTAGGACCGGAGTCATTACAATGTGTCCAGGACACTTTGGACTGAGAGAAGAGCTTACTGGTAGGACCGGAGTCATTATAATGTGTCCAGGACACTTTGGACTGAGATAAGAGCTTACTGGTAGGACCGGAGTCATTATAATGTGTCCAGGACACTTTGGACTGAGATAAGAGCTTACTGGTAGGACCGGAGTCATTATTATGTGTCCAGGACACTTTGGACTGAGATAAGAGCTTACTGGTAGGACCGAGTCATTATAATGTGTCCAGGACACTTTGGACTGAGATAAGAGCTTACTGGTAGGACCGGAGTCATTATAATGTGTCCAGGACACTTTGGACTGAGATAAGAGCTTACTGGTAGGACCGGAGTCATTATAATGTGTCCAGGACACTTTGGACTGAGATAAGAGCTTACTGGTAGGACCGGAGTCATTATAATGTGTCCAGGACACTTTGAACTGTAACTTTGTGAACGTTAAAAGTAAGGAATGATCTTTATTTTCAATAACCTTGGTTATTACTTATTTAATCGCGAGTATCTCCTAAAAAAGTCACGATTTTGAGAACGAGGACATTTAGAATATATATACTGTACAAGAAGTATAAATGCCTCCAGGACATGGTGTGTCTAATACTTGGTAAATCTGATCAACATCATCATTACTATGTACAGTATTATATATGTTAATATGACAGAAGCAGTTCCCCCTTGGCGAACCCCTGATCACGTCAAATGTTATATATGACAACAATTCAGTTTAAAAATAAAGATGTCAAATGCTGGAGAAATGTGTATTCTTTTCCTCAATTGTCGGTAAACAAACGTATAAAATGACTAGTCTGACAGTCACTGAAAAATGGAATGTCAAAATTATATTTTCCTTTTTTTTCTGTTGATTTTCTTGGTGTTTTCGTGCAAAGCGAAATTCCCCCTATTATAGCCACCTGAAATTAATATTTATTTTGGGGAAAAGGGAGAAGACATGGTCCAATCTTTATTAAGTTGTTTTATTCAAAAATTTCTTGAAAACATAATTTGTTTTGAAAGAGAAGAGAAAATAATAGTTTACATTGGTTTTTTATCAATCCTGATGAAGTTAAATCCAGAAAAGCGCTTCGGACGCACGAAATTATAAAAAAAAGTGGTAGAGCTGGGTCGATACTACTACTGATGGACTGCTAGTATCCGGATATCTCATACAGCTTACCCAGTATCCGCCACAGTTTAAGCCATCATCATCTTGATTTACTGGTGAACTGTAACCTTTTCGCCATAGTGATGACCTTTGACATGGTTCAATCATTCGACCTCTGGCATTGGCACATGATATGGTTGATAAGAAAATAAAAACTAATAGAAAATGTCTGAAAGTAAAAAAATGTAAAAGAAATTAGACAGTTTAAACATACAAAAAATCAATTGCTATATATCTTTAAGCAGGAATTTGTATTAAATCGATATGCAATACTTGGAGAAATCAAGGAGACTATACAAATCCTTGGAGAAATGTATATCTTAATATAGTGGAGACATTTGTCTCTGTTGAACACAGTTTGCGTTAATTCTGTGTTGATAGGCTGCTTCCTCTTTTACATACACCAACATTCCCTTTATTACCCCAGGCATATATTTTCTCGTTTGAATTGTTTTACATTTGTCATTTAGGGGACTTTTATAGCTAGATATACGGTATGTGACAAAGGCCGTACGGTACCTATAGTTGAAAAAAAAGTGAGTCATTTGGTCTCTGATAAAGAGTTGGCAATCATACCAGAATATTTGGTTCTACTTCGTATTTAATGTTACCTCATTATTCAAACAGTTTTTTCTGATTATTGAACTTATCCGATAAAAGCAGTAACTTTTATACATATTGGAAGAGAATCAGATAACCAACGTTGGCGCCATATTGGCAACAAAAATTGGTATGGGATGTTGTTAAGTTAAATATTCTCCCATATATATAATTCGAGAACTGAATCCCGTATAGGTGGAATTTGTAAACAAGAAAAGACATTCATACCTCCTATCCCCATCCCCCAGATTTTTTTGTATGTTTTAATTTGTAAAAGACAAACGCGACTTCATGGACTTGTGACAATAGTATACATTCAATGAAAGTGCATATACAAATTATTATAAAACGATAAAAAAGGATTGTAAAGTTCAGTTCAAATATCGATAAAGGTGAAAAGTTGTGAAATCAAATGCACAAAATTATCATTGGTTGGTAGATATCCTATTGGCAATAAGAAAAACTGATCAAAGATACCAGGCTTATAATTTTGTATGCTAGACTCGCGTTTCGTCTATATACAAAAGACTCATCAATGACGCTCGAATAAAAAAAGTTAAAAGGCCAAATCAAGTACCAAGTTGAAGAGCATTGGGGACCCACAATTCCGATGGCTTTTGCCAAATACAGATTAGGTTATCTATTTCTGGGGAAGAAAATCCCTAAGTATTTCAAACAATTCAAAGTTTTGTAAACAGTTAATTATGTTTGATGTGTTTTTTTTGTCGGCACATGTGCAGTTTCTGTGCTATCATGCATTATTCCTATATGGCTATGTATGTAAATGTCCATTAATTTGATAAAAAAGAAAAGAAAAAAATCCACAGCCTCAGGCTATATGTACAATTGCTAAAGATATAAACGGTCAAGAGTCTGGTTATTTCCACTTTGTCGAATATTCCTTTAACTTTCATTAATTAAATATGTTTCAGTGGTGAATATGATTAATAGTCTCCTCTTGAATTAATATGTAAGCTTAAATCTTATTCTTTGTAGAAAGTAGAAAGGGACACGTACAGGGTGACCCTATAGTGTAGAAATGATACAAAATATATCAAAATTGCGGTTTTCATCCATCTGTAAGCACGTATTGTTTGATTAAACGATTACACAGCTATTCTTGCGCGTGTACTTTTAAGTGTTTAATATAATTTTACAGTACTGAAAATGTACTTAAATAATAATGAACTGATATAGTACTTTTAAACTATTGTACTATTTTAATACAATACTTATAAAGTACTAGCCTAATATGTGTACTACATGTACAAATATGAAGTACTAAGTACTAGTTTTGTATCTCCGTTGTGTAGTACTATGAAGGTACAATAATTATATAGTACTTCTTTTTTTACTATAATTTGATAGGAACTGAACGCATATAAAAGTACTGGATTGGTTCATAATAGCCTTTTTTAAAAACTTAAAATGTACTAAAAAAATATAAAAAATTAAAAATATACAACTGTTACATTCGACCTGAAGTCAAAATCCAGTATTGTGAAATTATGGAACTGAAATAGTACAATATCTTCGAAATACTGAGAAAGTTTCACATCATTTAGGTACGTTTTCAGTACTTGCATATACTTTCATTTGCGTTGATCCTTTCTTTAAATTTTCGTCCTTACCCATACATTTAACCCTTGTACAACCCCCATAAATAACCGAAAGTACATAAAATGATATTAGATATTTATTAACTTATGTACGTGTTATATATACACTCTTAAGGTACAATGCTCGTTGTTGACCATGTGTTATAATTTCTAAACAATTTGTAATTGACATATAGAAAGTGTCATTCAATGTCCTGTAACGACAACATGTTTACGACCGATTTACGGCCTTTCACATGGAAACAGTTTTATGCTCGAGTTATGTCCCCTTTCTGTCAAATTGTAAGTACATGTACAAGGTGTAAAAATACACGTGAATATATATGCATTAATGTAATAATTACGTAAGATATAAGTTAATCGAACGTAATAACTGGGGTTAGGAATGTTAACAAATGATAATTAAGCTGTTATAGAGGTCATGAAACGGGGTTTCAATGTCACCTGGTCAGGTGTAATACACAAAAGAGCAGTGACATTGTATAATAAATATGTTCAAATAAATATTTTTGTACTTTATTATATAAATTGGTTATTAAATTCATACTTGCTTCAGGATGAAAATGTCATCCTGTATGATTTACAATGTTATAAATTGTATCTTAAATTTGTTTAATTGACACACATTGATCACATTTTTAATATTACAGACAATTATGTATGCACCCCTTTCCTCAAACACTGAAACCGTCCCTGATAAACATCATAAACCACTGGTTTATCCTCGGGAACAATAGATAACGGAGGATAGATATTGACTATAGTTCGACAGATTTGGCAAAACAAAAACAACTGGTGTAATTTTGGAACTGAGACAGAAATCATAAGATATAGAGATTATTTTCCACACTCGCCTTTGAAATGATACCACAGAGATTTTGCAGTTAGTTGCAATACAGAGCATTGCTGTATATCATTGATTCTTTTTTATTTATTTTTTTTAGATATAAAAGAAATTAAAAATAATGTACCATAATTCTTTAACTGTGTTAAGTTATTTCCCTTTCCCGCAGCAAGTAGTACTGCAGGCAAGAGTATAACGATAAAAAATCAGCAGTAAGACATGGAATATTCAGTAAAACGTCAATACGATAAAAAAAAAAAGATGGGTATGTTTTACGTTATTAAGCAAACACTAAAATTTGTTCCAAGCCTTAATCTGCCCTTGCAGGTAGCAATCACAACCGTACAACACAGAAGGACAGATATCACTGTAAGTTTCTGCCTATCTGAAGCTCGGCATCGACCATTTATCTTTGTGGAAGGGGGAGGAGAAGAAGGGTTGTGCTGGAGGCATGTTTTTTTTTACAATTTATTGTGTGATGCTTAAATTTCTTGAGAAAAAAATTTGTTTTAAGAGGGAATTATGAAAAAAAATTTGTTTCTGTGGAAAATTGGTAAAACATATAAAAATTGATTTAAAAAAAGATATTGTTTATGTTTGTCTATGAAACAAAAGTATTTTTTATTGAAGTCGATAAAAAAGTGTTCCCCTGAGTGAAAAAAATATGCCCCAAAAAGTGTTCCACTGAGCCAATGAGACAACTCTCCATCCAAATAACAATTTATAAAAGTAAACCATTATAGGTCAATGTACGGCCCCCATCACCGAAAACAAGCTATAAAGGGCCCCAAAAGTACTAGTGTAAAACCATTCAAACGGTAAAACCAACGGTCTAGTATATATAAAAACGAGAAACGAAACACAATATGTATGTTCAGTACTGTATTATTCAAAATAAATGCCTTGACCTAATTATTCACAATGAATACGCATGCTTTGTTAAATCCTGTGGTCCATAAAAACTTATTTTTGGTTGTCATAAAAATATATTATAGAGATAAAACATGTCATTACCATTCGTTATGAATAAAGACTTTTTTGTACGTGTGTGAAGGAATAAAACTTCGCATCATTTTCCGCAACAACTGACACTTGTTGGAAAGTAATATGTTCTGTTAATGTTTTTTTTCTCTTATTTTTAGAGATGTAATTAAACATTATTTATTTGTTTCGTGTGTTACAAACAACGGAGTGGATGTTGAATCATAAAGGAAGTTGTCACATAGAATAAAAATTAGTTGTAATATCAAAGTAAAATACATATGAAGATAGTTTACCGAATCGGAAAATCCTGTCATTTCTTAAACCATATATGGTGTAAAATGAATCCTCTCCTAGCATGAAGCTAGGTGAAGAAGCTCATTTCGCGATAAGTAGTATCGTCTTAAAATATCACATTAAAAAAATGTGACTTTCAAGCTATGAATTCATAATCAACTGTCAAAGGATTCTGAGTTTTCCTTCATTGATGCTGTTTGAAGCCTCTGAGTGCGGGATTTTCTCGCTGTGTTGAAGTACCATTTAAGCCTTGGGCTTAATTCTACTCTTTGGTCGTTTTTTTTTTTTTTTTTTTTTTGTCTCTTTGACGCATTCCTCGTTTCCATCCTCAATTTTATAAGTAAATTCTACCTTAATCCATTTGTATACCCCCTGTAAGATTTTACGTGTTTCGATCGTCTCTATTTGCTTCTCTAAATTTGAAAGCTTTTAAACCGGTTCAAGCCAGTTTGATAAACCATTTTAGATTGAATATGTCTCGTAAAATTTCCTGTCATATCCATTCGGAACATTGCAAACGGCATTTTCTTTTAAATTATTAGAGAATGAGATTCTTCTATGTAAACTGTCTAGAGTGTTAATAAAAGTTGAAGTTGAAAGTCGACTACTTAACCCTGCTGGCTATAATATTTATCCACAAATTATTTTTTTGAATGCTCGGTACACCTCGCAAATTTAAGCAGTAATAAAACTATTTCGACTATATACACATCGTAATCGACGGTGTGGCGTGGTTGAATCTATATTTATCAATATCCAAACACATATAACACAGAACTCGATGGAACGAACAATTGTCAAACAAATCTCGAAAAACAGAAACTTGTTCAATCCTTCCTTAAAATGACTGACAAAGAGTACAATGACAGTTCTCTAAAATTAGATAAAGAACTTTCAACGGTGTTTTGAAACGCAGTGTAATGTCATGTTTCTCTGCTTGTTGAATGGTCCTATAACAGGATGATCACTGTTCGCAATTTGCCGTTTCATAATCTAAATCGTAAATTTAATCTATCCACTTGTTAACATGCGTAGTAAAATTTAAAGAAAAAATTGAAAAACGGAGATGATTAAAGACCCTTTTCACTCTTATGGCAAATACCCTTTATGAACATAGAAACTAAAAACATTTGATGATCTTCGCCGTGCACTCTTTAATAAACTTCATTTTGTGAAAGGAGTATGAGCGTACATGTCATTAAGCACATAATACCAACTAATGATATTCGAATTTAGAATGTTTTGCAAAGGAAACAACTTCTTGGTAAAACTGTATTACTGCCTTAACAAAGCGTAAAGAGCATGGTGTATTGCGCGGGATTGAACTAGTTTTGTCTTCGTGACTGCAATACACATTTATGGTAAAAATAAGACTGTTATAAAGGTGGTTACACAATGAAAATTCATAACCGCTTGCGTACAACAAAATATGAGTTTTGTATAGGCAGGGATACCGTTTGACCTACCTCGACAGCAACCCAAACGACATAAGAAAGTCAACAGAAAGCCAGTCTGTGTAGAAACGTGTAAGTTAATGCTACAACACACTTTTTCAACAAAACTAAAACAAAATATCATAAATTTACATGTGAAAAAATAAATGCATTCAAACGAATAAGACGAAAAGATATCACACATTAAGTTCGTAAAGCATTTTACTTTAGTTGAAGTCAATCTAAAAAGGCAGGACTACTACATATAAAACATCCATTGTGTTGTCAAGAAATATTTTACGCGAAAAGAAGATAACAGATCTAGTCTGTCATTAGTTTCAGTTCTGGTTTTCAGTCAATTTTTAAAGCAGCAATCTATTTTTAAAACAAATCGTTTAAAAAGCTGAAGTTAACACGTGATATAATGTTCTACCTAAAACCCGAAAACCGTCCGTCTGAGAAAACAAGATAATGAAAGAAAATATTAAATAAACAAATTTAATATTCCAAAGAAATTGAAAATAAACAAATATTGATTCAAATTTCAGAAAGGTTCATTTTAAAATCATATATTTATGGTCCATCTTTAAAAAAAAATTGGAATTTTGTGATACTGTTGACTCAATTGACACGGTTTTTTAAAGCGTCATTTGTTTCTCCATTGTATACTTTCAAACTTACAATTGTTTTGTGTTATTTTATTGCTGCCTCATTGACGTATGCTCCCTTATCTTCTTATACTCGTATTGACAATTTCTCATTTTCAAACAAATTGACGAAAAAGGATTAATTACGTTAAAAAAACTGTACTGGTTCAAGTTTTTTCGATTTGCTTATAGTATTACATTTTAGGAATTTTATAAACTTCAATGTATTTTACTGAATGAAAGCAAATCTAAAAATATTGCAACATTAAAATAAACGCACGACTTCAAATTCGTTTTCACTTGAACATTAAAGTACTAGAATAACGAGTCCATGCGCTTTCTTATAGACATTAATTAGCCTCTTTGTACGCTCGTATTGAATTAGTACAATTATCATAATTTAGTTAATTTTAACTAAGAGAATGATCCGAAAAACTCATTGATATTAGTAACTCCTAAAATTTAGCAGGATTTCATTTCTGCTTCTATTTTTGAAATATATATCCAAATGAAGTCACGTGCATATTCTAGTTTTAAATATTATAACTTACTTTATCAAAGGCATAGTATTTACAATTATCCAAGAGTCTGAACCTGCAGAAGTTGCCTTGGCGACCCGCGCCGGTGGCCGAACCATGTCGTTGCTGAATTCACAATAAGTGGCAACAATCCTACAAAGTTGTTCCGAAAGGACTGATAGCCAGTCTTTAGTGCCTTGGACTGTTTAATTGGTCCTTGTCATAACGGGGATCACAAAAGGGCAACCATGATGCAATTCATAAAACACAATATATCTAATTGTAATTAATTAGATATATAAATAACCCGGAATACATATACTGATTTACAACGTGAGATGATCATGCAAGTCAAATTAATTATAAAACAAAAGTTGTGTTTTTACAGAAAAAAATAGAGATTTATGTTTTGCTTCAACGATGGCCGGGTCGTTATAATAAATCATGAATTATGATCCCCAGTGACAATCAAACACCTTAATTTTGTTGTACATCCATAAATACAAGATGTTTTGTCAGAAATTCGTGTATCTGTCACATTTAGACATATCGTGTCGCCTTTACGTCAAAATACGCCAAATTTTCAACTCATACGGAATTTGCTGCCTTTTCCGTAATTGACCTTTCAAACTGCAGTGATTGTTCAGTAGGTCTATTTTATGGTTTATTTCCTGTATATGTTTCAGTCGCAGAATTGAAAGCCGAAAGTTGATGAAACATAGAAGAATTTAAACATCAAGCGTTTCAATTTATAGCTAAAGGATTTTACCATTTCTACAAAATTTATGTCCGTATAAATAAATGCTATAATATTATAGTTTCAATATTACGGTTGGAGGCAATGTCCTGGAAAAATTTGCCAATTTCTCAAATATTTTTTACAATTTGCTTGGATGGACAAAATAACGCTGAACATGATTTTTTCTAAAAGACTATAACAAGATTTTCTTAAGATCGAAGTTTTATTTCGATTTCAAATGAATTTACACTTCGTATACCCTAAGCTAATCTCTATAGAAAATTTGGTAAACTCATCTTTAACAATGTTCAGAAATACGATGTAATGTTGTTCAAACCTTAAATGATACATGTTACGATGTACTAAGCTGTGATACTGAGAATTTTAGTAAGAATTATTTCTTTGAAATGTCCCTTCTAGTGAACAAATTACAAGTGGAAAAGCTTCAGATCTTCTTTCTGTAATCAAAGCATTAATGTAGAAAAGCGTTTGGTTACAAGACTATTCATGGCCAAAATGTGCATTTAAAAAATTAAGTTTAAAATCAAAACACAAAATTTTGGTCTTGGTTATTTGTGACATTGGATTGTTGTCTTATCTACATATTTATTTGTTCATTTGTTTGCAAATTACTATTTTGAATTCGAACCATAAAGTAAAATGTATATCTAGAGTTATATCACATGCACATAATTTTAGTTTCAACGGCTTGCTAAAAAGCCTAGAGCTGGAAAAGTTGACGACCAAGAGACCCTTTCATTTAAAACTACATAGCGATTTAGACTAAAAAAAACTTTGTATTCAATGAATTTAAAAAATATTGCACATAAATTTGAGAATGGAAACGGGGAATGTGTCAAAGAGACAACAACCCGACCAAAGAGCAGATAACAGCCCAAGGCCACCAATGGGTCTTCAAAACAGCGAGAAAATCCCGCATCCGGAGGCAGGCTTCAGCTGGCCCCAAAACAATAATGTATACTAGTTCAGCGAAAATGGACGTCACACTTAACTCCGACACATATAAATGAACCAAAATTAAAAGACATACTAGACTAACAAAAGCCAGAGGTTCCTGACTTTGGACAGGTGCAAAAATGCGGCGGGGTTAAACATGTGAGATCTTGACTGTGGCTTAAACCAAGTTTTATTTTACACTAAACCCCTAACTGGTATTAAACAGCTTAACGTTATATCATATAACCCCTCCCCCCTTTTTTTTTAGAAGAAAACGTTACTTAACAATTTCTGGAGCGCTTGAGATCACCACCGGGTTCGTATTGCTCAGTCTTTATTTTTCTTTATCGTGTTTTGTGTATTGTTGTTAGTCTCTTCGTCGTTTTCGTTTTTGCCATGTTATTGTCAGATTGTTTTTGCCATGTCATTGTCAGATTGTTTTTGCCATGTCATTGTCAGATTGCTTTTGCCATGTCATTGTCAGATTGCTTTTGCCATGTCATTGTCAGATTGTTTTTGCCATGTCATTGTCAGATTGCTTTTGCCATGTCATTGTCAGATTGTTTTTGCCATGTCATTGTCAGATTGTTTTTGCCATGTCATTGTCAGATTGCTTTTGCCATGTCATTGTCAGATTGTTTTTGCCATGTCATTGTCAGATTGCTTTTGCCATGTCATTGTCAGATTGTTTTTGCCATGTCATTGTCAGATTGTTTTTGCCATGTCATTGTCAGATTGCTTTTGCCATGTCATTGTCAGATTGTTTTTGCCATGTCATTGTCAGATTGCTTTTGCCATGTCATTGTCAGATTGTTTTTGCCATGTCATTGTCAGATTGTTTTTGCCATGTCATTGTCAGATTGTTTTTGCCATGTCATTGTCAGATTGCTTTCGACTTATGAATATCACTTTGCCATCTTTCGCCTCTTCTTTATAGTAATACAAATACCATTTAATATGAAGGTGATGGATGGATGCTTAAAGTCCAGTGGCAAGTTCAAATGCGTATTCATTACGATAACATGCATGTTAAGGCGATATGAACATGAATATAAAAATAAGGAGATGAGGTATGATTGCCAATGCGACAACTATCCTCTAAAGTTCAAATAAAGTGCATGTAAGCAATTATAGGCAACCGTACGGCCTTCAACAATGAGAAAAACCCATACCGTAGAGTCGGCTATAAAAGGCACGACATGAAAAATATGAAACAATTCAATTGAGAAAACTAACGGTCTAATTTATAACTGTTACAAAACAATTTACGAAAAACAAATATGACAGACATGAACCAACGACAACCACTGAACTACAGGCTCATGACTTGGGACAGGCACATAAAGAATGTGGCGGGGTTAAACATGTCTGTGAGCACTAAACCCTCCCCTTAAACTGGGACAGTGGTGTAACAGCACAACAAAAGAACAAACTATAAAAATCAGTTGAAAAAGGCTTATCATCAGATCGATACAAAGCAGAAAAACATCAAACATAAACACAGACCGGACGTGGCAGGGTATTTATCCATCCCTCATCCCTTACAACAAAAAGCACACTAGTACAGATCTGAGAGTACTGCAGTTACTGACAGCTAGTTCAAAGCCAATAACAACTAATAAAAAAATCATGTATCTAAGACTAAAATATCAATCAGTACACATCCAACTTCCAATGTATTTAGTGTAAAGATGTCATTAACAGTCACAGAAAAACATGACCTTGTGCCATGCCAAAATGAAGGTATCAACATATTGTAGTACCGTTAAAGTGCATAATTATGTGTATAACAAAACGTTTTAGTATGATTTTTAATTTACTGATAACAAAATCAATATTTATACCAGTAAAACAATATTCAAAGATCTAATTACAGTGTTGAATTGCTAACCTTTTAGAATAAGTTAATTTTAAGGATTGATAAGTTTATCCGGATCGTATATAAATTTCCGGGCTCGGTAAACAACATCACCGTAAAATTTAGGATGTGCTATTCCATCTGAAATAAGTTTTTAAGAGGTACAGCCAAACTTGCAAACTAAATCTTTGTATCTATGGAAGAATTTAGTAAAGGTTTTAAGTAATTTGTGGTAACGAAATCTCTGACTTAATAATTTACCAGTAATACATAGATTACGCTCATTGAAATCCAAAACGTCACTACAGACACGGGCATAACGAACGAGTTGGGATATATAAACACCGTTAGATGGTGCCAGAGGAACATCACCGTCCAAAAAAGGAAAATTAACAATAGAGAAAGAAAAAATCATCCCTTTTGTCGTTAAATTTTGTGTAGAGGCCTGCTTTGTACAAGACCCACACACCGAGAGGGATTTTCAACGTGCTATTTTACAGGGTAACAAGTCCATAGGAAGACATGGCACCCTTTCCGAACACATTTGTTCTGCCTTCGAGCCGAACAGTCTTTGCTCTTACTACTGCCATGTGCTAAGCGGAGAAATTTAAATGGATCGTCACTCTAATGTTTCCAATTGATAATTAGATATAGGAAGATGTGGTGTGAGTGCCAATGAGACAACTCTCCATCCAAATAACAATTTATAAAAGTAAACCATTATAGGTCAATGTACGGCCTTCAACACGGAGCCTTGGCTCACACCGAACAACAAGCTATAAAGGGCCCCAAAAGTACTAGTGTAAAACCATTCAAACGGTAAAACCAACGGTCTAGTCTATATAAAAAACGAGAAACGAGAAACACGTATAAATTACATAAACAAACGACAACTACTGTACATCAGATTCCTGACTTAGGACAGGTGCAAACATTTGCAGCGGGATTAAACGTTTTAATGGTACCAAACCTTCTCCCTTTTTCTGAAACAATAGTATAAGATCACAACATAGAAAAACACACGATAAAACATCAATTGGAAGGCTTAACTCAATCAAAAACGTAAATTGTTATAATAGAGGTCATGAAACCGTTTTACAATGTCACCTGGTTAGATGCAATACACAAAAGAGCAGCGATATTATATAATAGATATGTTCGAATAACATATATATGTACTTTTATTATATAAATTGGTTATGTAATTCTTACTTGCTTCGGGGTAAGAATGTCAACCTGTATGATGTAATGGATTGTATATACATTGTATAGTAAATTAAAACTGGTACATGTAAAATTGTCAGTAATCAACGGTTTCTAATCGTACATGTGTGCAAATCTATATACATGTATAGTGGGACAAAATGTTGTACATTAATATGGAAAGTCGCTGACTCTCAATTTCTAGGTGTGAGTTACTCTTTGCAGAACACTGTTGTTACGGGCAATGGAAAATTTCGAAATCCTTACAATATTTTTCTTAAAATAGTGGTGATAAATACTTCCACACACCGGATTAAACTTCCAATGGTATTTTTAAGCGACATGTAAAAGAATCAATGAATGACAAAAATATGTAACCCAACATTAAACATGTCAAAATGTGTATGATATTCCTGAAAGAATTATGAGAGACTATAAAAATTATATAGGTAACGAGGTTGTATAATATTATGTACTAGCAATATGTTGAATATTAATATCATCGTTTGTTTTGTAAATCACAAATACACGATGATATAAATAATCAACAGGTGTAAACATTTTAAGGTATTCATGAAGACTATAGAGAGCATTATTTTACAAATAGTTTTCCATCACGTAGACTGCTCTGCCTTATGTTTTTTTGCAAACCCACATTTGGACATTTGGATGTTGATACCTCTGATTGTAGGCTGTTAATCCCCGCGAGTATCAGCAGCCCAGTAACTAGAACCGGTTCTGGTATGAAAATACCGATAGTGTCTTATTGAAATTTGATGTTATAACATTTTGGTAATCCTTTTATATTTAAAAAGAATATATCTCCCCCATAATAAGCTCTGATGTCTTGACCGGATTTGGCTATACTTTAGGTACTGTTTGGTTTTATCTCCTCTTCGTCGTTTGTATTAGATTTATATTTTCAAATGATTTTGCCTCGAGCACACTGACGAGAAATTAATAGTCGAAATGCGCATCTGGTTCAGTACAATTAGTACCGTTAATGTTAGTGTAATCGATATATATGCAGTAAGTATACATCCTTAACATATGATCATGCTTCAATAACTTGAGTAGCAATGACTCGATTTCAACATTTATCCTTCACAACATGTGATCATATCAATCAATAATTTGAGTAGCTAAAATGCCAATCACTCGATTCCACCATTTATCCTTAACATATATTCATGAGTCAATAATTTGAGTAGCAATGACTCGATTCCAACATTTAACCTTAACATAAGATCATGCTTCAATAATTTGAGTAGCAATGACTCGATTTCAATATTTATCTTTAACAACATATGATCATGAGTCAATAACTTGAGTAGCAATGACTCGATTCCACCATTTATCCATAGCAACATATGATCATGATTCAATAACTTGAGTAGCAATGACTCGGTTTCAACATTTAACCATAACAACATATGATCATGGGTCAATAAATTGAGTAGCAATGACTCGATTCCAACATTTATCCTTAACATATGATCATGCGTCAATAATCTGAGTAACAATGACTCGATTCCAACACTTAACCTTAGCATATGATCATGTTTTAATCATTTGAGTAGCAATGACTCGATTTCAACATTTAACCTTAACAACATATGATCATGAGTCAATAAATTGAGTAGCAATGACTCGATTCCAACATTTATCCTTAACATATGATCATGCGTCAATAATTTGAGTAACAATGACTCGATTCCAACATTTAACCTTAACATATGATCATGCGTCAATAATTTGAGTAACAATGACTTTATTCCAACATTTATCCTTAACATATGATCATGCGTCAATAATTTGAGTAACAATGACTCGATTCCAACATTTAACCTTAACATATGATCACGCGTCAATAATTTGAGTAGCAATGACTCGATTTCAACATTAATCCTTAAGAAAATATGATCTTGAGTCAATAATTTGAGTAGCAATCACTCGATTCCACCATTTATCCTTAACATATGACCATGAGTCAATAATGTTATTAGCAACGACTCGATTCCAACATTCAACCTTAACAACATATAATCATGATTCAATAACTTGAGTAGCAATGACTCGATTCCACCATTTATCCTTAACATATGATCATGAGTCAATAAATTTAGTAGCAATGACTCGATTTCAACAATTATCCTTTAGATATGATCATGAGTCAATAATATGAGTAGCAATGACTCGATTCCAACATTTAACCTTAAAATATGATCATGAGTCAATAATTTGAGTAGCAATGACACGATTCCAACATTTCAATAATGAGCAAAACCCGTACAGTATAGTCCTCCATATAAGGCCACTGGATGACGGACTCTTGACACGGGGCAGGCACACACAGAATGAAAGTTGTCCTGTCGAGAAATAAATAAAAGGGAAAGTGACCCTAACTTTATTTTTTGTCACGAAATTTACCTTAATTTAAATGATTGTCATTTCTTTTATTTTTATCATGTACATGTACATGTTTCACAGATTGTCAAACAGTATACATGTAGGTACAATATTCATATTCTTTTATAATAATTTTATTTATTTTATTTCTAGGTGATGCATATGCCAAGTCAGGAATATGACAGTTGTTTTCCACTCGTTCCGTTGGTTGATAACGTGGTTTTGTCAGTTTTTATGGCCTTCCCCTTTTTAAATTTACCTTGGAGTTCGATATTTTTGTTATACTTTTTCATATGATTAATTGTTTAATTTGTAATACTTAAATACATACAAAGGTTCCTAAATTGATTTAGACTAGTACTATAATCTATAACCTTTGTCTCATAAAATTTCTTTACAACTTTTTGACATTATTAAAAACAAAAACAAACATGACGTCAATCAAAAAAGTGACACCCATAATGTTTTTATTTTGTGGTTTGATTGGCTGATTTGTTCAACCGCATGGTTAATCTCTATCTCGCGTGATTCTTTGACTACTTTAATGATCGCTCACTAAATTACACGCGATTAAACAACCAAATATAATTGTGATCTTTCCACCTGGTCAGATTTATGCGACATGAACATTATTTAATTCTAAAATTAGAATATTTGTTACCTAACAACACGCCTTGAACCCACGGGTACTGATCAAACTGGGTATTAAATGTTCATGCGATACATGGATTGTTTTCTTTTCTTCATATTTCCTTAGTAACACACATATGGAATCTGTAGGCTTAATAAGTCGCTATATCTTCCCTTCTATGTACTTTAGTAGCTTGTGAGCTCAATGGCCACATAAAATTCGTAGTAGAAATAAAGGTTTGACATTACTACTTTTGTGGACTTCCTTTTTAAAGTTACTGTTGAGTTCATTGCATTTATCATTTGAATTTTCCAACATCTTTAATTATATAACTACATAACATAGAAGTTTGATAGGATTCCGTGATTTTGATTGGACGAAGCATTCGAGAAGTTAATATTTCCGGATAAAATGCAACATCTATGACTGCAATCGCTCTACGTGACAACATGAAAATAATGCATAGAAAAACGAAGAAAAGCTTTATTTAACTCGTAATAACATGCTTGTAGCATAAACATGTAAATATAAGAATTGAATTCTTTTTTATAAAAACTTTTGGGGTTGTAAAAGCGTTTAACGTGTCTACATTTTTAGTATGAAGCTCACTGCGCGCTACACAAAATGTGTGCTTACACCGCAATAAAATTTCAAAAACAAGCATTAAGTTCCTTAAATAATAGTATATACTTTAACAAATATACGGAAGCGTATTAGCGCCACACAATTTTTTTTTATAATTTTCTTCCTATCTTTGCGATATAACGAAAACCTTTGCGTAATAACGCAAACATCTTGATTTCAATTATTCATTAAGTTTTGTATATGTCCGTCTGTCATTAAATTTCTGTTGTGATTTAGTTAGGAAAAGAATCATAAATACAATGCAAAGTCATTATAATAAATATGCATAGGAATTAGAAAAGTATATAATTTAACAAGAAAATAGAAATGTTATAGGCATATTTTATTGGAAAGGCCAACATTTTTAAAATTTTGATTAAGTAGATAAGAGCAAAAATAATGTCATACAATTGTAAAACTGTCAAGTCTAATAGACAAAATGATCTTTATGCTGTAAAATGGATTATTAAGAAAGATTTTTTTTTTTTAATTTTGATGTAAGAAATAGTTTTTTAAAATCTCAGAATATGATAAAGGTTCTTTGATAAAAAGTCATGAAATTTTCAATCTAGTGTGGTAACTTGGTAGCAATTTAAATGGAGAGAACATAATTTTATTAATAAAACATCTTCATTTTATTCATTTATTGCAAAAGGGTAGTTAACCAACCTTACACAATCCTCAAACGAGAGCTTACTTTGGAAGTATATTTATATTCGGCTATAGCTATATTAGCAGGGTTTTTTTTTTTTTCGGTATAACTTTAATTTACTCAATTTTCATTGTAATATATGTACATGTATTATCATGTATATCATTTTGGGGGCACTTTATAGCTTGATGTTCGGTGTAAGCCAATGATCCGTGTTGAAGACCGTACTTTGACCTATAATGGTTTACTTTTACCAATTATGACTTAGATGGAGAGTTTTCTCATCGGTACTCATACCACATCTTCTTATATCTACTATCCTGCTCATTATTAGTTAAATAGTAAAGCATTTTACTTTGCAATGAGTACAAAGAAGATAAATTTTAATATATGCAGCCTCCTCCATTAATAACTGCTGCTTCCTTTGAATCTTAAATAAGAAATAAGATAAAATAAATGTTTGCGTTATATCGCAAAGGTTTGCGTTATTTCGCAAATGTTTGCGTTATAACGCAAACGTAGGAAGAAATATAAAAAAAAAGTTGTGTGGCGCTAATACGCTTCCGTACAAATCTGCCAATGGGAATCCTTTTACATTTTACATGTTCAAATTTCTTTAATCTCGTTAAATCTCGTTTGCATTTACCGTATATCATCTACACTAAATACACAGATACTTTTTTCGCATGTTCCTTTTAACTTAACTGTACTAAAAGAAACTCAAAAATATAGTAATAGTTCAAATGTAATACTTCTGAAATATTGTACTATTTTGATACCATTATTTTACAATTCTACACTTGAAGTAAACATTTGAGGTACCAGTTTTGAACCTCCGTCAAACAGAACTAAGATATAATGATTTTATATTAAAATGTACGTATTTGTTAACTACGATTTGTTAGGAAAGTGCAATAGTAAAAAAGTACTGGACTGGTTCAAAATAGTTTTTTAAATCAAATGTACAATAATTTCGAAACAATGAAAAAGTACTACATTACTTAGATAAGTTTTCAGTACTTCAAAGTTATAGTACTAAAATAGTATGCATGAAAAAGGGACTGTAAACGGTATAGTTTTGTTCTATTTACGATTCTTAGAAAACCCTTTTTAAGCTCCTTTTTTCAGTTAGCTGTTCACGTGTTTAGGTCTTATACATCCTTGGTTTGACATGTTTGGGTTTAAGCGTTCCTGGTGACGGTAAATATAGAAAAGCGCTACGGACGCGCGGAATTAATAAAGTGTTATTTTCATTAAGTCTTTATATTTTCATTCTTTTTTTTTTATCTTGTTTTGATATGGAATTTTTCTCTGTTTGTATTTGAATATATAGACAATAAGATTTAGCATTTGAAAAAGACCGATTAGTTTTAATAAACAAATAAGAGTTTGTTGTTACACCACTCTTCGAGGTTAGTGGACTCCGAGGTTCGAGCGCTCATAAACATGCCAGTAGTAAACCTCGTCACATTCTTTATGCCCCTGTCCAAAACCGCATGAAAAAAATCATTGATGATATTATATAGAAATTATAAGACTTATGAAAGAAAAAGTATAACAGAAATACCGAACTGAAAGGTAAATTCAAAAAGGGGGACGTCTATAAAAACTGACAAAAAGGGGGACGTCTATAAAAACTGACAAAATCAAACGTTAGACCTTATCAACCAAACAAAATTTCATATTCGTGATTTGGTATGGGCATTTTCCGAAGAAAATGGTGAGTTAAACCTAGCTTTTAGCAATTGAAACCACCAACTGTATGACAGTTGTTTAAAGTTCCGTTATATTGAAAAAAGGGCGAGCAACCCAAACAGAAAAAATAGGTTATGGGACAATAATTGGAATCCAGCAGTCCAAACTGTGTATACATACATAACAGACATACAACACAAATGATTAAAAAATTCAAACATCCATACAAATAATTCTAACAAAGACGTTTTTAGTTGATATATGTAGTACATGCAGTATTTAGTATACACGTTATCTTTAATTAATTATAAAGACCCACCTGCACCAGGAACGCCCATAGGCAAAAACTCGAAAGCTTGATGCATAAATACCGAGTTATGCAAAAAGTCATACGAAGAAAAAGGACATAATAGCACAAAGAAAGGGAATATATAAAGATACACAATTCAGCACCTAGAATCTATAACTCGGAGCCCTCTTGTATTATTTGTGAAGTAGACACTGAATGTTTATTTATTAGGTTTTGGTACTTTCCGATAAACTTATTGTTTAAAGGACGAGACGTTCTTTGACAAAACCTTGGGTCATCAATCTTTTGTTCAGACACACATGACGTTCTTCAAAGTCTGAGTAGCAGCTGCAAGTTCTTGAATATCAAATGAGCTGAGAAATGTATCCATACGCCGGTGAAGTTGTATATTGCTGCTAAGGTGACGAAAATTTCTAACTGCAAAATTGTCGTTTGTCATAGATACTGGTACTGAGATGACCGCTGTTGTCAAATTTGAGGTATATGTCTAGATATGAGGCCGAGGAAGCTGTATCTGTGGTTTCTGTAATCTCTAGTTCAGGATGATATCTTGATGGGAACCAATCAGAAAAGTTTGGATTGTTAATGGAAAGACATTAACCTATCTTGCTTCTTTGATCTTCTTGTTTTGTACTAGTGTCTGAAGGAACTGCGACCCATATGAAAATAAGAATAAACAGCTGCGCCACGAGTGCATGATATGTCCGTCGTCTTTTGTGTGAAGTTATATGCAATAATCATAAATAGTTTCTGAGATACGGCGCGACATGTGAAAAACCCCCCTTTTTTACCAAAAAAACTCAATAACTCTAAAATAAAATTTTGAATCATCACCAAAAAGTATACAGATCTTTAGATTAATATAACTAAGAAGTGTGTAAAGTTTTAAGCAATAATCATAAATCGTTTTTGAGATACGGCGCGACATGTGAAAACCCCTTTTTTACAAAAAACTCAATAACTCTAAAATAAAATTTTGAATCATCACCAAAAAGTATACAGATCTTTAGATTAATATAACTAAGAAGTGTGTAAAGTTTTAAGCAATAATCATAAATCGTTTTTGAGATACGGCGCGACATGTGAAAAAAAACACCCCTGTTTTAGTTACAAAGTCACGTAACTCAAAAAGTTTTAACCTTATTTTTACCAAAAAGTATACAGATCGTTTGATCATCATAAGAAACAACTATGTTAAGTTTCATGAAATTTGGATAAGTTGTTCTCAAGTTACGGTGCAACATGTTTACGCTAGACAGACGGACAGACGGACGCCGGATATTTGTATACCATAATATGTCCCGTCAAAATTTTGACGGGGTATAAAAAGTCAGTCAGGAGAGGTGCACAGCTGGATCCCATAAAACTGCTTACAACCTGCTGAAAAATCCTATCTCAAAATTCAACAAATTCAACAAATTCAACATATATGTCAGTGTATATAAAGTGCGAATCCAGTTAGTTCATTTTCACTGTCGTATGCGGGTTTGTCTATTGTAGAATCAAGGATGATGGCAAAAACTGCGTTTGTTTACTTTTTGAAAATACAAAATAATTGATTTGAATGTATGTTTTAACACAATTTCACTAGAAAATAAAATGTTTTAATGTATAATAACAGGATTAAAGTCCAAAAAAGTATAATTAAAGCAGCTGAATCCATAATATTGATTACTGAATGCGATTCATTTTAACTATAATTGCGATGCATTATCACTGTAAGTGCAATCATTTCTGATGTGGAATTTTTGGAGGTGCGATGAATTTTCATTGTTGTTTTATATGATAATTCGACATGCAACAACTGAAAATAGTCTTTTAATGACTTTAATATTGATGATATTTACAATTTGAAATGCAAGCTAGTCGTAGATGCTTACTTAAATATACACGGGTATAACCAACGTATTGTTGATTCCGGATGCTGTGCGTTGTGTAGCGTTCTTCGATTTTTTTTCTGTACGTTCGTTGCGTGTTTTCGTCATAGTTCTGTACCGTCGCTAGTAACACATCGAGAACATAATTAGCTGTTTCTATTGAAAAACATATCTTATATTTTTTGTTAGCAAGCATTTGCAACTACAAAAACTATTTGACATTTTTAACATTTCATATTGAAGATTAAAACAATCTGAATTTTGTATTTGTTTGACATGAAGAAGATCTTACTAGAGCTAGAGAAGCCCACTCATCGGGAGCGCCTGATTGCAATCCAGTTTCTTAAAAATCCAGTATTTGATCCTGAGGTCAAAGGTCAAGTTCACACCAAGGTCAGGGTGATATGCGTCACATCGCCTTAAGGTGATACATGTTCATATCATACATATTCAAATATTTTTGGTGAGTTTGCTATTAGTGTGTCATGAATCCGAAAAAATACTGCAGTAGAACATCCATTATAACGTATTTTTATGGCGAATTTTCCTTGAAAAGTTTTAGTACTCGCTTAAAAAAGCTTTAAAAATTTGTCACGCCGTTTCATACATATTTCTACCATATTGATAGGCTTTTGCACGACGAACAATACAAGAATCCACAACGACCGGTACTAAAGAAAGCAAACAAACTACAAAGAGAATGAAATCGTTCAGTGCCGAAATTCCTAGGTCAGTTTTTCAAGTAAATGTCTGCAAATAAAATAAAACAACGGGTTTCTCATTCGCATTATATATTTTAAACAACAACAAATCACAAAATACACGGTCGCATTTAGTGTAAGAGCCAACCAACTTTGCTTTATTTGTAGTTTAATCAAGTTTGAGTTACACACAGTGTTTGTTTCGCGATGTTTACAAGTAATTCACAGACCTATCTATTTTAAAAAAGTCACAGGGTGTTCATGTAATATATATATTACACAATGCTGTCAGGAGCAGTAAACTTTGTTTTCATAAACATTGAATACTTAGTAGTCAATTAGTCTTTGGTGAAAATATTAGGACGACCAACATCGCTTCGCGATGCAGAGATTAACGTCCGGAATCAACTGTACGGCGGTTATACCCCGTGGTATAGAACCATTTAAACATGTAACAATAAACTGTATTCAATATATCCTTGTATTCTTACAATTACGTAACTATTTGCTTATTTGTAACAACGATTTATAAGAAATTCAAACATAAATTAAGGTGACTCGATTGTTGCTCGAACTTTCTTTACCGTATAAGATGTATACACTATGGCATGAGAAATATCAATTATCCAGTCATCCAAGCGTCAAATGTAAGGCAATTGTTTGTGCGAGATGAAAACGTTACCACTCACTCGATCGTGAAATGAAGATCGTTTTGTGGATGCTCTATCTTATCTAAGATACATCCATAAGAGCTATTTTCCTTAATAAATGCTTGTAATTTAAAGGTTTGGTTGGCTTGCTTGCTTTGTTTGTATTAATGTTTGCTCAATCTTAATTACAATGCTTAAGCAAACATTTATACAAACAAAGCCAGCAAGCCAACCACACCTTTAACCTATAAGCATTAGGAAAAAAGCTCTAATGACGTTTTATTAGTATGTGATGTAGATTTAGACCGAAACCGAAAACTTTGCTTTTTAGGTGACGTGGATTGGCTTAATTGTCCAAGATATATGTATTTAATGATGGCGTGTCATAGGAAAGGATAAATTATATCCCATATATAGATCTGGATCTGGACAAATTATTAGAGAAAATAGAATTGACTACATGTATATTAGCAATAAATGCTATTTTTACGGAATTTATTGATATATTACCTCAGACTTTCACTCACAAAGTATGCATATATAATAAATCCTTCTGACTTTGTAAATTTTGTTAGATAGTCTGCTGAATTAAGACTTTACATGATGAAAATTAATTAATTTCCTTCTGTGAAAATGCATCGCATATACAATAGAAATGAATCACCCCTACAGTGAAAATGAAAGTCTAGTATCATTATTCGACAGTAAACATGAATCACATATCGAAAAACAGCAAAGTGGAATTTAATTCAATATCAACAAGCTGAATAACAAAACCTGTTTTAAGTTATACAACATTAATAATTATGTTAAAAGGTTAACTGCTGCTTTTAAATATCTTGCACGCTCTGTTCGTGAACTATTCTTGATATTCATTTATTTGTGTATCAATTTTACACCTGGATGGCTGAAGGCGCGACGAAAACCCGTCCGCATCTCATACCTATATCATGAATTTATAAAAACAGTACACATTATATATCATTTCTTATTTTATTCCAAAATCGTGAATTTGTCGTCTGTTCATTTATCATTCTACAATAGAAATTCATAACGGATACAGTAAAAATGGTATTTCAAAATTCGCACATTGTATACACTGTATGTTGTCAATTGGAAACTCCAGCATACTGATCACTTGTTATTTTGTATAGGATGTTTTATTATTGGGCTCATTTTTCACAAAATATGCCGAATTTTATCCCAAAACAAAATGTTTGTAGAGTATGGTACTATTTTAAGTAGGAAAGCATTATGGATTCGTTCTTCAAAATAGGTTTTCAATTTTTCCTTTGGTTTGGTAGTGTAAAGGGTGAAAAAATCGAAGGTTTTGATAGAATTCTATATCTCAGAGAAAACAAAAATCCAGCAGTTCTTTTGAGTTTTGAAGAATCCACATAAACATTATAGTTGATGTCACTTCGCGAGTAAACAGTGTCACAGTGTTTCTGTAATCCCACTTTCACTGCGGAATATGATTGTCGATGAGACAAATTTTCACTAGAAATAAGACGGGATGCGTGTAATAAGTGTAAACTGGGCTGATTAAATCACAAACTGGTTAAAAGTCTGTGAATTAATCGGTCTGGATTTTATTCAGTATGTGAGTACATCGGCCCAGTTCACTCATCAAAAAACTGACAAATTTGCCATGAATTTGTAAAACTTTCGAGTTGGTACTAACATGAGCAACACGACGGGTGCCACATGTGAAACAGATCTGCTTACCCTTCCGGAGCACCTGAGATTACACTCAGTTTTTTGGTAAGGTACGTGTTGCTCAGTCGTTAGTTTTCTGCTGCGTTTTGTTTTCTGTTGTATGTCTTTTGGCCGTTTTTCGTTCGTTTTTTGTCATGGATTTTGTAACTTTGTCATCGACTTATGAATTTGAATATCCCTCTGGTATCTTCCAGGTTCTAAATAAGAGCGTTGTTGTAAATTATTGGAATTGGAATACTAATGAGATTAAATAGTTTATACTCTATCATCAATTGTTGAGATAAAATAGTATATAAACACTATTGTCAATTGTCGAAGACCATGTAGTTACCTCAAGATGTCTCTCGGTTATTGTTGCCTATTGTCGGAGACCATGTAGTTACCTCAAGATGTCTCTCTGTTATTGTTGCCTATTGCCGGAGACCATGTAGTTACCTCAAGATGTCTCTCTGTTATTGTTGCCTATTGTCGGAGACCATGTAGTTACCTCAAGATGTCTCTCTGTTATTGTTGCCTATTGTCAGAGACCATGTAGTTACCTCAAGATTTCTCTCTGTTATTGTTGCCTATTGCCGGAGACCATGTAGTTACCTCAAGATGTCTCTCTGTTATTGTTGCCTATTGTCGGAGACCATGTAGTTACCTCAAGATGTCTCTCTGTTATTGTTGCCTATTGTCGGAGACCATGTAGTTACATCAAGATGTCTCTCTATTATTGTTGCCTATTGTCGAAGACCGTGTAGTTACCTCAATATGTCTCTCTGTTATTGTTGCCTATTGTCGGAGACAATGTAGTTACCTCAAGATGTATCTCTGTTATTGTTGCCTATTGTCGGAGACCATGTCGTTACCTCAAGATGTCTCTCGGTTATTGTTGTCATTTGATTGCTGTCTCATTAACTTAAACCAACACAATAGACAACTTATACTATAATAAACCAATATCATAGACAACTTACACTGTAATAAACCAACATCATAGACAACTTATACTGTAATAAACCAACATCATAGACAACTTACACTATAAACCAACATCATAGACAACTTACACTGTAATAAACCAACATCATAGACAACTTATACTGTAATAAACCAATATCATAGACAACTAATACTGTAATAAACTAACATCATAGACAACTTACACTGTAATAAACCAACATCATAGACAACTTACACTATAAACCAACATCATAGACAACTTACACTGTAATACACCAACATCATAGACAATTTACACTGTAATAAACCAACATCATAGACAACTTATACTGTAATAAACCACCATCATAGACAACTTATACTGTAATAAACCACCATCATAGACAACTTATACTGTAATAAACCAACATCATAGACAACTAACACTGTAATAAACCAACATCATAGACAACTTACACTGTAATAAACCAACATCATAGACAACTTACACTGTAATAAACCAACATCATAGACAACTTACACTGTTATAAGGCAGGATGATTACAGCGATCCTTAAGTTCACAGTCCATATTTTATGGTGATGAAGCCTCATTCTGATCTTTTATTTGGCTCTAACACAAAGAATATATTAACATGAATGACTCGTCTTATACTAGTTTTTTTGTAAATAGAATAAGGGTCACGATTCTTGAATTCACATTTGCTAAGCTGGTTTCTTTTTCATTACAAAGAATACAAAAAAAAAGTCATTATCTTTATGTTTTGTCTAATTTTTGTCGACTTTATTCCATAATAAATATATGTGTATTGTAACATACATTGTATCTTGTTTTGTTTATTCTGACTTTAAGGCTTCTTTTATTCGTTCGTCAATTACTTTAGTATTGCATTATATCTAGTCCAATTGAAAATCAGTAATTTTCCTTTTATTTTTCATAGTGCATGACGTTCTAAATATACAATAAACTGTTTATAAATGGGTGTTAATTGTACATTCATTTGAAAATGATATAATACAATCCTATGTTAATGCTGACATGACGGGACAACATAATTAAATAGAAGTTAAACGTTCAGTGACAAATATTATCAAGGTCCTAGAAATAATACAACAACAACGCGGACATGACAGAGAGCACCTTTCGGTTTGAAAAGAAGCGTTGGTCGTAGAAATTGTATTTAATTATAGATAAATACATTATCTTACTAAAAGACTAGAACACACCCATGACATCGCGGATCCTTGACTGAATTAAAGTACCTATGCCTTATTTTTAGCGTGGATTTGTAGTATTTGGATTGTCATCTGATAAAGTCATGCTGATTGTAAGGTGCACAGTTTTTCTGTTGCTTTCAAAATATTTCTGTTTGAACCCGTCCTGGTTTTTTTACTACAATAAACTTACCTACAACTAAATTTATTTTTTTAACTAATTACCAAAAAACAATAGTGGTATTGAGGTGGAAGAAAACAGACTTGTTAAATAGTGTACTATAGTGTAACATAGATATAAATCAGCTACTGGAAGAATTCCAAGTTCTCCTGATAGAGTAGGGATTTACAGAAGGTCACAGGTAACTACAACCGGAAACTACATGTGACATATTATACTATTGGTATCGGTATCGGATTCGACCCGGAACTTGTTAATTATTGGTTATATTTTTTATGTGGAAAACAAAATGGTCTGGAATGGTGTAATTTTTAAACAACACCATTGTACTATATAAGTTATATATAATGTTGATTTCTTTGATTCGCTGTTTTTACGTCATGCCGGCTAACAAGTTAGACCTCGTTATTTTAGTAGTATATAGTTGTTTAATATTTGCTGATTTAATTTGTTTATTGACATAGAAGATGGCAGAGTGAAAAAATGTTGATTTGAAAATGTTTGTTAGGTAGACACTATGAACGTAATAAAACCTCGATACAAATAGAGGGGAAGGACTGTAAAACGTAATAAGTTTTTGGTTACTAATGGTCATAGAAAACGAAGAATATGTTGTATCAAACCTTCAGCGACCTTTCAAGTCTAGTTATAAACAGGGAATCTTACTTTTAGACAACACTCCAGCAAGTTTAAATCTGAATCATTTAATCATGGATTTAACAAAGGCTTAAATTTAACCAGAGGATGAACAACTGAACAATAACTAGGGTTAAATTTAACCAAGGGTTATAGTCAACCCTCGGTTAAAATTTAACACAAAAATGAACAACCGGGTCCAGGTGGTAAAAGAACGTTTTAATTGTGTTTTCCTTGTGGTGTCAAGATGAGAGGTGTTTTTTGTGTTGTTCCAATTGGCCTTTACAGTCGACGTCGATATTAATGCCCCATTAATGGAACAATACAGACCAAACTGAGCATTAAACGATGTTCAGTATAACACACATTACATTATCTAGTTTTTATCGTAGAACAAACTGAAACTTAACATTACAAACGATTTGTAAAATAATAAAATAAACAATGTTTTGTTTTAAGAATGTCAAGTAGATCTAAAACAATAAGTAAGTACTTTCATGTTTTAACCGAACCGAAGAGATAAAACGTGACATGGAATTCTCTCGATGCAAAAATTTGTCTCGTCTTTTAATTGCGCTAGAATGATTTATACAAAACATACAACCTTACGCCTAAGGATGTTCTACAAAAATTCCATTCATATGATGCTATCATTCGATAATCAGTTTTTAATAATTGTGTCTATTGACAAAATGGTTAAAACATAACCTTAAGCTAATCATAAACCACTGAATTGATTTAATTATTCCATTAACAAAATGTGTAATGCAGAAAGGAATTCATGGAAATTTTTAGATTAATTACATCATGGCAAGAACTCGGGCATCACCTACACTTCTGCTAACCACCTTCAGTTTTTCAGTCTGAATATCAACGTAAAACAGTTCAGTATGATTTGCCTTTCAAAATAACCAGTCTTGATTGGATCCAGTTGCGGATCCAGGGCTTTTGATCGCCGAAATATCAAAAATCTAATCTATAGAAGTCTATAAAAAGGACCAACCAGCAAATTTACTATGTACCGGATCGTCTAGAATAGACGATACCTGTGCAGATAAGGAAAAAATTATATAAGTCTAAAGATTTGCACAACGGTACTAATATAAGATGGTATTATACGAAGATGTTGTTATTAAATCGTGTTGACAACACGATTTAATAACAACATCTTCGTATAATACAAATCTTAAGAATTATATATATATATATATATACATTTTTAGAATAGAATCGTTTAAGTGTTTTTCGCCTCGCTCCGCTCGACCTCCTTGAACCAATTGAAAAGAAATAAAATATCTAAAAAGGGAGACACAGCTACATCTCATGACGAATTAAAACGCACATAAGTGAAAAGTTATTAATTTAATTCCATATATTAACATCAACTTGTAAATTTGTCATACATGTAAAAGCACGTAGCCAGAAATTTCTAACATGAAATGCTATTGTTATTAGAAGAACATGAAATAGGGTCTAGATGGAGTTTACAGAATAGACAATATATACCAAGAGTACAGAAAAATGGGCAAAACACAAACAGTGGAGAAAAATAGGCCAAAATAATAAAGTATAGAGAAAAATTGGGTCCAAAAATATAAAGAGTAGAGAATAATGTGCAAAATAAATAAAGAAAAGAGAAAAGAGCATATACAATTAAAGAATACAGAAATGAAGGATCCCCATCCAAACCGTCGGTTATTATAATAAGAAGAACATGAAATGGATGTTTTGAGACCAGACTTTCATAGTAGTTAAGAGTTCAAGCTTTACTAATTATAGGATTTCAGATTCCTTTCTATGTAAATACAACAACAAAGAATAAGGAGCCTTGGCATTATTATTTTAGTATATGATGATATATAATAACTGGTATTAAGATACATCTAATAAGTAATAATGTCATAAAGATGTAACGGATATTTTCGTCTCTCGACTGTAATTTAAATATAAAATGATATGATTACTGTTTTTTAAACAAAGAGTTAACTATGTATCATCAATAGAATCTTATTTCAGAAAGTCATGAAATTAGAAGGGCTTTCTATATGCGTATTCTTTGTTTTTCTGCTTTTTATTCTTCTTCCATAATAGAATTTGATTCCAATGTGAAAATGGAAACTCTGTGGGAATAGGCATGGTGACAAAAACAATCTCATCCCATAAGGCTGTATACAGTAAATATAGTAAAATCCGTTGATTTACTTGGTCGGGTGTTAATGAGTAGTCTATTGCCCTGAGCGCGCAGTCCTCAAGTGATCCCGCTTCAGAAACCTTGACAGGTAATGCATTCAGTCACATGATTGATATTACTGACACAAGACTGGTTCTTTGTCAGTTATCTGCCTAACAACAAGGATGACTCAGATACCTGTATGTTGCAAGAGTCAGAACCAGCTTTTGTTGGTAACACTAGTGCCAAGTATGAGTTCTACCGTACGGTATCCACCTTTGACCTGTTAGGTACATGTAAGAACTTTTGTTGGTCAATCACTCATTCTGGATACAAAAGAGCATGCGCCGCCTATTGTCAAGGCACGTTGTTTGTGTATGAGTCCTATTTTAGACTATCAATTCAAGCATCTTAGTGACATACCCAGACTTATGTGAACTGTAGTCAAGTATATAGCTAAACTCCCGTTGAATGAAGTTAAAAGTCGGGTCCAATATGGTGAAATCATACTCTTTGAGAGGTTGTACTAGAGTTGTAAAAAAGTAGCCTTTACTGTCCTTGTGCAGTTAATAATTTACTTATACAAAGTAGTTTCCTGGAACCGTGACACAGAGTATATTATTGCATTATAAAACACTAATATTGCGAAAGACGAAACCCGGCAGGTAAATAGACGACGAGATACTATGATATAACACGTATTTATCTCGGAAAAATAATGATAGATTCGTGAATGCAGTTTTCCAGCAACTGTGTTTATATGTATCATGCAATGTATTTTACAAATTTGAAGTATATTTCAACTTTTTTGTTCAAGTTACCAGTTTATATATTTGGTTTGATTTACACAGGATAATGGCAATGAGACGGGAAACTGAAATTTATTTTATAAGAAAACTTCGCATCTCCTTTCACGTATGCATAATGATTCCATGTATGCATAAGCACTTTAATGTATGCATAAACACTTTCATGTATGCATAAACATCGGGTGGGGTGGAGGTTACAATCTCATCAATCTTAATATTAATAACGATTAATGGACTAACAAAAAGTATAATTAACAGACAATAGAAATAAGCCTATTAACTCTTTATTTCAATCAAAAATAACATAGCACTATGCATTGCTGTATCAAAATTTGTAATGTCAGGAAAATTTCTTAACCGACCGACTGTTATTAGGAGCAGGATCTGCTTACCCTTCCGGAGCACCTGTGATCACGCCCAGTTTTTGGTGGAGTTCGTGTTTTTCAGTCTTTATTTTTCTATGTTGTGTTTTGTGTACTATTGTTTGTCTGTTGGTCTTTTTCTATTTTAGCCATGGCGTTGTCAGTTTATTTTCGACTTATTAGTTTGAATGTCCCTTTGGTATCTTTCGCCTCTCTTTTATTCATAATGTCGGAATACTCCTTGTCAAATACATGTAATATTATAAAAACGCCTTTCAACTTCTCTTTAACAAAGCTTGACTTGTCTACAGCGCGTGTGATGCTGATGAAAAAATGAAATGTGTAATTATAGCGGATTTCCGTCTCTCTACAGGCCAAAATCATTGACGCTTCGCCAACCAAGTGTGTAACTATCGTTTGGGGCTGTATTGTATTTTCACATTGTTTTTAAGGATGTTGGCTATTTGTCCTTAAATTCTGTAGATTTTCTGGGTTTTTCCGAAGAAATACATGAACAAATTTTCTCGAGCAACCTCTCTATATTAAATATACTTTTGACAATATAATTATAAATTCTTGTCATTTCTATTTGAATTTGCTAGCATTGGGTCGATGCCGCTGTCGTTGGACTATAAATTATTAGTCCCCGGTCGCGATGGTATCATCATTTTAGTAGTCTAGTGCTTCGATACTGACATGATTTATAACAAACCTTTCTCAAATTCTCCGTTGATAAATTTTGAAACTATTATGAGACTTAGGTTCCAACTCCCTGTGATGAATCTGAGGTATTATTGTTATAGTAAGTCCTTTTTGGTCATAAAGTTCATCACATGTTTTCGGGTCTTATACATTCTTGGCTTTTAAATTTTGAATGATCGTTCCTGATGAAAGTAAATTCAGAAGAGCTTCGCGGACGCAAAGAGGTGTAATTTTCATCATCACCCAGTTTAGTTTAACATGCATAATTACATTGGTTGCAATGAATTACCGTGGTTTTCCAGCGAAATTAAAACTGTGTGAAATAAATCTGATAATTTCACTCCTCTGATGTCATACAACAACGGGTGTTGTCGAGACGTTGTCTATGACGTTGCTTCAGTTCATTGCAACTGAACGTTAAGCTAGCAACAATAAGTTAATCAACCCAATTCTCTTCAGAGATATAGGAAAACCTACAGAAATCTATTTTTAAAGGTTCGTGTTAAAAAAAAACCAAGCACACGTGCGTATTTTTACCAGTATACTGATGTATTATAACTCTCTTTAGAAAGGGAACTTATTAATGAAATGTTGTTTATGGAAGATTTAAGCAGCAAGTATCCCCAAGAATGCATCCTAAGAACATTTCACAAAGAAATGACATAGGCGTTGAATTCAATTTCTTTATCTATGAAAGAAAAATGCACAATACAAAAATACCAAATTAATCATAAAGACTGGTATCTGAAAATATAAAAAATGAAAAATGAATATTTATAATTATTGAATTATTTTCCGATCATTACATTTTCCTCAGATATAAACATGTTAAAGTCTGTTAACTGAACAAAGGAACTTATCCAGTGTCTTGAGTTAATGTTTTCCTTATAATATCCAGTGTCTTGTTTTCCTTAAATATGTTGTTTCATAAGTTGTTTTCTTATTTATTATGTAAGCTCATATGACCCTCTATTTACTGAGGGTCCATATGGGGTTACAGAACAGAAATATGCACAAAAATAATAAGCAATATAGACTAACTGTTACTTTTAAACTATTAAGAATAGAGAATAATGGGCAAACAATTTAACAAATAGAGAAGAGTGGCCTTTGAAATTAAAGAATACTAAAATGACGATCGTTTGATCCAAACTATAATTACTACAAGGCACTACTAACTCAGTGGCCAGGGTCATCTTTGCAGATACTAATATTTTAAAATAACAATAATGTATCGAATTTTCAAAGCAAGTCATTGGCGTTTTATACCTCATGCAGAGGTTTAATATTTGATAAAATAAGAGGCATGCTTACTATGGTAACAAAATACCATTTTGAACTAGCTTTCAGTAACTACGATAACTCTGTTTTTTGCCCTGTACCGATCATTTGAGATATAAAAAGTCAATTGTAACTGATTTTTACAGTTTGTTCTTAGTTGTGCTGTAACACTTAGTACTGTCTTAGGTTAGGGGAGGGTTGAACGCTCACAAACATGTTTAACCCCGCCACATTCTTTTTGTGCCTGTCCCAAATCAGGAGGCTGTAGTTCATTGGTTGTCGTTGGTTCATGTCTGCCATATTTGTTTTTCGTCAATTGTTTCATTATAAATTAGGCCGTTAGTTTTCTCATTTGAATAGTTTCACATTTTTCATATCTGGGCCTTTATAGCCGACTATATTGTTTGTTTTTTGCTCATTGTTGAAGGCCGTACGGTTGCCTATCATTGCTTCATTTGATCTTAGGTGGATAGTTTTCTCATTGGCAATCATACCACATCTCTTTATTTTTATATAGATGATGTAAGCAGTCCAAGCAATCTTGAGATAAACACAAAGTCGTCTACGTGTAAATATCATTTTAATGACATTCTATCATAGGTGTCATCAGGGTTAAGGGGTCGAATAGAAAACTCTGTTCCCATATTTCAAGCGGAAATTTGTTAAATTCATTCCATTTTCTTTTTCACCTGTGTGAAAAACTAGTATCGGCAGATGAAAATACTTTTTCGACCTTCACGTCAAAACAACAGCTACCACGGAACTCTCCTTTTTGTTCTCTTCTCTATATTCAAGGTCACGGCAGTGATCGATGAGAGGCGAAAGAATGAATTCAGGAGATGGAGATAAAAAGTCAGACTTACAAAAATTGATGGAACAGGAATTGAAAGCATCGGAAGGAGAGACAGGGAAACACAGCTAAATCAAATAGAATAATAAACTATTTATTCTACTTACTAGTACACTTGGTACAATAAAATGCCTGACAATACATTTGTCAAATATGGTCTACGAAAATAGTGGAATTAATTACTTTTGGAGTGTCAAAAATTCGTTGGAAGTACTTGCATGCTCATATTGGTGCTTTCGAATCAGTTCAAAGTTTCGATTTTTCTACCCTATATACCACTATGCATTATATAAATAACACATAGCTGAGAGGGTGATAGAGCAGATTGTTACCCCGAGAAAACATTGTCAATTGAGGCGAAGCCAAGGTTGACAATGTCTTTTCGAGGGGTAACAATCTGCTCTATCACCCTCTCAGATATGTGTTATTTAATTATTTTTTTTTTATTATATTGAATGTTCTGTTATTACTGTCTATTAAATTTCAAATTCAAAGTAATAAACTATGACGTCTTGTACATAACAACTAACCGTATTTAATAAAGCGCACACTTGATCAAGCGTCTCCGTGAAGAGTAATAGAGTATTTAGCAAAGCATAGGATAGAGTAAATTGTCTCCCTCGTAGTAACCAATCAAAATCTGGCATTTTGACATGAAGTATAATAATATAATTTATAATCTCATTAAAAAAAAAAAGCACGTACCTAACTGAATAGGCATTTAAAGAGTCAGAATGTGAATATTTGTGCAAACTCTTTTAGATATAGGAAGATGTGGTGTGAGTGCCAATGAGACAACTCTCCATCCAAATAACAATTTATAAAAGTAAATCATTATAAGTCAATGTACGGCCTTCAACACGGAGCCTTGGCTCCCACCGAACAACAAGCTATAAAGGGCCCCAAAATTACTAGTGTAAAACCATTCAAACGGGAAAACCAACGGTCAAGTCTATATAAAAAACGAGAAACTAGAAACACGTATAAATTACATAAACAAACGACAACTACTGTACATCAGATTCCTGACTTAGGACAGGTGCAAACATTTGCAGCGGGATTAAACGCTTAGGTCATATTTTAGTAACAACAAAAAAATATGTCAACTGGAACTGCTTTGATATGATAAATGCACTTTGTTTACTAGATAGTATTTTGTTTGCTATGACGATTCCGTATATCGCGAAGTTATCGGAATTCCAATGAGGACTTACTGTGCACCCCTTATTGCGAATATGTGTCTGTATTGTTACGAATCAGAATTTGTGTCTAAAAACAGCTAAGACCCATCGAAACAATATTTGATAGAGAATTAAAAGAACGCTTTTAAGTATTTGGATGATATTTAAGCTCTCAATAATGACGACTTCAATATGTACTCTAAGGAGATTTATCCTGTTGAACTTACTTTAAATAAAGCTAATACTAACAATGAATACTGCTCTTTCATGGATCTTGATATATGTATCTCTAACAAGAAGCTTAATAATTCTCAATTTTAATACTAAAATTTATGATAAAATAGATGATTTTTCATTTCCTATTGTCAATTATAATAAGTTATATGGTTTGCTACTGACCCCTTACAGATCCGTAGAGGATTAGTAATATCATAGGGGGTGAGGCCGAAGTCCGAATCTCCTAGGGATTTTACTAACCCTCTATGGGTCCGTAGGGGTCAGTAGTGAACCGTATAACGAATTTATTGCACACGGGACTTTTCCTGCTAAGTTATGTATAAAATATGCAATGAAAAACAATAACATTAATCGATGACGTCACCATTAATTGTTAACGTGACGTCATGAACCCAATATGAAATCTATTGACTCCATACGAATCCATAGGGGGGTCACCACGTGATGGCGTTTAACCAATCATAACGTCATAATTTATCAGAGTGCGATAACCGTTAACGTTTTTAGATGGTAACATTCCCTCACATTATCGAATGGTGTTTATATATCTCAACTTATTCGATTCGCTCGTGTATGTAATAACGTATTCGATTTTAACGAAAGAAAACTTGTCCAAAGCTTTTACTTAATTTTATCATCGCTACAAGGACATCGTTCGTAAATATAACTCAACGTGCAGACATTTTATACGTTCTATACAAAGCACAAATATATCGTCATTCATCTATATATATATATATATATATATATATATATATATATATATATATATATATATATATATATATATATATATATGTCTCTACATATGATGTTCGGGTAAACTGTTTCACTTTTTTATTGTATGGAAATCAAGATTGCTATAGTTTAATAATCAGAATAGTTTGATCTGATTCATTTTACATCGTGCTCATACTGATGAAGGATATCTGTTATCCGAAATATTTATAGTTACATTTGTTCGTTTATTGTCATTTTTTGGTGATGTTGTACCCTTTTAGACTGGTTAATAGTTGTAATAACATAATGTCAAATATTAAAACAGACTTATTCATAAGGGATATATTTACGATACTGTTGTTAAGTCATTAAAGATGGCATTTTTTTGGAATCAATATTTATTCACTCATATATGGTCTTTGCATTGGAAATAAACACATTTATCATAAAACCAGTTGTTGGCATGTTACGGGTTATGTTCTTTTCACATAATTTATGATGGCATAATACTAAACTCCTAACGGAGGGATTGTGCTTGATTTTCAAATGTTGAAGACATAATCTTTCAATCAGTTTAATTAAAGTCTAGGGCTGGCATGTCAGGAACTGCTAGTAGCCCTTTGTTAATTTATGTTTATCATTGTCACTTTGCTTATTCTGTTACCAATTTTAACATCAGACTCGAACTTCTTTTAAACCTAGTTTTAGTGTGCGTGTTGCTGTGTGTTTGTTTATTCTACATTGGTGAGGTATAGGAGAAGGGTTGAGATCTCACAAAACATGTTTTACCCCGCCGCATTTTTGCACCTGTCCCAAGTCTCTAGCCTTTGCTAGTCTTGTGGCTTTTTTTTTAATTTTGGTAATTTGTATGTTTTGGAGTTTAGTGTGACGTCCATTTCGCTGTACTATTATTGTTTAGGGACAAGCTGAAGCCCGCCTCGAGGTGCAGAATTTTGTCGCTGCATTGAAGACCCATTATTGGCCTTGGGCTGTATACTGCTCTTTGGTCGGGTTGTTGTCTCTTTGATACATTCCCCGTTTCCATTCTCAATTGTAAATTAATAATATGTTTGGCTTGTTATATTGAAATAAATTCCGCCTTTACTTAAGTTTGGTTTTTCTGTATGTATAGAAGTATCATATTAATATATTTTTAAAAGCTTGTGGTAATAACTACTCGAATAAATCTGCATGAATTTATTTATTAAAATTTTGAAAAAAAAATGTTTTCCCCGAATCAGAACAATAGAAAATAATCTAATAGAATTCGAGGTTAGCTTGTTATTATAATACTACCACCTATTCATCATTCAAGGAAATTTGCTCGACAATTCAAACAAAAAAAATATGTCTACTTTTGAAATGGTTTATTTTGCAAAATATATAAAAATTTAAAATACTAAACTGTCTTTACATCTATAGTTTCAAATTGTATTATACTACAACTGTACAAACACTCTTTAAATCTGATATTTTAAAATATTGATATGAAAATCTTTACATAATCTGGCATTTTACTATAATATTACAAAGAATATTTACTTACAGTACAAAAATAATATTTAAAGTTAACTATCGGATCAACATAAAATCATTATCTTTTATACTCTTATGTTTAAAAACTTTAAACCAAAAGACTTGGAGTAGGAGGGAAAAATAAACTACTTTCCGTCACCATGATTATGTTTAATCTACTAAATTTCATCCTGAAGATTAGGAGTAGGAGGAGAAAATTAGATTTTTATTTCTATTTTCATTTAACAGTCATGCTTTCATGTTTTCTGCAAGAACGAAAACAAAAATCCCCCCAACAAGTTTTACATTTCGAATATGAGATCTGAAGGTTCCTTGTTTGAAGTCTTTTTACATCGGATGACCGTGATGGTATTCCGAGGTATTGCTGTCGCCTAGATTTCCATTACGTAACTTTCGTGTTGGGATTGTAACCGATCTATAAACATGATAAATACGCAGACATTATCGAGTGCAAAATAACATTCCTTATCGCTTGTTATAAATTCATTTTTTCAATGGATACTCCTAAAAATATTTTTTTAGAACATAAATTAATAATATGCAAATGTTTTGTCGTTAGAAATATATATATAAGTAAAAAGTCTTTAATATCTATGCACACGTACAGAAAAAGTGTGTTAACGCATGCGGAAGAATATCTCAAGAACGTTTGCAATTTCCCATGCAGAGTTATCGGTCCTTGCTCTCTCTCAAGGACCGATAACTCTGCATGGGACACTGAACGTTTTGCGGGAAAATTTTTGAATGCCTACTCAAATCTAATCTATTAGAAAACTCGAATTATTACAGAAGAGTGTCCACCATGCACTTGCACTGCACTATTATTAATATAGTAGAATAGAATGATATACAAATGGATGAAAGTTATATATGCATGTAACAGTAATATACAAATATTAATATAATATATAGCAACAAACCAGAGTATACTGATTTGTATCACTACAATATAATAGTTATTACGATGAGGTTGAATTCCCTGTCATTTATTTATCATCCACGCACGAACTTGTCTCAGAAAAAAAAATATATCTGTACTTTAACCTCACTTTCAGGTATAGAGATGTAATTTTTTTCTGAGACAAGTGCTTGTGACCATCCATAAGAACTTGCGGTCATCCGATGTTCAGTACTTCAGTACTTTGATTATAAATATAAGAAGATGTGGTATGATTGCCAAAGAGACAACTCTCCACCAGAGACCAAAAGACGTAGAAGTTAACAACTATTATATTATATGAATATTTGTTTTTCGTTTATTGTTTTGTACATAAATCAGAGGCCTGGTTTTCGAAAATATCATAAGATATGTCATAAGATATATCTTAGGAAAAATTTTATGACCATCTTATGACTATCATATGATATGTCATATAATGTAAATCAAAGCTGTCCTAAGATAGTCATACCTTTGATGCTATTATGACTGTCATAAGTGAACATATTTTGTTTTATTAAACAATGATAAAAAGGATAAAATAAATATAAAAATAATAAGTATGAACATAATAGTTAAAGCCATTCTTATTATTTACGAATATTTTTGTTCAATACATGTTTTTATATATGAAAAGGAATTAAAATCTGTAGAATTGATAATTTGTTTAAATTTAGTTCGTTTATATAATAAATCTTGAACTTCACGTATTTGATAGTGAATACTTTTAAGATTCGGTACATCGAGTACCCGCTTAACGAAATGCCCGTGCAAATACGTTAATAAAGTACTATTTAAGGGAAGAAATAATATGTATATTTATTATACAAAACCATGAGTAAGAAAACGAGTCCAACATTTACGTCGCAGGAGATTCAAATTTTAATTTACGAAGTGGAGAAGAACAGATCTTTACTTTTTAGCCGACTGAGCAACACAACTATTATTTTTATTGTCATGAACATGAAATTATACATGAAAAGTAATTAAAATGTTAGTTGATAATCATAAGACCCTCATAAGTCATGTCGCGAGGGTGTCTTAAGTTTACGACAAAATTTATGACATATCGTATCTTGAGACACTTTAGAAATCATAGCTTACGACTATGACATGTCCTAAGACCATCATAAGACATGTCTTAGTCATAAGATACTTTCGAAAACCAGGCCCCAGGCCGTTTGTTTTCTCGTTTGAATTGTTTTACATTTATAATTTCGGGGCCTTATGTAGCTTACTATGCGGTACGGGTTTTGTTCATTGTTGAAGGCTGTACGGTAACCTACATGTATATATAATACTTATAGGTCATGCCGCACAGTATGCTATAAAAAGCCTCGAAATAGTAAATGTAAAATAACTCAAACGAGAAAACTAACGGCATGATTTATATACAAAATAATAAACGAAAAACAAATAATATTTACAGCAACAAGCGACAACCACTGAATTACAGACTTCTAACTTGCGACAGGCACATACAGAATGTGTCGGAGTTATGCATGTTAGCGGGCACCAAACCCTCCACCAACCTGCGACAGTGGAGTCCGCTTTTGTACGTTTTTTTTTTTATTTTTATTTTTATTTGCCTGTCTGGTTACGTGTCGTTTACAATGTCGGCTGATTCTCTCTCTTGCAACATACGGGTATCCAAGTCGCCTTACTTAGAGCCAAAAACGATTAATGGAAAGGAAACTAGTGTTCTTTCAATGCAGCTGCTACTTAATTGATATTTCAAAATATTTGTTGGCCAATTAAGTCTCGCCACTGAAAATACACAAGTTATGAGTTACACAGATCCCAGATTGTCCCACAAATATCATAAACATGAAGAAGTTTCTGATTTAATTGATAATTTAATTGATAACCACTGCGTTACCATCATTTGGTGGAAGAAAAAAAGCTTGGGTCACAAACAAAAAGATTAAAAGCCTTGGGTTACCAACAATTGTAAAAATAGTATAGTAATCAATATAAAAATAAGAAGGTGTGGTATGATTGCCTTGCCAATAAGACAACTCTCCACAAGAGACCAAAATGACGTAGAAGCTACAATGAGCAAAATTATAAGCTAAAAAGGCCCCGAAATGACAAATGTTAAATAATTCTAACGAGAAAAACGAATGATACACACCAACAAACGACAACCACTGAACAAGGTTACTTTCACGGAATTTATTGAAGTGTAAAACTCGACCGACTTACTCACAAACTAAACAAAATTCTAATGGACGTTATGTTAAGTTTGCGAGTGAAAGGTCCAATTTACACACCAATAAACTTCGCAAAACTAAACTTAAATACTTATAATTCCTAAAAATACAATGAAACGGACCTATCCATGTACACTGTAGTAACAGTTAATAGCCATAACGCTTATTAATGAAGTAAGAGACCTTACATATTTTAATTATTTGAAACGAGTACTGGTATAATACATGTACCAAGTTCCATGAACTCACAAAATGAATTTCACGTCCATCAGTGAAAACAAAACTTTCTTATTTTTGCAAATCACTGATACACTGTTATGATCATAATCATTAATGATCAAAGCCTTTTAATTATCAACGAATGTCTTTAAAAAAAACACATCAAAAGTGTCTCTCAGGGATGTTGTTCATTCATTAAACGTTTAATTACTCATTTAGACAAAAATAAACTGCTACATTGTTAATCGGAAACTGTAGTTTGAATGACTTCTAATGTTTTGCGCGCTAATAGCCATTTTGCATCATCATGTTTAGTTCTAAATATGAATTACTAGATTGTATATATATATTTAATTGAAAGGTTTTTTTTTTGCCTTTTTTCTAGTCAGCTTCCTATTTTTTCTCGTCAGTTACTTTTCTTTGCCGCTATTTTCATTCCGTTTATCTTAAATTTCTTTTTCTGTCGCCATTTTCATTCTGTTCCCGTCAGTTTCCTTCTTTCCTCGTCAAACTCCTTCTATTCTCGTCAGTTTCAGTCTTTTCTTCTCAGTTTACTTCTTTCTCGTTAGTTTTCTTTTTTCTCGTTGTTTTCCTTCTTTCTCGTCAGTTACCTTTCTTTTCTCGTCAGTTACCTTTCTTTTCTCGTCAGTTACCTGTTTTCTCTAGTCAGTTACCCTTCTTTGTCCGTCCGTTTCAACCTTTTCTCGCTCAGCTATCTTTCTTTATGGTTCAGTTTTCTTTTTTTTATCGTCAGTTCTCTTTCTTCTCTCGTTAGTTTTATTTCTTCTCTCGTCAGTTACCTTTCTTCTCTCGTCAATTACCTTTCTTCTCTCGTCAGTTTTCTTTCTTCTCTCGTCAGCTACCTTTCTTCTCTCCTTAGTTTATTTCTTCCCTCATTAGTTACTTTTCTTCTCTCGTCAGTTACTTTTCGTGTTGGCAGATACCTATCTTTTCTCGTCAGATACCTTTCATTTCCCGTCAGTTTCCTTCTTTTCTTCTCAATTTCCTTTCTTTTCTCGTCAGTTTCCGTCTTTTCTCATCAGTTTCAATCTTTCCTTCTCAGCTTACCCCTTTCATGTCAGTTTCGTTTCTTTTCCCCGTCAGTTTCTTTTCTTCTCGTGTCAGTTTTCTTTATTTTCTCTTCAGTTTTCTTTCTTTTCTTGTCAGTTTCCTTCTCTTTTTGTCGTCAGTTCCATTTTTTTTCTCATCAGTTTTTATTCTTTCTTCTCAGTTTACTTTTTTCCCGTTAGTTCCCTTTCCTTTTCGTATCAGTTTTTTCTTTCTTCTCTCGTTAGTTTTATTTCTTTTCTAGTCGGGTAACTTTCTTCTCTCGTTAGTAACCTTTCTTTTCTCGTCGTTAACCTTTCTTCTTTCGTCGGTTACCTTTCTTCTGTCGTCAGTTACTCTTCTTCTCTCCTTAGTTTTATTTCTTCTCTCAACAGTTACCAATCTTCTCTCGTCAGTTACCTTTCGTCTTTCTCTCGTCAGTTACCTTTCATCTCTTGGCAGTTACATCTCTTCTCTCGCCAGTTACCTGTCTTTTTCTGTCCGTTTGAATATTTTTTGTATCGCTCGTCAATTCCATTTTTTCTCTCGATAGTTACCTTTCTTTTTCCATCGATGTCCTTTCTTTTCTCGGCAGTTACTTTTCTTCTCCAGTCAGTTTCCTTCTTTTTCCGTCCATTTCCTTCTGTTCCCGTTACTTCCCTTTCTTCTCTCGGAGGTAACCTTTCTTTTCTCGTCAAATTTAACAAAGATCATAAATCATTATTAATGTAAAAGGCAAAAAAATGATTTAGATTCAGAATATTTATCGAGTCTTATTGTATCAGCTTTTGCAAACCAAAACTACAATACGAGATTTTCATCATCTAATAGCTTTATAATTTCAAAGCCAAATACAGAGTTGTATAAGTCTAATTTCTCGGACAGTGGACCAAAAGTTTGAAATGCTCTTCCTAGTACAATTAAAAAATCAGTCAAAGCTAAGTAGGCGTATGCTCGTCCAGTTACAAATGTTTCAATTCTTTTACGAATACTATCCTTATAATTGAGTGAATGGTTTCATGACTTTCTTTCAGTCATGAAAATGTCACCCACGAAAAAAAAAGAGAAAAATGTAAGCGTGTTCTATTAAAAGTGTCATTATATTTTCCTAACTTTTAAGATGAAAAAGTTCCTGGTTTTAACGATATAATAGTTTCTGTTTTCAACTGTAAATTTTATCTTTTAAATATTAACGATCTGTCTCTGAATGTTATATAAATACGTCACTGAAAGGTCATTTTGAATAGCAATAAAAAAATTCCCGGCCTTCGACATATAAAAATAAGATGATGTATCACGATTGCCAATGAGACAATTCTCCTCTGGCGGAGAGTTGTTTCATTAGCAATCATATCACATCTTTTTATTTTTTTTTTATCAATAGACTGTAAAACAATTTGCGGAAAACTCTCTCATTTTTGCGATGAATTGCGAACCGTACATCTGTAATTCAATGGTATGTTAAAACGCTGTGTAATATTTCAAAATATAGATATCATTGGCGAAGAAAGCCGAATTCCTCAGATATATGTATAGAAGGAAGTTTATGTTGAGTAAAGGATGTAATTTTGCAACGTCATAATATATAACCACAGTTTATCATGCACGACCGTTCTACTGGAAATTTTCATTGTCAGAATTAAATGTTAAAGTTAAATAATCAAAAGAACAACTTAAGTCATAATTTTTACAATAACTTTGAAATCGTTCGATGTTTCTTTCATACGGTATGATGGAAAACATTCAGTGGTTTGGTTAAATGATAGATTGTTCGATACATTTATTATTTGGTTAAAAGAAAGATATTTTTTAACATTAAAAGGTAATTTCTTTTAATGGGAAAATAGTTCTTTCAAATAGAAGAATAGGAATGCATTCCGTGATTTGATTAAAGGACAGATCATACATTTCTAAATTTTTATAGGGTTATTTTTTACGAAGTCAACATGTTAAGATGGGATTTTTTTTAATTAATATGACGTCATTCAAGATGACAAGATATGACGGGATCAAAGAAGTCTGATCAGTTTCCCTTTAAATTGGTTCTCATACTGGTTCAAAATCGTAAAATTTATAAATCTAAGTGGAATATATGATTAATAAAGATTCTTAATGATACAGTTTAAAGCTTAAAAAAAAATATCAATGAAACTCGATGTTTTTCAGTGCTCAACCTTACTGTGGAACACAATTTTGATACATTTTAATTTTTTTTCCTCGCCTGTTGGAAAAAAGAGAATATGTTTGCACCTCAGTCCTATTTAACAGATTTAACTATCAATATGTTTGGGTTGCTCACCCTATTTTGTCATTATAACTGAACTATAGACAACTGTCATACAAGTGGGAGGTTTAGCTAGCTATAAAACCAGGTTCAACCTACTATTTTCTTCGAAAAATGCCTGTACCAAGTCAGGAATATGACATTTTAGGGGTTCACGCTTATATATTGGCGAGTTTTGGAAGCGTCTATGGGCCACTCGATTTCCTCGGAATCACGATTCTCGGAACGTCTCGAAATTTCCCATCATTTATACAGGTAGTTAGTTATGTCTTTGATGCGGTCCCTCTATGGATTGGCTACCAAGTGACAATTTGTATATTTCAACAATCCGGCAAAGTTCATTTGTAGATTTGAAAGTAAAAAAAGAAAGACTATTTTGCATTCTAAAATCGTTTATATGTTAGAACCTATTTGCCTTTTGATAAAACATATATGTTTTAATAATGTGAATGTTTATTAAATATCTAGTATAATGATAACGCATTTATATAATTTATGCTTTGAGACGGTCCTCTACGCGTTGTGTGTGTAGCCTTTAATGAACCTGGGAATAGTTTATTGATATACAATGACCCAGAATAAACCGATTATTTCTGATCGTTTATCATTTGATATTAAGTATTTCAATCATAGCATCAGAAAATGTCGGAAAGCATGAAGAAAATTAAGAAAACGATATTTCTGTTAAAAATATTTATCTTAGGTCGGAAAAACAGTGGTCGGAAAGCAAAAAGATAATCAAACAAAAGGATTTTTCTGTAAAAAAAAATATCTAATTTCTTTGATAGATACTACCAGACAAAGAGAATATTCATTGTTAGAGTAAAACTGAGACTGAATGTATTCCTAATAGTTATAGAATATAATTAAAATTGTAATGTATACGTGCATTATGTCTCATAGGTTTGAACAGTCATTACATTTATGAAAATTATATGTAACGTATGAGCATAAATGAGCAGGGGTGCGTACCCGAAGTTAGCTAAATATCTAAATTTTAAATGGTCATGAATGAAAAAAATACTTGCGTGGTTTCAATTCAGAAGGATTTTAATTTCTTGCATCTCACAAAAAAAAAAACGTAAAACAAAATTAATTACTACGGAAGCGTATTAGCGCCATTTTTTTTTTTTTCCTATCTTTGCGTTATAACGCAAACATTTGCGTTATAACGCAAACATTTGCGTTATAACGCAAATGTTTGCGTTATAACGCAAAGATAGGGAAAAAAAAAATGTGTGGCGCTAATACGCTTCCGTAAATTACTATCATAATGCCAATTACTTTATACTGTTTTAGTAGGGATTTATAAGTCTCTGCTTATATTTTGTATAGCAATATATTCATATAGACTACGTGGAATGTTAGACTTTAAAAAGAGATTCATTTGATAAATAAAATGTCCATGCGTAACTACTTGACATTTGTGTTGATTGATATCATATTCAAGCTATTTTCGGAAAAAGTTCACTAACAGGAATGTATGTTTATTATAAAATTTCATTTTTTTTTCTTTTTCTTTTATTAGTTCAACCTTATAGCATCCAAATATTTGTACTATGGTACGGTTTTGAAAATTGTATTCATTGTGTTAACCAGCTATCCTTGATTCATTCACATTATACATCACCCTGTTAACACGCACACTACCGGTTTGCGTTCACAAAAATTCCGGATAAAATGTCAATGAATCCGGAGTCAAAACAATTGAGGTAGGTAGTTTGACATCCGAATTCAACTATTAGTCAGATAAATATACGTGATGACGCAAATACGTATTCTTATCCAGAGTATCAGTACGTATGCTTTCTCTTTACTATTTCTTGCGCAAAAATACCACGTTCATGCATAAATATTAATTTCACTCGCGAATGCGAATTTTCTCTTTTCTCATCTAAATTCAGGACACGGCAGTAAGAGCTTGACATGTGACTTTCAAGCACGGTCATCATTGCTTACCGTATTGTGACCTCTAGCTGTTTCTCTTTTGTTTTTTTTTTTTTTTTTTTTTTTTTTTTTTTGAGTCACTGTCCTTTTATAAACTTTGACATTTTCTAAATGCCAAGGATTTTCCACCCAAGGAATAGATTATTTAACTTATTTAATATAATTTATTTGGCTTTTTTAATTACTTTTATTCGAGCGTCACTGATGATTCTTTGTAGACTTAACTCGCGTCTGGCGTACAACATGTTAATCCTGGTATCTTTTTGTATCTACAGTCATGCCCATGATGTCTTTTTATATAAATTGGTTCTTTTGAGAGTTTGTTCAGGTAGTCATAAAACTTCTGAAAATAAGATATTCTTCAAAACCAAGTTTTTCTGTAGAATATTTGGATTGATTTAAGTAAAATCGGGAAATCCTTAAAATTTGAGATGTTTTATGAGACCAAAATAAGTCTCTATATAAGAGGTCCAAATGAAGCTGAGGCTCTTTTCACAAAAAATCTTAAGGGTAAAAATACTCGTCAACTGACTTGTCAAGAATGTACACACTATTACATATTTATAATAAAGGTAGTTTAACTTCATCATTATCTTCTTCTATTCACAGTCAATTATTTCAATTCAAAAGCAAACAAAAATTCTGCAACAATCTTTTGATGACCAGTCAGCGGTCTTAGGTTCACGTATTGCTTTTCTTTTTTTAAAGAAAGCAACTTGTTTCATTCGTTCCGTTGGTTGGTAACGTTTGATTTTGTCTGTTTTTATGGACTCCTCCTTTTTGAATTTGCCTTTGAGTTCGGTATTTTTGTGTTTGGTTGGACTCATGTTACTCAGTCTTTTATTTTCAAGTACTTTGTTTTAGACTGCTGTTTGTCTTTTCTTCGTTTTTTTTTTTCATTTATTACCATTTAATTTAGTTTGTCTGATAAGTTTTGATTTTCCAGTTTTTCCTCTTATTTTGTTTAAATTTTTTCCATCAAATGATATACAGAATCAACATGACTTGGACATGAGACAACTATCCACCAGAGACCAATAGACGAGGATCTAAACACAAAATTATCACCATACGGTCATCAACAATGAACAACGGAACGACACCATTTGATACTATAAAAGACCTCGTTATGAATAAATGTGAAACAATTCAAAAGAGAAATCAACGGACTGATTTATGCTAATAACTATAAACGAAAAACAAATTTTGCAGATAACAATCAACAAATACCACTGAATTGCAGGTTCCAGGCCTGGGAAAGAATGTATCGGGTTTAAACATTTCTGATAACGCTATTCCTATCCTTGAAGAGTAGTGCAACAGCACGACATAAGAAACAAATCATAAAAATCAAGTGAAAAGGACTACTTGTATAGTACAACCTATAGTTGTTAATTTCTGTGTCATTTAGCATATTGTGGAGAGTTGTCTCATTGGCAAACATACCACATGTTCTTTTTTACATTAACTCATCTGATCGGCTTAATACACAAACCCTAACAAAAAGACAAAATACCTATCGAAGAATGCTCGAAGTCAAATCCAATTCCAACCAATAAATAAACCATGTTCTACCAGACTAAAATATCAATTGATAAGCATCCGATAGATTTATTGTAAAGACGTCATGAACAACTATAAAAATGCACGACCTTATGCAACGCCAAAATATCGATAGGATGTTAATCCAAAACTGTTGATCACTAAGTCTTATAATCACACATATTTAACTATGTTTTAATCTATTGAAAATAAATGTTAGTACCTACGATATTATTAAACCTTTTATTAATGTCTTATTTATTTTTGAAATGCGATATTTGAATATCCACTATTTTTATAGATTTATAAAAATAAGAATCAAGCGATTTCTTATCAGATTTCCCTTGTTTTCACCAATTCCAATTACAATATGATGATAGAGCATCTCTTTTTTAGATGGAGGACGATAATTTGGTCCTATTTCAGAAAGTTTATAATCTCTCGGTCTGGAACGATGATGTTTTCCCCTTGTAATAACATGACCTTATGGATCATATCTGTACTTGATGTATCAAAGGTTCAAGTTAAAAGAGATCATTTGCTTGAAAACGCGCAAAATCTACTATAAATAAAGGGCGACAAGAGCTGAGGATACCTGGATCAATTCAGTGAATATAAAGATAAATAATAATAATCCGGTGTGAAATATAATTTTTAAAAATTGGTCCAGCTTCTTTTTCGAAAGAGGATTAGGATAATGTAAAAAGTATGCTATTATAACGACATGCATGGAAACATTATTTAGTATTTCAACATAACAAACGTATTACACATACAATGAAAATTAAAGCATATCATTATTATACTTTCAATATAAAACATATGTGTATATGCATTAGAGATAAGAAGAAGACCGAGGTTCGTCACGCTTTATTACTATATCGTAGAGTGTATAGCATTAAGTTAAACAACTCATTTTGCCAAAATTAGATTACTGTGACATAGACATAGATATTTAAATTAAAGTCGGTACATATACATATAAGTATTATGTATTATAATCTATGTAGAGATTATTACATGTACCGACAAAACAATGACAATACATGAACACTACACGTACAATGACAATACATGTACAATACATATTTCCATTCTCAATTTTACATACAATGACAATGCAATACACATACACATACAATGACAATACAATACACATACAATAAAATACAATTCACATACAATTACAATACAACACACATACAATTACAATACAATTCACATACAATTACAATACAATACACATACATTACAATACAATTCACATAAAATGACAAGACAATACACATACAATGACAATACAAAGTGCACACAATGACAATTCAATACACATACAATGACAAAACAAAGTGCACACAATGACAATACAATACACATACAATGACAATACAATACACATACAATGACGACACAATACACATACACTGACAATATAATTACAATACAATACACATACACCAATAGAAAAATGCATACAATAACAACACAATACACATAGAATGACAATACAATGACAATACACAAACACATAAGAATGCAAAGTGAATTCAATAACAATGCAATACACATACAATGACAATACAATGACAATACAAAAACACATACAGTAACAATACAAAACACATACAATGACAGTACACATAACTGTACAATTACAAAAACAATACAAAACACATACAATTACAGTACACATAACTGTACAATTACAAAAACAATACAAAACACATACAATGACAATACAATAAAATGACAATAGAAACAATACAATACCCATATAATGAGTATACAATACATATACACAATACCCATACACTGACAATACAATTACAATACAATACCAATACCAATACCATAACATTACAATGACAATTCAATGACAATACAATGACAGTTCAATGCACATACAATGACAATACAAAAACAATACAAGAACAATACAAGGACAATACAATGACAATATAATACCTATACCATGACAATACAATGACAATACAACGACAATACAATGGCAATAAAATGACAATACAATGCGTAATTATATACCTAGCTGTAAATACAGGTAAATTGTTTGTATAAAACGATCAATGGCAATCGTGCTGTATCAGCCATCCGTGATGATATCGATATCAGTCACGATTAGAAAGGCGTTATCACATCCCTCACCTGTATGACGTCACGTCATCGATATCAGCCGCGGTTGCAAAGGCTTTATCATACCCTAATCTGTACAACGTCATGTCACATGAAAACACCTTCTTGGGGTATACAATAAGTGCATATGTTATTTAATCATCTGACGTAAGTATTTTGACAATAGTTTACTAAAAGACCTACAGTAAGACATATAAAGGTAATATAAGTATACCGCTGTTCAATAGTCATAAATCAATTACTAGTAAGCGAAAACAAATCCGGGTCACAAACCAAAACCGAGGGGAACACATCAACTATAAGAGGAAAACAACAGAACAACAGAAACACTAAACTGCTACAAAAACAAACGCCAACATACATAGAAATGGACTATTTGATAACAACTACCATATTCCTGACTTGGTACAGGACATTTTAAGAAAAAATTGTAGGTTGAACCTGGTTTTATGGCTAGTCAAACCTCCCGCTTATATGTCAATGTTAAAAATACCGCTAAAATGACAACATTACGTGACAGGAATACAAGGGCTTCTTTAACATGTGTCTTAAATGGTTCTGAAGGCCCCTCTACTGTGAGTTCGGTCTCAGTTGTGGTCCCTTGGAAGCAGTGCATATCCAACATTGTCAATCCTTAAAAGTAAGTTCACTTCAAACTGGCGCCCTCAGAAAACTAATCTTTTCCGGTTGGATATTTACCCTTCCTACAGGTCAAATTTGTATAAAATCAAAGAAAAAAAGAAACCTTTTGGAACCAATAACTGGAAGTTAAAATCCTGTATTAGACCAGTTAAAATTCTGTTTTAGACCTGTTTTTTTTCTGTATTAGACTCGTATTAATGAGCAGTTATCAGACACATGGAATTGTAATAAATTGACAATTCATAATGTATTTTAAGTCATTTGTTAAGAAAATACAATACAAACATAAAAACATAGGTTGCATGCCTGTATAATACACTGTGATGTCATTGTGTTATGTTATTAATTTCATGTAATTATACCGTCAACCACATTGGGGAATAACTGTGCATCCAAATAAAGAAATTATAGCATAACACATTATAGCCCCTGGAGCAAGGCATTGTTAAAAGCATTCTAAGCACTTAAAAGCATTATGTTTTGAAGCCACCAACACTGTCTACAGTTAATGAAAAACAATTGTTTGACTATTTAACTATGCATAGTTTGGTTTTTAGTTTCGAAGGTATACATAATTGGATTTTTAATCACAATGTGACAAGTTAAATATTAAAGGACCTTTCTGGTCCCACTACTTTTTCCTCTGTTTGTCGTTACGTTTCTCCATTCACGTTAGTTGTAATTTGTTTTTATATTAAAGCAAAAAGCTCGCATATTGAAATTCAAAAGTTTTTTCTTGAGTGGAGAAATATCAGGCTTTGGATTGGGGTTTACGGAATAGAGAATAAATGGACAAAAACTAAAGAACAGAGAAAAATAGTCATTAAAATTAAGAACTGAGAATAATTGGCTAAGAAATAAAGAAAACGGTAAAATGGCCCAAAAAGTGTGAATGGATTGCAAATTTATAATAATTATTGTTTTTGGTCACGAGATGATACTTTTTTTATATTTGAATTTTCTTTTTATTACATTGACGTTGAAAGTAAATAAAGTAGAAAATGCAACGAACTTTATATCTTTACCTTTCCGTCTTTTTTTCTGTATTAGACCCGTATTAATGAGCAGTAACTGTTACCTGACACATGGAATTGTAATAAATTGACAATTCATAATGTATTTTAAGTCATTCGTTTTAATGCATCGCCATGTACTACAGTGACACCCATTGTTGTATGACGCCAGAGAAGTGAAATTACGGGATTTATTTCACATGTGAAATTATCAGTTTTTATTTCAGTAGGAAATCACGATATTCGATTGCAACCAATGTAAAAAAATATTTTTTATATAAAAGGCCATTGAACTTCTTGGATTACCAAACGATATAGAAATATCATATGTCTCATATTAACCTGCGCAGATCAGTGCTGAAATAATAACAATATTAAAAGTACGATATGTCGCGTCAAAAATAATAACATGTACTTGCATTTTCTAATACTTAAGTGGATAATGAATTTTCGAAAAGTACATAGTTTATTTACTAAGACTAGTTTTACGATATGATGAGGTTGAGCTAAAGAAGGGCCTCGTCAGAATAAGAAAAAAAAAACAACACTAAAAATAAACACTAGTGCTCAACCCCCCTCCCCAAACGAAAAAAAAAAATAATAAATGAAAGAAATAGATCTCTGCATTATTTAACCTAAAAAAAAAACCAAGGCAAATATATCCCCAAAAAAAAAAAAAAACCTACCCAAAACATTACTTCCTAAATTCGTTTTTTTTTTGCAACCGCCCTACAATAGTAGAATTAAAAAAAATACCCCAAAAAATGCAATGGGTCTCGTTTAATATCTTTTATATAGATTTCCTGCCTTCCACTGTGTGCCTTGTGTTGAGTACATACACCCGAGTCTTAAAGCTTACACATGGAATCGTTCTTTCAGTGTGTAAAATTGCGTTTTCTTCCAAATATGTTTACTGTTAAGTCATCAGTTTTGAAATTCAGAATATATATAGTGCAAGATCGTTCATGCATTTTCTTTAGGATTTTTTCCGGATTGATATTTTCTTTCATCTGTTGCTACGCATGCTTATTTTATTTTTTTCACTTTTGTACACATTTGTATCCTTAACTATCCAGCAGAATATTAATTTTCATTTTGTCTTGTGTAAAATCATTTATTTTCAGTTCTTACCATGCCAAGTCATTTTCAAAATCATCCTCTTCTTCACATTTCACCTTCAAATTATAATAGAAATAGAACGTTGACAATTTGATGATGGTACAGTCATTAATGTTTACCAACAATTAAAATTTTTGTCTTTAAATTTTGAGTATCATACTTTAAGAAGTTCATTTGAATGTTAATGGTTTAAACATTTAAAAAGTATGCATGAACAATTCCCGCAAAAATTTTAACATAAGAAACGCATTGGACGTAAGTGTATGTTTTTCTTTATTTTCAGATATAAAGGATGTTCGCTACTCTTGTTTTTGACTTTTTGTCAGATATTCGGATTCCTCTCGTTTTATCCATGTAGTGCCAATAAAATGTATGCCCGCTAACCCCTACTTTTCTTTACCTAATTTTATTACATATAGTTAAAAAAAGCAAGTTTTGAAAATCTTATAATATCCTTGTTATTTTTTCATAGTTTTTAAAATAAAAAAGGTGCCAATGTTAAATGCATGAAAAATCTAGTGAGAATCATTTCCCGCCAAATTTTTAATTGTTATATCTCAAAAACAAGGACATGGAGTGTCATTTTTTCCTGCTTTTGAAGTTCTGTTATATATATATACTACATGTATCAATGCATAACAGTCTTTTAAAAAGCTTGTTATTTTGAAACTGAGGAGCGAATATCCTTAAATACGTGTTTTATTTGCGATATGCTTAAATTTTAAAGATACCTTTGATTCGGAAGAGAATACGGTTTGACAGGATAAAATATAGACTCCGTGTTATCGTGGGAATGTGATGCATGCTCCCTTTACATTCGTTCGTACCATTTGTTAAAATATAAGATAGCTCTTATAAAGAGACGCTTGATCGTTCAGGCAAAAATCGAATTGAAAAATGAATTTTCAAATCAAATACTTTTAATGTTATTTAAGTTATTAAAGTTTGTAACAAATCAATAGTATCTGCACAAGACAGGCATACATTGTTATATCTATATACTAAACACTATATACTTAACATTGTTATATCTATATACTAAACATTGTTATATTTATATACTAAACATTGTTATATCTATACTAAACATTGTTATATCTATATACCAACACATTGTTATATCTATATACTAAACATTGTTATGTCTATATACTAAACATTGTTATATCTATATAATAATAAAACATTGTTATATCTACAAGTATATACTAAACATTGTTATATCTATATACTAATAACATGTAGGGAAAACACTATATCTGGTTGAAATACAGATCCTGTGTCTACGCTTTGCTAACAATAATCTGACAACACTCCGTTCTGCTTTCTGATTTTGGAGACTTTTCGGGATCCTCTGTTTTTGATGTAATGATACAAACATTCAAAGGCTGAGATTTCATTGGGTGAATTTATATAGTCGTTATAACGAGTTCGCTAAGTCGTAATTATAACTTACAGTAAAACAACACCCCGACACTAACCGGCTTCCGTACATTGACGCACAGAGATGTTTATTTCATACAAGAATTTCAACTTGAACATTTTTCAAACGCTAAATGTGCCAGAAAGAAGTGTGTCACTTTTGGACTGCTCCTTTGACGGCCCACGAGACGTAAGAATTAAAAAAATATATATATAACTTGAAATTTACAAAGTCTCAAGTGCGTTCATTTAATAATGCGACGCTTCCTAGAAGATATTAAGTGTATTTCTAACAATTAAGTTTCTCTCAAAAGTCATGCGGTTTCAAATTATCTGGAATATTTCTACAATCCGTCAAATCCAATAAAAATGCTCATACATTAATTTCCTAATGAACGACATATTTTCCGCGCTATGTAATAAAGAATTGATTAATGCTAGTCATAGATTTCTTCACAGTTACGAAATTAAAGTTAAAAAAGGGAGGATTTGCAATTCGATAACATCCTACATAAAATTCAAGTAGCGATTTACCTATGCTGTAAAAATCACGTCAAACTACGTTTCCTCCGAGATTAAACAAAGACAACCAATGAAAATTGGTTTTACATCAGCAGCAATGCCAATCAGATTGGAAGTCACTCCTTTTATTACGCTTAAATGTAACCAATTAAATAAAGTACAATAATTTTATTAAATCATTAGTGAAAGATAAAGGTGTATTACAGTACTAGAAGCAGCGGGGGCGATATTTTACTGAATAAATTTGCTTAAAATTATCGTTTTTCGAACACAGTACATTATGCATTTGAAAATATACAACTGAAGTCAACAAAATTTAAGAAAACTTATTTTTACTGGACATTTACATTCAACAGAGCTGTGATTTTTTTTACTCTAACAATGGGAAGATATATTTTGCAAGTTGTCATCTTAATAAGTTGTACATTAGGATTTACAGGTAAGCTTTTAGTAATTTAATTGGATTTACAGGTAAGTTTTAAAATATTTTCTATATTATAATTTTTGTGAGGGGAAAAGGGTTTACTTCGGGATGAAGAACAGCAATACAAGCGTTTTCCTTTGTATTTTGTGTTTTCATGTGCGCATATTGACGTTATGACATGACTTCTATTTCTAATCATTTCTATTCCATCAGAGTCAACGAAATAGACTATTTCTTATGTATATAAAAAAAGATGATTAGTAAATATCAAATGTGAAACGGCTTTTCTGACTTTTAAATAATTGCTATTTTGGAGTAAAGGTATGCATTTTAACTAAATTTGATAATTATGTGCGAATGTCTACATACATTTTTATAAATCAAATTAAATCCTATTTGCGCCATCCTTAAATTAATTTTCATTTAAGTTACTTTCAAAAATTTGGCTGAGTGTATCCTTGATTTTTGGAATCAATGTACAACTACATCTTATTAACACTTGAATGAACAGAGTTGGATACACTGGTTTAAATGATTATAACGTGCAATATTCTTTAACTGTGTAATGCGTCACTATTCTTGCATGTGATTGTCTGATTAATGATATAATTGCATACACCAAATGTTTAATTCTGTCTGGATAAAAAAAAATGACATTGATATAGAGAAATCTCAATTGATTAATGTCAGAAATATTTCCAGGCAAATATGAAAAAACAAGCTATGTATCTCTTGGTAGTTTTAATTTTCTTAAAATGCAATTGAAATATAAATTGTAGCCCTAAAAACGACTAATGTATTCAACATGCTGAAGATGATAATAACTAGTCACAATTCGCTGTTTCCGATCCTGCTGTTTTCTGGGAAATTTTTTAAAAAGCAAACACCAAAAACGTTGTGTTGTCCAAACAAAGGAAATTCACCAAAAAAATTAAACCCATAATCCTTTTAATTCTCGGAAATGGCGAATTAATAACGCGTTATAACCATAAGGTCGAAAACAGCTAGAATATCGGAGGGTCTGGATGGGGTTTACAGAATATACAATGTTGGGCAAGAAGAAAGAACAGGAAAATAGAAAATAATGGGGTGTTAAAATATAACGAATAGAGAATAATTTGCATCAGATATAAAGAATAGAGAAAAATTACCTAAGATAATTAAAGAATACAGAAATGATGGACCCGCCATCAAGACCCTCATATCGAGTCTTATTTGTATGTACAGTATGTACAACAATTGTACGCCAACATTGTTGAAATTTTGTTAAAATGTCAAACATTAATAAATTTATCATTTGAGTACAAAAAAAATGAAGAAAAAAATTTAAATCAATTTGCATACGAACCTCTGTCTAAATTGACATGATTTGAAATGAAGTTTAGATATGACAACACGCTTCGAGTTATCCGTTCTATAAAATGGTAATACAGTACTGCGTACTATTTGAATCGTGTTAAAGGTTGGTATTATTGGTGATACACGCGAAGCAGCATGTCTGAACATGTACAATTAGTATAGCATTTCCATGAAGAGTAAAAGAAAATCCTTTTTCGGTAAAAAAAACAACGTAAAAAATCATTCGAAAGACATTTAATTTTAAGTGACTTTATTTCGAATTCCATCTTATTTGCACTTTCATTAAATATATACTCAAAAGTGGCTTACCAAATAAAGAAAAATGGACTAAAGGAATGAGGAATAGAGAAAAACGGGCAAAAATTAAAGAAAATAGATGATAAGGGTAAAGGCTAAAATGTAAAGAATAGAGTATAATCGGTAAACAAATAACAACTAAAGAAAAATAAAGAATACAGAATGATACATCAAGATTCTAAGTTATTAGGTACATGTTCCAAGAAGTGTTATTTCACGTAGAACACACCAAAGCAATTACGAAAAAGTGTTCAAAACAAATGAATACGACTGCAATATAACTATTCATGAATTTTCAACCGTATATTTATTCTGTTTGTATTCGTTTTTGTTTTGTTTTTTTTTTTTTTTTGTTTTTTTTTTTGTTTATATCTCTTAAGCATTCTGATCATGCAGTATTTACTTAAGGTTAAAAGTATCATAAATATTATTATCATGGTTAGTTATTGTCCGACCATTATCCCTTTGATATGTTCTTTTTATGAAGGTTATTTTTTCAATTATTAACAATAAGGAATCTGAATCTTGTAATTAAAGGCTTAGAAATTAGATACAACAATAAGCAATAAAGCTTCCTTTTCAAGTCTATATCTTTTGAAAGTTTTAATTCCACGTTTCCGATTAAGAAGCATCGAAGCTTTAGTAAAATCGGTTTGGCATTGAAACAAGTTATAACATGTCTCTAAGGAGTAAGAATTCAAAATCATCTGACAGAATAACTGAGAATATCAATAAAAACAAAAGAAAAAAATCATATTTCCTTACAAATCAATCCATAACTGCATATAATGCTACAGAATAAATTCCCTTGTTTTAAAATAAAAATATATTTAGAAATACGGTAAGTCGATCATTTAACGTCATCCTGTTTCTATTTAGATTTTACTGCCTCGGTGATTTCGGACTCGCTTCGAAGTTGATGATTCGACACTCGATCGACTTGAAAATTGGCTTTTTGCTTTTTCACTGCTATATACAGAATTTTAGGACCAATATTTACCCTTAGTGTACCCACTTCTTTATTTACATAAACTATCTACAAAACGGGAGAACAACTCGACAAGCGTTGTTTTCTTCCCACGTTTTCTAAATCAAAATTCCGAGAAGAACCAATTGGGGTAGTCCTGCATTGGCATTGAAGATGTGACTATTTTCTTTTGCATTGCAGGAAAAATCAACTACAATTAGGCTAGATTACATATAAAACATAATCGTGCAATATTCTATAGAAGACTATTATATCTTGCAAGATAATGAAAAAATATAATATATTATGTGTTCATCATTACAAAAACAGGTTCAAAACTCATGTTCTGTATTATACAGTTGTTAGCGGACTTGTATTGGAATTATAAACTATCATTTTAAGCCTACTAATTATACATGGCCTTCTCTTGGCTACTAGTATATAATATGAGTTTTTTTCTGGGTTTTTCTTGTTTCTTGTTGTTTTGATGTTTGTATGTTTGGTTGTTTTGATTTTGTTTTTTTGTGTTTTGTTTGTTTTGTTTTGTTTTTGTTTTTGTTTTTTTTGTTTTTTTTGTTGTTTTCTTTGGGGGAAAAGGGGGGGTTCGGTAATAAATAATTGCATTTGATTAATATGACTATACAGTTTTAAAATAATTGGTCAACAAATTTAAGAATTATAGAGGATAATGGGCAACAAAAAGTTAAGAGGAGAAAATTGGCTGAAGAAATTTAACAATATCGACCCGTCCCCTTCCAAATCTAGACCCTTATAAAGCTTTAGATTTGACGTTGGTCAAATACAATACTGGTATTCCTTAAATAACGTAACACGTAAGGAACTATTTGACCAAAGAGGATCATTTAAGAATAGCCGAATTAATCTAAGGTAGACTTTTCCATAGGAAGTTACAACTTAAGTTTCTTAGTACATTTTTTTTAATTTATCAACTGAGAATTTCATGATTAATGCTTTAATGTAAATCCATTCTCACTCCTGCGAAGTTCGAGATGAGTAAACATCATTTCTGCTGAAAAGATGCACGTTTGTTTTTCGTAGGTGCATTCAAATGTTGTTTTCTCAGAATTTAAGTTATTAAAGCGTTAAAAGGATACGGATTTTATAATAAATAACTGATGCCATTTATTTTCTTTGTATGCACATCAATTTTATTGTCACAAAAACCACACTGACTGAGATCATTTATGAAATAAATTTCCCTGAGGTTGATTTGAAGTGGAACTGTTCGTATTGTGCTAAAATGGTTGTAAAATGTTAAAAAAACGAATCTATAAAAAGGAACAGTCTCAATCACATATCGTCCATCACGTGACGCTTCTAGCTAGAAATTATTTATTTCCGTTCGATATGCCTTTGTTACGGGCGTCTTTATGATAGAATATATGACAATTTTCAATTAAAAGATGTCTTGAAATACTGACAATAAAATCTCTAACTGCTTTATTATTACTATTACACGAATTCGTGATTAGGCCACGCCAAACAATATTTCGTTTTTGTTAATAATAAAGTTGAAACCATTCTAATTGATATTAATTATGTAGAATTGAATCTGTTAGTCATGCAACACAGTCATTGTTCGATGAACGTCGGCATCAACAGAAACCCATTGCTAAAACTGTAATAACCGAACTCCAAAGTAAATTAAAAAAGGGAACTCCATAAAAACTGACAAAACCAAACCTCGACTATATCAACCAACGGAACAACTAGAAAACAACTGTGAGATTCTTTACTTGGTACATGCATTTTCCGAAGAAAATGGTGAGTTAGACATAGCTAGCTAAACCTACCACTTGTATGTCAGTTAACTATAGTTCCGTTTGCAAGAGAGTGCAACCTTTTACGTAATATAAATAAAGTGAAGGAGTTCAGAATGTACTGTGGAAATCTTTTAGAACCTTATCATTTGAATCCAGATTTCATCAGGGAAATATTTCTAATATATTTTTGGTAAAAGAAATTATAAAAACATATTCCTTGATCTAACAAGTGTGTGTGTATAGGACACCATATGCCCCGCGCACTATCACATGTCTGTGTTTAGTAAACAGGAGAATCTGGGTCAAAACTCTTATTTGGCATATATATTAAACTTTATAATGTACATGCGTACTAAATTGCATGTTTATATGAGCACAAACTACCTTAAACAACCAAAACATAAACCTACCTTAAACCAAGACTTTAATTTGGAACGGGACTGACGGACGGACAGGACTGACGGATGAACGGGACTGACGGACGGACAGGACTGACGGATGAACGGGACTGACGGACGGACAGGACTGACGGATGAACGGGACTGACGGACGGACGGGACTGACGGGTGAACGGGACTGACGGACGGACAGGACTGACGGATGAACGGTACTGACGGACGGACGGGACTGACGGATGAACGGTACTGACGGACGGACGGGACTGACGGATGAACGGTACTGACGGACGGACGCTAATAATGCACCTCTCCTATCGTAGGCGGAGCATAGTAAAAATGGCCGTATCAACTTGGGCTGTCCAAAGAATATTACTTTTATGCTAAAAAAAATATAACGTTTTTCAGCGTGAGACTGTTAAACTGAGTGTTACATGTCTTTTAAAGAATCCACAGAACATACTATCCATATTTAGAAATAAAATAAACTCTAACCTTATTTGGAGAAAATATGGTCTCCTTAACCTACAGCTGAGCTTGCGCACTTGTATAATAATGGACATCTAACATCAGTCAATACACTTTGCCATATGTTCGCTTAAAATTACAATTTGTCATGAAAATAATGTAAAAGTTTGACACGACTAGACAAACGAATGGCGGTTATTTTGAGAAGTGCACGAACGGAATGTTTTATTCAACACTTAAAAGTTGAAAGGTTAATCTGCATGAACACAACTGTTGCAGAACTCTTTGCTTGTTAATCTATCAAGTGACAAATATGCTATTAATCTCGCTGTTTATTTTGTTAACCTTAATGTATCCTAGGGTATCTTAAGGTATAGACATTGGGCCAAGCTCCCGCGCGTTAAGGGTGTTAGTTTGCCTGTGCTACATGTAGATGTATAAATATACGCCTTAAATTTGATGCTTTGTGATTGAAAAGAACCACGCTCTCTACACGTTAAAGTACAATTGCAACCATTGTTTGAAGGTCTGTAGATGGCTTGTTGCAATCATATAACAAACTCACGCCATGTGTTTTCAAGTAGTAGTCAAATTAGTCGGTTCACAATACCGGACGACCCTTTTTGAATACCGGAACTATAAGATTGATTGATAATTTGTTTTTGTTCTAAATAATTATGCATTAATTATTTGCCACTGGACGTTAAATAAACAGCAGCCAATCAATTATACTTTAAACTTTTAAAAAAAAATCAATAAATTGAAATTGATAATTGTTTTAATCAGTTTAAATATGCTATAATGGTCATCATGTCACAAATAGAAACTGGGTGTATCTTGTGACTGGGTAATGTGTTGGCCTGGAACCACACACACACAATAGATAATACGATGAGTCTGGACCGACTCTGAATCTGGGACTAACTCTTGCAACAAAAAACAAAAGACGACTCTGGTTAGCGCGATGTATAATTTAATAAGTTCAGCATGGAATACAATTGTACAGAGTTGGAACAAATATACATGCAAAATGTCGTTTATCTTTATTAGTCTGTCGTAACTAATTTTCCTGTCCTACCTAGGACAGACAGTAGGAGGCATTATGTATTCCGGTTTGTGCTTCCGCTTTTTCGTCCGCTGGTCCGTCCATGTTCATCATGATGTGATATAACACAATATGTTGTTGACACATATATCACTGTTTGTTTAACATTAAAATCTAAAAACGCGAATGGGCATGATATCTTATGCAATGTACGTAGCAGATAGTCAATATGCTGCCGCTGCTGGATGTTACTATCCCACTTACACAAAAACATATCATTTGACAAGGATGAGATTTTGTCGAATCATGTCCTTCATGGCTTCAATGAACATTACATTGAACAGCAAATCTGAGGACTTACCTTGTTTGTATTGGATACCCAAGCTTCACAAAATTCCGCACAAACAACGGTACATTGCCGGCTCATCTGCATGTTCTACAAAGGATGTGTCCATTAGATTGTCTGCAGTGAAAGAGGGTCTTCAGGAATACTGTGAAACAGTTTACTCGCGAAATGGTATTAACCATATGTGGATTCCATACGGCATATTTTGTTAATAGTGAACAAAAAGGTAAAACATGCTACACAGAGGAACAAGTAATCAGTATGCTGGAGTTTCTTATTGACAACATATTTGTTGACATTGGAGGTAGACTTGTTAACAAATTGTCGGCATTCCTATGGGAACGAACTGTGCGCCTCTCCTTGCCGACTTCTTCTTATTTTCATATGAGTCGGAGTTTCCTCAGACACTTGTCAAAAACAAGAAGATCAAAGAATCCAGATCATTTAATTTCACATTCAGATATATTGATGACGTTCCTTCCATTAACAATCCAGACTTTTCTCATTGGGTTCCATTAATATGTCCTTCAGAACTAGAAATTAAGGAAACAACAGACACGGCTTCCTCCGTCTCATTTTTGGACTTAAACCTCGAATTTGACATAAGTGGTCATCTCAGTACCAGAATGTATGATAAACGAGACGATTTTCATTTTGAAATTATGAATTCCCCCCACCTTAGTAGCAATATACCAACTTCACCTGCATATGGGATATACATTTCCCAACTCATTCAAGAGCTTGCAGATGCTACCCAGACTTTATATAATGTCACCAGCGTATGAGCAGAAAGTTAATGAACCAGGGTTATGTCAAAGAACGTCTCGTCTTTTTTCTAAAAAAAGTTCATCGGAAGAACCTTGTTGATAAATATTCCGTATCAACTTCTAAAATAATACATGATGGTCTTGAGGTATAGATTCTAGGTACTGACATTTTTTATCATCTTAATTACGTGTTATAGTGTTCTTTTATTTGTCTTTGTTAAGTATTACCTTTACTGTTTAGTCCATTTTTGGTAATATCCTTTTGGCGTGGCTCGGTACTTATGCATCCCGCCTATTTGTTGTTGTGCTGCGGTAGTTTGTTTGTATTCTTGTCTTTCAGTTTTGCTTATGTGCTTTGTCTTTATGCCATTTTGTTTTTCTTTGTTGACATATTTGTTTGTTTGTTTAGTGATTAAGATTATAACACAATGTTGACCCCTGTACCCTATTTTTGACATTTTTTTTCGGTATTTTTGTTATTTTACTTTTTGCTACGCAGAAATGGAAAGTTCACAATTGGGAAGCTGAAATCCTCTCTCTTTTGTCGTAAAGTTTTGTTATCAATGGACCCTCATTGTCAATTTCTAGATGATAGTCAAGATATGGGACAGAGTCAACTGTATATGTTGTATCTTTTATTTCAAGTTCGATGGGATAGATGCGTTCAACATAGTCACCAAACTTGGAATTATTTAGTTAGAGGACATCAACTATATATCGGAAAGTGAAGTAAAAGTATAATGCTTGCTTCTTTTCATTCTTCCTAATAAGCTTCTGTATGAAATTATCCTCATATGTATAAAGGAACAAGTTGTTGAAACAAACATTAGTCTACAAAACACTACATAAACAACTAAGGACTGACGGGTAAGCAGATCCTGTTCCACATTAGGTAACCGTCGTGTTACTTCTATTAAAATCGTTGATAAGTTATTACAAGAAGTAAGACATAATGCATGAGCTGGAAAATAATTTGTTGTAAATTACTTCTTGGCTTTAATTGGCAAGTAATATTGGCCTCTGAATGATATGCAAACAACAATTAATCAGTCGTTATTCTTACTTCGTACTATGACTATATCTTATTTAGCAGAATACTTAGGAAAAACAGAATGCAAGAAGTAGGCTAAATTTCAAAAGAATTGGATAATGGGGGCTTAGATACATTATAGCGAATAGAGAATAACGAGCACAAAAAAATATAAAATAGCTAGAAATAGTCTATATATATAGAATTAAAGAATGGCACCTTCGGACTGATAGTCTACCAACAGCGATACCGACCACGTGGTAGTAAAAATATGAACCGATTCATGTGCGCACGACACAAGATTCTGAAATACATGTTATCTTCAATCCTTTTCTCACAGTTTGATTTACCGAATGAACGATATTCAAATATGTTTTCTCATACGAAAGACTGCACTCTGCTTTTTTTTCCTTCAAAATGCACCTAAAATGAGTTCAAAGAAAAGCTTAATTATTCCTCTTTTGTCTCTTATGAAAGAAGATGAACACTCTTACGCAAAGATGTCCCAAAATATTTAAGCGTATCTCTCAGTTGTAGAAAACTCAGAGGAATCGTTTTTCTTTTTCTTCGATCATTTGTTTTCATCAGGATAAAATATTAATAGTCGTGTTGCTTGTGCCTGTTCACCTTTGGGTGCGATGTCTTCAGCAAAGATTAAAAAAATAGGATTTATCCATCTCCTTTAAGCACGCATCATTGAGGAGCATGATCAAACGCTGATTGGTGACATCTTTTAGAGTAGAGAAAACCTAAATAATTAGATCCATTTCAACTAAGCTTTCAAAATTATCATTTTCCTTCCTGGTTCAATTACAATGGCAGCTTAGCTATGATGACGATAACTGTACCTTGAGGGTAACTGTACCTTTAGAGTTCACAACGAACACTGCGATTTACAAAAAAATCACCATTCAAGAGAAACAAGTATCAACCAAAAAAAGAATTAGATTGTCGGTTTTATGACAGTATTTCCATTCCTTTCAAACATTGTTTGTAGGATGTCCCGTGTAGACAGTGGAAGCTACACAGTCATTTCTAACAAAGAAACTGTTGGAAATTTTTTTATTTTATTTATTTTTATTCAAAGCGTTCTACTGATATGGATCATTTATTCAAAACATTCTACTGATTGGGATCATTAGTGGTGCAATAAAGGAATGATTTAATGGTATACGTCTTTGTGGAAATTTTCATGTGATTATTATCTTAAAATGTATTGTCCACAATAACGGATCCATTTACCTTGACATTTGATAGCAAATGGTTATTCACAGAAAAAATCTCATCTTATTGTTTTGCTAACAAATCGACCGAGTTAAGTAATACATGATATACAGTAGAATTTATATTTTGTGTGCATAATGCCATGTCTTGGGACACATAAATAGACTAAAGCGCTTCGAGTCAATCCAGTCAAAATGTCACTAGTTTTATTTAATAAACAAATCAAGAAAATGTCAAAGGAGAAATGCAAAAAATCTAAAAATGCAAGGGCACAGTACCATGGTAAAAAAATAATAACTGATAAAAATACTTTATTAATAAAGTAGACGAGAAAAAAATAACAATTAACAAACACAATGTATACAGCTAAATACTACTGAACCCTAACATTACTCGAGGTAGGTTACATTACTCGAGCTAGGTAATATTACTCGAGATAGGTAACATTACTCGAGGTAGGTAATATTACTCGAGGTAGGTAACATTACTCGAGGTAGGTAACATTACTCGAGGTAGGTAATATTACTCGAGGTAGGTAACATTACTCGAGGTTGGTAACATTACTCGAGGTAGGTAATATTACTCGAGGTAAGTAAACCGTAATTCTTGTTCCACTAGTGACACCAGCTAAGGAAAACCATTTCAAGATGAAATGACCTCGTATGGAACCTCTTACAGTCTGGGAAAATTTTTATTTGTTTCATTGAATTGTTTACAATAACGCATAAGTTATCTATATAATTGTATAGAAAGTTCTTCCATTGAAATCATGTCGCTATGGGACCATAGAACACACAATACAATAGGCTTTAATAGTTTAATAAGACGCAACCCTTGGAGCTCCCGTTACTGTCTCAGTTGAAGACAATTACACGCCAAATAGAATAAGCTCATAAAACTTTTTTTTTTTTGTGTCAACACGAAACAGTTAATTTTGTTTTAGTTTCGGATGCAAAAATTGCAAGTCAAACTTCAAAATCACTGGAGAGTCATTATTGTGTACTCTCATACAGTTTATCCATTTTTAGCAATGTCTCTCCGGTGAATTACGATTTTGACTTACAATTTTTCAATTTAAAATCTAAAGCAAATGGTTATGCAAAAAAACGTTTTTTAAAAAAGGTTGAAGATACCTAAGGGATAATCAAAACTCATTAATCAAATGAAGACCGACAAAACCATTGCAAAACAACGAAAAACGACGCAAAAATAAACAGCTGTCTTTATACACTACATAGAAAATTAAAGACTGAGAAACACGAACCCCACCAAAAACTAGGGGCGATCTCAGATGCTCATTTTCATTCGGAGATATCATGATAGGAAACGAAAGCATGATTGTGGCTATAACACATGCTTACTGTAAACCAACTAATTTTTACGAACTATAACTTTCAACAATCAAACGAAAAAAACGAAAAAGACGAAATTGCTTTGCACTTAAATTGGTGATCGAACAAGCTAAACGGTTTTTGAAATTTATTTTATATATTTATTTTTATTTTAACGTTATACATTCGACGGAAGTTGTCTTAAGGGCATACGATACAGTTACAGGGGATGTAATGACGTTGCTAACGTAAATTGTTATTTTCGCGACGTCAAACGGTGACTTATCGGGAAAAGATGCAGTTTTTGGCTGATTTTTATCATTCAAACTGATTTAACTTGAAAACGAGTTCATGGACCCCTCTTTTTAAAATGACATTTGGTTTAATAACGTAAGATGATTATGTGTACCAATTTTCATGAAAACGTAAATAGTGCAATTTTTTAAATTTGATTAATATACAGCAAAAATGACGGTTTTTCCTACATTCATGAACATTTGATAAATTTGAGTTATTTGTAAAAATAAAATGTACAAATTTATGCAATATTTATATAACACATAAGTTACAAATAATTTAACAAAAACAGATCGTGTTTATCTTTTAAAACAAAAAGTTATGTATTTCTATCGAAAGGAAAAATACGTCCACAAATCCGTATTTTGAGGAAATATCTGAAATTTGAACCTCAATTTACTCAAAAGTAGCACATGAAGGTATATTTTTTATTACATATTTGATTTAATCAGGTAAAAAATAGCCTACATGTAAATTTTCATCAAAATTAAAATACGGGATCAAAACTGTATCGTATGCCCTTAATGTATGCGAGCGTATGGAACGTTTATCTTTGAAAGGGGAAATACTGTTAACCAAATTATTAAAATTCGTGTCATTTATTTACTCGCGATAGTTGAAAAAATAAATCGCTAGCGAAAATAAGTTGGATTATTTACAGAGGTGAAAGGTTACATCTCATATTAGGTATACTACTTTTGAAACTCATTTAATTTTGAAAGAGTTATTAGCATCGTGACGTTAGGGAATTGATTAAGCTCAGCAAGTAGTCAGTGCTTTCGACACTTACATGATCTTCTTGCCGACTTGTTCCTTTTTTCTTATGTGACTGTCTTCATACAAAAACTTCTTAGTAAGAAAGAAAAGAACTTTACTTTCCGCTATATAGATGATGTTCTCTCACTTAATAACTCAAAATTTGGTGACTATGTTGAACTCATCTATCCGATCGAACTAGAGATAAAGGATACAAGAGATACAGTAAAGTCTGCATCATATCGTGACTTACATCTAGAATGTGACAATGAGGGTCGGTTGAAAACAATACTTTACGACAAAAGAGATGATTTCAGCTTCCAAATTGTGAACTTTCCATTTCTATGTAGCAACATTCCAGCAGCGTCTGCATACGGAGTATATATCTCCCAATTGATACGATATTCCCGGGCTTGTATTTCCTGTCATGACTTCCTTGATAGAGGATTGCTGCTCACAAGGAAGCTATTAAACCAAGAGTTGCAAATGGTGAAGTTGAAATCATCCCTTCGTAAATTTTACGGACGCCATCACGAGATGGTTGACCGTTACGGAATATCTGTTTCACAGATGATATCGGATATGTTCCTCATGTCGTAACTACAATCCCGTTCCCTTTCCACGAATGTGACCTACCGAATAAGACTATTGACCGGGTTTATAATAACATGAGCAAAACGACGGGTGCCACATGTGGATCAGGATCTGCTTACCCTTCCGGAGCACATGAGATCGACCCCAGTTTTTGTGGGGTTCGTGTTGCTTAGTCTTTAGTTTTCTATGTTGTGTCTTATGTGCTGTTGTTTTTCTGTTTGTCTTTTTTCTTTTTTGGCCATGGCGTTGTCATTTTATTTTTGATCTATGAGTTTGAATGTCCCTCTGGTATCTTTCGCCCCTCTTTCAGAAAATGCCTTTTTTATTATTCGTAGAAAAATTTTGAAAATAGTAAGAAACAAAGATTTTTACTTCCTCGGCAAAGATTACCCTAAATGAATTTGGCTTCTCGTTTTATGAACATTTGATCACAAAGCTCCTAAATTATTTATAAACCATTGGCTTTCAAAATTTTGGGTTCAAGCATTCCTAATGAAGGTAAATACATAAAAGAGCTTAGCATGCACAAAACTTGTAAGTCTTATTTTCAATTCAAGGGGGTGTCTTTTGTTTTGAAATTTTAAGAGGGTATGATAAAAGGTATAAATTGGTCATTGAAAGAGCGAAACTAGTATAATTTGTTTAATCCTTTCATATCACAAGCAGTATAAATATACCATCCAAATTTTATTATCCGATTAATAATCAACATAAGAAGATTACTTATTTTTAGTCAAGCGTCCTCTATTTTCATGGTAAATTAAGGCAACAGTAGTTGACCGATATTCAAATCTCATAAATCGATTAAAAATACAAAGCAAGATAACAAACACAAACTAAGGGAATCGCATGAAGGAGAGAGATCGATTGTGTCGATAGATTAGGCGTCTTCTGCTATGCATGAGTAATCCCCTATAAGATTATGTACATGTTACTAATATTCCAGTGGCGGATCCAGAGGGGGGTTCCGGGGGTTGGAACCCCCCTTTTTTGGACGATCAATGCATTTGAATGGGGACATATAGTTGAAACCCCCACCTTTATCCTGGATTGGGAACCCCCCTTTTTAAAATGGCTGGATCCGCCCTTGTATTCATAGGTATTTTAAAGGGGTTTTACGCAAAACAAATTCGAAGAACATCTGTCAGTCAATAACTGATTACCCATCAATTCTATCTGATTTGAATTCAATAATAGAATATTGATGGTATCTTTAAACGTATTGCATGTTAGTTTTATTCAAAATGTATAGAAAAATGTAGTCTGAAAAATAACTCGTTATACTGTGTTATTTTTGTGTATTAATTTCATTTCTGATTGCAATGTGTGGGCAAGGAATAGACAATATGGGTTTTTTGTATATCTTTGTATATTCAGACATTTCCTTCTTGGCTTTTTCTTTGACATTTAAATCTACTCCAAAGTAATGCTGCTGGTATGTAGGACGGTATGACGTCATATCACCAGATTATGTACTCTGATCTTGCTTTCATTTTCTGCCGCATTTTAAAGTACTGTATTGTTTATCAATCATTAGCGGGTAATTGTGTTTTTGTAGTCTATAATGCAGGTTTTATAGAGTCAAATATTTTTTTAATGGTGTTTGCTGCTTTGTTTCAAAATAACAAGCTTTTTACAAGACTGCTTTAAATTGATATTGCATAGATAACGAAGATAAAAAAGCAGAAATAAATGAACAGTTCATGTCCTTGTTTTTGAGACATAAACCTTTGTAATTTGGCGGGAAATGATTCTCTCTAGATTTTCCATACATTAAGCATTGGCACCTTTTTTCTTTCAAAAAGTATGAAAAAATATCAAGGTTTTATAAGATTTTCAAAAATATGTTTTAAACTATACGTAATAAAATTGTGAAAAGAAAAGTAGGGGTAAGCAGGCAAAAGTTTTCATGGCACCACATGGATAAAACAAGAGGATTCCGAATATCTGAAAAAAAGTTAAAAAAAATAGACTACTAAATATCCTTATCTGCTTTTATCGTACGTTCTGTCATTATCGTTTCGTTTTTCCTTTGATCGAGATCGTTAGGGTAAGGATGCTTTCCAAAAACCCAATTTAACCCCGCAACATGTTCATATGCCTTTTCTAAATCAGTAGTTCATATCTTGTTGAATTATGCAATACAAACACCATAAACATTGATGTTGAACACAGGTGTTCCAGAAGGGTAATCAGTTTCTGCTCCACTGGTGATATCACTAGATAATGTTTGTCTCTGTCCTAAAATAGGTCTACTTCTAGACAGTCGATCTCCACCAAACTTTAGTCAGGGTTGGATTGTGCAAGAAGTTTGTTTGGCTGGCTTATTCTGATATTATGTAGGATCTGCTTTCCATTAAAGAGCACATGAGAACATCCCGGTTTCAAGTTGGGTTCATGTTGCTCAGTCAGTCTTTGGTTTTCTATGTTGTGTTTTGTATACTGTTGTTTGTCTTTTGATCGTTTTTTTTTCCATGGCGTTGTCAGTTTTTTTTTCCATGGCGTTGTCAGTTTTTTTTTCCATGGCGTTTTCAGTTTTTTTTTCCATTGCGTTGTCAGTTTTTTTTTTCCATGGCGTTGTCAGTTTTTTTTCCATGGCGTTGTCAGTTTTTTTTTTCCATGGCGTTGTCAGTTTTTTTTTCCATGGCATTGTCAGTTTTTTTTTCGACTAATGAGTTTGATTGTTCCTTTGGTATCTGGCGATGTATTATACCACATTGCCATTCAGTCAACTATCCACCAGAGACCAAATGACGTCAATATAACATTGTAGCTACTATAGGTCGCCGTTCGGCCTTCATATAGATATAAGAAGATGTGGTATGAGTGCCAATGAGACAACTCTCTATCCAAGTCAAAATTTATAAAAGTAAACCATTATAGGTCAAAGTACGGTCTTCAACACGGAGCCTTGGCTCACACCGAACAGTAAGCTATAAAGGGCCCCAAAAATTACTAGTGTAAAACCATTCAAACGGGAAAACCAACGGTCTAATCTATATAAAAAACGAGAAACGAGAAACACTTATGAACCACATCAATAAACGACAACTACTGAACATCAGATTCCTGACTTAGGACAGGTGCAAACAAATGCAGCGGGTTTAAACGTTTTAATGGTACCAAACCTTCACCCTTTTTCTGAAACAATAGTGTAACATCACAACATAGAAAGACACACTATAAAATATCAACTGAAATAGCTTAACTCAATCAAAGGACGTATTAACACCATTGAACATACACTGAACAAATAAATTTGACCTATGATACAATGTAAATATAAAATAAATAAACTAAGGGAAGAATAATAAAAGTAACATGTTATATCGGTATGAAATGTTAAACAATTAAAGAAAAACAAAATGCTCGAACAAAAATATCAGCCATTTGCAATAACTTAAAACACAGGTAAATGAAATAATTTTGTTGTTAGGTATACGTGTACAGTTACAATAGAGAAAGGAAATATTTTTACAAAATAAATAATTTTGATGTTCATAGTACGAAGTGGAAATTTATATTAGTACCAAACACTTATCAAAGCTGGTATATGGACCAGATATCTATACTTAACTTGTTTTCTTTAATATAACATATGATTTGATATTAGGGTTGTGTTTGTTTAGGTTTTGTTTTTTGTTCTTTATGTACATTGTGCATTTGATTGGAAATGTTCTTTATGTACATTGTGCTTTTGATTGGAAATGTTCTTTATGTACATTGTGCATGTGATTGGAAATGTTCTTTATGTACATTGCGCATTTGATTGGAAATGTTCTTTATGTACATTGTGCATTTGATTGGAAATGTTCTTTATGTACATTGTGCTTTTGATTGGAAATGTTCTTTATGTACATTGTGCATTTGATTGGAAATGTTCTTTATGTACATTGTGCATTTGATTGGAAATGTTCTTTATGTACATTGTGCATTTGATTGGAAAACATGTATATTACTTATGAGACTCATATGAAACATTGTCAGAAATGAAGGATTTGTCCATCTTAATTTACTAATTGGTTTTCTTTAAAAACAAATTTACGAAGTGGGATTTTGTTTATTTTAATTTTATAAAATTCTTTTAAAAATGAAGCGGGATTTGAAACATCTTCATCAATACAATCATGGTAGTACAATTAAACAGTTGTACTCCTTAAAACAAAAAAGTATCAGTCAGTTTATTTAATGGTTGTATCTGTGTTAAACCGCATTTGTTCAGTAGGAATAGTTAACAATGTAGCGCGTGTCATCATCAGTGTAATTAATGGAAAATGACGGAATAGACATGAATAAAAATGTCAGAAATCGATCACAATGTAATTACCGTGTAACAAGACTTAATTAACGGTAACAGTTTACCTGGCGTTGAGATTAACGTAGTCAATTTACAAAACGATGCCATCTTCAGTCAGTCTATTGATTCTTATCAATATTTAAAACTGACATTTTTCAAAAGATCAACTCGGTTATTCAAAATGATAAAAATCAACATTTATGGTTGACTGGGTCGATTTTTATCAAAATAAAAATACAAATACAAATATTTCCTTTTAGCAGTCTTTTAATCATCGACATCTTGAAGTCCGTAAATTGTTTCTATTTTTCTTTGGGCATATTTAAAGACTTTTGTGAGTAGTCGATACGAAGAGTTTGACGTTTTTACTATTTATTACTTTCATGTTGAAAGAAGCCTCGAACTAATGAAAATTAATTGTCGTCAAATATATAAATTTATAATAAATTCACGTTCAGAAAAGGATTCTGATTTTCAACAATGTGGTCGCCATGTGCTTCTGTAGTTTAGTCACGCAAGATTAACGTCCCTTTACGGCAAAACGCCACTTTTGTTAGTTAAACTACAACATATCCCTCGAAAGGTTCAAAAGAATACCACATGCTCCCTAACAGTAGTGTAAAATTGGCAATTTCTTTTGATTTTTAAATTTCTTTAGATTGTCTGTTGCCTCTCCTGTTGGATACAAATTCAAAAAGATCATTACGTCAGAACTAATGGTTCAGTAACCACCAATGAATTCGAGTATCCTAAAACTCACTCATAACCAAATTCAACATAATGGTACAGCGCATTTAAGTACAGGACACAAATTCTATTCAATTGAATTTAATAACACGATACACTTTGATCTAGTTTAAGTAAATTATTAGTAACCAATTCAGAGAATACCTTTTATGTATATATTTTACTGCTGAAAATAAAATTTGCAATTAAAACCATGATGATCATGATGGAATAATGTAATTTTATTTTCAAAATAAATTTTAGTGTTTGACATGTTCCGAAATGGAATACCGATGGTCTCATTTTCCTAATTCTATATTGCATGTGTGTTGGTTGGTCAATTTTACAAATAGCTACGAAGACCTGTTACAAGGGAGCAAAAGTACAATTGCACCTTTTACATATTGATTTCCTGTAAACTGTTTTTGTAATTAAACCATTATATCGCATTGCACAAGATTCTGTGGTAGAATCTGTATTTCTAATGATATTTAGAACCCGATCTCTACGGCCAGAGAATGCGATTCGTATATAGCCATCACGTATACGCACTACAATAACATCATCAGTGCAAATTCTTACTGCAACTGACGGGGAAAACTATTTGACAAAGCGGCCGAAAATCACTCGAACAACCTGCTCTGCAATCTGCGGAATGAACAGAAGCTCTAAACTTCTAAGAATGTGAAAAATTATCTGTTCAAACTTCCCTATCATGATATTATTTAATCTCTAAATTCGTAAAAAAACAAGTTTTAAGCATTGTTAGATCTAGTTATGTAATTGCTTTACATCACACAGACTCCGCAAAATGGTTTATTTTCGCAGTGTTTTGCAAATAAACAGTCTTACACATTAATTGCCAATCTGCTTCATAATTTGTAGATTTTAGGCAATAACTAGACCGATTGTGTACTGCTAGTTCACAATCCAAGATGGCGGTATACAGTTACTAGTAATCTATCTGAAACGAAACGAAGACGCAACAATAAAGATGTATAGTTCCGTTGCATTTTCTACTTTATTTACATTTAGGTAGATGGGGTTTCTGAATTAAAATCGATAGAATTTTCTTAATAATTTGCCAAAATATTGTTTGCATCATGCTTTTATCATAAATATGATAAAAGTATAGGTCAAGGTTTTTTTTTCAAGCTACAGGTTGTGCAAAATTGTCAGATTTTGTATATATTACATGTATGCATGGAAACTAAATTTTGTGATAAAAAGAAAACTAAACGATAGAATTTTACGATAAAATGTAAGAAGATAGCTCTTATAATGTGCTTTCAGAAAAGTTGGGGTCACGGGAATTATTTCTTTCTGGTAGTTGGTCGAGTGGTCTAGGGCGCTGAACAGAGTGCAGGCTGTGTTGCCACACGATGTCTCAGATGCAGGGGTACGAATACCGCTGAGGGAAGAAACAAAAACTTGCTAACGCAAATTTGCAGACGAAGTATATGTAAACTAAAGTGTTAGCCGTGTAAAACCACAGGTTATCCGATGGCGAACGTCTGTCGTAAAGTTGTCACATATTTAGACGTGTATATCTTGCCTCCTATACATTTCTAGGAATATCATTGGTTAAAAGCGACCGTGTGGAGACCCTGTATATTTAATATTGGATTTGTAGGCGTGGTTTATTTAAATTCACGGTTAGTAGTGGTGTTATGTCCCTTTATAAAAACAACACGGCGTTGAGGAAAAATCTGAAACGTTTCACCCGGATAACAGACGAAGAAATTGATGATGAACGATTAAAATAAATAAAGAAAACACATTAAAAGCTAACAAGTTGTTATTGTTGGCATTTCTTTTTGTATAGACCTATGGAAGTAGGTTCATTATATTGAAGACTTGATCACTTTGATAGGCCACTAGTCTAAATACCACTGTTAAGGTAGTCGGTCAGATAAATTCGTAACACAATGTGCTAGTGACCTACTTCGGAATTTGCTGATCCATATATATCATATTAGGTCACTAGCACACTGTGTTACTAATATTATATACTTTTGAGACTTGATCTTTTACAGGTTTGCGTATGTGGGTAGAAGCAAATAAAGAATTATTAACGTGTATAGTTACATTTACTAGCAAAGCTATCTCATGTGCCTGTACTTTGATCTGAATCTTTTAGAAACATGACACTATTACGAATCATAAGGATTCCAGACGGTATCTTGTAAAACAAAACACGTGAATGATCTTGAGCTCTTATTCCGAAATGCGCTATATTTTAGTTTAGAGGACATGTAGCGTATGAGTAAATACAGTTTCTCTCGGATTTCTTCCAGGAATAGACGGTTATAGAACAGATAATTGTCCGTTTCGTTTAATACACACCCATGTTAGTTTATTTTTGTAAAATACACTGTGGCAAACAATTCCATTGAAAGTTTATTTTTTGATTAAAGATCAATATAACTAGAGTTTAGTATAATATTGCCGTCACTTTCTTCTTAAAAAGGAAAATATTTCTAATTGCATATTTGACTGACAGGTGTTTTTGATGGAATGTCTGGTTCATGTATAACATAAAACATGCGAATGAATTAGACTTATACCGAAATGCTCTATGTTTTAGTTCAGAGAAATGCAAATAAGGAGTAAATACTGTTTCTCTGGATTTATCGAATTTCTTCTAAGAAAAGGTGGTTAACGGACAGACAATTGTTCATTCACCAATATTTAAGTTTTTATGTGTATACTATACCATGGTTAAAAATACCATTGCAAATTTACCTTCTAATTGTTGATCAATAGGGCTAGAGTAAACTCTTGCCGCAGGTTCTTCTAATAAGATTGGACGTATCCTCAACAACACAAATAACGCACTACTTCCCGGTACAATAAAGTGACTCTCCCGTCTTACTCCTGTTGAAATATGTTGGCAATTCATAACTGTTTCCGGTCAGAAGTTAATATATCCAGTGCAGTCATGCAGACAACCCGCCCTATTCTGCATTTTTTTTGTTTTTAACGGAAGTCGAAGTCTAGGTAGTACGTTAAGCAATGGTTGCTACATATCAATGACGTATTCCTTGCATATCCTCTTAATCATTTCTATGGAAGAACGATATCGACACTAATCATTTAGTATACAGCTTACAGGTCCTCTAGATATGAGGGTCTGTGTGAGGTTTACAGAATAGAAGATAATGGGCAAAAAGTGCAGAAAAAGAATAGAGACAAAAAGGCAACATAAATAAAGATTAAAGAATAATGGGATGCTAAAATATAGAGAGTAGAGAATAATGGGATGCTAAAATATAGAGAGTAGAGAATAATGGGATGCTAAAATATAGAGAGTAGAGAATAATGGGATGCTAAAATATAGAGAGTAGAGAATAATCGACAAAATCAGCAAAAAATAGAAAAAATATGTTCAAAAAAATGAAAAAAATGACGGAATTCAGCCCCCCCTTTCCCCCCTCCAGACCTTCAGAAATACAAACCTTTCCAGGCAAAAGTGATTGGATCTTATAAATAATAATTTACAATACAATTGAAAGATTGTTTAGAACCTTGCATCCTTGTTTTCACGGTTGAACGAGTTTTTTTTTTTGAGAGATGTGTGTGTAAGCTAAGATAAAGATGATGAATAATTAAGAGACAATAGCGTTTAATAATAACGGACAATAAACTCGTGAAATCTGACCGAAAGAACGGGTGATTTAAATCAACATCTACCTTAATGTTTTTTTTTTTTATCAAATAAGAATTTAAAAGGTGTCATATATCACTAATATCCAAAATAAAGAAAACAAGGGTCCTTCTCTAAAGCAAGTTGCAAATTCTTTGATAAAATTAAAGTCAGCATCAGACGACATTCTGATTTTGCCTTTTCTTAGGAAAAAAAATGTTTGAATTTAAATTTTATTCCTTTTTAAGAAACAATGAGTCAAATTTGACATTTAATTGCGTAATCATACTTTTTAATTGCAAATGCAGAAACTGAAAGGAAAAAAATGAAGCGTGCTACTTAATTTTACAGAGTCTTTAATTTCCTAAAATTCCGAGAATGTCAAATATACAGTTTGGATGTAAATTTTAATGTGGAATCAATAGTCAAATAACAAATCAGTTGGTATTTCTTTATGAAAGAATTGAAATCTTTTTATAGGTTTCATTTGTATGTAAAAGCGTTGACGTAAGCACTTTCTGTTTGTGAAGCGATGTGACGTTGCTTACTAAATATTTTAACACGATCTCCATTTTAACAGCCAAATAAAAATATAAAGATCATTCAATAATTATAATTATTATATAGATGATTGTGAATTATATGAATTTCACATTGTGATTAATTCCGATAATCTGACATGTGACTCGAAATAACTCAAATTTACTCACTCCCAAGACTTTGACAATTATGTGTACCATACGAATATATTCATACACCAAAAAGTACAGCGAAATCGACAATACATAAAGTTAATCAATTTAATGCCTGGAACACAGAAAACAGTTCTGATAATCTGTTTCTAAAAAATAAAAAGTAAAACTAATCGCCGTATTTGAATATGATAAAACTAAGACCACTTGTGACCGAACGCCATTTAACACTTTAATATATTCTGTAATATTCACTCTCTATGTGTCTCGATTTGCCGAGCCATCAGATATTTTAGTCCAGCTGACCTGACGACCTGAAATTTCTCTTCGATTTACTAGAACTAATCTCCAATAATCCAGATCAAACGCTTTAATATATAATTTAAACGAATTAATAAAATTAGAGATTTGCATGATTGAACGAGGCCTTAAAGGAATTCAAAGAAGCAAGTGCATATTAAGTGACAAAGATAGTTGATTGATACCAAACAAACCTTGTATACTGTTTGTTGACCTATAGTTGACTGATACCAAACAAACCATGCACCGTTTGGTGACCTACATGTATAGTTGATTCTGCGTCCTTTGGTCCCTGGAGGTCAGTTGTCTAATTGGCACTCATACCACTTCTTCTTATTTTTATCTTGTTTGAATTTTAAGTTGTGAATTATGGGGTTTTAATTATGTCGCATTTTCGATTGCATTTGAACACGTCAGGAAGGGCACAAGCAATTAAATGACAGTATGGGTATTCCAAACCCGATCGCTGAATATGTTGATATTGGGGATCACATATTGTTTGATAATCGTTTTCCCTTTGCATAATCTACATTACAAAATTATTTTCATATTACCTATGCATGATGCGTAAACATAATTTTTATATCATATCATCAGTCATTACATATTAACCATCAAATCACAAAACACAAAAAATAAAAACTGACATAAATGTTATGATACTGTAAAGCACTCCATACCTTTCAGTAAAGGTTCAATTCGTGTGTTTTCAATTTGAAATCAGTTGTTGTTTTCGATTCGTAGAGGATATTCATAAAAAAGTCAAGGTTTGCAGTCAAAATAGGTGTATTTATAATCAATTTTCATTTTATCTGTCTTTTTAAAGACAAACCATTTTAATTCTTTCACTATTTAATTCTTATTTTTTTATAAATCACTTCATTTGTACATACAAGCAATGCAATACACTCTTGACTAAAAGCAATATTGAAATTGTTTCAGCATTGCTGAATCTAATTCAACAGAAATGTTATTTAAACGTTATTTTAATGTTTCTCAAGTTTATAAACAAAAGACCACGATTGATTAATAACATGAATGAAAGAGGTTTTGTAAAGGCTTTATTGATTGGTTAAGAAATGGCAAACCTCAGTTTATTTACAGTCCTTTATAGACTAAACAAACATGGCCAGATTTGTAACAAATATTTATATCCAATAAAAAGGGCAGTAATGTTTACATTTCTCTTGAAGAAGGAACCGGAGATCTAATGTCAAATTCTAATTAGAAAACTGATAACTACTTTCATGTTAGTTAAACACTTTAAAAATCAAATATAGTTTCATAATATTTTATCAATAATTTATCCAGTAATTAGAAAGTGTTAGGTTGTAATTATATTATTTGCATTATATTTCAAACAATTGTTTATGGTCCAGTTCCTGACCGAAATAAATGTTGACTTATGTTCTTACATATACTTGTATTATTTCTGTGCGTATATTGGCCACCAAATGTATGTTTGGTGTAAGGTTTGGGACGGTTACCATGGTTTTGTTGCTGTGTCATTTAAATGTAACTCAGATCTAATTTAAACATAGTGTTAACTTGTTAAACCTCTTGAAAGTATCTATTTCTGAGGAAAATATTTGTTGAGACTTGCCGTAGAACGTATTTCCTTTGGGTTTTAACCGCGTTTTCCGACGGAAATCCGGTTATTGAATTAGGAATGTACTACGGGTACGGCACCAGTTGTATCCGTGCAATAATGTATGATCCTTGATTGTTTGGAAAGTAGCATATTCAGTAATTTCTGTGTAATAAGTTGAGAACTGTTCTACCATCCTTTTCAAATTTTGATATGTTGTTACTGATGACAAAATGGAGATCACGTTCGATATTGACGATTTTCACTTTCCGTTTATGAGTTATGACCCTTCATTGGTTTAACAATGATACTAATAATTGTAATACAGATCCGGTTTACTGCCATTTTGACAACTATTTGTTATACTGTTTTGTAGTTAAAAGCTTTTTTTCCATCTAAACATTTAAATAAAACCAATAAAAAATAATGAGATGTGGTATGATTGTCAATGAAAAAACTATCCACCAAAGTTCAAATGAAGTCGATGTAAGCGACTATAGGAAACCGTACGGCCTTCAACAATGAAAAAAAAAACACAAAACCGTATAGTTGGCTATAAAAAGTCTTGACATGAAAAATGTGAAATGATTCAATTGAGATAACTAACGGCCTAATTTATAACAAGATAATATACAAAAACAAATATGACAGATATGAATTAACGACGACCACTGAACTACAGGCCTCTTGACTTGGGAAAGGCACATACAGAATTTGGTAAAGTCAATAAGTAAATGGAAAAGGTATAAATACATATATGGTGTATTTGTTCCTGAACCACAATCTCTATATGTTAAATGTACTTGGTGACAAAACCAAACGCATGTGGACAGCGCTTTTATTGTTGTTCTTCGTCTGATGGGCAAATCACTTAAAAGTGCATGTCAAGTATCTGGGACACGTTATTTTCTTACGGTGCTGACCTGGTTATTGGACTGTTTTTCAGATTTGTATGAAATGCTGCATGCTGTTTGAACTCATTGAACTGCATTTGTTCAACAAATTTATGATTTATTGTATTCATGAATTAAAAATGCCACACATATCATTTCTACGATATTCCGATGTAATTCAACCAGTTCTAACTGTATAAAAACTTCATAAACATTTTAAAACACGCCCACTTTCGTATTGCTTGCCTTAAACAGCTAATTTTGCCAGCACATATTACATACAAGTCATAAATGTATGCAATGTAATCAAAAGAAGTGAAAAAGAGAAAAGCTTTTAAGGTTTTTCATATCTTTCGTTCAAAATTATCAAAGTTACATGTAAATACCATTTTCGTATATATTTTCATAATGTATTGAACAATGTAAGAGATAGTTGTTGGCATTTCGTATTTAATCACTGCCTTTGCATTTACTTGTTATCATAGTAATCGTCACAAATTATTTACATGACATTTATAAAAAGCAGACTGAGCATAAACGTTGGCATTTCCTGTGAGAGGGAGTAAATTGTAAAGGTCTTTTTATGCACTTGAATATACAATAAGTAAAGTACCAGTTTATAATATGGGAGACAACAACATTTTGTTCCCTAGAAAACCAGTCTTCTTTTTACGCACTTGAATATCAAACGTGTAAAGTACCAGTTTATAAAATAGGAGACAACCAACATTTTGTTTCCTAGAAAACCGGTCTGATATTTTCTTTAATGAGCAATGCTTATTATCGATAACCCCATGTACGACTGTGTGAATAATTTAACTGACCACAACTAGCACACCGGTAGAAGTCACCACATTTCTGTTTATATGTCTTCTATTCAAGTTAGTTGTCAACTTATAAATGGTAAAGAAAGTATATGGTGTATTAATTCCTATCACAAAATCTCTACACACTCTTGATGAAACCTAAAGCGTTGGAAATTTTAAACTTGCTGTCAATTTTTTGTATAGAATCAGAGATACAATCTTTATATTGTTTCTTCGCTTTTTAAGCTGCGGGTATTTAAGAGCCGATCAACAATTATTGTTTCATGTTGACGTTATATATGATACCGTGACCCAAGTACTCTTACCTTTTTAGAAAGGTTAAACTTGTTTTCTCTTATTTACAGTATCAAAGTCCTTACACAGACGCTCCATACCAGACTCCGTGTATATAAATCTGGTTTCCGCCCTGTGTATAGAAGATGACGGCTCAGTTCGGGATGCATGTTTACAAAGTAAGTACACTTGGCTATCGTTATCTCAAAATTACTGTTATCTCGAAGTAAAATGGCTGTCCCGCTTGATAGAGATGTATCAAACTTTATGTTCTTATCTCAAAAGTCTAGTTATCTCAAATTATCATAGTTTGCCCATCATCCTTGAGATAACGAGTATTGAGACTATAACGCAACCCTATGTCTGACTCTACCGGGGACGTGTTTATAACGGAGAAAACCCTAAAACGGCCACCTTGCAAGTTTTTGTCACAATCATGAAACAGTTGCTCGATGTCTGAGTCTAAGTTCACGGGAATATGCTTCGCTGTCTGCGTTCCTTAGACACCAGAATGGCCGTCGATCACGTGTTTCCTATTCCACAATGTGACATCATTGATTAATTATCTCGCATATTCGCGTCAAGAGAACTTCACTCTTTAACATCAAGTAACTGATTTACTTTTCTTGAAATTTCCCAAATGATGACATTATCAGATTTATATCCTTTCACATTGCACACTGTTTAAAAATATTCGTATATACATCTATAAACCTGAGTATTTTTGTTATTAATTTTTTGTGCTTTTTTATCGAGCCGATGAGTCGAGTCCTATTTTACTGATCTGAGCGCTGTTCATTTATGTTGTGCTGTTACACCATTGTCCCCAATCAAGGGAGGATTGGACACCCGGAAACATGTTAAACTACATCACATTCTGCAACTGCCTGTCCCAAGTCAGTAGTCTGTAATTCAGTGGTTGTCGTTTGTTGCTGTATTTCATATTTCATATTTGTTTTTCGTTTATTGTTTTCTGCATAAACTATCACGTTGTTTTTCTCATTTGAATTGTGTGAAATTTGTAATGTCGGCTACAACTTTGTGGTATTTTATTCATTGTTGAAAGTCATGTGCTAAGATTTACGTTATTTGGTCTCTGGTGGATAGTTGTCTCATTGGCAATCATCCATGTACATGTATCACATTTTTTTTTTTTTATATACCACAAGTTTCATTTTGGTCATGTAAATGTGCCTTTGTTGGTCTCAAGTCAAGACAGCGTCGGTACATATACAACTTGTTTTGCAGATGTCTTATGTCATTTGTATTTAAGACTTGTGGCATTAGAAAACGGGGTTTATCAATGCTTTAACTAGCCTTTTCACTTACAAATTTAAAATATACAATGTAAGAGCCTTTTGGGACTCATTCAGTTGTGAGTTGGTCGATCAATATTAATAAGAAGATGTGGTATGAGTGCCAATGAGACAACTCTCCATCCAAGTTACAATATATAGAAAGTAAACAATTATAGGTCAAATTACGGCCTTCAACACGGAGCCTTGGCTCAAACCGAACAGCAAGTTATAAAGGTCCCAAAATGATTAGTGTAAAACAATTCAAAACAGGAAACCCAACAATCTAATCTATATAAAAAGCGAGAAACGAGAAACACTTATGAACCACATCAACAAACGACAACAACTGATCAGGTTCCTGACTTAGGACAGGTGCATAACAATACAGCGGGTTTAAACGTTTTAACAGGCGCCAACCTTCACCCTAACCTGAGATAGAAGTGTAACATTACAACATAAAAAGACACACTATAAAATATCAGTTGAAATGGCTTAACGTAATCAAAAAGACATTTAAACAAAATCAAGTAAACATACACTACACTGAACGAATAAGTGTACATACACATGAAAAACTCCTCAAAAAAAGCGTTTTAGCAATTTTAAATATCCAGGGATATTTTTGATCAATCATACCAATTTCGAGAAAAAACAAGCAAGGCGAATGAAGAATGAATTTCCGAGGACTATTTGACTTTTTCTGAAGTCTTAAATGTGTTTACATGTACCGGTGTTTAAAACTATTTTACATCATAGGTTTTTGCATGTACGAACAATGGTATGACAAAGAAATATACAAGATCAGAAAGAAATTGATTTTCTAATTAAATCATTAATTGACAATTAATTGGTTTTGCATAGAAATTAGTTCCAACTTTGATTTTACACGAAGTGCAAATAGTATAACTTTGCTAATTATACAGTAATGTAACCTTCTTTTTTTACTTGTTTCTTGGCTGCTGCTTTTTCCTTTTTGTAATTTAATGTCATTTCAGATTATGTCCAAATTGTTCTGTATTTTTTTAATGTGGAATAGTTTCTTTCAAAAATTACATAAATAATGCAGTTAAAATGCACGAAAAGTCATATATATTGAACAGAATAAATTGTATTCATACGTCTGTTCAAAGAACAACATAGACAATTTGATGTCTTTTGCAATCTTTGTGCTGTTTTTTTTTTTTGGTGAATTAGGTGTTATTGACAGATCTTTAATCGTTATTATACATTTATTCACATTTTTATAGACTCTGGGCTATTTAGAGCTTGTTGTATTGCAACGGAATCATTCCCTTGTTGAAATCTGTTTCTACCCTTTTGATATTTTTGGTAATTTATGTCCTTGTGTTGCTGTCTAATTGATGTATACCCTACAGTTTTGATTAAGAAAGAATTTTGTATGCCATGCCCTATGCTCATTTTATCATGGGTAGGCATTATATTTGTCAATATATTTTTATCGAGCGTTATAATGAGCATAGATCATGGCATGATAGAATTATTTCGATTCTAATAAGGGATTTTAGAACTTTTGTACTTCGAAGCGGACCTATAAGACACGTTCGAAAGGCAGCCATTTTGATTTGAGGAAACCAAAAACGTTATAGAAAATGAACCGTTTCAAGATTAAAAAAAATGAGTAGATACATGCATGGATTCAGTACACTATCCTGGATATTATGTTAGTTTTTAGTCTTTCTCCGTATATAAGAACATAGCCGTCCAATCAAAATTTAAAAAATAAGTAAAATACACGGCATTTTCACTTCAAATTTGTAGCCAAAATTGACGATTTCTTATGAAAATTACAAAAAAAAACAAAAATTGTGACAACCATTTTTTATTTCATATTCCGATGTAACTCGAATCAAAGTACAGGTGTACCATAAATTTTAGAAATCGGGAGATATGCCATTTGATATCGTGTTACCTTAATTTCCTTGCGAGCACACCAACACAAATGTCCATTTTGATCTCCAGCGTAGTATAAAATACATCTGACGTTGCAATTTCAATTGTGACGTCAATCACGTGCAGACCATGTTCTATTGGAATTAAAACATGGCTTTGTTTCCAAAGCGAAAGAAGCACGTCATATACAAAAACAAATCTGAAATTTAGCGTACCTCGTTGATTGCATTAAAGAAAAGAAGAAAGACTATATACACTTAGTTTATTGCTGAAAGCTATATGTTGACATTAAAGATTCTATATTGACCTCTAGATGTCCTTTCTTGTTGTATTGTGATTTTGGATTTATGTCTCTGACTCCTTTACTTGAAATATGTTACCAACCTTTTTGCAATATATTGAACAGATATATCATGTTAAGGAGGAGGGGTATTTGCGAAAAATACCAGTCGAGAGAATGTTAAATTTCGCGAGCCGTAAGGCGAGGGAAATTCATTCTCAAATCTGGTATTTTTCGCAAATACCCCTCAAGAACATGCTATATCTGTTTAATTACACCGAATGTTAACGTTCAAAAACGTATTGATGATCGTGACATTACAAGCGTCCAGTCGGATAGAGTATTTTTTGGCAAATACCACGGCACAGAGGGTAACAAAGGCATATCCTTTTTGCATATACCCCGGCGGCGTTAAAAAAGAACGATATTCATTTGATAACAGTAAATTAGTGAAAAATACACTGGCTATCAACCAATCAAAACCCAGGATTCTTACATAAGGTGTAATTAGTGACAAAACATATCAATTATAGCTGTATTATTTAATTCCGGGTTGTAATAAATAGTGATAGTCTTTCGAAGTCAAATACGATACAGAGCCTGACATTTTGTATTGAACTTTTGTTAACTGTAAGTTTAAGACCGTTCAGCATTGAAGATGGTCACCCTTAAGTGCGATGGCTTACGCTAAAGTGCGATGGTTTGATACGCTAACGTGCGATGGCCTGTGCTTTTTAATGGAACACGCTAAAGTCCGATGCCGCGATACTCTAAAGTGCGTTTTTCCGCGAAAGTGCGTTTGTTCGTGAAAGTATGGACATTTGCAACGTTAAATAGCATTATGACGCTACAAGACGTTTGTACAAACAAAAATGGACTTGCCGGTAAACGAGAATGTTTGTGCAGATGAAGGTTTTTTACTAGACGAGCAAAGAGAAACAAAAAATCATCCACAGTAACAGAAATGCAAACCATTGATCCCGTTGTGTCGGAGAGGACAAACGTGTTTCTATCAGGATACTTGAAAAAACCAACTTCACAATAACATAGAATCTGACGCTAGTAATTGGAAGGTGTATACCGTAAAAGAGAGCGAAAACGGCAAAATACACCAAGTGTCAAAGTATTTAATTCGTCCAAATTTGATTTAGAAACTCCTTCTACGTTTTAATACCATGTCATTTACTTGCGTGAATAATAGCTACCTTTTAACTTTCTAATTGAATTATTTTATAAAACAATTTTTTACAATATTGTTCTTCATGTTTGGAAAGAGATGGATTTTCGACAACAAGACAGTAGCATAACGACCAGAGGTGTAGAACCATAATATGATTGCCAATGAGATAAGTCTCTATCCAAGGCTAAATGTCATTTATGTAATTAACTATAGGTTACCGTATGGCTAACCCCGCAGATAGTATTCAATAACGACCAAAAAGTATCAAAACGACCAGTGTAAAACAATTCAAACGAGAAAAATGACGCAAAACAATAAACAAAAAACAAATAAGAAGATGTGGTGCAATTGTCATCAAAACAACTATCCACCAAAGATTAAAGTCGTTGATGTATACACCTAATAACATTATGAACTTCAACGCATAGTAAGCTATATAGAACCATGAAAAGTGCAAAAAAAAAAAATCCAAAAGACAGCGGCATGATTTATAAACAAAACAATAGACGAAAAACTAATATGAACACAGAAAAAAACAAAACCATTCCCGTTACACCATCGCACTTTAGCATGTCAAACCAACGCACTTTAGCGTGTCATATACCATCACACTTTAGCGTGTCATCTGATCGCACTTAAAAAACAAACAACCATCGCACTTTAGCGTAGACAATCGCACTTTAGCGTTACCGTCACACTTTAGAGTACCATCGCACTTCAGAGTCCTACATATATAATTCGATGAAAGACATAAAACTTCTGTGTCATTTTGGTGTCTGGTAGACAATTGTCTCTTTGGCAATCAAAGCACATCTTCTCTTCTTATCAATATGTGTACAACACCATGGTCAATCGTAATGAGACGAACCGACAAAAAAGTTTACAAATCTCTACACAGAAAACTAAAAATAATCATCGTGTTACGCCAGAAAATCGCCTTTTAATTGTAGCCAACGAAGACACAAATCAATAATAAATTTAACAAGATTTATTATACACAAGTTTACAAGATGTATTACATAAAAAGAAATGTCAACTTAACTGTCAAAATATGAGTCCAATCTTTTATCTTTTCTTTATCTGGAAATCTTCGCGGGAATCCACAGAATATTACGTCCAATAGGTCACAATTTAGTATGATGTTGTTAGTAAATAAAAGTGTCAATCCAACTGCTGAGAATGTTGATGTCTATCGATGTCTATGTCTATGTTTATGTCTGTGTCTAACTTTAGGGTCTACATTCCTATAGATATACTCAAACGGAAACTTCTAGGTAACGCTAGATGTTTAAATTACGCATCGTTTGTTATGATCATTCTGGAAACGTTATGTAAGTGAAATAGAAAGTTCTAATCATTCCATGAGAATCAATGATTGTTCCAGTTATTTCTAAACTGCATAGTTGTAACACAATGTGTATAATTTTGTACACAATGTAAAAACATATAATAGGCCACACAAAACAAATAAGGCCAACTAAATAAATATGATAGTTACAATATCATAACAATCGGATGACCATTGTTGGTCCATAAAATATCATTTTTTAGTAATAAAATCAATTCGCTAAATGGACATACTAAATTTAAAATACAATCTGTCAATACCTTTATTTTGGCATTGCAGAAGGTGATGTTTTTCTCTGATTGTTAATGACGTCTTCACACTAAATCCATTGGATGTTGAATGTGTACTGATTGATATATTAGTCTTAGATACATGTTTTTTTATTAGTTGTTATTGGCTTTGAACTAGCTGTCAGCAACTGCGAGTACTCTCAGATCTGTACTTAGTGTCTTTTTTGTTGAGGGGATGTATAAATACCCTGCCACGTCCGGTCTGTGTTTTTTTTTTTTCTGCTTTGTATCGATCTGATGAGTTAAGCCATTTTCAACTGATTTTTACAGTTTGTTCTTATGTTGTGTTGTAACACCACTGTCCCAGGTTGGGGGGGGGTTGAGCGCTCACAAACATGTTAAACCCCGCAATATTATGTATGTGCCTGTAGTTCAGTGATTATCGTTGGTTCATGTATGTCATATTTGCTTTTCGTAAATTGTTTTTTTATACATTAAAGCGTTAGTTTTCTCATTTGAATTGTTTCATATTTTTCATGTCGGGCTTTTTATAGCCGACTATACGGTATGGATTTTTCTCATTGTTGAAGGTCGTACGGTTGCCTACAATTGCTTACATACACTTGTGAACTTGGATGGATAGTTGTCTCATTGGCAATCATACCACATCTCCTTTTTTATTGCTGTCAGTAACTGCGAGTACTCTTATGTCTGTACTTTATGTCTTTTGTTGTAAGGCATCAATATTTGTGTGTATGTTGTTTTCTAAGAATTTATGAGCAACCTGCAACTCAGAGATTAAACAAATTTTCGATCATAGTGATATGGTTACATGTTATTTTTAAGCACCATCCAATTATATTGTGTGTGGTTTTGGGGGCATGTTGTTTTTTTTTAAAAATGTCTGATTCTAACTTTCTTGAAAAATGTCTCAGAACGGTTTCTTTTGAAAATTAGGGGGAAATTACTTCCACATTGAGGTTCAAAAACATTTTTTGTTCTTCTAATAAGCTTTTAAAACATAGTTTGTTTTTGATTAAAGTCCAACATTTGATACAATAATCTTAAAAATACGATTGAAAGTTCTTCATTGAACTAGAGATCAGAATTAGTTATATTTTACCCTTTTAATAAGAAGGGTTAAAATAAACAAGTTTCATATGTACGTATTTATTTGACAGATATCCTAAACCCTGTTCACAGACATGCTAGATTCAAATCGGATATTATGAAATACTATGAAATACTATGTATCTCTGAATTTATCATATCAGAATTGAATCCAGGTTGCGATCACACGTGGTTAGAAAGATTTGATTGTTATTCTACATGTAGATTACATTTCAAATGCGAGTGAAATGAATATAAATGCATGCGCACTGGATTAGAATTTGCATTTACGTTCAAACATATATTTTTTTCTAGATTCAAATCCGACGTAACTTAAATTCGGATGTCAAACTACCTACCTCAAATGTTTGACTCCGGATTCACAAATACACGTTTAATCCTAAAGATGTGTGAACGCAAAGTGGTATTGACAAAATGAAATGTTGTGTCGTGTGAACAAGGTATTATTGATGTCACATACTAGTAATGTAGTACAATTGATAAACCATTTCAGACAATAGAAATTCATCAAATCTTACCAATAGAACGAAATACTAAGCATGCATTCTACATGATTTGATCTTTATGCTTTCGATGGTATATTTATACTTTCTTTACGTTGGATACGACATTTTCCTTTGCAACAGTCCACACATTCGTATTTATAGAGCACTCAACGCTTTCTTTAGATAATTTCTAAAAACTCCAAGACTTCTTCCAATATAATAGCGAACGGCTGGAGTGGTAATTGTTTTTGGCGGAAGTGTGGGTGTTCAGTCAAAATTTACTATGAATATTAAAAAAGTTATTATAACAATATTGAAAACACGACGTTACAGAAAATGATTTATCCGACTATCTGCCGGAACGGTGATGACGTTAATTTCATAACCGCACAATATTTCTAAATTTTTACAAGAATTGATCGCGTCTTTGTTCCGGATAACTGGTGTCATTCCTGCAAATTTGTGTTTTATTTTGTCCTAATAAATCTATTGCAAAGCCGGAAACGTTTTCAATATCCAAATAAAACAACAACAAAAAAATGTTTTGCTTATTTGAACAACATCGATTCTCAGTTTTGAAAGGACAAAGTCGAAACGTACATACAAAATATAGCTCTTATTTAAGTGTCAATTAAAATCGCTACAGTTATTCTATTTTACCTTATAGTTGAAGGGCTCAATTTGTTTAATTTTCAGCTTCCGTTAAATAACAAAATTATTCCAATAATCGATTTTTAATTCACTTATAATTAATCTTAAATCAAAAATCGCTGAAGGGCTTATGTTGAAACTATTTGATTAGAGAGAGATAGTAAAAAACACAAATGATTTCCCAAACGTTAATTACAGCAAGATCATCATGAACATTTAAATAAAAAATAAAAATGAAATATGAAATTAAATTTTAATTTTGCTGGAAAAAAAAAAAAAAAATTAATGAATTTTCTAAATCTAAATTTGACATATTTTGATTGAGGGTTTTCTCTGAACAAGTCTCAGTTACATACGAGATTAACAAGTCTATGTTACATATGAGATTAACAAGTCTATGTTACATACGAGATTAACAAATCTATGTTACATACGAGATTATCAAGTCTATGTTACATGTGAGATTAACAAGTCTATGTTACATGTGAGATTAACAAGTCTATGCTACATATGAGATTATCAAGTCTATGTTACATATGAGATTATCAAGTCTATGTTACATATGAGATTAACAAGTCTATGTTACATGTGAGATTAACAAGTCTATGTTACATATGAGATTTACAAGTTTATGTTACATATGATATTATCAAGTCTATTATGTTACATGTGAGATTAACAAGTCTATGTTACATGTTACATATGAAATTAACAAGTCTATGTTACATATAAGATTAATTAGTCTATGTTACATATAAGATTAACAAGTCTATCTTACATATGAGATTAACAAGTCTATGTTACATGTGAGATTAACAAGTCTATGTTACATATGAGATTAACAAGTCTATGTTACATGTGAGATTAACAAGTCTTTGTTTCATATGAAATTAACAAGTCTATGTTACATATGAGATCTGTTTGATTTTTCCGCAATAGTGGCAGTATTCTACAAACATTTTGGGCTACCGTAACTAGTTTGCTTCCTGTAATGTTTCTAAATTATGTCCATGCCGTCTTTTAGTTCCTTAAACACGTTATTTGTCATTATCTGTTTACCTGAAATATTCAGGGGTTCCATTGTGTGTTTTTTTTTTCTTTTACGAGAAATGGTTAAGATAGACAAAGAGCGTGGTTTGTGCACAGGCAACACTGGTTAAACCCGACTACAATAGTGTCTGTACCAAGTCGAGTTTGTTTGTCTTTTTGTCTGAACTTCAATTTTAAAGGAGTTGGTTCTTTTGGCTTGTTAGATCTAGGTGTAAACTGTCCAACTTATTTTGGTAATTTTCGTTATAATTTTTATGTAATTTTGAAAAAAATCTTGTGATTTTTATTTTCAGATTTATCATCGAGTTTATTAGACGCAATTTATAGTAATGTGAATGAAGACAAGTAAGTCATGATTCGTCGTTTCAGATTCTAATGCATTATGGGTAATTTATCAAAAGCGTACACCAAACATGTTGTAATTGGTTAAAAACGTCCCAAACAATGGAAATTCAACCAATGACGTGACGTTATTTTCAGTTTAGGATACAAACAATAATAGTATCCATAATCCTTTAAATTCTGAAACGTCGAATTAAAGTCATATGATACTTCAAATTTAAAAAAAAAAAATTGAATATGTTTTATATATTCAAATGACTAAGTTTTACTATAAAACAAACGTACATGTACTTTCTTGTAAAAGAAAATCCTTCATCTTATCAAAATCTTCAGAAATGTGCTGCTCCTGATTTTTGTCTTCTCGTACTCTAATTCGCCGATATTATTTCGTATGCAGCGACTTTAACTACGAGACCTTTCTTTAGAACTTCGGTCGCCACACAGCGCAAGTGCGAGGGAAAACCCGTGATGAAAGAATGTAAACAAGCACTGTTAGGTAAATAGTAGTTATTCATTGTCAAAGAACAAATGAAATATTTCAAATCATTTTACAACTGTAGTGAAACAGTTTAATTAACAAATAGGAACGCATGGAAAATATAAAAAAAAAGGTTTACATCGCTCTATCAATTCACTTATTTTTCACGTGCTCCGCTATTCTGTGTTTATTGTTAATTAATGTCACGACCCGGTAAACTTCGGCATCAAACTCGAAAGTTAACTAGATTGCGATTAACAATCACTGAATGAAATATTATTTGATGATAATTTGTTACAGATTCACATAAACGTCAATAATAAAACTCGTTTCATATGACTTTAAACATTGAATATGAAAATAAGGAGACGTGGTATGATTGCCAATGAGACAAACTATTCACCAAAGTTCAAATGAAGTGGATGTAAGCAATTTTTGACAACCGTACAGCCTTCAACAATGGGAAAAAATCAAACCGTATAGTCGGCTATAAAAGGCCCAACATGAACATTATGAAACAATTCAAACCAAAAATCTAACGGCCAAATTTATAACAAAGCAATTTACGAAAAAAACCCAAATATGACAGACATGAATCAACGACAACCACTGAACTACAGGCTCCTGACTTGGGACAGGCACATATAGAATGCCGCGGGGTTAAACATATTTGAAGGCATAAATCCTCCCCTAACCTGCGACAATGGTGTAACAGTACAACATAAGAACAAACTATAAAAATCAGTTAAACATCATTTGTGTTAATTAGTCGGATGGTTTTTGTTTATTACATGCAATTGGACCTTCATATTATGTACGCTACAATCCGCACCAAATACAAGAATCCGCACCAAATACATCAATCCGCACCAAATATAACAATCCGCACCAAATACAACAATCCGCACCAAATACAACAATCCGCACCAAATACAAACATGTCAGTCTTGTACACAAACAAATGTTCAAGGTTGGGTTCATGTTTATTAACCTGTCATCGCCTTGAAAGTACATTTATATCTAATATTTGCCATTGGACGTAAGCCATCTATTGTAGAAATTAACTTTATTTGAAGGATTGGTTTGTCTTTGTTTCTTTATTTTGTCATTGACCCATTGTTAGAAATGGTTGATAATCAGTGCTCACACTATAACATGCTCACTTACCGCCAAGTATTGATATGTCGCATCTGTCATTTCATATCAAATAAATATATATTCGAAGAAAATAAAACGGTTGGCAGAAAACTATTTTGATTCCGTGTCGATTTCTTTCGTAGAATGTGTTCTTCATTTCAAAGACACATACAATTTCTCATAAATTGGTGCTTGAAGTATTCTTGAACATGCAGTAATGTGTTATATTTAAATTTACTCCACATCGAAAGCCTCACCTTAACTCCGGGAAGAAAAACAGTTATAAAACCGCTTTTCACAAGGTTTTTTTTTTCCAAAGCCATGGACAGATTTCGTGTAATGAATTAGAACATTATATTTCCAGTTTTCCATTGTATATTTCGTATTTTATATGTACTCACTTATGGGCGTTTTTCAATAAAAACGTGATTTCTTGTCCCAGCCACTTTTTAAAAAATGTGTTTGATCTTTACAAGTAATTTCTTGTGCAGTCAGTACATTTAATTAGATATAACATTTTTAAGCAAAGAAACATACTATTTTTTAGAGGGATTAATAAGATATTGATTCCTGAATGGTTCAAAATAATCAAAATGGCATGTCCCTAGACCTCCTATTCAACATTCATACTCTAAAATATTGTAATGAAAGGTAGAAATAAATGTTATTTTTACTTAATATAAGTTCTTTAATTATTCAAAAGTATGTTTATAGAGCCAACATATTTTGATAAACAGTTTTTGACAAAGGATTTTTAATTTTAGAAGGTGTGTCCCTGAAATTCCTGACAAAAGTCCACTACGAAACGAAGTCATTAAATTTTGCTAATAAACAGTTTTATAAAATTAATGTTTGCAAGATATATAAACATTAGGGTCTTACAATAGAAGTGATGCTTTTATAACGGCAGTTAAATTGTTGGCAAAAAAAAAAAAATAGCACATCAAATGGACCAGAGTGATGCCGTATTTTTTTTAATGTCCACTACGAAACGGGTCAAATCTCCTTCAGTATCTGGTTTTAAAATTATGAAAAAATAGTGTACAGCTTTGTATGTGCTTTGATGAATAGAATCATTTTTGTTACTATTACAATATAGGGATTGTGGGGAAAAAATAAAACATGTGAATATGTCCACTACGTAATGGTCAACTACGAAACAAGTATGAGAGAAAAACGTTTCGTAGTGGACACTACCACTACCATGCAGTCGTTTTTTACTTTTTTTCAATTATATTCGTGCAAAACAAATAACAAGGGTTAATTTCATGTAATTTTCAGTATGTTTTTATCAACATAGAATAGGGTTGATGTTAGCTACGAAACTTTTTGTCCACTACGAAACGGTTTTGTCAACTACGAAACTCATCAAAATGTCCACTACGTAACATGAGTTGTACTTTCATATGTGAAGTACTGTCTAATCTTTATCGATAAAAAAATGGTTCTCCAATTCAGAAAAAAATGAGATCTTTCTAGTATATAAAGTAAAACAAACTGGAATGTCAATAGGAGACATTAAAATGCCATACGATGTGCGTTTAGAAGCAGTTTCGTAGTGGACAAATGTCCCCTACGAAACAGTACATAAATTATGAAAAAAATATCATTTTGAAGAGTATTTAAGATTGCACTTTTTATTTAAAAACAGGTCTATAATAGAGGTATTCAAAATAACTCTTGAAATAAAGTTTTAGACAAGTTGATTTTCCATTTAATTTAGGTCTGAAATTCACACTTTTATTGAAAAACGCCCTTATACCTGTATAGTTAGATTTGGGACAAACGCGCATTCCGTATACTCCATAATCAGCCTGGAATCTTTTATGAGTTTTTGAATTAAAAAAAAATAATAATTTGCACTATTTTGTAATTGTCTGCATTAATAAGACCACATATGTCTAAAATAGAGACAGTAATAATCATTGCCGCAGGCGACTATTATTGCATGAAAACACCTTACGTTCTTTCAAACTAAAACAACACTAAAATAAGTAATAAAGACCGAACCCGTAAATGCTTTAATGACGATTATTTATCAGTTTCCTTTAAGATTAAATGATATATAAATTACATGACTTTTTCACAAGGGAAATTGTCTCGAAGTCTTTGATTAATCGCTCGCTAATAAATCTGATAACTTTATCAATGGATCAGTAAACATGGTTGATAAACATGCAATAAAAAAGTAAGTAAATTGTTAGTTAATTTTACGTGCTGTTGACTAGGGATTTCACAATGACTGGGAATGTTTTAACCTGGGTCCAATTAGGACGTATCTACATGAGTTCATAATATTGAATGATTTGTTCTTGTTTTACACGCTAATGTGTACGTACAAACGGGCAAATTAGAAAATAAGGAGATGTGACAAATGCGAAAACTATCCACTAAAGTCTAAATGACGTAGATGTAAGCAGCTATATTTCCCACCTTATGGCTTTAAACAATGAGCAAAACCCACACATTATAGTCAGCTGTAAATGACCCCTACATGACAAAATGTGAAACAATACTTACGGCCTAGTTTATAACAAACAATGAATAAATAAGAAATATGATAAACAGCAACCAACATCAACAATTGTATTCCACGCATTGTTGTCAATACAATGTGACGCGACTGTCATACCAATGAGAGGTTTAGCTAGCTATAAAACCAGGTTTAATTCACCATTTTCTACATAAGAAAATGCCTGTACCAAGTCAGGAATATGACAGTTGTTATCTATTCGTTTGATGTGTTTGAGCTTTTGATTTTGCCAATTGATTAAGGACTTTCCTTTTTGAATTTTCCTCGGAGTTCAGTATTTTTGTGATTTTACTTCTGACTTGGAACTGACACATACAGAACTTATTGGGGTTAAAGATGTTTGTGATCGCTAAACCTTCCCCTCAATGATCACTTGGGACTACATGACAACTTTTATATATCAGAATAAAAAATGTCGTATGAATTCGTAATCACAGGATCACCAAAAAACTAGCTGAACTTACAACATATTCATATTAATATGTCCCAAGTCAGAACCTCGGAAATGTCTGTTTTTTTTTGTTTTGCTTCTTGTACAGACAATACATACGTCAAACCTGATAATTCGTTATAATCTATTTTCATAATTTATTTTATTTACAGTTAAGCCATATTTTGAAAGAGTAAAATACATTTGTTTTTTTGTTTTTTTGTTTTTGTTTTATTTTGGATAATTTTGTGATTATGACAGCTCTTAGATTGTTGCTGATCTTATTTATGATGCATTTAAATTAAAGACGATTTAGGGCTTGAATCGACACAGGTGTTTTTGAAGACTATTGTTCAACTCTAAACGTCTTTTGATTATATGCGTCCTTTGGTTGTAGTCTTATTGGCATACTCCACACAATTCATTGACGCACTCAACACAGTTCGTTGACGTACTCCACACAGTTCATTAATGTTAATACAGTTATAATCATGTTCAGTGGTTAAGTTGTAATGCTTGTAACTTTGGACAAATTTGAAAAGTTGATTAAAAATTTAGTTTTGGAACAGATTACTTCAGATGACTGTCCCATTTATCAATCTTTGAGTAGGTCTCTACAATATTTAGCATAGCTTTGATGACATTTGTTTACCGTAACTATATATATGTCTGGGCATGTACCAAAGGAATTATTATAGACAAAATAACTAAATTATAATTGATCAACGCTGGTTATTTCCAAGACCATGACCCCAAGAGGAGGGAAAACATCTCTCATACAAAACTCTCATATCTTTTTGTTTCATTTATCAATATATCGATTGAAGGTTGTTAACTCCCTTTTTGTATTTTAATATTTATAATATTTTGTAATCTTATGATTGTCAGAGCTTTAAAAACGATTTTACAAGCTGCAAAAAACCCCATTGAAAAATCGTCGAATGTAAGATCACCCCAATGAGAATAAAAACTACAATGAAATTTTCGCCACATGCTTCTATTTCAATAACTGATTGACATAGTATGGTTTATCGAGAGTAGTCACGTGACTTATAGTTTTGTTACGATTGCAGGGATCCTAACCCAATCTCTGCTTCGCGTCAGTAGGATCATGCCTCTAAGAATTTACCTGTTATGTATGAATCAGTGAGCAATGAATACATTGACCCCGCTATGAATAAAAGTTGACAAAAAAATTGTAACCCGCTAGGTTCTACCGTAGAGCAGTGAGAAAGGATCCGAAGGTTTCGCAGCGATAGCACGCAGAATATCGACCTCGAGATATCGACCAGTCAAACAGTTCACTGTTTCATTCTTCTTTTACACTAAAATGAAAATAAGTTTACGTCACTGGTTTTATATCTGATACTTTGTTAACTAATCCAAACGTCTAAGTAACCATACGCGTTTGAAAATATTAACTATGATGCATAAAATTTTAAAACGGCTAAATATGGTAACTGGTTTTTATTTTGGAAACGAGCTTCAAAAAGTGTTGCGTTGTTGAATGCAATCTTATTTCAAACGATAATTGTCAATGGCATATTCACACCTTGTAGACCGCACTTGGTGATATAAATTTAAAACATCTATACAAATAAATTTTTGCATGATAAAAAATATGAAAAATCAATTTTACAAGGAAATATGGAAAACATCATACAAAAACGCGAAGACTCGATTATTGCTTAAATGCTGTGAACCACCTCAGGAACCTTAAATCTATCTTGTTAATTATCATGTTAAGTAACTTGGGTCGGTTAAGTCGCCTTTTATTCTGATTGTCTATGGACAAGTAACTTTTTAAACCTAGTGCTACCCTCAAACCAAAACAGGCAAACATTCAATTAAATTTAATGTCAACGCCTTGTTGATTCCAAATATCACCTCGCGTTCAATTATTATCTTAAATGAACTCATTGGTGCATACAGTTATAATCACGCGAGATATTGTATGATAGATATTTTATACAAAACACTGAAAACCGTAAAATTATCAAGTATTCTGTATGACATAATTGGACATGACTTTCTGACAATTATTTCCTTTTTTTCATCAGTTAAAAAAGAGGGAGTTGATAAACAAGGGGACAATAAAAATTCATAGGAGTCATAACACCTCGACAAAAGAAAAAAGACAAAAAGCAAGAAAAATTAATGCAATACATAAAATGTGCGAGGTACATTTGTACTTTTTATCGTAGTAGTCTATCTTTAAAAGGGTGCAAATAGTACAATATTTAGGTTGTCTTTTTAACTTTTATTGGTTTTTGTAAACTGCTTGTATAAAAATGTGGAAAATTTAGAATAGTTAATGCTTTGTTTTCCGATTTTCCGTGACTGATATTGTATATGAATAAAAGCATAAGTAGTGGAGATTGCAACCCAACGACACAAAAAAGCTATAGACACACAGATGTCAACAGGCATGTGTCAAATCATGTCTTCTGTTACAGGAACAGTCACCGTGCATCACAATAAAAAAAAAATGTGTATTACTAGAGCTGCTTGTTGTAATGTAAATAGTAAATGTATAAAATATAAATAAGAAGATGTGGTATGAGTGCCAATGAGACAACTCTCCATCCAAGTCACAATGTATAAAAAGTTAACAATTATAGGTCAAAGTACGGCCTTCAACACGGAGCAGTACTTATTCATGACCGCAAGCATTTGCTTTCTTACCTTAGGCAAAACCTTTTGGAATTTTTGGGTCTTCAGTGCTCTTCAACTTCTTACTTTATTTGACCTTTTGACCTTTTTTGATTCGAGCGTCACTAATGGGTCTTTTGTAGACACATCGCGCGTCTCGGGTACATATTTTTTTTATTCTGATATCTATAAAGAGTTTATTTTCTATGTTTATTCTGCAATTTCATTCATCAATAGCCAACTTGTCTATTGCTTAAAACAAGTGACAGTCATGTCGAAACAATACCCTAGACTGATTTGTGCAGAAAAAATTCAACATAGTTCCTTTAATGCCATTAAATAGCGCATTGGTTCCCGGAAGTGTATACTTTACATATTTTGAAAGTTACAGCTATGCTTAAGAACTATTTTGTTTGAAATATGTACTACAATCTTGCATGTTTTATCTGACAGGGCCCAAGTTAGTTGTTCTATACCATATACACGTGAAAACTAATAATTTGCTTCAATTAAATATTACTACAAACATACATGTATGCATATGCTATTATTTCAGTTTGTTTGACACGTGTTTCAGATATTGTGTAGAACTGATAACCTCTATTAGGTGCGTTCGGAAACAAAATTTCGGAAGGCAAATAACAAATGCAAAAACGTACGGGTCGATAGAAATCGAAAGGACATCATAAAACAGCCAATACAGGCTAAGATCCCTTTTTTCTTGAGACTATTTATATTAAAAACGCTTCTAAATTATGCATACTACAGAACATGTACGTATTATTGAAAGTACATGTACGTCACGTGATAAAAGATCTAAAATACAAAAAATAAAAGTGTTTAAGAATATTGTAGTTTCTTTCAGATTCGAGATCTTTAATCAGGTGTGACACTTTCAATGGTTTTTCTAATACAAGTGTAAATGGGACATACTTGCAATGAATTTGCTGTGAAGGTACATTTGAAATTGATAGATACATGTTACTTCCGGTTACAGACTCATACTTTTCAGCGAATAACAGAAATGTACAGACAAACATATATTTTTCATGCGGTGACTTTATATTTCAATGCATAAAGTATTTGTTTATTTGTAAATCAAGTCTTATTTTGCAGGTTTGGAAAAATGAGTGATTCCCAAAACAGTGAACTGAGGTCATTTTTGCTGAAACAGACTGAACTTCCAGTAAAAAGAGGACGTGAGAGATCATCCGGATTTTACAGTAACTGGTAGAAGAGTTCAGAAAAGATAATTTGTATATTAATAACTAAATACGAAAAAAAAAAAATACACAACAATGAATTGTATATATCTGAGATATTCAGATATAAGTACTGTCTGAACTGTGACTTTTTTGTTCATTCCGTTGAAAGACAGGAATGATATCTGAGGTCATTATTAATATATTTCAAAGGTTGATGTCAATTTCATAAACCGATTATTTCGTCCTATCAATCGGTTCCAAATTTTTGACATGATATATGCTGTTGTGTATTCTTTACGGACACTTGTATATAATGAAGTTAAGTAACACCATTTTTAAGTTAGAGGAAATTTTCTAAATCATTAAAACTACTTGTACTATTTTGACTTAATATATTTTATCCCTTGTAACTACAACATGTAAGCCACTCGTAAATTGCTCCATATCATTAAAACAAGGTGGAAGAACTTTCAAGACGGAAATTAAGCTATATATAGTCTTTCGGATAAAAAATATTCATTTTTGGTAAGTGACGTCCGAAAATCCAAAATGTTACAAAAACGTGTAAAAATTTGCTATTTCGTATCAAAATTCCTTTCAGAGAAACATGAAGCGAATATTAACATTTGGAGTTTGTGGAAATATGCAAAGTAGTCTAAAAATGTTTAAAGTTTAGAATAATAAATTTTCAAGTAAGATTTAAGAATTTCTATATTTTGACGCTGCTGTAGAAAAAATACTGTGGAAATTCTTTTTATGAAAAGAAACATGCAGGTTACAATAAATGAAAAAGCCAGAACGTTTACAGATTGTCTTTTGTTTTATGAATCTCAAAAATAATAAACAATGTGTTGATTTTAAACGTTATCTTATGGAAAAAGGAGGTGTGGTTTATACGTTAATGAGACAACTACTCGAAGACACAAAACAAAACACTTAAACTTCTACAGGTCAATACACGGCCCTGCAAACCAACGTCTTTGACTGATAATTCTGTCTCAAATCTGATCGATATAGCATAGCAAGGGAACAGTACTCGTCAGTCTAACAAAAAGTAAATCACAAAAATGCTGAACTCCGAGGAAAATTCAAAACGGAAAGTCCCTAATCAAATGGCAAAATCAAAAGCTCAAACACATCAAACGAATGGATAACAATGGTCATATTCCTGACAAACGACTTTACAATCTGCCGAGCTCCAAATAGCCAAGAATATTAAAAGTTATTACGCATTGGGCATACTGTAGAAAACAAAGCATTACTTTCTTGAAAAAAAAATCTTCAAAAAGGTTAACAAACATTTAGTCCGACAGGTAGGTTCTGCTAAAGAGAGGCGAAGGATACCAAAGGGACAAACTCGTAAGTAAACTGACAACGCCATGGCTAAAAAAGAAAAAGACAAACATACAAACAGACAAACAACAGTACACAAAACAAATTAGAAAACCAAAGACTGAACATATCCGTCGTAATCTGTGAAACAAATATTCAATAACGTGATGGCGTCCGTAAAATGTACGAAGGGATGATTTTAACTTCACCACTTGGAACTCTTGGTTTAATAGTTTCCCTGTGAGCAGCAACCCTCTATCAAGGAAATCATGATAGGAAGCACAAGCCCTGGAATATCGTATCAACAGGGAGATATCTACTCTGTATGCAGGCGCTGCTGGAATGTTGCTACATAGAAATGGAAAATTGGGAAGCTGAAATCATCTCTTTTGCCGTAAAGATTTGTTTTCAACAGACCCTCATTGTCACTTTCTAGATGTAAGTCAAGATATGAGACAGACTTAACTGTATCTCTCAAGTTCGATGGGATAGATGCGTTCAACATAGTCACCAAATTTTGAATTATTTAGTGAGAGAACATCATCTACAATGTATATAGCGGAAAGTGAAATTAAAGGATACTGCTTACTTATTTTCTTTCTTCCTAAGAAGTTCCTGTATGAAGTCAGCCTCATATGAATAAAGGAACAAGTCAGCAAGAAGGGGAGCACAGTTTGTTCCCATGGGAATGCCGATTTTTATTCCAAACGTAACAAATATGTTGTCAATCAAGAAATCAAGCATATTGATAACGTCAGTTTCAGAGAATTTTTTGTTTGAAGTAGAGTAATGTTTTACAAAAAAGGTAAAATAACAAAAATACCGAACTCCAAGGAAAGTCTTTATCAAATGGCAAAATCAAAAGCTCAAACACATCAAACGAATGGAAAACAGCTGTCATATTCCTGACTTGGTACAGGCATTTCCTTATGTAGAAAATAGTGGATTAAACCTGGTTTTATAGCTAGCTAAACCTCGCACTTTTATGACAGTCGCATATAATTCCATTACATCGACAACAATGTGTGAACAAAACAAACAGACATACTAGGAAAAAATGTCAAAAGTAGGTGAACAGTCAACATTGTGTTATAATCTTAATCACTATAAAAACAAACAAATATGTCTACAAAGAAAAACAAAATGGCATATAGACAAAGCACATAGGTAAAAATGGAAGACAAGAATATAAAAAATGACCATAGCGCAAAACACAATGGCGGGATGTATAAATACCGAGCCACGCCAAAAGGATATTACCAAAAATGGATTAAACAGTAAAGGTTAATAATTTTCAAAGACAAATTGAAGAACACTATAACACGTAATTAAAATGATAAACAAGGTCAGTACCTAGAATATATACTTCAAGACCAGCATGTATTATTTGTGAAGTTCATACGGAATATCAAGGGGTTGGTATCTTCTGATGAACTTTTAGAAAAAGGACGAGACGTTCTTTGACATAACCCTGGTTCATCAACTTTCTGCTCGGACACTGGTGACGTTTTATAAAGTCTGAGTAGCAGCTGCAGGCTCTTGAATACCGAATGAGTTAGGAAATGTATATCCTATATGCAGGTGAAGTTGGTATATTGCTACTAAGGTGGGGGAAATTGATAATTTCAAAATTAAAATCGTCTCGTTTGTCACAGATTCTGGTACTGAGATGACCACTTATGCCAAATTCGAGGTACAAGTCTAAAAATGAGGCGGAGGAAGCCGTGTCTGTTGTTTCTTATAAAGTACGATTTATCCCTCTCTAAGATACGAAACTTGTAAGCCATTCTTTTTTATGAAACAAAGCATGATTTGTCTTTTAGTTTGGAATGGGGAATACTTGTGCAAAGTGTATAAAAGTCAAATGTTTTAATACTATTGAAAATGGTAAAATAGTTTTTGTTGAATTTATATAGGGGCAGAAACATTGCTTGCAACATTCCAATTACAAAATCCTCAATGAGTTGTAATAGTTCTAAAATATGACACTTTGTTACAGACACTTACCGTAGACTCGGTATCTTATTTAACAACCACATTATGTCATAAATTAACTGCATATTTATACTTCCACCCTCATTACCAAAGAAACGCACTTGTTCTATTTTTTAAAAGGATATGGAATAGCTGTTAACTGAAGTTAAGCAAATAGGAACACCAGGACAGCAAAGAAAATTACGTGTAAAAAGGGAGAAGACATCAAAATAAAATCAAAATTCATGAGTCGAAGGAAACCAGACAATAACATATCCAAAGGAACAAAAGAATAGACAAACAAATGTCCAACAAACCATTACAAATGAAACCTAAAATTTGAGCAACATGTGCTCCGGTAAAACGTTGCATAAACTATAAAAGGAGGACGAGATTGTGGCTTCGAAAAGTTTAACATAATCTTTGCTAATTGTTACACAAGTATTCAACGAGCTTCTACCAAACCCTTGTGGCGTCAGTAAAATGTCTAATAGTTGTAGTGCGTTATGATTTTAACTTACCTTTGTTTTAGGTCCTTAAAAGAAGCAATTCACTGTAAAAATTATAAGACATGCAAGCCCTAAAATATAGTTTATTCTGTGGCATAGAAGTGATCACAGTATCACATATTTTTTTAATTATCCAGCGAGAGGAAATGATTTATAAAAGGAAACGTGAAGTTAAAGGATAATGCTACATTGTAGCTTGCTTTCGTTTTTCTTGAAAAGCCCCTGTATGATATCAGTCTATCGTGAACAAAGGAACAAGTGTCGACAGGAAAGTTTACCAGAACTTCTTGTTTAATCCAAAATGTGTTTTACGTTATGTGATTTGTCCCTTCCTCAAACAAAAATATTTGTATCTTATTTGGCCTTTATATGAAACAAAGTTGGACACACTTTCTCAATCTAACTTTAAATTTAGAATAATTAATTATAGTGTAAAGGAAGAGTAGCCAAGAGAGACGAAAGATACCTAATCAAACTCATAAGTCGGAAACGAACAGATATATGCCAAGGCAAAAAACGACAAACGACCAAAAGACATGCATACAACAGTATACAAAACACAATATAGAAAACTAAAGACTGAGCAACACAAACTCCAACACAACCCAAATGAAAAGAACCATTACAGAAAACAAACTATATTATTCCCTCCTTCTATTTCTTTCTTGGTAAAAGAAATACGGAGGCAGTTGCCTCACTGCCTCAATGGTAGCTACGCCACCAAGCTTTTTCTTTTCAAACATAGGATTGTACACTTTTACATACCGTGAAGACCTTGTGGCTGATATAAGAAGTTCCTTTAATTTTTAAATAAAGTAAAAGATGATTGCTAATTTTACTTCTGATATATTTTATAAATTTTCATTAAAATAATATTGGAAAGGGGCTTTTATAGATAGTAAATGTGTTAATGTGCGAAGTGATCCCCTCTCCATTTTAAAATCTGTTACAGAGTGATCCCCCTCTCCATTTTAAAATCCGTTACAAAGTGCTCCCCTTGCCATTTTAAAATCTGTTACAAAGTGCTCCCCCTTGCCATTTTAAAATCTGTTACAAAGTGATCCCCCTCTCCATTTTAAAATCTGTTACAGAGTGATCCCCATCTCCATTTTAAAATCCGTTACAAAGTGCTCCCCCTTGCCATTTTAAAATCCGTTACAAAGTGATCCCCCTCTCCATTTTAAAATCTGTTACAGAGTGATCCCCATCTCCATTTTAAAATCCGTTACAAAGTGCTCCCCCTTGACATTTTAAAATCTGTTACAAAGTGATCCCCCTCTCCATTTTAAAATCTGTTACAGAGTGATCCCCTGTCCATTTTAAAATCTGTTACAGAGTGATCCACCTCTCCATTTTAAAATCTGTTACAAATACATAAAATCAACAACAATTTCATCGCAGGTTTGATCTATAGTGTTTTTGGCAAAACAACATATCTCAAATTTGATGACATTTGATTGATAGATAGTCCTATGTTTAAAAGAAAGAAGAATTTATTTAAAAAAAAAATATAACAGAACGATCTATGTTAAAACTCTTTCTGCGGTCAAAATTTTAAACTGCACAAAGAGAGACAATCAAATTACATTTGAAACATCTACAAAAGGGTCAGGGTAGTTGAATATTTACAGATTACACAACGATCCAACACAATTGGTTTTATTTTTGTTGTAAGTACTTAGTATGAATATTTTTGACATCAATTTCTAGAATTTTCCACGAAACAAGGAATTTAAATTTCAAAATGCATACAGAATGCATTTGTAAATAAACGCCAAAAAAAAAAAAAAAAAACATTACGTGGGAGGATTTTTCCGGACTGAATATTTATTTTCATCTATTGCTACGCGTGCTTATTTTTATTTTGCGGCTTCGACGCCAGGAAGTTTATTTTCACTTTTACATTCATTTGTATCCTGATCTGTACTGCATTTTGCGATGCAGAATATTCATGTTCAGCCTGTCTTGTGCAAGGTTGTTTTCTTTCAGTTTAACCAGGCAAGTAATTTATTTTCGAATTCCTCCTCCCCCAAAAACTTAAATGATCGTCTCCTAAACATCGATGCATTTTGACAAGTGATCATCTCACTGGGTTGCTTGAGTGTCCGTCCTAAACCCGTCTTATAAAACATAAATATAGTTGAACTACTAGTAACTATTTTTGGAGTGCAGAAAATTCTTTGGATGTTTTAGATAAATTACATGCTTTTGGTGGTCCTTTTGATTCTGTTGACAGTTTTGCCTTTTCAACTCTTTAAACTACACTTCCACACAATCTTATCAAATAAAAGTGTTCCTATTTAATCAAATAGTCGTTTGATAATCTGATTGCAAATATATTTGCTGCAACTCATTTTTTAAAGCCTTCTTCTCAAATGAAAAAGGTAATTATGCGAGATATTCTTACTAGAGGTGTGATGAGATGATTGAAACTGTTAATTTTTTCCTTGGTAACATTTATGTACGTTTCGGCAATAAAGTTTATCGACAGGTTGTAGGTGTTCCTTTAGGCACCAATTGCGCCACTTCAATAACAGACTTGTTCTTGTACTGTTATGAATAACAGTTTATGGCCAAACTAAGTAAAGACCCATCTAGATTAATGCTTTAAATTTATAAATTCTATAACACTTAATGATATTTTTCATTAAATAATCAAGAATTTTCTAAATATACTGCCGAAATTTATCCAAATGATTTTCCTTTAAATAAGTCAAATATAAACGGTAATAACTGTCCTTTCCTATATTTAGATATTTCAGTTTTACACGGGAAACTCTACACAAAAATTTACGACAAAATGGACGATTTTTCGTTCCCTTTCGTTAATTTTCCTTTTTGGACGGTGATGTTCCTTTGTCACCATCTTACGGTGTTTATATATCCTAACTCGTTCGCTACGCCCGTGTCTGTAGTGACGTTTTGGATTTCACTGAGCGTAATCTATGTTGTATTGGTAAATTATTAAGTCAGGGATTTCGTTACCACAATTAATTAAAACCTTTACTTTTTAATAATTCTTCCATAGAAATAAAGATTTGGTTTGGAAGTTTGGCTGTATCTGTAGAAAACTTATTTCAGTCTGGATATCTGTACGTAGTTACTGTTTGCCGAACCTGGAAAGTTAGATACTATCCGAGTAAACTTATCGATCCTTTAAATAAACTTATTCTAACATGTCAAAAAGGTTACAATTCAACACTGTAATTAGATCTTTGAATATTGTTTTATTGGTATGAATATTGATTTTATTATCAGTAAATTAAAATCAAACCAAATATTATTGTTTTATACATATGCACATTCATGGCTCTACAAACTGCCGATACATGTATCTCGGCATTGAACAAGGTCATGTTTTTCTCTGACTGTTAATGACATCTTTACACTAAATACATTGGATTCTGGATGTGTACTGATTGATATTTTAGTTTTAGATGCATGATTTATTTATTAGTTATTATTGGCTTGAACTAGCTGCCAATATCTGCGAGTATACTCTCAGGTCTGTACTAAGTGTCTTTTTTGTTGAGGGAATGTATACATACACTGCCACGTCCGGTCTGTGTTTTTGTTAGATGTTTTTCTGCTTTGTATCGATCTGATGAGTTAAGTCCTTTTCAACTGATTTTCATAGTTTGTTCTTATGTTGTACTGTTACACCACTGTCCCAGGTAAGGGGAGGATTGGGCGCCAGCAAACTAGTTTAACCCCGTCACATTCTGTATGTACGTGTCCCAAGCTAGAAGCCTGTAGTTCAGTGGTTGTCGTTTGTTTATTGGTTTATACATAAATCAAGCCGTTAGTTTTCTGGTTTGACTTGTTTTACATTTGTCATTTCGGGGCCTTTAATAGCTGACTATTCGGTATGGGGTTTGCTCATTGTTGAACGGTGACCTATAGTAATTAACTACTGTGTCATTTGGTCTCTGGTGGAGAGTTGTCTCATTGGCAATCATATCACATCTTCTTATTTTATATTTTCCGGTACATTGGTTATACGTTTTATACGTCCGACAGAACTTTTGTGAATAGCTCTTCAACTTCGTAATTGAGTTTGACTTCAAACTGTTGCTTCGAGTGCAACTGATAAGAGCGTCTATCGTATTAAATTATAACCATGGTGTTTGTGATGAAATGTTATATAAATTTCATATATTCATATACATAGAATGAAATCAGGTACTCCGGAGATGTAAGCGTATAGATAGGTTTCAATAGACGTACTTTAAGCTAAAGTTGTACCCTAGGCCGTATGTTTGAAGACACACTGTTTGATTTTCGTATTTGGTTAAATTTATTATACAGACAAAGATCCTTCCTTATCGTAGTGATAAATTATGCAAGGCTTAAACAAATGACAATTTACCGGTTTATATAGGTATTTGCGCACGTCGTCATCCAACGCATCCGCCAAGGGGAAACAACTCTACTTTAGTAACGTTAATAGAAAAATTAATTATTTTGTTCCAGCCAAATAACAATAATAGTAATAAAAACAAGAATAAATGGTAAAGAAACTAATTTATTATAGAACAGTATTTTACAATAACAGTCAAAATATACAGTTTTGATCAATATGTGTATATAGATAAATTTAAGCTAAAATTAAATCATCAATTAAACGTAGATAAAAATCAAAAGAAAATACTAATTTATAAAAATAAATAAACAATTGCATTGTATATATGGTTTTGTGTATCATACTGCAAAAATCATTACAAATGTGTACTCTAATACACAAATTGTTACAATGTGCACTTGACTGGTGAAAACATTACAAATTTACATTTTACCATGTGATTCATTACTAGTAAACGTGCAATTTCCCGCGGGAATCATACCAAATGTAGACTTTCCCACAAGAATCATTACAATTCTTTTGAGTAATTTAAAGAAGTATAAAATAAACATTTGTTATTTTCATTTCAATATTCACACCTTTTCATACATATATGTCCTAAGAAAATAGCAAGTAAACACAACAAAAAATAACTTAAGTCTAAATTCCCTAAAATATGAAACTAGAGGAATATGTATCTCTAGTTATATGAGACAGAAACAATCAACATAAACAGACTGAGAAGTACAACTGTACAATTTGCATCAATCACTGATGATATGAAGCATGAAGCCATCTCTTCATTTAGAAATTCTCATTTACAAGAAAATATCAATTTTACTCGTGTTCTGTTTATTTGGTCTTTCATGAATATTCAGACAGCTTTCATTTAAAACCTCTGAAATACTAGTTTCAGCTGTATATTCAGAGAGAAATGAGGCTCACTATGAGCGGATTTGGGAACAACACAACAATAAATTTCTTGTCATGTAAATAATGTGTATAAACGATTTAAATATTTGTAAAGTGATAAGTTTTACATAATATTCATAGTCATTATATTTTTAGGATCTAATCCGATAGTCTTATTTTAATTGACATTGTTAAATTAAAAACATAGAGCCTCCCAATGTTTTTTTCACAATAACATACACAAATTTTCAAACCAAGAGCAGATAACCGAAAAGTATTTAAAATCATTATTTAACCTTTAATGGAAAAGTTTTCTATTTTAAACAACAACAAAAAAAAAAAGAACAATGTAATTAATTTTTACGTTCAACAAGTGGTATCGTATCGTCATGGAACAATTATATGTAAAAAGGCAATGATACGACAGTGCAAACAAAAAAAACCCAGATTTCAGTGAATACCAAATGTGTAAAGTGAAAAGTCAAATAAATGTAATTGGAACAGTGATTCGATTGCGGATGTTACTAAACGTATTAACTATTAATTATTTGAGAGAAAAAAAGTATAGGTGTAAGAGTTCATTCAAAGTGTGTTCTTCTGATTTCTGTAATAAGCTGTCCGTAACAGTAAAGTAGGAGACATTTTTTTTTTTTGAATTTTAGTTAAGACATATTAACACTGTCACATTTTTTGTTTCAGTGAGACGACCGAATGACCGTATGCATATATGTATTTGGGTATATCTACACCAGATAATTTAATAATTATATTTTCAATATAAAAACATGCATCAAATTAAGCTAGTGCCGGCGGTACTACTTTTATCAAATATTGTAATACGACTACAAGATTGGCTTAGAACGTCATAAACATTTAAAAATCAACCAATACGATGACGGATACGAACAATGTAACTACCAATGATCTTTTAGATTTTGAAATGGTGAATTGCTTCATTGCTTCAAATATAAAACTATTACATTTCTTGTAAACACATTGTCAATACATAAAATGTATTAATTTTAGATGAGATAAAGGTAAGCCGATGACTCAATAAAATGAGTATTTTACAACAATTGACTGAACAAAACAGTTTTCGCCCTTTTTTGAGACAAACATAAAATGTGACACACTTTTCAATGGACTGTGATGATGTCAATATTTGTTAAAACGTGCAATATGTTTAAGTAGAAAGACCATTCGATATGTAAAGGGGGACAACTCTAGTCAAATAAAAGATTTACATTTGTAATTTCAAATAAAATAATGTCAATTGTCAGTAATTATTAATATCTCCATGACAAAACCAAGCAAACACATGACATTAAACTCACGCACATTTGAAAATCTTTTTAAAAATCATCTTGCATTTAAGTTTTTACATGAATAAATCTAATGTGAATAGAGAAATATTTTTTCTGTGAAGGGTTTTGAATTTAGAAAACATTATACAATATATGCATTGCAACGATTTGTCCTCAATTTCATTAGCTACATGTCTCGACTGTACTATAACTCTAGTCTTTGCCTAGCCAATTTAAAAGATTGATAATATTTCATTTTCTAATAACTGACTTTGCTTCTAGTGTGCGAATGTTTGGCACAGGGATACCTTCTTAAGTAAGACGGGCTGCTTTCTCTGTCATTGTAAAACTTGACACAGGAGTTTGTGTCTGTGAAAGAAAGCTGTTAATAGTTTTCAATGTGTCACTATCTGCTTTGCAATGATCTTTTTAAAACAATAGTGAGATAAACCTAAATAAACAAACTCAGATTTTGGACATAACATTATGCTTGTTAGCTTGTAGTACGGACAGGGACTACAACCGAAACTACATAGGAGTGGTTTCCCTTTACAAATGATCTAAATTTGAAACACAAGTCACTTTTATGTAAAACAGTATGACAACTGATTGTTAATTCGAATTCAAACATATATAATTGATATTTTATTCCCTGCCATGTGTCATAAGCTTCATGATAAACATTGTTGCATGGAGATCGCCTTACAATATCTGGTGGTTTTTAGTCAAAACAACGGTACATCAAATCAGAAAACATTTCAAAGGGGTCTCATTTGGGGGAGGGGGTATGATCCCGGATCCCGCTTTTTGTTTTGTCGGAATCCCGTATCCGGCCTGACTTCGTTTCCCGTTTTCACGGAAATTAATTTAGTCTTTCACGTGTCACGCTTACAAAAAATCGGCAAATCCCGCACCACGCTTACACTCTATTGAGACCCACTTCAAAATTTAGAAAAAAAATGGTTTTGTCTTCCTTCAACTGTACAATATTTCAACTGAATTTAAACAATTAGAAAACTAACAGAACTGGTTGAAAGTCACACAATAAATCTGGTTGTAAGTCACATGATAATTCAGCAGTACAAGTGACCAGGTTCATGTAATTGTGAGTAAACATTATCATGATCTTGATTAATCATTGTCACACAAAAGCCTTATCCTAATATTCATCTATAATTGTTAGCAATCACTCTCACGGTCTGGATTCGGAGCAGCTCTCTCACCTGTTAACCAGTATGTTGTTACTTTACCTTTTCCCTAAAAAGATATAAATATACAAACTGACGTATGAGTAGATCTAACACGCTTAAACATATGTACCAATTTTGTGTGGTTCAGGTATATGGTGATCTTTTCACAAAATAATAATGTTATTCTTTACTCTTGGGTTGCAAGACATTTTTTTTAATTGCCGGAAGATGCAGAGCTAGCCCCAAAAAATTGCATTCCATTAAATTTAGATTCCAGAAAACTTACAAACGTTTTCATTATTTGAAACGTCAAGTGGCAGTTATCTACCTGATAAGGAAAATAATTTGAACTCTATGTTAAAGTCTATATCTTAATTGAGCAATTTTTCATCAATCGCTTCAACTCCTTTTTACAAAGGTTTGATGTAAGTAATTTTGTAAATTTTTCACCTCAGAATTGCTTTTGCTTTTCACAAAAAAAATATAAATTTCACAAGAATCAAAGCAACAAAAAACAAAAAAACAAAAAAACTCACAGATGCATTGGGTTTTCATAAATTTCATAAAAGTAAATATTTCAAAGTACTATTTCTTATCCCTGATCATTTTTAAAGGGACAAAATTATGAAAACTCGTATGATTTAAGTAAGTGTACACAATCATGTTAACTCACTTAAAATTCATTCATATTATCGAGACAATTGTGTACGAATTTCTAACGACTAATTATTGATAAACATGCTACATGTAAAGCAGGATCTGCGTACCATTCCGGAGCATCTAAGATCACCTCGGGTTATAGGTTAGGTTCGTGTTGCAAAGTCTTCTATGTAGTGTATGTGCACTGTGTCGTTTTTCGTTTTCTGCCTTAGTATTTGTTGGTTATTCTTCGACTTTTGAGTTATGATTGGCCCTTTGGTATCGTCCGGATCTTATGTATTGGTTTGATCTTAAACATATTTTCTCCATTAAGAAATGAAAAGGATTGTGCATAAGGCACAACCTACAAAAGCTCTATCCACATTACATGTTCAAAATATAAATCATATATTAACAACTGTATTTAAAATAGTAGAAATACGGTGGATTAATGCATGCTATTTATGAGAACACACATACAAATACATACAGTGTTAATTACAAAATGTATATTATATTGAAGTGAGTATGCAATTAATCATCAGTTATTTAAGTACATTGAGACATGTGTATATCAACACCAAGTACATGTCATTAGAAATATATTTTAACAATAAGGTTCGGAAGAGTCACAAAGCATATTTTGTGGAATAAATGAAATAATGTTAAGTATTGGGTAACTGAGTAGATTCCAACACTTACCTTCATTTCGACAGAGCCTCGTAATTCTAATTCAAATGTTGCAAATTTATCTAATATCTCTTTTGTAAATGGACTAACATGTATTCGTAAAGCTACAAAATAATTCAGATAGATAAATTTGATGGCTTTTCAGAACACTTATCATAATTAAAGTATTTCATACTGTTAGCATAAAGCTAAACTGTTAAAATTAAGTAAATGTCATTAACAATATAGGGTTATTACATGAATATTGGTAAATACTGTTACGAGTAAGTTTTTATATCACAAAAGCTTGCATGTGCAACAGTTGTTCTATGAGGGATGATATTCCCCAATACTCATGCAATAGCCTTCTTTATAGCAAAACTGGTCAAACTTTCCATAATAATAAAGTCTCATTTCACAAACGTAAACAAAAACATGACCTAACCATACCAAAATAAACAATCTTTATATATTAAGTGTCTAGTTGTGAACGTCTAGACGAGGTTGTGAGTTATATCAAAAGTTACGATGATCTAACAGGATCCTTACATTCGTATTGTGTCCAAACTAAATATAAAATACTACATTAAATCAAATTTTGATTCATTGGTATATTTTGATTTGAGATCGTGGATACATGGAAGTTGATTATCACACCTAATTTCCAGAATAATGCGCTTCAACAACTGACAGACGATAAATGAAGTGTAAGGTCATGGTCAATATATAACCTTGAATAATTCAAACACACTCAAACTAAGTTCATGCAATTTTGCTTCGTGATAATTTAAACGCAGAAAAAACACATCCACCTTTATACTATTTATGACGCAAATATTCTACAAGAATTTTTTTTTTTACATAGTTATTGAAATGAATCTTAACCTTCAATATACTAAGTTAAGATGTGAAACTTACGCAATCCATTCGATTCCATCCTTGATGCGGTATTTACTGTATCACCGAATAAACAATACCGAGGCATTTTAAGTCCCACAACACCAGCACAAACAGAACCGGAATGTATTCCTATACGTAATTTTAATTGTTCAGTAGGTCTATGACGTATTTTGAAAGACAACACTGCATTCAATAAAGTTAATGACATCCGGGCAACTTCCCGAGCGTGTAAGTTCCCATTTCTACTGGGTAGTCCAGATACAACCATGTAAGCGTCACCTATTGTTTCAACCTGTAATAAACCAAATTTTGATGAATAAAAAAATAATTACATTAAACAGAATCTTTATTTATACACGAATGAACGAGTTTCATAACACCACGAGTATGAATTTCTACACAGGCAAACTAATTCTATAATTGTTGATGATGTTTTACTTATCAAAATATAATGTTAAGTTCATTTTATTACAAATATAAATGATAAAGACTTATTTTACTTAATTATTAAAGCAAAATTGCCAATTATGATAATCAAAATTACTATGCAAAATAATTCAAATGTAGGATAAATGTCCCTTGATTAATACATGTTAAATTGACAACATCAATGTAATATGACTTTTGCAAATTTGACAAAGAAGTTCGGCCGAACTCCACTAAGTCGAACCTGAACTTAGGTCTCCATCCCTTATGAAAAGTATAACAAAAATAATGAACTCCAAGGCAAATTCAAAAGTACAAGAAGCGCGTTCCGTCTACAAAAGACCCATCAGTGACGTAATAAGACAATGACGTCACCAACAAAAACAGTTTTTGTCGTTAATGGTACATACCGTTTTTTTGTATACACTTTCTCGATAAATTAAAAAATTAAATAATTGAAAAAAGATCCATGATGATGTATACTTCGTTAGATGACTTACTTTCGGCTATAAGGTATATATATATATATATTTTTAAATGTCACAAACCTTTATCGATTCTCAGCCTGGATAGGTAGCATTGACGAAATCCATCTTAGAGAAGTGTACGTTTATTCTTGATTTAGAATTTATATTCCTGAAATGTTGCCCCACATGATTTACCGGTGTGGAATTTCTTAGAAAGAGAGACAACATAAAATTCTTGTTCTACTTACCTTATATACATCAAATTTTTCTAAAATGGTATCAAACGTAGTGTATAAATCATTTAAAAGATCTACCACCTGAAATAAGAAACAAGGTTTACCGTATTAACAATATGTAAAACATGAACATGTGATTAATAATAATAGTAAAACAGCATGTCCAACATGTCAGGAGCTAATATTTAGAAAGGTTTGTACTTGTGTATCCCATGAGAATCAGTTATCTCGCTGCACATGTATCAAATATGTTGTGAAAGGTCAATTCAAGTTTTATGGCTGTTTTAATGACTTAACATCAGAATATATTTTTTCAAATTTCTGTATTTAGTCTTATTTTGTTCTAGGCTTAATGATTTAGTACTTTGGTATATGATTTATAATAAACCTTTCTAAATTTTTTTATTTGTAATAAAGCTCTTCAACTATTTTGGTTCTTATACATTCTTGTGTTTCAAATATTCGGCTTTACTCTTTCCTGTTGAAGGTAATTATAGAAAAGCGCTTCAGAAGCATGCAATTTATAACGTCTTGTTTTAATTTTTCTAGAAGTAGTATGAAGGTACCAAAGGCAATAAAAATCATAAAACATCAAACAGAAAAGCAAATAATCGACACAATGAATACCATAAAGTCAACAACACTTTTTGGAGGAACTAAGATGTTTCAAAATGTTGGACAGTAACTGCTGCAATAATATCCTTTAAGATATCACAAATTCTAGACGTATGCCTAACATTTTCCATCAAAATTTAACGACGTCTCATTTCAGATAAAAAAAAAAAACAATACTTTAACACAAATATATCTTAAAAGAAATATTAAGAACGTTTGTTCTTTATGTGATTAAGGTTTGCATTATTTTGCAAAAATTTTACCATTAACTTTTAGTAATCAATTATATTGGTAAAGGTAAATATGGTGATGCACTTACAAAAGTAAACAGTATATTCTTTTGATTTATGCGCCAGTTTTCATTTGTACATACTGTCTTTTGGCCTTAGTGTTGTTTGTTTTTCTCCACTCATGTATATGCCACTAGCCAATCAACGACTTTCACATGCAGAAAATATCTAGACCCTTGCGGAGCACATGATATCACTCTTGGTTTCGATTGAAAATCCTAATGTTCAGGGTTTTAGTTTTTGTGCCTACTGTTAGTACACATCTGAGTGTTTTGTTCGTCTATGGTCTGACTACTTCAATTGTCTTATTTTCCTTATTTTTCCATTTTCCATATAATTGGAACGGTATCTGCTATGTTTCATTCACCACCACTAGTGGGGAAGATTGTGCTCATTATTCCGTAGCAACTAATCATTCCAAGTTTTTGGTCGAATTCATGTTACTCAATATCTAATTTGTTTCGTTTGATTAAATAATTTGTTTATTTTTAAAGTTTTTATTGGAGTTTTTATTATATATCGTTCTTCTTCTTACAAGTCAAAGGTCAATGAATTGAAAAAAAAAATCTAGATACATCTGGATCTAAACATATTGTTAACTGATTTTTGACTGTTTTGTTAATAGTTATCTTCCGTTGAGTTTTATTCAAACGTGCCCTTTTATTACAAACAGTGATACCTCACCTGGAATGGAGTGGATTCAGACGACAAGGCTGTGAATCCACAAATATCACTAAAATAAATAGTCACGCTTTCAAAGTTTTCTGCAGGCACAGATTCACCTCGAATTAACGAATTTGCTATTGATCTACAAATATATAAATGAATGATTAAAAGCTTTGATTGGTAAACACAAAGGCAAGGAATTCAGTCTATAGTTCTAATTCTGAAAAAAACAACAAAAGCGCATTTCAAACGTTTTGCAATGTTTTGAATATTCAAATCTATATTTGAAAAAAAAAAAAAACTAGCAAAAAAAGTGAATAAAATATAGATGTTTCATTTCTCATTCGATAGTTTTTAATCGACATCACGTTTTGACAACCTTTGTTCGAGTGGGTAATTGTTTGGTTAAGCAAGTGCAAATTGTAAACAACAGGGTAAAATATCTGAAAATGTCTGTATGTTTGCCTGACTGATAAACTCTATTTCACATAAATGCTGAAAAAAAACTCATGCGATGGATGTCCTCTATTACAAACGCATCATGAATCAAAACTTACTTTGGTAACATCATATATAATAAATCTTCTGCCTTTTTCTTTTGCTCCAGATAATCTGCTGTCCGTTCCTCGACTAGTGCTTCTAAGTTGTTTGCATACTGTTCCATTCTTGAGAGTAAATTATCTAATATGTTTCCCTTGTCTCCGTCCCTGGAAGTAAGTTTTAGAAAAACAGGTTTAGCTCGGCCATTTACTCTAAATATAATGTTCTTAAAACGTTAAAATATTTCGAAACACTGACATTATTTCTACCTACCGGCATAGATTTGATACGACGTATTGTTGATTTTCAGAACCCTTCAATTCGTATTTGATTTGACCCTCCAACTGTTATGATTTCAGGGCTACTGGTGTTTCTAGACGAAACGAACATCTTGCGTACTTAACTATAATAACCTTTTAAAAAGTCATTTTGATATCAACTTCCATTTGAAAGTCTTAACAACAAAAAAAGCCGTTGTGAGTGAACACTATTTTGTTATTTTTTGTTATAAATTCAGTACTGTTCAGACTTTTGGCGGGAAGTCAATCCGGCATCGTTCAGTAGCTTTCAGACAATTCAGTATATTATTGTTTTGTACAGGTACATGTAAATAACAGATACCGAACAGTCTTAACATACACTCAACAAATCTTTACTGTCTGCAATTTAATTGTCTAAACAGTCATGGCAATTCTGATTTACATAAAACTGATATAAGACTGAACATTTCTTAATAATTTTTCGTTAAAGCTTTTAAGAGTTATTCAGATTAAAATTGTCGTTTCAGGTCCACATTTTTTTACTACTACTAGTTGGTTTGAAGATATTTTTCAATTGATAATACTGCCCCATAAAGGAAAAGTACAATATGGGTGAGCATAAGTGATGCTTGTCCAAAGTCAGTGGAGTATAATATGGGTGAGCATAAGTGATGCCTGTCCAAAGTCAGTGGAGTATAATATGGGTGAGCATAAGTGATGCCTGTCCAAAGTCAGTGCTTGTACTATGTCATACATTATTTTTTGTTGTTGATGTACTTGAATAATAGACATCGGTAGAGTATTGTCTCATTGACTTATATCCTACATCTCATATTATTCATATACAAGAAGGCTTCGAAAGGAGGGTCTGTATTTCATTATTCTTTAATTTTTCTTAATTTTTCTCCCATCTTTTTTTTGTCCCATTATTCTCAATTCTTTATAGTTAGACCCGTTATTCCCAATTTTATTAACCCCATCCAGATACTCATACATTCAAAGACAAAGTTTAACACAGCTTCAATTATGCGCAAAACCATTTTCCTATTATATTTATCAATAAATAAACACTATTTGAATATTATTATGGTTTTGCATTCAATGTTTTTACACATTTTTAAGTTAAATTTGTGTGGACAAGAGCGGGCTTTCCTCGGTGGCCTTGAGCAGATGCAATGATACAATTTAGTTGAACAATAGCGGCCTTCCCTCGGTGGGCAAATGGAAATGACAATATTTGATAGGACAAAGGTGGGCTTCCATTCGTGGTAAGATGGGAAGGTTAAAATGGAGAAATTCATCTGACCTGTAGTTTTCTCACATCATGTGTCCTAAAAACAATAACTGATTTCATATATTTTATATAATACTCGTGGGATATTTAGGCATTAGACAGTATTCTGCTGTTAATCAAATATGATTTTTTTTTAATTGTCTAATCTATGAAAATTGTAAATAACTAAAGAAATTCTTTCTCATTTTGCAACACACGAAGATTCAACTATTCGGCAAAAGATTGATAATCCATTTACATATTAGCATAGAAAATGTTGTTTAAGTATTTTCTCTAAATGTTATTTGTCTTACACACGAAAGAATATATTGGTGTCTTTCGTTCTATCATTGCTAGTGCCACTAAACGTATTAACTTTGATGTAAACATCCATGTATTATGATCACAATGGATATTAAAGGCGAAAAAGGAAAAACTGTTGATCAAAACTTTCAAATGGCCTGGAAAATTTCAAATACTACATGAATAAGGTCAACTATGCATGATGCAGTTGAAAACAAAAACAAGGAGATGTGGAATGATTGCCATTGAAACATTTATCCCCCGGAGACCAATGACGCGGATGTAAACAACTAAACAGCACTGTACAAACTTCAACAATCAGCAAAACTCATACTGTATAATATGCTTGAAAAGGCCTGGCATGACATTATGTGAATAAATTCAAAGGAGAAAACCAACGATTGTTTATGCTAAAACCAAGAAGCGAAAATAAAACAAAACAAAACGGCCAGTAATCAACGATGTCTTATTATTTCCAAAGAAATCAATTTTACTGAAAGGCTAACTGCAAAGTCGTCAAAAGAATAAGTATCGATGTACAAATGTCACAGAAATTTTAGTATTCCGATTCGCTCAATTAAGCAGGATGCCAAGAGATTTTTTCTGTATACGAGTATAGATTTATGATTGCAGGATTTAATTCGACATTCAACGGTACCAATTTTACTGCACTAGATAGACTTTCAACTATTAATATCTCTTCAGTGATGATCGAGATCAAACTACTAATAAACATATCCATGAGGGAGAAACGTTTCTAAATTTCACGACACTAAAACCTAATAGAAACATTTGAGAACTGATTTAATCGAAAAGGACCAAAAGTATTGTTAAACCTAGACAAGGAATCAGAGCTATCCATGAGGAAGAAACCTTCCCTAATTTCCCAACATTTCCGAAGTTTAACGACAGCAACGTAAAAAAAAACTTATCCGTATTCTTATGTCAGTATCGAAGTACTAAGCTACTTGGCTCTGTGAATAATAGTCTATCTTCAGAGCTTCAGAGCTTTCGACCCTGAAGAAGGAATCCCAATATACGTAATAAAGTTTAATGCATCAGATGCGCATTTCGAAAATTAATGTCTTATCAGTGATGCTCGAGGCCAAAGTAAAAAAAACTTAATTTCAGGAATATGAGTTATTTTAAAGATTTCTTTACGTTGATATGCTAGTGAGTGATTTAAAAAAATCGATTTTTTGAGTTTAATAGTTGTAATTAAGTTGTCGTTAATAGTCAAGGGATCGATACTGTAACTGATCAAAACAATATGCAATTCAATTATTTTGAAAGTATCCTTACATTTTATGTTTTCATTATTTAAATCAAAATCAATAATCAAACTTACTTTCATATTACAGAAACGATAAGTACTCGTATTCCAGGAAATAGTAAAGAACATATTTTGAGTTTTTTAAAAACAATTTACAGGTTTTATACATAAGGCTTATAGAAACTCATCGGATATAGGTCGCAAAAAGAAATTTTCTAAACCATCCACTTATAAAATGAAATATAATCATTACAACATACTATTATATATATTTTTTTTTAGATTTATTCCGAGAAACAAGTTTAACATTGACATCACTACAGCTCCTGTGACCTTTTGTCATTTAAACCGACACACTATTAACAGCGGACTACTGTAAACATACTGACAGCAAAAGTCAACTCAATTTTCAATTGCACTCTGCGTGCAAGTGTTATGATGAAAGAAAAGAAACAAAACTTTTTAAAACTCGTCACATTTTGATGTTTTTGTTCCAAGCAACTTCATCATTGGTTGTTGTTAGTCATATCTTAATGTTTTTCTTAAATTGAAGAATTGGATAATCATGAAAAATCTTTGATTGTTTCATATTAGATTTATTCACAGCATACTGTAAACCAACTAATTTTCGCGAGCGATTTATTTTCGCGACTTTCGCGAGTAGAAAAATAACGCGAATATAAATCGTCGCGAATATGTAAAACTTGGAAGTTTTCTTATTTAACTACATCAAGCAAATTCGAAAATCGCGAAATTAAATCGCCGCGAAATGGCCTAATAAGGGCTAAACGCGAAATAAAGTATCCGCGAAAATAAGTTGGTTTACAGTATATAGACAATCTAGAGTCTGACATATTGTATAGACACTTGTCTTTCAATTGAAGTTTGTATTGTGCCTTTTGGTTGTCGTTTGACGTTAATCACACATCTCCTTTTATTCATATGTCCACTCAAAAGGGAGGGAACAGGTGACCAACCGTGGAGCAGTTAAAAAGTGAAAACAACACGTTATAAATTTAATGCATCCGAAGCGCTAAAGTGACTAAATCCGGCTCATCTGTAGAGCAGCTGTGAGTGTTTCAGCTTGATTTATTTTATACGATAAACAAAATACGGGTTATATGACATAGGACTCAAATCACACAACAGAACTAATACGGAATTAATCAAACAAAGCCATGACTGCCTTCAATATTGAACAAATTTGTTTAGCCCTTAATCTCTTCTTGTATAGAAATGTATGATACCGAATTCAGTGTGCTTGGCACATGTTCCTTGAATACATGTAACCTTCAAACAAACAAACAAACTCGCCCTATACCCATAGTTAAGTAAGCCAAACGCATAAGCATTAATTGAAACCAAAAATAACATTAAGTAAATAGATAATCCATGCTCTAGTTCGATCCCCTATATTTGTACTTTTTTCATCACAAAATTGCACGCCCAACTTGAAGGTGTATTTTATAAAGCTTTTCGGATTATTCTGATTATGGCATCGATTTCGTTCGAACACCAAGTGTCCTCCGAAACGAAAATGTCCGCCATGATATTAAAGTGACATGCAGAAAAAATGAACATGCAGCAATGTGTGCAACTGTGCATTGAAAGGTGCTGTCTATATGTCGATTCCATTCAGGATTTGTATAGAGAAATAAAATATAACTATAGTTGACAATTAGTAATAAAACAGGTATGGTATATTTTATGTAGTCTAATAGACATATTGCCTGTCCCAAGTAAGGAGCCTGTAATTCAGTGGTTGTCGTTTGTTGCTGTATACCGGTATCTTATTTGTTTTTGTTCATTATTTTGTACATTAATCTTTTTTTTTTTAGTTTTCTCGTTTGAATTGTTTTACATTTGTCATTTCCGGGCCTTATATAGCTGACTATGTGGTATGGGTTTTACTCATTGTTGAAGGCCGTACAGTGACCTATAGTTGTCAATTTCTGTGTCATTTGGTCTCTTGTGGAGAGTTGTATCATTAGCAATCATACCACATCTTCTTATTTTTTTATATAACAATAATTTGATTTTGGATGTTACACGTATTCTGATTGGTTGAAAGTTTTTTGTATATCAACTGTTAGACATAATTTTGTCATGTGACCGTGAATCATCAACGTTTTTCCATGATTTACTCCTTAAAATGGAATTTAGAATTACGCCGGTTATTCAGTGTGCACCACATAACTGATGTTATTTCTTCATTGACAGAAAAAAATATTATCATTCCATAATTGTATTTCTTTAAGTCACGAAAATCAAATATCTTAAACGTCTTGCAATATAAAATCAAATATCTTAAACATGTTAAACGTCTTGCAATATGATGTCAGTACATATTTTCATCACATTATGATACACTAATCCATCAGCTCCTGATCGATGTTTCTCAGTGGGAAAATATATTATTACTATTTTTCTTAAACTTATAATGATTTTAATAAATCTAAAAATACTTGATATACTGCTTGTAAATTATTCATTATATTATTGATACCAGTGGCTATAATTATAGAAACGTCTTCATTTTACTGATGAACTTATGATTTCTTCTAAATCTTGATGGCGATTATCAAAAGTGTCGACTTCATAAATAAATTATGATTAAGAATAAGTATGCTTCGCGAACAAAAGTATTGGAACGATTAAGACAGACAGCTATCTCTTTCCCATGTTTTCCTCGGTTATACTACAGATCTGCTTGTTTTCAAGATTTACAAAATAAATCATTTTTGTACGAGCAGTTAGTGCTAACGTTTATCACAAAAGGTAGGAAAAAAACTAGATTCAGAATGATCTGATTATTCAAGCCGAGTATTAAAGGGTCTCATCTGATCCACGATTAGTTAATATCATGCTAAATAAGCTTGCTAGAAAGACCGCTTTGTATCAATTGCTGAAACGACCAGTAATCATATGTCAAAAATAATGGGGGTTGGTAGTAAAGTTTGTAAAATACACTGTGATACACAGATTGATAGACATAAGTAAACACATTGAATAGACGGACTTCGATAAATTTGGAAGACCCCCAGAAAAACACGACATATCAGCAAGGATAAACTGCACTTCCAGTATATAACCGTGTTAAGAAGTTTTCACTTTAGAACGATATGTGATTTAAGGAAAAAAAAGTTAAATTCTAAATGATTTTAGCGTTATAACAAGGCTAAGACGTCGTTTTTAAAAATTAATCGAGGCATATGTGAACAATAAGGTTAACATACAACCAAGACATTTAAGATTTACTATGAAAAATCCTTCATGTCGCATTCTCATGTATGAAAAAAATCTCATCTAAGTATCATGCTTGTTATTTTGTAAGCCAGACGCGCATCTCGTGTACACAAGACTTATAAGGGACGCTCGAAACATAAAAGTTAAAATGCGCAATAAAGTACGAACTTCAAGTACATCGATGACAAAAATTACGAAAGATTTGCCAAATACAGCTAAGGTAACATATTTCTGAGGAAGAAAATCCTTAGTATTTCGGACAATTCACAGTTCTAACAAATATTACCATTTCAATGATAATTCATATCAAAACAGAAGTGTTGCAATGGAATCGCGACTGTCTCAAGCCAGTGAAAAATGAGCATCAAGCACGAAAATATTAAAATAAAAATTACAAACATGTTGCATGACAATAACCTTTACTCCCCGCATCCTTCCGTGACTTTCTCTATATGGAAGACCAGGAAAAACAACATATATATTTAGTTACCTCATTAAGTTATTGGCAAACAAACAACATCTTCCTATCATATATGAAGAGTCTATACCCATTCGTGACGGAGACTCTAAAACTTATGTAATGTCGAGTTCAGTGAATGAGACAATCATTTAGAAAAATATGTGTTCTATGAAACACAATTTCTTTGCATAATATGCAATTAGTGTTTTTTGCGCGACGGAGGAGTAAAACAAAAATCTACCAATCAATCATCTAATTGTTGTTCATGAGAGAGCATTACAGTAAACCAAACATTAAAGCACGTCAAGATTTAGTTATACTTTAACGGATATCTACGTTAATTAGCTGAAAGATTGACGGACAGATCTATCTGAAAGTCTCGCCAAAAGAGACCTATCATAAGAATGGTCCTGAAACAGACCTATCAACAGGACTAATCATGAAGTAGGGTTGTCCACAGTACAGACCAAGAAGCTAGTTTAACACGAGTATCATGTGAAATCTTGTTCGATACAGTAGATCAATGCCCAACGAGGAAATTGTGGCGGAAAATTAATATAATCCAAAAATATGTATTCATATAATGAACTTTCAGTGACATATTTCCTATCATTGTGTACGATTTTATCTATCAATTAATATATACTACAATTTCCCCCCCCTCCTCCGCATCAACTAAATCAATTGCAGCTTCCAGAATAATTCTCAAAATCTTCCTACTAAATAAATTCCGAGTTTACACGGCGAAAAATCCTACCAAAAGAATATCAGAAATGGGATAATGTAACCGATATTAAAAAAACAAAAATTTACGAATAAGATTTAAGAACTGTGTGCACAAAATGACGTTCGTATCCATGCTTAATGACTTCTTTGAAGTTATTTTATGTCCACGATAGCATCATTTACTTGTTCTTGTTTTAGAACTTACTTGACATGAACAGTTTTCTGATGATGGATTGGAGTGGTGAAAGATCCATTGGACATTCCTAACAATATTTTCCAATTTAAGTTTTATATCTTATATAGACACTTACTTGTTAAGTTTTCTAATGATGGATTTAAGTGTTGGAAAATCTGGTCTTTCCATGGGATCTTCTTTCCAGCACTGTCTAATGACATCTGCTAGTTCATCACATGGGCAATCACATTCATCTAATGTCGGGCGGAAATACGGTCTCAGTCCATTTTTCACTTTCTTGTAAATTTCTGTCACATGAAAATAGATGAGTAAGGATGTTATCATATTGTCAATGTATTGTTCTTAACCAGTTACATACAAATATTGCGCATTAAGAGAAAACATATCTTTCTCATCCAACAATCAGCGCTGTTTCCAAGTTTCAGTAGCTGCCATCTCTTATCACTTGACAGATAAGGATATATCAAGATATCTCTCGGTTTCTGTCAATAAGTTGCAAAGCTTCCACATCGAAGGTCAATACTTGCAATATGGTTTTCGTTTCTACGCATTAAAACCTTTGGGACATTTAAGAACAGTTAGAAATCCGAGAAAGTTATTTTTACTTGGGCATATTGATTGTTTCTATGGAATGTGTTCACTCCTATTAGAACTTGTCTTTGATTTCCTTCTATCTTGTTGATTGGTATATAAAGACAATTTATTTCACCAAAGGGAAAGAATCCAGTCGTAAATTCAGTTCCTAAAATAGGCAATTTGGATAATTAAAGTGATTTAATGCACTCTTGGATTTTAAACAAATTTCTTAAAATCAAGGCAACATTGAAGGGTTTGATTATTATAATCCCAAAATTATCAATTTCTATGCCATAAGCTCAGTTTTAATCCGTAAATATTTATTACATAAATTATAGGTAGTTTTTAAGATCTTAGAAATTCAGATATTAGAATCGTGGTCTGATTTGTAAATTGAGAGATTATGTCCTTTTCTCAATTGTGACATTTAGACTGAGTGTGGATTCGCATGGCATATAATTCCTACCATTTCGATGGAATATGACGCATTTCTTTTGGACTTCAAGCAATTCTCTTCCTTTTTTAATTTGTATCTCGTATGGATATATTGAAAACCTGTTAAAACTTACCAAAGGCTTATAATGAGGTATGGCAGACGCGGAATATTACTATTGCCTCGAATTCATACATGTTTGATAGAAAAATCTAACAAAAATTGGGATACAGATCATAGGTTTTATATTTTCTATAATCTTAAAAACCTCGCCATCTGCTTTTGTCGTTATAATGTGGAACGTAGAGGCTAAATATTTATTAGATAATGACTGTCTTTGTGTGCAACTTTTTTTATTCTAATAACACAAATATGAGAAAAGTTAATGGACAGGAACGAATTAAGACATTTCTTGGTTGATACCCAAATAATAGCTTATTCACAAATATTTGATTAAACTATTATTTATTGTTTACTTCTTACTTTGACACGAAACTTTAAAGAAATATTACTAATCGTTTTGTAATCTCCCAAACTGAACCCCATAAAGTGTGTCGTAATGACAATATTGTACATTACTTAGTAGTCTATTCTTAAGATAATAATTTCAGAATCAACGCCGGTGTTATTTACAGCAGGATATTACTAAATAAAGAAATAACAACGCCGAGATTTATTGGTAATTCTCACATCCTCAGGCATCTAATCAATTAATCAATAGATTTTCTTAGACTTCTAATTTTAAATGTCCAATATAATTACGTATTGTAACGAAGTTATATATAATTTCAGTTATGAAGTTAATTTGTGAGTTGAACATTTTTATTTTCCCCATCTATTAAGGCGAATGTTCATTGTTTATTACTGAATGATTTGTAATGAAAAGTATGACTGCAAAAGATAAAGAGATGGGTTAAATGGTCTAAAGATACGAACATCAGGATCACATATGCCAAATTCTATATGCGTTAATCTATGAGAAGAATTCAATAAGAGTTCACACCATAAAATAACCTTTAAACGCGATGTTGAAATACCAGGCACATAATCAAGTATGAAAAAAACATGCGTTTCGTCTATATCAAAGTATTTTGTAAAGGCAAAGTAAGTATTCAAAGTTCAACAGCATTAAAGAACAAAATTCCAAAAGATTTTTATCCATGATGAAGCCATTACATAGTTCCCTTAGGTAAAACAATGCTAATCGAATGACTGAATATGAAATGAACATTACTTTACAGACGCAACAGTCACTGTGGATTCTGTTATTTCCATGCCGGCCATGTGCAGTCTATTTCGTTCTGCTCACTCAAACTATACCTTAGATGATATAAAAGGGACCATCTAAAAATTTTGCCCGGTATGACTATTCCAATGGTGAACGGCTGAAAATGACATAATCGACCTGACCTGTAGTATAACTAAAGTTGTAGTAATTCGACCAATCAAAAGCAAAATTGATAAAAAGTACAACTTAAAAAAGACTTGGTTTAAAGACAGCCACTGTCAATGTTCCTTGATTGGTGCAGTCACATAATTTTAAATTTGAATAAATCTACTGGGAAGAGGCGTCAATTTTACAAATTGAATCAAAACAAGATATAACATCAGATTAATAAGTATGTCATGCAAATTGTACATGTTTTATGTGTTTTAAATTATAAATCTGGTTTCTTTGAAAAGTATTATACTCTTAGGCAAATTTAATAAAGATGACTCGTCAACTATGATATGCATAAAATTGTTAATTACCAACGGTTGCTATTCGCCCATCCTGTTTTTGATGTATAACTGAAAACTGTCATAAAAAAAAAATATATATCAATTTTGTCTATAGTATCATCGGACCATTATATATGATCTGATTAACTAGTTATACAATTTCTACAGCATAACATAACATTAATGAAGCTGCTATGTTCCAATTGTCGTTATCACAATCCTGTCCTCTGTTCCTAAAATGTGACCTACCGAATAAGACTTATCACCGGGTTTGTACTTACATGAGCTAAACGACGGGTGCCATATCTGGAGCAGGATCTGTTTACCATTCCGAAGCACCTGAGATCACCCCGGTGTTTGGTGTGGTTCGTGTTGCTCAATCTTTAGTTTTCTATGTTGTTTTCGACTTATGAGTTTGAATATGTCTTTGCTATCTCTGCATCAATTTTACAAATAAGAATTTGTTCTGCTTGCTTACCTTCAGGACTTAAATCTAAGTCAGCAAGATAGAATACTCCATTTCTGTATACTATTTCCTGACATATTATAGCAAAACTATAGACATCGCATCTCGAAGTTCCTTCTGGTGGTCTATTATGCATTCGTAACAACTCTGGAGCAGTCCATAAAAGACCTATAAGACAATGATATACTTTAATGACAATTATCGTATATGTATTTGATTTCATTACTTAATATATCAAAACAAAATGCATGGCGTACTCTTTTTTTTATTAGTATTTTCTTCGGTTTGTAGTTTTTAAGTATGAACAATACTTGTAACATCTTTATTTCCTAGAATGTGCATGAGTGAAACAAAATAGTAAATCTTCAAAACGACATTTTCCTGTCCAAATGTTATTTTTAGAATTCATTCTACTGTTCCTTCCATTATAAATGGAAAATTGAAAAGCTCTTAAAGTGCAGGTAAAGGTAAGTAGAATCTTTTTGAAACTCATTTCATATTTACACTGGTTAGCTTTTGACTACACCCTACGTTTATCAGTACCTTTTTGAATTCTGATTCATATATTTTTTTTAACAATCCAACATCGTTGTTGATCTGGTTTAATTGTCTGAATTCGAGCGCCACTGATGACACGCGTCTTGGTTACTATACTATTGGCCTGGTATCTTTGAAGAAGTTTTGACATTTAGAATATCCTAGTACACTACAGCTTTTTTCGTTTACAACTGTCCGTCTAGAGCCAATAACAACTTACAGTAAATTGTAATATAATGTACGTTATGCATTTGAATACTTAGCTAATTGTACAAGATTTTTGCATTAACAATTCTAATGAAATAAAAAAAAAAAAAATATTCGCATGCTCACTCTATAGGTATGCACAGAAAACTACCTTAAAGTTGTGCATACTCTGTGTTAAGTATTATCATGAACGTGTGAAAATAACCAAATCAACCATAACTGTATTCAAATCCCAGAAGTTTGACCTACTTTGGTAATAAGCATAAGACTCTTTATCTGTGTCTTCATCCTTCGATCTGAAAGCATGAAGTCCAAAATCTGTTATCTTTAATACAAATCTTCCATCGACCACACAGTTTGTACTTTTCAGGTTCCCATGACTACGTATGTCACTGCTGTGTAAGTATGAAAGGCCCTACAACGAAAAATAGATACAAATATCATCTGGAAGAAAAATTTACAACCCAGAGTCGTTCATCTGGATCTATGTGCATCTTTAATAATGGCAACTTACGAACATTGTTGATCAGAAAAGAATGCATGATCAAATCTCTTTGTGTTGTTCTGAATATTTTCTCTCTATCTACTAAAGTTTTGCACAAAAAAACCTACAAAATAAATAAAAAATCAACGTTTTTTTATCCATGTTAGCCATGTTGGATTGCAGGTGGGGTCATGGGACACATTGTTTAAACAAGATTCCCAAAATTAGGACTGTGGCCAAATTTGTTTTTAATTTGCCAAGTATTTTTCAGAGGAGAAGATGTTTGTAAATGTTAATGGACGATGACAGACGATGATGACGATGACGACGGACGTCAAGTGACGACATCAGCTCACTTGACCCTTTCAGACAGGAGAGCTAAAACAAATAATTCATTGGTCATGGTTGAAATAAACTAATTGATGTAGACGGAATTTAAAAAAGAATTGGATTGATGATAACGTGTATACGACAACTATTACTGTCCTTTCATAACTCATGATAAGTTTCATTTATTATTAGTCAGTGGTTTTCAATTTGTGTTAAAAAAAGGAGCCAAAGATACAAAAGGGACATTAAAATTTCACAAGTGGAAGAAAAACTGAGAGCGCCATGGCACAAAATGAAAATGACGAAAAAACAAACACCCGTCTCCAAAACACTCCATTCAAAACCAAATACTGAGGCACAAATTCTCCCACTAAACACCTGGGTGAACACAGGTGCACCGGAAGAGTACGCGAATCCTGTTCCACATGTGACACCCGTCGTGTTTTTGAATTTTCGATTGTCATTTGGAACAATGTCATTTGTAATCACTTACTCTAAGTATATCCTGCATCAGGGAATATCTAAACATCCAGTCTAGCTTTATCTGTTCATTTTCTAAAACATCCTACAAAGAAAACAGGAATTAACTATGGTTTGGTTCTTGTAATTGTATGACAACAAGTCTGTTATTAGAACGGAGTCTAACGTTCTAATTGATACCTCTGCTGGTGGACTATCAGTCCCCGAGGGTATCATCAGCTCAGTAGTCAGTACTTCGGTACTGACATGATTTATAACAAACTTTTCTAAAATTGTCCGTTTATAAATTTTTAAATTATAAAGAAACTAAGGTTTCAACTCTCTCAGGCAAAGTTGACCTTAGATGAATTTGGCTATTTTTTTAGGTATTTTTGTCATATAGCTTTTCAACTGTTTCGGTACTTATACATCCCTCGGATTTCAAATGTTTGGTATTGAGCGTTCCTGATGAAGGTAAATCCAGAAAAGCGCTTCGGACGCATGAAATTATTAAAACGTGTTGTTTTCAATTTTTTATAACTTATACTAGTACTTGTTGATAAATTTATTATCTAAATCAATGTACAATATATTAATGATGGACTAAATGATATACCTAATGTAATTCCAATTCATTAAATCATCTTTGATAAGTTTCAGGTCTTGAGCGCCACTGATCGAGTCGAATGTAAAAGAAATGCGTAATTGGCGTATCAAGTAATAGACCTGGTATCTTTACTGGGTTTTATGTTCATACTTGTGTTTTATATACGGCTGATGCCACTTTAACCGTTAGTATATACTTCAGAAATAAGGTAAAGGGCAAGAGAAGGTATCATGCATTTATTATTTTTAATATGTTTTCCCTGGTAAACGGAAGATAACCCAATTTGATTCATATACTTCTGCCAAGTTAAATGAATTGTATGTCCGCTCTATACGTCAAATACATTAAGTCTAAAGTGAAGTGGTCTATCCATTAGCTGTTGTATATATTTTACCTGTAAGCTACCGTTCTGACCGTACTCTGTTATAATACACAAGTTTGGAGGGTCTATTGTACGTACCTGTAAGTTACCGTTCTGACAGTACTCTGTTATAATACACATGTTTGGAGGGTTTATTGTACATACCTGTAAGCTACCCTTCTGACAGTACTCTGTTATAATAAACATGTTTGGAGGGTCTATTGAACATACATGTTAGCTACCCTTCTGACAGTACTCTGTTATAATACACATGTTTTGAGGGTCTATTGTACGTACCTGTTAGCTACCCTTCTCACAGTACTCTGTTATAATACACATGTTTGGAGGGTTTAATTTACGTACCTGTAAGTAACAGTTCTGACAGTACTCTCTTATAATACACATGTTTGGATGGTCCATTGTACAAACATGTAAGCTGCCCTTCTGACAGTACTCTGTTATAATACACATGTTTGGAGGGTCTATTGTAATACCTGTAAGCTGCCCTTCTGACAGTACTCTGTTATAATACACATGTTTGGAGGGTCTATTGTACATACCTGTAAGCTGCCCTTCTGACAGTACTCTGTTATAATACACATATTTGGAGGGTCGATGCAGGCACCGAGGAAACGTACAATATGGTCATTCTGCAGATCTTTTATCTGTAAAAGAAAGTAAAGAAAAAAATGTACAAATACTTCAACATGCTATCAGATGATAAAGGTAAATCCAGAAAAGCGCATCGGACGCATGAAACTTAATATAAAGTGTTGTTTTCATTTCTGTTAGCATGTCAATCGAGACAAAAAGTTACGAAAGCCAACAAAATGAATGGTTTAATGTAGGGATGTCAACGAGTACTTGAGTATTCGAGTATCGCTCGGTAGACCGAGTATTCAATATCAAAACGATACTCGACTAATCGGTTTCCTATTAAATATTGCTGTATTCTTTATACAAAATTGATCTTCTTGAGAATCTTTTTCGGAAAATTAAATAGGCATCACTGATTAATAATACTAGTAAATAAAATACATTTTTTTCTAATGCTTGTGCTAAATTGTCATTTTTTAAATGCGTCCGAAAATACGTGGGCTGTACCTAAGCTAACACTTTAAACTAAACATGTCTTAGCCATTCCGTCACATCGGTTCCGCCAGAGCAAATATTTTTGTCTGCAAGACTGTAATTTACAAAGTTGCAAAACCGACTGTTTCCAATAATAGCTTACAAGTAAATGTTTACTAATAAAATAAATTCGTTGCATCCTCTGGTGACACTCAGTGAATAGTTAAATTTTTAATCCATACGCCTTCGTTAACATTTAATGTGTTTTCTTAACGATTACCAAATATTAATGTTTGATATGGTTTTTCCTTGTTATAATTTTTAAATAGGTGTTCATTAAATTATATTGATTAGATTATTGTTTTTTTTTTTACTTAATTAGTACTTGTAGGTAATGCGCTATTAATTATGGTGTGTAATTCCTTGTCTCAGATACTTATGAAGATGGTTTTTCGTCCGTTGAACAACAAACCACAGAATGTAAAATACGTATGTTTGTGTTTCCGTGTTGTAGATATATTCCCGAGCGAATACTCGAGTATCGCTCGATAAAACAAACGAGTACTCGATTAGTAATTGTTCACCGAGTTGACATCCATAGTTTAATGCATAAACCCCAAATAGGACTATATAGAACAGCCAAACTAGTCTTTATAGTTACATTATTTGTGAGCGAAAAACCTAAACTTGTTACATCATGTACGTTTCTAGACATTACACATTCAAATTATCATGATCAGGTTGCTACACGAATCGATATTTTTGTGAACAGTGTACCCTGTATGTGCATGTTTGGAATTAAACTATTTGATTACAGTCAACATTTTAATATATTTTGATCCTTGATTAATTGTTTTCACCATTACACTTTCAGCTGCTGAACATAGTTAAAATACTGCAAAACTATAGCAGAAAAAAAATTATTCTGTAATATCTCGTTATAACGTTAAAAATTACAACAAAAATATTTTATGTTAGAATTCCCAGCATTTGGGACAATGTTTCTAAATTTAATACAGATACAATCTAAATATATGTGTCATGAACTAATTTATCCTCCTCTTTAGCTTATGTAGATTTGTCATATAAAAATTAGAAGATGTGATATGATTGCCAATGAGACAACCCTCCACCAGAGACCCCATCCCCATCTGCCCATTTTCTCAGCCAATTCCTGCTCAATCAAATTAAACCTTATATGTAAATATCGTAAAAATAAAGAACTCAAAACTTTACCTAATTTTTCTAGGTAATTTTGTGCAATTATTGTGATATGAAAAAAGAAAAAAATGACATACCCATTCTAAGGCTAGGTCGAGAGAAACATGTTGATGTTTCTGTGCTCTAACCTACTGTGGAAAGATATATTCTCCCTTTAATGTTGTGTTAGTCATTTTTGACACGATAATGTTGAAGCTTAGGTATTTCTAGATTCAATATTTTCAATGACAAAATTACTATCAAACTCACCTTTTTAATTTCTAATAGCAATGGCTTGTTTATTGTGATATTTGATTTATCTATACTTTTAATAGCTACTATGGCACCCTGGAAATGACAAATGACAAATAAGAAATTAATACTATATCAGAAGTATAAACGTACAATAAAAATCTTAAAAAATCTTTGAACATTATGTGCGCTTTTTTATAAGATGTTGGATTTTTAAATATTTTTGACCGCGAGCATCACTGAAGAGACATTAATTGTCGAAGTGTGCGTTTAGTGGAGTATAATTGGTATTGTTAACGTTTATTGTCACTTGACCTTAAGCAAACAACAAACAAATAATCTGTCTAAACGTTAGAAAGGCGTTCAGATTAATTTTGTTAGATATACGTCGTATGTAAAAAAAATGTCAATACTAAGACTTTAAAATAATGAGATGTTTATGAGAAAATTACCAACCAAAGTCCAACTGACGTGGATGTACATTGTAAGCAACTATAGGTTAGCATACGGCCTTCAATAATAAGTTAAAAATCATAACTGCATAGTAAGCTATCAAAGACCCTGATATAAAATCATGTATGTTTATCTTTTATTTCTATATATATATTTGTGATGTTAAAACTGACATTAATTTTGTAATATCAAAGTAATATCAAAATAAATTGAATTTGTAACATATTCAGTAACACAACTATCCATCACAGAGTAAAGAACAAGGATTGGAACGATATAATGATGAGCTGTGGTATGAGTACCAATTAGACAACTATCAATTTAAAGCTCGAAATTTCAAAAAGTTTTGGTGAAAAATATACTAACTCTATAATACCCTGTCTTTGTAAATAGCTGTCGCTGGCCAACATCACTTAAGTGAACTGCAATTGTATCTCTTGAAACGGAACTTGCAATTGAAAGTTTCTGAAATATAAAATATATACACTGGTTTTATGCATATTTATAATATGAACAAATTTCGGTAATTGAATATGAAAAATGACTTTAAGTAGATGAATTAAATAAGTGATCCTTCTAATATTATTTGAATCTTGATGAAGTATCTTTTCCTTTCTGTTTGTTAGTTTAAACTATTAATATGCCATCCAGGAAGTTAAAACATCGCTTCACAAAATAAAACATATGGAAGCGTTATAGTCAAAAGCGAAAAAATAAGCTTTCGGAACTACATAAGTTACTAGTGGTAGACATTTTTAAAGATCATCGTGCATTGTTTCATTCAATATTGGATTGGAATTCGCAGGTTTTGAATCTAACGCATTATGGGTAACATTTTTTTAAACCGATCTTCAAAACGTTTTGATTTGCTAACAAGGTCTTATTCAATTGAAATCAATGACTTGACGTTACATCCGCTTTAGGTTACGCGAAAAGAGTTTACCCATAGTCCAATAGATTCTGAAACAGCGTATTGCACATCATGCTTTGTTTTGTTTATAATGAGAATATCGATTATATTCAAGAAACTATTTCGAAATATCAAGAATCAAATTATGTTAAATCTAAATAAATATTTTATGAATAGACGAAATATACCAATGAGAAAAACATAGAAAACATTTAATTGACACAAAGTACACATGAAATACGTTGGCAAGATATGTGAAAGCCATACATAAAAATGTTGATAGACGTATTAATAAAACAAAAATCCACATCGATTGAAAACAAGAAAAGAGAGTTTCAAAAGAGGAATGTACCTGAGGATACCATGAAGACCAATTAAAGCGTTATATATAAAAATATGATAATCAAAGAAAAATATTTTGTAAATCTTCATGAAAAGATAATGATGCTGACGTAAATGCGAATACATGAGAATCATGCTTTTAATGATATTCTAGGTCACATGTCAACCAATCTTGCGCTTAAAATGTAACGTAGAACACACATGTTTTGAAATGTACATTATACCAGGATAAAAAAGTACCATTAGAATTTAATTATTAAAACGACATCAGCTCCTGTGGTTGAACATTCCTTCATTTGTCCTAAGGTTATCAAATACGTTTTGTTGCATGTAATTGTTTGCCATATCTCGATGTTCAACGGTATTTTTATACTGTTTGTGAAAGGAAATTTGTTTTTTATGACTGACACTTAAATACAGAAAAACAAACGAATGACACCAATGAGTGAACATACAGTGATAACAAGAGGCCATACAAAGTCTAGTTCTAGTCAACCCTAGTTCAGATTAATTGTAAACTAGATCCAAAATATGTTTCATCATCATTTAGATATGGATTGATAGTTTACTGAAAAATATTTGACATCAACATAAAACAAAATTTACGACAAACACACAATGCAAATCATTGTGTGCATAACATTACCATATTTGGCTCATCTTAAAATCATATACATAAACTATTGCAGATATAATATTTTATTAAAACAGTAACAGTGAAAGAAATGAGAATAAATAAATAATGCCTAAATGAATATATATGTATGCATAAAATTAAACAGATGTGCAGATTCTAATAACATAAGGTTTATAATTGAAAAATGACTTAAGCGTGGGCAGAAAACATAATATAGCATCAATAAATAGTTTTGATAAATTTGTATAACATGATAATGTTTGAATATAATGCGAAACATTAGAATATTTTCTTACAGTTATAACATTTATTTGCAAATATTACTTCTATAATTTTACCTGATCGGTTATAATCTTAGTGTCTTTGCTATAACGAACGCAATTATCAATGGTTTAGTTAACCAAGGTGCACTGTCCAAGAAGTGACGTGTGCTCAATTAAACTGTGAAAAACTATTTCTGCTGTATGACTAAGTTAATTAAAATTCAGAAACATATGTAAACTCCATTTCAAGTGGCAAACATAAGATCTTAAAAATGTTGTGTAGGATGCCAATTTTGTTCGCGTTTCCAAATAACTACCTTTGTACTTCTGTATGCATTTATTTAATAATTGAATTTTAAAAACAATTATGTAAAATTATTTCATATTTGATACTAAGCTGTTTCAACAATGACGGTTTTGCAAAAATAAGAAACGGGAATCTAGTACCCACAGTGTTCAAATATGTAAAAGTACATAGCAATTAAACTTTTCTAAAACGAACAATTTACAATTACATTGGATCAATAAGTATGTATATATAAATTATTGAGTAAGAGAGATGTGGTAGTAAACATGAGTAACCATAAATTAACTGAAACGTAATATTACGTTTCTTGTTTTCTTTTTGCATGTTATATCTCATTTATGTTGTTTTAACCCGTCAAGTGACTCTTTTTCATTAAACAAAATGACGTTACTGGAAGGTTAAATGTTTCTAAGCAGGATATTATCCCAGTAAGAGCGAATGGAATCACACATTTTTAGCCAGACACTTTGTGACTTTTGTTAAGAAGCGAGTTAGTTTAAATAATTCCTGATCAAAGCACCTCTCGCAATGGTTTAAATACTTAGTGAGTTGTATTGTAATTATATTATGATTATTCGTAAAAAACTATTACCTCTGTTGGTCTAGTTTTTATTTTAAATAGCAAATCAATTTCGGTTTGATAAACAAGGTATTAAGACTTTTCCAAGTTGAATGTTGTCATATTAAAAGTAAGAGTTGTTCATCTTTCTATAAAAATCGGAAAGAGATCTGTGTTTGTGTTTACTACAGAATATATTTCAAAACACCAATTTCAATTATATGAAATTACATAAAAATATACTTAAAACAATAACAAAATATAATAGAAAATAATTACTGACCAGTATATATATGATATGATAAAACATAAAATACCCGCCTTGAAAGGTTTAATACTGAAAATAATGTTTAAATTAAAACAGATAAAATTTGATTTACATGAGCACTTTATTTGCTGTATTCCATGGCAGCTATATGTGAAATACGAATTTTCACCACAGATGAATTAAATTCAAAACAATGATTCAGATATCATTATAGCTAAGTTACCTTATTGTATATGCTGTAAACTAACAAATCTTGAGGTCAATATATATTTTGCATCTTTCGCGATTAGAAACATTACACGAATATAAATCGTATCGAAAATGTTAAACTTAGATCTTCTCTTATATATATACGCGAAAAAATTATCTTATATGATTACCCGAAAACGTAAGAAAATGGCGAAAACAAAACGCCGGGAAATCGATAGTAAAGTTTTCGCAAAATAAAAATCCCGGCGATAAAGGCAGTGTAAAAAAAAAATGACAAGTTCTCAAAATTGTAAGCAATTTCAATTACATTATTTATTCAATTTCAACCAATTGAAATAAAACTTTGTATGTTTTAAGCTTTGCAATGATTTGCAACATTTTAAAAACCAAGAAACGTATGCTCATAAACGGCATAATAAAACATAAAAAAGAAAAATGTATTATAATATATTGTTGAGTACACTGACATAAATACATATTTAACTATAATATGCTACCCTAATTTTTCTTTGATTGGTAAAAGGATGGAAAATCACTCCATCTTAAGTACATAAATTTCCTAACTAACTTTAAATGTACATCTAGTTTGTTACATTTTTAACTATGAAAACTTCATACTTTAGATTCCCAATCTTTACCGAAACTAACAAAATGAATGTATATAAATGATTACACCAGCATTAAGCTACTAATACATTGTATCAAAACCAAATATCTGTACCGTGAAGTTTAAATTAGATTCAAAATGTGTGTTTTTTAAATAAACTGTTGATGAACATAAAAAGATAATGACTACAAAATAAGAGAAATATAACTTTAGAAAGAATCTTAACATAGAAACATTGATTGTATACAGAAACAGGTACTTAAGGATGTTCGCTACTCTGTTTCAAAATAACAAGGTTTTAAAAAGACTGTTATAAATTGATAGTATATAAATAGCGGGAAAAAATGAAGGGTCTGAGTCCTTGTTTTCGAGATATAAGTCATTTAAAATTTGGCCGGAAATGATTCTCTGTAGATTTTTCATACATTTAGCATTGACAATTTATTTCTGTCAAAAACTATGAAAAAATAACAAGGATGCTATAAAAATTTCAAACATGGCTTTTTGAACTATATGTAATAAAATTATAAAAAAAAAGTAGAGGTTAGCGGGAAATTTTTTATTGTCACTACATGAATAAAACTAGAGGATTCCAAATATCTGACAAAAATTCAAAAACAAAAGGAGCGAATATCGCGAACATCCATTAGGATTTTAATGAGTCTATATTTCAGGTAAAAGTAAAAACAATACTCTGATTTGAAAACATCAACTGAATATAAGATTCATCGTTGAGACTGAAAAAGTTATTAACTTATTTTCCTGAGAGATTTGTTCTGTGTATAAAATGTCAGAATGGAATTTCACGAACACAAACTGACAAGTCAGGAACTAATGAAAATATGAACATAAGGAGTATATATAAGTGAAAACCCCAAAAATAAAAGCTATTCTATTCCTAATTGAATCTCTTTTCTAATGTGAACATTGCCGTCGAAGCTGTTTCAAGTAAACTTAACACTATACAATGCAAAACATATCAATGTATTGTACAGGAGTAACACAACGGCTGTCACGTGTAAATCGTATAACCCTTCCGAAGATCAAAATGCAATAACAAAAGCTTTGAATATTCAACAAAAACACTAACTGCACTTGGAATGTTTACATGGATTGTCTGAAACATTTGATTATTTTATAATATATGTAATCCTGGTCCTTAAACAATTTATTTACCCAACAACAATTCGGTAATTTGTTTTATCGTTAATGAGGGATCCAGAAAACGATAACGATAAATGCCCAAAAAACTGTGAAAATTCACAGTGAAAGTACATTGTACATGGTAGGAATTTAAAATGAACGTGTTGCACAAAAGTGTTTGAGCAAGAGGAATTTAACGACTCAACACGTCTACATTGTAAAATTTTAACACACTTATTTGTAATTCATGATATAACAAACGATACACAAAAAATATATTTACTAAAGTTAAAATGGTTAAATTTTACGGGAGTTATCCCTCATGATAGAATTTTACTAAGTAGCTGACCCTCATCAAGCTAAACAAAGTGCTTCAATTTTCTGCCAATTAAAAATAATTCCCGGAAGTTGTGGGCTCATGCATCATTTTTACAAACATTCATTTACCCATATATTCGTAATTTGCATGAAGTATACACTACACACATTGTTATTTGGACAAATTAACTATCTTAGTTTATTGAAAATATCTAAATTTGTAAATTGTTATTTGCTATACAATTGTATTGCTAATCTCATTTTCATTGATTTTTGTAATTGACAACTTCCGAAATCCTAAATCCGTCAGTTACAAACCCCAATACATATAATACCTTTCAGATCTTGTCATGAGTTATAAATTGAAATCAACAACTAATTGTCTTCCATTTTTCAGTTTTTATGTTTTACATTGCTTTGCTGGTAGATTTGCTATTTCCTTTTGTTCACAATGCCAGTTGGCTAAGAATGGACAACATACACAGCTTATTCATTCTAACATACACATGGCATGTCTATAAATTGATGTTTGTATTAAATATGTACATACATTTACAACACAAGCGATAAACACCCTAAATGAACATGGATATGCTGCCAAATGTTTATGAGCAAAAATAACCCTAAAAACCAAAGACAAATCCCCACGCAAACATATTGAATACAATGCAAATATGGCTGACGCATATCTTCAAGTGACCAAAATAAATAATATATATATATATATATATCATTATTATGGCTGAGACTATTAATGCTAAAAATAAACAACAAGTTAACAATAACGATATACATGTATATTTCACTATATATGTTTAATGATGACCTTGTCACCAGTATTGAATAAAAATGTATTTAACGTGTACGGTGTTTAAAATTAAACTATATGTAGCAAAATATGTGATGCGGTAGAATCGAAATGAAATTTTGGTTTTAAGCATATTCTTTTTACCAATGCACTTTTCCGTGATGATCTGAGTGCCTGCCCTTTTTTTACTACCCCACTTATATTAATAAACCATTTAATTGATTTCTAAATTATCAGATTCAATTTCAATGTTAACAGCGAAATAAATATATATACACAATATATGTACATTGTCGGAAAATATAAAATTTATTTGCACGAGCTTTAGAAACATGACGAAAAGCGAGGCTCGTCGAGCTTTTCTCTTGTTGCGTAGCGAATACAAATAAATTTTGTATCGCCGATAATGTACATATATTGTTTTTATCTTGTATTTTTCACCGGGAACTTTAAGGTTTTGTTGTTTAAATCCAAATAGATGTCTCTAATTTTTCACAGAAATTGGCATAGTTTAAACGCGGATCGTTGATTGCACCCCAAAACGAACTGTACGCAAAAAGAAATATTCAGAATACGGTTTGCTGAATATGGAAGCGGAGAAACAGGAGACTTTATTTGTACAAGTACAATTACAAATAAAGCACAAAATTATTTGTGTACCTTTTATTTGTACAACAGTTAGCTGATTGCAGGATAATGAATATGTAAGTGTTCACTTAAAGGGTTGATCTATATTAAGGAAAACATGACTTAAATTAGCAATGAGTATGTAAAATCATATTCGTCAATAGGGTTTTTGCGTTTAAAGCATTCATGTGAAATACAAGTAAAATTATCTGCGATTCTTAAAGGTTAAAAAATATTTGAGTTAAAATGGTTGAAACACACGTACTAGTGATTAGAGTTATGACCCTTAATCTAGGCCTATATGAACGCAATATCTTATTAATCAATAATATCCGCCAAATTATACATGACACAATACAAAAAAGAATTCCTTTGTTTGGTTTTTCTATAATCATTCATCTGACTGAAGTCGTTTTTTATGTCTGGATTTCTAGCGGCATCATCTCTGCTAGAGTGGTTGTTGTACAACTTCCTCTTGAAGTTGATGATACCTCTATGACCTCATCTGGAAACTTCATATGAATGGCACGTGACACACAAGACGGTATCGACATCCTACTTTCTTTCTTCAACTTTTGACCTCTATGCATCCAGCAAAGGAACTGTCTAGTCGCCATCAATCGAAGTTTGCTGGAAAGAATATATAACCGAGCTGAAAAAACTAAAGGCGCATTTTAAATAACACATATTTAATTGGCCGTTTCCAAATCGAATGTAAGTTGTTAGTTAGGCAATATTTCCAAAGGCGTACATCAAATGTTCTAAACTTTCATAAATTTACAAATTTCATGACGTTATTTTCTTTTTGGGTACGAAATATAAAATTACCCATTGTGATTTTGATTTGAAACGGCGAATTGTTGAATATCACGAAAATATTATTCAGATATAGTATTAAAGATATCTTAAAAATCTGTTGAACAGGAGTAAAGGTCTGTAATCAACAGGAAGTTGAAAGATATATATAATGTCAATGAATCATTTTTATAGAAACAATGTCTGGTGCTTGCAATATGATAAACAAAAAAAGATATACTATGCAATTGGTAAATGTGCTCAAACTTAAGTTTATTTCAGCCATTTGTGGAAAGTAATAAACAAAAAAGGATGATGTATTTTTCAATATGATAATGCGTATAGACAAATTTACTTATCAATTGCAAATGGAAAATTGACAACAACTAATGATCGCACATGTGGAGCAGGATCTGCTTACCCTTCCGCACACACCCCGGCTTCTGGTGGGGCTCGTGTTGTTTAGTCATTAGTTTTGTATGTTGTGTTTTGTGTACTAATGTTTGTTTTTTCGTATTTAAATTTTTTTTTGCCATGGCGTTGTCAGTTTATTTTCGACTTATGAGTTTGAATATCCCTTTGGTAACTTTCGCCTCTCTCTCAAAACATCACCAAAGCATATGATTTTCACTTCAAATCTAACAATAAAACTTGTTTTTCGTTTACAATAAAAACGCAAATTGTCAAAACACTAGTAGAGAAAACGATGTTTAAAGAAGACATGAGATTGATTAAGAGAGGTGAATGATACCAAAGGGAACTCATACGTCGAAGACAAACTGACAACACAATGTCGAAAAAAAAAAAAAAACAAGTCTACAAAACACAGCATAAAAGATTAGACTAAACAACAAGAATCCCCCAAAAAAACTGCAGTAGTAATAAGTAGAACGGAATTCAGATGATATCAATGAAAAAATCAAAAGCCATTATTAGACGTATAGCTGCATAAAGAAAGAAGACGAAACAACAAGCAACAATCCAGACAACAAGATTGAGAAATATGTACCAGAATTAAAATCTGATGCGGTCAAAAAGGAAACAGAATTTTTTGAAGTAATGGCTCCGTTGATGGCCAGCATAGTGCATCAAATATGAAAGGTAGTATTTCTATGTCCTCTTCGAAAGAGATGATAGACAAAAAGATAGAACAAAACTGCCTAAAAATGAAGAATACATAAATGAAGCTTTCCTCCTTTTACACCATCCAGACTCCAATTAATTAGATTGAAAGCTGTCAGAGTTGAAGGAGAAAGATTGATAATAAAATGGGAAGGGTTGACATCTAACAAGACGCAGGAACTAGTCAGGGGTTTTCCTACGTCATTTTGTCATTTTTGTTGTAATTTAGAGAGTGTGGTGTTGATTGCAGATCTTTGGGTCATTAACAATTTCTTTACACTAAAAAGTCTTATTCACAAATTTAAAGGAGGATGTTCAGTTTGACACTGTCTGTTATTGAAGACAATATATTAACCCCCAGATGTTTTTTGATTCATTTTGTTGTTGAGTTGCTGTCTCATTGAAGTATAATAAAAATTCAAATAAACAATTAAGGTCAATGGTTTACGTTAATGAGACAGCAAACAACATATAACAATAAGAGGGCAATATACATTCGTTTCAATAATATACAGGTGTCTATACAATTTAACAAGCTATATATTGTCCAGAATCTAATAAGGTTTTGAATAAATTAAACAGAAGTAATCAAAGATCTACCATCCACGCCCCACGCCGTGCCAATTCTCCAAACAATAAAACCTTAATCTTCTGTCTTGCTTTTTCCTCTTCTTTGATTCCATTCATCTGAATCTTAACGAGAAGAAAAGTTCTGCAGTTTCCACAGAGACCATTTAATGGTCTAAGATAAATGGCGTTATGTTATCGCCTTATGGTTAGTCTTACTATTTAACACTGATTAATTGGCAATAGATAACCTTCCTATTTACTGATTACTTTACAATTTTGTCTGTAATGAGAAGTAACCGAAAGAGGAATAAAAAAAAAACATCGCTTGACGTTATCAGCGGATAACCATAATCTTAACGATTTTATTTCTCTGAAATAATTCCAAAAGAAGTCGTTTCATGATACATGAACAATATATTGACAAAGTCTTTCCATTTGATGCAAATCTGTGTTTACTTACAGTTATGACAAGTGATAAAGATGTTCATAAATACACAAATTACACAACCAACATATATTTTGGGAGATTCAACCAACTGCTTACACACAAGGCAACTTATATGAAGAGGCATAAGTACCTTTACTACTATTGTTTAGCAATGATAAAAGCCAAGAACTACCCGAAATACTACCCTAAATATTGAACAAACTTTTATAGCAAAGAACCTTGCTTATCTGATTAAAGATCAGCAAATAGCAACTGAAATCCAAGAAAAAATCTGTATACTTAATAGTCTTAAGGCCATTTTTATCGATCTTTAAAGACAATAAATAACAATAAATAATAAGTAATACTAGTATTCAATCGTATGAACAAATTTGAGGAACATCTATGGTTGATAACTCATTCCTGTTAAGATATAGTGCTCGTGGTGCTTTACGATCAGGCTATTAAGGTTATTTTCAGAATTTACAGAAGAAATTTGTTTTACCTTTACATAATAATAGAAACTGACATGCCTGAAAAATTATTAAACAAGACTAGATTGACTGAAAAGTCTGAGTACAACTGAACTTACTGTCAGGAATATACCTGAATAACACCTACAAATCTTAACAGATTTAAGATGCGTAGGTTCACGTTTAAGAAATCTCAAGATCAAATGGCCGTTTCAGACTCAAATTCATTTAATGGTGACTTGAAAACAAACTGTCGATACACAGAAAAGACAGGACATCAACAGCAATGGCGAAAGATTTGTACACAAATGAAAAAGACGGCAAAATATACTTCCAGTAACTGACACTGGATTTCAGTCTGTTAACGTTTAGCTATTGGAGGACAATAAAAGATGTCAGTGTTTCATATTTGTATTGTTTATATGTCTATGAACAATAGAGGTTTTAAACAAATGATGTGAAAGCTAAATGTTTTAAGCTCTGTAATGCCGACTTTATTACATAACAAATAGAAAATCCTCATAACCACAACAATTGATGTTTGTCATTTCACCATTGTGCTTTCATATGACTTAATTCATTTAATCCATAATCTCCAGTGTGTTTTTTTTTTTTTGTATTATGCAATTTTATAATTTATTTTTCATCCATTTCTGTCAGATGGTTAATTTCAAATAGAAGAATTTTTTCTTTTGTCAAAGGTTGAATTTGTATTACTAGTACTGTTATTGTCATTTTTGTGTTTCTGTGTATTATGCAATTCAGTTCTTATTGTTCAATAAAGTTTTAAAAGCTAAATTGTCTACATATGACTTGAGATAGCTATATATATATATATATATATATATATATATATATATATATATATATATATATATATATATATATATAAATTTAAAGATTGTTATAGTTAAATCATAATAGATTGATATGATTTACTTTACATCATAATCATACTGATGAAGGATATCTGTTATCCGAAATATTTATAGATACTTACATTTAATGTCTCTTTTTTAATATCGGTGTTGTTTTGTATACTTTTTAGGCGTTTATATATATATATATATAATGCTTTTGTGTTACATCTTTCTGGTTGAACACGTGCTTACACAATTTTGTTTAAGAATCATCTGACAGAAATAGATACAAATAAAATCAAAAACACAAAAATTTACAAGATCTAAAAATGCCTAGAGTACATTTTTATTGATTTGCGTAGTATGTAATTAAAAAAACTTTGATTTGTTTTGGTTTTTTACAAATGAACAAAAAACACCATTATAGAGTGCTTTTTTACTCAAATATTTGCAAACACCAGACATATAACTTTTATATCAATCATAAAGTAAAAATAATCGAAAGCTGCATTATTTGAATATTTTTCTAGTCAGTAAGACTGAACACGTTTTTTTAAATTGATTCAGAAATGCTCTTTCAATCTCGATTTATTCCATTGAATTATGTTTTGAATGTAGTATAACATATTCACACCATAATTGACCAAAAAACATATGTTTTTTTCTAACTAAAATATAAACTATTTGTAAGTGCATCATTTCTTTAGAATTCAATTTCAGTAAAAGAAGAAGTCCAAAGTCCGCACAATCTTTTATATCCAAAGGTTATTTAATGTTTCAGTATGGACTCATTTCCCCAGTTTTTTTTTTAAATATTTACATCAAAGACTTAACAGATGACCCTACGCATAAAATAGCATCTATGAAACTGAACAAAAGTGTTAGAATCTCAATGGTTGTGTGTTTCTTTCGGTCAATTGTTTATATTGTCAAAAAACATCACATCTGTATCTGTATCTATTGATATTTCGAGAAACCTAGTTTTTATAGAAATAAAAATTGTCTTATGTGCCCCTATTTGCAATAGAGCAGTTGATATGATAGATAAAATACTATATACTCACCAAGCGCTGAGATCTAGTGGCGCTCCTCCTCTTTGTCTACGAACTAGCATCACGTGAATGAAAACAGCCAATAGAACTTCTTTGTTAAGTACAACATTTCGGAAGTCATCGGTTGTTGTAATACAATTGGTTCCATCATCAAATATGCCAAAAAGTTCCAATTGTCGACAGCAGACCCTACGACGTCTGTCGCTTTCCTCACACTGGCCACACTTGCACCACGATTGGTCAACCGTATCCGATCTCTCAATCAGAACACGTCCTTCTGCGCATGCCTCACCATTGGTCTGTGGAGTAAAGATTTCCTCCGTCGTATTTTAGTGAAAGTTCATGATACAAAGAAGCCATTCAGATAAATTCAAATTTTTTTTTTTTTCACGATGGGGAAATTTATTACCATGCGTTTGTTTCAATAAGTAATTTCGACATATCTTCAGACATGCAGATAGGTTGCATAATTAACTAATCTGTAAGAAAACCTTATAATAAACTACAAATTGCTATATTGAACCATCAACCTAACAAGGAGTAGTGTTAGTACGGTTTTTAATTTCCTGTAGTTGTTAGTTGGGTGTTAGTATGTTTAAAATTCAAACTATTATCACCTACGTATAAAACAATGATAATTAGGTATGTACTTCCTCGTGCGACACCACGTATATAAATGCCATTGAAAAGTTTATACTGAATTAAAGATCAACACACCTCGTTATGTTTTTTTGTAATTTATTCTAAAGTTAAGCTTTGGAACGAGTAAAACCAAACAACGGAAAGTATTTTAATCTTTCCATGAGAAAGAGTGATTATGAGTACAATATGTCTTATGTTGACCTTTAATTTGACGATGCAATTTTCAGTGGTATAACTATATTCCATGTACCTTTTTCAAATTTCTACAAGACTGTTAGATAATACAGGTACTCCTTTATTTCTCTATATTCAACCTAATACAAAGAATCAGGTAAAATTTGAAATGGTAAGAGGGTGTACTTATTAAGGAGGAACACTCTATTATTGGTTATAATCTATTTTGGAGGGACTGTATCGAGGATCAGTATTGTGGGTGTTTTATAAATTCGGAAATACACAAAGTGCAAAAAGAAGAGAGTAAAATATAACTAGAGTAAGAGCAGCTCAATACAATTACCTCCGTTGATGAGCGTTTATGAGTATCCTATGTCAAAACATAATGTTAAAAGTTAATGTTAAAAGTTTTACACATATATGTAACAGTGACGTTTGAATTGTACGTTTACACATAATTTATCTTATATTAAATTTCATCTTACTAGCATGATTTTAAAAAATCAACTTTGCTTAATTTCTTCAACAAAGCTATCAAATTTTAATTGATAAAGATCTGATCAAAATAGTTTATATTCCACATTTCATGCGGATTTTGTCAATTCAAATCGTCCAGTGTGTGAATAGGCTCCTAATTTGCCTTTTCAGAATCTAATGCATTATGGGTTATATTTACAAAAGAGTACACAAAAACGTTGAGATTGGTTTAAAACATCCTATTGCTATTCCTTCGTCACAAGATTTTAGTATATAAGCTCTGAGTCTTTAAGTCAAAATATTTACAAAATTTGATTGACAAAAATGGGCTGTATATGGTTGGCAAGGTGAAATGACAGAATCCACATGATTCGTAGTGTATAAATAAAATTACAAGGTGTAAGTACATGTATTAGGGAGGATATTTACACAATTTCTTCGAGGAAAATGATAATGATAAAGCTTAAGTTATTAGTATTATAAGAAATTTCATTATCATTAATATGAAAGACAAAGCGTGTTATCTGTTATATTAATTTCATAATTAGGCATGCCAATTTATATACATTTTATGACAGAACAAGACGAAAAAGACATTTAATTAAACGTCTTGAAATAGGAGAATTCATTGCTAAACAATATATCTAAAGCTTCCTAATAGGAATGGACAACGGCTCACTGAAAGTTCTTTCTGGTTGACATTGCTTATAATAATTATAAATGATTTTTTTTGGTTTGATATAAAAAGAAAGTTTTATGAGTTATACCAATCCATTCAGAGAGTGACGAAGTCAAAAACTGTTCTTGCAGCGCTTGAATCGTTTTATTTTATCAGGATTACAGGCCAAACGTGTACACATACTTTTGGAGCAATATAACTAAGAATTGTCAAAAGGGAAAGTCCTCTATGGTAAAAAGTACGTAAAGGAATGGTTAAAGTCTTCAACAGTTACCATTACTTAAAGGAATGGGCAAAGTCTTCAACAGTTACCATTTCTTCAAGGAATGGGCAAAGTCTTCAACAGTTACCGTTTCTAAAAGGAATGGGCAAAGCTCTCTATGGTAAAAATTGCATAAAAGGAAAAGAGAATTGAGTAGAGTAAAACAGACCATATACGCTCTGACCTTTTGGGGGCAAAACGTCTGTAATACTAGTACATCATGGTTATTTAATAAGAATTATCTGCCAGGAGGACTCTGTGACTCACTGAAAAGCTGCAGTAAAGGACTTTTAAAGTTTATTTATTTCATTATATTTTGAAGTCTTTTTGATAAGTGTTACGTTACTTATATTAGGTTCAAAGTCTCTTCAATTATGTATGCATTCGACCTTTGTTAATGCTAGTACCAGCTGGTCGTTTAGGGTCAAATTTCACTTCAATTATGTATGCCATCAACCTTTTAAACGAAAAGTGTGCAGTCTTTAACTAAAACAGAAATCTAGAGATGGTCTCGTTTAAGGTTAATCCAACAAAACGCTTTAGACATCTAGATAATGTAAAAGTGTTTAATTCGGATTGATCTTGTGATTTCTTTTAATAAGTAATTTTCTCAACAGATGGAGTTACTCACCCTGGTAAGACTGAGCGTACTCCCTTGACGACGGAGTTTTTTGTCGTTTTCCATCGTGCCAAACATTATATCTTCCCATTTGACTCTCCAATTCATTTCAGCCAACTCTGCTTCTAATTTGATATGTCTGAAATTAAATGGAAATAAAGGGTTAATATTCATGAGAATAAAAAGAAAGGATGTAATGATAAAAAAATGAAAATTTAAGCAAAAGAGAATTCGAAAAGTAGCTACCATGTCATTAGGGGCAAATCTATTCGTGTTTCGGGTGACTCATACATAACAGGAGACACTTAACCTGTCGACGCACCAGGTCTCGCTCCTTTTGGAAATCAAGTTATCCTCTCATTTTTTTGTTTTTTACCTTAATTTAGCTTCTTAATCGATTCATTAAATTTGAACACCAGTAAAGTACTGTTGATTTATCAAGCTATACTTTAACAGCGAGAAAACATTCTTTGTTGATAAGGTTTGTACTTCCTGTTATTAAGCTATACTTAAACAGCGCCCAGAAAACATTCCCTGATGATAAGGTTTGTACTTCCTATTATTAAGCTATACTTAAACAGCGCCCAGAAAACATTCCCTCTTGATAAGGTTTGTGCTTCCCATTATTAAGCTATACTTAAACAGCGCCCAGAAAACATTCCCTCTTGATAAGGTTTGTACTTCCTATTATTAAGCTATACTTTAAAGGCGCCCAGAAAACATTCCCTCTTGATAAGGTTTGTGCTTCCTTTTATTAAGCTATACTTTAACAGCGCCCAGAAAACATTCCCTCTTGACAAGGTTTGTGCTTCCCATTATTTAGCTATTCTTTAACAGCGCCCAGAAAACATTCCCTGTTTATAAGGTTTGTGCTTCCCATTATTAAGCTATACTTTAACAGCGCCCAGAAAACATTCCCTCTTGACAAGGTTTGTGCTTCCCATTATAAAGCTATAATTTAACAGCGCCCAGAAAACATTCCCTGTTGATAAGGTTTGTGCTTCCTATTATTAAGCTATACTTTAACAGCGCCCAGGAAACATTCCCTGTTGATATGGTTTGTGCTCCCTATTATTAAGCTATACTTTAACAGCGCCCAGAAAATATTTCCTGTTGATAAGATTTGTGCTACCTATTATTAAGCTATACTTTAACAGCGCCCAGAAACATTCCCTGTTGATAAGGTTTGTGCTTCCTTTTATTAAGCTATACTTTAACATCGCCCAGAAAACATTCCCTGTTGATAAGGTTTGTGCTTCCTATCAGGATTACTTTAACATCACCTAGGAAACATTCCCTGTTGATAAGGTTTGTGCTTCCTATCAGGATTTCCTTGATAAGCAGGTGCTGCTTTCACTGAAGCTATTAAACAAAGGGTTTGTACTGGTGAAGTTGATATCAATTGCCCGAAAATTTTTACGAACGCCATAAAGATTTATCATATACTGTTATCACATGATCCTGTCTTTATTCATGTTGTCGTTGTCACAATTACGTATTCGTTTGATCGGTAACTACATTCTCGAATGCGATTTCTCATCGGATTTTGACACGTGGTGCTCTTTTTTTAATAACACACTTTTAATGGGTTTTTCTAAACGCAGTATGCTTGTTCTTGATTTTAAAGTACATTTTGATTTTCGAGTGTTGCCATTTGGTATGGTACATTGTAAATTGGATATTTCCTACCATTTTAGACTATTTTCAAGACAGACATTTTAAAACTAATATTCTGGAATAAAATGTCATAATCAAATTGTTCACAAATTCAATATAAAAAATCTTTTAAGAAATATAAAAAACTAAATCATATTTCATCATTTTAGGCTTTAAGCTGTTTTTGATTAGTCTGAAGATAAAAGCAACCTTCTATGAAATATTGAAATGTCCGTCAGTAAAGGTTTGTCAAATATTAGTTTTGTGGCTAGGTCTGAATTTTTTTTACATGAAAATCAACAAGAAATTGGTTTACTCACGTCATACACAAAGTCATATCAAAATAATAAAATGGTTTCTCTAAAGGAAAATATCCAAGTTAACAAAATATATTTAAATAATAAAAATAAATAGATGTATATTCAAATAAACAAGAAGGCATGATCGGGGATAACCACATTAAACTGAAAATTAACCTCCCCAAACCTAAGGGAACAGTGTAGACAAGGTTATCGTTCCGTACCATCTTACTGTACACACTTTAATGAGCTAAGCTCCTTCATGTATCTAGGTTGTTGGTGGGTGTCAGGTTTCTTTAATTATGTGTGTAGATTTTAGTGGATTTATTGTGTGTATGTTCCTCGTTTATTGTTTTCTCACGGCCTTGTTGTTCTTTCTACTTACGGTGTCTGGTTAGCCCTTAGTATCTTCTCCCACATTTTACACGAGTTTTTCTTACAATTATGGCCAGTAGTAAAATTCATAATAAAGATACAAAGATTATAATTTATCACGCTAGAAACACGTTACGTCTCCATATGAACGATCAATGACTTTCGAATCAAAGAGAATAAAAGTCATATAAATAACGTAGTTGGAGAGCAATGAAACCCAAAGTGCAAAACAGGTGTGCCAAATCGTGTTAGGGCAATCTTTACGTGGGCGATACAAATAAATTCTTCAATTTCTTGCATCAAAACCATTAAATATTTGTTTCCATTTTTTTATTCTTTTTATAAATTGAAACAAAAATCCATTGAAATAGAAATATAAAAAAGTAGATGTGCTATAATTAGTTATACTTCACCATCATTATAAGAATTCCCACAGCAATGATCATAATTCATATCTCGAGCGGTAATTCAAATTTCATTCAATTATACAGTTCATTATTGCCTAATTAATATTCAAAAGATAAATTAATAAAGTGTCAATATCTAGCTTTGAATTATGTATTGCATAGACTATTTACAACAGTAATGAAGGCTGTTTGGAGCTGGCTAACTTCTTTTAATAAACTACAAAGGAATTTTCATCAGCAGAAAAGGATATGCGTTTATGATTCGTTGATTATTAATTTTTTTTTTTTTATATTTGGACGTCACTTTCATCACTATTGACTATTTCGTAACGGTCAGATTTTACTTTTGGAAGTAGTTGGAGTGCCTTGAGAAAACCACGAAGACGAAACGCGCGTCTTGCGAAATATCTTGTAATCCTGGTATCTATGATGAGTTATTTATAGAGCTCACAACTTTTTTTTATCTAAAAAGCTTTTACTTAATACGAATGTCGTTTTGAAATATTTTTCGTAATTCTCATTTTAAACTAAATTTGTCAATAGTTAGAATATTGTGAAGTAACTGACAGATTGACACCCATCAATTATCTACCAACACTCCCACGTCTAACTAAAACAATTCATTTATTTGCTAAATTACTAGGAATCGGTCACTGTGATTAAAACTGTCAATTTTTGTAATTTTAAGAAATAATTTTCGTTCTTCAAATTATTTCATGCTAATTGAATGAAACTGAATTTTAGCTGACTTGAATGATAAATTTATCAAAATCAAAATGTGCCAATACTTGTTAAACTTTTTACACTTCCATGACAGAAAAGCTCAAGGGACACTGTTAACTGAATTATGACAAAAATGCTGCACTGCCTTTTCTATCAAAATAAAAGATAACGTTCGCAGTTGAAATGATATATAGTCGAGCTTTTCTGCTGTAACTTAGCGAGTACTAATACATTATATATTTTCTGACAATGACAGTAAAATCCATTGCTGACAATTGAACATTTGATTGTTGAATTAAGTTATCGCTGTCTAAAATATCATCTGAATGGGGTTTCATTTCTATATTCTTGAATTTTTATGCCATTTTTCTCTTTTCTCTATTTTTTCTAAGAACCCTTTTATTTCTTTATTCTTTTCTGTGTCCATTTTTTATATTCTTTATATTTTTTGGCCAGTTATTCTCTCTTGTATAGACCCCATACAGCCCTCATAAAGGGAAAGGAACCTCTTCAGATGTTGTCTTGTGTCAAATCGTAAATGCATTTGTTAAATATTTGATGAACATTATTATGATTATGTTGATGGCAGATCGTTTCAGATTAGTTTATTCATAACTATTATAGACTAATTCAGACGATTTATAGCTTGTTATATAGACGTATCGTCATCTGTCAATAATTAGACTGTATTTTGCCCTCTATATCATGTATATGTATTTTTGTTATTTTGTAGTTCAGGCTGCTCCTCATTGGCGCATTTCCCGACATCTTTTATTCTTAACATAGTTGCAAGCTTAGTGATTTCGATACTATGTCAATCTTTTTTTAGCAACAAACAACGAATTTATGCCAGTACGATAAACTTTCCAAATTTCACACTTGTATTTATAGAAGCAATTTTTAATAATTAGAATACCACATTACAGAAGAAACTATAATTTGATATTAATGCCTTTAGTCAGTGTATTTGGGTGCATTGAAACATGCACTTTACCTAGTAAAATATCAATAACAAGAATGTGTCCATAGTACATATGCCCCACTGCACTATCATTTTTATGTTCAGTGGACCGTAAATGGGAAAATCTCTAATTTGGCATTAAAATTAGAAAGATCATATCATAGGAACATGTATTCTAAGTTTCAAGTTGATTGACTTCAACTTCATCAAAAATCGACCAAAAACTTTAACCTGAAGCGGGACGAACGGACGGACGGACGAACAGACGAACGAACGAACGGACGGACGGACGAACAGACGGACGGACGCACAGACCAGAAAACATAATGCCCCTCTACTATCGTAGGTGGGGCATAAAAGAATACAAATAGTAAATCAGTACGGACCTGACGAGAACCGGAAGTACTTTATTACAATTGATGTCAGTAGAAGAATAGGAACCACTGATTCTTCTGAAGTATCTAGTATTTTCAGCTCTTTTTCGTGTGGTATTGTGTTGGGTCAATATTGAGGTTTTTGTTCGAGGTTCTGTGAACTATTGTTTGTCGATATTTAATTTCAGATTGTATTCGCAAACATTGAGGTTTTTGCGCGGTCTTTTTTGTTTTTTTTTTTTTTTTTTTGGTGGCTGTATTTTTTATAATTATTTTTTAGTTTTTGATAATTGAATCATCGTGTTACTTTTAAATTGGTGTTTACTTATCTCCTTCGATTTATGTTTATCTGCCATCTTACGTGGGTATCATTTTATTCAACCATCTAGATTTTTCTCTTTTCAGTACCGTTTATTGCTTAAAGGTTAACAAAAACCGATATATATATATAGCATTGTAATGTTTGTATTGCTAATTCATCAAGCTGTGTATTCCCAAGTACCACATAGTTTCAATAAGCCTTAAGACAGAACAATTATATTAATTTTGAAAAAGCTATTTATTGTTTTTTCAATATCCACACTTGCTTGAGTTCTAAACTCTTACGCGACAACAAAAGAATCATTTAGATTATAAGATTTATTCATAACCTCAGACACATACAGATGTACAAGAGGACAATATAATTACAGACATAAGATAATACATAGCGAGACAGGACAGACGAAACACAAATACATAGTATATTATAAAAGACAATTGGTATAATTAGATTAAGTATTTTATAATTTTCTTCACGAAAATTGATAATTTCTTTTGAACGTGTACGTTACATATAGACAGCAAACCAATAAATTTGTTCTTGCTTGGATTCATTACATAATAATTTGGTATAAACTTTGATCTAAGAGCAGAAACATCAGCATGTTTACAGATAAATAATATATGAAACTCATCCCCTATTCCCTCATTACATAATGTACCTATTCTATTTTCCCTCGCGATCCCCGTCCATCTCCCCGTCTCAATAGGTAACTTCAAATTCGAGCATTGAAGTTTAGATATATAATATCTGTCCTTAGGTAATAATCGTAATAAATATGGTTCCAAACCAAACTAAAGTTTGAATAAAGAATAGTATTCTCCCCTGGATGCATTATGTATCTGTGAGAACCAATGCTGATAGTACTGATCTGTTAATCGCTGTTTAACCATACTCTTTAACCAATCAATATTTACAACTAATTGATCGTTCCATATAAAACTAAGACCTGTATCATCAAATATAGATTTTACATATTGAATCCATTTAAATTTGATAGGATTAGTTTCATGTTATTTAATCATAAGTCTTAAAAGGATATTTGACAGTTTGCTCTCTGCTTTAATAGTTCTGCACCAAAATGATGCCATCCTAAGTTTTATAGAGATATCTAAAGGGACCCGACCTAATTCCCCGTAAACCATAAAATTTGGTGTACTATTGCGAACACCAAGAATATTTTTACAGAATTGCAAATGCATTTTCTCAATATTCTGTATTCTGTTTATTTTCAAACCCCCAAACCTCTGATGAATATAATAATATAGGTGCGATTACAGCATTGAAAAGTTGTAACTGAATATCAATAGGTAATGATATATGTTTTATCTTCCTGTAGAGAGCAAACATTGCTTTTTGTGTTTGATCAAAAATCCTTCTTCTAGCAGTACAAAAATTACCGTTATAATTAAAAGTTATTCCTAAATAATTGTAAGAATCTACAACTTCTATAGCATTACCGTATACATGAAAATCAAAGTTGTCTCGTACCTTTCTTTAACTAAACACAATATTTTTTGTTTTATCTATATTGACTTGGAGTTTCCATATGTTACAATATTGTTCAAAAACATTGAGTTGCATGTTGTAGTTCTTCCTTACTATCAGACATAATAACAGTGTCATCTGCGTACAAAATGACAAAGATTCTAACTAATACTTGCAACAATTCTTCACAGTTTTTAGATATATATTCTAAATCTTTTATATCATTTTCCACAAAAAAGTTTTCTAAATCATTCAAAAACACCGAAAACAAAAAAGGTGATAAATTTCACCCTGCCTAACACCAACACCACAATTGAAGAAAGTTGAACTTTGGTTACCATATCGAATACATGTCTTTATATTTTGATACATATTATAAATAACTATAAATATTTTCCCAGTAATGTGAGATTTTTGTAACTTTTGCCATAATAAAATTGAGAATGGAAATGGGGAATATGTCAAAGAGACAACAACCCGACCAAAGAGTAGACAACAGCCGAAGGCCACCAATGGGTCTCCAACGCAGCGAGAATATCCCGCACCCGGAGGTGGTTCTCCAAACAGTGTCAAATGCTCTCTTGAAATCCACAAAAGTGCAAAATAATTTTTTGCCCATCGAAAAAAATATAGATAAAATTGAATGCAACACAAAAATATTATCGGTAGTTGAAAATCCTTTTCTAAATCCAGCCTCAGATTCTGATTAAAGTTCAACTTCATCTGAGAAACTATTTAATCTCTCATTTATTATTGATGAAAAAGTCTTTCCTAAACAAGAGTTTAATGTTACACCTCTATAATTTGCAGGATCTGCTTTGGAACCTTTATTCTTAAAAATAGGAATCATTATACCAAGAGACCATAACTCTGGAACTATACCCGTATCTAATACTAAATTAAAAAGTTTAACATACATTGTCATTAGATCATATATAGTACATTTTATATATTCATTAATTATTTTGTCACATCCACCAGCTTTATCATTTTTAAGTTTTTACACTTTTTAAAATCTCGTTTTCGGTTACAGCACCATTCAATAAGTTATACAATTCATCTGGTAAATTATGTACATTAAAATTAACTTCTGGTTCCTCAGTATTTGAGTCACATCTATTCATATCTTTGAAAAAGTCATAGAGAGCTTCAATAGAAATTTCAGGGTCTACGCCTTTTTTTTTATCTGACCCAATACTATTCAAAATATTCCAAAACTTTTACTATCTGATTTTTTGGTCTGACGTAATTTATTGCCGATATTTCTTTGGTACAGTTCATATGCTTTAGAAAGTTCAATTTGTAGCTTTTGCTTGAATTTTTCATTTGTTTTCGATTTTCATCATTTTTATAAAACTGTACCTTTTCCGCGCTTTCTGAAATTTTTTTCTACTATCAAAACATTGCTTGTTAAACCAAGGTTTTGTGTCGCTTTTTGGTTTGCGATTTTTAAACGGCTTGTATTTACCAAAAGTTTTTGTAGCAACTGATTGAAAAAAGTTGCTGATTCTCTCTACAACTTTGTTCATCTCATTTTGATAAATCCCTTGTTGTACCTCTAAATTGTCTAATTCTAACAGTATTTGTTCTAACTGATAATCATGATCACTTTAAACATTATCTAAAAATTCTGAACACTTTTCTTTTCTCCACTTGACATATTTTTCACTACCCAATTGCGAGAGTTCGTCATTACTTTTATATAAAATCAATGGAGCTTGAATAACTAAATGTAATTGACAATGGACATCCGAGACCAATGGATCAAATTCCTTAATATCAAACTCTTTAACAACTGGAAATAAATTTGATGACAATAATAAATAGTCAATAATAATTGTGCCATTACAAGTTTTTTTTTACCAATACCTCTATCATTACCTACTCTAGAGTTTGCTATATACATGTTATTTCTTTTACATACATTTAGAAGTTTGTGTCCGTAATTATTTGGTGCACAATTACAACTTGTAACTGTGTAATGGAATACTGTTTCTAGGTAAATTTTCGTAATCAAACATATACGAAAGTATATCCTCGTCTGAGTTAAATTAAAAAATATCATCTAAATTTTCGTCCGGTATAATATAGTCTGGTAAACTACCAGTTTTGGCATTACAATCACCAAAAATAATACAATTTAGACTGTCTATGTTTTTTATATTAAGCATCTCATTTTCAAGTTTCTACCTCATCGAATGATTCACTTGTCGAATATTTCGAATTTGAAGGTGAAATATAAACACAACCTAGTAAACAATCAGTTTTCTGGTTTATAATAAGTTTTGAAATCTTGATCCACTGTACAAATTCACAATCTGTATTTAAAAAGTTCAAATTTTAACTTATTTCTATACATAACTACAATCCCCCTGATTTTCTTTTACATTTTTTTCTAATTTTAGAATAATACATATAGTCATCAGGTATATTTAATATATCAATGTCAGACAGTTTTGTTTCTGTAAACAGACAAATATCATAATTTTATATCATCTCTATAAATTTAGGACATAACAGTTTTTGTTTTATACCACAGACGTTAAGAAAACAAATTTTTAATTCAGAAAAAATAGGATCCGCATCGTTTGTTCGATTATCACACGTGCTGATATCTCTTTCTGTTCCTCTTGCACAACATCCCTATGCACCAGGAAAAGGAGGAGGTGGTCTTTGTTCCATAGGTCGCTGGTTTTGGAACGGTGGTCTAGGTGGCATTTGTGGCGGAAGTCGCGGGAAGAATCTCTTGTTGTCGATGTACAGTTTATCATCACGTAAATGTGCAACGTGTCCTTTTTGTCTAGCGTCCTTCATGATTGGCACCAATTCACGTCTTCTCTGAATAACTGCCCCTGGAAATTGTTCATGGACACGAAAAGTGTCCCTGTCTTTTAATTTTTCTCTCGCAGCCGCCAGCACCTTTTCGATGTCCTTTCTTTTCTCAAATTTATCATGGATCACCCACTCTTATTTTAAAAAAAGCTTGCGGTTACATGTATGACACGTCAAGAAAAGTCGTATTTACACTAGTTTCATCTATTAATTGGTATTTTTCTAAATACTAAGGATTTTCTACCGCAAGAATAGATTACCTTACCTGTATTTGGCAAAATCTTTCGGAATTTGGAGTCATCAATGCTCTTCAACTTCGTACTTTACTTGGCCTTTTTAACTTTTTTGATTCGATCGTCACTAATTTGTTTTTGTAGAGTTTATTTTTAGTTATTGTTATATGACTCTCGTTCTCAATATGACACTTGTCTATTACAAACGCAATACTGATTTATAGAGTTATCTCCCTTTTCATAACTGTTAATTCAAGACTCACCTGTATATAAAGAAAGCTGCTACAAGAACAATAACTAACAGTGATCCTAGTACAATGATAACAATACCGTACTCCGGAAATGGTTCTGAAATTTTAAAAAATGCCGCCATTAATACATTTTAGTCTGGCTATGTTTTTTTATTAGTTTTATAATTGTATAATTTTTCTCTTGCCCTGAATATGTCTGAAATATTTGCTTCCGGACATTAATCAGACAACAATTAATTAATCAAAGTGTATTGCTGCATTATTTTAGAAACCATTTTTAATGACATAAAACAAATACATTTAATTTATTATATATACATTAAAATCGTCTAACGTGAAAGAAATAATTTATCATATTCGACCTTCTCTGATGAGGTCAAACCAATAAAATTATCGCTATGCAATTCTGCAGACTTATCTGAAATTGAATCAAGTAAATAAACAGATCTATTTCAGTATTTATCCAGTCAATAAGATTAGGTTATATAAAGCTGTCAAAATGATAGATGTATTTTCAGAATTTCTAGTCTCCATATTACCGAAATGTATGTTTCATGTCGATATCTTTTATAAAACCTGTTAAAAAATAATTGTAATGTGCTGTTTAATGTCTAGTCAGTGTGGTAGAACTTGATTTTCAATAAAAATAAGGTAAATAAGTACATTTGAAGTATTAGTTAAAATGAAATGAATAGTTATACATTATTGTATACTTGTTGTATACCTACTTGAATATATCTGGTTACGGTAAATGTAGAACCTAATTTAGCTTATTTGTGATAAATAACGGGACTGCATACACTATTCCATGTTAAGTTAATGTCGTCTGCCTGATACATATATTTTTTACAGTGAAATAAAAGTTGCGATTTATCAAACGTGACTTCAGTCTATTAGTCCTCCATTACGGACTGTAAAAATGACGTTTAGCATCATTCTATGCATTTGTCTTATCTGAGGGTCTGGATGGTGGGAGGTCTTCATTTCTATGTTCTTTTAATTTGTTATGCCATTTTTCTCAATAAAATTCTCCCATTGTATTATATTCTTTTATATTCAGTAAGCACGCTATTAATCCCTATTCCTTTAATGTTTGCCTATTTTCTGAATTTTTAATATTTCGCCTTTTATTCTCTGTCCTGAAAACCAATACCAGAACCTCTTACATGTTTGGATGTTATTGCGTTTATTATCTCATAGGGCTTACAGTGATCCCCTAACTGATAAAGCCGATCCTTACATGTGACAAAACGTATTTTCAATGGTGCATCTTGAGAAGGTTGTCAATGTCTCGTATGCACTAAAGTACAACGTAGGAAAATCGTGAGATCTAAGAACTTTTTTGTTTTCCTAATATGAAAATCTAGACATCTGAAACCATATCTTCACAGATATATGATTGTAAATGATTTTCCAATGATACATGACTTGTATTAATGAAGTCCATATAATGTCGTTATGTCCGTCAACGTTGTTTTGATGTGTTTAGCCATGTTTAATCGGCACAATTAAAGTTTTTACTGCATTTATGTTATGATCAGGTATTTTATATGAGACGAACTGTGGTTGATAAAAGAAAAAATCAAAACAAAAAATAATTTAAGGCTGATAATAGTGTTAATATCTGAGAATTTAAGTAAAGATACAAAAGGGGGATACAAAATCGTAGGCCAAGGAACAAAAGACAACGCTGTGGTCAAAAGAAAGAACACAAACAACAGTCACTACACCCCCCCCCTAAGACCACCACCACCACCAAATAATGGTGGCTCAGCATTCCTGTTAAAAAAGAGGTGGAGGATAAGAAGAGATAAATATGAAATGACTCTGTTTGTATTTGTCTTATTGATCGTACCATCTTTCGAAAACGTTTTTCATAAAATCGTAATAATTTTACATTTATTTTACCAATTTTGCCGACATACATTTTATGTATAGTATCTCTAAGAAGTTTAAGGGTAGCTCGGACAACACATTTGGACCTCAACAAATATGAAGAATACTTGACCTTGAAATGTTCGCTATATCAGTGGTTTAAATTTGAGACCTCGGTAGTAAAACCGTGGACTTCAGAAACACTTCCACCTATATTTTGGTCATAAAATAAATCTATATAAACACAAGAAGATGTGGTATCATTGCCAATGAATAAAATAAATCTATATAAAAACAAGAAGATGTGGTATCATTGCCAATGAATCAACTGTCCACTAAGAGTACAAATGACTTGCCTATACGTTCAACTAAACGAACTAAATTAAATTTGTTGCAAACAAATTGAACCCTTGGACAATGTCCCTATATCTAAATTAGAAAATGTAATTGTGATATCTTGACAAAAAGCGTGTACGATAAACGGCCTCGATTTCTTTGATTCAATTTGTAATCATTAGCTAATGAAGACCACCGAGTACACTTTTAAAAAAACAAAGTCATCATTACAGAAAAACAAGTAACTATTCCTTACATTTCCTAATTACGAAAAATAGTTCTTTAAAATGATTGACAGTTTGTTTTTAGATTTGCGAAACTGTCGAATTTTCAGAAAAAATATGAAGCACTCCTTTCTCGTTTGTATAAAACAAATCCTTCATTTCAAGAACGTCCAGTAACTTTAAAATACTTGAACAAAACAATGAAAGTATCGATTGATTGAAAAAATAATCGAAACTGTAAAATACCAAGAACGAATCTGATTTTTTTGATAAAAGTTACTAAACAGTACAGGGTTGACTGTGAGGGAAAGTCTAAAGCACCAGGAAAAAATTGAAATATAATTGAAGCTCTAAAATAGACCAATATAGTTGACTATACGGTAAGGTCTTTTCTCATTGTTCAAGGCCGTACGTTTCAACTTATAATTGCTTTTATCTTCGTCATTTGAATTGAGACATATATATTCATTTCACTAATGATATTTCCTTATAATTATCCGGGGACAGGTGGAGAAATGTAGTTCCCCTTTAGCAAACACTATGTTTTTAAGATTGTTTTTCAAATGAAGACATAGCTGAAAAAGGAGAAGAGAAACACATTCGGAAATACCGTGTCCGATAACCTATAAGAAAAAAAACGTGGTGTAGTAACGAATTCATGAATAGTAAATGCAAAGAAGATTCTCTTCTGAAAGGAATCGGATTAACGAAGCATGAATAATAATGGCAACGGAGATATTCTTCAAAAAGCAAAAGGAGTATCGAAAGGCGGTTGGCAATGGCGACATTTTGTCATATCATACTTACTATCTGGAGGACATTTTGAACCATCGAATCCACATTTTGGTGTATCGGGTGGAGCAGACGTCCGTCCCCCGGCCCAGTGGATATGTTTACCCTCAACTTCTTTGTAATCCTTATCTTTACCAAAGTAGTTAGCAACAACCTGAAATCAAATGTTAACATAAATGTAACATACATATAACATACATACAACATACATGTAACATACATGTAACATACATATAACATACATACAACATACATGTAACATACATGTAATATACATATAACATACATACAACATACATGTAACATACATATAATATACATATAACATACATACAACATACATGTAACATACATGTAACATACATATGGAAGATACTCTAAACAAATGAAAACATCACTTTATAAATGTCATGCGTCCGAAGCGTTTTTGTGGTTTACTTCATCGGGAACGCTCAAAGCCGAAAACATTTGTATTTGAAAGCCAAGGATGTATAAGAACCGAAACTGTTGAAGAGCTTCATTGTATATGAGCAAAAAGAGACATAAAATAATAGCCAAATCCATCTAAGGTCAACTTTGCCTGAGGGAGTTGAAACTTTAGTTTCTTACTAGTTTCTAAATTTATAAACGGACAAATTAAAAAGGTTAGTTATAAATCATGCCAATACCGAAGTCCTAACAAACTGTTTTTCTTATTTAGATTAGTTCTTTCTAGCCGATTTCGTGGCGATTGATTTTTTTTTTTCAAATTTCAATTTTCAGATAACTTAAAGCCAATGAGGTTATATGATGACACGGAAAGACTTGGTAAAACTAATGTCATATTAACGTTTTCATGTGCCAACAACAGAACAATTTAAACAAAAGAAAAAAAAAAAAAAACACACGGATAAAATTCTTTTAACTATCTAATTGTTATCTTAAATTATTTGAAGCAGTGGTTGTTTCAGTTTTAATACTTAACGTATACATATATATAATATTACCAAATACGTTCTATGCATTACCATGAATAAACGAAGATTTGGGTTACATGTATATCTACATGTAAATAAGACAGAAATCCAACGACAAAAGATAAAAACAATAGACATCCAGTTTGTTAAAATACAAAAGACGTTACAAAACTGCAGCTAACATTTCTTAAACGAAAGGTTTAACGGAAAGTGTAGCACGTTATTTTCTAACATGGAAAACCGTGCAGATTTCTGGCTGATAGGATAATTATTGATGTTTAGGCAAATTGGTTAAAAAATATTAGCTGACATAACGTGAAATATTTAACCTCATTTTGGCTGATATATAAAAACAAATATCTTGGATTTCCAATTCTCAGATAGCCTAAAGCCAGCGATGTTATACGGTGATATGGAAAGACTTGGTCTCGTTAATTTCATATTAATATGTTTTTCTTTCTTAATCAGGCAGAACTGGTGTAATTTGTACTTTAGGCTTCAATTCAATACTGTGTAGAATTATTACTACTGCATGGTGAGAAGGATTATTCGCTGAATCAAGTCACGGATATTTTTGCAATTGGTATTTTTTATTTTTCAAAATACCGAATTTAACTGACTAAATTCACAAGAGGTTAAATAACCAATTGGGACCTAGAAACAATAGACACATGTATCTAAAGTCAACTTTGCCTGAGGAAGCTGGAACCTTAGTTTCTATCTAAATAGTTTCTGAAGTTAACAACAAAAAATTTAATACATGTACTGTATGTTAAATCCTGTGAGTACCGAAGCACTTATTACGGGACCTACCTATTGTATTTATTGTTAATTTGTTATCGTCCTGGACATGCATGAAATATTTGCCACTGGCAACCAACAATCAATCATTCAAATTAGGCCGTTTATATATAAATTATAAAGAAACTCAGGTTTCAAATCAGAACCTCAAGTTCGAGAACGCGACATTGGTTATAAACAAAATGTTTTGTCCTCCCTATCTAGCGTGTAACATACCCTTGAAACCGAGTTTCGAAATATCTTCGTATCGCGGAACATTGAACCTTCGACAAACACGTACTGTAGTTAACAACAATGAAAGATGTCGGTCCATGTACATGAACTTACCTCAAATTTATGAGTATGAGGATTCATATCCAATAAAGAATAATCTGCATTCCTATCACCGTTCTCGTCAATGCTGACAGTGCCGGTGATTCCTGCAGACAAAATTTACATAATTTATATGAAATTACAAAAAAAGAAAATCCAATTAATTAAGATTTGCTATTGATAATGCAAGTATGAACACGAAAATACAAAGAGAATGTCGAAAGTATTTGACAGAGTGACTGTTCAACTTATTCAACAGAGTGAATGTTCAATTTATTCGACAGAGTGAATGTTCAACTTATTCGACAGTGTGACTGTTCAATTTATTCGACAGAGTTAACGTTCAACTTATTCGACAGAGTAACTGTTCAATTTATTCGACAGAGTGAATGTTCAACTTATTCGACAGAGTGACTGTTCAACTTATTAGACATAGTGACTGTTCAACTTATTCGACAGAGTGATCTCTCTCTCTCTCTCTCTCTCTCTCTCTCTCTCTCTCTCAGTGAAAACTTTATTTCATTCATAAATTTATACAAACCTGAAAATAAGAACTAAAGATGTTTCTCTTTAACTTAAAATGTACAATAATCTGAGCGCAAACAGAAAGTGACAGCCCAAAAATTCAAAATATCGCGTTCATGTTTTAACTAGACTTCATTAAGTTCCAGTCCAAATATCAAACCATTCTTTAGTTCATAATCTGAGTAATATGAAACAGAAGATCCATGCACGGGCTAATGACAAAAGAACAACAGTATACAACCGCTCTGTTAGTTGGTGTGTGACTATGCACTTAACAGAATTTGCTTCAAGCGTCAATCTGAAAACGTGTATATATTGTGTGCCCTGTTAGAGTAAACGAAAAATTATACACTGGCATTGAACATTTTTAAATGACAAATAGGAAATTTTATTGTGTTTATTGTACTTTAGAAAAGCAACATAATGTCTCCATAAGCTTCAATAGTTTTACGATAAATACCCTCAAAGGTTCTGTTCCACATCCGGTTTGTTATCTCAGCGCCATCTGTGATTGATTTATTGGCAGCTAAGGTCTCGTTTAATGCAAGAGCATACAAAATAACAGCATCATGAAAGGCACCAACAAAGCTGTTGACCTGAAATAGGAAAATGTGATCGACATTGTACTCAGCAGATTGACGTTTTAATGAATGAAAAAAATGGGGAACCATTGAAAAGACATTAATTATGTAATTTTCAAAGCGTCATTTCTATATTTTAGAATGACAGTTTTCCCGGAGTTTTTTTAATATATAAACTTGACTAATGTAGGCACCGATCGTTCATACAAAGGCATACAAATGAAGTTTGTGAGTATTCTGCTTTTATCTTAAGCGAGCGGTAATATTAAAATTATTGTTAAAATCACGGTTCATTTGCGGTCGTCCCGGCTCAATCGATGTCCATTCGTAGAATCACAAAGACAACATTTTAGAATAATAAACCAAAACGCTAAATTGTAAAGGTAAGATAAAAACTATGTATCTACCAGTAAAGGAAACGTAATATTTTATTTGTACTCACTACAAAAAGACGCTCGACAAGTCTCGATTTTCTACTGTTTATAAAGCTCGAACAAATACATTTTACATTTTTCTACAGTGTACGTATATTACATATTTACTCATAAACAACTTAAAGTCTGCAGTCCGAAAGACTTCAATATCAAGTTTATGAGTAAATTGCTCCAGTTTGCACATCAATAAAACTGATGAAAAGTGCTTTCAGTCTAAATATAATATTTCTTGAACTTTATCAGTTTGTTTTTAAAACCGTCGATTTTAATTAAATCTCATCGTGTTTTAAGAATGTTACTCATACATTGTACAATGTATCCCACATCTCATTTTTTTCGTGCTTACGACATAATTTTCTTATTAACGTAGTATATTAACTAATATTGAAGGTTCATTTTACAGAATAACGATTAGTGTGTAATTAGATATTTAGAAAATGAAAACAACACGTTTAAAAATTTCACGCTTCCGAAGCGCTTTTCTGGATTTACCTTCATCAGGAACGCTCAAAGCCGAATATTTGAAAGCCAATGATGTATAAGAACCGAAACATTTGAAAAGCTATATGACAAAAAATACATAAAAAGTAGCCAAATCCATCTCCCGATGTTGAAACCTTACTTTCTTTATAATTTCAAAATTTATAAACGGACAATTTTAGAAAGGTTTGTTATATTAGATGATTAATTTTGAACGACAGAACAAAATAAGAAGAACTATGAAATCATGTAATAAGTTATGAATGGTATATTTAAACCTTGTATAATATGTGTCTTTCTATTTTTATTTATGATTTATAGATATGAAAACAGAAAGAGCGAGTCCATAAATATATAGTTTACCATGAAAAACGCGAGTTTTATGGTACTTACAAGATGTGACTTGACAAAAACAAACCAATTTATTCCATGCGTCATTTAAAAAGACAAATTTATTTGATATGTAAAAATTAGCGTCAAATTACTCGACTAATCAGTGCCAATTTTATTATTTGATGGAGTCCTGGAAGTTGTCATTTGATTGCTTGATTGCTGACCGTTTAAGTAATAAAACAAATGCCAGACAAGTAATGAGAACAAGGCTGTCAAAATCCGAAACATTTAGCGTTTTGTGTCTCAATTTGTCATATTTCACATGTACCGAACAAACACTATCGATTTAACAATCTCAAAGAATTTAAGCTAATCGGAATTGTCTGCTACAGCTGGGGGGAAAAGCGAATAGATAAAACGAGAAATAACTATAAAAACAAAAAAAATAATTGTAAAACCATTGTTCAGTTTGATAGAGCGGTATTACAAACGAAAGGTTATATTGTTAAGTGGAAAAGAAGGAAATTTCACATTCTAATCCCTAATCTTGTCAGGTCCTTTGATAAAAAAATATGTCTAATCCTGTCAGGTCCATTGATAAAAAAAATATATCTAGTTAACTAAAGATCAATCATTATTTCTGAAACAATATATTTTAGATTTTGCATAGTACAATTACGGTATATGTTCTTTAAAACCAAAGTACAGTAATTGACTGTTGTTTCATTTGCGTTCAGTGGCAAATATTTCGTCAATATCAAGGACGACAGCAAAATATAAAAATAAGACAACCGGGATTTACAACGGGACTTTCGACTGACACGGGAAACAGATCTCAACAGAACCCTCAAACCGGGATTTACAACGGGACTGACACGGGAAACACATCTTTACAGAACCCTCAGACGGGGATTTACAACGGAACTTTCGACTGACACGGGAAACAGATCTCAACAGAACCCTCAAACCGGGATTTACAACGGGACTGACATGAGAAACAGATCTCAACAGAACCCTCAAAGAGTTGTTGTAAGGGTTGAGTAAGGTGCAGATAGCGTGGTTCCGTCTTTAAAACACGCGGAATCGGATTTAACGTCCCTATTCCAACGTGACGTTGCTGCATATTTATAAATCCCGCACAACCAAAAGAACGTCCATCTTAAGCATGGATGTATTGCCTGATGAAGTTTTTTGGGTGACCATATTTCAATACCCCTGTCAATGTTTAGGGTTCAACCCAAGAAGACAAAACTCCTAACAGCTGACTCCGATAAATCATGATAGACACTTTTTTGTTAGGAATTACCTATTTTACTTCACCAGATGCGTGCGCATTTCGACAATTTTGAAGTCTCTTCATGCAGTGATGATCGATATTGTTTCAAAATTTAAAAAAAAAATGTTAAAAACTTAAAACAGCTGATATAACCAAACAGAACAAAAAGTATAGCCAAACCCGGACATATCTGTTAAGTATAATACTCTGACAATGCGAACAATAAGACGTTTGAAAATAACTACGGGTATCAAGTTGTTGGCTTATAAATAATAACAAAATCTGTGTCCCAGTACAAACTAATATTAAAACAGAAACAACAGCTTCTGTTCAATAAAAAAAAATAACATGAGAACATAACGTAAACGTATCAATCATAGTAAAACATTAACCGCCTGTTTTTGAGACACATCACACCACCAGATTGACATATATTCTGTAAGTGTATTAAATATCAATATTGAACTCGTGTAATTAGATTTTTTGAGTGATGACATTGATATCCCTGAAGTCCTACCAAAAGCACACAATGTCATTGTATAATTAACATGACAAATGATTTCAGGGACTTTTGAGCACGCGCTGGTCGCCGCGAGATTCTGAAATTAATCTCACGTGACAGACAATTCTACTTGGTGATGACAAATTGAACAACGTTGCTCTTTGCTACTGACGTGTTCTGCACACAATTCTCAAAAGTCATTATTTATTTTCAATTCCTGAAGAAATGCAAGGGACTTACAGTTAGCCCAAATTGACCGTGTAAATTAATTCAATGCATATCAATCAAATTACTTTAAAAGTAGCCAAAGCAGTTTTTTTTTAAACTTTAACGAATCAAGTTTATCAACATAAATTATTATTGTGTTCATTATAATTACCCTTTTTAAACGAGAAGTAATTGTTAGTTCTGTTCCGTGAATTTTATTAAAAAATGAAATAAATAAAAAGAGATGTGGGGTACACACCTATGAGAAAGAATCCAAACCTTACAAATCCAGCGAAAATTAAGGTATTACAGTCGATATTAATACAGTTGTAATTTCCTTTTGTTATGGTTTAAAATTTATAATATAGTTGAGCTCCTTACAAATATTTTCTACGTTAAATCTAGACTCAGTGTAAATACTTGACTCTAATTTGACTTAATCGTTTTTCCTCATAGGACATTTGTCGTGTAACAGTATCGTTCTTAAGTTGATATAAGTATTAAAGGTTCTAGACAGAAAGAGAAAATAACACGAATCTTGGATTAGGGAATTTAATCTTAAACGATCAAAAACCAATTAAAGACGATAAAGCTATTTTATAGACACCGTGATTTGCCACGTGAATGTCGCATTCTATAAATTAGCTTTCAGACCAACTATTTCATCCGTAAAGACAAATGTCCATTTGAAGCGCTAGGTTGAGAGAGATATTTTAATAAATCAGTATTATGTTTGTAATATACAGATTCATCAATACTGTTTAAAGCATCCATGTGAAGCAAAATTGAATTTATCGGTATTATTTAGAAGCTTACACTTTATTTATGAAATTGATCGAAACAAACTTACCAATGATTTCCGGTAACCTCGGCCATCCCCTTTCAGTAGTATTACGTTTTACTGTTTTGCTTAAGAAAAAGAACGCAATGATTCATGCTAACAATTTGTGACATCTACGCGAAACAAAAAAAAACAACATTATTTTTCCTACCTCTTCTTCTCCATAAGTAAAATTAACATTTTTCTCCTTAGCTCTCCTCTTAACCTCCATGGAAAAGTTTTTGTACTCCTTACTAGTTGGTTTTCGTAAGGTAACTGTCATCAGGGCTTCGTACGCCTTCATAGCTTTTTTATTTCTTTCATCCGTGTCGCCGGCTCGATACCATGGCTTCTCGCTATCATTCTTGCTACAAACAGAAAAAAAATTCATCGAGATTACAATGACCGTCTGTTTCTGAATCAGAGATCAGCATATAAACTATGCTTGTACAATTCAATGTTAATTCTAAATATATTACAAAGGGTGACTGGGTATAGGAATATTGTTATCTCGACTTGTCCAGTTGTATGACCTACCATGATGTCCGTTTGACTGTGCAGAATGTGTAAATAAGAACCAACTTCCGGTCGGGATAGGAAAGATATATTCGAGAGAGTGGCTTTCTGAACGTTAAAATGCAAGGCAAGATATCAGCCCCTATCCGACATTACCTTGTCCTTCTGTGTCAATGTAAATATTTCGCTTCATCCTAGTCGACAATCTTTGCAGAATCTACCTATTAAATTTATTGTACCATGTATTATCGTCAAGAAAATGAATGAGATATATGCCACTGGACTTTTGGCTAACATCAATGAAATCAATCAATTTTGGAGAGCTTAGATCAGAGTTTCCATAACTGTTTATTTGATATTGTGCAAAGTCCGGGTTCACGTGAAACATCAGATCTGTAAATAATCACGAACATGTGTTTTGGCATTCCGCACACTCCGGTAGATTATACAATCTTGATGAAATGCACCGAAATCTGCTCAGGTTTGTCAACTGGTATTTTGATTATTGTGTCGCTGTCTAATTGATGTATACTATTCCATCTAAATATAAGGAGATGTGGTATGATTGCCAATGAGACAACTATCCACCAAAGTTCAAATCTTTTTTTTTTTTTCATATCGTGTACGTTTACACCTACTGTAAGGACAATAGACTTCGGGTGCAATCCATTTATTTAAGAATAGACATAAACGTTCAAAGAAATATTCATCAATAATTCGTGTATATGCAACCACTAATGCTCCTTGTGGGAACATTCGGAAACAATAAAAGTTATCAATGCCCACGTATAGATGTCTTTCTAAATATTTCTAAGAAAATACAAGAGGTAACAAAAACAATATCATCAACCATCTTTCTCTCTCCCCTTTTTAACATGTACAAGGATAACAATTATACCTGTCAGAATCAGAATACAAACCAGTAACGCATTTGATTGATTTATTTAATGTACATTGTAGTGTATTTTGAGATCAATAGCTGAAAATGATTATAATAAATGCTACAAGATAGAAAATTTCATCGAAAAGAAATAAATCAAATTTATATCAAACTTTAAGCTGATGCAGATCAAACTTTTAGCTGATGCAGATTCAAATCGTACTAGTAAAACTGTGACAAATGCCTTTGTAATTGGCCATTATTTTAATGTTGGTTACATCATTTCCTTCAGTAATTGGGAGGATAAAAGTTTCAATTTCTCTTGTAATCGTGAATTATTTGAAACATCAAAGAATATTGAAATCTAGACAACGGCAATTACATTAGCAATAATACGACTAACATGTCAGCCTTCAAATTTAGAATTTCCGAATGATAAATAAGACCTTTCGGTACTTCTCTAGTTATTTGTAATTTGTTACAATTTCATACTTTCAAAGTACAAGTTCATCACAAAATCCGTAAAGTTTTTAACGAATCTATCATTGTCATTCCATATTTGGAAACATTTAACAGATTGTCTTTTATTGTTCTTTTGCAGTGAGCAATTTTGTCATTCAAATTTATATTAAGCAGCTGTATCAATGAGAGTTATATTATTTGGAACTCCTGTTGCTTCATTTGAGAAAAAAACTTATAATTGTTCGGTTAATACTGAGAGAATGTTACAAGTACTGTACTCTGAAATTAAATTTGTTCAGTATGTATTTACCAATCCAATATTCAGCTTATCATTAAATAAGAAAATATACACATTTTACGTTAACAGATTATATCAATAATACTAAAAACGGTTCGTTTCAAAATAAATAAATGATCACCTATTTACACTCTAACAGCAGACCTAAAGGATGATCACTGTACGGAATATGTGACCGATCGATTCCGAACACGATATAGGATACAATCGACACAGACAATCACATTTTAGACCAACGCTTCACTTGATAAAATACATGTAGCTTTTTAATAACATCCCACACTAATGGGACTAATCTAGCAACTATTTCTGGCCTTAATATGTGATAATGTGTAATAATTTTCACTTGGAAACCCTGCTGACATTTGAAATCAAATCTAAATTCCCTTTTTTAACAATGATAATATATATATTTTGTAGTCATGTGTTATAATTCAATGGATGTCTATTAATCTATTCACTAGACAGCAGGTTTTATAATACCTTATTTGAAATGAGGTGGAAATCACCACAAACTACGTTCAAACAGGTTAAAATGTGAATTGGTTTAAAATATAATCCTATAACATGGCGATCGAGGCTACAGAGAATGTAATCTGATTGAAATAGAGATCATGTGTCCACGCTTCGCTTACAAGAATTTGACGACAATTCATTCTACTTTTTTTTCAGATTAAACCAACCAATGAAATTTCTGCCATCATATTTTTGTTAGTGCTTATCATTTCGACAAAACCCGAGAGCCTCGAAAGGTTGTTAATACACAGAGTAGAACAGGGTGTTGTCAGATCCTTATAATCGAAGCATGATCACAGGATCTGTTTTGTAATCAGATTGCAGAGAATGCATTCCTATTGTCTTAATTTACAAGTAAACAAAAGTTACGATGCATAAGTTGGAACTGGAGTTCGTCACACAATATGATATATAAGAAAAATATTAATTTGCAATGTGAGTGAATATAATTAAGAAAATCCAACAAAACCGAACAGTAAAAAAGTGTCGATGACCGGCTCCGATTTAGAGATTGGGAATGTTTCGAATTTTAAGTTTCAAGTTCAAATAACGTTATTTTGAGGTTGTTTTTTCGTGAAATTTTATTTTTTGAATTAAGTAAAAATCGAGAACAAAACATTTCGCGCTTTTTGTCTTTAAGAAAATTGTTTTAATGAGAAAATAACACTACGTATATGTATAACTACACCTTCTCCACAAAGTTACTTCACTTAACATCATGAACATCCCCTAAAACAAATGGGTAATTTCAGTCAGGTTTCGCTCCGGGTTAAGACGTTTACTCTTCTTAATTTAAACTCGGAATAAAATAACATAATCTGAACTGGGTAAAGGTACAATAAAACTTGACTACTAGTGGAATAAAATCATTATAAGAAAATTATCTGTTTTACAAGCAACAATTCAGACGGATTAAATATCACTACCGATCGACAAAATGACAAAATTATTCAGAAAAGGCGGGTTAACTGCCCTCTAATGTTCAAATCGGTTTAATGAGAATGTACCAATTCATTATGTCAAAAAATGATTAAAATGAGATGCAAGGTGTAATTTAAGCCTTCAATCAAACGTAAGCAGTTAAGAAATCATAAAAAAAACGAACCGCGGTACCATCCGTCTGTGAAAGCACCAAGAACAGATAGAGGTAACATCCGTCTGTAAAAGCACCAAGAACAGATAGAGGGAACATCCGTCTATAAAAGCACCCAGAACAGATAGAGGTAACACACGTCATTAAAAACACCCAGAACTGATAGAGGTAACACCTGTCTTTAAAAGCACACAGAACAGATAGATGTAACACGTCTTTAAAAGCACACAGAACAGATAGAGGTAACACCCGTCTTTAAAAGCAAGCAGAAAAGATAGAGGTAACACCCGTCTTTAAAAGCAAGCAGAACAGATAGAGGGAACACCCGTCTTTAATAGCACCCCAAAAAAACCTAGAAAAGTCTGTCTGTAAAAAGCGCCCACAACAAACAGAAGTGTTATCCGTCTTTAAAAGGCGCATTAAACAAAAACATGAGCCATCTGTCATTAAAAAGCGTAAAAAACAGAGCTTCTTTGTAATGGTTATACATGTATGACATTTAAAATAATATTATAGTTTGAAAATTTTGCCATCATTATAATTTGGTATTGGATTTCAACAAAATTCATTATTGACAAACATGCGTACGAATCTTTTTTATTTGTCAAGCGGTTGATCGTCCCGAATCTACAAAAGTTGACAATACATTTTACAGAAGTTATCAAAGATGCAAAACAATATATGCCATTAACACCTAGTCCCCAATTGACAAAATGCATCAAGATATAACAAAAGACAACCCCTGACGAGGTTCCGTATTTTATAGACATCTGCTAAATATTACGTTACAAAAAAATAATGAAAACGATTGCTGTCTTTAAAAGTGAACCGACAGATACCAAAGGGACTTTAACACTCATAAGTCGAAAATAAAATGACAACGCCATGGCGAAAAAGAAAAGGACAAAAAGAAGAAACAACCGTATACAAAACACAACATAGAAAACACGAGCCCCACCAAACACCTTTTATATCCTCGTATATGGATCAATTTTCGTAGCAGTGAAAGGATTTGTTTGACATTGCAAAATTAACATAACACGTTATAAATTTGGTTTTGTTCGAAGGAACGTTCATACACCAAAACATTAAAGCCAAGGATGTACAAATTCTTGAATATTTCAGAGCTATAAGAGCAAACGAAACCCAAAGACAATAGTTAAATCCACAAAAGACAAACTTTGTATCAACGGAGAATGAAAGAAATGTCATGAATCAGTGCAGAAGCACTCATTTTACCGATCTTATGATATCTTCGTGGACTAGTAGTGACTGCCTTCCAGCAGAAGTACACCAAGTTTTAGAAAATGAAAGTAACACTTTATAAAAGCAGGGCGTCCGAAGCGTTTAGTACAGACTGATACGTTTCTTTAAAAAATTACATACATGATTATTCATCATTCGTCTATCGATAGAAATGGGTTATCGACTTTGTTTTTCTCATAAAATTGTTAATTTTAGTTTCTACTACAAATTGTACCTATCTCAAAAGAAAACTAATGAGTTTTTTTTTTTTTAATTGTTTTTGTCCATAACGACACAAAGACATATAAAAATCTCATTTGCTTGAGTGCCATTAAATATGTATGTCTGATTTTAACGTGATTGTGAATTGGAATTACATATTGTTTTTGTTCTCAAAACAATTAATTTAAAGTTATCTTCTTGTGTTATATTGTCATTGAACGGGTTACCGACTTTGTTGACACTAAAGATTAAATAATTGTTCGTATTCCTAATAAATATAAATGATTTTTTCAAGGAAATGAGAGGAAATTCAGTAAGACAGTTATCCAACAACAATAAGAAATCACTCATAATAGAAAATAAAAGGATATGGAGTAAATGTACATGGGCCAAAATCGCACACAATACATAGAACAAATAAAAAGTTATCAATGAACAGGGCTTTTATTCCTGTTCTTCATCTTGACTGAATGGATAATCAAATGTGATGACTGATTTGCACATTAAAAGAGACGCAGAAGATACCAAGGGGAGTATTCAAACTCATAAGTCGAAAACAAACAGACATGGCCATATAAAGGCACAAAACGAAAAACAAACAAACAAAAAAAAAAAAAAAAAACAAGTCCACAAAATACACGTAGCCCGAAGTGTTACAGTAGACAAATAGCGAAATACACATTTTTGAAAAAAATATCATTGAAAATTCATGATCTGATTAAAGATGGTTGTATTTTTTCCATCGTTTTATTCTAATGTCGCTCAGTAGAAACGCTCCTTATCAATCAACGATAACAGAAAGGGTACATAAACTTCCCTTGTGAACATTTGGCAAAAATATACAATCTAGTTTTCTTGATCTTTTATTTCATTTTCATTTAAATGGTCTGTTTAAACGCGGAGTATACAATCGTACAAATGCGAGAAAAGAAAGAAGATCTTGCATAAACAAAAAATTCCTGAATAGACAAATAACATAAAAAGGCAACGACATGACGCGACAAGATTCTTGACTCTAGACAATGAAGCAATTTGAAAAAGGATTTTTTTTTCAATTCGAGACGTCTAAAATAAATCATGCTTTTTGTAAATTCGCAGCAAACTCAACGCTGTCATTACAATGTGACAGTTAAACATGACACTGCAAAGAAACTATAATGAAGTTACCTTAAGAAGCCAATAGAGTGGACCATCTTAAATGCGTTTTAGTCTGAAATGATGACTTTAAAGCCGTATAAGAGTCAGATGTTGCCGGATGATCCCATTTGCATTAAAAGCATGTGTTGGTAATAATTTAATTATCAGAGTTTAAACCGAACATATTAGAAGCAGTATAAATACACCATTAGAAGTTCATTATCCCATTAAAACGAAACATAAGTAATTTGTACTCTTAGCGCCAGGCCTTGGGAAGTCAAGCATGACAGAACTATTTCCCTATGCCTAACACTTCCGGATCACCTCAATCACTATGATTTTTTGACGGAGATCGTGTTTATCTATTGCTTCAATTTAGCCGACACATTTTTATTACATCTTTATATTTTATATAAGGTTGCCGCTTCTGTTTTGAAGAATTGCTTTATCAATCATGATATTTATGGAAGTTCGGGAAGCTGAGATCTCGTTTCAAACGAGAAATGACATTACTAATTTTGGCGTGCCCAAATTATGTTCTCCTGTATTGTTTCTTACAGACATAATAAATATCTCTTTTTCGTGACAACAAATTAATAAAAACAAAGAAATTCATTGTTTTGCTGAAAATCACAAGATTGAATAATTAATTGATGAACTCTTTTCGTGACTTCGGATCATTTCTGTCACTATTTAAACACAAGATAATTTTAGATGACTCTAAGCGACCTTAATTTCAGTAATTGCAGTTGTTATTAATCCTTCTTCGTAAAGGCGGGATGACAACAAATTCCAGTCTACTCACATTCTTGAATCATTTCGTAGAAATTATTCAATTTAGAAGATTTTTCTGTTTTATTTCAAATATACGGTAATTCCATGCATAGAAATCAGATCATTATTAGATTTTGAATTCGTTTAAAGATGTACTTTTAGTTTCTACAGTTCGGCTTTTGTGAAAGTTAAACACTCGGCTGGCATAAACCGTGTGAGGCCTTGTTGTTGTGAAGTCCAGGAACAAATGAAAGGACTTTTCCCCTGTTATCTCGCTTGCTGACAATTAAAAATATAGCTCAATTTATGCTAGAGAGAAATCGAAATAGATTCTCAATTTTTCTCCTTTTTTGCCAGTTCTGTGAAACGTTTACCAAGAATGATCTGTATACAGTCATGTGTATCAATAGTATCACGAAGACACTGAATACCAAACATAAACCGAGTCCAGCCTTTCCCGACTGATGTTTACAGTTTTTTCTCATGGTGTGTTGTAACACCACTGTCCCAGGTAAGGGGAGGGTTGAGCGCTCGCAAGCATGGTCAACATTTACGTCATTTGGTGTCTATTTGATAGTTGCCTCATGGTAATCATACCACATCTTATTTTCATATTACTATCTAAAACTCTTCAAGCAGCATATTCATTTAATCTACATATCTGCATTAAAATACTGTTTTTATCTTTTTCTTCATTTCTTATAGAAAAGTTGTATAAGAGGAAATGAAAGTGATTCCATAAGGACTGTTTTGTTTTCTTATATACAGCTTGTGGGGACTTTGCTATTTTCACTTGTTCACAATGGGCATTCACGATGACACCAATTGCCATTCAAGTTTATATCTATTATTTTGTTGAACTATTGAAAATGACAATGCTTATTTTCTATGACATCGATTTTAACATGTAATTCTTTATATAAACCAAAAGCCAAGACACGCTTTCCTTATATGATTGGCACAGGGTTGCAGTGGCGGATCCAGAGGGGTTCCGGGGTTGGAACCCCCCCTTTTTTGGACGATCAATGCATTTGAATGGGGACATATAGTTGGAAGCCCCCCCCTCCTTTATCCTGGGTTGGGAACCCCCCCTTTTCAAAATTGCTGGATCCGTCCCTGTGTTGATAAGCTAAGAGATTTACCTCCATGTGCTGACTCCCGCCGTAGAGGATCGAAAGTGCACAATTCGCCTGAGCCGTAGTTTATATGACTTTAGAGTTTCTTACCTGCTGAATAAATCGATGTTTAGGAAAACATATTCTCCGTTGTCAAAATTTAATTCATGAGCTTTAATCAATATATCCCTGACAGAATCAGCAGATGCACACAGCACCACAACTGAAACGAAAAAAGAAAGCATTTAGTAAAACAGAAGCATGGTACGTAAAAGGCAGCATAAAAATTCCGTTGAAAGACCACCATAAGATTTTACAGCTCGTAAATTGTTCTGGTGTTCCGATGTAACACGTTTCTTAAGGTCGTAAAAGTTAAGTTTCAATTGACGGAATTTGAATAGGGGTTATTTCCTTTGGCCGCCATGATGGAAGGCAAACTAGTTGATTTTCTTATTTTCTTAACATAACGACAAAAGGAAATAACTCTAACTAAAACTATGTTAATAGAAAATTATATAATCAAAGCAAGACCATGCCAAACAATTCGACTAAATGCAACTCATCCACTCATGTCTCTGAAAGGAATGGCGAAAGTTATGACTACACAAAACGATATTTAATCAGATAATACCTTTTACAATATGTTTTGTTTCTTACGGAGTATTTAATACAGATACAAAAAGGGAGTATCTAATATAGATACAAAAAGGGAGTATCTAATATAGATACAAAAAGGATTACAACACCAATCTGTTAAAAACTGACGAGACTCGGCTGTTGGTGGATATCAACGATCTTTTCTAGATATTTTCCACATGACTAGTAGCATCGCTAGCTAGCAGCCTTCAATTGATATTCTTAAAATTGATTTTAACTTTAGACAAACTTTTACTGTACTTTTTGTCATGGAGACACTCGAGTTTATACTCTTCACATATATGAAATGGCAGAAAGAGGGGTCACAGTTTAGGGGCTTTCTCAAAATGTAGCACCCTTTTAAGTGAATATGAATCCGTTTGTTAATATTTGCGGTATTTACTCGTTACCTTTTGTTGAACTTCCTTAAAAATAGAGGTTGCGCAATTATATTTTAGTTCAACTGGATCCTGGTGGTCAGAAAAGAACGATGTCTTATTCGTTATGAAAAAGTTGATTTTAAAATTGTGTTTATTTGATAAAAGTGTTATTTACAAAGATCTTCATCGATGAATTGAAGTTTTATTTTGTGAAGCCAGAAGGCCATACAAAAATATTATGGCTGGATGAAGTTAGTTTTTATGACTTGTGTGAAGCTATATAGAAAGAAACAACCAGTAAAATTCACACTTCTGAACCCCTTTGCATTGCCGTTATAAATAATAGCAGACTTGCGTTAAATATCAATAGACCAGTAGGCGTTAGTCTCGTTATCGCTCAATAGTAAAAAATATATTTTATTTGTCTTGACCTCAATCTACCTCAAAGAAATATCTTTTACAATTAAGGTTTTTGTTTTATTTCAGCTTTACATACTACTCAATTATACATTTACTTTCTCGAAACTTAAGCTGATTTTCTCTCTCCGGAAATAATTTGTCCATCGTTGGAAACTAAAATAATCCCATAAGAAAACTCAATTTTCCGATTAATATCCGCTACAGATGGGAATTCATTAGTAAACCAATTTAACAAACGTTTTGGTTTACAAACAAAAAGAAAAAATAAATCAAGGAAAATGCTTTCCCCTTCTGTTATGTATGGTCTTTTCTTGTCAAAGATTTTTTAAATTTATCTCCCCTTTTAGTGTGGATAGAATATCTCGAGTTGGGTATCGACATAGTTTTATTTGCCCTTTATCAAGTAGTACCTACATATACATTGTTAATATATGAGTGATGGCTATTTAATTTTGCTAAACGTCTTGTGCACGACCAGGACGAGAATTCCCGGGCTTGTGTTTCCTATCACGATTTCCTTGATAGAGGATTGCTGCTCACAAGGAAGCTATTAAACCAAGAGTTCCAAATGGTGAAGTTGAAATCATCCCTTCGTAAATTTTACGGACGCCATCACGAGTTGGTTGACCGTTATGGAATAACCGTTTCACAGATGATATCGGATATGTTCCTTATGTCGTAACTACAATACCCTTCCCTTTTCACGAATGTGACTTACCGAATTAGACTATTTACCGGATTTGTAATAACATAAGCAACACGACGGGTGCCACATGTGGAGCAGGATCTGCTTACCCTTCCGGAGCACCTGAGATCACACCCAGTTTTTGGTGGGGTTCGTGTTGCTTAGTCTTTAGTTTTCTATGTTGTGTCATCTGTACTATTATTTGTCTGTTTGTCTTTTTATTTTTGGCCATGGCGTTGTCAGTTTGTTTTCGATCTATGAGTTTGACTGTCCCTCTGGTATCTTTCGTCCCTCTTTTTCTTTGACAAAGAATACGTTAGCTAGGATCGGCAAGATATATGTTATTATAACTATTTTTTTTATATTGTTGATTTTTGTTTTGACATAAAATGAAAAATCGCATGAGAGGGAAACATTCGAAACAATGTTACCCGTTGAGTCATTGTTACAGTAGGGTAAATTGTATTTTACTGGCATTTTAACATGAAGTATGATATATGATCATATATTAAAAATTATTATTGTATGACGTTAAATGTTCTGCAATCAATAAAACAAATTCATTAAGTTGTGCTATTGTACAATTCCAATGTTTATTATAACCAAATGGATGACAAATGATATAAAGCATTGCAGATATGTGACCTTTGAAATGTCAGAAAATCATGAATTACGAATAACAGCTGACGATGAAAAATTACATAGTGGAACGAAATCTTCCTTTTTCAAATGACAAATTAGATATTACGTTACAATCTAACTTTGTTTATTTGACACATCTGAAATTGACTTAATAAATGGCGTAGATAATTAGGCGGTAAGGCTAATTAGCTGGCAAAAACATTTCTATATCGGAATCGATACGTGTTTATCACGGCAATGCTTTCGGGGCTTATAAAATGAAAAACCAATACGAGGTTGACTACGAAGCTGGTGTGAAAGTGACATCTTGGAAAACTAAACAAAAATTTCGATGCAATTACTAACAAATAAATGCTATGAAATGCAGCATCGACTAATATTCAATACAACAATGAAGTTGACGACAGATCGAGATCCTTTCAATATAGTCGGACAGTTTCTTGAATGCCTAATCCAGATATATGATAATCGAGACATCTTCCGTTATCTTCTAAAGCAATATTTTGCTGACACTTCTTTTATACATTTGACTGTAATACTCTATTACAATAAAAATGAGGTGTATGAAAAAGCTTTCCAAACCTTAAGTTCTTGACATCTTTTTATACATTTTTGATCGCGAAAACAGACTTATCTACTGGACTTAAACTGTACTAATATTACAAAATTTTAATCATGGATTTTTTGTCAAAAGAGTGGCAGCCTGTACATTATGTAGTAAATAAATCCTACGTAGAAAAATGCGTTTAAAATGATCAACTTGATTATAATACTAGTCCGTGGTTTTCGATTCGGTAACAAAGATCTGATAACGCTCTGATTCACTTCCTGTGAAGACCGTTTTGTGATCATCAGGCTTTGTGTCACTGACAGTTAACGATTTGGAGACATAACAAGTAAGATAACAAAGAACTCCAAGGAAAGTTCAAAACGGAAAGTACCTTATCAAATGGCAAAAAAAAAGCTCAAATACATCAAACGAATGGAAAACAACTGTCATATTCCTGACTTGGTACAGGCATTTCCTTATGTAGAAAACGGTGGATTAAATCTGGTTTATATCTAGCTAAACCTTTCTTTTGTATTTCATTTAATTGGCGTATTTTCGGAGCAGAAACTAGATCGGAACCTTGATAGGTCCTTGTTAGCTTAATTATTGACACAGGATCTGTACGGTGTATTCTAATCAAATTGTCCAATCATGAAAAAATACCAACTGTGCATGTAAAAATTTAAAGTAAATGTAAATATAGCCGAAAAAAATTGTTTTTCAAATTATCTAAACTATACCTTCTCTATCATTACATTAAACTTCAAATACAATTGTAGGCAATTAAACTGATATTGTAAACTGTACTCTTTCCCATGGAATTGCACTTCCATTTAAATCTGCATCCGCTTCCCACTGCTTGTATTTAAATGTCATTTGTCGTATCTGGTTACTGACAAATTAGGAGTGAAGAGAGGGCGATAATCGATCAATTATTCAATAACATTCAAATATATTTTATCGACTTAATCCGATTAGCCAATTCGATGATTGATGAGGGTGATTGATCATTGCTGTGTGGATCTTCTGTAAAGTGCATTTGTTATTCAAAGACGTTTCGTTTGTATCTGATTGAAAACACATTTATTTGTCACAGTAAGGAAGGTATAGTCACCAAAGGTAAAACACCAAAACCTTAAAAACAATACAAGCTGTAAATTATTGTTTTGTGCTTTTATAGTTTTTGGTTTTTAACCGAACCAAATTCGGTAGTTTTGATTGGCACCCCTTGGTATCCTCCCCCTTTTTTTCAAATTCAGGCAAACCATAAAACACTGCGCGTCATTCTATATTAATTAGCATGAATTAATTTATTTTCTCATAATTTCAAAATAAAGTTTTTATATTTAGTATTGTCATTCAATGTATATACATGTAGAAAGAATCGGGGTTTCAGAGTTGCATCGAGTGTGTGAAGTTGTGAGTTCTATCCCCGGTTGGGTCAAATCAGACACATGTCTTCATAAATTAGTCCTTTGGTCTTTTGAATAGTTTATTCTTAACATTTTGTCATGCCGAGGCCTTTAATAGGCAGTGGCGGATCCAGAGGAGTGGTTCCAGGGGTTGGAACCCCCCCTTTTTTTTGGACGATCAATGCATTTGAATGGGGACATATAGTTGGAACCCCCTTTATCCTGGGTTGGGACCCCCCCCCCCGTGTTTAAAATGGCTGGATCCGCCCCTGAATAGGTTACTACACGATATAGGGTTTTGGCTATCGTTGAATTTCGTACAATGCCCCTTATACAATTTGACAATTATACACCAAACGGTCCGTATATTTGCGTCCATTCGTTTCATATTTTGAGATCTGTCCATTCATCCATAAGAGCTGAAGTAGAATTCACTTCTTAGTCGTTTTACGGTTAATCTAAAGTAATCTAATAAAATTGTATAATATCGCCTGAAGTGTAAAATAGGTCTTCTCAGTCAACAAATTGAAATCGAAATTTATGTAATTCTAAAACAGTTACTGAAAAAGAGATATTACTTCTTCGAAATTCTTCTCCAGTTCCTAAATAGGAAAATTTGAACATCAATTTATTTTGACAGTGGGTTTTAACAAAATGTCCTTGTTTACTCTAAGACGTTATGTAAATAATAAAGATGAAATTCTAATCATTTGTAAACAGAGATCCCACATTGACAACTTACACCAGGAAGTAAATTGAATAATTAATGTATTGATGAAAGACGACCAGCGTAATGTGTAAATTATATTTTCCTTTTCTTTGAATTAACGAAATTGAAATGGTTCTTAGTTCTACTTTGCATAGAGAACCGTATCAGTATTCATTTCAATATTTTGAAAATAATAAACCTTTATCAGCATTGCCTGTGCCGGGAGGTTTGAACCTGTAGTGAATAACTGAATTCATTAACGTAAAATCTTAAGAATTGTGTCTTAACTCTGAAAACAACCACACTGGAAGAACTCATTAAAGCTAAATAATGCACCTAAAATATGATCTATGCATCTTCAATTATTCAAATATGATGTGATTTTACCCTGAAAATTGCATCAAAGACTTAAGGGGACATAACTCTTAAAAATTACTGGTTTTGTTCCGTTTTTGTCCGTCTTTTTCATAAAGCTTCACATGGATGGTTAAATGCATTATAACTTTTAGAGTTTCTGAATTTTATGACCTTGAATCTATTGAAAAAGTTACCATATAATGAAATTAAACCACTATCATAATTATATAGTTATGCATGTACGCCTGAGTCATGTTATTCTAACTTGCCGGAATACATTTCAAAACGCAAACCGATGAAATCAAATGATAGTGTAAATTTAAAACAAATATACTAAACTCAATCCTGATAGGCCCTTGTTCGATAACAGGAAGTTGGAATGAAACACCGGAAGTCAATATTTCAGCCAACTTTTAATAAATCGACGAAGCCAGCGCCGTAAGTCTCAATACAAATACTTAAATAGCCCCATTTAATTCCTGCAAAATGACTGTTTCCCTTTTGAACTCATCAACAGGCCATAACAAGATTATACAACCGGAAATGGTTCAGTTTATGTTTGCTATAAAACGGAATGTTATTCCGGTCAAATTGCTCTGATGATAGAAACGGAAACATAAAAATAAAAGTGTGATTATGGTACTGAGTGAATTGGCTGACGATTTTATCTTTTAGTTACTTTAGATCATATGTGAGTTTCATTCCAAATAAATAAGTAATAACGGTTTTTTTCGTGTTTCGGAATCATAAAAAGGAATGTTGGCTTAACATGTAAAAAAAAATTTGACCACAATTAAACGGCAATTAAAAAAAAAGAAACATTTATGAGTTGTATTACCCACAAGAATATCATTTGGAAAATCAAAAGACATAATAATTTCCCAATCTTGTTTTATGTATGAATGGCAAGAGATATGTGGGTTCAATGCAACAAGACAACAACCTAAAGTGGCCAAACTAGGAAGTAAACAAAACAGCAAAAAAAAAATAAAAAATAAACAAAAACAAACAAAAAAAACGACAAAAACAAATTCAAAAACGAGCGACAAAACCTATTTGATTTTTTGTTTTCTTCTATAAACTCGGTGTTTTACACATGGCAATAATGATACAGATACTTCCTTAGCAAAACAATGTTTTCTCTATATCGACCGCTTATAATTATCCTTACGTAGAATATAATTTTTATATGAAGTATACATATGCAGGCACCTGTCAACAACTGCCTATAATCATAGTCATGTTTATTGACCCACAAGGAATGCAAATAACAGTTATTACTTTGTAAAACGTCACCGTGACTTATAAATCCGTATTGGATATTAAACATGGCTGTTTTCGAACTGTAATACAAAAAGAAAGTTCAAATTTGATTTGGTTATAAATATTTTTTGAAAGCTACTTTAATATTTTTATCAATATAATTTTTTTTTAATTTAAGTCTGCTATAAGCTTTATATTCTCATTAAAAATCCAAAGTTTTGTGTTATGCCACTTTAATTATAACGTGTTTCCTTACCAAGTTTAAAGATTAGTATGGTTGGCTGTTCGAGTGTAGAGGTTCTTTCTCATGGGGTTTCGATTTAAATATAGTGCACATCGACATTGAGCTTCAATACAGAGAACCTTATAAAAGATCTAAAGTACATTAAAAATCAATCAATTGACTCAATATATAAAATGGCTACGTTCGAACTTTACCAGTCATGTTGGTGATCGACTTTCATAACTGTGAATTAGAAAGAGACTTAGCATTTGAAGGTTTAAATAATATAATATACAATATACGAACTTGCAAGAATATATCAAGTCTGCATGTAAAAGCATTAAAACAGGTCGAAAAGTGAGGCTCGCCGAGCTTCTCTCCAGTTTTATAGCGAGTACACTCTTAAAGTTATAAAATTAAGTTTAGGATGAATCAAGTTTCTTGTTAAAAATCTTGACATTTAAATAATGACGATTTTGTGCCAGGTCACATTCTTGTAGCTTGGATACTTCATAAATATGTGGTATGATTGCCATTGAGACAACTATCCACCAAAAAAGATTTGGATGTCAGCAACGATAGGTCACAGTGCGGCCTTCAACCATGACCAAACATACCGTACAGTCAGATATAAAAGGCCCCGACATGACAAATATTAAACAATTCAAACGAGAAAACTAACGGCCTGATTCATGACAAAATAATGAACGAAAAATAATATGACAGTCTGCAACCAACGACAACTGTTGAACTACAGGCTCCTGACTTGGGACAGGTATTTACAGAACTTGGCGGGGGGTAGACATGTTTATGTGCACTTAACTCTCCTCTCCTTTGGCAGCAGTGTAACAACACAGCATAAGAACAAACTGTGTAGAGTGGGTGACGCATATTCGCCGCAAAATTCGTTCATTTCCAACTACATCCGACCTACATTCGAATATTTGAAACTTTATATGCAGGTTTCAGAAAGTTTACTATATGAAAAAAATGTTTGATAAAGGAATTCTCTTCGAAACATTGGTTAAATGTTTTAAAAATGAACGCAAACTCAAGAGGAAATCAAGTTGTTCTTGTACCATGGGGGACACATTTTCGCCGCAATGTATGATATGACCATCCTCATTATCCTTGTATATTATAAAAACAATTGTTTGCAATTACATGAATTAGCTTGAGAGATCATTCCTATACGATTTTTCTAACAAATATTTACTTTATGACTGCGCATGCGTGCCATATAAATCTTACATAATTGCCAAAATCGTTCAAAAACACCTGCGTATTTCTTTATATGTGCGAACAACATTGGAAATGGGGTAAAGAGGAATATCAACAATTCGAACATTACAAACAGCGTTTAGCATCTATTTAAGCAAGTATTGGGTAAAGGCACACGAAATTTACAGAAAAAATTGCAAAAACGGCGAAAATGTGTCCACGGCGAATATGCGCCACCCACTCTAATACGATTCATAAGATTTAACGAGAAAAGTCCAAACGGAGATAATTGTGCATATGTGTCGAACAATTATTATACTTGTACGGTTCTCGCTTAAGAATTTGAAGGTGCCTCGTAAAACAATAATTAACTCAATTGGACTTTAAGGCTTCTTACAGATTTACACCATACTGTTTGACAAATATACTTTTGTAGATGCCATATTTTTATTCCTCTTTTCTTCTTAAAGAAAATGTTTTTAATAATTACCATCAACGTGTCATCAATCATCCTCACTATAATTTATTTCAAGAAAAACACATGTTATGTATAAATGTATAGGCATTACTTGCTACATTTTGCTGAATAGAAATTACGAATATCAAGTTTTTTAGATTGAAATTTGACTTTAAATATTGGTTTCCGTGTCAAAATAAAAATGTGTAAAAAAAAACATCCATTTTGCGATTCATTTTATTTCAAAATAAATTGATACGTAATAATCTATTTATCTAACATAAGGTCATGTATATACAGAATATATATGAAACACGCTATACTCTCATTTTAGTTGGTCTACTATTGAACATTGCTTTCGCTTGAAGACAAGAAACCAATAATTACATGTAATTGTTCGCTCGATTACATCTCCTCAGAGGCAGTGAACGCGATGTAGAATTAATTGAACAGACCCCTTGTTTTCACACAACGCTCTAATTGGATAAAAATGGAAATAAATTCAATAACATAGATCACAAAGCGTTTTGATCAAACAGACAGGAAGTCACAATTTACGACACGTAAAGTACGACATGCTGCAACACAAAGTATTTTATGACATTGCATTTGACATTCATTCCATAAAATATTAATTATGCCAACTCCATTGTGATGCAGAAACATAGACAATTAGCCATAAAGAACATTTCTAAAACGATTCAGATACTGTACTATAGTCTGGGTTATTTGGTTAAATATTTAAATAAGATATAATTTGGCATTTTAATAGCAATTGAAGCATCACTCAAAAATGTCAACTTAACGAGGCAAGCTCGAACGGAGATCGGGATATATGTCAATGAAAGGCAACCCACAAATAAAAATATTGAAAAAAAAACTTCCAGATATCAACATCAAATCTTCAACAACAGTCTACACAATATGTAAAACCCTAAATCGTCCCAAGTCTAAATAGAAAGATGATTAGGTGTTGAACCACTCCCTAATTTACCCATTTCTACCTTCTCGTCTCTTCGTTCCTAATTACTTGCAAGATTCGTAGTCATTTCCACGGAATTTGAAAGCATTTGAAAACAAAAAGAAACTTGCACCAACCGTAGTCAAAAATGAATTGTTGAGTTAAGGCTTAAATGATGACACTACATAACGTTAAAAATAAGAGAGCATGCGCATTCATTCAACTCTCTAGTAATTCATCGCATTCAATGTTTATATTTTTCCACGGAAAGAATGTTTATCGTAACTCAAAATAACGGGGTAGCGACGCGTGATATTTGAATTATACGTTACAAGTAACATGTTTATCTGTTTTACATCATTTCCAAATATTCTATCATTAAATAAAAAAACAAACACACTTCAAAGAAACAAAGTGAAATAAAACGTACCCTTTTTAATTAGCTTAATGTTGTTAATGGTTTTCAGATATACCAGATTGATATTATTTAAGTGTATACATATTGCTGGGGATATGAGCGAGTACTCCAGAGCACGATTACCTCTAAACTTTTCAAAGAGAAGTATCTATTTCCTATCATGCAGGTCAATAGTATCGTCGAGAATCATATTTAATTAAACCTTTAATATTGGTATTCTGCATGGCAAATGTATTCCTAATGTGTATTCAAAATTTTCTTAAAGGTACATATATAACGTATTTGTCTTACATGTTATATCTGTAATTTGTAAGAAATTTTAAAAACTTTGGGAAAAGTTTATTTTATTTTTTTTTCTCTGATGTCAATTTCATGGAACCTTGTGCACATTAAGTAAAAAAAGCATCAGAGGTGCTCATGCTCGAAATAATTCCTGGAAATCAGCGATCTTTTCAAACCCTAAATAACAATAACTTATAGTTTGTACAATAGCTAAAGTAAAAGTACGTAATTTTCCCAACAGTCCTACGTAGCTTGCTTATATACAACAACAAAATTAACTTATTTTCTTAAAAATATTTCATAAGGAAGAAAGAAAGATATCTAAAGGTCAAAACTGTCATTTTTCGAAAAGATAGCAAGACTTCTTTAACTTAATACGAATTTTGGTTAAGAATTAAATTTGCATTTTCCATTTAGAAGAGTAACGAGATCTAAAAACCAATCAGTTCCTATTAAAAAAGCTCCTCTCAAGTGCAACAAATGAAAAATTAATGAAATTTTGTTCAAGTCCTCCCAGTCAAAGCCTCAAAATAACGCTATGATTATTGGTTTGCACTTAAGAGTAAATCTGTTTACACAAATGTCTGCTAGCAGATTAAACAGTTTACACAACCAAATTAACGTTGATAAGTAGCTACATTATACAAAGTTGACTTCAAAGTCTAATGAGATGGTGAAAAGTCGTGAGACAAACAAATAAAGTATTACAGTTCATATTAAGTGCTAGGTAGCAAGTTAATAATCGAGGGTTTTAAAATTCACAGAACACATGTTATCTGCCATTCTGTAAACTTAAGAGGATTGCAAATATTTTTTTTTTTTTTTTTTTTTTTTTTTTTTCGTAAAGCTTACAAATGTTGTTTCCTTGTACCCTGGTTTATTTTTAGATTGAACCGTAATATAATAATAACGGTTTACGTCACAGATTTTTGTTGTCCTCTTCAAGGTCTGCGTTAAAGCAATGTCGATTAAAAATAAAGATGGTTCTAAAATAAAAAATCCCGTACACTTAACTTGGTTTAAAGATAGTATGTTATCGTTTCCGTTTTAATGGTATATATGAAAATATGAGGGGTCATCGAATTACGTTTTTTTCTGTTGAAATTAACTAGTCTGACACATAGAGAGAAAAAGTGTCAACATGTCAAAATAAGCGTCGCTGCAAAACCGTAACATTCATGTCATGCTTGCGTTCATAACAAAACTACAATTAGAGAAGATTTACTTCGTGGTTATAATGATTACTCGTATATAGCGATGGATTTAAAACATAAAAGAAAAAAACGTGTAAATTTAACAGTCACGCAAAATGTAAAAGGTTTTATGCTAAAATCTAATGTAGTCTTAATTCTATTTTGGCTATAAATACGTTTAAATACCAATACATCAAGACTGTTAAAAACAACTGATGAAGAAAAATGTCATTTATAAAACATTTTACATTTCCGTTTTGTCGTGACGACTAAGTTACTACCTAATATAATTAAGAGCTCGTGGTATTACAAATATTTAGGATAAGAAAAATAAATAGACGTCAACATTTTTATCAGCCATTAGTCGCGTCTTTTCTTTCTTTTTTACCGCAGCACCTGTAGAAGGACTGTAAACAAGTACAAATAGTATAAATATACCATTGACAGTCTATCACTAAAAAATAATAGATGAGAACAATAAATTTCGCCAGTTATACCTACGATTAAAATGAACGAGTTTCTATGTTCCAAATGATACTCCCTGTTGTGTCGGGTAAACAATAGGTCACGTGTCTCGAAAGAAATTTTGTCAGCTAAATACAGACAATAAAAAAAGCATGTGACAAATAAACATTTATTTTTTTTTCAAAGCTTGCTCGATTAAACATGCTAATTTAAAGAAAAAAAAAACAAAAACTAATTCGTGCGTTGGTATCTAGCTTTGATAGAATAAATAATTTAAAACATAATGGCGTGTTCGTTTTGCTTTTGTTTCAGGTCTTTACATTAAGTTTAAGTATAATAAATGTATCTATTTAAGTGCACGATAAATGTATCTGTGCTACATGCACTTTTTAAGTGAATTAAAAAAAAAAAAACGATTATGCCAGCATCACAACAAAAATGCCTTAAATAGAACAAACCGTCTTAAATAGAACAAACCGTCTTAAATAGAACAAACAAATAGAACAAACCGTCATAAATAGAACAAAACCGTCGTAAATAGAACAAACCGTCTTGAATAGAACAAACCGTCTTAAGGATGTTCGCTCTTCTGTTTGAAAATAACAAGCTTTTTCAAAGACTGTAATAAACTGATAGAATATAAATAAAGGAACTTAAAAAGCAGAAAAAAATTAAAGGTCCGTGTCCTTGTTTATGAGTTATAATCAGTTCAAAATTTGGCGGGAAATGATTTTCTCTACATTTTTCATACATTTAACATTGGCACCTTTTTTCTTTCAAAAACTATGAAAAAATAACAAGGATATTATAAGATTTATGAAAATTGCTTTAAAAAATATTTGTAATAAAATTATGAAAAGAAAAGTAGGGTAGCGGGCAAAATATTTCTTGGCATTAAATGGATAAAACTAGAAGATTCCGAATATCTGACAAAAAGTCAAAAACAAGAGTAGCGAAGATCCTTAAATAGAACAAACCGTCTGAAATCGACTTTGCCAGATCTAGATGCAGCAGTAGTAAAGGATAGTTGCGTTATTTCTAATCTTTAAAAAAAATGTAGACAACATGCACCATTTCAATTGTTCCAATAACACGACGTTTAAATTGAAATAGTTCCTATAAAATTATTTCTCCTTTATCCTTACCCTTCACAAAGAGTAAAATAAGCGTTATTCGTTCTTCACGTTAGTAATTAAATATGGTTTCTGATTAAAAGGTATAATGTTATCAATTATTAAAACTTGCTAAGTTTCAGCTTCTATCTTTTATTTCCTTTAATTACATTCTTAGACGCTTTTCTGTCTGTTTATCTATACGTAAAAGTATCAGCCCATTACTTATCAACGATGTTGAAGAATAAGAAATTTTGTCAACAATTGCAATTCTTAAACATAGATAAGAATGATCTTGGACACTGTTTCAAGATGGTTTTTATTAACAAAGTTGATGAACTAATGAATATTTATAACAATGTCTGTGTTACTGTCCCATGTGAAAATACATAAAAAATTATTACAATGTAAAAATATTATAAATGAATTATTACATGGTGGTTGTCCAGAAACATGGCAGATATCGTATGTATTCGCGCGTTTCCACAATCAACAACTGACGACTCTGATCTCGATCATCAAATCATCAAAACGTTTTGCTTGAAGGCGTTTTATACCTTTCCGTACAAGATATTTACTGCCATAGAACGGATCGATGATCACAATAATGTGTTTTTTCCTCTGTGTTAGGATGATAACACATCCATGATGTGACCAGTGGGAATATAAAACGGAATATGAGAGTATAATGAGTCTCCGTATGTTCAATTAAATAACAAAATTGGCAAGATTTCTACGGTCTACAAAGCATACATTAAGTGATTGGCATGTGTTTTGAAAAGATAAAGATGCTGAGAGAGAGAGAGAGAGAGAGAGAGAGAGAGAGAGAGAGAGAGAGAGAGAGAGAGAGCAAAAAGCTAAAGATGCTGGGGGGAGAAAGAGTGAATTTGATGGAAAAAAGAGAAGAAGATATATGCTGGAAACAGAGAGAGTAAAAAGATGTTGGAGAGAAAGAGAACAAAGCTAAAGATGCCGGAGAGGGAGACTGGGAATTTGGTCTTATCAGGGCATAACCTTCGTTAGGATTGTTTGGTTGGAATTGTACAACAAAATCGGTTATGATACAGACTTATGACTTTTCCAGGTTAAAGGATTAAAATATGTTTCTTGGTAAATGATTACTTAGACTTCATCGTTGTCAAACAGTCAAGTATTTACACATCATTGATAGTAAGTAAGATACATACATGTATTTAATTCCTGACTGTGAAAATCCAGGATGACCTCGTCAAAAAGAAGGCATACAGATGCAAATACATTTGGGAAAAGGTTAACAATTCCATCATAAAGTTACCATACAATGTATACATCCTTCAAGATTATTAAAAACGGGATCGAGAATTTTTAATATAAGAGCTGAGATATTAATGTTTCTTCTCTTGAGATTGACTTGAAATTAATATGTCGTAGATCCTTTTGAATTGGAAATATGAATTGATAACAAGGTGTGAAGACAACAAGTGTAAATATCAAGGACTAGAAAAGATCAGTTTTTAAGACAATTTCTTATAAGAATTCTCTCAAATACCAAGGGAAATCTTAACTAAAGACAAGCATACAATCAGCATGTATAAAACACCATTGAAGGTCAACATCTGATTAAAAAGTCTTGGAGGATCAAACTACAAGAATCCTTTCACTATGAGATTTTAATCACCAAAGACAAGTTTAGTATTATTCTCTGTAATCTTAAATTCAATTTGTTTTAAATCATATAATGTTGTTGATTTTATACATTAGACGACGCCTCGTGAATACCAGAAAATTGAACGAACCATTTTTACAACTGGCTACCGATGACTGATCCCTTATTAGCGAGCAAACCTTTGCTAAACTTCATATTTCGTACGTAGCTTTTTCTGCACATGTATTTTATTACACAAATAGAAGAACCAAAATTGAAAGTGGGAACTAATCCCATAATAAACACTTGAAAAAGTCAAACATATTTTGTGTGGATATATAAACATCTACACGTCAATAATGAACTTTCATTGGTATTTTTCAACGCGGGTATGATTTTGCTGACCTGCTTGATCTTAAAACATAAATAGCATCGTGCAAGTTCGAATGTATTACAATGTACCACCTGTTTTCCCTTGAAAAATCATTTAACTAAACAAGAGGTACGACACAAGGAGTCTATCATTTGATACAAATTGAATATTTGATATGTTAAAAATATGAAATTTTTAAGCATTTTGATTTTGTATCCTTAGAAACCGAAAAGTACAGAGAATTATATAACTTAAAGTATAAACGTACTAAATGAAAAAAAGAACATGTGAATATTATAACGTATACAAATAGACGAAGTTAAGGCACAAACACAGAATGTCGAGCACTGGCTTGGGGACAATTAACACTGGTTACAATAGCTAACTTCGTAAACTAACAAAATTATTGACGTTAACTTCCGGTTGTTTCTATTTTAGCATTAAAGTTCACAGAAGGATTAATAATTTTAACTGGATAAAATTATTCCCATCTTAAAAATAGCGTGCAGTCATTTTATTTAATTAAAAAGTAATGAAATATCAACCTTAATTTATCCAGGACAATACGCAAAAAAGTGAAAAATGATTTATAAATATTGAAGATAGTTATTAGTGACATTCCTAGAAATGAAGTTATCAAAGCTTGCGTTTTTCTATTTGTTTGATGTCACGATGGATTACTGTATCTGACATGTTCCTCATTGTTAAGCAAGGATTGCATATAAACAATTTACCAAAATAGCGCGCATCCATACAAATATGATTGGAACATTACTTTTTACATTTCGCCTCCGTGCTGTTTTGGGTTATTGGCATACATTGTGTTTAAAGATACAATTGAAATTATATTATTCGATTACGGATCAATATTGCTAGAAGGTCGTGTCATAGTGAACGAATTTCTATTGCTAGCAAAAGTATTTACAAGTAAATTTTGTTGATCCATACAGGAATGTGGATGATGTTTTCCGATGCAAATGTATATAAAATACTTATTAATAACTTTGTAGATTTTCATACATTTTTGCTTCACGACAAATTTCATTGGCATAATTTCTGGTCATGAACAATAGGAGCTTGTCCATTCAGACATGTAAAATGGGGAAAAAAAACCAGCCGTACGTGCTGATCTCTTGGTGAGTAATGATTTATCAACGGCATATTGAAAATATTCATGGATTGAAATTTTGCAGAATTTTCTTATTTTCTCGTAGCTCTACTAATTGTTCTTTTAGTCACGATGTTACGTATTTCTTCGACCTCTAATTTGTTATTGCCTTTCATTAAAAATGTATCATGCACCGTTTGTGTAAGTGTAACTCCACTCCACTCCACGAGTGGAATGTAGTGGACAGGACAGGACGACAGGACAGGACAGGACACAGGACTGGACTGGACTGGACTGGACTGGACTGGACTGGACTCACATGTTTACTTTTTTTATAATATGCACTTATTATATATTCGTTTTTATGTTATTTTTTAGTTTATTAAGGAAATAAACAATAACATGGGAGAATTCTGTCTTCACCAGTCCAATCCAGTCTAGTCCAGTCCAGTCCACAGTCTAGTCATGCCTAGTCCAGTCCAGTCAAGATATTACACTTTGCCGTTTCTTTGTACTATTATATTAAAATGTTAGATTTAATTACCATGTTTTAATTTTCTGAAATTATACATGTAACGAAGTGTAAGTAGCCATAAATTGTATTACAGAGAATTTGTATTAAATAAAATGCATTATTACAAGATTAGCATCAAACTTTAGCTGACATTTCACAGATTAAATGTCATTGATAGTATACAGACTACCCGAAAGTGCAATAAAACAAAAGGTTGCAGTAAGAGGCTAAGGCATTTATTGTGGTCTAACGCCGTCCCGAGGGCTTCTGAATAATATCGTTTTTCTTTTTAATTTATGATTATTACTCATAAGATAATTTTGGAAAGTTAAGATTATTCCATGCAACTAGAATGGAAAATAAGATGGTTAAACTCGTGTACTTTAAAATTTTGACTTGAAATTCAATCTAATTTAATCGCATATATGCATATATATTTAAAAATATCATTGGAAGTTACCGTCTGAATAAAGACCGACACTAGTGGATTGTATCAAATTAATTTTTATTTTTCCAATAATATGCAAACAAATGTTTTATTTTATTAGGACGTCAACAGGTATGGCCTCCTTTTTGTGACGTCAAATTCAGAGGAAAAAAATTGAATTTTGATAAAAGAAGAACTGAGTTCAAAATTATATAAAATGATCGACCGGTCAAGGAAATTATAAATAGGCTTAGAATTATAGATATGTCAATAAACCCAGTGTAGCTCAAAATGACACAGTCGCAGGATTTATTTCCGATTTATTTCCATTTGAAATCAATCAAATATAATACAAGTCATGTACGACCTTAGCCACGAAAAAGAATAAATAAATATGTATGTAATCCCTAGTACGCAGACAATCTTTTTCTTTGCATTTATATTTTACAACTCGCTCCACTAGAAGGACACATCTCTGCTAAGAAATCCGTTCTAATTGATAAATAGAAGTATCTACAAATATATAGGATTATTTAGTAAATCCAATCATATCATATTATGGTATAACCCTGTTCTGACACAATTGAACTCAATTAGTGACCAGACTGAGAAACCAATAAAACACAAAATTGACAAGGACAGCGGACATTAAGGAAGACCCGCATACCATTAATAAAATTAATTAATACAACTGTAGGAATATACTTTATATAATTGCAAATAATTCTAATCCGAGAGGGAAGATGATTAAATATTGTCCTTACATTATATCCCTAAAGATAAAAGCACTCGGAGAATGTGCAACATTGGAAATGCCAACTGGTATATGTACAACTGGCATTGATGACTGGGTTCTCTCTATGGCGATCGATAAATCTTATTAATGAACAGTGTCCCGAATAGTCGTCCAAAGATAAATGCATTATAAGAATTCATTCGGCAAATAATACCTTCATTAAAACTAAGTTCATCTTCAACTTTAGCGTTCATTAATTTAACGTACTGAAGATATTTGCATGTGACAGGAACTTAAAGCTTAACAACAGAACAACCATAGCAAGTCCGTACAAAACCTTTTATATCGGTAATAGATTTCAACTCAATATGGTATCTCGCTTTTTATAGAAAGAATTCATCTTTTCTTTTTCTTTTTCAATTGTTTGGCATGGACGTTTTACTGACGACTAAGATCTTAGATCTTATAGAATGCTTTGGGCAATGTAAATAACTGATTTAGTCAAAAGAGTACACGTGACTGGAATTGCAAACGCTATACCTCGCTAAACATGATTCAAGAGAAAATAAAAAGAAATCTAACAAACCTGAAAACGACCATCGAAAGCCATGCCATATATAAACTTCTTCTTATACATTGATGTTGTAACCCTCTGGGGTAGATGTTCGATATCCAGCAGACAAATCTTTGAATCTTTACAATATTCAAACCAACGACCCTTTCCGATGTATAATAGTATAGAAATGAACAAATTCAACAAAGACTATCAAAGATCGGCTATGAACATCGAATTCCAAATGGAATAATACTGACGAGAATGTATAAAATTATTCTATTGTTCTATGCTAAAGACACTTTACATGTGACTGAGTAAACTTGATCAAATGTTTCGGAGATTTCAACTTTCTTCTTTGATTGGTGAATGAGACTTATCAAGCAACATAAAATACCAAATACTTTACAAGCAAACAGTAATTATTTCAACAATAACATTGTGTATGAAAATCTTGAACTTTTTTATTATCTAATACTAATCTTGAGCTTGTTTAAAATCGAATTTTAATCTTGAACTTTATTATGATCAATTTTTTCTAGATATCGATACCTGTTTTAATTTTATAACTGTTTCCTTTATCGAAATGACTTACTTTAAAAAGTGAAAAAAAACTTTTCTTTAACAAACTTCTAAGTCATTTTGTTTCTAGTGGAAATTGTCTCAATGGCAATCATACCACTTCTTCTTATTTTTATATTTAATATAGATTAAACGACTTGTGCAGTAAACACTAAATTCCCAAGAGGGACTGGGGTATAGAAATATGGTCAAATTGGTCTTCTTCCGACCGACAGTTAAACTCTTGTCAAAGTGGGTACTCTGTTTGGTTGTGTTGGAAGTAATGTCCTGTCAGAATAAGACGTTAAATCCGGTCACGTATGTAAAGGAGTGTCACTGCAGGTTAATGAACCCTTGCACTACAAATATTTGGGTTTTAGGTAGTTCGTTGTTAGGCAAATTGTATGTTCTATTCGGCATACACTTATCTTTCAGTGATAGTAAAAACTTCTAGCCCTTCATCTCGGTCGACCTCTACCTTGGAGAGCCTCTCTACCTTGGAGAGCCTCTTTACCTTGGAAAGCCTACTACAAAGGTTTAAGCACAGTTTTTTTATGCCAAAAGTGAGTAAAAACTTCTAGCCCTTCATCTCGGTCGACCTATACCTTGGAAAGCCTACTACGAAAGTTTAAGCACAGTTTTTTTATGCCAAAAGTGAGTAAAAACTTCTAGCCTTTCATCCCGGTCGACCTCTACCTTGGAAAGCCTACTACGAAAGTTTAAGCACAGTTTTTTTTATGCCAAAAGTGAGTAAAAACTTCTAGCCTTTCATCCCGGTCGACCTCTACCTTGGAGAGCCTACTACAAAAGTTTAATCGCATTTTTTTATGCCAGAAGTGAGTAAAAACTTTTAGTCTTTCATCCCGGTCGACCTCTACCTTGGAGAGCCTACTACAAAAGTTTCAGCGCATTTTTTTTATGCTATAAGTGAGTAAAAACTTCTAGCTCTTCATCCCGGTCGACCTCTACCTTGGAGAGCCTACTACAAAAGTTTAAGCGCATTTTTTTAGGCCAGAAGTGAGTAAAAACATCTAGCTCTTCATCCCGGTCGACCTCTACCTTGGAGAGCCTACTTCAAAAGTTTAAGCGTAGTTTTTTATGCCAGAAGTGAGTAAAACTTCTAGCTCTTCATCCTGGTCGACTTCTACCTTGAGAGCATACTTCAAAAGTTTAAGCGTAGTTTTTTATGCCAGAAGTGAGTAAAAACTTCTAGTCCTTCATCCCGGTCGACCTCTACCTTGTAGATCCTACTACAAAAGTTTAAGCGCATTTTTTTTATGCCAGAAGTGAGTAAAAACTTTTAGCTCTTCATCCCGGTCGACCTCTACCTTGGAGAGCCTACTACACAAGTTTGAGCGCAGTTTTTTTATGCCAGAAGTGAGTAAAAACTTCTAGCCCTTCATCAGGTCGACCTCTACCTTGGAGAGCCTACTACAAAAGTTTAAGCACAGTTTTTTTTTTATGCCAGAAGTGAGTTAAAACTTCTAGCCCTTCATCCCGGTCGACCTCTACCTTGGAGAGCCTACTACAAAAGTTTAAGCGCGCTTTTGTTATGTCAGAAGTGAGTAAAAACTTCTAGCCCTTCATCTCGGTCGACCTCTACCTTGGAGAACCTACTACAAAGTTTAAGCGCATTTTTTTATTTATGGCAGAAGTGAGTAAAAACTTCTAGACCTTCATCTCGGTCGACCCTTTGCCTTGGAGAGCCAACTACAAAGTTTAAGCGCATTTTTTTATGCCAAAAGTGATTGAAAACTTCTAGCCCTTCATCCCGGTCGACCTCTACCTTGGAGAACCTACTACTAAAGTTTAAGCGCATTTTTTTTTAATTGCCAGAAGTGAATAAATCCAGGACTGCTGAACTGAAAGTAATAAAAAGCAACCCTCAACTCCGAAGAAAGAATAAGGAGGAAGGGTTATGTTGTTATAGTTAAAGTACTAAAAGGTTGAAGTCTTGGTCATGATTTTATGGTTAAAATTTCGTTTGATCCGATACTCGTAATTCATTGATAACAAAAACAATATGTAATAGGGAAATATAGATAAGATATATTACAAGAATATTCCAAATGACAGATCCGATATGAATTGATGGAAAAGCCGAAATAATCCGAAGGGTTTAGATATGATATTGACATACGCACGAGATATATTCAATCTCCGTCCTCTATTGGACGCCATCTTTTTGCATGGCTTGATTCCGTGATAAGCTTTTCTTTCTTTGATATGTTTGAACTTAAAACATAGAACAATTCGTCTGATACGAAATAATCGTTTTATGTCGAACATTCAGAGAAATTTTTACAGCTGATATTGATGTTTCAATTGAATAAAGATAATTGTTCAAGCTTGGTGACATTTTATTGATAAAGGTCATTTCTACAATGCTTATTTCAAATCTTCTTCGCAGTTAGTATAAATGTTGCATTATAAAATAATTGGTCCCGTCATTACTCTTAATCAAACCCTATTTGATGTCTAGGTTTTTTTTTTCTTTAAATCTAAAAATGGATTAATCAAATGTTTATGTTTCAATCAAATTGCCATTGTCATCAATTAGACTAAGTGTCCTTTTACGACTTCACAGTTATTCGGTACGTTTGCAACATTTCATTACAAATATATGTCATGCTAGGCTATACATCGGATAAAACAAATACCATTATAAGTTTGTCATCTGCATGATAAAAATCCTGGGCTCTTGTTCCGAAGGTAACAAAAACGAGTTATGAAGAGCTGATTGCGATTAAAAGATGTTCTTGCACATTAAAATACATTCAAAAACAAATCATATATATGCACTGATAGTTTTTTCTTCATAAAATGAACTTTTATCGTGGAATTAAATTGCAATCTAATTTGTACTTACCAAAATACCTTTAGTTTTAATGTATGTAGACTATTTGTTTTTGTCCTCATTTTTGGTTGACAACGGACAAAGAATGAAAAGTATAAACATTAAAAAAATAAATTTGCAAGACTGCAAAATATTGAATGTTAATATTGCCTGTGTTGGCAATCAATATCAAATGGAGATGACTCCATGTAAAAATAAGGAATTGAGGTATGATTGCCAATGAGACAACTATCCACCAAAGTTCAAATAAAATGGATGTAAGCAATTATAGACAACCGTATGGCCTTTAAAAATGAGAAAAACCCATACTGTATAGTCGGCTATAAAAGACCCCGACATGAAAAATATGAAGCAATTCAATTCAGAAAACTAACGGCCTAAATTATAACAAAACAATTAACGAAAAACAAATATGACAGACATGAACCAAGGACAACCACTGAACTACAGGCTCCTGACTTGGGACAGGCACATAAAGAATGTGGCGGGGTTAAACCAACATTTTTCATAAAATTTATAAATAGAGAAATTGACATTGCAAATGTTATGGTATTAAAATGTTTTATCTTGTACTTCACTGCTAAATTAATGTAATCCGAAACATTAGAATAAGTTTTGTTTTGCGAAATTTAGGGAGTGCGTTGGTTCATAGTGTTGATCTTTGATATTCCATTCTAATAGACTATTTCCATATTACCGACTTTTTACTCATCTTTCGACAGATTAGGGTTAGGGTTATCTACTATGTGGTAGGACACACAAGTACTCGGTCAAGTTAGAGCAACTAAAACAAGTAAAATCAAGCTCGACATATTGTAAGACACCTTCCCATCACTAGTCAATGAGTTAGCCCTACATGTTTTTATTTTGTTTTGTGTCGATGGGTTTATGTCTCATTGACGTACACCCAGATCTCCTCTTCTTTTATTTATGCAAAATCCCAAACTTCTTCATGTTGTATATACCATTGGACTTTATGCACTCTTTTCGTAACGAATCAAAAAATCAATGCGTGACGGCGTTTATTAGAACGACCACATTTCAGAACATTAAAGCTTTCATACGACAGTGATTAAATCCGGGGTAAACCCGTTGTTATCATATCCTGCATAGATCAATCCATGTCAAGAGCATTCCAACCAATATCTCCAATATTTATCGGAAGATCATTACACTCAGCTTTCATTTCAAGAGCAATAATTGCAAATTTATCACACTGTATCCGAATTTTTAATACAACTCGAAGCTATTAGCTACAGGGTTTTAATATAATGCTATTAGATCTAAACCCAATTTTGTTTATAGTTTTCCCTAGTAGAAATATTTACTATTCTTATCCTATAAACATCTGTGGCATTATAGCGGTGCAGCAGGCGACAATTGTGTTTTTCAACAAATGGGATCAAAGGGATTGTGAAGATAGGAAAGTATACGGTTGATCCATTCGTGGAAACTTACATTGACGGAACACATTAATTGCAACAGTCCACAGTTGAATGTGGTACATTTCGATTAACAAATCACGCTAACGCACATGCACTTAAATTTACTCATTTCACATGCACATTTATACCCTAAAGGGCTAGTGGCTTATAATAATCAACAAACTAAAATCGATACAAATAAAAGGCATATAGCGATGTTAAACTAATTTTTGGGATCTCAACACTCCCCCTTTTAACTGGAACCTTGCCGTTCTTATCAATCCCTCCTACAAAAATCTACGTTTCATTCTTTGTTTAGATAAGGTTGTATAACATTAAAGTCGTTTTGTTAAGAATGCTGTAGAGCTATTTTTATTTACTTGATAAATTGGAATCAAATCAACCGGAAGATTAGCACTTAAACCTGGCAATAGAACGCTGCCTCGTTTGACGCCAATCTATATATTTCAATAAAAAGTAGTGGAAAATAAAATGAAAACAAAACTTTTATGAAAGACGCCAGACGGAATCTGAGTACTTATATTCATATATACAAATTTACTATATTTAAACGATTTATTAGTTTATAAGTTCAATCGTGAAATAATTATGTAATAAACACTAAAACGCAATTTAGAAAGATTAACAAATAGTCAATTACCACACAGCTGCAACTTTAGGAGAGACTTTGAAAACGAAATCAAAACGGAAAATATAGCCACTCAAATAAACCTATTCGGTTTACATCGAAGAGAAAGCAACTCAATGACACAAAACCAAGATAACTACAGATTAAAGTACGGTTTTCTACAATAGACAGGAGCCACAGGGGGCCTCGGTGGTCGAGTGGTCTAAGTAGTCGAACAACTGTATCACTAGCCTGTTAACACTGATGTCGTGAGTTCGAATCCCGCACGTGAAAGGTGCGCTCGACTCCAATCTTAATTGACCAGGATTGTCAGTTTTCCTACCAAAGATCGATGGTTTTCCCTGGGCACTCCAGCTTCCTCCACCAATAAAAACTGACCGCTACGAAAATGGACAATAGTGCTGAAAGTGGCTTTAAACACCAACCAATCAATCAATCAATTAATTCTACAACAGACAAATATCTAAAAAAAAATGTAAAGTTCTATATCGCTGCGAGTCTGGAAAAGTTATGGGTGAGTTTTAAAAGACCATCACAGATCTGCTGGTATGACCATGTACAAAGTATTGGAAGTTGCATAAATCCAACGCGGTTTCTTCAGAATTTATTTTTAACCTATATGAGATATCATCCATTACTTTACCATGTCAATGTCGCCTAGTGAGCTTCTTTTTCTAGTCTGATCTCAGAACAATCTACAATGACCGATGTGCTGTATTGGAAATAACAAAGATCGGTATTCTCACAAAACTTTGTTGCTAGATGTTCCGATTTGATTTTAAATCAATTTTAACAGTACATCATGGCGACAATACAAAATAAAATGTTATATGTATAAGCAGGGGAACACTGTTTGTTCTACTTATGAGTTGTTTCCCTTTGCAACAAGTATATTATACTCTAAAATTTAAAATATTTTAGAGCAAAAAATAAATATAGATGAATAGTTCAGAGGCGGATTTAGGGGGCAGGAGGCAGGGGGCCCGGACCCCCCTTTTGCAGGAAAAATTTGGTTGATTATGTTGGGAATCACTGAAGCGTGACTGGAGCGGGCCCCCTCTTATAAAAATTTCTGGATCCGCCACTGTAGTTGTGGTATGATTGTGATTGATAAAGCATCAAATCGTTTACCAATTATCCATACTCCCAACAGAACGTGAAATGTGACCCCCCATTACACGGAAACGATTACATTACTAATTAATGCAGTCACTTGAAAATCTATAATCTGTTTAAACTGATGGCTTGATCAGTTCGGAAATATTTGAATATGTACACATCTATAAAATATCCAATAATGTGTTACTGTTATCATATGTTTTGAAGATGTAAATGGCGAAACCGATTTAACCTGAAAAGACGTTAAAAAATCACCCTTATGTGCTGACAAAAACATAAATACCTTTAAAACATTTTGTTCGTGATGTATAAAACGGAATGCAATAAGAAAATAACGGCATCTAAAGATTTTTCATAGTTCGTATATAAGAACTCATGAAGATATAAGAACATTCCGAGTCTGATTATAGACGGGTAAACTAAGGCCACCAACAGACACCTCCCGTCGGTGTTAAGGGCATTTAGTAGAATATATAAAGTTAATAAAATTATGCTCTTTCGGTGAACACTTTGTTCATGGTTAATGTATATCACCGCAATCCATGAAAATAAGTTCCCATGTTCTAATGTATACTGTACACAACTTTCTACAGTACGGCCATTAGTAAGGGTGTGTTCAAAATTACAAGCTAAATTACTCATGTGAAACCGAGTACCAACTGGAACAAAAGATCAAAAAAGAAAAAAATCTAAATAGTGTTATTTCTATTAAACTATCATTATTTAAACATAGAAGTATGTTTTGATAACAAGCTGTCCAACTTAAGACGTATATAAATAAGCATGGGTAAACTTATATACTTGATTATCCTGTGAAATCATTTAGACAGGTAGACATTATAGGTATAGCAGATATAATGCACAGATGGGGAATACTTTAAATCTATTCAACAAATGCTTGTGGAGTTTAATATTTTAAGAATTAGATATATTTGAAATATTTAACACAGTTTTTTCTAATAAATATTTTACAAAAAAAAGTGGAATTGGATATGTGGGTGTAGTCGCGGCGAAGGAAAACTTTAAAAAAATTACTACGGAAGAACTAAAATTATATTATTTACCTCTGACGCTATTCATTTGAGACCGTCGTGAACAAGAGACAATCTTAACAAAACCTGCTTGCTGTTGTACATTAATCTACGACCACACGTGGTGTGTTTTATGTAAGTAGATACTGGATTGATTAATGTATTGTTTTGTTTTACGTTCAGTGGCACATACCATTACTAGACAAAGTAGGATTAAAAACATTGCAATAACATGATAATAAACAGGGACACAAACACATACACATACATATCTCTTATTAAAGACATTTAGAAACAAGATATGGTAAGGTCCAGATGTCCTAGAACACAATACGTATTTCTAAATAATTGCTCTTGGACAAAATGTGCGAAATTCAACATTATATAATTCTTGGTTCAAATTGAAAAGTAAATATTAAAAAAAAAAATATGAAAAAAAAGATGTACGGTGTTCGACAATGCGACAGCAACCCAAATGCCAAAATAAAATAAATAAAATAAAATCTTACTTCTGGCTGACTTTGAGGCTTTGTTAAGTAATTCATCTAGATCGTAGGTGAGTGGATACATTTCATCAAAAGATTCATAAAACGGCTCATATCCTGTTTTATCCTTGAACATGTGAAATATCGGCTCCATGGTAAAAAAATGGTCAGTTTTACCCATCTCGACTTTGTGGTTATCGTTGAATAACATGCCAATACTCGTCCAGTTGAATGTTTGCGTAAGTGCCCAAACAAAGTCGGCATTTTTCCCGTAGGAACCGTGAATTCTAGTTAATGTTTTATATTCTCCCTTTTTATCATTGAATGCCTTCACTGGTGCACCAGCGCTTATCACCGGCATCAACCATGATGGCGCAAATCTAGCAACTGGCGCCACTGCATAATCACAAACGGGTCCAATGAATACATTAACCTCCCCTTTCACGTAGAGGTCTATAGCCTCTAATGGTCCGATAGTTGCCGAACACTTCGAGTCTCGGACATTTTTTATTAGAACGTGGTTTGGTAAAAGGTGAGTTCTGTTTACTTCTTCAATAGCTAAATCAATTGCAGGCATAACTTTAACAACACTGAATGGATAGAGGTTGTCGGACGGTAATAAAATTCCCAATTTTACAGGTTCAAGTGTAAAAACTATGAAAATATGAAGACTGACAACTAAGCACATCAAAATATGAACCACCATAATAATTCATAAATATTCTTTGCTTACCAAATAGTATATTGATCAAACGATCATCGTCTTAGTTATGCATATCTCTAATCCCGCGGTTCAACACATTTTCATTGGTAACCAAATTGTCTTTTAATTAGCGATTTGCACAACAATATTTATAGAATTCCCACAATTATTATATATACATAGCTTACTCTCTACGCTTATGGTACAGCATGTTTGGAATTTGTTCACTGATGTAGCAACGAGTTCGAAGCAATTCTTTTAATATTAAAGTAGGAAGAACTTTTATTACTATGTATTCTTTGTACATTTCAAGACATAAATCATCCCGAGTGTTATTTCCGAACGTTGTCCATCGAATCGAGGAAATCAAATGTCAGTTTCATGGCTTGTTAGCTATATAAGGAGATTAAATTATACGTTTATTCAGCTTTTTCTCAAATGTATTAGTTTTAAAATAGCGAGTAATTTATTATTTATTATGTCTTTTTCAACAAAATGACTGAAATCCATTAAAGGTGAGTATTAAAAGTGGTTGTTGGTTACTTTAATGGCGGCGTCAATGGATTACTGATAGAGTTCCAAACAGAAATATTAATGGTTTCTGTTTAATCCAAATTATCCTTTAAAATGTCTTCAATATTCCAAGAACTAAAAGCGCAATAAGAGATACGTATTCTAATACATCTTACTTTAGAATTTCAAGAATGTGTGTTTTAACTAACTGATTCAAATCTTGGGTTACGACCCCGTTGAGACCACATGTTATACATAAATCAATTAATCGATGCTTTTAAATAAATAAACCCCCTTCTGGCTTTTGAAATGATATATATCTCTATTAATTAATTCAAGAAGAACTGGTAACAAAATTAATTTTAGTTGTATTCATTTCAAAATGTAATAACTTGATGAAGAAGCCCCAACTATTGATTGGGATCAAAAGATCTCTCTGATCCGTAGTTTCAATTATTCGCTTTATATCATATTAAAGTTAATACAAATACAAGATAAAAGACAGCAATATTTCAAATAAAACAATATAAACAAAAAATAAAGAAATATTAAGAAATATGGATTCTGATACTATCGAACATAATTGAATCTTATTTTGCTCAAAAGTGTTCGTGAAATGACAGAATTCTAATTAAAGGTGACATTTACTGATAGAAGTTGTTTATTTGTCTGAATTTTTTTTCTAATTGACAATTCAAAATGATACATTTTTCTTCTATTTTGCTAAATATATTATTTTAAGCATTCTTTTCTTTTACAAACGTAAACCAAATTTAAATTGTTCACGTTCACCTTCTGAAATCTACATCGTTCATATTTTTATTTATTTTCTTTCTTTTTTCTGTCGTTCTTCCCTTCTTTTTTTGTCTCGTTTGTACTTTACAGTAAAATTGTGTGAATGTACATAAATCAACAGGATTTACATAAATTTGAATAAATTAAATTTATAAATGTATACCTATAAATGGGGATTCTTTTCATTTCATTCGGAATAGAAAAAAAACCAGTGAGAATTATTTGATAATCAAACAATTACGTATTACTTACATCTTTAGTATTGAAAACCCACAGCATTTGTTAATAAAGTAATAAAGGATTTGGTTATTAAATTTAAGACATGGAATTTGAACTAGGTTGATTATCATCTTGTGTAAGCATGATTAGACGGGAGACGGATGTTTTAAAAGTTTCCAAAACTTGTTTCGAAATCCATTATTTGACTTCTATGCGTAATCATACTACATTGTTATAATGTCCTTTTAATAATAAATACTGTTTAAACTAAGCATACAATGATTTTTACATAATTTTAATGCTAACTGAAATTAGAGATAAATGCCTCCCCCTCTTTTCTAACAGTTATATCACGCAATATTGGTTTGCTAACCTCGTTCTGTTGATTACTTTAATTAACCATGAAACACGCACATAACATTAATCCATTAACCTTGTTTAAACCAAATTAAATATCTTTTTTCAACATATCCAGAACGTGTTTATACATTTCAATGCTGAAAGATTACATTTTCTGTATTCGTGTATTTACGATTTTAGAAATCAAGTCCAAGTATATCTGTATTTTAGTATTGTTGTGTTATAAAACAACTATGTCCAGCTAACTGCCTCAGTAAATTAGCATATGCACTACCGCAATTCATAGGCTAAACTAATTTTGTAAGGTATCATATTTACAATTATGAGGATGAAGGAAAAGAAATGGCATGTCTACTCTTCATGATGGGCACAGGGAACTATTTAGATGGATTTATTGTTGTGTTGAAGTCACTTGGTGGAGGAAGCAAGAGTACCAAGAGAGAACAATCGACCTTTGACAGGAAAATGGTAATTCTAGTTAATTAAGATCGGAGTCGAATGCACCTTGCAATGAGCGGATATTCAAACTCACAATCTCAGGGGACTGTTTAGAGTTTTCGCACACTCTTCAAAGGTAGACGGGTAGAAATGACATATCCACTTTAGTTGTAGTGTTCTTCCAAAACTATCGGCCGTATCTCTGTTCCTTTGCAACAAGTTTGACAAATGATATTAGTATATGCCAATATTCCGTGCGGAACGTACACAAATTACGTTCGGAACATATAAAATGGTAGATACCATATGCATGCATTCATAAATTGTAAATTTCAAACGTGAAACTAAAAACAATAACACCGGATTTTGAAGAGAAAAGAGAAATAAAATTGAGAATGGAAATGGGGAATGTGTCAAAGAGACAACAACCCGACCAAAGAGCAGAAAACAGCCCATGTCTGTTTTCACGCGTAGAAGTTTAGTTCCAAGATAAAAAAAAATAAAAAAATAAAATTGAGAATGGAAATGGGGAATGTGTCAAAGAGACAACAACCCGACCACAGAACAGACAACAACAGAAGGTCACCAATAGGTCTTCAATGCAGCGAGAAATTCCCGCACCCGGAGGCGTCCTTAAGCTGGCCCCTAAACAAATATATATACTAGTTCAGTGATAATGGACGTCATACTAAACTCCAAATTATACACAAGAAACTAAAAGTAAAAATAATACAAGACTAACAAAGGCCAGAGGCTCCTGACTTGGGACAGGCGCAAAAATGCGGCGGGGTTAAACATGTTTATGAGATCTCAACCCTTCCCCTATACCTCTAGCCAATGTAGAAAAGTAAACGCATAACAATACGCACATTAAAAGTCAGTTAAAGAGAAGTCCGAGTCCGACGTCAGAAGATGTAACAAAAGAAAATAAACAAAATGACAATAATACATAAATAACAACAGACTACTAGCAGTTAACTGACATGCCAGCTCCAGACCTCAATTAAACTGATTGAAAGATTATGTTTTCATCATATGAATATCAGGCACAATCCCTCCCGTTAGGGTTTAGTATCATACCATCATAAAAATATGAGAAGAGCATAACCCGTGTCATGCCAACAACTGGTTTTAAATAAATGTGTTTAGTTCCGATGCAAAGACCCTATAAGTGAATCAATATTAAAGCCAAAATATGCAATCTTTAATGACCTGACAACAGTATCGTAACTATATCCCTTCTTAATAAGTCTATTTAAAGGTTTTGTTAGCTTCTGAGGTGAATACTGACATTTTGTGCTTTATAAAGAATATTACCATAAAAGATTGGATGTGAAATACCTGAACGTATAAGAAGTCTGCATGTTGAGCTATATTTACGAATGATGTCCTTGTACCGATGATAAAATTTAGTAAATGTTTTGACTAGTTTGTGATATCGAAAACCCTGGTGTAATAATTTTCAGTAATACATAAATTTCTTTCGTTAAAATCTGAAACGTTGTTACATACACGAGCGAATCGTACAAGTTGAGATATATAAACACCGTAAGATGGTGACAAGGAACGTCACTATCTAAAATGGATAATTAACGATAGCAAATGAAAATCATCTCTTTTATCATAAATTTTGTATTAAGCTTTCAGTTAATGATATAGATATCAAGATCGAGGAAAGGGCAGTGGTCATTGTTAGTATTAGCTTTATTTAAAGTAAGTTCAACAGGATAAATTTCTTTAGTATACATACTGAAGTCGTCATTATTGAGAGCCAATATATCATCCAAATATCTAAAAGTATTATTAAATTTTTGTATCAGATGTTGTTTCGATGAGTCTTTGCTGATTTTAGTCATAAATTGTAACTCATAGCATACTAGCTTGTATATCACAAAAAAAATTAAAGAACAAATTATGTTTTCATATGTTGTATATAGAAGGTCAATATTTGAAAGTATTTTTTGCAAACATACATGTAAAGCGTGAGTAAAATACATCATTATATAACTTGTCCCCTCTGTAACTGATAACTTTAGAAAACCAACACCTTCGACGCACAATCATGTTCAATATTCCAGCTTTATCCATAATCAACTTTTCCAAATGAGCAGCGAATTTGAATAGTATTACAGTCAAGCGTTTTGAATGTTGTTTATGTGTGTGTGTCAGAAACAAGCCAGAAGTGTGACATTTTCAAATATAGTTTTACGAAAAGTAAATTAAAAATTAATAAATAAATATGAAAAAAAAATATATCTATCGAGGCACCAAACAACCAACAAAAATATCACATATCTGAAACCCCTTAAATATAACAAGTTGGGTTTTCTGCAATTTACCTCAGAGTATGTTTTCATACTTATTTTATTATATTTCTAGTTTGTTGGATGTGGGGTGTATGGAAAGACAAACTCAATTTAAATTATATTATTTTTTTAAAACTGACACATTTTCAGAGAAAAAACATTATGACTTTGCATATTTCATCTAATATTACATGTCTTTTGAGAAAAACTACAGTATATATGATATCTAATCATATAGTAAAATTCAAGTTCAAAATCAAGAGTGAATCTGACTGCCGTTCCTTTGAAACTTTTTTTAAACTGAAAATAAATTTACCATGTACATAAACCATCGGGTTTATATTGAGAAATCATCTATGAAATGTTTAATTGTATTTAAAAGTTCACCAATGACCATGTTTCTTGCATTTTTTTTTGGAGGGTCTGAATGTGGTTAACAGAATAGAGGTTTATGGAGAAAAACTAGTGATTAATTGGGGAAAAAGTTAAAAATAGAAAATATGAAGAATAAAGAGATATGAGCCATAAAAGTTAAGAATAGAGAATAATGGAAGAAACATAGGAAAAACAGTATACAGGAAATGCCACATGTGGAACAGGATCTGTTTACCCTTCCGAAGCACCTAAGATCATCCCAGGTTATTGGTGTGGTTCGTGTTGCGCCGTCTAAAGGTTAATGTATCGTAGACTGTTGTTTGTTCTTTGGTCGTTTTTAGTTTTTTGATATGTCATTGTCAGTTCGTTTTTGAATTATGAACTTGAATATCCCTTTGGTATCTTCCGCCTTTCCTTCCCTAACAAATTAAATGATAAAAATATGAAGACCCCATCGAGATCCTCATTTACTGCAGACGTTAGCCACTCAAGGTATCTGGGATGGTCGCTTTCTAAATAATTGTCTACATTTGAAACTTTTATTTCGTGTTCTTTTATGTGAAATACATTTTGTAAATGTCTCCGTTAATCGACCTTTGAATAATTAATCTTAGAAAACATTTTGTTCAAATGGTTTTTAAGTCTGTCTCGAAGACAGTTATTGAAAAATGTCCTCCATAAAAAATGTAGCTTAAAAGAAAGACCAATCATGACGAATAGTGCAATGTATAAAGACACTCTATAACCCAGAAGTAATCATTGAAGGAGTGAAATGATGTTCGATCTATTATTGAAAGTTGAAATGAATATGTTTGAAATCTACAATGTAAAATAATTCATAGATTAGACAATTTTGAAAAATCATTATTCTTCTATTGAAGAATTAAAAAAATCTACAGTGTTTGTTATAATCGTTGACAGAAGAATTCTGACTTAGATGAAAAATTTCTCTAAGGAACTGTTTATGTTTAGAGGGCAAACATTCATCGTTTGAGGGCGGCATAGTTTTACTCTCTGGAGACAAACAAGTTTTTAACATTTATAATACATTTGTTATAACATACAAGGACAAGATTCTTTTTTGAGTTTATTAGAAAACAAACTTTCACTCCCTTTCTATGACAATTTTTTTTTTCAAGCAATTTATAAAAATTTATCTAAAAACCTATGTCGCTTATGGCATCAAAGTATAAACGCAATATAGGATAGTGATATGATCACACAGTAAAACATTCGAGACACACTGCATAAACAAGACTTTTTTCTCTAAATATCTGCATTACAGCTGATCATCATTTTTTACTAAATAAAAAAAAAAACGAAAGAAATGACAGATTCGTATAATGCATAAAACATATTACAGGAATTAAAAAAAAACTTGGGCAGTACAACAGATCATACAAACAATCAACAACTGACTCTCCCGAATAAACAAACAATCAACAACTGACTCTCCCGAAAAAAACAAACAATCAACAACTGACTCTGCCGAAAAAACAAAAACAAAAACAAAGACAGTCATCAATGAACTATAGATGTTTCAAATGGCCTGATTTGGAGAAGGCTCAAAATGTAGGGGTCAAACTACTTACCCACCACCCCACTCCTAACCTGGCCATATATGTAGTATGTTAACCTTATGTTTGGTAAAAATACATTTGTAGTTCTACTGAAAACAGGATAATAGCTTTGTTATTCATTATCTAACAGCAGCTTACCGATGTTCGAATTCCATAAATCCCTGCATTTATAAGATATTAATCAAGGTAAAAAATACCAAAAAACTGATGGAATCACATGAACTCAAAAAGGAGAGAGAACGGGTGTGTCAACATGATTGAGACTGTTTAAAGAACAATATGAAATGTTTGTGCAGAGTAATTGATTTTTCATTCGTTTTTTGGGGAAACATATATGTCAGACGTTGGTTTTACCGTTTGAATGGTTTTACACTAGTACTTTTGGGGCCCTTTATAGCTTGTTGTTCGGTGTGAGCCAAGGCTCCGTGTTGAAGGCCGTACATTGACCTATAATGGTTTACTTTTATAAATTGTTATTTGGATGGAGAGTTGTCTCATTGGCACTCACACCACATCTTCCTATATCTACATACAATTTAAGTATTGCATTTAATGCTGACGTACTTGTATACTTGTTGAAAACTTTTATAAGAAAGGAGTAGTTTGGTTACAAGAGTCAAAAGTATATTAATTTAGAGATGGACCATTATCAGATTGAATTCCTTAAAGCGCATTTTCAAATTAACATGTCTGAACATGTTTTTCCTCAACGTATGTTCAATATTCGTTTTTATTGAGCTTCTGTTATCTTATTATTTTATTACATTTCTCTTTGCTCTTTTTGTCTGCCGGTTATTCTGTACTTTTCATATTTGAACATCCCATTTTCCTTATTCTTTATATTTTTGTAACATTATTCTCTATTATGTTAACCCCATCCAGACCCTCTTATATAATTTCTCATCATAGTTTAGAAAGATAATATAAGGATAAAAGAAAAACACACTTAAGGGATTACTAGAAATAGAAGAAGAAGACCACATCAAGAAGAAAAGAACGAAACCTAGAAAATGATAGTTCAATAGACCTCTACAAGAAAAAACATACGACTGAGAAACACAAACACTACCGAAAAGCAAAGAGAGCTCCAGTTATTTAAAAGATAAATGGATTTGAATGGAAGAGAACTGGTACATTTTTTTGGTATTTATATCCTGTACATATTTTCTTTAGATGGCTATTTTGGTCACAAGGAGGAGTCTCAGACTAGTTTGTGGCTTAGAATGGCCCTCTTGTCCATTATTTGTTGGCATCATAAGTAGAAAAGCTACCTCATTGATAAGGGGACCCAGAATAGTCTGTTGCGATGATGGGTAAAACGTTGACTTGTTCGTACATTACAACCTGGCCTGGTCCGTCTGTGCTTTATTCATGTACATCATAGGAAATATTGTACCCGGGAGAATAGGTGAAAAACAGACTACATAAGAATCAAAACTCCTGAGAACATTAAAAGCTTCAGATTACTTAATAAATATAACTTAATCTAATTTGCGTTGTCTGTGTTTCTTTAGAAATATCATATCGATAGTTCAAGCAATTGTTATGTAGTATGTAGTCATAAACTTTTGTCTTTTGTCTGACAACTAAAAACAATTGTTCTGAGATCAATTGACCAAGTATAAAGACAAACGTGTACATCGCATGTACAAACACAATAAATCTGGTGAAATATTAAACGTTTATAATGTTAACAAAGAAGCACTATAATATAAATCATGTACATTGGATGTGCAAGCGCTTTTGGAGAGCATCGTCGTTTGCAATTGATAATGGAATCAAATTATTTCTTAATGTAAACATTATGATTAAATCTTTAATTTGGTGTGTTCACATCTAAGAATTTTATATTAAAAATTTCTTTTGAGGATTGTATATATTCCATTCGTACTAGTCTATGAATTCGAAAAGTATATATTTCAGATGTGATTTTTTTTTTATCAATTTGAGTTTTCATTAATTTGTTTTGAAATATCTCAGAATTAGGTATGGAATCCGTCATTACGAAATGTATACGTTCCAGAATTTAAAGATTTACGAAGCGTATACTTTTCAGAATTTGATGTTGAATCTGTTATTACGAAATGTATTCATCTCTAAATTAGATACTGAATCTGTCATTACAAAATGTATTTATTTCAGAATAAGATATCGAATTCGTCATTAAGAAATGTATGCATTTCAGAATAATATTTAGTCTATTATTGCAAACTGTATACATCTCAGAATTAATTATTGAATCCTTCATTTTCGGAATTAGGCATCGAATTCATGCAAAGAGCAAACAATTGAACAACGAAAAAATCAGTTCTCACATTACAACTTTTGTTCGATATAGTCTACAATAGCGTGTAAAGGAATAACATTTATTAATCCTCAATCGTATTACTTGTTGAAGATTGGCAATATGTGTCTACATGAATGTAGTAAATTCTGAATTTACAGTGAAGGGTTAAATTAACAAAAGTTTATGAAGTATTCATAGCATGTCTTCTTATATACTGAATGGATGCCTCAGATTATTGGGACTTTTACACAGTTTATATCATAAATCTTACAGCTACTTAAAATGCAGAAAAAATGAGTAGATAAAATGCAAAATATTTTATGTAAATAAAGTACAAATATTTCTGCCTTTGGCTTTATCATGTAACATTGCAATTTGTTTTTAGAACCGATTATTTGTATACATTTGCATTCTACTTTAAGTTATATATGTACGAGTGAGAACCTGTGGGCTATGCGCAATCAAATAATTATAACAAATGGGTTTACTTTGCAAATCAGCAACAACATTGTCAAGAAAGGGGTGGATAATGAATTTCTAAACGACAGAATATATTTTAAAAAAATGTATGCAGTATAAATTTATGATTGACATTTTACTATCTGACTATATATCACCGTAAGAAGTGTACTTCAAGGCATTCATTCTCATGGTAAGCCCGGAGTAAAGGAAGATAACTCTTCCATCAGTATCGCGTTTGCAAAAGGTGGTTTTCTCTGTCCTTTTAAAGCTTTCTTATAATAATTTGTGTTACTGAGTAGTTAAGATAATATTAAGGACAATGTTGACACAAACTCACCAGTGATTTTTTAGTAACGTACCGTAACCTATGTCTTTATCCTTAACGAATTTCTACTGTCGTAATCTGTTTCCCCGTCACGTGATTTCACGCTCAATGTTACAACTCCCAAACAATAACTCCCACAATTCTTCCTTAACAATTAATGTTGATAAATTCAATCAAACATGTAATCTCTAATTAAATAATAAATTTTCAATGATATTTTAAAAAGTTTGTATTAAGAAAATGAAAATCTTACTTCTGGCTGATTTTGAAGTTTTCAAAAGCATGTCCTCTATATCATAGGTAAGGGGGAATTTCTCATCAAACGATTTAAACCAGGGTTCATATCCAGTTTTATCCTTGAACATGTGGTAAATCGGCTCCATTGTAAAGAAATGGTCAGTTTTACCCATCTCTACTTTGTGGTTGTCGTTGAATAATAAACCTATTGTTGACCAATTAAACGTTCTTGTGACTTCCCAAACAAAGTCGGCATTTTTTCCATAAGAACCTTGAATTCTAGTTAATGTTTTATATTCCCTTTTATCGTCAAAAGCCTTTACTGGTGCGCCAGCGCTTATCACTGGTATCGACCATGACGGTGCGAATCTAGCAACTGGCGCCACTGCATAATCACAGACTGGTCCAATGAATACATTTACCTCCTTTTTAACATAAAGGTCTATAGCCTCTAATGGCCCGATAGTTTCCGAACAGTTCGAGTCTCGGACGTTTTTTATTAGAACATGGTTCGGTAAAAGACTACTCCTATTTACTTGTTCAAGAGCTAGATCAATTGCAGGTACCACTTTCACTATACTAAATGGATATCTGCTATTCGAAGGTAATAATATTCCCAACTTCACAGGTTCAAGTGTAAAAATTATGAAAAAATTGCGAACAATAAGTAAAAGCGTGAAAATATACGTCACCATAATGACTTATAAATATCCTTCAACATTTACTGAGTTATGTATTGATCAAATTGTCGTATTATTTATGTACAACTCTCCCGATTCAATGTATCTTCAACGGTTACAAAATTGTCTTTTAATTAGCTGTTTACACAACAGAATTTATAGAATTTCCATATGTAAAATTCATACACAACAACCAAAAGCATATAGAAATGGTCTGTCTATTTGTGTACTTCTTTCTTCATTTGGTACAGTATTCCAATAAGTTCCTTACAAGTAAAATATGAATAGATACACATATCATAACATATGTTTATACATTTTGTCCCGGGTGCATCTTATTTTCAAACGTGGTTCAACGAATCCTAAATGTTGATGTAGTATCCACAGATGTATCAATTATACGAATTAAAAGGCGATGAAATTCCATTCCGATTCTCTTTCCCCGCTAGCATTAGTATCTATAGATCGCATTTAATACTATTTATTATGTAGATTTCAACAAAATTAGTGGAGTCAATTAAAAGTGAATATAAAATGCGGCTGCTTATAGGTTTAATGCCTCTGCGGTCAAACGATTCCCTTCCTATTGCAATATTCATAACGTAATTGTTTATTCCAAATTATGTATTCAATAAATCCAATGTGGTTGGAACATTTCAAGAATCAATGTAGTACTATGGAGACACTTTTTCAGATAGGTCTTTCACATTAATTTTCAAGGGATTCGGAAATTTAAAGAACCAGTGTTCATCTTTGCAATGTAACAATATAACTGATTTCGATATCAGCCTTGTGTCCATACATGACAAAAGCAATAAAAAATTCAGGTCTTTGATTCCTTTAAATAAATAATAGCTGTCAGTTGTTTGAAATGAAAGATGTGTTTATTAATCACTTGTATATATCTTCTTAATTATCGTTTAAAAAATAAATATCGGAAATGTTTTTTTCTGCAAAGTATCTTTATCGTTGTTCTAACCCTAAATCATAACGACATTGACAGCAGTATTGAAACTAAAACTGTATTACTATTTATAGAAAATGAGAATTTCACGCGATTTCTTTTTTTAATTGAAAATTCAATTAGGTATCCTATTTTAAAACACTTTATCTTGTATCGTTTCGCTATTGTATTAGCCACTGTATTAATTACAAATGTTTATCTGATTTTTTTTCTTGTATGCTGTTATACAAAAGTATACAAAATTTACAAATTCACCTGTTGCAGTTACATCGATGATATATATATATATATATATATATATATTTATATACAGTGAAATTAACATGACGAATGTTCAATAACTAATCCGATTGAAACTGCACACATGTTAAACGTAAAATTTATGACTGATGACAAGTTTCAATGCAGTGAATAATATTTCTGTAGTAAATTCTTAAGAAAATTTGTGAAAATGGATTTCAATTAAATACACATTCACATCTTATTTAGTTTTATTTTTTAGGAAGATGTTTCTGTCAATGTTCCCTGTACGCAACATTGCAGACATTGAAAAGATTTTCAGCAATACATTATCTTGTAAAATTATTTTTCGTTATGAAATATAAGATGTTCAATATGTTTCGCAAAGTTGACATTCATCGTTTTTGACAATTTGTAATTTATATTCGGAATAGTTAATAAAAACAAAAATGTTTCAGTTCTTAAAAATATTGTTATTTATAAAAAGGTTATTTAACCAAAGTTGTTAAACTGATAAACTCACTAACCGTAAAAGATTTTTTCATTAACATGGTTAAAACCTAATTAAGAGATTCCATATCTATCACTATCCATTTCTATCAAGTACATACATTTGAATATTTTCCATTCATACAATTCCAATGTCGAGTTAATCTATGACGATGTTAATATGTCTGATTCATAAAGTTCATCAAATTATCATGTTTCAACCTTCTGAACAAATGTCAACCGAATTTATTTCTGACTGGTTTCTAGCTAACAACTTATACATATTAGCATTCCCCAAAACTATCTTTTGGGTCTCCTTTCCCAAAGTGTTAAGAATCACTTATTTCCATTGACAGTACTTAATATTCCGATGTCTAGTGGTAAGCACAATCTCTGTCAGGAATGTGTCTGTGAAAACGAATGGTTGTCAGTTTCAAGTATGAGTGACCATTGTTAACTGGTTCATTTCCCAACAAAATATCAACCAGAAAATAGAAAATGTGTGTTTTTATAAATGTTGCACACGATAAGTTTATTGGTCAATAATACATATTCTTACAACTGCAATAACGTGAATTTCCTTTTATTATTAAACGTAACTCTCCTCGTCAAAGAATAATTTTAAAATATCGACACCTCGCCATACAATCATGTTTCAATATTCACGTTTTTATCCGTAATCACTTTTTCCAATTGAGCAGTGATTCTGAATACAACATCAGCTAAACGTTTTAGTGGTGAATACATTACAAACGAACCGACGGTGTTAGATTTTGTTAATTTTTATTTTATATTTTTGATTGGCACGATGCATATGGAACTAATTGTAATTTACACCTTTTAACGCTAATTTGCCACGAGAAAATGACTCCATTAGCTGCTGTATGTTACGTATACCCTGTAGACTTTTGTTGTATTCTTTCCCATTAGTAAAACATAGTTACTTCGTTAAAGTTGTTAGTGACATGGGGGTCCAAGAAGAACAGTTATTTTTTTCACTTCCCGAAAGTCGCTTATGGCGCAAAATACAGAAATAAACATTGTATAAATGTACAAATAAGGAGATTCTAAAGGGATTACAATGAGGCAACTGTCAATCAAAGACAAAATTTATGCAAATTGATGTAAACAATGTTTTCTTAGAAGATTCACTGAATAAAGCAAAACAATTAAGTTTTAACCATCAAAACAGCTATTTAAAAATGGCGCGCTATACTTATACTAAATTATTTCAAAAAATGCTTTATTGGTACAATTACAAAAATATACACTTGTTCGTGATGCAATACAACTATATTTCATACTAAATATGAATAATTATTCCTCGCACGAAACACGCAGAGTTGTTTAACATCAATATAATGGAAATGTTCAGACCTTCTTAATAGAAGAAGTGTCATCATCCATTGATTTAGTGTGTTTTATTTTGCTCATATTGTCTTTTAGCTTTGGACATTGTAAAAGCCATAATGCGAAATACACTTCAACGCTAGCTCAGGTGGAGAATGTCATTTCGACTTACGGGCGATTTCCATCTACCTACATTGTACCGTGGAGAGCTAATGTGATCCACTAAAATTTACCTTTAAAATGCAGAAAATTTCAATAACAAACGATGAACTCATTTTATAAGGCATTGCATGTTCAACTGAAATAGATGAAAGAAAACGAAAATAAAATGACATGTCCAACATATACAATGGGTATCTACATGAGACTACCAATGTTGCCCACTCTATAATCATGGTGACATCCCCACAATGGGCGGATGGAAATGGAAAAAAATCTTAACTGAAGTGTCTGATCAAAATATGGAAAACATGCAGTGCTACCATATCTTGTCTTTTGGAAGTTTTTATGAATAATACACTGCAGCTAAGAAGGAATATGTCGTTTCATCTTCCTACCATGGTAATTCCACTCAGGTTCACCAAATTTTCTTGTTGATTTAGTAGTTATATTCAATACAAAAGCTTAAAAGACACAAGTCAAGGTAAAAAACAAAGACTCAGGGAATGACATGAACGTTAAAACTCATTTTTCATTTGTATTTTTAATGTGGATGTAAGAAATGAAATGGCATCTTCACTCCAAAGACCAGACACATGGAATCGGAAAGAAAGTATTCCCACCCTGTGCCATTTCAAGTAGACAGGTTGGAAAATCCATCTTGTATATAAAGTATATTCTAATTAAATTATGAAAGAATATGCATAAATACTAGATATACTTTCAATTTGTGAATTTACTTGTTCAATTATTTCTTTGTATGTAGGAAGTAACGGTAAATTTGTTATTTGCTTATTAGATTATTTCGATTACAAACATTGCTCTAGTTGTATAGAAACTTTATCTTTATGATATGAATTTTGGTATTTTTTCTACATCCAAAACTTTCAATTCATCTTAATTTAATGAAATAAACGTCGATGTTAATCAAATTATAGATGATGTAAATCAGGGAACTTTTAAGCATTTTCTTAAATCAAATTCAACTGTACAATCATTGAATCAAAGCTTCAAAGAGCATGTTTTGCTAAAAATAATACAATTCATTTTTGCAATTTAGAATATCTAGAATTTTTTAAACCATTTGAGAAGGGTATATATTATACATATATATATAAGAACGTCTGAACCAGTGACAACTCTACAACAGATTTATCCATCGGATCACCAGCAGTGATGGTGATACATGGCTGTGTACATTCTGTATATACAACTTATATATGTATATTAAATGAGTAGTAACCTGATCAAACATCTTTGTGAAGAATTTTTTAAAAATAAAATACAGAGTAAACATATCTGACATCATCCAATTTTAATACTTAGAACAGCGTTAAAATGATTGGCATCTTCAATTTTTTCAAGTATTCTAAAACCTTACAAACAGTATAAATATAGTACTGACAGTTCAATACCCGACGATTTAAGATCAACTTAAGTAAATTGTATTGTAAGTAACTTGCCCTAAAGGTAGGGTGTAGAGATTTTCTATCGTATTTCATTGTCTAACCGGTGATCAACACTTAATCGAAGAACATCCGTCTCTAAATAATCTCTTTTTTTAATGGATGTTATAGTTTTATTGTCTTTGTTGTGTATACTTTTATTACGTTGTATAAAATATTGTCTTGTCTTGTCTCAATTGCGGACAAAAGAAACGTGTTCAATGTTACCTGCAGATTTAATGGAAAAACTTGCAACACATTTTGATTTCTAGATCGATATGAAACTTGCAATAGTGTTTTAAGCTCTAAGAATGTTGAAAATATTGACTCATTAAGACTTGTAGAACGGAATGATATGATCATATTAGAAAGTAAATTACATTGAGCATGCTTTCAGTAACTGCAAGGGTTATTTTATACGGTATTGTTAGTCCACTAATCAAGATTAAAAACGAGGTTGATCTAAAAAGTTAATACATTTTGTATCACCAAAGTTGTGAATCAAGTGGACTCGAATGCTCTGGAAATGCATTCATTTAAGGGCTGTGCTAAAAGCTGCTAATTTATGATTTTATTCCTCTCAAACTTTTTGTTTTTGCTAAATCTAAAGTATGATATTTCCCGTTATTTAAGATCATATTAGTTGACTGAACGACGTGTTTGGCCTGTAGATGTTAGTCATCTTTTTTTCGTAAAACAAATATTCTCTACATTATTGTTAATGATATTACATTCTCACTAATGTGTTTCAAAGATAATAGAATCTTCACTTCGCAAAGGTAGCTTTCGGTCAAAATAAAACATGTTCTATTTCAAACATTGCAATCAGCTCTCTAATGACTAAAGATATTTGATTAAATAGATCTAATTTTGACTTGTCGATACATTTTGTTTGCAATCAGTGCAAGACTAAATATAATTATATTCAAACTACAATACCTATGATCAAAAATTTATTATTATATGTCTGAGAGAAAACTCGTTATATATTGAGATGAACCAAATAAAAACATAGTAACAAACAAAAACCATCACTGAACGAATGGAATGGATTGAGGAAGTTTGCACTTGACATGAAACGATTGAAATAAACCAAATGAAACTAGTAACAATCCACTCTTAAAGCATTACAACATTGACAGTAAAATTTCAATATCTTATAATGCCTTGTAAAGATTTCTTCTAAATTGTTATAAGCCGGGGAAGGTTTTTTTCTTCAAAAGTTGACGAAACATATGAAAAGCCAAATTTGTATATGAACTCAGTCAAAAACATGTTACATTTTGCCTGGAAAATTCCTCCAAAAGTGCCTTCCTTAATCATATGTGTGGACTTATTCGAGACGATCATTTATGAAATGTTGAAAAAGTTGAAAACATCTGATCTATTAAAGACTGACCATAAAGTATTAAATACACAGTCGGTCAAAATGTCAAAATAGAGAAGAACAGACAATCGGTATATAAAACATAAACATATCATTCCGAGGAGATAACTCTTTCAAAGTCATTAAAACGCTATAAAAGCAAGATGAAAATCAGCATCTTATCAACACAGATTTAAAGTTTCAAAGCAGGAGACATCGCTAGTTTTTTGCTACCGTTAATTCATGAGCTCCATTTTTCGGAACTATTTTTTTCAATTTCCCCCCTAAATATTATAATATGAAGCAATCTCAAATGCATATCAGGGATATATGGGGTGTGATAAATCGTTAACATTGTACATGAAAGATAAGTCTGATATTGTTTAGAGTTATATCAGATGTAATATTTACAAATCAACGGATCGTTTAATGGTATTGACATTGAAACTTACTAACATAGATTAAGAGTTTTATGGCAGACGACTAGACTGTACCCCCTTTAGATACCGGAATTTAGTTTTGTCCATTTCCGTTATTGTCATGTTGTCTACATTGAACATGTTATTAATTCCTATTGTGCTATTTATCAAATTTAGAATAATTTATATATAGCCATATTAAGTGCTCGTTGTTATAAAGTTGCTTTTTCCGGACTTAACTGGGATATGTGTCTAATTCTTTTAATTACGATCAGCGTACTTTTATAATTTGAACAAATCTATCAATATCGAGAAAACTTATCAATACTGTGGAAAAAATAGAATGAAGGTGACATCGTTGAAAATCTTTTATCTGATTAACTAGTTATTAACGTCAAACGACCACGTGTTTCATGCATAAGCATGCTCACATGTGTATCTTTATAGGTACACAAACGCTTGCCCTGTTTTGTTGTAGGCCTACGCAGTTGGATGCAGATCACTATCACAAGACCACCGAGGAGGCAGTATTGAAATTAGGGAAATTAGGAACCTGATAAATCTCAAATGATAACTTTTTGGAAAGAGTATAACCCACATCAAAGGAATACAATGATAGAACCTATAGTAAAACCCACATCAAAGGAATACAATGATAGAACCCCAATAGAAAAACTGTGAGTAAAACCCACATCAAAGGATTACAATGATAGAACCTATAGAAAAACTGTGAGTAAAACCCATATCAAAGGAATAAAATGATAGAACCTATAGTAAAACCCACATTAAAGGAATACAATGGTAGAACCTATAGAAAAACTGAGTAAAACCCACATGAAAGGAATACAATGATAGAACCAACAGAAAAACTGCGAGTAAAACCCACATCAAAGGAATACAATGATAGAACCTATAGTAAAACCCACATCAAAGGAATACAATGATAGAATCAATAGAAAAACTGTGAGTAAAACCCACATTAAAGGAATACAATGATAGAACCAATAGAAAAACTGTGAGTAAAACCCACATGAAAGGAATACAATGATAGAACCTATAGAAAAAACTGTGAGTAAAACCCACATCAAAGGAATACAATGATAGAACCTATAGTAAAACCCACATCAAAGGAATACAATGATAGAACCTTTAGTAAAACCCACATCAAAGGAATACAATGATAGAACCTATAGAAAAACTGTCGTTTAACTTTAAATTTTCAGAGTTCATCTCTAGAGGTATTAAATCGTTGGCACCAATATTCAAATATATATTAAAAAAAATTGTATACTAGCTGAAATTATTAAAATAGTCACAGAAATCCAAGCATTACTTTTCTTTTTATATTTGCCACAAAATTAAATGTTAATAATTTAAAGTACAAGTCTTGTTTGAAAGAAACACGCCTCTCTCAGCATGTCATCATTAAAAACGAAAGAAAGAAACAAATTGATCAATATTCCGTTTTTCATTCAAAGTTCGAAAGTCATATATGATCATTCGTATTAGTGTATTCTATTGAGAAAATCTTCATGATACTGTTACATGCTGTGAATGGAGGATTATAGCAGTTAAATATTTGAGAAAAATCACACACATGCTGGTCATCAATGGAATCAAAATGTTCTGTACTAAGGTTAAGTGTCCTGAGGGTCTTGATGGGAAGTCTTTATTTTTCTAGTCAAGTTTGTTTATCTTTTATTTAGTTTTTGTCAAATATTCTGCAAACTGTAAATCCCATCCTTGCATATACATGACAACGAGGAATATACAAGTGAATAAGGGGGTAACGAGTATTTATTATTCTCTACTTTTAATCACTTTTGCTCATTTTTTCTCTATTCTGTAAAACCCATCAAGACCTTACGAAATTGTGAAAGGAAAAAGATAACAAAAAACGATGAAATAAAACGAAACAAATTTGAAAGTCGATTAAAGACAAACATCATCATAACAAACAAAGAATTTCATGTGAAGAATTTCTAAAATGGAGCCTACTTTAAATTACTGCCCTCCTTCAGTTTCTCTGTTATTTTATCTCTCTAAGATACATAGTAGATCAGTCAACTTTCACAAATAAAATGATCTACCACATAGTTGAGAGAGATAAAAGAGAAACGAACTAGAGGCTATAAAGAGCCTGCATCTTCAACAATGGCCTCTTTTTAGTATACGTCATTATTTTAAGGGATTAACTCTATTAACTGACAATTTTAGTCATGTTGACGTATTTGTAGATCTTATTTTGTTGATCATTTTTCTTTTTTAAAGTTTCTTTTTATCGTTCATAGTTTTCAAGATAATATGCAAAAAACGACAAAAAAATGGTGAAAATTATCATTAATACACAACAACGAGTAAACTGAAAATTTCCGCCTAATTCCAGTCAGGTGACAAAATACATCTATGATGATGAAATATAAACACTAGAATTGAAAACCAAAAGATATATGAAACAGAATGAAAAGCATGAAATATTTTATACAGAAACTCAAAATTACTTTTAGTTCACAAATTTTCATGTCAAAATCCAATAAACTGTGACAGTAATTTTCTTTATCATTAATAAATTTTGATGATGTTTAATTTTATAGTGTAAACATATTACTACAATTCCAAGAGGTCATTTCTTCTCAAATTTGAAGGGCCAGTAAAATCTGGAAGTTTCTTACTTTATTTTCCCAGAGGAACTAATATAATAGTGCAACTAGATATGATACACTGAAACAGCTTTAAATTTGAACTGTTACTTTAATTGTATACTGGGTATGAATTGAACAATAATAAAAAAGAGATACATATAGCCCTTTATATTTTCGTAAAACCAAACATTGTAGTGCTTTGAGTGAGCACTTCTCTTCCAAATCTCACCACTTCTTGATGACTTATTTGTTTTTTTAAGATAATAGGCAAAACTGCAAAAATTCGGCTGACTTATTTGTAGATCTTGTCTTCCTCACCATTTTTGCTATGAAAAGTTTCTATCTATCTACAATAGTTTTCAAGACCAAAATTACGCCTATCCCAAGTCAGGAACCTCTAGCCTTTGTTAGACTAGTGTGGGTTTTTTTCTGTTCATTTGTATGTTTCGGAGTTTAGTGTGGCGTTCATTTCGCTGAACTGCTATACATTATGTTTAGGGGCCAGCTGAAGGCCGCCTCCGGTTGCGGCATTTTCTCGCTGCGTTTAAGACTATTTGGTGGTCTTGTGCTGTTTTCAGCTCTTTGTTGGGTTTGTTCTTTTTGACACATTTTCGTTTCCATTTTCTATTCTAAAAGTGGAAAAAATCGTTATTAAGGGGCATCAACTACAAAAAGGGGTCAACTAATTATTTTGGTCATTTTACTTATTTGTAGATCTTGTCTTGTTGATCATTTTCCCTATATAAAGATTCCGTCAATCTATTGAATTTTCGAGATAATTGGAAAAAATTAAAAACAATGGTAAATCGTCGTTTAAGGGCAATGACTCCTATAAGAAGCTGTCTGACAGTGTTGATGTCATTGACATTAGGTAGCTCTCATCCTTTTAAACAAATGTTCTCTATCTATAGCGTTTTTCAAGATAATAGAAAAAAAACTGCATTTCACCTTATGTTCTTTTTTTAGCCATGTCGGCTATGTTTGTCGGCAGATGGGGTCATTTGACACATTATTTTAAACTTAATAACACCTTATATAAGAATGCCGGATTTTAATTGGTTGTTAGCTAGTGTATTTTTCGCATATTCTAACATTTTTTTCCTTATTTAAAACGAATTTGCCTGTTTTTCACCATTGCCGGTGAATTTGCCTCAAATTCCCCTCTCTGCCGTGGTATTTGCCATTTTGGATATTCCATTTTTACCCTCGCGAGCCTCTTCCCGCCAAAATTATTCGGAACATTTCTCACTTTATCCCGATTATTAAGACAACATGGTTAAGCACTATTGATTGTCAGAGTTTAACCGAAAACTGTAAACAAAAATGTCAGAGATATACATATAAAGTGGAAAAAAGACGTCTATACAAATGATGGAATAACAATGACGTTTATACATAGATACCATGACGTTACAAAAAGACAGCACTAACGCGTATATAAGTACATGTATTATTCCCGCGGTACTATGATTTCCCTTCACCTGTACAGACAGTTTCAATCAAAACATATTCGGTGTAATTAAACAGATATATCATGTTATGGAGGAGTATTTGCGAAAAATACCAGTCTTGGGACCAAATTTCCCTCGTCTGGCGGCTTAAAAATACCCCATTGATGATTGTGGCCAAGTTTGGTTAAATTTGGCCCAGTATATTTCAGGAGATGATCTTTGTGAAAGTTAACGGACACCGGACGACGGACAACGACATACGACGGAGGCTAAATGATGGCAAAAGCTCACAGCTTATAAAGAAAAGACAGACAACTACGCAGAAAACTTCAGATTTTGGGTTCACTAAATCGACCAAAATCCGGCTGTGAACTCGCTATTTCAGAAGGGTTAGCAGTCCCAGGGATGAAGTGCATCAGAAGGGTTAGCAGTCCCAGGGATGAAGTGCATCAGAAGGGTTAGCAGTCCTAGGGATGAAGTGCCATCAGAAGGGTTAGCAGTCCCAGGGATGAAGTGCATCAGAAGGGTTAGCAGTCCCAGGGATGAAGTGCATCAGAAGGGTTAGCAGTCCCAGGGATGAAGTGCATCAGAAGGGTTAGCAGTCCCAGGGATGAAGTGCATCAGATTGGTCAGCAGATCTTGCTCAATTAGACAAAAAATGCTAATGGAATAATTCATTCTTTTCAAAAGAATATATTTATAGAATTTATATTTACTGTGACCTTTGTTATAATACGATGTGTTTTATAACGTTCATGTTTTCATGTCGTTGAAATGAAGTCTCACTAATGCACAACCCAATCCACCTTGTATTCATACAATGAATAAGTGGACTCGCTCAATTCAGACAGTCATCGAGACGTCTTAGAATCGATTTTGTACAATGTCTTCCGGGGACCATTTTTTTAATCTACAATCAACTGACAAACATATGCCTGCATTTGTCATAACTATTTGATATTTTCCGGGAAATCAGATTACAGTAGTTTTATAAAAGCTCAATTATAAACCTGCACGCAAAGGCTTCAATTACTGACACCTAACCACAGAAACTAAATGGAAACTGCATTAACTAAAGGGTTTTTTTTCATTTTAAATTTATTGTTTTATATGTAAAACACTATTGCAGATTTGTTTGATGTATTGTAGCTCTGTTCGTTGTAGTGATCACGTGATTTGTATGATGCATTTTAACTCTGTTTGATGTATTGTAGCTCTGTTCGTTGTAGTGATCACGTGATTTGTATGATGTATTTTAGCTCTGTTCGTTGTAGTGATCACGTGATTTGTATGATGCATTTTAACTCTGTTCGTTGTAGTGATCACGTGATTTGTTTGATGTATTGTAGCTCTCTTCGTTGTAGTGATCACGTGATTTGTATGATGTATTGTAGCTCTGTTCGTTGTTGTGATCACGTGATTTGTATGATGTATTGTAGCTCTGTTCGTTGTAGTGATCACGTGATTTGTATGATGTATTGTAGGTACCAGTCTTGTATTACAACTCCAGTTTCCGGTGCATGTCAAAACATGGAGGGAAATAAAATAGTCCATTTTTTTCTGAATTTTTTTCTGGACTCAATTTTTTCTGTTTGATTAAAAGTTTATGCTGAAATGAAACATATATATAGATTTTAAAAAAATCTTGCATCTTTTTGGGGATATCAATCCAGGAAAGTGGAAGGATATCATGTTTACTGGAAGTGGTGCGGCTTAGTAAAAACAGCAAACAGAAAGTAGAAAAAAATAGTTTTGACTTCAGGGTTACATAACTTTTTATTCTTCGTGGCATGACCCACTTTTTTTTCGATTAAATCACAATTTCACATTAGTACATACATGATATGAACATGAAAAAATTTTTCTATGTAGCATTTTTTATTTTTTTATTTTCAAAGATCAGCTGTTTAGCATGTAAGCCTATGGAGCAGTCAATTACAAGACTGCAACCTGTAGCTCTGTTCGTTGTAGTGATCAAGTTATTTGTATGATGTATTGTAGCTCTGTTCGTCGTAGTGATCAAGTTATTTTGAAGTAGATTAATGTGACTCACTAACAAACTGAAAGTCCGAAAGTTTAGGAGTAAAATTCCGAGTATAAGCCTGTCTTCTGGGAGGGTATGATGAATTAAAAAAATGAATATACTGACCTGGTAAGACATGAAAATAAATAATCTTGTCCAAGACAGGATGAAAATGAATATTCTGAACATAAAATGCAGGATATAATTGTGTAGAGAAGTGAAAGAAGGAAAAAAATTATAAGCATGTGAAGAATAAGTATGGAAGTGAATATTCAATCCGCAAAAAATCATCTTGTCCCATCCCCCTCATAATATCAAATGGTTGTTCCCTAAATGCTTTTTATCATAGTTTTTCACGAAAAACACTGACATTGATATGTTATTTGTGTACATGATACATTAAAGATACTGGCGAACTTTTGCTATTATCTATAGAAAATTACATGTGACACTAACATTGTAACGACATATAAAAGCATTATAATGTGTGATAAGCCCAAGAGTTCCTGGGTTAATAACTATGGTAACCTGACTACCCAGATCTGGCATTTAACCCCATGGTAAATAGGACCATAACAAAATTAGATAACCTTACGCAAACAAAAACTATAAAAGACATAAATCATTGGCCAGAAGTTAGTCACCTTAATAAAGGACATAAATCATTGGCCAGAAGTTAGTCACCTTAACACTTTTCATAATCTCCAATGAATAATAATATTTTGTTTGACCGCTTTTCCGTTGGTTATTTTGAAATATTCCGAAACCAGGCTATCCAAAACCAAAAGCAATCATGTTTTGATATCAGATAGCCAACAAGGAAACGATACCGTGAGAAGTGTTAAATGGGATCGACATTGTTTTAAGGAAAGTTCATTCACTTATAGAAATTAAAGATCAACAAGAAAATCGGCCAACCATTCAGTCAATATTTCCCCCGATTTACAACTCTGCCATTAATATAACACGTGATACATAATGAAACTGTCTAAACTCTCGCGAGAAGTAATTGTTAATAGTTCCTTACCCTTGGTACATGTAATATAACATGCATGGGGTATGTAGAATTTCTGTTTCCTACGCATAAAAGTATGATGCCATGGTGTTATACCAGCAGTATGAATATACCATAGCAAGTACTTTATCTGATTATAGATGGTATTCTTAATCACGGGATCTTACAGGCCACCGGACGTTATGCAACCAACAATCATTTATATCAATCTATCAATCACAGTATTAACGAGTTTCTATAATAAATTATTAGTTTACATTTGGAATTGTGTTTTACATTATTTTTACAGGTAACATTTATAAAAAATAGCGTATCAAACATACTCGTATTGATTTTACAACTACCCAGTGGGCACTCGACGTTGTAACAACGTTGAAATTTGGCTGAAATTTGGTCGTGACGTTGATCAACCTAATTTCAACGTTGTCTTTACAACTTTGTTTCAACGTTGAATTTACGTCGTTAAAATCAACGTTTAAACAACAACGTTGGTTCAACGTTGGGTTAACGTCTGTAATTTGCGACAGAAAAATCTAATTGTCAAAATTGAGGTGTACAGATATATTTGATGAGCAGATAGGACAAGGGGCAGTTCAGTATTATACACGAATGGATAATCAGTGGCTAATCCAGAACTTTTCATAATACTTATAAGGGGATCCACTGACTGCCATAAGCATGAGCTCAGAGGGGGCTTCCTGCTGTCATGCTTCCATGATCCCTTTATAATCAACCAAAACCGGACTGTTGTTTTGTGCAAGAACAAGGGGTCAGGAGACATCACAAATAACACAGCTTTTTCCATTTAATTTTTTTCAAGTTGTGTTTATTTTTAAGTATCTTTAAATAAACCAATTCAAAACCTTTATTCAGTAATTTGTGTTTGATGATTCTCTATTTTTGGGAGATCTCAAAACCTGTTCATGCTATTTTAATCATATGCATATCTATATGAATATGATATATTTTGTTATTTATATTTTTAAATCAAATCGATTTTTAAGTTGCTTTCTTTCATTTAAATATATAAGAGAAATTTTTGATATATTTATTTTAATTATTTTACCGATTAATATAATAACATATATAACGATCTTAAAATATCATCGATGTACAATGTATTCAGTATAATAATTGAGTAGTTTTAAATTTTCGCGGTATTTTAAGTTGAGTTCCGAAAATTTTCTTTCGGATGCGCACGCTAGCACGCGCACCTCCATTCAACATCCGTTTGAAAATTTTGAAAATTATCCTCGACAAATTATCGCACCATACTGATAAAACAAATAGTGAACAACTGTGTCTAAAGAATATAAAGACAAGAGAAGACTTTTCTGTGTAAACCTATTGATGTTAGCGTAAGTATATTTTACAGTTAGATTAACAAAGAATCATAAAATATACAAACACATTCAAATGATCAAATTATTTGTTTGCATGTTTACGTTCACAGAAATTATGACAAGGTCTCATCTTACTGAATCTGATTCATTTTCGTGTCATTACCGTTTAATGATTTGTTTGCATATAATATCCAATCAGCGAACTAACATTAAATATCTAGGCATGTTATGATGTACAGAATCAGTCATATCAGAAAAGGGGAGGGGTCATCGAATACTAGCCAATTCGTTCAAATACAACTCGATACCACATAGAAATGGTCTGGTCTTAAATACTGTTTTGGTCTTTTGATATTTTCGAAAATATCAATCGTCTTTGACAGTTTCAACTGTATCTGAACATTATGGTTATTACAAAACACAGATCTGGTTAGAATTCATGCTTTGACTTGTTATTGATGCAAGCTGGGACAATAGTTTCAAATGGACATGTTCCGTTCTATGATTTTAAATATTTTTTTTTTGTTATTGGTAGAATTTGATAATATTTCAGGCTTTAGTACACAACTTTTATTATGTAATTCAAATTGATGTTCTTTCTCTTCCAGGCCTTCAGATGCTGTTCTAGACTGCCACAAAGAGACAACAGAATCCAAAATATCTTAGCAGTGTTCAAGACATTTGAAGTGTGAAGAGAGCAGAATGAGTTGCTAGGCCAAAGAATAGATCTTTAAAACAAAATAAATATTTCATTTTAAAACCTCTTTTTTTTATTTCTATAATTAACTTAGTTACTAGTAAATATAGGAAGTAAATTAAGAAATACATTATTTGGTGTTCTTCATCTGTTTGTTTTGTTAACTTAATTGTATCGGGTGTATAGAAAATGATTGAATGAGTAAACAGCTTGGTGATGTATTATAATGGTTTGTTCCAAAAGCCTTAAAGATAAATGTAAAAACACATATCCGGTATACCCACAAAAGTTACAATTGAGATCGACAAGATATCAATAAAATGAAAAAAGACACAAAATAGAACTAAATATTGGATAACAAAAACTCAGAATGCGAAGTTATTTTCAAATGGTCCTGCTATGTATTCACATTAATCAAAGGAGGCATTTTGTGTCACTGAGTCAAACTTGCTTCATTTACATGATTTTGAATAAGTTGGAAAACTTAATCAACCAGAACAAAACAATGTGCTGTAGTAAGTTGATGCATGTGTTCCTTTGTTTGAGAAATTGATGTGCTAGAAAAGAAAGCTTTGTTAATATTGAAATACTTGGTTTCAAATAAAATCTTGGTATTCTAACTGTTTCTCCTCTTCGGTTTTGATTGTGATTGTCTACTTTGCTCTTTTGGAGTTGTCTCTTGTTGAGAAAAGAACTATTGATGGATGTTCTAACTTGAAATAAAAAGTGAGTTATTTCATAATTCAGATATCTTATTATTGTATTTGAACACGTGCCAATAAGGATTAAATTACACCTGAGAACCATCATTTTACCAATCTTCAACCAAGCTACATTTGACCTGATTTCAACCTAATTCGTCCTGATTTCAACCTAAACCTGACCTGATTTCAACCTAACCAAGACCTGATTTTAACCTCACTGGACCCGATTTCAACATGCTATCAACGTCAATATAACATTGAAACTGCAACGTTGATTCAACGTCAGGATTTCAACGTCATTACAACTTTCAAATCTAACCCAAGTTCCAACGTTGTGACAACGTTGAAGTCTGACATTGGATCAACGTTGATACAACGTTTTGTGCCTGCTGGGTACATAATATAACAGCGAGACGATCCCTGTAATGTTTCAGCAGATGGTCGTTGTTTTTCAAACAGCTTGTGCACTTTTGTACAAACTATGTTGTTTGGTTTCTATACCACTCATTATCATGTTATGACTGAAAAGTCCAGAGAATTTCGAAGTAACAGTATATTTTACAAGAAAGGGAGAACATCCGAAATTAGATCCCAAGCCTTGAAAATATAAGTGCAGTCTAGATGAGTACGAATAGACTACAACTAAATAAAAATCACAGACAGATATACATCGTACGTGACAAATAACGCGGAAATCAAAGCGGGAAAAAATCGTGCAACAACGCTGTTGTAAATATGGAAATTCAATATATATTTGCACAAATGAACCATTGTTATCGTGATTTTTACTACAATTGCTATGAACTTTGTCTTACTGTAACCTTAAACTGGAACAACCCAACCGACTATCAATTATAGTAATCATATTGATTCTAAAATTATACTATATAAGAGCAAGACGATCTTTACATGGTGTCAGCAGATTATTATTGTTGATGTTGATCAAACATCTTGTGAAACTGTTGAAACGTACAAGTTGCTAATAAATATAAACTTAAAAAAAAACATCATGAAATATTTCCGTAGTACTACTACATAAACACATATTGTTGGAAGCGTTGAAAAAAATGTAAGAATAAGGCAAAAACAAAATCCAAATCCAAACTATAGTAGTTATTACTATAAAAATGTCATGGTCAGTTATATATATAGTAGTTATTATTATAAAGAATATCATGGTCAGTTATTTAATAAGATGGTGTTCAGAAAAGTATTGCAAGATGTTCTTGTTTCTATTTTAAATCTGTATAAAAATCAAATTAAAAACGTAGATGTATGATCCATTTGATCCGAAAGCAAGACTACTGTAATACACCTATTTCTTGATTGTCAAGTTGCGTTCGGAAAAAGTAATTAGTTTTCACGGTTATTTACTGGTCTGTTTCTAAGATTAAGACTAAGTGAATAGACAATAAATAATTCCGGAAATAAGATTTGTTTCGATCCATTAAAAAACTAATTATTACAACTTCCGTTAAGTCTCGTAGGGATCTTGGACTAATTATTTTCTTCAGCTCAAACAGCGATTTACGGAAATCGTGAGAAATTGTGTAACCCGAAAGAAAATTTAACGATTGCAGCTGAATAAACTAATTACTTATGGACACATTCACGTCGTTTCTTATTTATTTTTTTCACTGATAAAAGTATGGTTTCACTAGGTGTAATACTTGACCACAAGTAAGTCGAAACAAGTGCAACGAGTACTTTTGCCAATCAAAATGACCTTAAATAGGGTATGCATCTAATACATATAAATAAGAAGATGTGGTATGAGTGCCAATGAGAAAACTGTCCATAAAATCATAATGTATAAAATTTCAATTTTCGTTTTGCATTATAATTTTGCAGACCATACACAAGATAAAAATCAAAATTCGCAATCCTTCCAATTTTAGACCAAAAATATTTCAATGGATATATATTTGCTTTCAAACAAATCTATCGAAAACAAACCCATAAAAAGAAGACAAAAAATAAGTAAATCCCAAACCAACTTAAAACCGCTCGAGAACTCGTGTGCTCCGTTATGGCGAAACGTACAGCAAGCACGATGATCTTTATTTCATATTAAACTATTAAAGGCATTTTTAAACGCGATATAATGTTTAGACATCAATAAACCGACTTCGTCATAAGGTGCAAGTCTTTAATTACAACTCTAGTTTCCTGTGCATGTCAAAACATGGAGTGAAATAATAAGTCTATTCAGATTTGTCTTCTGTAATTCATCCTTCCTTGATTAAAATAGTATGCTCAATTGAAACATATTTTTAAATGTAAAAGAATATTTCATTTTTTCACAGCCACCAAACCAGGAAGTTGGAAGGGTTTCATACTTACTAGAACTGGTGCGGCCAGATGACTTTTGACTTCGAGGTTGAATAACGTTTTAATCTTCGTGGCTTTGTGTTTTTTTTTTTTTTTTTTTTTTGTGCGTTAAATCACTGTATGGCATTACTAAAAAGTAAAATAACAATAATACCGAACTCCGAGGAAAATTCTAAACAAGCAGAAAGTCCCTAAGCAAATGGCAAAATCAAAAGCTCAAACACATCAAACGAATGGATAACAACTGTCATATTCCTGACTTGGTACAGGCATTTTCTTAAGTGGAAAATGGTGGATTAAACTGGTTTTGATAGCTAGTTAAACCTCTCAAATGCATGGTAATTGGTATGTACATGATGAAATAAAAATATGTATTTAGCATTTTTGAGTAAAAAGTTTTAAAAAATCAGCTATTTTGCATCTAAGCCTATGAAGCTGTAAATTGCAAGACTGTAATCATAAATGATGCTCTTCAAATAACCATAATATCAATAACTGTCAAATGTTGACGTGATACCTCAAAAGAACGTATTCAGTCATCGTCAGATTCTTAGGAAATAAACGTTTGGATGACAAAGAACTAACTAAAAATTTGTTTGAATAATAAATAACTAAGTATTCCATGCATTGTCTTGCTTTAATTCTTGACCACATGTGTTCAACAACGTAGGTTTAATATCAAACACAATTTAATTTTCTATGAATTTAAGAACACTTTCTCGATAACATTTGCCATCTCCATTGTCTAATAAAAGGACATGTTTCAGTCGCCATATAAAAGCATAGTACTGTCTTTCATCATATTGATAATTTAATCTGAAAACAGTTCCGGGAGCTTACATCGAAATTTAATGGCATAGAAATGCAGATAGCAGTTAATGGTTGAGAAATGTAGAAAACCTCTGATCTAATGTCGTAAGCGAGACATTTTAAACAATAATGCATTTTACGTATAACCAAATCGATGTTTTCAGAGACATATCGAAGGAATTTTATCTTTTATTATGGATTCACGATTTATCAAGATGACATTATGCTAAACGGAAATTCGGATTGAAAGCAAGATCGAAATACACTAAAATGTAATCTGCAACAAACTTTTAAAGCGAACCTTTTTGAGATAAGTAACGTAACTCGTATGTTTACTTAATCGCTAATGACCAAATTAACTCATGAAGTGAGACGTCTTCATATAGACATGTTGTACACGCAGTATAAGTATACCATTGAAAATGTTGTACACGCAGTATTAGTATATCATTGAAAGTGTTGTACACGCAGTATTAGTATATCATTGAAAGTGTTGTACACGCAGTATAAGTATACCATTGAAAGTGTTGTACACGCAGTATTAGTATATCATTGAAAGTGTTGTACACGCAGTATAAGTATACCAATGAAAGTGTTGTACACGCAGTATTAGTATACCATTGAAAGTGCATTACCCGTAAATTGCCCTCACAGACACCCGAATTGGTTAAGACGTAGTAGAAAGACAACAAATAGACCCCCTTTTGCGATTTATTTTGTTTTTACGATGACTGCACGTACATGCACATGTTTGTACCAAGGAGGTTGAACAAACTCCTTGTTTGAACTTGAATACAATCGAATTTGACTTTTATGATTTTTTATGTTCTTGTGAAGCCTTTTCAATTTAATGGAAAAGCATCAAGTTACACATTTTATGTGAAGTAATAATTTCTTTTTCATATTTTAACAAAGTTTAATACAATGACAAACAAGTTAAAGGTTCCCCGAGGAAACAGACAGAACAGCTTATGTAGGGAAACCTTGTTATAAACCTTTTAACAGATAGGCAGCATTTCTGTTAACATCTTAAATGTAATTTTCTTCATACTTCATACTGTATATCTACGGAGAGAAATAAGTTAAATTGTGTTTAAAATCTTAATTGGTCTGCTCTCGGTCATTTTCATCGCTAATAAAACAGTTATTATAATATCAATAATGTCCTTGCGGTGACTGTACTTTGCTGACCTTTTATTCATGTCGTTGGGTTGACGTTTCACACTGTTTCGCTGACAGAATGTTTTTGTTATTCCTATAGTGACATTGTAACCAGTACTATGATTTTGCCGACGCCATTGCGATTTTTTTCACCAAAGCCCGCTTTGTTTAACTTCCGGTATAAAGCAGAAGGGTTGAGATCGTACCAATAGTTATGCGGGTGATTTAGATTGTACCAATAGTACCAAATAAAATGTTCTGAACCGGAATGGCGGTTTACTGCCAGGTTAACTTTGGAGCTAAATATATACATTAAAAAAGACAACTCAATGTATAATACTTATAATGTATCACTCTTAAGCTTTTAAAAACATGGTAAGAAATTTCACTTCCCGCTTCACAAAGTGACTCACTTAATTCGTTCCATTAAAGTATCATGGGAAACAATTAAAAGGATTTTTGCTCTTCGAGCGACAAAACTTACACAATAAGTATCACCATTGTCAAGAAACACTGAGGAAATTGTAGCTTACTGTATGAAAGTAGAACATACTGCAATTGACAACGCTGATTATCTACAGCTTCCACACGTATTTCTTTAAATGCGTTCGAAATTAGAATTAACTGACTTTTCTATTTCAACTTTTTAATCATCAAGTGATGTCACATTTCAGTCCTACGTGTACATAAAGCCAGCTTTTGCGTGATTTTTATTTTTTCCTCTTTCTAAACTACTATATTGTTTTTTTTTTATATTAACACAGTAAAAAGGGAAATTAAACTGTATCATAAGAAACAAAGAATTGTTGACACAAGAAGCATGCAAGCGGATAAAAAAAAAAATAAATAAAATAAAACTGCAATTGACAGTAACTGGTACTGAACCAGTATAACTCTCATTTCAAAAAGTTCTGGTCCGATTACCTTTATCAACACATTTGTCCCCATACTTAAAAATCAAATTTGAACCATTCTAATCGGACTTTTAATTTTGTTTCATTTATATGTTTCGGAGTTAAGTGTGCAGTCCATTTCGTTGAACTACTATACATTTTTGTTAAGGGGTCAGCTGAAGCCCGCCTCCGGATGCGGGATTTTCTCGTTGCGTTGAACCCATTAGTGGCTCCGGCTTTGGTCGGGTTGTTGGTTGTTGTCTCTTTTACACCGTGATTCCCCGTTTCCATAATCAATTCTATTAACATTATAAAAACGAAAACTTATGGCCAGGGATACCTGATGAGGATAGGCCTAGGTCCATAGGTCAGACCGTAATCGAAACTCCTTTTATATTATAAGGAACACAGACTCAGAACTGTGATTTTTTTTCTAAGAATACGCACACTATTTGAGTAAAAGCACATGTGGGTTTCTTTTAAAAGTACAAAATAAATACTGACAGTAGTATTCATTATTAAACCAAAAAATATTATCTCACATTGAGTACGTAGAAATAAAGAGATGTGGTATGATGTGGTATGATTGTTAATAAGACAACTATCCACCAAAGTTCAAATGAAATGGATGTAAGTAATTAAAGGCAACTGTACATCCTTTAACAATGAGAAAAACCCATACTGTATAGTCGGCTATAAAAGGCCCTGGCATGTACCAATTCTAGATAACTCTAAATACATATTGTTATATACATATGCACTTTCATGGATCTACAATCTGTTGATTACTGTATCTTGGCATTGCACAAGGTCATATTTTTCTCTGACTGTTTATGACGTCTTTAGACTAAATCCATTGGAGTACTATCAGATCTGTACTTAGTGTCTTTTTGTTGTTGGGATGTACAAGTACCCGTTCATATCCACTCTGTAATTTTTATACCCCCACTTTAAAAAACAGTGGGGATATACTGTTTTACCTCTGTCTGTCCGTCCATCCATCCGTCCGTCCCATGAATATTTTTCGTCACATCTTTCTCAGGAACTACATTACAAGGATTTCTGAAATTTGGTTTCAGGGTTTATATAAGTCAGCTATACCGTGTAATGCGTTTTCAGATTCATCACTCAATAACTTCCTGTTTACCGTCAAGTATTTGGGCGGGGGTATCATCAGTGAGCAGTAGCTCGCAGTTTCACTTGTTTTATATGTATATTTCTATGTGTATCCATCTGATGAGTTAAGCCTTTTTCAACTGATGTTTATAGTTCGTTATAATGTTGTACTGTTACACCACTGCCCCAGATTAGGAGAGGGTTGGGATCCCGCTAACATGTTTAACCCCGCCACATTCTGAATGTATGTGCCTGTCCCAAGTCAGGAGCCTGTATTTCAGTGGTTATCGTGTGTTGCTGTGTTACTTATTTGTTTTTCGTTCATATGTTATATATACTGTTCCCAGGTTCATGGTATTGGAGACACTGCCACTTTTGACGTTTTAAGGTTAAATGAGTCATATGTGACAAATCAGTGTCCTATTTTGTCTGTGAATTTCTTGAAGGTAATCCTTTACGATATTTGACTATAGTAGACATTTTGTAGAATCGAATTGTTAGGAAATTGTTTCTAGGCCAAAACGGGGGAAAGTGCAGGGTTTCTTTTTTTTTGTATCGTACCATTTACCACCATCGACGCTGAATTCAATATGGTGTGCCATTCCGCTAGCTGGGCAACCGTAGCTCTTATATGTTGTTTTTTTGACAATTTGCGGACCACAGATTCTATGATCCGTAAATTGTCAAAAATATATCACAAGTATAAGAGTTACGGTTCCATAGCTATACCTTAACATCGGCTACTTCTTTAAATCTGTTATAAATAAGAGTATTTTATATGTTTCTCCAGAGAAAAAAAATTATTTGAGCGCACTTTATAGCTTGCTGTTCAGTGTGATCCAAGGCTCCGTGTTGAAGTCCGTAATTTGACATATAATTATTAATTTGTCAAAGATTGTTAGGTATGATTTCCATTGGGTCCAATAACTCTAGTTAGATTTTATCTTTGTTTATGTGTTGGTAATGTAGTTTGTCAAGATTAAAAATCACAAGGCTCGCATAATAAACTAAGACTCCATAAATCACTTAGATTAAAAAGTAGAACAAAAACGAATATCTTCCTACCCCTAAAAAACCCGAACAAAACAAATTAAAACAAAAACAAAACATACAACAAACACATTATTTATTTATGTCTCTATTTTGTAATTGTTAATCTAATTATTTCAAAATGAGTATTTATTTTCTTTCCGATGTGTCCCATTTCTTTCCTTAATGTGCGTTTGAGTTCAAAAACCAAATGATCAAATAACCTGTCTACACGACGTAGCGTGAAACACAATTGTCTCTAACATGGTAATTATATTGCCGACAGGAACATGCTAAATTGTTTGTAATTTACTTGCGACTTGTTTTAATAACATATCACAGTATCCTACGGAAATGGTTACGTATCCTCAAACAGGGTTGGTATTGATTTAAATTCAAATAGAGGTTAAATACATATAGCAGAAATTGGTACTTTTCAAATAACTTGTAATAATTTTATTGCTCGATTTTGTGAAGAACAAAGTGCAGTCGTGATAACGTCCTACACAATAATAAATCATGTTATAATATATTATATAACCGTGATCTTCACTCCATGTATCACCAATTAACCGATACCCCACACGTGGAAGGTGTGTTCGACTGCGATCTTAATTGACAATAATTACCAATTTTCCTGTCGAAAGTCGTTGATTCTCTCTGAGCACTCCGGCTTCCACAACCAGTAACAACTGGTTGCCATGATATAGCTGAAAGTGGCGTTAAGTACCGACAATTACTCCATCAATTACTCCAATTGGTCGTCATTTAGATCAGGTAACAAAACGCAAATCGATGATTGCATGATTTTCAAAATTAAGAAAACTTTTTTACGAATAGAAGGTATATGTAAATAAGACAGCAAACCAACGACAAAAGAAATGTAGATGTTCACATACAGTCTCCCACAATAGAAAGACATATAGATGTCCACATACAGTCTCCCACAAAAGAAAGATATGAAGATGTCCACATAGAGTCTCCCACAATAGAAGTATGTCTATACAATATGTTAAGTTTCTCTTTTCTATTTTGTCTGTAATTGAATCTAATTAGGTAGTACTTCATTTAACCATTACTGAAATTAGACAATCGTCTTGTCTTGTATCAGAATGAAAAAAATCAACAACACTTTATAAATTTGATTAACCCGATGCGCTTTATTTTCCTTACAAGAACCGCTCAAACCGAATATTTAAAAGCCAAAGTTGTAACAAAAACGTCAGGCGTCAGCTATATAACATAAACAAACATAAACAAAATTGCCAACACCATCTACGGTCAACTTGTTCTGAAGGAGTTGAAACCTTATTTTCTATGTAATTTCTAAAATGATCAAAAACAATTTTCGAAATGTGTGTTATAAATCATATCGGTGGTTTTGACTACTGACTGATGATACCCTCTGCATGGGATTGCCAATCCACTAAAAGAGAGGCGAAGAATACCAAAGGAACACTCAAACTCATAAGTCGAAAATAAACTGACAACGCCATGGCTAAAAAAAAGAAAAAAGAAAAACAACAGTACACAAAACAACATAGAAAACCAAAGACTGAGCAACACGATCTATACCACGGGGTTAGCATTGTAGTAGATTTAGATCTATACCACGGGGTTAGCATTGTAGTAGATTTAGATCTATACCACGGGGTTAGCATTGTAGTAGCTTTAGATCTATACCACGGGGTTAGCATTGTAGTAGATTTAGATCTATACCACGGGGTTAGCATTGTAGTAGATTTAGATCTATACCACGGGGTTAGCATTGTAGTAGATTTAGATCTATACCACGGGGTTAGCATTGTAGTAGATTTAGATCTATACCACGGGGTTAGCATTGTAGTAGATTTAGATCTATACCACGGGGTTAGCAATGTAGTAGATTTAGATCTATACCACGGGGTTAGCATTGTAGTAGATTTAGATCTATACCACGGGGTTAGCATTGTAGTAGATTTAGATCTATGCCACGGGGTTAGCATTGTAGTAGATTTAGATCTATGCAACGGGGTTAGCATTGTAGTAGATTTAGATCTATACCACGGGGTTAGCATTGTAGTAGATTTAGATCTATACCACGGGGTTAGCATTGTAGTAGATTTAGATCTATACCACGGGGTTAGCATTGTAGTAGATTTAGATCTATACCACGGGGTTAGCATTGTAGTAGATTTAGATCTATGCCACGGGGTTAGCATTGTAGTAGCTTTAGATCTACGCAACGGGGTTAGCATTGTAGTAGATTTAGATCTATACCACGGGGTTAGCAATGTAGTAGATTTAGATCTATGCCACGGGGTTAGCATTGTAGTAGATTTAGATCTATGCAACGGGGTTAGCATTGTAGTAGATTTAGATCTATGTCACGGGATTAACATTGTAGTAGATTCAGATCTATGCCACGGGATTAGCATTGTAGTAGATTTAGATCTATCCACGGGGTTATAGAAATAAGAAGATGTGGTAAAATTGCCAATGAGACAACTCTTCACCAGAGAACAAATTATATAGAATAGAAATTAACGGCTATTGGACTTCAACAATGAGCTAAACCCATACCGCATAGTCAGCTATAAAAAAACTCCAAAATTACAAATGTAAAACAATTCAAACGAGAAAACTTACGGCCTGATTTATGAACAAAATAATGAACGAAAAACAAGTATGATCTACAGCAACAAACGACAACGACTGAATTATAGGCTCCTGACTTGGGACAGGCACATATAGAATGTGGCAGGGTTAAACTAGTTTGAAGGTGTCAACCCTCCTCTTAACCTAGGACAATGGTGTAACAGTACAACATAAGAACAAACTATAATAATCAGTTAGAAAGGGCTTAACTCATCAGATCGATACAAAGCAGAAATATATCTAACAAAAACACAGACCGGACGTGGCAGGGTACTTATACATCCCCACAACAACAAAAAAAGATATAAGTAAAGATCTGAGAGTACTCGCAGTTACTGACACCTAGTTCCAAACCAAAAACAACTAATTGAAAGATTATGCATCTAAGACTAAAATATCAATCAGTACACATCCAACATCCAGTGGGTTTAGTTTAAAGACGTCATTAACAGTCAGAGAAAAACATGACCTGGTGCAAGATATAGGTATCGACAGATTGTAGAGCCATGAATATGCATATGTATATAAAAAATTATATTTTGTTTGATTTTAATTTACTGATAACAAAATCAATATTAATACCAATAAAAACAATATTCAAAGATCTCATTACAGTGTTGAATTGGCAACCTTTTAGAATAAGTTTATTGAAAGGATCGATAAGTTTACCTGGATCGTACCTAAATTTCATAAATTAGCACAGTAGTAGCTTCAGATCTATGCCACGGGGGTTAGCAGCGTAGTAGTTTTAGATCTATGCCGCGGGGTTAGCATTGTAGCAGCTTTAGATCTATGCCATGGGGGTTAGCAGCGCAGTAGCTTTAGATCTATGCCACGGGGTTAGCATTGTAACTTAGCTTTAGATCTATGCCACGGGGTAAGCATCGTAGTAGCTTTAGATCTATGCCAAGGGGTTAGCATTGTAGTAGCTTTTGGTCTATGCCACGGGCGTTTGCATCGTAGTAGCTTTAAATCTATGCCACGGGGTTAGCATTGTAGTAGCTTTTAAATTAGATCTATGCCACAGGGTAAGCATTGTAGTAGCTTTAAATCTATGCCACGTGGTTAGCATTATAGTAGCTTTAGATCTATGCCACGGATTAGCATAGACTTGGCAAAAAATATGCTTCGCCTGCAAAAATACTGGCAATGTTCTTCTGTTATTGGTCTAGCTTACGTCAGCAATGTTCTTCTGTTATTGGTCTAGCTTACGTCAGCAATGTTCTTCTGTTATTGGTCTAGCTTACGTCAGCAATGTTCTTCTGTTATTGGTCTAGCTTACGTCAGCAATGTTCTTCTGTTATTGGTCTAGCTTACGTCAGCAATGTTCTTCTGTTATTGGTCTAGCTTACGTCAGCAATGTTCTTCTGTTATTGGTCTAGCTTACGTCAGCAATGTTCTTCTGTTATTGGTCTAGCTTACGTCAGCAATGTTCTTTCTGTAGTATCTAGTTTGCAACTACTACTAAATAATCCACTGTCGCAAGTGAGAAATGCTAGTCCTAATTTTTGTTTCACTTTAAGCAAATGCCATGTACCATTCGATAGACCTAGCTTCGTTTTACTTTTTTGTGTGTACATGGTTTGCTGTTTCAAGGACGTAAACCCCACATCTCCTTTATTCATATCAGTACTGTATGAGAATCATTCTAACATGAAATGCAATGATATGTTTTGATATCGGATCAGTGTCTGTCAGACAAATCTGAAAACTCATTTATTTCTGTCAGTATCTGTCACTATATCCATAGTGAATAAATCAAATATCAATAGTATTGTACTTAGTACATATCACGATAAAACAAAGTCAAGGATTTCATTACAATAAGCGGAAAGAGCACGCTTGTTCTTCGTATTACAAGCAGTGTAAGTATATCACTGAAAGTTCATTACCAAGAACAGAAGATGATGCAGGTAGTTACGTGATCTCGCGTGAAGATTGCAATACATTTCATTTGTAAGTAATTATAATTGATAAATAGGGTTTCAATATTGGGCCAAACTCAATATGAAAATCAACCAATTAATTACGGACAATGGAAACTTATGCCACCCTACCTTTAGCAAATGGATGGCAATTTCAAACCCGGGTTCATTTCCCGGAACAATAATTATAGTTCTCTGTTTGTCTGAAGATCCAGACATTTTGGAAATCGTCTGATCTAAGGACAAATCTTATTTTTTAGAAAGACGGATTCCATCAAAATGTCATTTTTTCGTTATTTATTTTTTTATATATAAAAAGAAAGGACAAATGTTCCATATTCGACTTCCCGTGAACTCTCTGTATTTGTCACTGTTGGGTTTAGATTGACACTTTCCATGAATTGTAAGTAACTCAAATTCCACGGGATACATAGTTTGCTATAAAATAATGTTTCCGAAAAATATAAACACTCATCAAAGGCTAATAACTTAGTACACCAGGCAACTTTTCGCTTACATAACACTCATCAAAGGCTAATAACTTAGTACACCAGGTCTACTTTTCGCCTACATAACACTCATCAAAGGATGATAACTTAGTACACCAGGTCTACTTTTCGCCTACATAACACTCATCAAAGGATGATAACTTAGTACACCAGGTCTACTTTTCGCCTACATAACACTCATCAAAGGCTAATAACTTAGTACACCGGGCGTACTTTTCGCCTACATAACACTCATCAAAGGATGATAACTTAGTACACCAGGTCTACTTTTCACCACCAGTCGTACTTTTCGTCTACATAACACTCATCAAAGGCTAATAACTTAGTACACCAGGTCTACTTTTCGCCTACATAACACTCATCAAAGGCTAATAACTTAGTACACCAGGCGTACTATTCGACTTCCCGTGAACTCTCTGTATTTGTCTCTGTTGGGTTTAGATTGACACTTTCCATGAATTGTAAGTAACTCAAATTCCACGGGATACATAGTTTGCTATAAAATAATGTTTTCGAAAAATATAAACACTCATCAAAGGATGATAACTTAGTACACCAGGCAACTTTTCGCTTACATAACACTCATCAAAGGCTAATAACTTAGTACACCAGGCAACTTTTCGCTTACATAACACTCATCAAAGGCTAATAACTTAATACACCAGGCAACTTTTCGCTTACATAACACTCATCAAAGGCTAATAACTTAGTACACCAGGCAACTTTTCGCCTACATAACACTCATCAAAGGCTAATAACTTAGTTCACCAGGCGTACTATTCGCCTACATAACACTCATCAAAGGCTAATAACTTAGTTCACCAGGCGTACTATTCGCCTACATAACACTCATCAAAGGCTAATAACTTAGTACACCAGGCAACTTTTCGCCTACATAACACTCATCAAAGGCTAATAACTTAGTACACCAGGCGTACTATTCGCCTACATAACACTCATCAGTTGCGCTCGAATCAAATTATAGAAGAAAGTCCAAATCCAATAACGAAATTGAAAAAAAGCATTGAAAACCTAAAATTTCAAAAAAGTATACTAATATTGGCACTCATACCACATCTTCTTATATCTAGTATATCAAATTATGATTTTTAATTTAAATTCAAAATTGTTATTATTTTCATGTTATGCACGGTGGATCGAGGTTGATCTTTTCAAAATTTAAAGAATCTTGCCTGAAGATGGCTATGATTAACTTTAAAAACTTTAATTCGTACTAAACCCATTAAACCGTAAGTATTCGAACGCCTACAAAAATTCATTTATCTGGAATAATGAATTTATTACAGCGAGGCAACTGATCTTCGTCAAATGAAAAGAACCGTTATAATTTTTATATCTTATTTCATATCTTGGTTTTACACGTGTGTTCACTTGTGAGAGCATGTGACTGCATTACTTCTCTTGTCCGCCTGCTCACGTAGGTATATCAGGGGCCGTTTCAAATTGTGACAGTTTTGCAGTGTATCCATTTGTTTGATACTTAATGATGTATGATACATGTTTTTGTTTTGAAGTATCTTTGTAAAAAGCGTTATTAAATAGAATCCCTTTAAAATTACTCTTTCATTGAAGTTATTCAAATTTCGTAAACACAATTGCAACATTGCGACTCCTTAATTTCATTGACCACACACAACGATGTATAAAGTATTTTTGTTATTAGAAAATGCTTAAAACTGCATGTTTGTTGTTCTGATACAAATGTGTATATTTCCATACTTCACTTAAATCACGTGACTAAAATAAATCTCGATAATAAAATTGTGAAAGTCTTTCATCGTTCAAAGTGCTATTATTATATTTTACGAACAACAAAGCAATTTCAACAAAAGATATCATTTTTATTAGATTTTGAGATATTAAAAAGATTTTTGAAATGCCTTAGACAGGTGCATAAAGAACCTATCAATTGCATTTTAAAATGTGTCTTTCTTTTGTTGTTAAATGATATCAAAGGATTGACGGCATTGATAATGTTTCAGCGATAACCAAATATATTTCTTACGAACAAAGACAATAAGTAATATCGTTATTTTGTTAACTCAGAATTTCTAATTACCAAAGGAGCAAGATAATGAATGGGGGAGGGGGTAATTAAGTCTGTTCCATTTAGTCGACATAGCGAAAGAGGTAATTGATATTAGTTAGCATATTTTAGGTAAGGTAACTTACAGTAGTCAGTCGTTATGAATATAAATTAAATCAGACAGCAATTCAACGACACACAAAAAAGACATCAAGAGGTAAATGTTTTGTCATACACACATTGTTTGATGTACCTTTATTATAAATCCTTTAGTACAAAAAAAGAAGATATTAATAGATATACGATATGACTATGAAACAGTAACCCCCCCCCAAAAAAAAAGGAAGACATTTAGAGGTCAACATGCAGTCTTCAATAATTAAATTGTATGTCACCCGATTTTTTAAAAGATGTGAATAATTCTTGAAACTGTGTTAAACATAATTTTGCCACTGATAACGAATAATTTGAAGCTTTATTTGCACCAATCCAATATGATAGTATTCTTATAAATGAGGTATGATTGCAAATGAGACAATTATCTAAATAGTCCAAATTACATGGATTTAAGCAATAACGGGGGTCAACGTAAGGCAGTCAACAATGAGCAAATCCCATATCTTTAGTAAGCTTTAAAAGGCCCTGACACAACAAAATGTCTAACAATTCAAACGAAAAAAAACAAAACAAAAGAACCTGATTTATAACAAACAATAAACGAAAAACAGACAGGCCTCTGGCTTGGCACAGGCACATACTGCATGTGGCGGGTGTTCTGTATAAACTGCACATTTATGCGTTTGCCTTACAATAAATTGTCGTTCTCCCACTTCTTGAGAAAATTTTAAACACGTACTTTCTGAACCAGGATATCCAATAAACTTTATAAATAATGTTTTATTTATGTTTTTGACATATTCAACCTGAAAAATATCATAAAATATTTGTAACTGCGGTTTATTCATTGTGCGATAGGATCATCCATTAAGTGTTTAAAGTAATATTGTCAAATTTAAGATTTATTGAGGAATTTATTGCACAACTGTAAGCCGTATTTGAGCGCACCTAGAATAATGTTTTAGAAATGAACATGCACTGAGATGGCTTGTAACATATTCTGGAAGTAACATGAACACGTACATTAGATCGAAAAATTACTTATTTTATGATTTGCCAAATGTCTTGTGGATATACAAAATATCTCAAAATTATAAAACAAAAAATGGCAGTAGAACGGAATGTATCTACATAAGTAGCAGCATGCAGGTATCGACATAAGTAGTAGCATGCAGGTATCGCCTAACTATTCATATCTGGCACAATTACCACATAGCAACAAATAGGAACAACATTAACGGTACCAATTTTACTGCACCAGCAGCGCATTTCGACATTAATGTATCTCCACTGATGCTCGATGCCAATAGATTTGAAAACCCAAAACCTTATGAAACGTTGAAGAGATGATAAAATCAAACAAGTAAAGTCAAATCCGTCCTTCGTCTAATGGCTGCCCATAATCGCCACTACCAACATTTGTCGATGGACAAAATATGGAATACTAATATGCAACAATAACCGAATGAAAGTTATTTGTCTAATCTGCCTTCTAAAAACACAACGTATGATATAAGATTAAAGAAATCAAATCAATTTAAAGGAGTTGGGTTTTTATTAAACCACATATTGTATTATTCGCAAGGGTGGCGTAAGACCAAACAAATATTGTTGTGTTTTCTGCCTCCATACCTACCCTTAATTTTTAGCCTACCCTAAACACATTTTATGGACATTTTTTGATTGGTTAAGCACCGTCAAAGTCAAACGTTTTTAGTTAAGCACTGTTCCGTAACTCTTCCCAATAAATATATCTAAAATATCTAAAATATCTAAAATATCTAAAAAAAAAAAAAATCATTTTACCTACTTACTTATTTTTTTCTACGAGGCTTTTGAGAGAAAAGCATAATAAATTATTTTACAACTAACTAGTAAGGAGATGATAGGTACATCAATGAGACAGCAACCAAACAACTTTAAACATATTTTTATATCATCATAAGGTCATCAAGTACAAACAGGTGTCTTCACAAAATGACAAACTTTAAATCTTTTGGAATATAGAAATATTTTCACTAAATATAGAAAATCTGTCGATAAATTCCCTTTATAAGAAACTCTTTAAAATATTACATTATTATATAAGACAACAGCTGAGAGGGATCCTGAGCAGAAACAGCTGACAGGGATCCTGAGCAGAAACAGCTGACAGGGATCCTGTGCAGAAACAGCTGACAGGGATTCTGAGCAGAAACAGCTGACAGGGATCCTGAGCAAAAACAGGCAAATACTTGTTTTACTTCAACCTCCCTCCCCAAACTCCCCTTTTCCCTTATAAAATGGTTGTAAGATTTCAATGGCGAAAAGTTGAATATAAAAATATTACACAAATGAATATATTATCATTTTAAATAATTGAAAATGTTAAAATATTTCTGCTCGTACATATATACAAATTTTGGTCGTGAAAGATTTCAACCCTTAAGCATATAATTTGTGAAAATGATATGCATATAGCGATAAAGATGAAGAATTGTAACACAACATCTTTTTCATCTATTGATATTTCCTTGATAACAAGAAAAACATAAACAGAGCTTGAGGCTCATAATATTAGAATAAAGTGAATTCAGATTAAACCATGTAACGACGCATTCTACGATTCGACAAGATAGATCGTGCAATCTTATTATGGACGTATGGTTTGAGAGATGAAGGCACTCGGCTTAAAAGATGTTCTCATTGTTAAATAAAACGATATTCATTTTCTAAATTATTCGAGCATTGCAAGTACGAGTGACTGTAAATGCTTCCACAATAGATTACCCATGGAACCGGTACACTTAAAAAGAATTGTGACTATATTTTGCACGATTTATTTGAACTGATAGTAAGTCATCAAATTTTTATTCATATGAGTTTCTCTTATCGATAAATTTCATTCACAACTTTTATTACCATAATAAATCGAGTTTGAATCTAACATCAAGCATATTAGTTGACAAAGACTGTAGAATGGATATAATGATCGGTAACATATGGTGTATTTCATTATACAATCAATAGGATGATCGATCAAACCAGTTAGCTTAAGCGTAAGGATACATGAATTGTTTCCCTTGAGATTGCAATTTAGGAATGGATGGATTGTTTCCCTTTATCTTACAACTGTAGGAACTGATGGATTATTCGAAAATATTTTCTTAAATGGTACTTTAAATAAAACATTTATGAAAAAAAATATTGCTGCTGTTTAATAGGAGTGTGATATATTTTGAGGATTTCACCGACATTTAAATAAAACCTAACTTTTTGGACTAAGTTTTTGTCGTGATTCCTGTACTGGTAAATGGTAGATCAGGATTAATTTAAATAACTCCCAGTACAGGACTTGTTCTGAAGGTTTAACTTTAACAGGACCCTAGAGAAACATTGATCGAACGAGTGTTTGCGAAGATTTCCAATAATATCAATTATTACAGTCACGTTACATAAGAAGTAACATTGGTCTTTTAAAAAGGACATTTTACACCACAAATTTATTTAAAAGCAAGTTCATCTATTAAACTAACTCCAAACTTCTACCTGCCAAGATAAGAATAAAATCAAATCAAATATCCCCTAAAACACAGGTGGCGGTTCGTTTTGTCCGACTAATGTATTGATGATACTAAATAAAACCAAAATAACTTCGTTCATGTCTGTCATATTTGTTTTTCGTCAATTGTTTTGTTATAAATTAGAGCGTTATGTCTCTCTATTGAAACACAATTCGATTTAGATCCTACCTTGGAGTAAGTTAAAGCCTTTATAGAAAAAATAATGCGGAACATGATTTGAGATTGCACGCACCACTTTGTCGATCTTAAGGAGGCGGCAAAAGAAGCAAATTATTTTAGTAAGCACGTCATAATGGCACGAATACAACTATAATGTCTGTAGAAAGTACGTCATAATGGCACGAATACAACTATGTCTGTAGAAAGTACGATTTTTCTACCAAAAGGTTTCAATCAGATGCAGTATAAAAAAACGTACTTTAAATCAATGTTTAAAAATCAATTTTGGTATCGCTTTATTAAACACGCCATAGTTTAACTAGGAAATCAAAATCGGACTTCTTACGAGGTTAAAAGAAGGGGAAGATACCAAGGCAGCTATAAAAGAAATTCGGAAAAAACAGACGTTTCACATGGCTTAAAGAAAAATAATGAAAACAACTGCCCACAGAACACTACAAAGAAAACTATAGAGTTATTAACATGAACCCCAATAAATACCAGGGGTGAAATAAGTTGATTCGAAAGGGTAAGCATGTCCCTGCCTCACCACTGGAATACAACTTGTTGCTCATAGAAATTAAGCTTACAATTTCATATTTTAACCTAGAATACACATAATAATTGTGGTTTTTTAAATACCACGTAAGAAGCTTAAAATTATTAATTGTATATATTGTTCTATAAATGTTGTCTTAAAAAAATCAAGACATCACCTCAATGTAAGCCTAAAACGCGTATGCTTTATTGTGAATTCGACGGTCTGCAAAAAAAAAAAAAGAGTCAGCGATTCAAATTAGAGTTATCTCTCTTTATATAGAATCGTGAACATCAATCTCTCGGCTACTGACCTTCAGTAAGTGACAAGCCACAGGAAATTACAACGGATAAGATTAGATATTTGTCTTTCCTTGTTAATAAGATGTCACGCCCTCACAGGATAAAAATACTTTCATTTACACTTGAAATAGATCCCATTGACCGTATTGATTTCTATAAATTGACAACAAAACTACGTGAGATTATTGTGTGTAATCTTACACCCTGATCATGCTGATGTCATTAAGTGTAATTGGATATTCTGCATTTATCATGCTTTATCGTGAAATATAGTACATCAAATTGCTGAAAGATCCCCTCCTAAATGATTTAAAACTATTATTTTGCTTTAACCATACTATCTGGGTGAAAATTAGACATATTTTATCAAATGATTCGTAATGAATAAATGTTGTATAAACAGGATTGATTGTTGGTGTTTCATGCCATTTTAAGGACTAATAGTTATATCGTGGCAGGATAAAGCTTGACACCGACCTTCGACAGGAAAACTTGCAATCAATAGTATAAACAAGCCCGAAGTATACAATTAATTTTTAAAATTAGGATAAGGAAACATGAGCTGTGTTTTCATATAAATCTATTTCCCTGTAGTTGCCGGGTTCTCTTTTTTCATTGTACATGCGTTTGCTAATTTATATATATATATATAAATATATGCTGCGGACGCAATGCATTGAAGTATAATTAAATGATAACATAACATTTGAAATTTACCAAGAATTTTATTTATATGAAAAAAATCGCTGATGGTTTGTCTAGCTACTCATAAAAATGATCAATTTGCTTCCCACACATGGATTCAAAAGTTCTTATGTTATTTAAACGTTTGTTTTTCGTTCTCGATTCTTCATAGAAATGTCCTTATCATTTTGTATCTAAATGCACAAATGAAATGTAAAAGACTGTAATTTTCCTATTAAATCAATTCAAATTTACTTTAAATTCAGACGTTTTGATACCAGAATCCATTTTCCTTAACTTACACTTTACAGTTATTTCATAATATAAAATTTAATTGAGACCATTGAAGCAATTTACAGTTGATATTTGATCATCAAAATAAAAATGTATTCTTCCTTATAAGAAAGTATATTAAAAACTTCTTAATCAACGTTCATCTATTTGAATTGTACATTGGACTGCTATAGTTTACTTACATGGCGATGCTGCATATTTGTTAAACAACATCCATTTCCATTCAGTAAAATTTAGATATTGTGAATATTTAGTAAAAACACGAAAGAGTGCAATGATTCATTTTTCTAATATGAGGGTCTACTGTACCCCTGTAACAGATTTTGCTCTTTAGAAATTTAGAAATTTTCTGCGAAAGTACAAAAAGCTAGAGTGCGTATGTATAAAGATTTGAGATAAGAAAACCATATATATAAAATGTACAAGTGTACAATTTGTTTTACCCAAACATGTATTTGTCTACACCCGTTTTACCCAAACATGTATTTGTCTATACCCGTTTTACCCAAACATGGATTTGTCTACACCCGTTTTAACTGTCTATGTCTCATATAGTTAAATTTGTATTTATAATAACACTAGCATTGGAGAAATTATTCAAATCTTGTTCATTTATTTGATAATTATAGGTATTTATTTCGTCAACAAAAAACTTGTGGTTTTTTCCATCCCACCCGACATGCCCCTTACTGCAGTGTTAAATTTCACTTAAGATGTTACTCAGGACTCTCATACAAATAGTCTTTGTTGTTAAACATTGATGTATTCACAGATTTTTGATGAATGAAGTATTTAACCTTCTGACAGATTTAAATCAAAATTTAATATCGTTATTTTGACAAGGCATTTAAATTTTAGAACTGAATAAAAGATGATAATTCATCAACACAAATGAACTCAATTTAAATTAAAATTGTTACTTTCACAGCGTACATATTTTTGGCATATTGGGAACCATTAAAGATAAATACCAATACAAAAACTATTTAAAGATACATTGAAAGTAAATCCAGATAATTTACAAGAGTTCAAAACAGGACGTACATTCAAATATATATAGAGTGAAAAAATGAGAACCGTCAAGGGTACGATATGACCCATTACATTTGTTTGTAGGTAATCATTTTACTATACAAAACGTGATCGTCAGAACAGAAATCAATGATATCGTTCTAGCTAAACAGAATATCACCGAAGATGTTTGAAAAGCTGACAAAAGGCAAGGAAATGTATAATATTTATGTTTTCTCAACACCATTAATAAAAACAAGGTAATGAAAAAAGAAAGTATGCGTGGTTCTATCCCCCAAGGTTTTCCTGCTAGTCGAGTAACTCGATCCCCCAAGGTTTTCCTCCAAGGTTTTCCTGCTAGTCGAGTAACTCGATCCCCCAAGGTTTTCCTCCAAGGTTTTCCTGCTAGTCGAGTAACTCGATCCCCCAAGGTTTTCCTGCTAGTCGAGTAACTTTTACTCGACATACACTGTTACTGTGAAGCATATACACGCGTATACAGCAAAACGCTGTAAATGACAAGAAAACGTCCTAAATTGATGTTCTACCAATGATATCATGATATTTTCATCTTTGGGTACTAACAATGAAATTATCCAATTCGTTACCTTTCAGAAACGGTCCGTATTCAGGTCAAATGTCAAATCTGTGTGCAACCATGGAGGTATGATATATACTTCAATGATACAATAACTGAGACACCCACTCACTGACATGAAATTATAACACGATCAAACATTCTATTAAAAGCTGACAGGGAAATTATCATACAAAAATTAACATTACACTCAAGAAAGCTAACACGTAATTTTCAATACTGTATGTAATTGAAATTAGAAGTATGCAAGTACTTTAGTAATCATTAATCGTCAATATTTAGTTTAAGTTCGTTCTTATATAAGTTAATAACATTTCTAATTGCCTATAAATCTTGGGAGCTCATTCATTTCTATTTGTTTTTTTTTCAAATACAACGACCTATAAATAGAATTATGGCACTTTATCTGATAAGTCATTTGATTGATTGATTGATTGGTTGTTACTTGTTTAATGTCCAGCGGCATATATTTCATGCATGTTTAGGACAATGGTCAGACGTTAAAAATTTAAAATATTCATTAGTTGATTTTGTCTCATTTTTCTTAAAAGATATTGTGTAAGATCGCGCGCAAGCGCACAGAGTGTCAGTTGCTCTTACTATCTGTATGAATATACCACTGAAAATACATTGTCAGATTGACTGAAGTACCTGTCATCGATAGGAATATGTTTCATTGAGTCACGTGATTTATTTTTTGTGGCAGTAGGTAAAATATCTGGCAATCATTTCACCATTTGAAAATTAAACTAATGCATGCTGGGTAATATTGTCAAACGAAAACACATTAACGGTTTGATTGGCTAACAGCGTCCTCCGAAAAATGGATATTCAACCAATGACGTAACGTGGTAGTTATTTTGGGGTTCGAAAATGAAATTTTCAATAGTTCATACATTCTCAAAATGAGAAGGAAAAACAAACATAGGATATCAGTTTCAGCGCCCATGACACATGACATGAATTTGCAATATGTTTTGTTATGACATCATAATGAACATTAATGTCAATCTATTGCGCTCAACACTTCTATGACTTATATTTGTAATTCTCAAGACCAGTGATGGTAAAAAATATATGACATTGACAACAGAACAAAAAGAAGTGTTGCATTCAAGTAGTTGGGAAGAATCACTTCTCAACTTTTTTTAAACACTTTAAACACAGGCTACAAGAGTAAGGGTCTAGATGGAGTTAATAGAATGTAGAATAGTGTGCATAAAAAAAATATAGAATAATGATGTGCTAAAATATAAAGAATAAGATAGGGAAAATGGGAAAAAGTGTAAAGAATCGAGAATAATGGGCAAAAAGTGTACAGAATCGAGAATAATGGGCAAAAAGTATAAAGAATAGAGAATAATGGGCACAAAAAATTAAAACATATAGAGAAGAATAATGCTTTAAAGAATACAGACCCCCTCACATAATTGAGATTAAGGAGACCTCTCCAGACAAAGAAGTTAGGGAGAACTTAGTTTCAATCAACACCTTGTATTTGTCTATCCCGGAGGATGGGAGAATATCCATGAGCATGTGAATGAGGATTAGATAAAAACCGAACGGAGCTGAAAGGATATGGTTCTTTATTTCATGCTACAAAATCCCTACAAACACACAAATTGTAGCGGCGAAGTCAATTGAGAGTTGAAAATTGTAAAAAAAAAAGCAAATCACAGAAGAAAATTAAGACAATCAACTCGTGTTGATATCCATTTAATTCTAGAAATATACTCATACTGCTTCTTTTCGACCCCACGAGGTTACCAAAGAGATGGTCGATACCAAAGGCAGAATCACAACTCGTGAGACGAGAGAAGACTGTATCATGGCAAACAAAAGAGAGAACGACTGTATCATGGCAAACAAAAGAGAGAACAACTGTATCATGGCAAACAAAAAGAGAGAAGACTGTATCATGGCAAACAAAAGAGAGAAGACTGTATCATGGCAAACAAAAGAGAGAACGTCTGTATCATGGCAAACAAAAGAGAGAACAACTGTATCATGGCAAACAAAAAGAGAGAAGACTGTATCATGGCAAACAAAAGAGAGAAGACTGTATCATGGCAAACAAAAGAGAGAACGTCTGTATCATGGCAAACAAAAAGACAGAAGACTGTATCATGGCAAACAAAAAGAGAGAACGACTGTATCATGGCAAACAAAAGAGAGAACAACTGTATCATGGCAAACAAAAAGAGAGAAGACTTTATGATGGCAAACAAAAAGAGAGAACGTCTGTATCATGGCAAACATAAGAAGAACGACTGTATCATGGCAAACAAAAAGAGAGAAGACTGCATCATGGCAAACATAAGAAGAACGACTGTATCATGGCAAACAAAAAGAGAGAACGACTGTATCATGGCAAACAAAAAGAGAGAACGTCTGTATCATGGCAAACATAAGAAGAACGACTGTATCATGGCAAACATAAGAAGAACGACTGTATCATGGCAAACATAAGAAGAACGACTGTATCATGGCAAACAAAAAGAGAGACGACTGTATCATGGCAAGCATAAGAAGAACGACTGTATCATGGCAAACATAAGAAGAACGACTGTATAATGGCAAACAAAAAGAGAGAACGACTGATTCATGGCAAACAAAAAGAGAGAACGTCTGTATCATGGCAAACATAAGAAGAACGACTGTATCATGGCAAACAAAAAGAGAGAAGACTGTATCATGGCAAACAAAAAGAGAGAAGACTGTATCATGGCAAACAAAAAGAGAGAACATCTGTATCATGGCAAACATAAGAAGAACGACTGTACCATGGCAAACAAAAAGAGAGAAGACTGTATCATGGCAAACAAAAAGAGAGAAGACTGTATCATGGCAAACAAAAAGAGAGAAGACTGTATCATGGCAAACAAAAGAGAGAACAACTGTATCATGGCAAACAAAAAGAAAGAAGACTGTATCATGGCAAACAAAAAGAGAGAAGACTGTATCATGGCAAACATAAGAAGAACGACTGTATCATGGCAAACATAAGAAGAACGACTGTATCATGGCAAACAAAAAGAGAGAACGACTGAAAATCAGACCTCCCAAATCTCAGGTTCTACGGGTTAAGGAGACGATTCAAGGGTGGACGCGTATATACTGCCAGAAAGGGGGTTAATAAAACCCGAACCATCCATGGGTGGACGTGTATACACATGTATATACTGCCAGACAGGGAGTTAACAAAACCCGAACCATGGGCGTGTATACACATGTATATACACTCAGATAGGGAGTTAATAAAACTAGAATCACCCATGGGTGGACATGTATACACATGTATATATTGTCAGACAGGGAGTTTATAAATTTTACAAGACTAAGCAACTCGAATCTCGCCAATCTCGGGTTCTCCGGGTTAAGGAGACGATCCATGGGTGGACATGTATACACATGTATATACACTCAGACAGGGAGTTAATAAAACCCGAACCATATATTTACATTGCACTTCAATACAAATAGAAAACATGTGTTTCACACTTGAAATAATGTTTAAATATTTGTTCTGATCAAAAGAAATTAAATTGAACAGATGAAGCGATTATTAGATTGAAAAGCTATAAATAGAAAAAAGATGAGAGAAATGGCCGATTAAAAAGAAATAAATTATAAATAAAACTTCAAAGACAATACACTACTTTAAAACCATCCAGATAAAAATATGTTTCATCTGATGGCAAATTTATTGGCTTCAAAACGTAATTTAGAAAAAAAAAATTCAGATAACATTTCAAAGCTGACTGCTTCCATTTTATTGCACGTTTAAAATTCAAGTTTGAACCCACGTTAGCTTATTTTGTTTATAAAAATTGCTCGTTAGATTTGCCATAGAATAGTAAGGGAAAATCCGGCAACGGTTACTACAAAATGTATTTGTAGAAAATCCCCAAAAAATATAGCTGTAAACATTAAAATTACGATTGCTTGGTGAATATTTGTAATATTCACAAGATATTTGATAAGTCTCGTGCGGATTTATGAATCATCGATACAAACTAATACGTTGGCTTATAACTATTAAGCAATTTTTACCACAGGACAGTTTTCCGAATTATGTAGATCATAGTAACGTACATAAAATAATCAATAAATTAATACGGCAAATCAAATCACTGAAATAAATATATCTCTAAAATAACAGTAGCCTTTCACTGTTTTTAAAGAAAATGTGACATATTCGTAGAGAGAGAGAGAGAGAGAGAGAGAGAGAGAGAGAGAGAGAGAGAGAGAGATAAAATTAAAATCAAAAATTGTTTCAATTTAACAACAGTTTTTTATCATAGCTTCAGTTCGGTCGGATACATTTTCATCCTATCCACGTACCCCCATTCCTCTTCTCCAAATTTGCAATTTTTCTAAAAATATGTTTTATTTATCATTTTATACCCCATGATCTATCTACATAAATTATAAACAGATCAATTTCATCATCACACATTCCATTAATAAAGATATCTAGCCACATACATGAAAGTTGATTATTACAATATTGTATGATAAAAATCAATTCTTCTACTTAAATAAACTAAACAAGATTCCCAGCTGTTCAAATGTATTCTTTTATCTACTATGTGTAAACTTGCGTCAATATGAAATATGATTTTGATCTTTTTTCAGAAATAATTTGTTGTTTTCCCTTTCTTCAAAGCAATAGATACAAATGTTTCACGTCTTTCATAGATATTATTGGCATTGAGACCTTGATATCACTTCCGACGAGTGATGTTGACACATACAATTTATTTAAACCGTAGCGCTTGATTGCAACTATTATCATGTACATTTCAGAAATATTTTCATAGCGTATAAATCTCCTATGAGGGCGTTCTAGATAAATATCTCATGACGATAAATTACATCTATTTATTAAAGATATTGTAAAATTTCCAAGCTGCAACATCTTGCTATGGTAAATTTAAACTCTTCATTTATGCCCAACTACGCCTTCAGGAAAAGTTAAAAGGTTTTTTCATCTATAAGATCTAGATAAAGCTCCACAATATAGAACAAAAGTTAGATACCACACTGACTTAGCGAAAGCTTAAAAAACTAAATTGGGCGAGACCTACAAATATTTTTAAGCTATGTCCAAATCTGGAGAATGAAGCTCTTACCTTCGTTGCGAGACAGAGTCGAAATTGAATTATTTAGGTACCAAACAGGCTGAATGAAAAGTTGACAAAATGTAGCGAGACGGAGACGAAAATTTAGGTATCACACGTGTGAAAAGGAGACGAGTAAAACCCTATTTGAGAGAAAATGATTTTAGTACATGTACCACACAGGTGAAACAGAAGTTTTACGAGATATATCGAGACGGAGACGAGTACAAACATGTTTCGAATCATCGCAAGCCTAGTTCGTTTCCTATTCAGATACCACGATAAATGGAGAAGGATAGCATTTTAATTGCACGAATTCAGTTCAGAATTTAATTTGAAATTATGCAAAGATTTTTTTCTTCAGTTTTTACATTTCTTTATCACATTTGTTTCATATTCTGTAACGTTCACTAAAACTGGAAATATCTTATAAAATAAATATTAATAATATTTGTTCATTTTTTCAGTTGACACAAGATATATTTAACTGCTAGACAAATTACATTTGTGATCTCAGAGATTTCAAAAATCATTTTTAGCTACCATTATATTGATTTATCATACTGTCACGATTAATATGATATAATATTGATATATAGATCACGGGCTCTAAAATAACACATGCAATTTACATCGACAAGGGATTTTAACAAACCTTTCGATTGGTTTTGGATCACATGTATCTTTATTTATGAAATGTATTTTTGTTAGATACATGCATTTAAAAAAAGAAACACGTATGCCCTCGTTCTCTCTTCAATCCTTTCCGTCCACATTTTAGAGGTTTAACTCAAACTGTATTTACTTAACGCTTAATGATTAAGTCTAAACGTTTACTAACCTTTAAACTATGAAACATGTGTTAACTAACCGGAAGTGCAAATGCAAAAACAAGACGAACAGAATAAGAAAGCAAACAAAAATCTCTTATCAAAATTCGGTCATTGGAAACGCTAATTTGACGTTTTAACAGGTGATTTTTCAAAACAATGCGTATAGATTAAATTTAAATCAAATAGATAACCTATACGGTACGCCTTTATACTTTTTGTATAGCATATTGTTGGAGGGTGCAGTGCGTACTGTCGTGAACTGCACAAGTAAGATTTCGATCAACTGCATGTACCTGCACAATGTTGTCATGTTAGTTACTTGAAGGAGAGTTTTCAAATCTCACAGGTCAGAAGAAAATCAGAAAAAATTTACTAAAAAGACTAGAACATGAAAAATAATGAATAAAATTATATCAATTGAACAAAATAAAAACAAAACTAAAACAAAAACACAACAAAACCTCAAAAAAACAAAACTACAACAAAAACACAACAACACAAGCAAAAAAATGAAAAAAGAACAGATAAGGCGAAAACAAAACAATCCACACTAACTGAAATAACAGAGGCGGATTTAGGGGGCAAGGGGCACGGGCCGCCCTTATGGAGTAAAACGTAACGAACCTTTTTAATATAACTGTCCATAGCCTCAAGTACAACAGAACTGACTTTTTTTTAATCTTGTGCATGCACTATTGACATGCCTTGACCATTTGTTCACACTTATTATCAGATGCAAATATTTTCCATGATGTCACTCTTGTTTTTACATTGACAGAATGTTGAAGCAATTCGCTGATAAACATTTTAAGAATCAAGATCATATCTGCGATTGACTTCAGCAATAATGGCATTACTCTAGTCAAAACTATCGCTAGAGAAAATAACATTTTGTACGAACAATTCATGACCAATTTATTAAATGTTTGACTTCTAAGTCTTGTATCTGACACATCGCATGTTCTTTTTCATCTATATTCATTATATATGTATAGAAGTGTCTCGTGTTATATGATGAATCTATTCTTGTCTCGTGCCAAAGCATTTGTTACAGTCTTGTGTCAGTAAAACGTTTTATGCCAGTTCGAAATTGGTCAGTGATTAGAATCAACCTATTGACACTGAATTGAAGGAATTGCAGTCTGCAAGATTACATTAGATTAGTGAATAAACATACAAGTACCTTGTGCTTTTTGTCTGCTTTTATTTAGTTAAAAAAAAAACATTTGTCATCCTGTCCAAATGTGCAATTTATCATCGCTACGGATTTTAAAATCCAGCGATAATTTTCAGAATGAGAAAATTGGGTTTGATTTGCTTAAAAGATCAATTTTCAATAATTTGTTTTGATTAAAAATACTATTTCGTAAGGATCATGATGACCGACTGACAAATATATCTTTTTTTTCAAATTTGTTATTGTTCAGATATACTTACATTGATGAAAGCAAAAACAATATAGGACAAAAAAAACTTTGCAAGAATGCAAAGTCTTACACAGAGCTTTGTGTCCTGTAAAACATAGGGACACATAAAGCACATCTGTTTGTTTGATCACATCATTTTGTTGGATAACATCATATTTATCAAAGAATACCGTTAATAGGATCGTAGCATCTTGTCATGTCGGGCTTCTCCTTTAACTGCTTTTAAGGGTAAAAGGGGGGTAACTGTCCATTAATGACGTTTAGAATAATACATCTCATCTATGATGAGTTTATCTACATGTTGTATGATACGACATTTCTCCACTCCAACGTCGATGCCGTCGACATTCAACTGTCGAGAGTGCAGAACTAATAATCAACCGGTCTAAAATATCATCTGAAAACATGACAAAATCAATAAAATGAACTTTCCTACCTGAACTTGTCCTTTTATGTAAAACACTTACCTGAAAAATAAATAAGAGTAAATTAACTTTTAATACATAAGATTAAATATTAGAAATACACATTTTTTAATTATTACTTAATATCCTCAGTAGGTGAGATCTCATGGTTTACCTTCAAATCTGAAAATAATTCTAAAAAAAGTGAACATTGTCTTCCTTTTTTTCAACCTCGTGGCCATAAAAAATGCACACATACGAGGAGCTATATTACATACAGGGAATTGAAAAGAATAATCAAATTCATCTATAAGGTCAACTTTGTCTGAGGGAGTTGGAACCTCAGTTTCTTATTTCTTAATTAACCAAAGGGGAATTTAAGAAAAGTATTTATATATCATGTCTGTACCGAAGAATTGACTACTGACTTCATTCTCATGATGAGAGCGAAAATATATAAAATTAGGGGAAAAGACGATGAGACTAAATAAAAGGCCAAACAAAAAGTCCATAGAACATTATGGTTGAACTCGAATGCTCTAGAGAGTTAGGTGACCAGTAGATATTCTATGGATCAACTCGAATGCTCTAGAGAGTTAGGTGACCAGTAGATATTCTATGGATGAACTCGAATGCTCTAGAGAGTAAGGTGACCAGTAGATATTCTACAGATGAACTCGAATGCTCTAGAGAGTTAGGTGACCAGTAGATATTTTATGGACGAAATCGAATGCTCTAGAGAGTTAGGTGACCAGTAGATATTCTATGTATGAACTCGAATGCTCTAGAGAGTTAGGTGACCAGTAGATATTCTATGGATGAACTCGAATGCTCTAGAGAGTTAGGTGACCAGTAGATATTCTATGGATGAACTCGAATGCCCTAGAGAGTTAGGTGACCAGTAGATATTCTACAGATGAACTCGAATGCTCTAGAGAGTTAGGTGACCAGTAGATATTTTATGGACGAAATCGAATGCTCTAGAGAGTTAGGTGACCAGTAGATATTCTATGTATGAACTCGAATGATCTAGAGAGTTAGGTGACCAGTAGATATTCTATGGATGAACTCGAATGCTCTAGAGAGTTAGGTGACCAGTAGATATTCTTTTAATAGCTGTTTCAATCACAATAATATCATGATATAAAAATGTAGAAAAGGTCAAAAGTCAACTATCAAATATAAAAGGTAAAAAACTCAAACGTAAAGTAAAACATATATGTAATAAATCTATAAAAGACAGTAAATGGACGTCCAATATTACAAACGTTTATAATAGTTCTTTTTCAAAGACTTTAAAAATAATGAAACGTCCACATAACACGAAGAAGTAGTTACGAACTGTTGATCATTTCTGCGTTCATAATGAACGGGTAAAGTAAATTTTGAAATCTTCAAGGTCATGAAATATCATCAAGTAAAGCAAATTTTGAAATCTTTAACCGGTTGGGGACAACCCGCCAAACGGGGGACTAGTTTCCAAATGAGTAAAAATCACTCAATCTCAATTGATTAATGACTTGATTGTTGATTTTGCTAAAAAGGTAATTTTCTAAGCTGCTTATTTTTTACTTTATATGGTACAAATTTGTAGAAAATGGAACATTTTTTCCTCAAAGAACCATGTGTGTATTTGGTTTTAAACTTGTCAGTAGCCATGAAATATGTCTGCGATTTTTTTTCTAAATATGTACCATTTCAAGTATAAAAAGTGAATTTAAAAAAGGCAGTTTTTTAACACTGGAAAAGTATCCCTCATTTGAGGGATCGTCACTCATACGGGGAAGTATTCCCCATTTGGCGGGTTGTCTCCAACCTATTGAAGGTCATAAGAATGTAGGCCACAGAATTGCCAACTAAAATAGTATTTAGATAAAACAGGAAATAACCAGCGATATTAAAAAAATTCCAATGAGTTGTTAACACAGATAATATGTAAAATTGAGGAGAACAAATAAGCGATTGTAATATATCTGTTATTCCTAGGATGACGATATAGGAAGCGATGTGTTTGTTATTCAAAGGGGACAAATTATTTATCTATGTCAATCAGCCCACATCTTATCGTATGACGAGTCGTCAGTTTTATACTGGTAATATTCTAGTCACTATGACATACAAACAAAAAAGAAAGAAAGAACAAAGCAAAATGAAAGATACATCAGTAGCCTACAAACATCATTTATACACCAATAAAACAAATGAAAACAAGTATTTCTATAATGAAATGATACAAGAAAACTTCAGAAATAGGTCAACGTAAGAAAGATCTTGCCATATTTGAGCTATAATTAGCCTTAAATATAAATGTACATTAATGCTGATCATGGATAGCTTCTTAACGTCCAGTGGCAAATTTAAAGTCTATTCAGAACGAGAATATGTTTATGCTATCTGAATATACATTGTTGGCCAGATTTTTAACGTTCGGTAACATGATGAAGGAAGACACATCACCCTTCTCAGACACATATGTCTGACTTCGAGTCGACCAGTATTTGCTTTTACCCCTAAATACCGCATGCTTTGCGGAGAAGCAGCAAATGCCAATGTTCAAGTCGGTGGTGTGACCCGGATCAGAACCACGACCTCCCGTACTGAGACTGACGAACAGCTCAAAACGTTGTTAGGGGTCGTGAGGCCTCGGTGGCAAACTGGTCTTAGAAGTTGAAGTCATCACTAGACTTTCAACACTAAGCCTGTGAGCTCGAATCCCGCACGTGGAAGCACGATGCATTCGATTCCAATCTTAAAAGAAGATCGGTGGTCCTCTCAGGGCACCGACTTCCTCCAACAATAAAAACTGGCCTACTTAATATAGCCAATAGTGCTGAAAGTGACGTTTAACACCAACAATCAAACATCAATTATGTTACGGTAGTCTTGAACTTTCAGGTGTGAACATTTGTTTCACGTTGAAGGCTTTACTGTTTGATATAGAAATAAGAAGTATAAAGAGTGCCCTCAAAAACCAAACAGAAAAACACACGACACTACGATCAAAAGAAAAAATGAAAATACAAATTTAAACACTAAAATCAGAAGATAAACAAGCCATAACAAAAGTGTCGGTCGAAATGAAAGTAAATGTCGGGAATCCTCCCATATCCCCCTTAACACCCCTCTCATTGAAATTTGTATATGCTACATGTGACGGTTACTGAAAACGATGTATACACGCAAGCTTTTTAGACAACTGGGATATAGTAAAAAGATTAAGAAAAACTTAAATAATGCATAAAAATAACAATTCACAGAAGAAGAAAAAACATTGGTATGTGCAGATGCATCAAACAATCTTTATGTAAATAAACATTACAAATTAATGTGTTTGTGCAAGTGTTATGCATTCAATACATGATAAAAGATTTATATGTCAAAATCGGCGAACCAGCATTCGAAGGAAATTAGTTCATTTGTATTTTCAATTACCAATACAATTTATACAAAGGTGACCAAAATGCAGATTTTTTTAAAACAAAATGCATAAATAGTCTAAAGTTATTTTGGCACTTCAGTGTTTGTAACATGAGTAATTCCAACCAAATAATCGTCTATCGACAGATGCATTTTTACAATTCCCAGTAATGGTCTTAAATATGTATTTGTACGATAAATTTTAACAATTCATTTCAAGTGACGTGCAGTGTCGGTTTTTGAGAGGTAGCTGACCGGTTGACAGGAGACAAGCCACCAACGGTCGAGGGATCGTGTTTTGCTTAAGAAGATAAAAGTTGAAATGTAAGCACCGTTCTACAATTTCAAGCTTGCTATATAGTATATATATATGTATATATATATATTGGTTAGCTAGTGAGGAAAATGTGCTTTCCTGAAGTACGTCTTGCTTACAATATTTGGGTGTCATGTGTACCTAATGCAGATCTGGTGTCGGGAATAACGTGTCATGTGTACCTAATGCAGATCTGGTGTCGGGGAAAACGTGTCATGTGCACTGGAGTCGGAATTTTTGGAAAGTGAAAAATAAGACTAATGGTAAAATGATTATGGCTATAAAAGAGAAGACTTTGTTCTTGCTGATGTGAAATAACTTCGTAACCATCTGTGTTTACAATAGGTAAAAAACACGTAACTTTTATACTTCAAAGAAAATCGGCAAACAAATACTTTTATAATCAATGGCGAAATTCAAAAGATGTTTTTTTAACTTCATTATCAAACGTCTGATTTGATAAAAGTTAAGATTTAACGACTGTGCATTAATGGTACTGCAGTAAAGCTGTATATTAATAAAGAAATGATACTTATAATGTTTTTATAGGTTTGTAAAGTGGTATAAATATATGAAAAATAATGATCAATTCAATAAAAGGCTGTTGTGATCGTCTGAATCAGACAACGGCTAAGTGTAATGGATTTTAGATGTTATTAATGAACATTTTTTGTCTTTTTTTTTCTCTCAAAATTAGATATTAATGTTTAAAGCTACATGCATTATTTAGATAATAGATCGGCGCTCTTTACAACCTCTCCCTTTCATCCTAGAAATAGAAAAGTTTAAGATTACATAAGTGAGGGACATTTGTATTTATCTTTCAATGCCTGACGCGAAAAAAGAAGAATTTCGTTGACAAACGAATATAACGAACCTTGACCGATAGCTAGATTATTTTTTAGCTTGAAGTTTGAATGAAAACCAAACTTTGTGCAAATGAGCCTCTTTAAGACAAAGTAATGCAACTTTATCATTCTATTTTAGTTTTGGTCAGATACAATCATTTCGAGGAAAACTGTCATGATTTGGCGATGTTCCCTGGAATAACATATAAATAAGAAGATGTGGTATGAGTGCCAATGAGACAACCATCCATCCAAGTCACAATGTGTAAAAAGTAAACAATTATAGGTCAAAGTTGTCTGTATCACGACTAACCAAACACTTTTATTAAATGATTAAAAAACTGAACCATATAATTGTGTGTTTTGATTCTGTGACTTTATAGTCGCAAGTAAACAATACAGGAAAATCTTGTTTTAACTATATGTTTTAGTGTGAATTAAAAACAGACACTGGGATAAATTAAATGAGTCTGAAAACCAACAACAAATTACTATAATTAACTGATTAATATGAACAGTTATCAACAATTGGACTTAATAATAATTGTAATAAATATTTTATATTCACAGACCAAGTACATTTTGCACCCGACATATTTATGAAGGTTATAATTCATATTTTATTACAACTCTCTCGAAACGTACACGAGGAAGCACTATATAGGTCCATTCCAAACCTCGTTTTGAAATCAACGGTCTATAGACTAATACAAGAGCGTTGAAACTTAATAAGATCTATTAATGCTAGTGTTCAATGCTGCTTCTCTAATGGTTAATGGCTCTTCTGTCTATAACAAAATATTTCAACAACCATTCAAACTATTTATTATCCTTGCATTAGCTTGTCTATCACTACGAGTAAATAACCAATTATAGCCCAAATATCATCGACAGCAATTTGCCAAATGTTCCTTATTTTAAGTGGACATAACGTAGAATTTATGGAAAACTGCTTATACTATATTTTGTCTAGAAAGTTATTTATTAGGCAAAGGGATGGGAATGTAGCCACGGTTTTGTTTTAGGAAGTAAATAATATGTCTTAACTTAATGGAATACACGTTTTACCTCCATTTGACAAGTTCTCTCAATTTTTCAGATTTATTTTCGACACGAGTATAGGATGTGTTAATCTAAAAACTAGTATCTAAAAACTGACAGATATTTCTTATATAATGCAGTATAATTATTAAGTAAACGCTCGGTCTGTAAAAAGTGCAGAGAAGTTCGGTTGGCGAGAGAGGAATTGAGCCGTTTGGTCGCGAATAGTAGACATATTGTCTTTCTTATATATCTCGTTGTTTAATAAGGAATTCAGCTCCACTACCAAGCTGTCAAATTGGTCTTTTAATTCTCCTTCTTTTAGTCCAATTTGTTTGCATCTCGCAAGATCTGCACTACAGATTTGAAGTTTTAACTCTTAAATAAATGGGAAATGTGTCCATGGGACACAGATGATGCCCCCGCTTGCATATAACGTTATAAAGGGACAACTCAAGAACAGTAAAAGTGACGCTACCCAAATTCGTACTTGATCTGAGTTTTGTTGTAATAAGCATTGTGTATAAGTTTCATAACATTTTGTTGAGGCAAACTTAAGTTAGAGAAAAGAAACGAAAAATTCAGCATTTTTTTTCATTTGTAAAGGGCATAACTCTAGAAAGGTAAAAGTGACGCCACCAAAATTCAAATTTGATATGTGTTTTGTGGTAATAAGCATTTTGTATAAGATTAATAACATTTGGTTGAGGCAAACTAAAGTTAGAGAACGGAAACAAAAAAATCAGCAATTTTTCCATTTGTAAAGGGGCATAACTCTAGAATGGTAAAAGTGACGCCACCGAAATTCAAAATTGATCTGTGTGTTGTGGTAATAAGTATGGTGTATAAGTTTCATTACATTTGGTTGAGGCAAACTAAAGTTAGAGAACAGAAACCATTATGTATAAGTTTCATAACATTTGGTTGAGGCAAACTAAAGTTAGAGAACAGAAACCAATTTCGGGACGTACGGACGGACGGACGTACAGACGGACAAGGGTAAAACTTAATGCCCACTCCGCTACGGCGGGAGCATAAAAATCAATTGGAATAAGAAACATGTATGACATGAACCAATAGTCAAGCCCTTTCTTCATCCGGGACTTTTGCAAAATTCACTTATATGATTTGCCCTATATAAGGAATCAACCTTGTAACTGAGAGCAGATCTGTTTATGCCTTTAATTGTTTTTCTTTTCTTTTCTTCTTTTTATTTCTGTTATCTAAATCAAATATTGTCCTTGCTTAATTAACCGAGGTTCTTTTTGTGATAGTGTTGCTATTAAAATAATAATATGATGGAACGCAATAATTACATTGCGACCACTCAATGGTTTGTATTCTACATTAAGTCTTCTCCTTGGTAATCCTAATGGAATCATTGACCAAAACATTGCTCAAGGTGATAGCTGTGTGCGTTTCTGCAATATAGATAATGATAACATCAGCCACGCATAATGAAATCTTTATCTCGACGTCCTGTTTGTATGTCGTGAACTCGGATTGTATATGTTACAACAATGTGTCAATAACCTGTCCTTATTTCAACCCTTTGAATGCGACGGATTTCTCTAAGAATATGTTTCAACTGTACACAGGATCTGTGTTTTAATCAGAGTATTCTTTCTGTCCAAGAGAAAATTGATTAAATACATAAATATGACCGTCCATTAAAGAAGATTTAATAACTTTCATTTATGAAATAAACCATACCTACTTGGTTAAATTTTTGTAATATTTCTTTATTTACTTCTTCTAATTGTATTTTGTTCGTTATACTGATTACTGCATTTGTTTGCTGGTCACATAATTGTTATATTTATTTCACTAATTTTCATTATTGTATCTTCCTCCTTTTCCCTGATTTTGTTGGTTGTTGGATATATTTTATTACGATGATAATGAGACTAAGTAATGGGTAATTAAATAAAACTACATTCAGTATTGCAACTGGCAAATTATATTGTTATGATCTGATTATTACTGAGAGCATATATCAAATGGATTCATGTAATATCATTAACGTGGTTTGCAAAGCAAAGACTTTTCTTTCACAATTTTACAATGTATATTCTTTCTTTTCCTCGTTTTAACAATTCATATTCTTTCCTTTTGTCGTTTTAACAATGTATACTCTTTCCTTTCCTTGTTTTCACAATTTCTACTCTTTCCTTTCCCCTTTTTTACAATTTCTACTCTTTCCTTTCCTCTTTTTTACAATATATACTCTTTCCCTTCCCTGTTTTTACAATTTTTACTCTTTTTTCCTCGTCTCAGGAGCTTAATATGGCTTAAAAGCAGGTTCAAGCGCGTTCAGCTTCTTTATAAATTGTTCATTAGCATAAATAAACTATTACTGCTAATGTTAGCAATGTATTCCATTATATTGAACTTTTGTAGATAATGATGCTGATTTAAAATAACATAATGTATTAAAAAAAACTCAAGTCTACAAGTTACCATCGGAGCGATCTGTTTTATTGTGATGATGATGGTTTTGATGGCTTTGTTTATCAATTTTTATAGTAATTCGGATGTCGTAATAAAGTACGATGTGATTTTCAAATAAAGACCCCAACTTAATAAAATCATTAGCAATAAATTTCTTGTTTAATGATAAGTGTGTTTGCCCATAGAAAAATATAACAATACAATCAAGATCATTATCATTACAATAAATGTTATATGTAATTAGCTTTTGAAACAGCTACATCGTCAATTTAAGCACTTTTAGAACCATACAAAACCTGACTTTTAACCTGTGTTGAGCTTGCTAATGAATCTGATATAAAGAATCTGTAATGTTAACTATTCCTAACTAGTTATAGCAGAGGGTATGACTTGTAGTTGTTGAGAAAAATGTGACAAAACTTTCATATATCTCCATCACCATTTAAAATTTTCGACAAACATTAAACCGGTAAACATTAAGCATTGAAGGAACAGATGTTGAGATAATCAGATGAAGCTTGGCGCCTAAATCAAGAAACTATGACTTGTGGTTGCTTAAAGATGCAACAGATTTAAAAATTAGTTCAGATCATTTGTACTGACGGACGAACCAAGGTTAACAACATGTGAACCAATCATCTTTTGGAAAAGGGGGGTATACCCGTATACAGAATCATGTTACAGTTTTAAGACATATTTGTAAACTATATGTAGTGTAACTATCATGTAACCGACAATGTGCATTGTACAAAAATCAAAATGAAATAATAAGATAAATTAATGATTTAGGCAAACCTTTTCGCGAAGGTTCTGAAATCTGCATGCATTCGGAGAGTTTTAAATATACTTTAAAGACTAAGAGATGCCAATTTTTTATTTACTTGAAAGTTGCAGGATTTTCTGACGCTCTTCAAAATGTTGTAGACAGGCGATGAGAGAAATACAAAGCGTTAATTTATATCTAACGTAGCAAAACGTCAGCAGTTCTATCAAATGTATTTGTTTTTCTTGTAAGCCTCTTGAAAACATACATTTTAGATATGGAACTTTTTAAACAAACTATAATTATCATTCACGCTATAGCATTCTCACTTGTTTTTAGTTTTTGTTTTTTGCAAAAGATGTTATCCCACGTTAAAAGACAGAAGAGCAAAACAAAACAAACAGATAAACCTGTGATAACACTGCTTTTAACAAACTAAGTAATCATCACTTTAACGAGATGTTAAAAAGCGTATACCGCAACTCGATCAATTCATATATCTAAGTCATACATTAAGGTCTTGGTGGGGAGGAGGGCCATATATCTAAGTCATACATTAAGTTGGGGAGGAGGCCATATATCTAAGTCATACATTAAGGTGGGGAGGAGGGCCATATATCTAAGTCATACATTAAGGTCCTGGTGGGGAGGAGGGCCATATATCTAAGTCATACATTAAGGTCTTGGTGGAGAGGGGGGCCATATATCTAAGGCATACATTAAGGTCTTGGTGGGGAGGAGGGCCATATATCTAAGTCATCATACATTAATGTCCTGGTGGGGAGGAGGGCCATATATCTAAGTCATACATTAAGGTCCTGGTTGGGAGGAGGGCCATATATCTAAGTCATACATTTAGGTCCTGGTGGGCTTTATTTCTATATTCCGTTTTACTTTTCATGCCAATTTTTCTTTATTTAAATACCCCATTATTCTTCATTCTTTTTTTCGCCAATTATTTTGTGTCTAAATCCTATCTAAACCCTTTTACATGTATCAATGAGTGAAGGGATGACTTTGCTTTTTGATTGATATTGCATGCATTTTTACACCTAATGTGCTTTTATTCCCATTCGCTGCACTTATAAGATTTCTTTGGTATAACAATATATGTGCAGAATAATCTTAAGCTTTTAAATCGTTGGTTTGGTGTTGTTTTTAGATAAACACATCTACTTCTATTTTTATTTGCTGCACTTTTTAGAATTCCTTCACAAGACGGGTTTTTTATATGCTTAATGAAAACAAAGTTTTATATGCTTAATGAAAACAAAGTTTTATATGTTTAATGAAAACAAAGTTTTATATGTTTAATGAAAACAAAGTTTTATATGTTTAATGAAAACAAAGTTTTATATGTTTCTTGAGCGAATCGTTTTTTTCTGGATTTACCTACAGCAGGAACGGTCTAACCAAAATATTAGGAAGACCCGGATGTTTTAAAAAACGTAGAATTGTTAGGAGCTACTTGACTTATAGAGACATACATTTTTTTTTACCAAATTCATCTAAATAGATATAAGAAGATGTGGTATGAGTGCCAATGAGACAACTCTCCATCCAAGTCAAAATTTATAAAAGTAAAGTCAACTTTGCCTGCGGATGTTGGAACCTTAGTTTCTTATCAATTTTCTTAATTTACCAATGGAGAATTTTAGATTATTATATTGTAAATCATGTCAGTACCAAAAGCACGAGCAGACTACTGAGCTGATGACGTCAAGTGTGTTGAAATGACACCATATGTAATTACAATGTTAATTTTTGTAAGAGCCACAGCATGATCTCAATATAATTCTCTTTTGTTAATAATGCAGACTAGAGTGATAATTTTGCATTTATTTCAAAATAGTTATGGGGTCATTTTGTGTATAAGTTATTGGTATTTTAAACGAATACTAGAATAGAAAATTGGAAAAAAAACCTTTTATTTCGATAACGTTTGATGTGTTTGAGCTTTTGATCTTGCCATTTGCTTAGGGACTTTCCGTTTAGAGTTTTCCTCGGAGTTCGGTATTTTGTTATTTTAATTTTTATATCAAACTAGATACAAATAGATACATTTGTTAAATGCGAATTTTGCCTTTTCATTCTCTAGTGTGATCATATGGTCAACAAATAGCAAGAATCCGTTAAAAAACTATGATACCGAAAATTGATTGTTCAGATACATGTAGCTTGTCGACAAGTTATGATGAAATGGATGATTCAAACGAATTTTTACTTGTTTCACTTATAAGTATTCCTTTTTCTTCTGTGGATTTTAACTTCAATGTTACTGTTTGACCTGAAGTGTTTTTGTTTTTCAATTTTCAAATTATGTTTATTCAACTTTTAAATTATGTTTATTTAACTTTCAAGTTATGTTTATTCAACTTTCAAGTTATGTAACATTTTAACATCTATTATTTTGCAATTATTTGTTATTTTCGCGTTTCTTCAGACACCTATGATGTGCATTACAAATTAAAAAGTAAATTGACACGTTTCCAATTGCCAATTTAAAAAAAAAGTATTCCGAATTTAAAAATACTTTTGAAAATTCATTTTCGAGGGTCTTGAAGTATAGATTCTAGGTAATGACGCAGGTACTGACGTTGTTTATCATTCTAATTACGTGTTATAGTGTTCTTTTATTTGTCTTTGTAAATTATTAACGTTTACTGTTTGGTCCATTTTTGGTAATATCCTTTAGGCGTGGCCTGGTACTTGTACATCCCGCCATTGTGTTGGTGTGCTGTGGTCATTTTTTGTATTCTTGTGTTTCATTTTTGCGTATGTGCTTTTTCTATATGCCATTTTGTTTTTCTTTGTTGACATATTTGTTTGTTTTTATAGTGATTGAGATTATAACACAATGTTGACTGCTGTACCCTATTTCTGACATTTTTACCTATTATGTCTGTTTCTTTTGTTCACACATTGTTGTTAATATAATGGAATCTTATGCGACTGTCATGCAAGTGAGAGGTTTAGCTAGCTATAAAACCAGGTTTAATCCACCATTTTCTACAGAAGGAAATGCCTGTACCAATAAAATTGAGAATGGAAATGGGGAATATGTCAAAGAGACAACAACCCGACCAAAGAGCAGACAACAGCCGAAGGCCACCAATGGGTCTTCAACGCAGCGAGAAAATCCCGCACCCGGAGGTGGTCCTCAGCTGGCCCCTAAATAAAATTGTGTACTAGTTCAGTGAAAATTGAGGTCACACTAAACTCCAAAACATATAAATGAACTAAAATTAAAAAACATACAAGACTAAACAAAGGCCAGAGGCTCCTGACTTGGGACAGGCGCAAAAATGCGGCGGGGTTAAACATGTTTTGTGAGATCTCAACCCTCCCCCTATACCTCTAGCCAATGTAGAATAAAGAAACACACAGCAATACGCACAGTAAAACTCAGCTTAAAAGAAGTCCGAATCCGATGTCAGAATAGGTAACAAAAGAAACTAAGCAAAATGACAAGGATACATAAATCAACAAAGGACTACTAGCAGTTACTGACATGCCAGCTCCAGACCTCAATTAAACTGATTGAAAGATTATGTATTCATCATATGAAAATCAAGTACAATCCCTCCCGTTAGGGGTTTAGTATCATACCGTCATAAAATATATGAGAAGAACATAACCCGTATCATGCCAACAACTGGTTTTAGAATAAATGTGTTTACTTCCGATGCAAAGACCCTATGAGTGAATCAATATTAATACCAAAATATGCAATCCTTAATGACCTGACAACAGTATCGTAACTATATCCCTTCCGAATAAGTCTGTTTAAAGGTTTGGTTAGGTCAAGAATATATTCCATTCGCTTGATCTGTTTGAGCTTTCGATTTTGCCAATTGTTTAGGGACTTTCCGTTTTGAATTATTCTTGGAGTTCGGTATTTTTGTTGTTATACTTTTTTTCATAATGCGATATAGTTCAATGAACATCTGGTAGTTAGAGAGGGTTTTATATTCTTTGATTTTTAGTCCAATTTTTCTCTCTTCTTTAGATTTTTGCCTATTACTATTTGTTCATTTTAAAAAATTTTAGCACCAAATTTTTCTCGAATTCTTTACTTTTAAGAAATCCGTCTTAAGTCAAATTTTCTTGAGGAAGTTGGAACTTAAGTTACTAAATTTCCAATGATTAAAATAATTAAAAGAAAAGAATGTTGTAAAATAAATCAAACATGCAATTTACATGGTTTAAGGTTTTTAAAGCAAACGAGTGTCTAATTGACGCTCATCCCATCTTTAATTAAACCATACGCTAAATGTGTTTCAATAATCTGTTTATCTGAATCTCTTTTGTTTTTATACTATTTGTAAAGGACTTTCCTACTTTTGCACTTTTCCGTTGTTTTTAATAAGTGCATTCTCATCTTATCAAAAGTGTTTATTTCATTAGCGTTTTTGTACTATTTGTAAAGGACTTTTATACTTCTGCACTTTTCAGTTGTTGTAAATGCATTCCCGGCATATAAAAAAATGTTTAAAAACGATGTGTTACTGTAACTATTTCAATGGTGTTTCTTTTTACTATTTGTAAAGGACTATCCTTCTTCTACACTTTTCACTTGTTGTAAATGCATTCTCGGCAGCTTCTAAAATGATAAGATCTTATTTATGTTTTACATGAATTTAATTTACAAAACCAGTAACACTGCATTATATCGGCACCGGAGAAGAAAGACCTTAATTAAATCAAACTTGCGAAATAAATTATGTTTTAAGTTTTTTCATTCAGTTTAAAACGCTATTTTGTTTTGAGAGTTTATTTCGAGATAACGTAATAAAAAAGACATTCTATCAGACAAAAACATTGCTTTTAACAAATTACGGAATTACAAGCTCAGCATGTAACGTTTCGCGAATGTGTCGATGCCGCTGCGTTTCTAAAATAATTGTACTTAAATTTATCATCTGTAGCAAAATCAATTGCACAATTTGAAAGAAAAGATTTTGTTTTTGGCAACATTTTGTCAGTATAATTTTTTTTTGGGAGGGGGGGGGGGGGGGGTAATGATTTGTTCATAAAATAACTGATACATTAGTGTGAACTATACTGTGAGATGTTGTTGATTTGTAACAATATATTTATATATACAACAGTTTTAAATCTGGTGCAAGCAGAGACACATATTACACAATAGTCTTTGTTCCCATAATGAAGCATTTGAACAGTTTTTTTCTACTGAGGAGTAGCCCGCTAGTAACGTCCACGGTATTTGGCGATATATAAAATAGACACTCACTGATGATAGAGTCCCACGCTGTGAGAACAAACAATATCTTTCCATAATCATATATTCAGAGTACGTTAATACGGGGTTGATCATGAGAATAAATTTCGGACTCTTCATATTTTTCCTGTAAAAGTCAGTTTTCGACCATTTTAGAGTGCTATCTCGCACCATTTTCATAATGTTTACATGGTCTCAAAATAGCCTCATTTGCGCGGATTCTGTGTGAAATATGAAGCAATAATATATTTGCAACTGGACATTTTTGCAGCCATATATCAATTATGGTAACCCGCAAAACAGGCTTGGTTTCAGATTCAGCTATACTTAGAAAGTGCTACTATATATATATATATACATGTCTAAATTGAAAACAACGTTCAAACCTATGATTGCGTTGGATAAAAACCGCAGGGGTCTACATACAGCACAAACAACATTTTCCAAAAGACCAAAAAAGTGAAAAAGTATATTTTAACAAAACGCATTTGACTAACAGGTCGAACAACAAATGTCCTTAAACCCTGCTGACTGTCATTGGCGATTGCCAAATAAACGGATCACCGATGTAATAAATGGATCTTAATTATAAATTTAACACTAAACAGAAAACAATAAACTTGCGGAAAAGATGATATACCGCAAACAAAAGGTGCAAAGGTTTTTGTACACCATATCCGGATTTCGACAATTAATGTCTCTTTAGTGATGTTAAGAATCGAAACGGTATTGGAAAGCCATACAATTTACCTCAATTTAGGATAGACTCTTGAATTTTGAGGAGTCTAAATAGGATGAACGGATCATATATATATATATATATATATATATATATATATATATCAAAGGCATTACGGCTTCGTTAAACGACGCAATTTATCAACAGAGAGTGTTATGAGTTTGCATTTTTGCTTTCTGGTAATCGTTATACATTCTATTGGTACTAATATTTGCCATAATTAAACTTTTTGACATTTCGCATTATGTTTATTTATGTGAAAGTTATATTGATAGACTCCTTAGATCATAAGATGCTGCACTTTAACAATTGCTTTACAGTCCATAAAGTTTTCGTATCATTTGAAGCAATTTGAAAAACTTGGCAACAGTTGTCTTTATGTCCCTTTGCAATTGTTTTTTTTTCTCGTAAAATTAGGGGGAGTAGTAAGATGGTTTCTTTCCAAACAACTGTTTGTATAAAATGCTTACTTTGCTATTATTGCCAAGTAAATATTATTTAAAAGTAGATGAGACAGCAACCCAACGATTCAAAAACCAAAAGCCATCTAGCGATTTCGTTTACACTGTTTATGACAAAGAGGATATATACGTTGATAATTGATGATCAGATCTATAAAAACAGATGGCAAGATATACCGTAACCTGGAAACTTCGCTTATTAGTATATCTAATTTTCTCCTAGCGAAAGTTACCCTAAATAAACATTTGAGTGCACATTTAGATGCACTGTATACAATGCCATGACACCTGAATAAAATACAGAGCGAAGATTTAACTGTCCAATCTAAAGGCAAACCGCGAACAAAACCCGACAGGAAAATAACCCGATATACAGGTTTTGACCCTTGATGTTACAATTTTATTTCGGTGATTGATAGCACACAGATTGCTGCAGAGCTGCACAAGTCTATGCAGGAAACTATTGTCAAATTCTATTAACTTTGAGATTATAAAAGCCCTCGTTATAACTTGCAGTGGATCTTTGATATATAAAACTAATGAGTTTAGTCCTTCTCGGTTAATAAAACCTGTTCAGTTTAATTATCAAGGATGTAACTCTAGCGTTGTCGTATCAACGGTATATCTTGACTCAGATTATTGATTTAATATAAAATCTATTTTTATTTACAGGTTAATTGTTATAGCTTTGCATACTACTGAGAACTTCCGTGATTGTGTAGTGGTTTTATTTTAATTGCTGATACGCCGTGGTTTTTATTGTAAAGAATTTCTGTCAAAGATTGTTTTATAGAACATTATTCCTGCTGGTTTCCGGCTGAGCGAATTGTATATATTGTATTTCAGTATATATATATGACAAACGATTACTAATAAGAAAAGTAAAATGGAAACCTTAAAATCCTGAAAAAAAATAACTTCATCAAGGACGTCAAGGCCGTCCGTCAGCTCTTGGTCATTAACGTATATATCATGATTATTTCCTTCTCTTTATATTACAAGTTGGACAGTTTTTTATAGTCTCACGCAAAACTGTTGTATTGGCAACGTTATTGAAATCACGAAAAACTGGCAATAAAACATTATATATTAATAATGTGTCTAGTGGTTTATGCCACAGGGTAGTGATATGCGTCAAGTGTGGTAGCAAGTCTATGATTTGCTAACTACCGCTGGCTAGCATACTTGCTGTGTGAAAAGAAAGCCGAGTGTGTAAGTCTTTCCTGCCAGTACATAGCCTCTACATTACCAAGACTCCTGCAGTGCCTCCCCGCGACAGTGCACGTAAACTGGGGTCTAGTACCTCAGGCTAAACTGCAGGAGATCTCGGAGCAGCAAGGGCCTTAGAGATGCAGTGTGTAGGCCCACCGGTGTGTGGACATGCCCTAGCACTCATCAACCTTGTCCCAGCTATGGGTAAATAGTCGGTTAGATGAGAGTCGTAGCCCAGTAAGGCAACTCATCTAGGAGATGGTAAACTTCGAAAACAAACCTGGATAGAATGGATTCATTAGCTCAGGACAGCAGCCCTTCTAGAGGATAGAAACCTTGAACACAAATTCCCTGGCCCTCCAGGTTGGAGTGTTGGGCATTGGGTTAACTCCCCCATCCTGTAAAAACTATTACAGTTACAGAAACCACAACAAATGAAATTAGATTGCTGTGGCCTTATGTCCCACTGGGGATGAAGAGGATAAGTAAGTAAGTAATGTGTCAAAAATATCTGTATGGCCGTTGAAGTATAATTTCAGATTTTAAACAATACGACACATCATGTCCTTGATCCTTCCTTACTTCTCGACGGTAGACTCGGATCAGAGATAAGAGCACGATCTTGATCCTTGCTTACTCCTCGACAATAGACTCGGATCAGAGACAGGAGCATGATCCCAGATAACCTACATGTAGGTTGAAGAAATTATTCTTGTTTATCATGTTACGTCTATGAAATAGGAAAGTACTGAAACAAAATGGGCTCTCTCTCTCTCTCTCTCTCTCTCTCTCTCTCTCTCTCTCTCTCTCTCTCTCTCTCTCTCTCTCTCTCTCTCATCGCATGTTAAGGTCAGGTGCGGATCCAGGATTCTGAAACAGGGGGGCCGCGGTCCCCAAACTAGATAAAATTTAGGGTGATATAGGTAAAAAGTCTGGATTAACCATAAATGTAGCTCAGTACCCGTTTTTCTCTATCATTCTTTATTCTCTTAAACCCATTAAGACCCTCATACATTCCTCATCCCCCGCCCACCTCCCCCTAAATCCGCCTCTACAGCTAGTCACATATGAATATATTTAGAGCAGTAAAATCAAATTTTAAAAACGATTCGTCCTTTTTAGTCACCCAAGAACGTGGAATGAATGCATTTGTTTCTGAAACAAATCAGAAAATCTTTCAACAATCACATACGACCTTTGTTTTAAAATTTCATACAGAGACTTACAAAGGTGTTTTTATACTTCTTATATTTGAAATCGATACGAGGGATTTAACTTTATACAGTTTTAACAAGAATTTTGTACAAAATACATAGATTTGAAAGAACAAATTCATGAACATTTTGAGTTACGGAAATAGAAACAATATATTACGGGTCATACAAATAGCAAATGAGGAATGGATTTGGTGATCATCCAAAGAAACCATCGATAGAGAAAAGGGATAGTAATCACACGAAGAGTAACAATTACTTATTTTTTTTCAATGATAAATAGAACTTTAAATCACTCTTATTGCTAACATTAAAATTGATCCTACCGGATAATTGCAACAGGATCGGATAATTAATATATCTTTATTCTTTTTCAATAGTTTTTTTTTATGAAACTGATTGATTTTCATGTAGAAATTTGAACTTTCTATTATTTGATTCCGTAATTAGATTTTTCTCGGTAGGAACTATTTAGTTACATGGATTAACATACTGTGTCATTCACTAATGTTCTTATTGCGTAATGAGGCATGAATCTAATCATTGTTTTCATTTTGTTGCTAATCTGCTAAAATAAATATCTATCCTGGTTTACTAGTTTAACATCAATAAAAGAAGATGTGAGGTACAAAAGTACTCCTCAATAAGACAGCAACAGAACAAAAAATAAATAAACATTAGTCAATATTCGGTCTTCAACGTTTTAGACCTTGACATACAACATATCATTACTGTGTATAATTAATACTATATATTTATATGTATATGCTCGGAAAGGGGCCCTTTAATAGGATTTAATAAAGTATTCGTATTCGTATCAAACACTATACTACCCGAGTTATAGAAAGCTTGATATCAATGCACTTACCATCCTATATGACAAAAAATATTAAAGACTTCCGACCAAGGATAAGCACAAGAGCATGTGGCGAGGTTTAATTAGTTTAAATAGCAGCGATTTGTGGTCAGTAAGACAGTAACCAAACATCACAACAAATCAAATACATAGAAATACAGAGTTTTTAAGAGATAATCGCGCGTTAACCATTATTCTAATACGATTCAGCAAAAACAAGAAAGCGAAATGGCGAAACACATGAAATCTCGTTTACGGATTTGTGATCGATTTGATTTTCTCGAAAGATATTAAATGGGCTTGTGATTCGTCTTCTGACATTTAAACAATATTTTGCTTCACGTTCGCAAATATGTCATATAATACGAATATTATAAAAAAAAAATGTAAAAGGAAAAAGGTCACCGACACTCAAGATTACCCCCTCACCAAACGCTTTTCCTCGCTAGAAAGCCAGATATTAAACACTGGACACTTTTAATTTGCAAAACACTCATTTGCAAATCCGCCATACTCAAATAAGAACTACAATGTCATGTATATAACCAAAATGTGCGGAATTACATGGGATTCAATAATTTCATTTGTTTTCTACTGTTACTATTATATTTATTTTGCTATTTGATTTATAAAACATGGGATTTTCAATATCCCATGGGACAGGGCAAAATCCCATGGGATCGACCATTATCCCATGGGATTTTGGTTAAATCCATGGGATTTTTGGTCCCATGGGATAATTGTAGTCCCATGGGATATTTGTTGTCCCATGGGACAAAAAAATCCCATGGGACTATAATTATCCCATGGGATTTTTAATATCCCATGGGACACATTAAAATCCTATGGGATTCAAATTATAATTATATAGATATAAATATATATTAATGTGTATGTTACAATATGTATTCTATTTGGTAGTAAATTGTTATAAGATGAATCTTTTAATTGAATATCTTTTTCTTTGGAAATGTTAATTCAACATATTGTTCTATAACTGTTCAAAACTAAACTTTCAAACAACAAAGCAGATAATGTAAGTATCAATATATGTTTATTTATGAATTATAGAATACTTTCTTGAAACACAATTATTTACCATTTGAAATCAATGAAAAACTCTATCATTAGGCTTAACATACTAGTAGCTATTTAAGTAAATCTATTTTTTTCACAATATCCTCCACACAAAACATAAATAGTTTCTTATCATCCAGCATTGTGTGATTGTATAGTCCACTTTTGGTCATTCAACACAGAACATTGACATTATTGCGGTTTCAATATCTTTTGGTTTTAATAGAACTTGATTCATTGACTGAGTGATGAAAATAATAACTGATCCAACTTTTGTCTTTGAATTTATTCTGGTCTTGTTTCTACGTTTTCTCCATTTATTTTAGGTGATGAATTTCAATCCTTCTGAAAAAGAACCAATAAAATCTGAAGTTATGTATTATACAAAATTGTTTGCATACATGTAGCAATAATATGATTTTCAATAAAAATAGCTATGCGGTATGGATTTTACTGATTTTTAAAAGTTGTCCAGTGTCATCAGTTGCTAACCTCCATAACATCCTTTGGTCTCTGATGGAGATTTGTCAAATTAGCAATATACCGCATCTTCCTATTCTAATACTATATAAAATCAATTAATTTATTCTTCTTTATAACATTTGGGTATTTTCCCAGGTTATATATATAATATATATATAAAGATCAATGTTAAAACTTTAGGCAATTATAATAACATTCCATTATTCACAAGAATTTGCAATATATTATACAAAGCAGACAACAGAAACAATATTTCCTTAAGCTTTTGAAGTTCTGACAGAGTTCAATTTGTGTTTTATTTCAATGAAAAATACCTTGAACTCTTTGGACATATTGAAATTATAACATTGATACAAAAATTATATTGTTTTATCCTTATTTTTGTGTTGTTGGCTTGCTGTCTCATTTTATATACAGTTATACATACATCAATAATCTTCTTCTTTATTAAAAGTAACTAGAGGCTCCAAGGAACCTGTGTCGCTCACCTGATATTTTTATTTACAATTGATGCATAAATCAATGCAACCGTTATACTTTTGCTTTAGTTTCAGAGATATAAGCCAAAACTGCATTTTACCCTTATGTTCTATTTTTAGCCATGTCTGCCATGTTGGTTGGCAGGCAGGGCATCGGACACATTTTTAAACTAAATACCCTAATGACGATTGTGACCAAGTTTGGTTAAATGGTTAAGTGTCTCAGTTGTTTCAGAGGAGAAGATTTTGTAAAGATTACAAAATTTACCAAAATTGTTAAAATTGACTTTAAAGGGCAATAACTCCTTAAGGGTCAACTGACCATTTTGGTGATGTTGACTTATTTGTAGATCTTACTTTGCTGAACATTATTGCTGTTTACAGTTTATCTCTATCTATAATAATATTCAAGATAATAACCAAAAACTGCAAAATTTCCTTAAAATTGCCAATTCAGGGGCCGCAACCCAACAACAGGTTGTCTGATTCGTCTGAAAATTTCAGGACAGATAGATCTTAACCTGATGAACATTTTTCAAATGTCAAATTTGCTCTTAATGCTTTAGTTTCAGAGATATAAGCCAAAACTGCATTTTACCCTATGTTCTATTTTTAGCCATGTTGGTTGGCAGGCGGGGTCATCGGACACATTTTTAAACTAGATACCCTAATGATGATTGTGATCAAGTTTGGTTTAATTTGTCTTACTAGTTTCAGAGGAGAAGATTTTTGTAAAGATAACAAAAATTTACAAAAATTGTTAAAATTGACTTTATAGGGCAATAACTCCTTAAGGGTCAATTGACCATTTTGGTCATGTCAACTTTTTGTAGATCTTACTCTGCTGAACATTATTGCTGTTTACAGTTTATCTCTATCTATAATAATATTCAAGATAATAACCAAAACGGCAAAGTTTCCTTAAAATTACCAATGCAGGGCAGCAACCCAGCAACGGGTTGTCCGATTCATCTGAAAATTTCAGGGTAGATTGATCTTGACCTGATAAACAATTCTACCCCATGTCAGATTTGCTCTAAATGCTTTGGTTTTAGAGATATAAGCCAAAATCTATATTTTATCCCTATGTTCTATTTTTAGCCATGGCGGCCATCTTGGTTGGTTGGCTTGGTCACCGGGCACAATTTTTAAACTAGATACCCCAATGATGATTGTGGCCATGTTTGGTTAATTTGGCCTAGTAGTTTTAGAGGAGAAGATTTTGTAAAGTTAACGACGACGGACGGACGCCGGACGCCAAGTGATGAGAAAGCTCACTTGGCCCTTTGGGCCAGGTGAGCTAAAATGGATATTTTTTGTTTTGATATCCCAAAACATTATAGTTCTATCGAATAACTTATTACCAAGTTCACAAACACCAATGTGTTTTATATTAATTTTAAGACATGTATAAATGTTCCAGACCATATCAGTATTTGGACCATACGTTAACATATAAGTATACTCTTATAGTCCAACCATATGCATATAGTCAGACCATTTGAGTATACTTGTACTGTCTAGTACGAGCTCGACCAAACATGTGTTTTATTTCAACTGCAATTAAACTTTTGTATTAATCTATTAAAGATTTCAGTTATGTTGATCTGTAATGTACATTTGTTTCTAATAAACTTGACCAACTTCTTAAAATTGGGCAGACTGTACGTGTACAGACCAGATACTCATATGTTCTGGAACATAAACATGATTAACAAGCATTTGACAGGATGTCTTGCTAAAATCCCATTAATATTAGTACTAAATTTTGAGTATATACATGTAAATCCACAAAATACTTACTGAAATTCATGGCGAACACTCACCAAAAACTTAAAGAGGATACAATTTAGAGGAAGGACTGGACAGATGAATGCACAAACACTATTAAAACAGAGCATAAAACTTACCGAAAACAAGATGTTTTACATTTATCCTTCAGATGCAGGAAAATTGAAAAGTTTTTTTTCTTTCTCTGCCGTCCATGATATAAACTTTAAATTTATTCATGCAAAATATGGAAATCTGCAAAGGTAGGACCTTGAACCTCAGCTTATCCACATTTTGATTTTTGAACTGCATATTTGTTCTTTTCATCTTGCTGACAACCTAAACATAAAAAATGATAAAACATAATTCTAGATTAACTTTGTGTTTTTATTTTTGTTGGTACAAACAATTTTTCCCAACTTAAAACGAAAACATCATCACAAAAAAAGGAGGTCATACTAACCTCCAAATTTTTAAACAAACCAAAATTATAACTTGATTAAGATCTTGTCATAAATTAATAGCATCGATACTCTTATTTTTGAAGACCATATATGTCTATTGCATACTTATATTCCTTTGTACAAGAGTATGCATATTAAGATTGATTCCGAGGACTTTAATGTTAAATTAGCATGATTAATTTTACAGTTTCTCAGCTCCATGTGTACATTTTGAGACAATCTTGCAATACTGTATATTCTGATATTCAGAATTTATTGTGAGGTTTTATTAATGCAACTGAGAGCTGTATCTCATTCTCATTTCTGATACATATTTATGAGCTGAAGACCAGTGCGAAATTTTCTCACTGCATTGAAGACCCATAGGTGACCTTCAGCCGTTGTTTCCTCTTTGGTTGGGTTGCTGTCTCTTTGACAAATTCCCATTTCATAACATGTATGCAGATTTTCTTAAATTACAATAATCAATCACGCAATTTCATCCATTATTGAAAATAAGCAAAATAAATGCACACAAAATTTAACATTGTTATTAAAGGTTTTTAAAATTCAAAACAGTTGCCTACACCGTTAATTTCCTTGTTTGATTTATTTCATATTTTAAAGCCTTTATAGCTAGCTAGATGGTATGCCGGGCGGATCCAGCCATTTTAAAAGGGGTTCCAAACCCAAGACAAAGGGTGTTCAACTATATGTTCCCATTCAAATGCATTTGAAAAAAGGGGTTCCAAGTTGAACTTCCAACCCTGGAATCCTCCCTGGATCCGCCACTGGTAAGGTTTTGCTCATAGTTGCATTCATATCGTTACCTATACCTTACTTGTGCATCATTTGGTCTCTGATGGGGATAGGCCTACTGAAGAAGGTTCAACTTGCAATTTGCGGATTATGGGTCTATTTATCCAAAATGTAGAAGAAAGACATGCATAATAAAACCAAAATTATGTTCAAACAAGAAGTAATTGTAACAGGATGCTGTTCTTAAGTCTCCCAAACAAAGCTCACATAACTCGCCATTCCTATTGTCCCATATTCATTTGATTTGTTTTATTGTCTCATACAAGAATATATATGGTTTAGGGGTGGGGATCAGGGATCCGAAATTTTTCACCTAACCACTGGGGATCTCAACCATTTAAAAGTTTTTCAAACATGTGGGGTGGGGTGACCCTATGGACTCTCCTATATTTCATTTGATGTGTTTTATTGTTCCATACAAGAATATATATGGTTTAGTAGTGGGATTTTGATTGTTTACAAGTTTTCAAACAAGAGTGGGTGGGGTGACCCCTAGGGACTTCCCTTTATTTCATTTCATTTATTTTATTGTCCCTACAAGAATATATATGGTTTAGGGTGGGATCTGGATCATTCACAAGATAATAGCACATTCTCAAACTGAACGGGTGGGTTGACCCCAGGGACTTCCTTTAATTTCATTTGATTAGTTTTATTGTCCCATACAAGAATATATATGGTATAGGGTGGAGATCTGGACTGTTAACATGATAATAGCACATTCTCAAATTGAACGGGTGGGGTAACCCCAGGGACTTCCTTTAATTTTAATTGATTTGTTTTATCGTCCCATTCAAGAATATGTATGGTTTAGGGTGGGGATCTGGACTGTTTACAAGATAATAGCATATTCTCAAATTGAAGGGGTGGGTATTACCCCAGGGACTCACCCTATATTTCATGTGATTTGTTTTATTGTCCTATCATCATTTCTTAAGACTGCGTGTGTCTATCACTTACAGTTTACAAGTTATATTCATTTGAAAATTATAGAAAATAAAATCCCATAGGGTTCTATAGTAAACCCCTCCCTTCTTTCTTCCCCCAAAATACCCCTTAATAGACCCCAATGCACAGCTAATTTACATTATTTTCCCTTGATTTACACTTTAGAATACAGGTATAAAGTTTTCAAGATAATACAACTGAAGCCTACAGTGGTGGATCCAGAAATTTTCATAAGTGGGGGCCTACTGACTGCCTAAGAGGGGACCTGCTCCTGACATGCTTCAGTAATTCCCTATATAATCAATCAAGTTTTTCCAAAAAAAGGGGGCCCTGAACTCCTGATCAGCCCCCCCCCCTTTCCTCATTTCAATCGCCCTGATATAAATTTAATTTTATCACTTACAATAGGAATGGTTTAAATTCCCAATAATTCTAGTCGGTCAAATATATGAACAAATTGATTTAACCTTTATACCATTCATTAATATCAACATATTTCATTTTGATAAAAGAAGGGCAAAAGTTTTCTATGGGTAGAAATGGATAGTTACTAATTTGGGAAGCTTTCAAATTCACAACATGCTGTGTTCAAAGTGCTGGGTTTTCATCACCCTCGTTGTTTGCGGACTAACGATTTAGGCCTGTGGTGGATAATAGTGTGCGTGCATTAATTTTCTGTACCTTCTTAATCAATATTTTCAAATACTGACGACAAGTGTTGTAATGTATCAATGATCATCAATGTCTTATTTGAGGCCAACGTGCTATTTACATGTGCGATCGATAATGCAGGGAAAGAAACTTGTCAATTATGTTTATTTTAAGCCAAAATAAGATGATCCGCCGTAAAATTAACCTTGGGTAATCCTCAAATTGATGCAAGAGTGCTACCGGCAGACTACTAATACATGTCTTTGTCTCAAAATAACTCGGCAGCATCAAATAACAGTTGAAGTAAGGATCGTCTCGGGGTGGGTCTTCTTTTTAGCTATAATTTTAATAACTTACACTTTTTCCATTATTCTCTTTCTTTCACTATTCTTTATTCCTTTTTTTCTTTGCCCGTTATTCTCTATTCTGTTAATTCACATCCCTTCCTCTTAAATGGACTTTCGGTGGGTTTTTTAGTTCTGGTATTACAGTGGAGGATTTACCGGGGGCACAGGGGCACGTCCCCCCAGTCGAGGTCACCAAAAATTTTCTAACATAGTTTTATTGCTACTGTATCTGCTTATTTAGATATCTAGATCGAAAATCAAGACACAGCTTGATTTGACTTCTTAAATTGGTCGTTAATTAACCCCAGCTTCAACATGTGTGATTTATGACAACTTGTCGATGGGTGTTAATTTGACAACTTTGTGTATATATAATGTCTATATCCAAAAGCATTTATGTAAACTACATGTACATGTACATGCTGATTGGAATTAATACGAACATATTTATTGGTTTCTAATACAATATTACAGGATCAAGATCGATTAACAAGTGAAATCTTCTGATCAGGAAAGAAATTACCAACTATAAAATCGGTCTTAAAAGAATATGTAAAAATAGATGTTTAGTGTCAGGAATGTTAGTATCGATATGAGATATGTCTTTTTTACCAAACACTCACATTGTATACGGTTTCTGGGGAATGTGCCGGTCTCAGAACAGTCTTTTCGGATTTTATTAAACAACAAACGATTTTTTCAATGCATACAGCATTTTTTTATACGACCGCAAAATTAAAATTTTTGGTCGTATATTGGTATCACGTCGTCGTCGTCGTCAGCGTCGTCCGAAGACAGATGGTTTCGGATAGAAACTTTAGTATAAGTAAATAGAAATCAATAACATTTAAACACAAGGTTTATAACTACAAAAGGAAGGTTGGGATTGATTTTGGGGTTATGGTCCCAAAGGTTTAAGAATTAGGGGCCAAAAAGGGCCCAAATAAGCATTTTGCAGTTTCAGACAATAACTTGTGTTTAAGTGAATGAATCTCTGAAATTATACCACAAGTTTCCATACATATAAAAGTTTTTTTCCTCTTATTTTTTATGAAACAAACCCTTCCCCTCTGCAAAACATGAATGGTCTGTGCCTTATATATAACCATTAATAAAATTATATTGTATCATAGAAAACCTACTTAATTTGAGATGAAGAACAACAATAAAAGCTTATTGTGTGTTTTTTGCTGTGCATGTGCTGATTTTGTGTCATGGATGGATACCCCATATCCTTTGTTTTCTATTATAGTACAGTAATATGTGTAGGCCTATATTTTTTCTTGTTTTAATTACCATGTATGAGGGTATGAATAGGTTACCGTGAACTAGGGTATGAATGGTTTACCCTGAATGAGGGTATGAACGGGTTTTACAGATTAGAGAATAATGGTCAAAAAGGTAAGGCTAGAAAAAAATGGGCCCAAAAAATATAGAAAACAGATTAAAGCTGTGATGAACTGTAAAGAATAGAGGACAATTGGCAACAAATAAAAGAGTAGAAAGAAACGGACCCCAAAATAATGAAAAGGTATAAAAATGAAGACCCGACCCCCTACCCCTCCCTCATACGACCACCATCATCCCCAATACATGACACCACCACCACCCACACTCGCATATATGCATATATAAAAAAAATCTTTAATTTTGGTTTCATGGTGCCACCCCTCGACATCGAGGTTCAGGATCCGCCCTGTATTATGCGATAAGTCAATTTTTCATGCAGTTTCATGAAATAATGGTTTTATGCATATCAGCAAGGAATTATTTTTTCTATTTTGTATTTAAATATACAATTCCTTGATATCAGCCAAGATTGTGCGTGAAATTTTAATAAACAATTCAACACTACACGTTATGTGAATTTGATCAAAATCGATAAACATGAATTTGACAGCTAGTGCCCTTTAACAGGTAAAATTCAATTAACAAATTCTGATCTACTGGCATTCAACACCAAATTACTTACTTGCTGTATATTGATAAACGTGATTGTATATTGTCAATACCACAACATCGTGAATACGCCATGTGAGGTGTTGGCTATGTTATGGGGTCACCGGTGGCGGCTTCGAAACAGAGAAAAAATCAAGGTAAAAAGTGTAGAATTTTGTTGTTGAAAATTTAAGTTGTAAATTCCTAAAAAAGTACTTAATTCCGTTCAACTGCTAACATGTTAGCTCGATACGAAAATAGGATAAAAGCATCCGAAAATTTGTGATCTGTATTTATCATTCGAATATAATATGAAGAGCAATGGGTATAAAAAAACTGAACAAGAAAAGTATTAGTAAACAGACAGAAAGTCGTTGAATTAATTATTTTACAATTGTTTAAATATATGAGAGAATGTTTTAGGCGAATTGTCTTTATTTACAGATAAATGTATTTTAGTTCGGGAAATGATTTATTCTTCTGGCGGCTTCAAATATTTTTTATCAATAACTTATTACACAAGGAGACATTTTTACTTTTGACAGCATGAACCCCAGTTAATTAGCAAACACAAATTAAGAAACAAAATCGTTTACAGTTAAATTTTATAGAAGGAAAAAGGGGGTAAATAAACAATTTTACTATACGCTCACATACTTCTAAAAGATTAGCATATGTAAGCTGTCTATAGATAATGTTAAATTATTTCAGGAGTTTTGAAAAAGAATATATACAGTTTAATTTTCGACGTCTACTGCTACAAAAAATAGTGAATATTTTTATAGATTTGGTACTTCGATCAGTTTCGACTCAAAATTTCTTTTGGAATTGTTAGATGGCAAATTATTTAGGAGAAGATTGTATCTGTACTTTATGTTATTATGGTGATATTGGCGACGAGATTCATTATATGATAGCAAGGGCTTGTACGAATCCTTGATTATAGAATGTTCGGCAATATAAATAGACGAAAGTAGACAAACCCTAATTAAACGGGGTTTTGATCTCCAAGCGGGCCACATCGAATAAGATCTATATTTCTAAACGTTTTTAAATGAAATAACTTGAATTGAAAAATTTTCCAGCTATGTGAAGGTTTTTTATATTTCTAAACGTCTTCAATTATTACATACGAAAGAAAAATTATTTAGCATATTCATATATTTTATAATTTTTTCAAGGAAACTTTTTTGGAAAAGTTTACTTCTATGTGTTTATAACCATCACCAGAGACATATTCTCTGCCATCACCAATCAGTCCTAATCATTAAAATCAATTAACCAAATTCAAATGATGATTGGTATTGAATATGATCATCGGCCATCCGTGACGTATCCCAAATACCGGCGCATGCCGATAGATAGATAGTATGATAGATAAAGATGGTTTGTATGGCAAGCCGTTGTGGAATTTATTCCTATTCAGTAATATTAAAATGAATTTTAATATTACAAAATCATTTTTAATATTAATAAATCGAATTTTTAATATTAAAAATACTGTCATTTTTAATATTAATAAATGAATATTTAATATTAATAAATGAATATTTAATATTAAAAATCATGTATTAATATTAAAAATCATTTTTAACATTAAATTTTCAGTCTGATTTTTTAATATTTATAAATGAATTTGTAATATTAATAATACGCTGATTTTTAATATCAAAAATCAACATCAATGTTACCTTAGCGTTTTGATTTTATCAGAGACATATAATACATGTATTATATGTCTCAATACATGTATTATATGTCTCTGATTTTATCAAAACAAAAATTACAAAATTATAAAAAATTATCAATCGAATATATACCCTCAACGCTCACTAAAACTTATATATACATGTCCTAAGTGACTTTTTATGTCCTGCGTGCACCCAGGAGATCCTGAACGGTTTTAGACGTACCATTATTTTATATGCATATATTTGAAGCTGTTCTTAATTTTGTACATAATAGATATATATATATGTGTATCAGACCAAATGACTTCCCAGAGGCGGATTTAGGTTTTTCCCAGCCCCCATTTTGGAAAAAATTGGTAGACTATATAGGGAATCACTGAAGCATGACTGGAAGGACCCCTCTAAGGCAGTCAATGGGTCCCCACTTATGAAAATTTCTGGATCAACCACTGCTTAGTTCTAGTTATCTTAGGTCCTAGTGTGAAATAAAGCCAATGGGAATTGGTCTTTTAAACACATCTACATACATGTATACGTTTTCTCAAGGGTTGGTTCATGCAATTTTGAAATTATGTTTACTCAATGCGCAATTCTTCTTTATTTCATATAAATGATTTTTTATTTTTTTTTAAATTTGTGGTGTTGAAATAGGAATGGACACAGATACCTAAGCACATTTAACAAAAGAAATTTTGTGTAATGTCATCAATCTGTATTACGCGTAGACAGGATGTTCTCTAGAAAACTATACGTTATACACACCGAGGGTACACGCACTGTCGTAATGGAAAATTACTGTATGTTATAATTACCTGTAATCAGCTTTGCAACAAATCAGTTGACTGACCATGTCATTACAGTTCAAAAGATTTTCCTCAAATCAAAATGGAATATTCATTTTATCTTTAAATTTAAAACTTTAGAAATAGAAATAGAAAGAATTGAACAATTTAAAATCGTATTTTAACAAAGATCAAGGATTTGTATAGTGAGAAGGATTAGATATAATTTTACAACGATCCTAAGAAAATATGCAAACAAACGTTGAATCAAACCTACGCAGTTTTATATAAGACTGACACACACCAGTTTGCTAACTCAGTGTGCTGGGTGAGGTGCTGGAACTTGATATACATGTATCATTAAGTTATAGTTCTGTTAGGATTTGACTGCCTTTTACAGGGACTTTCTATTCTTACTGTTAACAGTTAGTAATAGACTGTTTCTGACTTAGAATTATTCTTTGCTCAGCAACTGGTGCGTAATTATAGGATTTGATTCAAATATCTTGTAGCAGTAAAAACACAAATTAATGTATTGAACAGCTTTATTCAGGAGCACAGTCTGTTAATCGTAAATAACTTCGAGATTTATGTGTAAGTTTACTCTGCTGCTCGAGCTCTGCTAATCGATGTTCCAGTATTTCAGATTTATATTTATTCGTGAGGCCCTCGTCATTATTTATATTCACTCAAAGCACAGTCGCCTGGAGATTTAATAATTTAGCGAAAATTATAGCGAAAAATAGCGACAAATGGGGAAATAAAATATTTTTAGTAGCATTATTATTAAATCGTCAGGCGACTGTGCTCAATTAAGAGGTTCTCCGTTACTTGGAAAATCTTATCTGATTCAGGATCAATTCATCGGTTACACTCCCTATCATCAGTGATTCTTTGTTTTAAAAGGTATTGTGTAAGTGTTGACTCTCAATTTGCATGATTAATAACAGATATCGACTCGCTACCCGGACTACTGCAAAAACAATTATTCAGTTCACTGATTTAGATGGAAGGTAAAAGGACAGAAAGTCACAGGACAAAAGTCAAAGGACATAAAGTCACAAATTTGATAGGACAAAACATCCATTTTAAAAGGGGTTCTCAACCCATTGTAAAGGGGAGGGGGGTTCCAACTATATGTCCCCATTTAAATGCATTGATCGTCCAAAAAGGGGTTCCAACCCCGGAACCACCCTCTGGATCCACCACTGCAAAAGTCACAGGACAAAAGTCACAAACAATTTGTTGACAATTGTTTGAATATATATGAAAAGATCTTGAAATATTTTCTTTTATTACATATATTCATTTTAATTTAAGGAAATTGCTCATACATGTCATAAACCTTGATAAATGAAAATGTATTAGTTTTTAATCATGCAAAGGATATATTTTATTGGCAAATTGAAGCCATTTAAGTACCAAGCCACTTTGACATTTTGTTTTCATAACAATTATTTGATCATTATTGATATTTATTGAATACATTTCAATTTCAAAGTTGCTTCATGTATAAAACTTCAAGAAAAATACAAAAAAGTGTTTTCTTGTTCAACATGTTCAAAGAAAAATAATCTCAAAACTTAATTGTGACTTTTTGTCCTGTGACTTTTGTCTGTGACTTTTGACCGTGACTTTTGTCCTGTGACTTTCTGTCCTACATTCAGATTGAATAGGGGTTTGGTTGACCCGTCTCCTCTATCTGAGACTACCATCTCAGTGATGAGCTTTATGTTTTATGTATTGTGCTTGTCATATATGTATGTCGGATAAAAGCTCTACAGAGCTTATGTTGTATTGTTATACATGTATGTATAACCGACTTTAAATAAATCTTTTGCTAGCCCTAACAACTAACAAGTAAGAATTAGGTTACTTCTTTTGTAATACAAACAATTAAGACGTCTTGCAAGGCTTTTTTTTACCATGACGCGCCCCATAAAAAAGTTGAAATAGCATTGCAAGACGTCATTATCATTTGGACTAATATTATGGCACATATTGTCGTACCACAGGGATTTGTGTCAATTTTTCTGGTTTTCTATCCTCACGAACCCCAAAATACTAGTGATAAAATGTTAACTTACTTCTTAATTAAAGCCTAATATTAAGAAGGCAGAAGACCTGGACCATTCATATTTTGTATATACATGCCTTATGTTATGAAGTTTTCGTCTGTCATATGTTCATTGACCTTGAGTGACCTCATTTCATGGCTAAGTGACTGCATTGAAAAAGTTAAGGTGTTTTAGTATCCTTAATTTCTATTATCATGATTATAATGAGTAATAGGATTCCTATTACTCATTATAAGAGAAATCAAGAATACTAAAAAATTTAAGGATAACTATATTTGATATGTGCATACCTTGCAAAGTCTTCATGTTCGCCAGACAGTTTTCACTTGGTTTGACCTTATTTCATGGATCAGTGAACAAGTTAAGCTTTTGTGGTCACGTCCATATCTCAGATACCATAAACAATGTGTCTACTATATTTACTTTTAATTATTGTATGGAATGATTGTAAGGTATGCATGTCCAACTGGCAAGTTTCATCTGACCTTGACCTCATTTTCATGGTTCAGTGGTTATTGTTAAGTTTTTGTGTTTTGGTCGGGTTTTCTAATATTGTATGCAACTTGTCAAGTATATTCGTTGTATGAAAATTTTTAGGGATGTACATGTTGGTCTGACATGTTTTATTCAGTCTTGACCTCATTTTATGGTTCATTGCTTGATGTTACCTTTTGTTTTTTTGGCAAGTTTTTCTATTTTCTTATTTTCAAATTAGCAAAAGGTCAACTAGGTACATATGCAGTGATCGGAAGGACGCGCCATGCGCCAATTGCGCTTTTCGACCAGAAATGGCGCATAGAGTGACAAATGTAAGGGCCCACGTGGCGACAATATTTTCACTCGTTTTGAAACGTTTAGATATCATAAAATGGATTTCGATCGTGTTTCATGTCGCCATGTGTGTGTGTACAAAACTATGTAGTGTTCCTCCAATGATAGGAGCACCGCCTATATATTTTTGGGACGTCTCGGCGTTTTCCTATGGTAATAACAGCAACATGCGGTATAACTGATTACCAAAAACGTAATTAGTTTAAACATATTTATTTATAGTGGATTGGAAAACAAGTTATTGCAACTTATATTAATCCTTTCCAAAAACGTAATTAACCATCATTCATGGTATAAATTTTATAAACAACTTAAAATTTGTGAATTTGGCTAGTACAGTTTTCTCTAATTATAATCTTTAAAGTAAGCTTGCTATTTTGATTGAAAACCCAAAAGCCTTTTTATGAATGTAGTATTTGTGTCCACAAAAGGCGCTAAACTGTCCTTGTCAATTTTGGTCTTTGGCTCGTTTGAATATTTTGTAAACATGCCTTCAGCGAATTGTTGTTGTCCCTTATCAATTAACGAAACTCTCTTCTGTTATTTCTTGTCATCGTGATGATGTTATAATAATACAAGAAGTGCAGAGGAAATGTCAGAAACGTCCTCTAATACGGAACGTCTGGAATAAAGGATGGCAATTGGCGAAGACCCAAATGTAATGTAAAAAAATATGAACATGAACTAGGCAACAGTACCAGTTTTAACATTGTATATTAAGGTTATCGTAAATATTGCGGGTTTGGAAGAAGTTATTCATTGAAATTGAAATTACAAAAGCACAGGAACAATATCCATGATATCAGTTAGAATCATACCAGTAACCACTACCTCTTTGCTGAAATATACACTTTTATATTTTTCATTGTAAACGAATGGCCCACTCATTTGACAACATGGCCCATTAATTCTGAAAATGGCCCATTGAATTTATGTTTGGGGCCCTGGGCCCATAGAGAAAAAATCCTTCCAGATCACTGCATATGTCTGACTGAGAAGCTTCATCTTACTTTATTTTCATAGTACATTGGACAATATAAAAAAAGATGGGATATGATTGGACAACTCTCCACAAGAGACCAAATGAAACAGAAATTAACAACTCAAGGTCACTGTAAAGCCTTCAACAATGAACAAAGCCCATGCTGCATAGTCAGCTATAAAAGGTCCAGAAATGACAATGTAAAACAATTCAAACGAGAAAACTAACGACCTAATTTATGTACAAAAAATGGAAAAACAGATATGTTACACATAAACAAACGACAATCACTGAATTATAGGCTCCTGACTTGGAACAGGCACATACATAACGAATGTGGCAGGGTATAAGGAACTATGAAAATGTTTAGTTTTTGAGGTTTGGTCTATTTTCCGGATACTATAAGCAATAAGGCCCCTTTATTTAGTGAATGGAATGATTGTAAGATGCACATATCTGTCAGCCATATTCTATATGACCTTGACCTCATTTTCATGGTTCATTGGTCAATGAAACACTGCATTGTTTTGTCAGTTTATCATATGCTTAAAGTTACAGGTAGATTATATTAGGTGGATATGTAACAATTGTAAGGTGTGCATGTCTGTCTGGAAGATTCATATAACCATGACTGCATTTTATGGTTCTTTGGTCAATGCTAAGTTTTCTTGGTTTTGTCATTTTATCAGATATTATAAGCATAGGTCTACTTGTTGTTGTATGGAATGACTGCAAGGTGTCATATAAGAATAAAAGATGTCTGTCTGCCAAGGTTAATTTTACTGTGACCTCATTTCATAGAATAATGATAATATCAAACAGCAAGAATGATGAGCAAGTCGACATTATATACAAATGAGGCAAAATTTTCAGTTGCCTACTTATTATGTAATAGTAGTTACTTTTGTCATTAAATGATAATGTTTACCCTTTTATGTGTAGGGCAAGAACATTAAAGATAAAGGAAACTATAAACAGAAGAAATTATCAACAAAAATAGATTTACAGAGGTCAATAAAATCTAAATGGTAAGTCCACTGTTATAAAAGTTTTGCCCTTGAATAATGATTAAATATTTATTAAAATAAGATGTGGTATGATAAATGAGAAAACTATCCATCAGAGTTCAATTAAGTGGATGTAAGCATTGTAATTACTTATTAGAGGCCAATGATGACCTGTAAGTAATGAGAAAACCCATACCCTATACATGATATAGTAATCTATAAAAGACAACACTAACAACATTTGAAACAAAACATCAATTCAAACTTCAAATATACCAGACTAATTTATAAAACAAACAATTATGAAAACAAAAATAACGGATATGAACCAACATCAACCACTGAACTATGTACAAGCTCCTGATATTGGACAGGCATAATATGGCTGGGTTGATATAAAAATAAGAAGCAGTCTGATTTCCAATGAGACTTTTCTCCAATAGAGATCAAATGACATTTAACATGTGTTTAAGGAGGCTTGAGGGTATAAAATTTCAGAAAATATTAAAAAAAAAATTTTCATAACTAATTTTATTTATAACTTTACTGTTGTTACTTTATCATATGGTACAAAATCATTCAAAACCATCTATTCCTTTTGGCCCCAGATGACTTTTAAAATGTATATATCATTGAAAAAGCTCCAAATTATCTCCCTTTGGTGCAAAAATGCCATTTTTTGACATTAGAATTGTAATATCTTTTTTAACTCATCGGTGACCTATATTTTTTATTATCATTTTCAAATAAGCTGTACTTAAACTAAACTATTGTAAAATTTAAGCGATTTCTGTAATTTAGTTCTTTTTTATTTCGATATTACCTCTATTTGTCCTATTAGTTCAACAGAAAAAGTACCTTTACAAAATGTATGCTTCTTTCAAGGCAGATTGTGAGCGTAAATGAACGGTGACCTGTTTTTTTATTTTATTTTTCTATTAAGTATAAGATAAAGTTCATTTATAGAAAATATAGTGAAATCCTATATTAAGAAAAAATTTGATTTAGACCCATGAGCCCCTTAATTTAACAAAATAGTTCACTGTATAGCCTTTGACAATGAGCAAATCCTATACCCAACAGTGGTTTTAATAACAGCACAACATTTGAACAAATTGTAAACATTTGTTGCAATGGGCTTAACTCAAAAGACTGCAACAAGGAACCAAACAACAACCGTAATATGTAAATCATAGACACAAAGCACTGAAATAAGAGTACTAACAATGAATATTCAAATGAAAGTTTATCAAAATGTTCATAAACATGATAAAATAGCCATTTTATTGCTGTATTTCTCTTCACTGATAATTTTTGAGTTTTGTGTATTTGTAGGTCAGACATCTCAGTTTTCATGGTCATCATTCAACAGATCAATACTGAACAGAAAACTTAAAGTTGATATTTTCTCCATAGTGTGACTTTTTATTAATTTGAAATGGAACGTGTTTTTCCTACATTTATTAGAAAGAGGAAATTTCAACATAATGACTTTAAACAAAAGGAGTCATATCATCACGATCATAGATGCACAAGAACTTGATCATGTAAATGCAACAATGTAATTATCAATTGAAAGAAGGAACGAATGAAAAAATATTTAGTATGTTGTTGTCCAAATAAACTTGCTTTGTCTTCTCATTTGAATCGCTCCAACCAATAAAGATGTACGGAGGAAGATCTTTGAAGAACAGATTGAAAAATGTGTTGTCTAAGAATTGCAGGAATATTCTAGTGGATGAAATAATTTATTGACTTGACTCTTATATAGTGGACTGAATAATTGTACATAGCAAGCAGTGAAAAAGAAAACTAAAACTTTAACAGAAAAGTGTTTATATTATAAATTTGCAAATATAAGCTTAATATTATGTACACCACAAAGGTATATAATTCAAATTGTTTGCATATTCATGTATTGCAATGAAACTATAACAACGAAAACCTTACCTCATGAAAAGAGTAAACTTGTCAGTCAGAATATGAAATATTTTTTTCAGTTCTATTTTCATAATAAAATAAACAAGACAAAGATTTCAAAACAATATTTTTCATTTATTTAGACATGTCATCATTTTGTTTCAGTGAAAGGACTTTACTCTTTGACCATAAATATTATTATGCATTCCAAATTGCAAAATAAGAATAATCTTTATTGTCATATAAACAAATAAAAACATGTTTGTGACAAAATGAAAAAAATAAATATATATATATAAAAATATAAAAAACTCGTATACATTTAAAACTTTTACTACCAAACAGCATTCATTGTAACATACACATTACTGTTTATTTATATCTATATAATTATAATTTGAATCCCATAGGATTTTAATGTGTCCCATGGGATATTAAAAATCCCATGGGATAATTATAGTCCCATGGGATTTTTTTTGTCCCATGGGACTACAATTATCCCATGGGACCAAAAAAAATCCCATGGGATTTAACCAAAATCCCATGGGATAATGGTCGATCCCATGGGATTTTGCCCTGTCCCATGGGATATTGAAAATCCCATGTTTTTATAAATCAAATAGCAAAATAAATATAATAGTAACAGTAGAAAACAAATGAAATTATTGAATCCCATGTAATTCCGCACATTTTGGTTATATACATGACATTGTAGCTCTTATTTGAGGCGGCGGCGGATTTGCAAATGAGTGTTTTGCAAATTAAAAGTGTCCAGTGTTATTAGCATATTACCTTCTGTAACCATTAGAATTTGATGTGTGTTGTTTGATATTTACATTGAACTTGATCCGTGCATCTTACAATTGATCCGTGCAACTTCAGATTGAACCGTGCATCTTAAGATTGATCCGTACATCTTGAGAGAATTTAATCTATTTAAGTGTTAAAACAATGATAACACCTTCAACAGAGTTGTCGTATGATATGACAGTGAAGATGATATTTACTTAAAAGTTGATAAATTAATTCCACTTTGACGATTTGTAAATAAACGCATCTGATATCATGGCCTTTCCAAAACCTATTATTATTATATAATCTCCAAACGCGGCAACACTAGAAACGGGGATTAATTTTTGCACGACATGTTCTTTTAAACAAGGTGTTTGAATGACGTTTGAGAGGTAAAAAAATTCACATAAGGCAATTGCAATCTTTCAAACTAAATGTAAAGATTTGTTTTGTCACGAAAGCAGAACGAGGTGGAACGTGCATGTAATAGTTTGCAAATAACATTAAACGAAGATGTGGGAGTCAATTTAAGCAGTAACCAAAGAACTCAAATTTATCAAAAAGATAACTACGTGTTATATTTCTTTATCCCCATAAGAGATACAATTGTATAGACAAAGTATTCAAAACAACTGTTATATTCTTACTGCTTCTTGTTAAAAATTATATGATTTGATCTTGAATTTAGATTATTATCTTTCGAAGGTATCTTTAAACAGGTAGTATTGTGCCTGTCCCGTCTAGTTTGTGGTTTTCGTCATGGTTGGATTTAAACGGGGCTATAGTGGGCGTGAGTCATTCTAAAACAGGTTGCAAGTCCAAAAAGACGGTGAGAGATGACCACAATGTTTTTGTGATTTTAAGCACTAGTACTTGCTTTTAACTCAATCATTCAAAACTTTTCTGAACTCATACACAAGTATGTCGGTAAAGACACGTGTGTATTATCTAAAGAACTACAAGGCGTTTGGAAATACCTGAAATCCATTATCTTACAACAGATCAGAACTCGTAGTGACACTGTTTCCACTAAATGTACAAATGTATAGTTCTGACGGTATAAGACTGAACAAGTTTCTATTGATTGTACGCAATTGAATCACAGCTGTTCAATCTAGCTCAAGTGATTATAGAAACTTGTTGAACAAATATGGACCATAAAACATGTTCTATGTTACTCCGAGACCGCATAATAATTAGTTCAGTATACTTATATATGTATAGATCTAAAATCGGATGAGAAACTGTTAATGTTAATGCGGCATATGATTGAAAAGAAATGAAATGGTGTATCAATTTATGAAATAAAATCCCCGCGCGCATGCTCAAGAAACAACCTAAGCAAAGGAACATAGATTTTGGTGCTGTTCTTCCTCTCAAAGTGAGGCTTTCAATAATGAGTAAAAAACTCGTGGATGTAGGAGCTAGGTGGGAGGTGAAAAGGGCATTTTTGTTCTTGTCATTTTCAGAAGGAAGTTTCCCCAGCCCCTATCAAACAGTTTTTAGTCTTCTCCTACGCCACTGGACAAAATGTCTCTTTATGTGGTTTAGAGGTTATTTTTTTTTATCGGCAATTAGAACATTTCCCCTTTGATCTTGCTGCCTAATATTTTCAATATCATGGACAGGACTTGATACTCGAAAATATTGGGCAATGACGTCATGTATCAGTGCAGTAACGTCACATGTTCTTGTCCATCCGCTTCAATTTATCAATGAAATGCACGCGACTTCATTCATACAACCGAACAACGAACCCAACGTTATGTACGCGTAAAAGTAGTTTTACTTATTATTTCATTTTACTTCTTATTCTTTACAAAAAACATAGAGTTAAGACAGATTGCCGATAAAAAGAATAATGGCATTTAATTTTTTGATACTGACTTCATCAGCTCGAATATCAGCTCGCCCTAGCGGGCTCGCTTGATATTCTTGCTGATAAAGTCAGTATCAAAAACAAAAATGCCATTATTCTATATGTATTAATAGTCTGCTTTGTCATTAACATTTACCATTCATCTAATATTATCAATAAATATTATATTCAATCATCAGCCGTACGGTTTAACATCTATAATGCAATAAAACAACGATGCAAAACAATTTAGACCTGACAAAATTGAGCCTCGTTATGGCAGAAGAAACAAATTAGAGCGGGGATTGAGACATGTCATCGGCCACGCGATATTTGCATTTACACTTGATCCTATGAAATCAATTATTTAAAGCACTAACCAAATAGTTCTGTGTAAACGTAGAACAACAATCAGAGGACAAATTACTTTTCTGTAATTTTATAATACATCTTGTATTTGGGGTCAAGTTATTACTGCGAGACATTAAATCTGTCGTGAATCAAGCAAATGTTTTTTTACCATTCAGAATGTTCAAATGTCCGTTCTTATATTTTCTTTTCCCAATAAAGAACTGGATTTTCATCGATACATTTTGATAAAGAAATGACAGTTGACCTGTGAATGACCGTCGAAAGCTGTTAATTCTGCTTGTAAAGGCTAAATGCATTTGATATATTACCAAATAAATTTATGTTGCCTTTCTCTTATGCTACATGCATTTAAACCGTTTCTGACTAGTTTGATAAATACTGATACACCACACATTGGTCAGTTAAACTTGTTGCCTGTCATATCCCGCGATAAGTCATTTGGAATATTGTACGCAGCATGTTCAATTATAAACATAAGAGAAGCAGATTCTTCCACTTTCATGTAACCCCATTGACTACAATATTAATCATCGAGGTCTCTCAACAGTTAAATTTTAAAATTTTAAATGCAAGGTATCGTTACCAACTGGGTAGCGTGGTAGAATCTATATTTCATTAATTTATTTTCGAGGGGGGATTTATTTTGCCATTTTGTTACATCTAAATTAAACAGAACAAAAAGCAATTACATTCCCTTAGGTGTATAAAACAAAGAGAATTGGTATGATTGTCAATGACAACAATCCACCAAGAAATACAGGAAAAGAATGTTAACAAAGTACAGGTCATCGTACAAAATGTAGTGGGTTGTACAAATCATTTATATGTTTCAACATTTTTGGGCCTTCTTATATTTTGACGCCAACAATATCAAAAGTGTTAATTATTCAAAAGATCAAAGTTAAAAGAGATTTCAGTTGTTAGGACAAGACGTTTCTGTTAAATTGTTTAATAATGAGAAATATATAGGTGTTGCAAATTGCTCGAAATAAAATAAGTTTTAGTAAAAGAGGAAATAAATGCATTGATAAATAGAATAAAGATAGACAATAACAGGTGTTAAGTAATAATTATCTGATGTTACAAAGTGTTATCAATGAATTTCTTAAATGTGATGACGCCTTTGAAGCTACTGTAAACACTGTTTGTTTAAAGTGCAACTGTAAAAATAAACTGTTTAAGTATGTTGTGTTTTAACCATATTGAAACAAAATTAAAGTTCCGAAAGTCTCAAAACAGTCTCATTGTGTCAACGCATATTTTCTGAAATACATGAAACTTTGTAACAAAATAGCGGATCCAGTATTTGAAGTTAGAGGAGCCCAATCCGAATATGCCGCTGAGCGGAACGAGGCGAACGTTATTTTTATGTTTTAATACCAAAAAATATAGTTTACCGCGTTTAGGAGAGGTGCATCGGGATGTACGCTTACTGTGACCCTCGTAAAACCGCCTTTGATATATGAAGGCAAAACAAGACGATATCAAGGAGTGGATAGGGGGCGTCATTAACCACTTTATTTGTCTGATGACCTTATGCATTCAAAGTTCTGTAATAAGGTTTATTTTCGGTATTTTTTTAAAAAGAATTTCTCTTTTTTCTGCTTTGTCTATTATTTCTTTATCATACAACTTAACAAGTAATAATCTATTCACAGATGTATCAAACTTAATAAGTAATAACCTAGTCACAGATGTATTTAACTTAATAATGACAAATCTTGTTTATTTCAGCGTCCGAATAATAAACCTTGTAAAAATCTACTCTATCAATTTAAATGGCTTCTACTACAAGAATTATCCAGAAACAGAAGCCAGCAGATAGCCTTTAACAAATAAAATAGAATTAAATACCACTGTATAGCACTGTACACAAGGTTTCTCTTGTATATACAAATGTCAGTTCAATCGGATAAAATAAGTGTTAAATCTTGTTCACATTGATAACGTCATCGTGCTCTCTTGTATTGAACAAAGCAACGTTTCAAAATGAGAGGGTTTTTTTTTACCTTTAAGGATTTGTTGTATATTCTTTTTTTCAGCATCGCAAATGAGACATTTAATGCATTTTTTGAAATGCACGTATGGTGCATAAAATTTCTATTAGAGTCTTGTTTCTCCTGATCCTGAAGGTCTCTGTTAATATCGAGGCGAGCTCGTGCGTAATGTACCAAGGAGCTAGTGGATTTGGCATGTTTGTACTAGTTTGAAATTTAAGAAATTATCATTTGACAAATTAACTTTAACATGTTTAAAGTGATCAGGAAAAATCCTCCAAATTCATAGATATTTTTGTTTTGCTTTTTTTTCCTTACAATTTTGGTGTTAATACGGATTTTTACACACCGTTTGATTCGGTTACAACTTATCATATTTCTATTATGAAAACTATAATAAAATTTTAACTGAAGTAAGTACGGTATTACGAATCAGGGCTGTTTGAACGTAGAGGGTTATGACACGTGATATTTTTCTAGGCATCTTGCGAGAATGGACTGTTTCTAACATATCTCCTCATAAACATTCGACCACTTTACTATTTTGACCCCTGACCCTGCCGAAAAACTATTATCCGATGATTTTACCAATAAGTAGATATGTCATTCAGACGAAATGTTTTGATGCCAACCGTCTTTCTGGCGTAATCAATGGTTTGTGCAAAATGTGATCGAAATCGGCGAAACCGGACTATATTTGTACTTCAGTATTTTCAAAATGCACATCAAATTTAGCTTTGAACATCTATTATATGTGTAAATTTGTAGCCTTTGACTTTTTTCTTATTTGACTGTAGGTACGACTCCGAATTAGATATTACTAATCCAAAAAGGTGATACACATTTTTACCCATCATGTGGTATCTAAATCAAATATTTTGTATCGTCATCGATATCGCCCCGTATCAACCCGAGACACCAATAAAATCCAAAGAGCTCTACTCGATGGATTGTATTGGTTGTGGGTTGATACGGTGTGTGATACTGAAAACGCGATATCATATACACTTTGTTATATACCTCAAGTAGATGTTTTTACGTGACGTACTGCGATTGCAACCGTAATTAATATCGATGACGTGACGTCACAAAGAAAACTTATATCGATATCATCACGGATGGCTGATACAGCACGATTAACATTGATTGTATTACACATACAATTTACGTGTATTTAATACTTAGTATATAATAAATGAAATTTATTGCAATGTTATTGTAAGGTTATCCAAGAAACAAATACCGTTTTATTGAAATAATCATCACAGAGTTTAGATTTTTTTACGACAATGCTGTTATTTTTGGCATACTGTAAAACATGGTATGGTATGATGGTATGGTATGTTATGGTATGGTGGTATGGTACGAATACCACCATACCATGGTATGCATGAATGGTACCATGGTATGGTATGATGGTATGGTACAAATTACTATACCATGGTATAATTTGATGGTATGAAGCATGGTATGGTTTTTTTGAAGTAGGAAATTTTGAAAAGTTAATTAAGGTAATTTGAAACATGATTTTTTTAATTGGCTGACATTATGTATCTGTTTTATTTATGAAAAGAAAATATTACTAAAAAAAAGTGGATGTAGACAAAACAGATCACTTACATAAATTTGTGAACAGAAAACAAAAGAAAACTCAATTTAATCATCTCAGATAACCATAAAGTTTAGATAAGATAAATATTATGTTCCGTCCTAAAACATAGAAAATTATGTCAATTATTCTTTGAAATTTTGGGAAGTGATGCATATCTTATGATTATAATCTAGATAATGTAGTTAAAGTTTTATTGCTTAACCTTCTGTCAATGACCAACTTTTATATTGTTTTGAAATATGACACTTTCAACAGTTGCATATTCTGTGTGTCTACATGTATGCCCAAGAAATCACATTTAAAAAATGTGAATAAAAGGTGAATGCATCTGCTGCATCAATTAGAAAACACCATACTTTCAAATTAAACTGTCACTCATATAATACTATGTTAGTTGATAGATACCACATGTTTTTATTTGGGAAAATTGTTGCATGAAGGAATAGTTAATACACAATATCAATCAAAGAATGTGTCTTCTTTTATTATTATTTCTGATTTATATTTCAATTTGTTGTAGAATAAGAAATATACATGTATGAAATATCTGTTAACTCGGTCCCTTCACACTATCTACAAATATAAACAAAAAACTGGGCTGATATGCATAAAACCACTTAAGTTAAGATATCCAATCATAGTACTAATTTATCGTAGGTTGTGTAGAAAAATCCGTCCGTTCGGAACAAATCTTAACTTAAGTAGTTTTATGCATATCAGCCCTGTTCTTGAACGATGCAAATGCACATGCAAACCATTTAATTATTTTAGTGAAATATAAAACTGTGTACTGGTACTAGATACTCCTCCAATCAGAATATTTTCTTAAATCTAGATAATTGCTTCGCAGCAACAACAAAAAAATCTTCATTTTAACCTCAATAATTAAGCTTTGACTTTCATGGAAATAAAATCTTAATTTCAATAATTTCAATATCAAACTTTATAAGATAGTATAGCATTTAATAAAAAAAAAAAACCCAAAAAACCAACATACATTCCAAATATCTTTACAGAAAGGGTATACTTATATGTTATATGTAATACTGCATTGATCAAGCAAATCTTTATGATTCTGTTGAAATTGACTCACCACATATGGTGCTACATATACTAATGATGGAACAAAAAAAAGTATTTTTTGACTTGATGCATTGTGCAGACAGATGAAAACAAATATTGTTTATTTCTCCATATAATTTTGTGCCATCTTTGAAATATTCAGGTCTCCCTCTAGATGCAACAACTAAATCCCCTGGTGGTTGGGGTATTTGTCCTTCATGTTTTAAGTTTCCCTTTATCCATATATAGAATTTCGACACTTTATTGTCACAATCTTTAAGAAAATATATTATATATTCTCCATCGGGTGGTCTTGGAGCTTGAACTTTTGGTTGGTCATGATCATCCAAATAAGTTAAAGCTTTTTCGTTGATTTTAATTGCCTCCTCTTTACGCTTCTGTGTTCCTTTGTGTGGCTTTTTACCTCTTCCGCAAGGCATATTTACCTCTTCCGCAAGGCATATTTACCTCTTCCACAAGGCATATTTACCTCTTCCACAAGGCATATTTACCTCTTCCGCAAGGCATATTTACCTCTTCCGCAAGGCATATTTACCTCTTCCGCAAGGCATATTTACCTCTTCCGCAAGGCATATTTACCTCTTCCGCAAGGCATATTTACCTCTTCCGCAAGGCATATTTACCTCTTCCACAAGGCATATTTACCTCTTCCGCAAGGCATATTTACCTCTTCCGCAAGGCATATTTACCTCTTCCGCAAGGCATATTTACCTCTTCCGCAAGGCATATTTACCTCTTCCGCAAGGCATATTTACCTCTTCCGCAAGGCATATTTACCTCTTCCGCAAGGCATATTTACCTCTTCCGCAAGGCATATTTACCTCTTCCACAAGGCATATTTACCTCTTCCGCAAGGCATATTTACCTCTTCCGCAAGGCATATTTACCTCTTCCACAAGGCATATTTACCTCTTCCACAAGGCATATTTACCTCTTCCACAAGGCATATTTACCTCTTCCACAAGGCATATTTACCTCTTCCGCAAGGCATATTTACCTCTTCCACAAGGCATATTTACCTCTTCCACAAGGCATATTTACCTCTTCCGCAAGGCATATTTACCTCTTCCACAAGGCATATTTACCTCTTCCGCAAGGCATATTTAAATTTGCATGACCTGTAAGATTTAAACTAATGGTTTTGGTTTTGAACCATTTAACAAATGTTTCAAGTAAATTACAGTGTTCTGCTGCTGCAATCGAATGGGAGCATACAGTTCCCATCTTGGACACTTACTGTCACATGTTACTTGACCTGTGCAAATTAGGTTTTTTAGCATCGGTAGAGCTGGTGATAAAGTATTTGCCAACGATGTTTGATGCTCCGGGTTTCCCAGGGAATGAAACTATATCAGCTCTACTATGCCATCTATGATATCAATTTTAATTTTTGCTAACTATTTTCTGAAGTACTTAACTTACTTAACTTATGTCAATATCCTGACTTAAGAACTGACTTATCTTTTGAATGTGTGTGGGCCATTCTTTTCTAAATTAATTGTTTTGATTCTAAATGTCTGGGAAAAACATTCAAAAGGGAATTGAAACAATAATTATTTTTTTACATTGTGTTCCAACAAATACTCTTGTTCCTGTTTTTCATTGAAAAAAAGTTTGATTTGGAATAGGTCAAAAAGAAAAGAAAACAGATAATAAATAAAATCCTGTTTCAGAATAGGTTTATAAATTTTTCAAAATTTCCTACTTCAAAAAACCAGACCATGCTTCATACCATGGTATGGTAAATTGTACCATACCATCATACCATACCATGGTACCATTCATGCATACCATGGTGTGGTGGTATTCATACCATACCACTATACCATAACACATACCATACCACCATACCATACCATGGTTTACAGTATGCCGTTATTTTTTAGCAAACTTATGAAAAAGCGAATAAATGTTTTGTCAGGAAAAACAGTTAACCCAATTCTCTGTCTCTGTTTTTTTTCCTTCTTATTTTATATAGTGGAAAAACATTACGGTTATTGACGTGCATTTTGTATGAAGAGTGTTTTGGCTTATAAGGAGAATTTCTCCTTAATGTCTTTTGACAAGTAATGGATAAAAACATATCCAGTTATGGGTTAAATATTCCGCGTTTGAATTTGTTTTCAAATATACGTCTGAAGTTTACATTTATATCCGACGGCGAGTTATGTTCCTAACGTGACTGGCGCCTAACGAGCTTCCCAGTAAGATAGCTATGACTGCATATAAGTTTTAATCAATTATACCCAAATGCTTGATGATTTTACAAATACTTTGTATATTTTGAGTCATTTTAGTCTTCTTTTCAGTAATATCTCACCTAGTATACTAAAATCTTACAACATGTATTCCGATGCATGCAGACAATACGACATGTAACGCGAGTTTTGAATGGGCGAAGCATGCCGTCAATTCCACTCCTGGCGGCCAACAACGTAAAGTTTCGCCAAAGCAGTCTGCAGTATTTCAAATGATACATTTTGAACGATTGACGAATATTGCATGTCAAATCTCAAATATTGACGGTGGTAATAAATTCTTCTTCAAATACTGTATTGCATTACTGTAGAAGAGGAACGAACGATACAGAATGGACATTGTAAAGGTAGAATTAAACTAATGAGCCACAACTTAAGAGCTCCTGTAGTTAAGTTTGGGTGCATGGTATAAACTCGGTATTTGCCAAAAAAAGGGAAACCAATCATATTTTCTAACTATAACAAAGTTTTTTATTGTTAAAAATGTTGAATAAGTTAAAAATCAATGATTTCTGGATGATTATCATTGTTTAAGATCTGAAAGGATCGCCAAGAAAGTTGGTGATGAGACACAAAACAAAAAGGATGTATGACATATCGCCGAATTTTTCTGAGGAGAAGTGATGGGAATTTGATCAATGCAAATAAGGAATATTTTTCATTGATAAAATAGGTGATCAATAAAGCACACGTCTTTCCCTTTATATCTAAGGATTCGGGGTTTGGGGTTGTTATATTCACTTGAAATTTAATTTTTATCTCTAAATGATAATAACGCACTGCTAATGAAACGTGGACCATCATTGAGATATAGCTGGGTCAGTGGGGGTAATTGCTAACAACGTGTGCAATATTGTTGTTCAATTAAAAAACATAAACATATTAATTCTTTTTGTCATCGTATCATTTATACATGTACAAAAATTCTTTATTTGCATATATCTATAATACTAAAATAACGAGGTCCAATTTGTCAGCCGTCATGACGTAAAAACGATGAATCAACGAATTCAACTTTATATATAACTAATATAGTACAATGGTGTTGATTGAAAATTACACCACTCCAGGCCCATTTGTTTTCCACGTAATTAATATTGCCAATAATTAAGTTTGTTTTGCTTTATTCTTAATCCTTAGTCAATTTGTAGTTAAAACAGCCTATCTGAGCATAATGCGACTTATATTACAAATTTCACAGCTCAATTTAAACTGACTGTAATGTATGACTTTGATAGAAAATACTTGAACATTTCATTTTGGACTACAGGAACATAAACTTTCAATATCAAGATCAGTTTTGTTGATTTTCCTTGTTTGTTATTCTACTTTAAAGACTTTCCACAATTTTTACAATGAGTCTAGTAAAAATCCAAGGTATTGAAGAGTCAAGGAATATTGACCCCTTTTTCACCTGGTGTCAGTAATGAGACTATTAACTGATCAAAAGTGCGGTCATGGTCATTTAACTGTTTTATTTACTATCAGTCAATAAAATTTAAGGTATAAAACTGTCATTTGAGATTATAAATAGGATTTTTGTGAGTTTATGCAGTGTTTACATCAGGCTATGTTATCTGCCAAATACATGGTATGACGCAATGATATAAGGGGTTAAAATCAAATAATTTCATTAAATCTTCATGACGACATTTTTTTTGGGGTAGTAAACAACCTATGTTTTAATGTTTAACACCACAGAAACAACTTACTGTCCATTTATAACAATTTAGGACATTTTTTTATATGAAAGCATATTGTCAGGGTGGGAAAAGCTAAAAATAGCACAAATTCAGGTTTAAGGCTCTAAATTTGCAATATCTGACTTTTTGTCCAAAAATAGATTGAAATGTGGCTACTATCATTTCAATTGATCAGTTAAGACAAAAAATCAATCGTTTTCTGATTTTGGGGTTTCACCGCATTTCACTTAAAGGTGTCAGACCACCAATTAAATATCCCTATCTGTTCAACCAAATTTTGCAATTTTCACAGCTTTCTAAATATTTTACCTTAAGTTTAACTTCATAGAAACCAGGTATATCCTGAATTGTACATGTATCAGCTTTCTGCATGCCAATTTTCAACATACCTTTAAAGCCTTCTAACAAAAACTGACCTTCAAAAGAGGTACTCAAAAATAACCCTGGTTTTCTGGAAATCTTAAATTAGTATACTATGGAGCGCATTAATCCTCAATTTTAATGCAAACTCATAGACAAGTAAATTTTGGCTCAAAATGGTCTAAATATATTTCTCTTTCACCAAAAGTTTTATTTCTGCACATTTCTTGGTTAGTTTAAGTAAACAAGGACATCAAAAGCACTATTTTGTGTCAGAGTAGGGCTACTTTACATACGTTCTAAATTAGAGGGAGTAATTGGTGGTCTGACACCTAAAGAGACAAAAAGTTGATCAGAAATCTTTTGTTTTGCTTTATTCTTAATCCTTAGTCAATTTGTAGTTAAAACAGCCTATCTGAGCATAATGCGACTTATATTACAAATTTCACAGCTCAATTTAAACTGACTGTAATGTATGACTTTGATAGAAAATACTTGAACATTTCATTTTGGACTACAGGAACATAAACTTTCAATATCAAGATCAGTTTTGTTGATTTTTCCTTGTTTGTTATTCTACTTTAAAGACTTTCCACAATTTTTACAATGAGTCTAGTAAAAATCCAAGGTATTGAAGAGTCAAGGAATATTGACCCCTTTTTTCACCTGGTGTCAGTAATGAGACTATTAACTGATCAAAAGTGCGGTCATGGTCATTTAACTGTTTTATTTACTATCAGTCAATAAAATTTAAGGTATAAAACTGTCATTTGAGATTATAAATAGGATTTTGTGAGTTTATGCAGTGTTTACATCAGGCTATGTTATCTGCCAAATACATGGTATGACGCAATGATATAAGGGTAAAATCAAATAATTTCATTAAATCTTCATGACGACATTTTTTGGGGTAGTAAACAACCTATAAAGGATCAAGTCATAATGGGCACGTTACTGTTTTGGAAGTTCTGATTGGTCCAAACGTACTTTAAGAGGATGATCTGACTACGCAACTAATTTACAAGGACGGAAGTAGAATTTCATTGCTCCGTAAGTCTGTACTTTCTCTTTGCTTGATTATAGCAAATTGCTTTATAATACTATTGAATTAAATTGTACCGGTGTTTTAAGTGTATATTTACGTTAAGGATACATTACTAATACTTAGACTATGTCTATTACATCGCGTTTAAAAAGCAGATCACCACCGACACCATACTTAATACATATAAAACCAGTAAACCAGTTTGAACTCACACAGGGGTTAAAAAATTGTGTTACAGCTCACTAGCCCAGGACTTGTTGGTAGCAGGATTTTACTAGCCCTGTAAGTAGAACTGCTAGCCAATCAAAACTGGCCTGCTAGCCCGAGTATGCCTTACAAATTCAAAATTTGTTGCATAATACATAGTAGGTGTCCTTTGTTTTGAAGGCGGCAATATACACTGTATTTAATAAAATAAATTAAATAAATTTTTGTTTTATTAATTATAACAAGGATCTCTAGACATCTTTTGGATTTCCTTGTACTATGGGTTGTTAAATATTTTCGGGCACAGAAAACATGTTCATTGGTCTTGTCATGTGAAACCAGTGATTCAATTCCCATATTTGTTGTTCCCACATACAAAGCAGATTTTTTATAAGCGTGATCAGGAAAATAACGGCAATATTCACAAAACATCATCTCTTGTTTATCATCAGTACCAGCCGACCTTGCCCATGGGGAATCTTTCTGTCCATGACACTATAAATGTTTTTTCCGCTTTTCCTGGTCGTATTTGGCATTTTTTTGGGATGAATTTTCAGCCTCATTACCCCCTTCATCTACCGTTTTTCGTTTTGAAACTGACAAAGTTCCTGTGGTGGTCGTACTAAAATATTTAGAAATAATTTGTGCATGGTTTCAAGCTCAACAGCTGTCCGACAAGACAGGTCAATATCGATCATTACATTATACACCCAAGTACCATTAATTGAAAATCTCGGCATAAGCAATGTACAATACCCTCTGTACTGAGAAATTGATATTGAAAGTACGTGAATTGCGATCAATACATGATACCGGTCGACCCAGAGTTAGTTGTTCTATTTTTAAAACATGTACAAAATCGATTCAAATTCTTGGACTCCCGGATGACTTAATTGAATTTGTTTGGCTAAGATAGAATAGTGATGAGGGGATTTTCCACTTTCTATTTTGGAAATGCCAAGAATTTTTTGTGACTAGTCCGTCGGGCATATTAGGTTACAAGTTTTAATTGCCCGGATGTAATAGTCTAGTCCCGGGCGTCGGGCTAGTGGTTTTTAACCCCTGTCACAGAAACATTGAATGAGTTTCTAGTTTTCATGATAGACTATTTTAAATTACCGACTTTGGACTCCGGAGTATATATACTTTTTCGATAAGTTATCTTCTTTGCGGTAGGACATGCAGGTACTCGGTCACGTACATGTAATAGCAACTACAAGAAGTAAAATCAAGCTTACAATCGGTTCAACTTGGGAAAAAGTAACCGGTAATTTTGTCATGTATAGAAAACATAAAACAGTTAATCCCGCCCCTAATCAGAAAACCAATTCACTGTATCAGATTCTAATGCAATCTGGGCATTTCTTCAAAAGCGTACACCAGAGTGTTATGATTGGTTAAATATGTCCTAAACAATAGATGTTCGACCAATGATGTGATATTTTACATTCTGTTTTACAATCAATAGAAATACCCCAAAACCGTTAAGTAGAGTTATAAACAACTATTTCCAGAGATTCGAGTACAATCACACGAGAGTACGTCTGTCGAAATGAATCTGTGAGCAGATAATGAACTTTCAATGGTATATTTCCACCAGGTGTAAATTAAAACCGTGTCTTAGAGCTATCTTATCTTCAGGATAAATTACAACAAGTATTGGAGGAAATGATTAGTAATTACCACATCAGAAAAATGACCATCGCACTACATCATAATTATTTCAAGTCAGACCTACTCGTTCATTTTGGACTACAGGAACATAAACTTTCAATATCAAGATCAGTTTTGTTGATTTTTCCTTGTTTGTTATTCTACTTTAAAGACTTTCCACAATTTTACAATGAGTCTAGTAAAAATCCAAGGTATTGAAGAGTCAAGGAATATTGACCCCCCTTTTTTCACCTGGTGTCAGTAATGAGACTATTAACTGATCAAAAGTGCGGTCATGGTCATTTAACTGTTTTTATTTACTATCAGTCAATAAAATTTAAGGTATAAAACTGTCATTTGAGATTATAAATAGGATTTTTGTGAGTTTATGCAGTGTTTACATCAGGCTATGTTATCTGCCAAATACATGGTATGACGCAATGATATAAGGGGTAAAAATCAAATAATTTCATTAAATCTTCATGACGACATTTTTTTTGGGGTAGTAAACAACCTATGTTTTAATGTTTAACACCACAGAAACAACTTACTGTCCATTTATAACAATTTAGGACATTTTTTTATATGAAAGCATATTGTCAGGGTGGGAAAAGCTAAAAATAGCACAAATTCAGGTTTAAGGCTCTAAATTTGCAATATCTGACTTTTTGTCCAAAAATAGATTGAAATGTGGCTACTATCATTTCAATTGATCAGTTAAGACAAAAAAAATCAATCGTTTTCTGATTTTGGGGTTTCACCGCATTTCACTTAAAGGTGTCAGACCACCAATTAAATATCCCTATCTGTTCAACCAAATTTTGCAATTTTCACAGCTTTCTAAATATTTTACCTTAAGTTTAACTTCATAGAAACCAGGTATATCCTGAATTGTACATGTATCAGCTTTCTGCATGCCAATTTTCAACATACCTTTAAAGCCTTCTAACAAAAAAACTGACCTTCAAAAAGAGGTACTCCAAAATAACCCTGGTTTTCTGGAAATCTTAAATTAGTATACTATGGAGCGCATTAATCCTCAATTTTAATGCAAACTCATAGACAAGTAAATTTTGGCTCAAAATGGTCGAAATATATTTCTCTTTCACCAAAAGTTTCATTTCTGCACATTTCTTGGTTAGTTTAAGTAAACAAGGACATCAAAAGCACTATTTTGTGTCAGAGTAGGGCTACTTTACATACGTTCTAAATTAGAGGAGTAATTGGTGGTCTGACACCTAAAGAAGTTCCGTGTCGAGTCCGGGACCGATACCAATAGTATATGTAACATATAGCTTCCGGTCGCATCACAAAATAACGTGTAAGTTGAACGTTCTGGAAAAACTTTTTTAAGTCGAACTCCGTTGAACTGAAAAATAAGCCTTAGATACTTTAATTCAGTCACGGACCCGCGATGTCACGGGTGTGTTCTAGTATTTCCAATCTTTTCAAAAAGAAGCATGTCTATGCTGTTAGCATCCTTCCTATCATAAATGTATGTGTCATACGTAAACGTTCCCTTTAAGTTATTTATTTTAGGTTTTAACCTTAACCGTCTAACAATAGTAGATCCAAGTAAATATTCCAAAATGGAGCAAAACGTGCAACCGGCGATAAACTATAGTCGCAAACAGGTGCGAAAAATACATGTCTTCCGGTATTCATCGCTCGGAATGTCTCAACTGGGGTAAGCACAGGACTACATTTTGTATCGTCATAAGTTTTGTTTATATCGATAAATGGTAAATAATTTTTAATCTGAAATTTTTCTATCCCACTCTCAATAGCTGGTCTAGTTTTTATATTATAAATAATCGAGATTCCAGATAACTCGGTACCATTATTGTTATATTTATAGTTGAAATCGACATTACTCAAATATAACAATCAAAAAGCACAAAGGAAATAAAACATTATTGTGACCTTCCATGTGGGTAGCACTAGAACGAAACACTACTCTAAATTTGGAAAAATCATTAATAACACCTTCCACGTGGTAGCACTAGAAACAAACACTACTCTAAGTTTGGAAAATCATTAATAACACCTTCCACGTGGGTAGTACTAGAACCCAACACTACTCTAAGTTTGGAAAATCGTTAATAACACCTTCCACGTGGGTAGCACTAGAACCAAACAATCTCTAAGATTGGAAAATCATTAATAACATGCACCTTTCATATTTGACGGAAATTGAAAATTCTAAAAAACAAAACAGTTGAATATTAAACCCTAAAATCCTACTTAAATGGTTGTTTGAACCAGATCCATGCTATGTGAATTAGTGTATTTATTTCAGAGAGACAATGGTTTCCCCCCCCCCCCCCCCCCCCCCCCCCCCCCCCCCCCCCCCCCCCCCCCCCCCCCCCCCCCCCCCCCCCCCCCCCCCCAAAAAAAAAAAAAAAAAAAAAAAAAAAAAAAAAAACCTTGCCCATGGGGAATCTTTCTGTCCATGACACTATAAATGTTTTTCCGCTTTTCCTGGTCGTATTTGGCATTTTTTTGGGATGAATTTTCAGCCTCATTACCCCCTTCATCTACCGTTTTTCGTTTTGAAACTGACAAAGTTCCTGTGGTGGTCGTACTAAAATATTTAGAAATAATTTGTGCATGGTTTCAAGCTCAACAGCTGTCCGACAAGACAGGTTAATATCGATCATTACATTATACACCCAAGTACCATTAATTGAAAATCTCGGCATAAGCAATGTACAATACCCTCTGTACTGAGAAATTGATATTGAAAGTACGTGAATTGCGATCAATACATGATACCGGTCGACCCAGAGTTAGTTGTTCTATTTTTAAAACATGTACAAAATCGATTCAAATTCTTGGACTCCCGGATGACTTAATTGAATTTGTTTGGCTAAGATAGAATAGTGATGAGGGGATTTTCCACTTTCTATTTTGGAAATGCCAAGAATTTTTTGTGACTAGTCCGTCGGGCATATTAGGTTACAAGTTTTAATTGCCCGGGTGTAATAGTCTAGTCCCGGGCGTCGGGCTAGTGGTTTTTTTAACCCCTGTCACAGAAACATTGAATGAGTTTCTAGTTTTCATGATAGACTATTTTTAAATTACCGACTTTGGACTCCGGAGTATATATATACTTTTTCGATAAGTTATCTTCTTTGCGGTAGGACATGCAGGTACTCGGTCACGTACATGTAATAGCAACTACAAGAAGTAAAATCAAGCTTACAATCGGTTCAACTTGGGGAAAAAAGTAACCGGTAATTTTGTCATGTATAGAAAACATAAAACAGTTAATCCCCGCCCCCTAATCAGAAAACCAATTCACTGTATCAGATTCTAATGCAATCTGGGCATTTCTTCAAAAGCGTACACCAGAGTGTTATGATTGGTTAAATATGTCCTAAACAATAGATGTTCGACCAATGATGTGATATTTTACATTCTGTTTTACAATCAATAGAAATACCCCCAAAACCGTTAAGTAGAGTTATAAACAACTATTTCCAGAGATTCGAGTACAATCACACGAGAGTACGTCTGTCGAAATGAATCTGTGAGCAGATAATGAACTTTCAATGGTATATTTCCACCAGGTGTAAATTAAAACCGTGTCTTAGAGCTATCTTATCTTCAGGATAAATTACAACAAGTATTGGAGGAAATGATTAGTAATTACCACATCAGAAAAAATGACCATCGCACTACATCATAATTATTTCAAGTCAGACCTACTCGGAATGTCTCGATCAATTAAAATGTAGGGGCGATAGCCGACAACAGAACACTTAACCGGAGATAGTTATTTTCCATGAGAGACACAATCGTGCATAAAGGTTGCAATACAACGTACATCAAAGTATACAGTTTGAGTAAAAGAGCGAATAGCATAAAACAGTCGCGGTTTTGGTTGGTTTTTTTTTATTGTTGAACCAGGTTCAATCCACCATGCATTTTCTACATAAGAAGATGCCTGTACCAAGTCAGGAATATGACAGTTGTTATCCTTTCGTTTGATGTGTTTGAGCTTTTAATTTTGCCATTTGATTAGGGACTTTCCTTTTTGAATTTTCCTCGGAGTTCGGTATTTTTGTGATTTTACTTTTTAGTATTCTCAGGACACCGAAGGAAAAGTTTATGATTCAAAAATGAAGTTGGAATTACATTTTTAAATCTTAATCAAAATTAAAAATTAAATTAACATGAAAAGAGGCAACATTTTTCTGTGATCTTAGAAAAATCAAGCTAAAAATTCTGATTTATTTTTTAGATAAACCAACTTGAAGAGAACGTTAATGATACAGCATGTACCTATCTGAATAAAATGATAGATAGTAGCTGTTTGAAAATACGATAATATGCATCAATAACCATGTCATGAACCGTTACCAACCTTTTCAACAGTAATTTATCATTTTGGCATCGCCAATGTCATGTCCTTCAAGAATAAAACCTCAGTATAAGATCATTTCAAACAATACCGCATGAAGCAACTGTGTATATATATGTACAGTGTATGTTATATTACAAGTTTGTAAATATCTATGTAAGATTTCTACAGGGCATAACAACAATCTAATTCAATCAAATAAATATAACACCTTCCACGTGGGTAGCACTAGAACCAAACACTACTCTAAGATTGGAAAATCATTAATAACATGCACCTTTCATATTTGACGGAAATTGAAAATTCTAAAAAACAAAACAGTTGAATATTAAACCCTAAAATCCTACTTAAATGGTTGTTTGAACCAGATCAATGCTATGTGAATTGGTGTATTTATTTCAGAGAGACAATGGTTTCAGTTTGAAATGTCAATTTACTTTAATGAATTAATACCAGTTTAAAGCTATCTGTTAAATTTGCAGTTTTATAAAATGTTAAGAATTATGACATTATGTTGCCACAATCTTAAAGTGCACATATGAATCTATGACACTTAAATTTTATGTTTTTAATGTCTGCATTATATGCTGCATTTAGAATAAAGGATCAAGTCATAATGGGCACGTTACTGTTTTTGGAAGTTCTGATTGGTCCAAACGTACTTTAAGAGGATGATCTGACTACGCAACTAATTTACAAGGACGGAAGTAGAATTTCATTGCTCCGTAAGTCTGTACTTTCTCTTTGCTTGATTATAGCAAATTGCTTTATAATACTATTGAATTAAATTGTACCGGTGTTTTAAGTGTATATTTACGTTAAGGATACATTACTAACACTTAGACTATGTCTATTACATCGCGTTTAAAAGCAGATCACCACCGACACCATACTTAATACATATAAAACCAGTAAACCAGTTTGAACTCACACAGGGTTAAAAATTGTGTTACAGCTCACTAGCCCAGGACTTGTTGGTAGCAGGATTTTACTAGCCCTGTAAGTAGAACTGCTAGCCAATCAAAACTGGCCTGCTAGCCCGAGTATGCCTTACAAATTCAAAATTTGTTGCATAATACATAGTAGGTGTCCTTTGTTTTGAAGGCGGCAATATACACTGTATTTAATAAAATAAATTAAATAAATTTTTGTTTTATTAATTATAACAAGGATCTCTAGACATCTTTTTGGATTTCCCTTGTACTATGGGTTGTTAAATATTTTCGGGCACAGAAAACATGTTCATTGGTCTTGTCATGTGAAACCAGTGATTCAATTCCCATATTTGTTGTTCCCACATACAAAGCAGATTTTTTATAAGCGTGATCAGGAAAATAACGGCAATATTCACAAAACATCATCTCTTGTTTATCATCAGTACCAGCCGACCTTGCCCATGGGGAATCTTTCTGTCCATGACACTATAAATGTTTTTTCCGCTTTTCCTGGTCGTATTTGGCATTTTTTGGGATGAATTTTCAGCCTCATTACCCCCTTCATCTACCGTTTTTCGTTTTGAAACTGACAAAGTTCCTGTGGTGGTCGTACTAAAATATTTAGAAATAATTTGTGCATGGTTTCAAGCTCAACAGCTGTCCGACAAGACAGGTCAATATCGATCATTACATTATACACCCAAGTACCATGAATTGAAAATCTCGGCATAAGCAATGTACAATACCCTCTGTACTGAGAAATTGATATTGAAAGTACGTGAATTGCGATCAATACATGATACCGGTCCACCAAGAGTTAGTTGTTCTATTTTTAAAACATGTACAAAATCGATTCAAATTCTTGGACTCCCGGATGACTTAATTGAATTTGTTTGGCTAAGATAGAATAGTGATGAGGGGATTTTCCACTTTCTATTTTGGAAATGCCAAGAATTTTTTGTGACTAGTCCGTCGGGCATATTAGGTTACAAGTTTTAATTGCCCGGATGTAATAGTCTAGTCCCGGGCGTCGGGCTAGTGGTTTTTACCCCTGTCACAGAAACATTGAATGAGTTTCTAGTTTTCATGATAGACTATTTTAAATTACCGACTTTGGACTCCGGAGTATATATATACTTTTCGATAAGTTATCTTCTTTGCGGTAGGACATGCAGGTACTCGGTCACGTACATGTAATAGCAACTACAAGAAGTAAAATCAAGCTTACAATCGGTTCAACTTGGGGAAAAAGTAACCGGTAATTTTGTCATGTATAGAAAACATAAAACAGTTAATCCCGCCCCTAATCAGAAAACCAATTCACTGTATCAGATTCTAATGCAATCTGGGCATTTCTTCAAAAGCGTACACCAGAGTGTTATGATTGGTTAAATATGTCCTAAACAATAGATGTTCGACCAATGATGTGATATTTTACATTCTGTTTTACAATCAATAGAAATACCCCCAAAACCGTTAAGTAGAGTTATAAACAACTATTTCCAGAGATTCGAGTACAATCACACGAGAGTACGTCTGTCGAAATGAATCTGTGAGCAGATAATGAACTTTCAATGGTATATTTCCACCAGGTGTAAATTAAAACCGTGTCTTAGAGCTATCTTATCTTCAGGATAAATTACAACAAGTATTGGAGGAAATGATTAGTAATTACCACATCAGAAAAAATGACCATCGCACTACATCATAATTATTTCAAGTCAGACCTACTCGGAATGTCTCGATCAATTAAAATGTAGGGGCGATAGCCGACAACAGAACACTTAACCGGAGATAGTTATTTTCCATGAGAGACACAATCGTGCATAAAGGTTGCAATACAACGTACATCAAAGTATACAGTTTGAGTAAAAGAGCGAATAGCATAAAACAGTCGCGGTTTTGGTTGTTTTTTTATTGTTGAACCAGGTTCAATCCACCATGCATTTTCTACATAAGAAGATGCCTGTACCAAGTCAGGAATATGACAGTTGTTATCCTTTCGTTTGATGTGTTTGAGCTTTTAATTTTGCCATTTGATTAGGGACTTTCCTTTTGAATTTTCCTCGGAGTTCGGTATTTTGTGATTTTACTTTTAGTATTCTCAGGACACCGAAGGAAAAGTTTATGATTCAAAATGAAGTTGGAATTACATTTTAAATCTTAATCAAAATTAAAAATTAAATTAACATGAAAAGAGGCAACATTTTTCTGTGATCTTAGAAAAATCAAGCTAAAAATTCTGATTTATTTTTTAGATAAACCAACTTGAAGAGAACGTTAATGATACAGCATGTACCTATCTGAATAAAATGATAGATAGTAGCTGTTTGAAAATACGATAATATGCATCAATAACCATGTCATGAACCGTTACCAACCTTTTCAACAGTAATTTATCATTTTGGCATCGCCAATGTCATGTCCCTTCCAAGAATAAAACCTCAGTATAAGATCATTTCAAACAATACCGCATGAAGCAACTGTGTATATATATGTACAGTGTATGTTATATTACAAGTTTGTAAATATCTATGTAAGATTTCTACAGGGCATAACAACAATCTAATTCAATCAAATAAATAATAACATGTGAACCTACTGTGTGGTTATCATATCAAGATACTAATTTCTAACCTACATTATTGTTATAATACACAAGATGTAAACAATTGTGTTTAATTTTTTTTTTCTATGAAAGCAGTTTGTGGAAAAATATGAAAAAGCAAAGTATTATAAGATAGTACATCTGGTATCATCGCCAACTACAGAAGCAAATCAAAATATATATATTAATTGTATTCAGTTATAAAAGACTTGTATTAACTATGTGGTTATACGTGAGACCGGTTAGATAATCATTTCTAAGCTTAATAAACAACATAATCAACGCTTAGATATTATGATTAATTAATGCAAAATAATTTATTTCTGAATCAATAATTTAGGAGGCGGTCTTTCAGTAATTAATTTTATTTTATGCTAAAGCATGTTAAATATAAGTATATTATACTTAACGACATCTTGGAATACAGTCTGTTTTCAAAAGTCGACATCTATTATTTTTAACCTCTGTTATTGATGTTTTTAACTTATTTTAACATCTTTCTGAATAAAAGAGTAAATGTTCTTTACTTTCTACTGATACAAAATATAAACTGGTGCAAAGTCGTCCTGTCAATCAATTATGATTTTATTCGACGACTATAGAGACCGCTTTAAAAATAATAGTTGCCAATTACCGATTTAATTCTGTTATAAGACACTTTTAACACAATTTGTCAAGTTCCCTTTGTCACTTGCAGACTCGCTCCTAACCGGACAAAACGGACGCTGCCCATGGAAAGCATAATAACTTAAAGAGATATAATCGTTTTAAACAATTTTTAATGAAAAATAACTATTGATACATTAATTGTATCAAATATTTTAAGCTTAACAATTTAAAGATAAAATGTAATTTAAAAATTTGAAAAATTAATTTAAAGATTACTATGCACAGATAAATTTGCTCCCTCCGCTAGCTCTTAATTGTCATTGAAAAAATATGTGCCTCCTAAGGGAAACAACCCGTACAAAGGGATCTATAATTACAGGCTCAATTACAGAAATGGTAAATAGACTGTCGAGTAAATTCATTTTTTTCTTACGGTAGTTTGCTGACATAAATCAATTTCTTTTGTTATAATTATGGTTGAAAATAACAACATTGTCAATAAATATATAACCAACGTACTTATATTGTCGGAAATTTTGTTATTTATTTGTATATTACATTGTATCTTTAGAAAAAAGGAAGAGACGCACGACTGCAACGGTCAAGCTTCTCTTTCTTTACTAACGAGTTCCACTAAATTTTCTATTTTCGGACAATGATCTACAATGTTTTGAGAATTGATAAAAGAAATTGGCTTTGCTTAGATGCGAACCGCGAAGAAGATACCGAACGGAACGTAATTATGGAAACAATATAATTATGATAGTATCTATCACTCAAAATAAAGGGACAATTTGTGTATACCTATTATTTTTACAAAAGTTGAATTGAAGACCCATATCCGAAACCTCGTGTATTTACTATGGTTTTCGTTCATATACATGTATATGTGAATAATAATTTTGTCTTAAACAGTGATTATATCGATATTGATCTACGTGAGGGGTCTTTTGTTTGACTTTCAATTGTCGTATTATGACGAAAATACACAATAACGAGTGTTATATTTTGTGTTTTTCTTGACCCATATGTGTGTACTTTGCAAATGTCATTATTATTATATGATTTCAGATTCTTTAACACGTTTGTTATGCAAGAATTATTCCATTGTATTGATTTTAATTTTTATCACGAAAATAATTGTAATTTATATCGTTAGTGTTTATTTTTTGTCAGAAACCATACTTGTAGATTTTACTACAAATAGAGTTAAGGGATAAAATGATATTTAATTTGTCTGGAGATATTTACGACCTTGGAAAACATGAGATAAGAGTTCAGGCATTTAAATACTTTATATGAATGAGATTAGATGAATATATCTTCATTTTTATAAATGTTTTATAACTATATCCTAAATACGATACTTTTCACTGCATTTAAAACTTCTATGTAGTGCAGCATTAACCGAATGTTTAATGGTATACGGTTGTTAATTCTATATAAATCAAACAGTCAATTGAATTGTATAGAATACGATCAGAGAATCCTGCTTTATCATGATTTTACTTGAAAACAACAAAATTGTCATTAAATGTACTACTTTGTAACTATACAACAAAGTTCTGCATTCTGACACGAAATAAACATTCCTTGTTAATAATTGAATAATTTAGAGGGAGACATCTCTTATAATCCATTAGGTGGTTGTAAACGAGTTGCATGATCTTTTGATTTTCTTCTTAGGACCGGTTGACACTATCAAAGTTTTCTTGTACAAGTTTCCTTGGTCAAAGTTTTTGATGGATTTTTTATTATATGGTGACAAACGTCAAAGAAATCTTTGATCAAAAACTTTGACGTACTGGGATGGAATAGAATTTGACGGGACTTATCCAATCACAGTGCAGTTTTTTTCTTTGACCAAGTTTCTGATGAAAAACTTTGATGGCGACAACAGATTTCTTTGACCAAGTGTTAACTTTGATAGTGACAACTGGCCTTTAAAATAGTAACAGGACACAATAAATTTTCTAAATTCTAGTATGAAGTACGAACCAACAGTTAATTAAAAACTCGGCATCGCAGAGGTGTCAAAAAAACGTTTTGTAGGAGAAAAGTAGAAATTCTGCTCTGGACTGGACTATAACACATCACATCCATCAAGTGGTAGAATAATTCATATGAAACAAAATTGGACAGATATTTTAATTCAATTTGTAGGGTATTGGTATATAATGAAAATGCATCGAGGGTTATTTTTTTTCAATTAAAAAATGTCTTAAAATGTTAAAAATATAATAGAAATGACGAATAGATGATTTGTGCTGAATGTCCATGTTTTTGTTTTAACTGATGGTATCTTGAAAGACCGTCGGTATAAGTACTTCCATGATCATAAGTGCTTTCCCCCTTTTTTGCCAGGTATTTGGGGTTTGGGTTGTTTTAATACAGACTAGGACTTTAATATATTTGTGCTTTTCTACATGTAACACTTGCTTGTTCTTTTCTACATGTTACACTTACTTGCATATTTATTTCCAATCTTTTCCGGAAGAACTCGTTCTATACTGTTAGACTCCGTCTTATCGTATAGATGTTTGTCATATATAAACGTCTCCTTTAAGTTATTACTTTTGGGTTTTAACCTTAACCGGGTACCAATAGTAGATCCAAGTAAAAACCAATACCTGAACATTATTCCGATATCAGTACGTTCTGTGATGAGAAAGACTTTCCTCCACTTTAATTTATCTATGTATCGTAATGTTGCAATTGCAACAGAATCGAAGCTTACCGGCATAATTCGTGTAAGAGTCGGGTATTCATTCTTGCGATTTATCTTGAAATCATCTGCAAACCCTCCGGTACTTATGATAGGAATTTTCCAAAATGGAGCATAACGTGCAACCGGCGATAAACTGTAGTCGCAAACGGGTCCAAAAAATACGTTAGTTCCGGTATTCATCGCTCGAAATGCTTCTACTGGGGCAATAACTGCGTTACATTCCGTATCAACATAAGTTTCGTTTATTTCAATAAATGGTAAATAATATTTACTTTGAACTTTTTCTATTCCAATTTCAATTGCTGGTCTAATTTTTATATTAGAAAACAATCGAGATTCCGGATAACTCGGTACCATAATAGTTAAATTTATAGTTGTAATCGACATTACTCCGTTAAAAAGAATAAAAACACAAATTAAATCCAACACTATTACAGCACTCCACATGATAATAATTTGATCCTTGATCTTTTTATGTTACGGTGAAATTTTATCCTCTTCCTCTTCAAACAATTTTATAGCTACTCGTATTTTTCCCTTTTTCACAACTGAACAATTGTTATAGTTTAAAATGCACTTGACAATTTGTAAATATAATGCATATACTTTATTTTTTATATTGAAGACGTATCCGTGTCAATCAATTAAATATCTAAAACTTACTTCACCGAGACTATACTCCGTTTATTCATTCCACTTATTTTACATGCTTGACGAAACCATCAAAAACAACGTCCTTAAAACGTTTATATCAGCGCATAAACTATTACAAGTAAACGCTTATGAATGACCGTTGTCTTAATGGAAAACTAAACTCAGCTCAATTTCGGTAAAAGAATGATGGATTATTCGCAATTAAATGCTTACTGAGAAAGAACTAATCGCTCTTCTATTCCAATAATCTTAAATGAATATAGCCTTTTACAAACACAAAAAGAAACTCAAAGTCCTGGAAAATTATTTTAGAAAGAAACATTCAAGTATTTAGATGTTTACACATCTAGGTTTGTTGTGTCCGCTTACTAATGTGCAGACGTTAAACTCTACATCTTTGTTCATCAAAGTAACTGAGAAAAATACAAATATTACATTCATTTATAAATGCACAGACTGGTTTTTGCCAGATGTGAATCGGACTGCAGTGTTACGGTAATATGATAAATATCTTCACTTGATCAGTCATTGAGTATTTCATCACTGTGACTATATTTATCCATTTCATGAAATAATAATCCAAAATTATTGTAATTTGGTTGTAGTTTACTATATCACAACAGAATGGCATCTATAACGGAAAAGTGGTTTTGTCCTGCCACTGAATATTCCAAGAATGCGATAGTATTGAACCATATTATGGAATGCATTCAGAATATGTTTTTTTAATGATTAAGTTTACCAGAAGAAAATCGCACATTTTGTTATTTATACACGAAGAGATATTTATAAAATAACTGAATCTTAAAAGTTGAATTTAACGAAACTACGAAAGTACATTCCTATCAGTACAATTTAATAAATTGATAATAATTCCATTCACTATAATATAAAAATCACAGAAATTTTCCTGTCGTTATGTATGAAGAATTCTTCCTTAATTCAAGTAGCGGTTATAGATAGGTGTTAAACAAAATGTCAACAATTATCACTGTAAATCTCGCCATGTTTTACTGTCAATGTGTATTCAAACAGTTCATATTGTACGTCGGTTAATAAAAAGTATACACATGGTTTTCTGAGTAAATAGAAAGTCACTGATCCAAAGTTAACTAAGAGTTTAGCAAATCCAATTTCTGTGTCGTATGATTAACGGTGCTTTTCTATGCTGACTTACACGTTGGTGGATAACGTAAGTGTTTATCTTATCAAGCAAAGATCATATTCATTAAAACACAAGAATGACGACGATTTTTTAATGAGTAGATTGCAAAAGTCAAATATTTACACGGTGCTATTTTTGTGTAAAGGTGAAAATATTTACACAGTGTTATTTTTCTGCAAAGGTGAAACTTGGATCACGTTTGAGTATTTGTTACTATCATTTGACTCTTAAAGATTAATCGATGTATCGTTTAACTTGTTTCGTTTGTTGTACACTTTGTTTTATTGACCACAGATTGTAATCAATCTCTATTGTTTTCTAAGTTGACGAAAAGTGCAGAGGATACCTGAATAGGTTTTTCACAAATAAAACGTGTGTAGAATAATCATCGATCGTAGTATTTAATTAACCACAAATTCGTCACCCCCTCGGTTTCAAATTAAGTATCGACAAGTCCTTCGTTATTTATTTGTGTGCTTAAGTTATGAAAGCATAAATTTGTTTCTTGTGTAAGAAAACTTTCAAAATAAAGTATTATAAAGTATTGATTGTGGGGAAAATACTTGTACTTTTATTCAAACAAATACCACTAAAGACCAACATTAAGATGGTATTTAATAGCTATATATTACCTATTTCAAATACTCTTAGTTTACTTCCTGTCTAATAAACAATTCGTATTTTTTACTTATATTTACGCTCATGTTTGAAATTTTACATCGGAATGTTCACATCACGTCACATGCTACCACTCTCGTTTCTGTCATTGATTTTAATGTTTTAACACTTTAAAGGTGAGATGCTATCTTTACCTATAACATGTATATAGTGGTTATCCACTGAATACTTTTTAAAATCAAATTCATTTGTAGACCACAATTTCTATCTTATTGTAAATTCATGCCACTTCAATTGTGATGCGTTTATTCCTATATGAAATTGTCACCGGTTTCGGGTTGTAAATTTCAAATATCAGGAAAAATATTTCATCATATGCACACATTGACTAAAAGGCCCCTTTGTAATCAGATCTTAGTTCTATCAATAATATCAAACTTTACGCAAGAAACAAACGACGAGTAATTTTCTTACTTCGGATCCTTTTTTATGTTTCTTCTGGTCTAACCAAGAACCATCGTTTAAAGTACCCAATAAATGCAAAGTAGTTTTGTGAAATTCAATCAGCAATTAAGATGCAAACCTCGAAATTCGAACCAAGTAAATATATGGTTTGATATGCAATATACTATTAAATCCCGACTGTTGCAATAAATATCTTCTTTCATACACGATACGCTTTTATCCCGACACATGTAATAACCATAATGGATGTTATATATCTTACACGATTTTATGTCAAAGACGATCTACTCCTGTCATTTTAATAAATACTTCAATCCTAGGTTTATACTTTTATCAATAACTAATACTTTTTATCATATAACATTGGTTCAATATGCCATGTCCAACTGTTGCCTTGCAATATGGGTTATAATTTCTGTCTACCCACATCGGCATAAATATGAACACTTCGGTTTTTAAAATAAACACATTTTATAGATAATTGTGGAAATAGGCTTTTTCTATATTTCACTATAACTGATGCTGAAAAAGATATTTCAATAATTAGCCAGTAAATGTCAGTCACCAACTGTTGCTTTGAAAACTAAATATAATTTCTTTTTATCCATAAAGACACATAACAAAAACGTTTCACTTTTTATCCAAACTTTATATAGATATTTGTGTCGTGAATTTTTTTTTTCTTTGTTTCACTATTGCTGCAAATGAAAACAAAAAAGAAATTAAGATTTCCAAAGCTCTCGGTTTCTTTTTATTTAAACACTTCTGTTGGGCAATTGTCGAGCAAGGTGTTTCTATGTGAACTCTTAATGCTGTTGACAAAATTCTTGGCTAGTATTATTATCTGACGAAATGGGGGAGAAAAAAAAAGACGCAAATAATTCAAAATAATTCATTCGTATTGAACAATGTTTATATTCGTACTCCGAAAACAATCATTCGAGTACACTTAACATTGCAAGTGAATGTTATACATCACTCCAACTATTGACTCAAATGAAACGCTAACAGATCAAGAAATGTCAGAATCTGTTTTAGTTCAGCATCTTCCTCAGAGACAGATGCGAGGCAAAAACATAATCACATAATCTATCTGCATTCAGGCACCGTTGTTATACGCACCTAGTCAGCCGTTTCCCACTTTTACTGATAAAAAGTTTTTTTGCAATGATTGCAACTTCCAGAGGTATGACAACTTTCAGCATGCAGGAATGCACCAGTGTCTAGATCACCAATGTGCGCAATCGAGTACGCCTTCCATTTGACATAAAAGACTCGTCCCTTTTCAACGATTGCAATTTCAATAATTCCAAATTTGATTTTCCTGTGTAAAGTAAATATAGACGTCTAGATCTTTCAAAAGTCTTAGAATTTAAAATACAATCTTCATCCTGGTTTCAACCACGTAAAAGAAACATTGTACATTGTAAGGAAATTCACTGAAGCATAATGCAATAAAGTACTTGGCTCCGAGACAATGGAACTCCAGTATATTTCTATTGAGTAATATTGTAGTTCAATTTGGCATAAAGATTTTTCTTGTAGAAAGTAGATGCTATGAAGCACAAATACAAACGTTGTCAATATTATTCCGTAAAAAAATTCATATATCGTTTTAATTTTAAGTGCTTATTTTTTAGGGTTAAACGGCGTCTGAATTAATTATATATAGCTATAACTGCGTTTTATCAAATTTACATTTCTGTGTCTTACTCACATAAACATTTACAGTCTTTGCCCGAGATTCCAAGCTATTTTGAAAACGCCGGATAGATCACCATATTTATCTGACTTTTTTACGTGTCATCTCAGGTATATATTTTTTTAATCAATAAGTATCCAGTTTCAAACATTTCTCGATAAATTATTCAACTTGAATTTTAATCCTAATTGAAGTATTTTTCTTTTTAAAAGATTTGTTTTAATTTCTGTCAACTACACAATGTATGAACATAGCAATTTATGATGTATTCCCTGTGCTGCCTCACAAGTATAATTAAATTGTATACAGCCAATGTAAAAATTCAGTGCTTTTTAAGGATTCTGCACCATGATTGATCACGTGATCGTTAAAGAATTAAACATTTTTCTATTTCTGTAAAAATCGGATTTCCTCGGCGAACTTCGGAACCATACAATACGTAAATTTTGGTAGAACCCTATATATTCATCCAACGACATATAAGTTCACCTTCAAAATAAAAAGCTGACATTCAAATCAAAAGTTTCCTACATTGTCTCAAATGATAACTAGGTACCCAGTTAAATGAACAAATGTATTTTTTGGCGAATCTGAATATGTCAGCATGTATAGTGTCGAGATCAAAAGTTCTCGAATGATATTAAATGTGATGTTGAAGCTGACCACAGGACTTTCGTTTTGAAGACTAAATCTCACTGAGTCTCATCATAGATAATATTTCAGTGGGATTACAACAATTCCTTCCATCTTAATCGCAAATTACATCGTTACGCTACTTCTATGTCAAACCCATCATCCAAAAAACAAACAAATAGTTAATGATAATCAAATGATCCCACAATTCAACAGACTAACAAAACAGAAATATTATTTACGTTCAAACGGTTAGGGTTTTATTTAAACAGTTGAATCAATTTTTCAATCAATGTAGCCCTAATATCCATTTAATTTTTATTATTTTCAATTAGAACAATTACCTAGGGAAATGAGACTTTCCTGTTGTTCATATTTCGAAATAGTTTCAATTTCCTTATGAAGTGTAAAAACCATTTAATATGTCAAACAATGAAGGCAGAATATGTTGTGAAATGTATTGGTTTCATTATGAGTGTCTGGGTTATTTTACGTCACGTGATATTTTTAGCAGATTTTTTGTTTAGATGAATGATCTCATATCTTTCAATTATTTTAAATGTTTCATACAAAAATTGCATAACCTGGTAGTATATACTTATTTGGCTCGCCATGATTTGTTTCTAGAATAGGCTCGAACTGAAAACCGAAAGCCAATACAAAAAAAAAAACGTTTGAGAGCAAGGACAACCTAAAACTATCTATATAGAACCGTGAACCGTCCACATACCACTAAAGATTGAGCAGTACGACCCCCAACAAAACCAAGGGTGTACTCAGGTACTCCGGAACAGTAAACAGTTCCTGTAATCTTAGTTTTAGTACAATAGAATAATTCAAAAAAGACGTAGTACCTAAGCAAAAAAATATTTTTTAAATTTCTTGTCCCGTCCTGAAGCTGTATTGTGCGTTTTTGCTTATTGCTTACTATTTATAATACCGACTGTGCGAGACCATCACGGGTAGTCAAGGTAGTTAACCCCACCCCCAGTAGTACTATTTATATCCGTTCTAGTTTTAATAAAACAGGAAGTAAGACATCGAAAGAATTGAAAATGTTATTACCAGGCTTAACTAGATTAAGTTTAGTGACATGTCACAAGAAGCTATGCCTTGTAGTTGCTGAGAAAATGCGACGAACATTTATATATGTTCTTGAAATCTTCGGACAACAGGAAGTAGAACAATGAAGGAACTACACACGTATAACACAGCATAACTAGATGACACTTGGTGTAGCATTTCAAGTAACTATGACATGTCGTTACTGACAAAAATTAATAGTAGAGTCAACATATCATTTTCTATATTTTTAACGAGGTTTAGTGTTTATTGAGCTACGGCTTGTAAATTTATTGACCATGTTTTAGGAATATTTTTTCCATATACAAAATAAATTAATTAACGTATAACTAAAGCAATAGACTATTTCTTAACATTCAAAAATGTATTCAAATTTGATTTTATTTCTGATACAGTTTCGCAACTCATCTTGTTTACAAATGTAATTAAATAAAGTTCCGTTTTCAGATATTAAAAGTATCCCAGAACAACACAGTAAAAATAATATTACTGTCAATGATGCATTTTTCAATCGCTCTTATTTACTTTTTTCTAATATAGTAATTGACTTAAATCTATTGATAAGTTTTCAATGGTAAATATGATATTCAAATACAAGATGAAGTTACAATCATATCGCCACTTGCACTACCCGCAACCAATTATACTCCATTCACACGAAACAACAAAATCGATTTGACAACCATACCAGTTTGCATTCACACATATTCCAGATTAAATGCTTATTTATGAATCCGCAGTCAAACCTCTAGAGGTAGGTAGTTTGACATCCGATTTCAAATAAAATAGGATTAAAGTCTAGAATAAATATTGATAATAATGAATACTATAATACAGAATATATCAGTGCTCATACTAACTTGTTTTTTTTTTTTTTTTGGCGCCAGAAATTCACGTGCATGAATATTCAAATCACAACTACACATTATAGAATCACGTGATCGCAAACTGGATTCAGATTCAGATATGAGAAATCCAGCATAATATCCGATTCAAATCTAGCATGCGTGTGACCAGGGTGTCTTTCAACGGTTTTTTTGTGTATATTACTTCATTTCAATGGTGATGAAAAAATACCATTGTTCAATTTTTTCCAAATAAACAATTAATCAACTACTCATGCTTGATCCTATGTTGTATGCAAGTGTACCCATGATTGTCAATAAGGACATATCATAGACTGCAGCGGTATATTTAGACTCGATGTACAAATGTAAGTAGTGACAACTTCATCAGTTTCAGTAACAGTAACCAATCATACGGTTTTATATTTGTTTTATTTTCTCTAATGGGGTCATGGTAGTAAAAAACAATCTTGTTTTGCTTGTCTAATTTAAAGTTTAAGCAACATTAATTCGATTTTGAACATTTGCCTAGATATAAAAGGACAATTGTTTTAAGCTTTACTTAGTTCGAGTCTATAACGCCAATTACTGCTAACAAATGACATTCTATATGTTTTCAAACTCGGTTAAAACTAGCATTTCCTCCTTTGGCTTTTTCTTGTTAGAAAAATAAACCTATTACAAACTTTAATTAGTTACAAGATTTCAAAGAAAGATTAATATTTGTAACAATTATATGTGTTTTTAACTGTTGTTCTGGATTTAATTTAGTTCTTTCTTATTTATGATTAATCTTTCGATCTCGAGTTACAATGTGCAAACTTATTTATTAATTCCATGGCATTCGAAGCTACCTTAAGCTATCGAACAGGTTTAACCTTTCTAAAAAGGTATGTAGTGCTTCGCACTATCATTAAATTACGTCAACCTGTAGCAGTAATTGTTGACCGGGTCTTGAATAAACATACTGTAATTATATTCTTTATCTGCCTTATTTGATATTTCCTCCTGTCTGGTACATGTTCCCAATTCTATATTTCAATGAAGCCAATAGAACCTTAGCCAAATCATGATGCAGCCTATATTTGTTAAGTAATAATTTCAAGATGGCGTGAATATCGAATGAAACTTACAGCTTCACACAGTGGTGCAAAGCAAATACAAATTGGGCATTCATTTATCCGTATCACTTCAACATTACCAATTAATCAAAATTAACTGCCTAAGTTTATTTATTAATATGAATTTGACGCGGCATTATATAGCAAGGTAAACCAGCAAAGGCAAAATTATTCATAAATCGGGTATCGGATCGGATCCTGAATATCCATACTGAAATTTTCCGTATTTGATATCTTCTCCTGTCCGGGAAATGTTCCCAATTCTATAGCCCATTTTAGCCAATAGAATCTCTAAAAAATCATAAGGCAACCAATGAGAACCGATATTTGTTACGTAATAATTCCAAAATGGTGTGAATATCGTATGAAACTAATAGCTTCGCACCATGATGCTGAGCAATTATAAGCAAACTAACAAAACGCACATAACTGATCATATCCGAAAATCGAAAAAGACCTGCAATAACACCAAAAGGGTTTAAAAAAAAAATGACAAACTTTCAAAAGAGAAATTCATGCATGCATATTTGGAAAGTGCAATCAACTGATTAATTAATTGATTATTAAGATTTTTGACAGCTGAAACACACATGCTGAATTTCGAAGCATGGGTGGCCATTACTTTCGGTGACATGAGCAACGAACTTGATACGTTTGACAGAATTGAGAATGGAAACGGGGAATGTGTCAATGAGACAACAACCCGACCAAAGAGCAGAAAACAGCCAATGGGCCCTAAATGCAGCGAGAAAATCCCGCATACCTTTTTCATCTTAAATGAAAAATCACAAATATAAAAAAAAAAAAAATTTGTTTCCTGCAGGCGATATTTGACTGTTAATAGCTTCATCAAGTTCGCTCAATGGTGATCCCTGGGAATGTGCCTTGAACCTTCAAGACAAATCAGAGGCGTACTAAAGTCGGAGCCACAAATCAGTAAAGCCGATGAAATCTTTATACAACAATAGTTACTGGAACACAGACAGTCTAGGTTTGTACAAATTGTTAACTCAATCAAAGACAGTTGATAGGCTTCAATGGGATTAACTCCAAGAATAATTCTATTTTTTTAAATCTACAATAGATCAACGAACATGTAATACGAAAAGGAACTTTCTAAATATCATATCAAATTTTTGCTATTTTGCTATTTTGGAATTAAAATTAATGTAAATACGAATATTTTGAATAATATGATTCAGAAATAATGCAGACGACATAAAACTACTATACTTAAAAACCTGGACATGCTGGGTTGAAAGTAATAATTGCAATATGATGCAAAGGATACGTGGAGTTTGTGTTAATGCGACAGCAACCCAACAATTATCTATAAACGAAAGACTTCTAGAGGCCGTGCAACATTCAGTCTCCAACAAGAAACATGCCGAAGTCTACAATACAATATTTGAAGCTCTAAATTTTCCGATTAGAAATATCATTTGAATTACACTTAAGAATCTTGAAACAAACAATTATTAAAAAAAACCTGCCCCCGTAAATAGATTAATGACCAATGTCTATAAAGCTGGTTGTTTAAAGAATAAGATTAGTGCATGGATTAAACTATTGCAATTTTTCGCAGTCGCCCTTTCCACGTCGATTCAATTTACATCGACAGTTTGATTAAATTACTCTAAAAACATTGTAATAAAATCCATTGATTAATCTTTATGGCGGGTTTAATTGCAATAAATGAACTGACAGGTTCAGCAATGAGTAACCTTATCACTGGTGACAACTTATTAGGTCCTATTGTAGCATAGAAAATAGTATCATATTCGAGGGGATCAAGATGGGGGATCACAATACTACATGACTGATATTCTGGTAAAACGAAATTAATTACTGTAACATGTGAAAAGTAAAAAATATCATATGAACAAGCAAAAACACAAGTAGGAGGAAGAAACCATGTAAAAAAAGAAAAAACAAATCAAAACAAAACAAAATGACCACAAAAGCTACACGGAAAACTGAAGACTCAGGAATATGAGCCCCACCTAAACAACTGCAGATGAACTACAGTCCCCTAGAAAGATACACAAATAAAAAAATACGATAATAAAAGAATGTGCTACATTGATGTTATTATACAAGTTAGAAGAGAATCTTTATTAATTTGAAAATCGCAAACGTCAATTTTACAGCCGAGGTTTGGTGTAGATTGCAAAATTCAAACTGTGAAAACAGAAATATAACAAGATGCAAGGACTGCGACCTTACAACACAAAACAACTGATAGTTTATATCAGTCTTCAGAAATAGACAAGTGTTCAAACTATGTATTCGAAAAAAAAATCAAATTGAATAAAAGAATGAAATGAGGGAATACACGTACATGATCTGCATAACTACATTGGTCAAACACATAAATATACAAATGCAAGAAAATGACCCTGAGTCATCATGCATGCGTTCAACAAAGCTACGTTACATATTCTCTGAAGAAAGAAAAATTGTTTATTTCCATGCAAATCAATTATGGAGCCCAATAGACTGTTTTGATTCTATTAGATAAATTCACCAACATTATAAAATTAGACCCATGAGAATCAAGATATTAATTTCTGATAGAGGAGGTCATTAATAAACCCATCGATGAATATTGACCAATATAACATACAAATAAGTGAAAAAGTCTGGTCTCTTTCACTTATGGTCTTTTGACTGAACAATTATTTACCGAGCAGATTTTTTTTCAGTATAAATGAAATCAATTATTATGGAAAGATCTGTGTCCACTAGGCACTACCTCGCTATGTGTGAAATAGGAACAAAAGAAAATTTAAGGTATACTACAACTTAACGGCAAATACGAAAGAAAAATGTCGTTACAATATGGTAAGCTATGTAAAAAGGTTCGCTTAATTTTTTTAAATATTATCGTTAGAATCTGATGGTAAATTTGAACTCGACAGTACACAACTAGACAGAACAAAAGAACAGCAGTAAACAATCATTATTCAATGAAAGACAAACATGACCTTTGCCAAAGAAAAAAAAACAACAAAAAGACAAAAGAACAGTCCACAGAAACAAAACCCATAAACAGTCCACAGAAACAAAACCCATAAACAGTCCACAGAAACAAAACCCATAAACAGTCCACAGAAACAAAACCCATTAACAGTCCATAGAAACAAAACCCATAAACAGTCCACAGAAACAAAACCCATAAACAGTCCACAGAAACAAAACCCATTAACAGTCCACAGAAACAAAACCCATTAACAGTCCACAGAAACAAAACCCATAAACAGTCCACAGAAACAAAACCCATAAACAGTCCACAGAAACAAAACCCATAAACAGTCCACAGAAACAAAACCCATTAACAGTCCACAGAAACAAAACCCGAAACATTGAGCACCAGCAACCTCGCAAAAAAAAAACGATAGAATTCCGATGAAAACGATAGTACAAAACAATTTAAAAGACACTAAGGGAGATAATAACACTTGGGCCAAATTATTGCTCGATTTGTCGATATGAATAAAAGAAGATACGCAATATGTGTCACTGATATCTGGAGAACAATAGACACTACCCCTGTTTTCTCTTTTTAATTTGCGTAACAACAAGACAAAACAAAGGCAGTCAACAAACAATATGAAAGCCAATGTAGGATTATCTGTACACTTGGCAAAGGGTGTAAAGTATGCAAAAGTTTCAAATAAAATGGACCATGGTTGATGGGCAAGGCTTAATAATCTCCATGGAAATAAGATAAACCAATGCTTATACAACTTCATGCCAAATATTATTGACATACCATTAGTGGTTCCGAATAAACTGACCTGATAAACTTTACTTTGACGCCACCGACGCAAGAAACAGTTCACCGTGACGTCACAGGCGACACACTAGAAAAGGTGTTTTTGAAAAGGGAGAAATAATGAGAAGAGTTACATACCAGATCTTACGTATCAAGTGTTCAATTACATACAATCGTGCACGAACAGCTACAATATTTTCTGATTCGACCGTAAAAATAGTTTATATCAATATGCTTATTTTGTAAATCGTTCATTTAGATTTGTTCTGATAAAACATGTTTTTAATGATATATTGCAGAATGTTCAGGAGTGAATGATCGTCCATTTAATTTACATGTCAAACATTATTAGAAAACGTTTGAATCTTGCGATTGATAAGTGTCTTAATATTGGTTGATTCAATATCTGTATCTGCAATGAGGCACGCGTAGGGGTATTGTTGATGAATTAATTTCCAAAAGTTTCTCGTCGATTGAATCTATATCAACATTTAAAATCATCATTTTAACGTAATGTGTAAAAACTTGTGTTTTTTTTTTTGATAATTGTATGTGAATAGTTTCATATAAAAACCCTTCCGGGGCCCCGGGTCTTAATCAAAAGTTGTCGTTTTTCAGTTTATAGTGAATGTCATTACTGTTTTTTTTCCACATTGGAAACATCATTGATAAACTATCATGTTCTAGTGACTTTATTACTTTCGATTTTAAATGCAAATGTTGCTTGACTCATTTGAATGATGATTTGAAATAGATTGGAAGTTTCAATGATGATTGAAGTAGCAAAATCTGATTGCGGATCCAAGTGTGTGTTGGATTCTAAGGGCCTGATCCCCTTTTCTTCGAATATGATTTAAACATTTACAAATCAATCGAAATTAAGTCTGTATCCTCCAACGAACTTCGTCTTTTTCATGTAGACCAATGATTTGATTTTAAGCTTAGTGCCGGACTGTTCTTTAAAAGATACAGTATCAATAGTGTATTTTTGATACTTTTTAAAGCGTAGGATTTACCTAAGATATAGCAATGAGATTGAAAACTATTGGCAACTTATTTTTTTAAAACAAAAATATTTGTTTATTCCAGCTATTTATTATTATGATACAATTCGACATGTAACAGCATTCTTGATTTGATGACGTCTGCTGTCAATTCTACGACTGACGATCGGAGTCATTGGCAACAACGATGCACAATCGCAGTCGATGTTTCCGGGATATTTGGAATGTCACAGTTTTATTTTCAACATTTTAAAGAGAGTTGTATTCCAATAGGAATAACTGTACTTTATTCGAAAACCTGCCACTGTCACTTTGAATTTGACGGTCGCAAATATCCGTTTTATCGTTATTGAATTTATTTCTTTTAACCCAACGAGAAAGACCAGATGTTGACCCATTTGCTATTACACAATTACAAACATCACATCGTAATTCAGAACAAAATACTTAGAATGATATCATAGCTATTGTTGACGGATAACGTGCGGAATTAAGGAACGTATAATCGAGCGACCCTCCGCAGAAATTGTAATTACGTAGTAATTGTCATTCAAACAGCATGATTCTGCAGGAAAACAGATGTTAAAGATTGATTTTTCTTCTCTTATGTCTTTCACGTACTGGAAGATATTGTCAGTTGTTGCTTGTTTAATGAAGGCTTAAATTGGACAAAAGAAGATTTAATTTTATTTTTTATCTCGAAGTACCAGTTGTGGTTGTGTAATATTATGACTTCTACAAACAGCTTGAGCATGCTGGGTAAACGTCATCAACTTTTTATCATTAAGTTATTAAAAATATGTCGAAAGTACTAAGGTCTAAAACTAAAAAAAAAAACAGTCTTCAAAAACACAAACAGCATGATAATATTAAAAATTAATAATCCGATTGAAGATTATCCGATTTGAAAATAACAATATTTATATTAAAGAGTTACAAAATAAAGAACTACAAATGTATTTTGGTACAATAATATAAAAAAAAGTCAAGTGTCCATAAATACAAGCAGCATAATCATACGATTGAAACTTCACAATTAGATTTAAGATCGACATATTTGCAGTCAATGTGTTAGTCTATCTAACGTATTGGAGGAGTACACAATGTGTTGGTCAATCTAACGCATTGGAGGAGAACACACTGTGTTGGTCAATCTAACGTATTGGAGGAGTACACGATGTGTTAGTCAATCTAACGTATTGGAGGAGTACACAATGTGTTAGTCAATCTAACGTATTGGAGGAGTACAAAATGTGTTAGTCAATCTAACGTATTGGAGGAGTACACAATGCGTTAGTCAATCTAACGCATTGGAGGAGTACACACTGTGTTGGTCAATCTAACGCATTGGAGGAGAACACACTGTGTTGGTCAATCTAACGTATTGGAGGAGTACACGATGTGTTAGTCAATCTAACGTGTTAGTCAATCTAACGTATTGGAGGAGTACACAATGTGTTAGTCAATCTAACGTATTTGAGGAGTACACAATGTGTAAGTCAATCTAACGTATGGGAGGAGTACACAATGCGTTAGTCAATCTAACGTATTGGAGGAGTACACAATGCGTTAGTCAATCTAACGTATTGGAGGAGTACACAGTGCGTTGGTCAATCTAACGCATTGGAGGAGTATACAATGTGTTGGTCAATCTAACGTATTGGAGGAGTACACAATGTGTTAGTCAATCTAACGTATTTGAGGAGTACACAATGTGTTGGTCAATCTAACGTATGGGAGGAGTACACAATGTGTTAGTCAATCTAACGTATTGGAGGAGTACACAATGTGTTAGTCAATCTAACGTATTGAAGGAGTACACAATGTGTTAGTCAATCTAACGTATTGGAGGAGTACACAATGTGTTAGTCAATCTAACGTATTTGAGGAGTACACAATGTGTTGGTCAATCTAATGTATGGGAGGAGTACACAGTGCATTGGTCAATCTAACGTATTTGAGGAGTACACAATGTGGTGGTCAATCTAATGTATGGGAGGAGTACACAATGTGTTGGTCAATCTAATGTATGGGAGGAGTACACAGTGTGTTAGTCAATCTAACGTATTGGAGGAGTACACAATGTGTTAGTCAATCTAACGTATTTGAGGAGTACACAATGTGTTAGTCTATCTAACGTATTTGAGGAGTACACAATGTGTTGGTCAATCTAATGTATGGGAGGAGTACACAGTGCGTTGGTCAATCTAACGTATTTGAGGAGTACACAATGTGTTGGTCAATCTAATGTATGGGAGGAGTACACAATGTGTTAGTCAATCTAACGTATTTGAGGAGTACACAATGTGTTGGTCAATCTAACGTATTGGAGGAGTACACAGTGAGTTGGTCAATCTAACGTATTTGAGGAGTACACAATGTGTTAGTCAATCTAACGTATTGGAGGAGTACACAATGTGTTAGTCAATCTAACGTATTTGAGGAGTACACACTGTGTTTGTCAACTTACGCATTGGAGGAGTACACAATGTGTTGGTCAATCTAACGCATTGGAGGAGTACACAATGTGTTGGTCAATCTAACGTATTGGAGGAGTACACACTGTGTTAGTCAATCTAAAGTATTGAAGGAGTACACAGTGTATTGGTTAATCTAACGTCTTGGAGGAGTACACAATCTGTTAGTCAATCTAACGTATTTGAGGAGTACACAATGTGTTGGTCAATCTAACTTATTGGAGGAGTACACAGTGTGTTGGTCAATCTAACGCATTGGAGGAGTACACAATGTGTTGGTCAATCTAACGTATTTGAGGAGTACACAATGTGTTGGTCAATCTAACGTATTGGAGGAGTACACACTGTGTTTGTCAATCTAACGCATTGGAGGAGTACACAATGTGTTGGTCAATCTAACGTATTGGAGGAGTACACACTGTGTTAGTCAATCTAACGTATTGAAGGAGTACACAGTGGATTGGTCAATCTAACGTATTGGAGGAGTACACAGTGCGTTGGTCTATCTAACGTATTTGAGGAGTACACAATGTATTGGTCAATCTAATGTATGGGAGGAGTACACAATGTGTTAGTCTATCTAACATATTGGAGGAGTACACAATGTGTTATTCAATCTAACGTATTGAAGGAGTACACAGTGTATTGGTCAATCTAACGTATTGGAGGAGTACACAATGTGTTAGTCAATCTAACGTATGGGAGGAGTACACAATGTGTTAGTCTATCTAACGTATTTGAGGAGTACACAATGTATTGGTCAATCTAACGTATTGGAGGAGTACACAATCTGTTGGTCAATCTAACGTATTGGAGGAGTACACAATGTGTTAGTCAATCTAACGTATTGGAGGAGTACACAATGTGTTAGTCTATCTAACGTATTGGAGGAGTACAGAATGTGTTGGTCAATCTAACGCATTGGAGGAGTACACACTGTGTTGGTCAATCTTACGCATTGGAGGAGTACACACTGTGTTGGTCAATCTAACAGATTGGAGGAGTACACACTGTTTTAGTCATTTTAACGTATTGGAGGAGAACACAATGTGTTGGTCAATCTAACGCATTGGAGGAGTACACACTGTGTTAGTTAATCTAACGTATTGGAGGAGTACACAATGTGTTAGTCAATCTAACGTATGGGAGGAGTACACAATGTGTTAGTCTATCTAACATATTGAAGGAGTACACAGTGCGTTGGTCAATCTAACGTATTGGAGGAGTACACACTGTGTTAGTTAATCTAACGTATTGGAGGAGTACACACTGTGTTAGTCAATCTAACGCGTTAGTCAATCTAACGTATTGGAGGAGTACACAATGTGTTAGTCAATCTAACGTATGGGAGGAGTACACAGTGTGTTGGTCAATCTAACGCATTGGAGGAGTACACACTGTGTTAGTTAATCTAACGTATTGGAGGAGTACACACTGTGTTAGTCAATCTAACGTATTGAAGGAGTACACAATGTGTTGGTCAATCTAACGCATTGGAGGAGTACACAATGTGTTGGTCAATCTAACGCATTGGAGGAGTACACAATGTGTTGGTCAATCTAACGTATTGAGGAGTACACACTGTGTTAGTCAATCTAAAGTATTGAAGGAGTACACAGTGTATTGGTTAATCTAACGTCTTGGAGGAGTACACAATCTGTTAGTCAATCTAACGTATTTGAGGAGTACACAATGTGTTGGTCAATCTAACTTATTGGAGGAGTACACAGTGTGTTGGTCAATCTAACGCATTGGAGGAGTACACAATGTGTTGGTCAATCTAACGTATTTGAGGAGTACACAATGTGTTGGTCAATCTAACGTATTGGAGGAGTACACACTGTGTTTGTCAATCTAACGCATTGGAGGAGTACACAATGTGTTGGTCAATCTAACGTATTGAGGAGTACACACTGTGTTAGTCAATCTAACGTATTGAAGGAGTACACAGTGGATTGGTCAATCTAACGTATTGGAGGAGTACACAGTGCGTTGGTCTATCTAACGTATTTGAGGAGTACACAATGTATTGGTCAATCTAATGTATGGGAGGAGTACACAGTGTGTTGGTCAATCTAACGCATTGGAGGAGTACACACTGTGTTTGTCAATCTAACGCATTGGAGGAGTACAATGTGTTGGTCAATCTAACGTATGGGAGGAGTACACAGTGTGTTGGTCAATCTAACGCATTGGAGGAGTACACACTGTGTTAGTTAATCTAACGTATTGGAGGAGTACACACTGTGTTAGTCAATCTAACGTATTGAAGGAGTACACAATGTGTTGGTCAATCTAACGCATTGGAGGAGTACACACTGTGTTAGTTAATCTAACGTATTGGAGGAGTACACACTGTGTTAGTCAATCTAACGTATTGAAGGAGTACACAATGTGTTAGTCAATCTAACGTATTGGAGGAGTACACTTTTGAAAATATTAACCATACTGATTTATATTCTGAATTTGTTTGATTGGTACAAACAGCATAATCATACCATTGAAACTAAACAATCAAACTAAATATTGACACGGAATGTTGTTCTATAAGTCACTCGATCTATTAAGGGGACGAGTCTTTGATTATTTCTGTTAAATGTATTCACACAACTTTTGTAGACGGGGAACAATTGAGGAGGGCCTGGATGGGGTTTACAGAATAGAGAATAATGGTCCAGAAAATATAGATCAGAAAAATAGCCTCCCCCCCCCAAAAAAAAAATGGAGAATACTAGGTTGCAAAAAATATATATAAAGAATAGGGAAAATTTGCTTAAAAAATTAAGGAATACAGAACTGAAGGACCTCACCCTAAACTTCATTCAGAGCTTGACATCTGTGCATTGCTGAAAACTCTGTGTTGTCCTTTAGATGTCTTTTTTTGTTTGTGGATTGGTGTTTTACTGACATATTCACCGCACCTTCTTGTAATCATATATGTCCTGTGATAAAATAAACCTTAAAAAACCTCACTTTTCCTGTTTTCATTCTTACCAAACTATAACAATATAACCCGAAGGATTGACATTGGTAAAGACTTATTCTCACCTAGATTTTTGTGATTCAGCAGTTGAACAAAATGCTAAAAAGGTGCGTTCGTTTGACTGTTCGTGATGTCTAAATACGCAGCAACGTCCGGTCAGAATTCGGGATGTACAAAGATACAAACCAAGTTCAGTCAGAATTCGGGATGTATTAATACACAGCGACGTCTAATCAGAATTCGGAATGTTTTAATACGCAGCCACGTCCAGTAAGAATTGGCATTTAAAATTCGGCGCCTTGTGTAGGGAGAGTTCAACGCTCTCCCCACGCTAAGGAACATTCGTAAAAAAACTGTTTAAAGGGTACGTAAGAACCCTGCTGAATTACAACATTTCTGCATTGTCAAACATAGCCCCTTTTTTCAATGGCAGTCAACTTTGTTTGGTCTTTTTCTCAGTCGACCCACTTTGCAGAAACTACACACTGTGGATTTTTTTATTTGCGTGGGTACCGATTTTCGAAGATTAAGGAAACATTGAATTTTCGTGAATATTTGATGTCGTGGTTTAAGAAAAGTCTGCATACAAGCATACAGAAATTGTGTATTTCATCGAACATCTAACTTCGTGGTTCACCTGTACCCACGAACATTGGTGAACCACAGTATTGTTTTATATAATAGTTATGTTTTTCGTCCTGAGAGTGCCATAATATAATTGCTACGTTAAGCAAACAACATCAATCAATAAATCATGTATTGAATTCACGACGATATTAAAAAGTGATTTAAATGGCAGGTTGTAAAATATTTAACCGTTCAGTCGATATCTTTAAAGAGATTAAATTCCGACCATAAAATACAAATAAACCATCGCTTCTTTTATGTTGTTATTGAAACTGTCAATTTAAAAACTCAAACCATCATTTAATTTGTTCATATTTGTGTTAAATGATAATTGATATTGCAAAGTATTTGATAAGACTTACCGCCCATTAAATACCCTACTTGTCGTTTAAGGTCAAAGATATCAGTTTTAAAGGGATACATTTTGATTTTTACAATGTATTTGAAAGAAGGTTTAATTCGTATGGTTGTGATTGATCCGAATTGATGCGGAAATCAAACTTGAAGCAAGTTTGATTTTACCTGTCACATACTGCACATTGAAGTATAAATTTCTGTTTTAATGGATAAATTACATGGACTTTTACCTCATCTTGAATATTACATATTCGAATTGGTTACCCTGGCAACTAATGATAATTTATAAAGAAGAGACAGCAAACAAACACCAAGAATAAACACAGAGATTTAAAACATTCTGTCGTTACAATAGGCATATATATATAAATGCTTTGGATCTGTTAGCATTTTAAAATGCATAGTAACTAATGTTGACAGTACCAATTTGTTTTGCACCAGATGGGAATTCGACAATTAATGTATTTTCAATTTTTCAGTGATGCTCGAGGCCAAAATATTGAAAATCAAAAACCTTATAAAAATTATCTTCTGTCTCAAAATGATCTCCTGTCTCTGAAGAGGTGACAAAACCCTTAAGTATAACCACATCCGGACAAGGAATTAGAGCTAAAAGGACCCTTAAGTATAACCACATCCGGACAAGGAATTAGAGCTAAAAGGACCCTTAAGTATAACCACATCCGGACAAGGAATCAGAGCTAAAAGGACCCTTAATTATAACCACATCCGGACAAGGAATCAGAGCTAAAAGGACCCTTAAGTATAACCACATCCGGACAAGGAATCAGAGCTAAAAGGACCCTTAAGTATAACCACATCCGGACAAGGAATCAGAGCTAAAAGGACCCTCAAGTATAACCACATCCGGACAAGGAATCAGAGATATAAGGACCCTTAAGTATAACCACATCCGGACAAGGAATCAGAGCTTTGCAACAGGGAGATATATTGAATTTCCTTATTTCAAAATTATAAGACCAAATTTCAATCAAACCTAATAAGTGATGCTCATATATATAAAATGCAACTAGCAAATTTGAGGCATCGTTTGCAAGTGTTTGGTTTCTTCTTGGACATTAAATTTTACTATTCCATTGCAGTGGCGGATCCAGGTGGGGGTTCCGGGGTTGGACCCTTTTTGACGATCAATGCTTTTGAATGGGGACATATGGTTGAACACCCCCACCCCACCCCCACGGGCCCCCCTTTAAAATGACTGGATCCGCCCCTGCATTGTACAAATGCTAGTGTAATTGTCAATATTCAAGTTTAATCGATCGTAGACATTTTCATACAGATATATTTGCCAAGTACATTCCAAACGATCGTCAAGCTACATTCGGAATGTTTCTTTTAATCAGAACTTAAAGTCGTTGATTCAATAGTTGTGACAATATTCCTCGAGAAATAATTAAGGTCAGAGTATTGTTCAACACGATCTTTCTATTAATTAGAAACTGTCAGATTGACAGGTGTACAATACATATAAATGACCCCACTAATAGCTGCCGTCAGCTGTGATTGCGATCAAAAGTTTGCTTAGGGACCGTCTCAAAATGTCACTATTGATATATTTTGTTGACCCTTTCCTGTGTTCTGACTGGCCCCTGCTATAGCTAAAGCTGTAACTAAACACCTGTCATTAAGGAGCGAAGGTTAAAAGGAATCTTTTACATAGAGATTTCTTGTAAAAAAGTTTCAAGTGTGTAAACCTTATAATTACACCCCAGTTCTATTGTTATACTATATAGTTTCTATTTCTGAAACATATGTAAATTAAATAGATCTATTGTTACGAATAACAATGGATTTTGACCACAGGTGTGACGAGCGGGGTTTCTGGAAACCCTGCTTCTACATCCCGCAAACAAAGTCCATTGTTATTCGTAACAATAGAAATTGATTATTTTTTAAAATAGCATGAATATAAGACATTACTAATAGTGTTCACTATAAACTGTTTCATGATATTAAAAACACATTTTAGGAAATTCCAATAGGCATCTATATGGAATACAAAATAATCCTTTATTAAAATACTCTTTGCTTGAAGGTAATTTTTTATCACAGTCATGTGTCTCCATTCTAAAGCATTGATCTTTAAAAAAAATTGGGATTCTAACTACCGGACCCCTCCCCGTTTACCCAGTTTGGCCGATCCGGGGTTGGGGTTCCATGGTTGGACCCGACTTTTATTGAAAAGATCAATGCATTTGAATGGTTGGACCCCTTTTCTTTTAGTTGGGAACCCCAGGATCAGCCCTGATTGCCCCCAAAAGGAGTTTCTCTATATTAAATATTGTATGTTGAGCGTGTCTGGTAGTCGGGTTTTTAATGCAGACACACCTATCCCTTAGTATGTTCGAATATGAATGTTTGTTTGTTCTCGAGAAAGGGGGTGTTTTGATAAAATCGTAAGATATAAAATACAGTTATGATTACCTTTATTAAACTGATACAGGTAAGTACTTTGGGTAATAATATTGCCTTTATCTTTAGTCTCTTCTACCAAATCCTTCGCCGCGATATAGCCTTTCTGTGCTAATGCGGCGTAAAGCAAACAACAATCAATCAATTCTACCAAATCCAACGCTTGCCAAAAAATGTCGTCCGTCTTATACCCGTCCATATTGACAACTGTATACCAGGAGCATGATGTATTTTTTGTTTGTAATAAGAATACACGAAACAGTCAACCTTGACCTCCTGATCCATATTAGCACATAGATTTAACGGAATATGCAAAACAACTTTGACATTTGTAAAATATACTCACTTGTCAAAGTTTGAACGAAGATAACCAAAAAGGTCACTAGTGGGGTTTCATGTAATAAAAAAATATTTTATAAATCATTGTTTGATATTGTCAATAAATATGCTATCTTTTTTTCATTTAATAATCAATGTTAACAAATATAGGGTTTAAAAGGGTGGAAAGTTAGTTATACACTCGGGATACAGCGTGTCTGATAAGAAACCCTCGGCCTCCGGCCGACGGGGTTTCTTATCCAGACACACCTATCCTCGGTGTATAACTATTACGGAAACCTTTTCTTAAAAACACGTTAGAAAGAACCGACCAAGAAATTAATTTCGTTATGTGTCATCGTGATATTTACTCAGATAATTTCCGTTTCCCCTTATGCTCTCTTTAAACGGGGACTCAATTTGCAATACCAGAACCAGATCACAAAGTCTATTAAACAAACAATTTTTCTCTGTTTTTTTTTTTTTTTTGATTTTATCCCATCATTGATTAATACATGTAGCTATTTTATTTCTATATCATGAATCTGTCAAGATATGAAATACCCCCAAAAATGATCTCGTATGAAAATGATAGTAAATGTTTAAGAAACTATAAGTAAATATTCGAAGATATATCGTGTTAAAAAAAAACAAACAAAGAAAGTTTATCACATAACTAAAGGTCAACATAAGTATTTTCAACCCTCAGCAATCTGTTTCAGACGAGCATCTATCAATTGTAAAATTGAAGTGATAGAAAAGGGGGACCTCTAGGCTTAACTTGTAGATATTTAGGGTGCTTTAACGTAGATTCTCACCCCAGACCCCCTCTTCTTGGTCTGCTCATGTATTTGCACTTAACGATTAAACGAGTTTCTACTGGGTACGTATAACAATAGTTGTGGTGCATACGTTAATGATACAACCAACATACGTTAATGATACAACCAACATACGTAAATGATACAATCAACATACGTTAATGATACAACCAGCATACGTAAATGATACAACCAAACTAAATTAACAAAATGTCACATAAAGGAGTGCAGTCTGCTTATATTAGTCTTTAATCGGGCAATGGACTTTTAATGATCTACCCTATCGACACATCCGATCTCGCTCAATTTGGATTTGATCATGCGATTCCCTCGGACTTTTTCTTGGTTAGTATATTTTAAAAAAATTTTAAAATGTTGCCCCTCAATAAAAATGAAAACCGACATCATTTTGCAATGAGTTTTATTACAAGTGCATTTTGATATGTGAACATAAATGATCACTTAACTTCATTTTATGACCGCATATCAGACTGAATGTAATTCAGTTTTGTTGACATACACCATCGAAGCATGTTTCTGGAAATCAATTTAATTATCAGCAAGACCTGTAGCAGTTGCTGACATGTTAACTGTATATGAAAAGAAAGCAATTGTCCCATGTCACGAGATTCTCGAACTTTTATCGCGGTCATAAAAACAAGATACATATCAATAAGTTTTATTTTGAGAATGCAATGCAATCACGTTACATAATCAATTCAAATAATAGTCTTTGTTTAGCCGCGTAGTCGAATAAAAACGGACCACTAGTTATACTAAAAGAAAAGAAAATGCGTAAAAGTACAGTTAAATTATTACTCAGTTGTTGATATTGCGACCCAACTAAAATATATCTCGCAATTATAATCAAAGAAAAAAAAAAGAACAGATATTCTATTGCGACCTTCATATTTTTTGCAAGTACACAAAATGTATGGTTGAAAACAAATGTTCCGGAACTGTATTTGATATTTGATTAAAGCATTAAGTCTAATTGAGGATTCCTTTTCATATGAATCATTCAAATACGTGAAGATATCTGTTTATCCGTCTGCCTTAACCTCTTTGGAATTAATTCACTCACTATTATATTTTCTCTCCAATGCGCATGAACATTGTTGGTGGAATGGTAGTTTTAACTTCCAGGATGTATGTTGCTTTTTGAAGTACCTCGTACACACGCAAAATTCATAAATCCAAGTTAAAGGAATAGAAGCAGAAAACCTTGCAATCGTTAGTCCAAATAATTGTCCATTTCGTTCGTAAGATGGTCAATATAAAATAAGGAGATAGTCTTAGATACATGAGTTTTGTATTACTTGTTATAGGCTTTAAACTAACTTTCAGTAACTACGAGTACTCTCAAATCTGTACTTTGTGTCTTTAGTGTTTTTGTTAGTTGTTTTTGTTCTTTTCATCGATCTGATGAGATAAGGCCTTTTCAACTGATTTTTAAAGTTGGTTCTTATGTTGTGCTGTTACACCACTGTCGAAGGTTATAGGAGGGGTGGTCGCACGCAAACATGCTTAACATGTTCAGTGGTTGTCGTTTGTTGATGTGGTTCATAAGTGTTTCTCGTTTCTCGTTTTTTCGGACTGTGTTGAGGTGTTGTCACATTGTCTTCTTATTTTTATATAAATGTGGTATGATTACTACTGATACAACTATCCATCAAATCGGAAGAACATTAACGGTACCATTTCAATTTTACGGCAACAGATTCCCATTTCGACAATTAATGTCTCTTCAGTGATGATCGAGGCCAAATAATTTGAAAATCCAATACCTAATATATACAGTGAAGGAGGACAAAAAAACCCAGAAGGGAACAAAAATATAGACAGCCACTGACAAAGAACCAGAGCTATTATTTAAAAGGTTGTAAACTGCTATATGTACAAATCATACTTCGTCCTATAATCATAAGTAAACCGATACCGTATACAAAATCAGTTATTTTAATTTCCTTGAAAACGCTTAGCTTATATGATAGTGTAATTCATTTGAATAACATCATGACATGGATCGACGTCTTTAAATCTAATCGGTTAAAAAACTTCAAAGATCCCACGCTTATAAATTGGTACTCCAGCTGCGAGTTTCGTCTACAAAAGACTCACTAAATGAACATGCATTATTACCTATATTTTGTTTTTTAGTATGTTACTTTTGCTCGTGTCCTAGTCTAGTTAAAAATTCATACAACGCACAAAATTGACGAATGTGGTGAATCTGATGACATTACTGATTACATATAAAAATAATCTACCATTTCCCTCGCAATTTCTTTTTATAAGAATGGGAGGAGCTCTTTTTTGTTTACCCCTCCCCCAAGTTGAATCATACTTCCAGTGCACATTAGGTCAACCCCGGTTTTGGTGGGGTTCGTGTTACTCAGTCTTTAGTTTTCTTTGTATAGTAATTTGTTGACGTCTTTTTATTGTTTTTCGGTTTTTGCCATGGCCTTGTCAGCTTTTCTTCGACTTATGAGTTTGAATATCCTTTTGGTGTATTCTGCCTCTCTTTTAAAACAGACTGCAGCATCAAATACGTGCATTATATACGACACGAATGGTTGAGTGTGTACTTTTACTTAACATTAGTAATATTAATATAATTGTGGAGTTAATAAAGCTAAATTGACCAGTATTAATGTTTGTAGTGATCTAATAAAACGTCACTAATGTAAACTCCAAAACGACTGTTCTTAATGGAATTTGAATTTTCAAAAGCACTAAAGATATCTGTTTACTACTAAAAACTACATTTATTTCATTTGTCTGTACGAATACTTTGATTTTTATTTAATTATTTTGATCAAAGCCGTTTGCTATTATAGTTTTATATACAATAGCAGAAGCAGATTCGAAAGTTGGACGCGATCTATCGAAATGAATCAGAGCTCGGTTATAAATCCATGTTGACAGTGTGTTATTTTCGTGCAAGATTGCTGATTGATAAGGGAAGGAAATTAAAACAGAAAGTTCAATATTGATTTAATAAACTGTAAATTTGACAAAGAGACTGTTTGCTTAACGGAAAAGAATAACATGCATGTACTTGCAAATAAATTTAGAATTTTGACCTTTTCGGCTTCTATAAATATTAGAGACATCTTTTTCACCTTTGCAATATATCTAGTTACCTCAGTTGTTTTTTTCATTTAAATGCCTATGCAAACGTATGACAGCAACAAACATATGTGTGTCATAAATTTGATACTGAAATTTTTGTTTTGAGAAATATTTCTCTAAATTTTGGAAAAATAAATAGAAAGGTAGCATACCGATGTTCAATAGAAGTCTCACGAGACTTTTCTATTCATTTGTGCACTCAATTTCAAATTTTCAAATTCTCCTATTGCATAAAAGCACATTTAACTATCTTTGTTTTTCTACATTTTGATTTTTTAAACATTTTGTATTAAAGAAAACTCTATTTATGGAAACGTCTCATAATCATTATAAAATTTCCGCATAACACAATAACCCGAATAATGCAGGCCCTCTCCGTAGTCGGTCTCTCCTACTTTCAATGTTGCTATAGAAGACATCGGAAGATGCGGACATATCCTTAAAGTACTGAAAGCAACGACATAATACATTAAATTAACAAAGATATAAGTAACATAACAAGAACGGTTTTCATAAACACCTTGGTATGTCTATCAAATCTCACGGGATTACACAAATGAACGGAAGAATCTCACGAGAGCATAATAAAGAATAAGAATGACGTTACATTAGTATTATACTAATACTAAACGTCAAGGAGTAATTTTGTTAGCAAATTAAGTTTAAGTAAAATGTTGTGCTGTTGAAATTTGCGGTCTCATAAGTAGTCTTCAGATTCATGTCTTTGCAAACTGACTTGCATCTTTAACGTAAATAAAATTCAGTAAAGAATTATCAGAACGACAATTCAATTTAAGAAGGCGTAATATTCCCTCGCTTTTGGGAAATTAGTATTTGCATGAGTTTAAGCTATATTAACCTATATTTACGGAAATACCACACAACCATTGTAGGAATTCCACTTCAATTCCCTTTTTATGTTTGATATAATTTGTTTAATCAAATGTTTTCAAGTTTATCATTGTTCTCTACAAGTCTTATTTATACAAAAACTGGTGGATACATATTAACAAATTTTCACTTCAACGTATGCATTCATATTTTTTCGTCAAAGAATTTCAACTTGATACTTTCGTGTGACAATCTTGAACTCCATAAAAATATATTATTGATTTTCTCTATAAAAAAAGTTTGAGTTAAAAATTATGCTGCCTCATTAATATATGAATTAATAGATTAAAAAACTCACAGTTATACTACGAACTAAAATTGTTCGTTTTCACAACAATAGTTACCCTGACAGTAGTGATGGCCTCAATAGTTACCCTGACAGTAGTGACGGGCGGAATAGTTACCCTGACAGTAGTGACGGGCGGAATAGTTACCCTGACAGTAGTGATGGGCGGAATAGTTACACTGACAGTAGTGATGGCCGTAATAGTTACCCTGACAGTAGTGATGGGCGGAATAGTTACTCTGACAGTAGTGATGGATGGAATAGTTACTCTGACAGTAGTGATGGGCGGAATAGTTACCCTGACAGTAACGATGGGCGGAATAGTTACTCTGACAGTTGTGATGGGCGGATTAGTTACTCTGACAGTATTGATGGGCGGAATAGTTACCCTGACAGTAGTGATGGCCGTAATAGTTACTCTGACAGTAGTGATGGGCGGAATAGTTACCCTGACAGTAGTGATGGGCGGAATAGTTACCCTGACAGTATTGATGGGCGGAATAGTTACCCTGACAGTAGTGATGGGCGGAGTAGTTATCCTGACAGTAGTGACGGGCGGAATAGTTACCCTGACAGTAGTGATGGCCGTAATAGTTACTCTGGCAGTAGTGATGGGCATAATAGTTACCCTGACAGTAGTGATGGGCGGAATAGTTACCTGACAGTAGTGACGGGCGGAATAGTTACTCTGACAGTAGTGATGGGCGGAGTAGTTATCCTGACAGTAGTGACGGGCGGAATAGTTACCTGACAGTAGTGATGGGCGGAATAGTTACCCTGACAGTAGTGACGGGCGGAATAGTTACCCTGACAGTAGTGACGGGCGGAATAGTTACCCTGACAGTAGTGACGGGCGGAATAGTTACTCTGACAGTAGTGATGGGCGGAATAGTTACTCTGGCAGTAGTGACGGGCGGAATAGTTACTCTGACAGTAGTGATGGGCGGAATAGTTACCCTGGCAGTAGTGATGGGCGGAATAGTTACCCTGACAGTAGTGATGGCCGTAATAGTTACTCTGGCAGTAGTGATGGGCGGAATAGTTACCCTGACAGTAGTGACGGGCGGAATAGTTACCCTGACAGTAGTGATGGGCGGAATAGTTACCTGGCAGTAGTGACGGGCGGAATAGTTACTCTGGCAGTAGTGACGGGCGGAATAGTTACCTGACAGTAGTGATGGGCGGAATAGTTACCCTGGCAGTAGTGATGGGCGGAATAGTTACCTGACAGTAGTGATGGGCGGAATAGTTACTCTGACAGTAGTGATGGGCGGAATAGTTACTCTGACAGTAGTGATGGGCGGAATAGTTACCCTGACGTGAGAGTAGCAAATATACAGTTATGTTTTCGGATATAGATCTTACCGAGAGAGAACACGAATAAGAGTACAAGATATTGACGCACCTATGGATAATTAAACATGCAGTGGTATACATGTACATTTACTTCTATTAATTATCCTATCCTTAATTTGTAGGCAACACCTTATTAATTGATGAATTTACAACAAAGATTTTAAAACAGACTTTTCTGTCTAATAACCAAGGGTTTCGTTTTGAAACATTAAAATATCCTTGTTCTTATAGGGAGAAAAATCCAAGCACACGGTATCTTTACACTGTAGTTGCAATAAGACTGTAACATACCTCCATACTGGATGTTAATTTCTTCTAAGACGTGCTTTACCATTTTATCTTTCTTTTCTCGTCGAATCTCGTATTTATCGAAACAGAAATCTTTTGACTCGACTTCATTTTGAACTGCATCAATTACGAGGTTACAAAATCCATAAAAGATTTCCGTTTTCCCGAAGTTTTCACTGATAGATTTTAATCTCTTCCATTTATATTTTCCAAACAATTTCGCAATAACCTTTGACATTGAATTGAATGTAGCATGAATTCGTACAAGTGTCGGTGCATATCTTTGTTTATCAGCTAAGCCATGGTTAAATCCACCAGGGGAGACAATTGGAACATTCCATCTAGGTGCATATCTGACGACATTATTGACAGCGTAGTCATAAACAGGTCCTATAAAGAAATGACAACCTTTGTCCATTCTTCGAATAGCCGCTACAAGGGCATCGGTATCACTTGCATTAGAATTAACAAACGAAACATTTAGCACAAGACTGCGCGAAAACCGCATCTGAACTTTTTGATGTGCAATCTCAATGCCTATTTGGATTTTTTCTAGAGCGAAAAGTCTTGTTACTGGAAACTTAGGGGCAAACACAGTTATGTTTACACTTCTTGCATTTGCATACACAGTGTTGTTTAGAACACATATAAAAACTGCTAGAACCACGGAAATATTCCTGTATATCATATCCATTGGAAAGTGATGCACAATTAAAACATGCTGACAAAGACACAAGCTTTAATGTCAAGTTCACAAATCAAATTTGCTTTAAAAAGTATAACTTCCATGTCACTAATTTTCAAAGCAGATGTTATTGATGAAAATCAGAATTTAAAACAATTCCCAGACCATTTCCATTACGACGGGTGAGTAACCATTATGGGGCATTACTTTGTTCAACTGTTATATATGCTACTAAAAGTACTTGAATTATGTTATCAAATCTGTAATATCTTTAATTGTTACGGAAGTTGCATACTTAAGATTATCAGTAGGAATTTAAAAATTTAATTGATTCGGCTCATGTGCTGGCTTTTGACAGCTCCTATTTCAATAATAGCTATATTTAGAATAACTGTATTTATACATGTTTTATGTGTCAACAGCAAATAACCTTTTCACACCAACGGTGGTAAATCTTATATGAAATAAAAAAAATGGGAAATGGATATTTTTATATCGTCTTAAAGATTTCCTCATCAATTGTATGAGTGCTTCCTCCTTTAAATACTACATTAACTGGGAAAGAGTTTCTAAATAATCCTATGGCTTGCCGGTACAATATCATTTGTCAAAGTACTGTTACACAGTAGTATGTATTGCGGATTAATTAAAAGCACCCAAAAGCAGACAATGCGGTCACTAAAAAGGACTCAGTTTACTAACTCCCTGACGTCGGTAAATGTCGCCATTTCCGGCAAACATTTATATCTAGTGTACTAGTATTCAATAAAAGTTTAATGAATAAAATAACTTTAATTCCTAATCACAAAAGACCTAGCATACACACTTTAAAAAAAAAAAAAAAAATAATTGCAATTAAGAGTGTTCCTACAAAAAGTAAGTGCATAAATTGTTTTTTTATCATTACAATTTAGTTGCTTATTTCTTCCCATGTATGGTTCAGATGGAAATTATTTTTACACTATTTATTTTATTAATATATTTTTTTTGTGATATTTTTACTTTCATAATGATATGCGACATTACATGTTGATATTTACACTGATTTGTTCAGTATTAACGAATATTAATTAACGCTTTATACATCACTATTCTAGAACAAATCGGTTTATCGTATCGGTGCTGACAGAGAGTTGGAAATGAGACTGTAAATGTTTGAAAAAAATACTGTGTTTCAATTTTAATAGATAGATAATTATATTATACTGTATATTAAAAATATACTGTAACAGTATTTTAAAAAGCCAGTTTTTATTGATAAATAACAGTATTTCAAAAAGCCAGTTTTTATTGATAAATAATGAGTGTTACAATCGTCTCTTATATCAGTTTTTAATAGGTTTTGGGATTTTCAAAAAAAAAAATTGACCTCGAGCATCATTGAAGAGACATTCGTTGTCTTCATCTTTTTTTATAAGCATTGGAATTTCAAATACTTTGGCATTGGGCACCACTGAAGAGATATCTATTGTCGACATGTGCATCTTGTGCAGAAACAATGGTACTGTTAATGTTATTATCAATGTTTCGTATGAACTAATGAAAACGGCAAAAAAAAAAAAATATTTTTTAAATAAATAAGATAAAAAAATTAATGAGAGGATAACAATTTTCTTTTCTCTCATCCTCTTAGCTATGTGTTATTTATGAGAGGGAAACAATCTTCTTTCTCTTAGCAACGTGTTATTTGTGAGTGGGTAACAATCTTCTTTCTCTTAGCTATGTGTTATTTGTGAGAGGGGAACTATCTTCTTTTTTTCTCATCCTCTTAGCTATGTGTTATTTATGAGAGAGAAACAATCTTCTTTCTCTTAGCTATGTGTTATTTTTGAGAGGGTAACAATCATCTTTCTCTTAGCTATGTGTTATTTATGAGAGGATAACAATCTTCTTTCTCTTAGCTATGTGTTATTTATGAAAGGGTAACAATCTTCTTTCTCATCCTCTAAGCTATGTGTTATTTATGAGAGGGCAACAATCTTCTTTCTCGTCCTCTTAGCTATGTGTTATTTATGAGAGGATAACAATCTTCTTTCTCATCCTCTAAGCTATGTGTTATTTATGAGAGGGTAACAATCTTCTTTCTCATCCTCTTAGCTATGTGTTATTTATGAGAGGGTAACAATCTTCTTTCTCATCCTCTTAGCTATGTGTTATTTATGAGAGGATAACAATCTTCTTTCTCATCCTCTCAGCTATGTGTTATTTATGAGAGGATAACAATCTTCTTTCTCATCCTCTAAGCTATGTGTTATTTATGAGAGGGTAACAATCTTCTTTCTCATCCTCTTAGCTATGTGTTATTTATGAGAGGATAACAATCTTCTTTCTCATCCTCTCAGCTATGTGTTATTTATGAGAGGGTAACAATCTTCTTTCTCATCCTCTAAGCTATGTGTTATTTATGAGAGGATAACAATCTTCTTTCTCATCCTCTCAGCTATGTATTATTTATGAGAGGGCAACAATCTTCTTTCTCATCCTCTAAGCTATGTGTTATTTATGAGAGGGTAACAATCTTCTTTCTCATCATCTTACCTATGTGTTATTTATGAGAGAGTAACAATCTTCATCCTCTTAGCTATGTGTTATTTGTGAGAGGGTTACACTCTTCTTTCTCATCCTCTAAGCTATGTGTTATTTATGAAAGGGTAACAATCTTCTTTCTCTTAGCTATGTGTTATTTGTGAGTGGGTAACTATCTTCTTTCTCATCCTCTTAGGTATGTGTTAATTATGAGATTGTAACAATCTTCTTTCTCACCCTCTTAGCTATGCATTATTTATGAGAGGGTAACAATCTTCTTTCTCATCCTCTAACCTATGTGCTTATATGAGAGGGTAACAATCTTCTTTCTCTTAGCTATGTGTTATTTGTGAGTGAGTAACAATCTTCTTTCTCATCCTCTAAGCTATGTATTATTTATGAGAGGGCAACAATCTTCTTTCTCGTCCTCTTAGCTATGTGTTATTTATGAGTGGGTCACAATCTTCTTTCTCATCCTCTTAGCTATGTGTTATTTATGACAGGGTAACAATCTTCTTTCTCATCCTCTTAGTTATGTGTTAATTGTGATAGGGTAACAATCTTCTTTGTCATCCTCTTAGCTATGTGTTATTTATGAGAGTGTTACAATCTTCTTTCTCTCCCTCTTAGCTATGTGTTATTTATGAGAGGGTAACAATCTTCTTTCTCGCCCTCTTAGCTATGTGTTATTTTATGAGAGGGTAACAATCTTCTTTCTCGTCCTCTTAGCTATGTGTTATTTTATGAGAGGGTAACAATCTTCTTTCTCATCCTCTTAGCTATGCGTTATTTGTGAGAGGGTAACAACCTTCTTTCTCATCCTCTTAGCTATGTGTTATTTTATGAGAGGGTAACAATCTTCTTTCTCTTAGCTATGTGTTATTTGTGAGTGGGTAACAATCTTCTTTCTCATCCTCTTAGCTATGTATTATTTATGAGAGGGCAACAATCTTCTTTCTCTTAGCTATGTGTTATTTGTGAGTGGGTAACAATCTTCTTTCTCATCCTCTTAGCTATGTGTTATTTGTGAGAGGGCAACAATCTTCTTTCTCTTAGCTATGTGTTATTTGTGAGAGGGTAACAATCTTCTTTCTCACCTTCTCAGCTATGTGTTATTTGTGAGAGGGTAACACTATTTTTCTCATCCTCTTAGCTATGTGTTATTTATGAGAGGGTAACAATCTTCTTTCTCATCCTCTTAGCTATGTGTTATTTATGAGAGGGTAACAATCTTCCTTCTCATCATCTTAGTTATGTGTTAATTGTGAGAGGGTAACAATCTTCTTTCTCATCCTCTAAGCTATGTGTTATTGGCACTTACCTACATTTGAAAACCGTTCTGATTCTTTTTCAGCATGAATTTAAGATGATAACATTGAAAAGGCCCTAGGCAAATACACTGCACTGAATATCCCCGGGATCCAAGTGACTTGGGCACAACAAGTATTTTTAAGGCATGTGTCTGGTAAATAATTAGAGAAGGTTTATTAAAAACGAGAAGTGAAGCATCAATTTTAATTCCGACTCTTTCATTAAACATTAACAAGAGAGAGTTCCTAGAATCAACATAGTTGCTTATTCAACTAGATTTAAGACATGTCTCACTATGGTAAGTACTGCGACAGGAACTAGCGAAAAAAACCTTTCTTCGATTATACTTTAATCAAGTTACAACCTCTTTCATTATCTAACAAATAATATATATATAAGTGTGTATAAAAAAACAATAATGTGAAATTATTGTGTTTGCTATGTGGACCATTAATTATTTTTTAGCTGTCGTAAAATTTGTTTTTTTTTTAAATGATACAAATAGGTTTTTACGTCAACTTTTAATTACGTGTGCCATTATTCGATTGGTAATCAATGACCAGTAGGTAAATATAAAAGGTAAAAGTGATTTCATGATACACCTAGCAGGCACGCAAACTTGCTTTATTGTTTTATTTAAGTTTGTAAATAATGATTACGGTTACGGTTATTTGTTTTTGTGGACGGCTTACCAACTGGTAATTGCGCCCTGGTAACTAACTTTTTAGAATTTCTCCATTATATTATTATCAATATTAATTACCTTTAGAAAAAAGTTCATTAAAATATATATATATATATATATATATTACTTTGAAGGCTACTATCCTTGCTTTGTGGTAATGCGCCATATTGCCCTATAATATTTAAACTTCTTTTAATAAATTTAAAAAATGAAGAAAAGATTTAGTGTTATTTAGTAAATTAACTTCTATTAGTGAATGAGACTTGGGATTTTGCCCTATATTTATCTAATTTTGATTAAGAAAAAAAAAAAACTTTATGATTGTTTTGTTAATCTTTGGTTGTGCGTGTTATATTTCAAAAATAGCATATTGTGTCACTTGTTTGTTTTTATTTATAATTATCAGTTGCACTATCGTATTTCTTAAATACGAATGTAAATTATGTTTGATCAGTTGCCCTAGCCAGTGGTCCCGTGGGAATCGTGTATACGCACTATCCCACGGAATATACAAACCATGAAATAAAAAATGATATTTCAAAATCGGGTTTTTATAGATGCAAGCCCCACACATTGTACAGTAAACATAAACAAAACTCATCAAACCAAGCCCCACACATTGTACAGTAAACATAAACAAAATTCATCAAACCAAGCCCCACACATTGTACAGTAAACATAAACAAAACTCATCAAACCAAGCCCCACACATTGTACAGTAAACATAAACAAAACTCATCAAACCAAGCACCCCACATTGTACAGTAAACATAAACAAAACTCATCAAACCAAGGCCCCACTTTGTACAGTAAACATAAACAAAACTCAGCAAACCAAGCCCACACATTGTACAGTAAACATAAATAAAACGCATCAAACCAAGCACCCCACATTGTACAGTAGACATAAACAAAACTCATCAAACCAAGCCCACACATTGTACAGTAAACATAAACAAAACTCATCAAACCAAGGCCCACATATTGTACAATAAACATAAACAAAACTGACCAAACCAAGCCCCACACATTGTACAGTACATACAGTAAACATAAACAAAACTCATCAAACCAAGCACCTCACATTGAACAGTAAACATAAACAAAACTCACCAAACCAAGCACAACACATTGTACAGTAAACATAAACAAAACTCATCAAACCAAACCCCCTACATTGTACAGTAAACATAAACAAAACTCATCAAACCAAGCCCCACACATTGTACAGTTAACATAAACAAAACTCATGAAACCAAACCCCCTACAATGTACAGTAAACATAAACAAAACTCACCAAACCAAGTCGAATACATTGTACAGTAAACATAGTAGTAAAAAAAACTCACCAAACCAAGCCCCACACATTGTACAGTAAACATAAACAAAACTCATCAAACCAAGCCCCATACTTTGTACAGTAAACATAAACAAAATTCACCAAAGATAAAATACTGGTAAAATTTTAAGCAAAACGTATGGACAGAAACAAGACAGAAGTTGGTCTTGGAAAATGATAACCTATGCATATATTCAAAATTTAAATATTCATTGGAAGGTGTGAAATGTCTGGTTTCTATATTTTTTTTTCAAGAATTCACAAAAAAGAAAACAAACTATACAAAATGATAAAAAATAAAAACAACACTTTATAAATTTCATGCGTCCGAAGAGCGTTTATGGATTAACCTTCATCAATAACGCCCAAAGTCAAATATTTGAAAGCCATGGATGTATAAGAAACGAAGCAGTTAATTAGCTATATTTACAAAGAGTTCAGAAGAAGAAACCATTAGTTAACGGTTGAAACTGTGTGATATACTAAACCATGTGTGCCTTATGAAGATAGGAATATGAGACAGATGTTTCTCTGATAATTGTGAGGATGAAATTCATTTTCTGTTATAATGTTTTGTTTTTTTTTACAATCAGCAAATTATTGTTTTATTGATTATATAGACAAATATTGTCCTTCCTTTTCTAACTTTTTCTGTCTTAGCGAAAGATACCAAAGAGCGAAAATGGTTAATGACAATATATAACAAAATTCTCTAAAAATAATCGAATTTGTTTTTAGAAAAACCTTTTTCCAATTTAATTAAATGCTAATATTAACTATGTAATATTCCATGGTAAATATCATAGCATATATTGTTGACCCCTTTGTACCAGTGTAACTTTTATAATTTGTTATGCTATAATCATTGGGAAATTGTTAAATTTTGAGTATATGCCCCTTGATGGTCCAGAATTGGTCAATAAAGATCTTGAATCTTGAATCTATACCTTCTAAAATATATGCTGTAAGTCCATTAACTGTTAAAATACGTCCAACTTACCAGCAAATTTTGTGTTTATTTTATCCAACACATGGCGTGTCATTCGATCCTTTTGTTCACGTAATATTTCATATTTTTCGTAATCAACGTATCTTTTATCTTTATTGATAATAACCATCTGATGTATGGATGATATTGCTAAATCACAGAAGTCAATGAATATATCATTACGACCGAAACGGTCGCTTACTGCTTTAATTTTTGTCCATCCAAAATGTTGTAATATCATATAGAAGAATTCTGCCATACTGTTAAACGTCGTATGAACTCGCGTCAAAGTCTGAAAACTTCTTTTCTGATTCAAACTATGAGCAAAAGCACCAGGGGAGATAACCGGGATGTTCCATTTTGGTGCGTAACGGGCCACCGGTGCTACTCCAAAATCGTACACAGGGCCAATAAATAAATGTACACCTTTGCTCATAAACTTGAATGCCGCAACAGGCGAATCAACGTCACTGGCGTTTGAATTGACATATTCAACATTTATCGCATGACCTCTGAGTTTATCCGTCATCACGTGATCAATAGCTATTTCGACAGCTGGTTGAACTCTTTCAAGTGCAAAGAGACGTTTGGTTGGATTCTTAGGAGCAAACACAGTGATGCTGACGTTGGCAGATAAAACGCAGACAATATGCAGAATGAAGGGAACAAATACGAGCAACATGCTGAGTGTTAATGTTGATATGAATTATGTCAGCAATATTCAGTATTAAAATTTATCCAAACGTCATTGTGTTCGATAGAACAAATACGGGTTCAATTATATAAACAACAATCTACGAATATACGTACAACGACTTCCGAAATAATCCATCTTCATCACGTGGTCTTCATTTCCAGGGGAGGGAAACTTAAAAACCAGTAACTTCAATATGTCAGAAACACCCATTTGTAAATAAATTTACTTACTACATGTAACAAAATGTATATGATGTGTATAACGACCTAGTGTATTCCGGTGTTCGTAAGTGCTATTTTCCGGATGTTACGGACGTTCACGATGTTTTATGTTCTTTGTTTATACCGAAAACACTTTTATAGTACATAAGTCCCCGTTGTAAATTTGGGCTGATATTTAGATAAAACCAAAATACCTATAATCAATTAGAAAAAACTTGACACACAATAATTATATAATAAAAATACATAATTCAGTTCTGGTAATGTTCAGTCGTCTTTTGCCCCTTTCCACTAATGAAATAATGATCGGTGCTGTTTAATGGGGTATAACCGGAGATTTTTCGTAAATTAATGTGTTGTTCAGTAACTCGTTAAATCCTAAAGTGGGTGGTTACCGCTGGAAGATGACGTTCAGTACCCGAGGGTACCTGTACACAGTGCGTCGGTATTGCTAGTTTTCTACTGAAGTGATTTTACTATAACTGTTGTTTCCCTTTGCCGACATGTTATTATGAAATAAAATATTTGATTAAAGATCGGTCATAACTCTCCCCATTCCTTTTAGAGACATGCTTGTACGAGTTTCATTGAGTCAAATTGTTTTGCTTTGAATATATGATTTTCGATTTAGATAATTTTCCTTCATGTTGGAGGGTAACTTGCACAAATAATTTCATAAATCAACTAAAGTCTAGTTGTAATATTGACCGGTAGACTTTCAAAAGGTTTTTTTCTAAGCAGCATTCATTTTATTAAGCATTTTATTAATTCATCACTTCCATCATGTATGCATCTTTCATCAGACTTGCTTATAACATATGTAAAAATTTGGCCAGTCAAACTAAAAAAAAATCAAACCGGTTTGTCCTTCAATATGACGGTTAAGGAAGATAACTCCAACTCAATGTGTACGTCAATGAAAAACTAACTATCTATTGACACAATTGAAAAAATACATTTTATGTATAAATTTCCAATTTGTTGAATTGTGTAATCGTTCTAAAAATAAGGTTGGTACTCCCTCATGTAAAGTTAATCTTTGGTTAGTTTGATTTTGGCTGTTTTATTTAGATCTTTGATGAGTATTAGACTTTTTTAAATTTTATGTTTTTAAACGTTTTATATAATTGCCTTTCATATTTTATTCTAAATTAGCGTACGGAAATCATGTTTTTGTCCGTATTCGGCTCTTTAATAGAAAAAAGTTAAACAAATCTTAGAAAGCCAAAATAAATATAGCACCGAAAATACTAGGACATGCATATGTTGGTCTAAAGGTTTTGAATTGCTTGACATGGTTATAGAAATATCAAAACGTTTTCCTTTCTTCAGCTTGGTTTTTATTTCAGTTATAATCCACAGTTGAATTCTGATGTGATTCCCAAGTGACAATCGGAAAATACTGGTTGTATTTGAACAGTCAGGAGCCTTCAAGAATGGTAATGAAATTAATTAAGATTATGTCAAAGTATGAAACTTTTTATATGATCTTCTTTACACGAAATCTCACGAGATTTAAAATTTGAATGACACGTGTCTAGACAATACACCATATTAATAAAAGACTCATAATTATACGACTCGTGCTTTTTCTTACGAAAACTTAACTACAAAATTGAAAATTGGATGGATGGCTTCATGCAGTCTTGTTGATTATTGGAAAAGACTACAATATCCAAGCTTTCATATAATACAACCTCAAGCTTTAATAATATTCCGCTTGAACGAATTTACATTTATTCATTGAACATAATATCGGTTTACTCATTATACCACCGCTTTCTAAAGCGAGCGGAATACAGTGGGATAGTCTATCTGTCTGTTCGTCTGCTTTATCTTTCTTCCATCTGTCAATGTTTGTATCCCCAATTGCTCCCGAACAGCTTGGTAGACCTTTCACCGAATCTTACTCACGTTACTCACGTTATTTACTTTTGACCGGTAGACTTTCAAGTTTTTTTTGGGATTGCGTTGTTTTTAATACACATGTGTATGCGCTTACCATCCTAAATCCTTTATCATATTTTGTGAAAGTTGTGAAGAATTTGTTTTCATATAATGCTTTTTCATCCGAATCATTTTTGAGATTTCCCGTAGTGTTCTTGATTTTTATATGGACTAGGTCATTGCTTTTTTAAAATTATGTTTTGGGGGGACCATTTTTGTATCCGCAACTTCTCCTAAATCCCTAATTACAATTTATTACAACTATTCTTGTCTTAACCATATAATGCTATTGTGCACCTCCAATATTTTTATCACAGCCATTTTAGGGGTTTTTCTTACTAAAGCATGGACATTGAAATTGCTTTGTTTTTGGTGATATCTATTTTGTATCCACAACTCCTCCTAAACCCCTAGTTACAATTAATTTACACTTCCTTCTTAACCATATAAGGCCAATGTGCACCCCTTAACCTTTTGTATCATTATCATCAGTTTCGAGATTTTCTTCATCAAATCATGCGTACACTACAGTACACATGTATATCCCCTTCTCTTCCCAATTCCCTTGTCAAAATTTGAAGAAATTATTCAGAATCTTAAAATTATCATTGAACACCTCCAATATTTTTCTTTTTTTGGGGTTTCCCTTACCAAAACATGAACTATGCAATAGTTGGGTTATCATTTTGTGAGCTTTCATTTCAGTACCTCTAGGTTATTTTCAATTTAACTAGAGCGCGCATGAATTTCGTTCCCTATCAAACGGAAGACCTTATTATTTGTTTTTACTTCTCCTAATCATAGAAGAACATAACACATATCACTGCATAGGTGAAATATAAAAAAGGCCAGGGTCCTCGCCCTTCCTGGAAAACTGAAAATATTGAACTTAATTTCAGTCATATATGAGGCCATTAATATCCTTGAAGTTCACAGAAAAGGTTTAAGTGCTGACAAAACTTTATATAAAAGATGATTTGCCGGTGCATTAGATACTAATCAAGACTGACCTTTTGGAGTATTTATTTGTTTTAAAAATGTGATTTGTTTGTATCTTTACTGTCTTAAACTCAAAATAACTTATTGGTTTCTTCACTTTAGTCTTTAATAAAATAAAAAAAAAAATGAATGTGTAATCATTGAATACCCTTGAACTTCTTGTAGCAAATAAAGTGGGAACCTTAGGTCAAGATTGAAAAATAAAATGAAAAATGTGACCGATTTTAGCACTTATTGACATTTATAACAACACACACTATGCAAATGTCCTAATAAAGAACGATGAAGATTACTTTCTAAACTTTCTATCATAAGACGACTATTGATAAAGCAGTAATGAAGTTCATCAAGTTCTTCTATAAAGATATAAAAACCCAATCAAATGCTGCCATTAATGTTATGTCTCTAAAAAATACGACATCAAAGATATTCTATGTCGTTAAAATAGCGTTTCAATAAGGTTAAATATCTTAAGATATTTTGTAGATAAGTCTACAAAGGGAAAGAAAGACCATTGTTGCAGACAATCTGAATGCATTGGGTCTATACTATTTCAGCAAACTCTTTCCAAATTACGATTTTCATGTCAAATTACAATATCGTTTATTAGTCAAATGTAGGCTTCTGAGATGTGTTTTAGATGGAATGCGTTTATATATATATATAAATATAATTAATAAGTCATTCGGTCGAAAAGAAATAAAAATAACTTTAAATCTTCATTTATTTTCACGATCCTATTGAATCTCATTGCAACCCAACAGAAATAATAGTGATGTTTAGTAAGATTGAAAAAGGGCAAGGTAAGAAAATACCTCATGATTCCTTCAAATGCTTACGAATCGCTAACGGGGAGGAAGGTAAGGGAGGCTTATCATGGGCAGTCATGTCTGTGATTTGTCCACTTACGAAACAGAATTAACTAGCTAAACAAGCCAACGTACTGCCCGTTCTTGTAAAACGTACTCAGTAGAGTGAATTTACTAGAATGACTAGTAAATAAACTAGAAATAAAGTAGTGATTTAAATAAAAATATGATTAAATTACTAGTTAGAATTTCCAGTTACTTGATTAGCAATTAAATCTACCAGTTATTTTTAAATATGAATCAACAGCAAAATTTGTTAGAACAATAAATGCAAAGCAAAAAATCCACCTCCTTTCTTTAGAACAATAAATGCAAGGTTAAATCCCACTTGTGCTTTCGAATATGATTTGTACAGTGTAGTGTTTCAAGTGTACTACCTCAAAGCCAATTTGTATCACAATTATAGAAAAGTGTACCTGTTCGTACTAATAATATGATCAATTTCATTCAAATGGGTCTTAAATTCAGTTTGACAGCTTCAGACGTACTCATTTTTAACTTTTTTCAAATGGACCAATTCACAACGTTACCTTAAAATTCAGTCATTGCACACTCTTTTTCCATTGTTATTTAATCTCCCTTGTTTGTTAGTTCATGGATTTCTGTATTTTTGTTATTTTACTTTTTATAAAACATGAAAAGTATATTAGCATTTAAAAAAAGCAGAAGAAATACACTGTCAAAACTAAGAAGTATGAAAAGCAATGGACAATTACTGTGATTCTTGACCATTTTAAATTACTTATCGGCTGAGAATAAAAGAAATATAATTAATACAATACTTTCTCCTACCTTTACTTGTACTTTCTGAAAAAAAACACTTACCTGAAAAATAAATATTACAAATTATTATTATTATTTTATCAAAATGTCACGAAAACATAAATATGGAATTTCAAAAATTGGGCTATCTTTTATACATATCGTAAGTTAAATGTATAGAAAATAGTATGAACCATTGTTCAAATATCAGGTTCCAATTCTGTTTAAATTGAGCTTGGTATTATGAGAAAATTCAAAACTACAATGTAATGCTAATGAACATATTGTTCCAAGCAAAGTTGTGTATTGCAACGTTGATAAACTCAGTTCCAATTTGCAGTTGCGACCCTTTTGATACAAAACAACTAATTATCGTATCTTGGTCCTGTTTCGAAATACTAAGAATGTTCTATTCCAGGATTAGATTAACTCTAAGTTAGCTCTTCAACTTCGTATTTCAAACTTTGTGAGTCGAGCGTCACTGTTGTTTTTTTTTGTAGACAAATCGCGCGTCTGGCGTACAAAATTTAAATCCTTGTATCTATGATGTGTTTAGTTGGTCCTGTTTCTAGCGCTTGTTCAAATAAATTTACATTTCGCAATAAAATGTCTAAAACTTTGACTGCTAGACTGATGGTAAGTTCTTCAAAGTAATTTGAAAGCATTTAAGTTCTTATTTCACATTTGTAACGATGCAGTGGTTATCGTTAAATTGATTAATGGGACGATGTGTATTGAACAACATTGTGGAATAGGTTTCTTTGAATTAAATTAGCTGTTAACTGGTTATACAAATTCAGTTAGTTTACAAATCGCTTAATCTAAATGCCAACATGCTTCATTCTCAATAATTTAAATTTGTAGGGTAATACAAGAATGTTAATGGATTAGATTGAATGTATCTCATTTGCTAATAACGAAGATTACTTTATCGAAATACAAAACTATAACCTATATTTTATTGATTTATCAGAAAATGGATGAAAAAAAAATTCAAACCTGTCAACACCATCTGAAGTAAATAAACTTGGTTCCCATATACAAAAGACATTAGATCCAAGAAACAGGGGACTTTTCCCATATTTACTTGTTCTGTAGTTTTATGATTTATTTACTGTATGCCTTATATTTGTGTTGTTGTTTTTACAGTTATAATTGAATTTGATTGGTTAGGCACTAGTAGTTTACCGATGTTAGAATCTCATTAACCAATTTAGGAAGATACAAGGTAAAATACAAAAGGAATCGCTGAACTCCAAATTGCATATGTAGTACTTTTACTTAAGGCTATATATTGGTTTTTTGCGTTAGATTTTCAAAAACCTGTTACTAAAATTTTTTTTTTTTTTTTTAACTAAAAAATCATACATTTTTGTTCAATAATCTGATCCTGCTAGCCTTATTACCACACAGAAAGGGTTTTTAATTCTAAAAATGCTAAAAATCTCTTTTTTTTTAATTTTTAAATGATTTTATTAGATAATGTATGTGCTTCTCTTCGGAATATCAATAACATAACATGATTAATTGTTGGTGCTGAACGCCTTTTTCTGCTTTCTTCTCTATATCGTGGCGATCAGTTTGTTATTGTAAATAAACTCATCATAGATACCACGAATGAAATTTCTAGCCAGACGCGCGTTTCGTCTACAAAAGACTCAACAGTGACGCTCGAATAAAAAAAGTTGAAAAAGGCCAAATAAAGTACGAAGTTGAAGAGCATTGAGGATCCAAAATTCCTAAAAGTTTTGCCAAATATAGCTAAAGTAATCTTTCCTGGGGTAAAAAATCATAAGTATTTCGAAAAATCCAATGTTCTGTAAACAGTTATTTTATAATTATGTCCATATCAATGATAATTCATGTCAACACAGAAGTATCGACCCAGTGGTTGTAAAAAAAAGTCATCATAGATACTAGGATTGAAATTTTGTACGCCAGACGTGCGTTTCATCTACAAAAGACTCATCAGTGACGCTCGAATAAAAAAAGGAAAAAAGGCAAAATAAAGTACGAAGTTGAAGAGCACTGATGATCCAAAATTCCTAAAAGTTTTGCCAAATACAGGTAAGGTAATCTATTCCTGGTCCAGACAATGCTTAGTATCTGAAATAGGCAGGGCCTCAAAATTGTCATCAAACTGATATGTACTGATAGTAATGCATCTTCATACAAAATATCAATGATCTATCACAAGTAGTTCCTATCAAACTAACTTAAGCAGAAAACTTAACAATCGTTGAGGCGTTGTCGTCGCCGAAAAAGCAATCCCGATGTCTCGCTTTCCGCGACTTTCGTCGCAGGCGAGACAAAAATCCAAAGTTTTGTAAACAATTAATTTATATTTATGAACATATCAATGATTATTCATGTTAACACAGACGTGCTGACTACTGAGCTGGTGATACCCTCGGGCAGAAAAACTCAACCAGCAGTGGCATCGACCCAGTGGTTGTAAATAAACTCATCATAGATACCAGGATTGTGAAAGAAGCCATGATGCCCCCCCCCCCCCCCAGAGAACCACCGATCTTCGGCAGGACAACTGGCAATCATAGTCCAATGAAGTCGGAAGTCGAATGCCCCTGTCATGTGCGGGGTTCGAAATAACAACTTCAGTTTTGACAGACTAGAGATTGCTGCATGTGAACTATGTGAGAGAAACAGTCTTGGCCTTATTTCGATAAGCATTAGGTTGGTGGTAAAATTAATATAAAACTGCACATGGTGAGTGTCAATGTAATACTAGTTCAGAATACGTATACGATATTTGTAATGGCTTTTCATTATGTAAAAGACAATTTACATGAATTTCCAAATAATGATATTATCGTGTATTTTCTTTTGTTTTAAGTGTTTTTAAGTGATTTATACTGGAACCACTTACAACACTTAAACAATTGTGTAAAATCGGTTATGTTTTTAACACAATTAAGGGAAACAGGACTAATAGAAAACAAAACAAAAAATATCGAAAACAATAACAAATTACAATATAAACAAATTATTCTCTTTATTACCTCCTTTGCTAATCATGGTTAAAGATTCACTTGGAGTAAACGAATTGTAATTATAAAAAATACCATTGCATTATGAATCACGAGTTTAAAACCTTCAGTCTCGTTCTCATTTTCTATAAAATAAACATGTTTCAATCAAAGCAGTTTTAGACTTTTGACTTGATGGCTATTCTTTTATTAAGTCCCTAAGGTTATAAAGAGCACGTGTATTAGATATTAACTATTGTAATAAATAAAAACAAAATGAAGACTGTTACGCTCACGGAATTCATGTCATGTCATGTGTTGTTTGTTTTTATTTTTAATGTTATGTATTAGATACAATACAAAGTAACAAAGAAACAGGCCGGTAACAACCGTTGCCGGATAGTTTTTCTGCACGAGTAGTCAGGCGATAGCCGAGGACCTTGACCTGACTACAAGTGCAGAAAAACTATACGGCAGTTTGTTTCCGGCCTGTTGTTTTGTTACCTTTGTTTTGTATCTGACTTGTACGACGTTTGTACGACGTTTCAAGAAAGAAGTAGTATATTTTGCATTTAGAAGAGGTAGCAAAATTAAACAGATTACAAACGTAATTGGCCATATACCAGTAAATGTAAGTTACAGTTAAAACAAACTTTTTTTTCATTTCCCTTCAGCCGAGAGTTTTCTTCAAGAAATTCAAGAATCAAATAATTTTATAAAAAGGACCATGTCATGTAAAAGATGAATATCGTATACATTTGAGACTTTTTGAAATGCAACTTTGCAAGTAAGTTATGCATGAAAAAGATTTCAGAGGTAAGCAAGCTAACATTTGATTTTTATTTGGGGGGAAACGGAAAGGGAGGGGGCGGTGGTAAAATAAATTTAAAATAAACAGGCTCGATCCTTTTTTTGTCGAAAAAAATGCAGGATGTGCCATTCCATTCCCTCTTTAAAAAATAATAAAAATCGTACATTTGCTTCCAAATGCATCAATTCAATATATATTAATTTAAAACCATATAAATGTATAAAAAGAATGAATTTCCTATTTAAATAGTGAATGAAATGTTATGAAAAATGGATTTTGTCTTGTTATTAGATATATATAGCCATACATTTTGGATTTGTTTTAAAAATGTCATGCTTGTAGGTTTTTATATATGTCTCTAATAGTGTTGATCAGGATTAAACACGTGTCAAGATATTACCAATCGCAGCCTACCGTCCAAAATTGGTGACATAAGTTGAATGATTTTCTTCAAGATTTGCTGCCCATTTGAACATGTATTACACGGACACTTTTTATCTATAGGATCAACCGTGCATTGGTGAGTTGATAGGGATTTTATCTTTTGATTAGATTTGATTTTTTAAATATATTTCCTGTCTTTTTTTTTTATTGAAATATAAACGTCGGTACCAGCATTTCTTTACTTTCAGCATTGTCCAGAATACTATTCATGTCCATAAATTGAAAAAATAAGAAAATCAGGAGTCAGAACATTATTTTGTCATCTGCTTGACCACAATATATTTTTTCTCATAAAATTGGGGATCAGAATATTTTTTAGGAAAAAACCATAATCCCCCCTTTTGAGTTAAATGTCAATCCCTTAGTGTACTGACATGAATAGTAATATACTGGCATTGTTTGAAAAAAATATAGTTATTGACGCCAACGTAAATATTTTAATAAAAAAGACAGGAAATATGTCGGTGAAACAAAAAGTTCAAATCTAATTGAAATTTAAAGTGCCCATGAACTCGCTGATCATTCACGAGTAATTCTATTCATAAAAAGTATCCGTGTATCATTTTTCTATAGCTCTGCTGGGGGCAAAGTCGTACAAAAATAGATATAAGAAGATGTGGTATGAGTGCCAATGAGACATAGAGACCATATTGTACACAAATGAAGGTCTGGATTTTGGGGGTTGGGGTTCGTCATTTCTTCACATCTGTATTCCTCAATTTTTTAGGTTATTTTCTGTATTATTCAGATGATTTCTTTACGACGTTATTCTTATTTATATTTTGGCTTATTTTTCTCTATTCTGTTGCCCCATCCAACTCTCATATGTGTAAAATTTATCTGTTTTAAACCTGGTATCTATGATCAGTTTTTTAATTAATTCACATTTTGATGAAAGAAAATATACCTCTAGCAAATATATTTAAAAATTTTACTTAGTCAAATGTAAATAACCAATTATACAAGGAGACGATAAGAGTTGTTTCCCTTTAGCTGCTGAGTACATCTATTGTTGATCAATAGTGTAATCGCGATCCCCGATAACTTCTAGTTAAAGGCAAAAGTAGTTTACCAATATCTAAATCAAGGCAAATCAAGCTAACAAACAAAAACTAAGGGAGACTGAGTGCGACGACATGATAAACGTCTCTTGTTATGCATGCATCACCCGCCATGTGTTAACTATTATAAACATTCTTTAGTTATAGCATCCTAAAGTTAAAGTATTGTGACAATATAGATTAGAATTAACACGATAGTATTGTGACAATATAGATTAGAATTACAACGATAGTATTGTGACAATATAGATTAGAATTAACATGACAGAATGATGACACAAATAACAAGAACTCAATATCTCGAGTCAAAGGCAAATCGTTGTGAAAAGGCAGTCTTTTACTGACGTTGTTTATCATCTTAATAACGTGTTATAGTATTCTTTTATTTATCTTTATTAATATTACTTTTATTGTTAAGTTTGTTTTTTGAGATATCCATTTGACGTGACTCTGTACCTCTGTATCCCGTCATACTTTGAACGACAAAATTATTTTATTTATTAATATTACTTTTACTGTTGAGTCTGTTTTTTGTGATATACATTTGACGTGACTCTGTACTTATGTATATCGTCATACTTTGTACCACACAATTATTTTATTTTATTTATTAATATTACTTTTACTGTTAAGTCTGTTTTTTGTTATATCCATTTTGCGTGACTCTGTATTTATGTATCCTGTCATACTTTGAACGACAAAATTATTTTATGTCTACCTGTGCGAATTTCAAACGCGCAATTTTACACCAGTACTTAAAACCTTCCATCCTTTATGGGTGGATTTTACATAGATAAATAAAATCGTATAATATAAGCAAAATGAGGATGTTAAATTTGATGTATGCCTTTTTGTGCTTCTTCGTTACATTTGTTTGTTTTTATAGTGATTAAGATGATAACACAATGTTGACTGCTGTACCCCTGTTTTTGACATTTTTGGGATACGATTGCTTTCAAGCAATCTGTAGACTTTTACCATTGACTCAGGGCCATGCCCTCACGTCAACTGTTTTATTCTAAACATTAAGGAACATCTCAGATTCTTAAGATTGTCTTGCTTTAAAAGGTAAAAACAAACAAAAGGATTGAATTTAAACAACTGTCCTTTGATGTTCTTCTCATAATCTTCATGTTTCGATATTTCCCTCGACTTATATGCGTGTTTTTAACAACACGGAAAATCAGAATTAAGCAGTATTTATATTTAGTGTTTTTATAAATTTAGAAACACGTCAGAGGGAATTTCCCAGTTTTGATAAAATGCGAGAGTTCTCTGAATTCCGATAAATCTATTTCTGTAATATAAGAACTAAAGTGGAGTTTTTCTTATATGTCACCGTTATGAAACTGATATTTGATATTGTACTTCCATAAAGAAATGGAGAACCATCTAGTTCGTTTACTTAAAATTGAATATACGTCCTTGCTACAAATCACAAGTCTAGGGTTTGTTTAGGTAATTATGCGCATGCGTATAGTTTTCTTGATTTCAAGGGGAATCAGATTGAATGATTGCTCTGGATTCCCAACTTCATTGATTAATTTGAAACTCGTGAGATCCTTTCTATGTCTGTCTGCTATTGAGGGTTATTGTTGTTGCATAATTTTAAATCATATGCATCATTTAAATTAAAATAAATGTAGTCCACAACGTAAAGGTGTAACTAGAACACCCTTTCAGCCGAAATGGAGTCTTCCATATTATCGCTTCGAGTTGCCTCCCTTATACTTCCGTCAATTCTGAATCAAAATACAACGATACGTCGAGAAAGATTAACTCGTTCTGTCGATAGACGTCGTATTATATTAAAAGCGATCGCAATTTAAACAGAGGAATGTGTACGGAAAGGAGTCATGTCCACTGACCCAAAGGAAATTAAATATTTAAAGAGTTAGAAATGGGATTCCTCCTAGAATTCACGTAGGAAAATAGGCGATAAGGTACGAAGTGAAATACCTTCTCTCACTCTCAGTGACTGCTGTGGAAAGTAAACTTGGAAATGATAGTACAAAAATAAAACACAATAATTACATTATTCATACACTTGTATCGATGATTGGCTATTTTTAAAGTTGAATAACTATTCAGATTACGTAAATTACATTTTACATGTGCCGTTGAATTATTTTTGAAAATAATACTAATACATGTATCAATGAAAACAATGGCAATCGTATCCCTCAGAGCAATCATGCTCTTTGATTACCCATTGTGTCTGTTTGTTTTGTTCACGCATCGTTGTCAATATAATGGAATTTGATGCGACTGTCATACAAGTGAGAGGTTTAGCTAGCTATAAAACCAAGTTCAATCCACCATTTTCTACATAAGAAAATGCCTGTACCAAGTCAGGAATATGACAGTTGCTATCCATTCGTTTGATGTGTTTGTATTTTTGATTTTGCCATTTGATTGGGGACTTTCCTTTTTGAATTTTCCTCGGAGTTCAGTATTTTTGTGATTTTACTTTAAGATAAGAAAAGCCTTGATATCACATATATTTGTTCTGTACAATGCAAAAAGCCGTGTACCAAAACACAATACTAATCAACAGGAAGCTAGAATAACGAGGTTGTCTTTGGTAAAATACAAGGTCGTACGACACTACAAATTCAAATATCCCAATAGTAATTATCATGAATATGTAAGCTTTAATAGAGAAAGTCAACCTTCTAATTAGATATTGTAGGTGTAGCATTGATAGCCAGATCTGATTTCCGATTTTAAATTTATAATGCTCATACTTTCTTATAATATTATTAGTTGCAAACTGATTCCATATATCGATGAATTATATTTTATATCCTCTTATATCTTGACCTAACGACCTTGTTGAATATTCAAGTTTTTGGTACTCTTATCAAAGTAAACCGTACCTTTTTATGGAACTATTTGAAGTATCGAACCAAAAACCGTAAACTGTACAGAAATAAGCGCCAAATGTTAGCTTTAGTTTTAAGACAATAACAACATTTATACGCTTCCTAGTGACATCTTTACACAAAAACAACTCTTATCTCAAATTTGTATTCCCAAATCATGCGAATAAAAGAGACATCTAACAAAATTTCCCAAAATAGTTATTCTACTATTAACTATTTAACCTATGCAAAAAGTTATAACTTTACACTGATTATAGGAAAACTACATTGTTCATATAGTTGATTATGTTCAACATATTCATTTTACTGAAATTTATTCTACAGCTGTATAACATACATATATCATGCGAATGGAATAGGAAACACTTTTGAATAAGTTTATGAAAGAATACGTGTTTGGTATGACTATATTTAATTCCTGATAACTGTCCCTGTGTCATGTTAAAAAATAGACAAAAAAAGTTCTACTTAACAAGTCAATATTTTTTCAGGAGTCTCAGATGAATTGTTTTAATTACATTGTCATCAAATTTTATGTCTTATCTATAAAAGAATTATTCCTCATGTTCCGTATAAACTCATCATAGATACCAGGAATAAAATTAAGATTGAAATTACGGTATGGTATACTTGACAAAACATGAAGATAAATAAGCTTACTGTTCATTTGCACTGATATGCATACACATAAAAGGTCTATATATGGTTTCCAGAATAGATAATAATTGGAGGAAAATCAATAAAGAGAAAAACAGAGGATAAAGAAAACGAGGAACAATGAATAGAGAATTTTGTGGGAAAAAATAATAAGAAAGGAAAATGGCTTTAAGCATTAAGAAAAAAGACCCCTCTACCAGAACTTCCCACATATCACTATGTGGTAATAGATTACTTAATCAACTATTAAGTGACAATCTCTACAATGTGTAGAACGTGTTTTTAATTCATAAATATAAGACTTTCATTATCATTTTATATTCCTTTACTTTCATACACTTACTACATAACAACAAACAGAATTTCAAAATGACAGTGGAATATTTCTGAAATACTATAGCATTAGCACATTATAGAGAAAGATATACTCTAAATTAATTATTTAAATCATTTAAAACCTACTTAACATGAGAGAGAAAAGAATGTTAAACTGTATGAAAAAATGTTTTAACAAATAACAACAAGAATTTCATAATGTTGTGACTGATTGGCAAGCTTTTTATTATAACAATCAATAGAAATATCATTACTGCATGAGACGCGCATTTCAACAATAAGAGTCTTCTTTTTGATGCTTAAGCTAAGGCCATAATAATTGGAAATCCAATACATCATACAATCATTGATGAGGACGAGCAGACAAATCTTAAAAGGACCAAATATATAGCAAAAACAAGGAACAATAGCTTTGCATCATTGAAAAACATTCCTTAATTTCAAATGATTTCTTCAGTTTTATAACAGGTAATTTCATCCGTATCTTAATACCAGTATTAAGGTACTGCATGGCTACTGAGATGATGATACCGTTTTGAATTGACAGCCCACCGACAAAAGTATTGACTAATGGGTATTAATAAGATTTACTGTGCCATTTTGGTGTTAAACATGTAACTTAGGACAAGCTAGATTATGATTACAAAGTATATAAAATTGTTGAAAACGTAAATTCCTTTAAGTTAAATATATTTTACCATTGAAGGTGCACCATTTTGATATAATTTTGATTATTTTTTTTTTTTGGCTCCTCTTATATTTCTACTTCATAAGGTTTCCGAACCTATGGTCCGGAGTATAAAGGAGTTTAAGATCAAGATAACGTTCAACATTTTATTGCGCTAAACAGTCTTAATGCAAGGCGAATTGTTGCGCTAAACAGTCTATGCAAGGCGAATTATTGCGCTAAACAGTCTATGCAAGGCGAATCATTAAAAATCATATCTCTATTTCGGTTGTTCATATGAAATTAGGAGGAGACTGGATCGTAATCTTTCGCTAGCGAAGATGATGAAATTAATATAAGGGAAAAGAGGAGTTAGGTAAAGGAACAACGCCTCGAGTGTTATTCTTCATCTCGCAGTTCGGGCCCTGTCAGGCCTTCTACGCTAAAAAAAAAAGCTCACACATCACCACAAATTCAAGATTGCATTGGCACATGTTTAAGCGGAATACTTGTTATATGTTTGCTTTTAAGAATATAGCTATGGTGTTATATACAACTTATACATGTATGTACATTGTAAAGAGACATGAAAGTAAAACAAATAGTAATAGTATTACTCAAACCGCCGTAACATTTTTTACAAATTTGTAATGTTCTTATTTTTGTCGTTTGTAATATAAAGTGATGAAATTGTAAAGGCTGATCTGCATTCCAGTAATGTTACAAAACCGATTAACGCTGCAGTTTGCATTCTATTAAACACTTTAGGGAAAATCGTCAAACCATTAAAATATCAGATGTGATGAGATAATTACATCATTTGTTAGATAATAACATTGTCTATTTCATTCAGACAGATCAGTACATACATCAAATATGTTATCTAAACTGTAATCATATTACACTTAACATGCCAAGTTTCAACATAATTTTCTCAGAAATATTTATAAATTATATGAGAGAAAGTGTGTGTCTACTTCAGCTAATATTAATTATATGAGTGAAAGTGTAAAAGTATGTGTATGGAATTTGCTATTTAAACCTGCCAACTGGAGAGCCTACTCTGGGCCACTCAAACTTATCCAGTTCATTCAGTTTTAAAAACATAGCTTCGTCAAAATAATAACATATCAAGTCCATACGTGAGGGTCTAGAATGGCGGACAGGTTGTTCGTTCGTGTGTTCTCTATCTTTTGTGGTCATTTTCCTCTATTCTTTTTTTTGGGGGGAGCATTTATTTCTCTATTCTTTATATTCTAGCACATTTATTCTCTATCCTTTATAAGTTGGTCCATTTTCTCTATTCTTTTTTTTATCCCTTATTTTGTATGATTTGCACATCGTCGTTGGAGTTGTTAAATTGTGTGTGTCATTTTACCCTACTTTTCAGTAGAGGTAAAAAGCTATTTTAATGGGTTGTATATCGGATACATCGGTGATTTATCCTGTTATATATATTTAATTGATCACACTTTTTGCATCCACCAGATCAAAATGTCATGTTCTAAAACTAACTAAAACATATATGTTGTATTTGGAATACGAAAAAATCAGCAAATCAAAATAAAAAAAATATCACATGGTTAATATAAATGGATTCTGATTGGCATAGATATACGATATTTTGAAAGGATATGCAATTGATGTTGCAGACTCTTAATCTGGGGTGGAAAGGGGGAGGGTGGGGAGGGTTACTCCCCTAATTTTTTACATACGACTTTTTGTAATAATAATGACGACTTTATCCTCCATTCTGTTAACTCCACCTTTACCCTTTTAGTAATAATAGTTGGCTATTTGAAAGTTTTGCCCATTCTCTGACACTGTGGATTGATCTAAAGTTATTCATTGTATTTTTAGATTTCATTATGCTGATATGATAGCAAATTAAAATTGCAGGATTTAGCAACTGTAATACCGTACAGAAGCATGATTTAATTATATGAGTCAATACAATGTAAGCAGTGGATTTTTTGGAAATTTTTTAATAAAATAAGTATGTATTACTTTGATATAAAAAAATCCCCAAAGATACCAGTAACTCGGATGCGCGTTCCGTGACAGTACATTGGAAAGAGTCCCTCGTTAATTTTTTTTTATATTCAAGTGTAGTTGTAGTTTTTCACAATTAAACAAAACGCATCAATTGTTTAGTAGACAATCTGCTGTTGGCACCTGCTAGTAATAGGATGTCAATTCCAATGACAATAAAATGAAAACCGATTTTTTTTTTCAAAACTTAATCAAAACACATTGTAGGAACATGCAACTATTGTTAAAACATTGTCGACTGCAGACAGCAATGAAATGATAAAATGATATACTCAAATCGAGGTAAATTGAATACAGTGATATTCTTATCAATTCTTAATCACTGCTGTGACCTCGAATGTACATAAGACAGGTTTACATTCATTTAAAAACAACTGCAAGCTAATTCAAGTTATCTCCCATTCAATACTATTTAACAATTGAAAATTTATACTGGAACTTACTTGCATTCCAAGCTCTAATACTTTAAACCACAAAAAAACTTGATTGTAAGGGACAGTATAACTTCAGTCAGTGCATAAAAGTAGTTTGTTTGAATGTGGTTGATTTTTATAATTTCTTAGTAGTTATTTTAAAAAGTTAAATAACTGTTTCTTTACACTCATTTCGAGTTTGACTGTCCGTTGTAGGGTAAATTCAGTAAATAAATATACGTCATCAGGGACCGCCCATTTGGGGAGAGCTTTCTGTACAAAACTGAAGTCCTGTGCTCTTCTGATTGGTAGATAATGTTTGTAATAAATATTTTTGATAGATGGATCAAAACTAGAGTTAAACAAAATTAAAAATAAATGCTGAATATACTAATTTTTTACTACAGGGTTGAAAAGTAATGGGGTCAGTAAAGGAATTAAGTGCGAATCTACAGTGTTTGTAAACAAGGCCATGTGAATGCCCAAAATGCCGCATGACCCTATGTTTTATTGTTGCAAAAGATAGGGCTACATTTGTACTTTCATGAATGATATAAGCTTCCAATTTCTAAAGGTAAATCAGGTATAAATTTAATTCAAGACATAGATTAGCATTAAAGTCAATGGGAGATTTTTACTGAATTTACCCTGTACTGAGCTAACGACATGAAAAGTAAAAACGGATATAAACTTTACTTGAGAGGCAAAGTGGAACGAGAACTTGCATACGATGTTAACTATAACTATACTGATTCTGGATTGCAAACAAATTAAGAAACGCATATTTTACACACAAAAGTCGGATGTTCCTAATAGAGAAGGCTTAAACAAACAGAAGAATAAGGAGAAGACGGAGTTTAACCGCCATTGGAGAAAATAGTTGTTAAAGTTTTTATTTCGTTTGCAAACATCATCAGCATCATCAGGTAAAAAAGTCAATTATAGCAGAGATGCAATGGTTTAAGTGCATCTGATTTCCTTTAGAATGAACTGTTACAATGAAGAAAAAAGACTTATAATTGTTCATATGAACAGTCATTTTAAGGAAAATTATCATCCATTCACTATATAACCCCATTATACAAATAAATGTAACATAAGATTAATAGCATTTTATGGTGTATCACACATTTTCAGTATGTTCAAACTTGAGATAGAACAGGTTTGTATAAACTTAAAATCGCAAAGTTACTACGGAGAGATCACATGTAGACCATAAGAATTAAACCAAATACGAAAACCATAAGCCGAAGAAAGACAAAAATCAGAGTGAGATACATGCACGTATAAATTCTTTATTTTAAATTGTTTCAAAAATTTAATAACGGCGAATTTCAATGACACCATATCCGCGTTTTCATGTCAGTACTGGCTTTTGGGTTAGATATACACTCGGGGACTAACGGTCTACCGACAGAGAGACCGACTCAGTGGAGGTGTTTTGAAAACAAATATACAGTATAAGGAAAATTGAAAAAAGCCCAGAGATTTACAATCCGAATAAAAAAAAATTAAAACTACAGCAATCACTTGTGCAAGGAAAATGCCAGTCTCTAAGATGCTTTTTTCTTTAAAGGGGGGGATATTGCATCTACCCTTCCCCCTCTGAAGTAACATCAACGGATGTTTCCTCAAGTGAAAACTAAGTTGTAACTTATACTCGACAATAGAAAAACCAGATGCGGATCCAGGATTTTGAAAAAAAGGCGGGGGTCCAACGGATCCCTAAACTAGACAAAATTTGTAGTGGGACTGGTAAAAATTCTGGCTTAACCATAAATGAAGCTCAATAAGAGGGGCCCGGGCACCCCGCCCCCTCTAAATCCGCCTCTGATAAAGGAACACAATCATGTTTCAATGCATAAGGTTTATCACCCCAGATGACTAAACGTTACAAGAACTTATTCCGCAGGTCTTATATGATAAACATAACCAGCATTTACAATCAAAACTTTAAAAAAAAATAAAGGTAAAGAACATACACAATTAAAGAAAGATATGTGGGTTTTTTTTTCTGAAATGAATACAAATAAATATTTATTATCAAATCGACACGAAAATAATGTGCCTGGATGTTTCCGTGTCAATAGTCGTAGGTAAACACTATTTGTATCCCATTCACTTATTTCTTGAAGATAATAGGTGTGGGGTAAAGGTCAATGAAACAGAAACCCAACGACAAAAACTAAAGACATCTTCGATCTGAGACTAACGTCTATGTAATGTAATCATCCCGAGTTTAAATGGTGTGACTAAACAAAACCAATCAAAGATCTATCTTAGTACATTTTTTGAACTGTCATCTATAGTTGTTACGAGGCGAATCCAGGGAGCAAAGGGGAGGTAATTGTCCAGAACGGTTAAGATTACGGCGAGCTTAGCGAGGCAATTTTTCGACGATTTTATACGCAAATATTTCCCCCACCAGAATTGGGTGGAGCTTACGCCCTCCTACGCCTCCCAGAATCCGCCAATGAATAATATTTGTTTTATCCATTATAGAAGCCATCACTTCGGTCGACATGTTTTTTCTTAATTTCAGGAATTATTTGAAAATACATTTCAAATATTGAGTTTCGTTTTAAAAAAAAGGAGAACTAGATAATGCCTTGGAATGCTATAATAAAAGATTAAAAAGATTTCAATAAGAAGAAAAGGGCATGTCGACGATTTCTTTCTTAGAAGTGGTCCTCAAAACAAAATAATGGAAATCGAAAAGTATGAAAAGTTGGAGAGCCATAATCCGTAAATGGTCACATAAAGGACAACAAAACGTGGTATAGGAATCTGTCCATCGGAAGTATAAGCTTGATGTTTTTAAAGTTTTATATATTTTTTCTAAATATAATTTTATCTAGTATCAATATTATGATAACATTAGATATCAATATAGTATAGTGAACTACATGAAAGCCGATTGCTTTGTTAGTAATTTGAGTTACTCCTCTTTGTACCATGAAGTTTTGTTTGGGCTGAGGTGATTAAAGCAACTGCACAATGTTCAATGATCTAGTTCATCCACTTTACAGACACAAAATCTAATTAATCGGTTACTAGTGTTATGTCATATTGTTCGTTTCTAAAATGAATTTAAATGTGATCTGATTTTTTTCTCCGATTGTTTATAAGACTGAAGTCAATAAATTAATGTCAAAGATTAATGTTTTAAAATCACATGAAATATCCCTTTGAAATAACGCGTCTGGAAACTTTATGATGACACATGTAAAAAAGAATGCACAAATAACAATGAAAGAAACATGTACATAATTTAGGATTTAATAGAGAATAAAAACAAACGAAAAGAACATGCACTCACACCCGCATGATTTAGACTCTACTGGATAGTTGTCTCATTGGCATTATATCATATCCCCTTATTAAATATTATTGTGCATGCAAAAAAGGATGTATAACTAAGATACCAAAAAGGCAATTAAACAACAAGTCGAAGAACAACAAACCATTCTTTGGACAAAAAGAAAAAATCGAAAAAACAAACATGTAAACAAAACACTACATAGAAAACTGAAGACTGAGAAACACAAACCCCACCAAAAACAACAGGAGCTCGTAGAGCCCAGCTGCTACGGAAAAGTAAGCAGAATCTTTCTCCAATATAGTGACAGCCTTCCGGAAACTTATTGCAAGTAAAAAAAATCGGGGATCAGTCGAAATTTATGATGTCAAAATCGAGGAAAAGAGGACGAGAATGTGGCTACGATAGGTGGAATATACCCATGCTGTACATGTATTTTAACCATGTTACAAGTAGTAAAGGGTGACCAAGTTGTCTAAGTTGTTCACCCAGTGCAATCATGGCAATCGTGAGCCTGTCAACACTGAGGTTTCGAGTTCGAACCCCGCACGTTGCAGGTACGCTCGACTCCGATCTTAATTGACTAGGATTGCCAGTTTATATGCTGACGGTCGATAGCTTCAATTAATAAAATAGAAGCAAGAGCTCTGAAAGAGGCGTTAAACACCAATAATCAAGCAAGCAAGTGCAAGCAGTTTGAATATACCATTGATTGTCATTGTCCGATATTAGAATTAGATAAAGTGATCGTCTTTCGTTCTTACACGAGTTTCTTTAATCTGCAATTGTTACAGAGGTGTTAAAGCTTAATACACGATTTCACAATAACATCATAACAATTAACTGACAAATCAGATGACCTCATTTAATTTACCTCTGTTATCAGACTTGATGTAATTTACCAAACCCTCGGGTTATTAGTAAATAAAATGTTTATAATGATATATATTTTGACAGAAATTATACTTTTTTTTTAATATCATTTGTCAAATATATTTTTTCTATTGAGAATATGAATTTTTAGTTTCATTCAAATATATCTTGAGAATTTTAAAGAGTTATAGAAAATAAGTTGTGTTAGCAAGGTTAAAGTCCGAGGGGTTTGATAAATATCTCCTAGCATAAAAGTTAAATGCAAGGATATTCGGAATTATGTATGGAACCATCATTTTACCTACCGATACATACAACCATTAGGCTGATCAATAATAATTGTCAATGGCAATTTAAACGTTATGTAGTATGATAAATTGATTAGTTAATGTGATTAAGAATACCGCTGTTATTAATGTGTTGTTTTTTTTTTTTTTTTTTCTCGTTTTTTTTTTTTTATTTTTTTTTGCTTCATGTGCAAAACAAGAGCTGTATAATGTAACATGTAGAATTAAAACTCGAAGAACTCAGTAGCTCTGAGGGTTAGCAGTTGAGGTCAACTTACACTTATGGTGCCCGTCATATTTGTTATGTCGTGTAAACTCTGATGATAAAAGTATTATAAAGAGAAAGTTATTGACATTATATGAACGCATAACCTCGATACAATTTGTTCTTAATTAACATACTTGTCATTTCAATCGCATTATTTACATCTAACAGAAGAGCACAAACCTACAATTGCAAATTTAACGACATATTGGAAAATTACCGAGAACAATTAATGAGGTGCTCACACTTAAGAGGTAATTGGAATTGTGATTGATAGCTTAACACGTAAGAATTACAGTGGTGTAAATAAGATAAGTGCTCAAAATTAGTCTAAATTGATAGTCATTGCCTTTTATTATAATTTGCATTTGTAAATTTACATTTCGTCTAGCATATTAGATTCTAAAAATAGTGTAAAGAAGCTTCTAATTTCATAATTAACGAAAAAATCCCGATTATTCAATGGAGTGCTTTTTACAAGGACGTATAGGTATAACTTAACACAAAGTCCAACAAAATAAATGTACTAGTAACCATACATTGTCTCGAGGTTAAGAAACATGTCGAAATACGAGGCATATCTATATCAGTCGGCGTTTATCATAAACAGATTCATCAATGCTTTCATAATTCGTATGAAGGAAAACTTAAATAAATAATCTTTTACTACGAATCTATGAATTTATTTATGAAATCGGTTGATACAGACGTTTCAGTAATTTCTATAAGAGTTACTAGAAAAAACCCGCGCGAGCGCGGATTGAAGACTACTTGAAATGTTTATGGTGATACACAGCTTGGGTGGTGTTTCTCAAACTGTTTGTATGCACTGATGCATTATGTTTTTATTAGTTTGTCAGTTCTTCTTCGATAGGAGTTTGAATGTCCAATTAGTAGCTTCTGTCTTGGTGTTACACAGGTGCTCCTAGAACGGAATAACTCATAGAAGAAGAAGACAACCTAGAACACTGATGATTAAAACATTTCTCAGTGGTGCTAGTTTGTAGTATTTTTTTTTCTTGAAAGGTGCAAGTCAAGTTCTGTCTCTATGTGATACGGGTGCTCCAAGAACGGAGGAAATAACTCAGAAAAGAAGAAGACAATCTAGAACTCTTTGATGATTTTAAACATTTCTTCAGTGGTGCGAGTTTGTAGTATTTTTTTTTTTCGAGTGGTGCGAGTTCTGTCTCTGTGTGACACGGGTGCTCCGAGAAAGGAGGAATTTACTTTAAGAGAAGAAGAAAACAATCTAATGATTAAACACATTTTTTTTTAGTTTGTTATATTTCTTTTTTTTTATTTGAGTGGTGCGAGTTTGATAAAGTGATGCAAGTTGTAATAATTAGTGAGAGTGTTTGAGTGGTGCGAGTTGGCTGTTGGCCGAGTTGTCGGGCAGTACGTCGACTGAGCATGCGCGAAAGTGTATAAGACATGGATCGATAACGGTCTCCGAATTTGGATATTTTCTCAAAAATTGGCGTTTTCTGTGGGAAAAAAAAATTGTTTCAAAGACAAATTTAGGAAGTACAAAACACTACATTTATACGTCATATCACAAATATTTCCGACTTTGTATGGTTTCAGCGGAATATAACGACTGAGTTAATAGGCTAATACACATTATGAGTCAATAAGATTCAACTGACCCACAGGGACTATCATATGTAGGGACATTCTAACCAAGATAGGGAAACTAGTGATAAACAATTATCTCTTATCATTTGTTCAACACCACCGTTCTTACGTTTTACATTTTGCAACTATCTGTAGCTCTCATATCTGGATTTAAATGTGAATAAATAAACTCATCATAAATACTAGGCTTAAAATGTTGTATGCTAGACTCGCGTTTCGTCTACAAAAGACTGATCAGTGACGGTGACTTAGTAGCCCTGTAAATCAGACCAATGATCTGAAATCAATCATGTAATATTAATGTATATAGCAATACCATTAACTTAATACCATTTACTCCTATTTCTATGCCAGCGATAAGTTAGAACAGTCATACTATGACTTAAGTGAATATATATCTTTGGAAATAATATTTTGTTTGATATTTCTTTGAAAGATTTTCTACGGAAGCGTATTAGCGCCACACATTTTTTTTTTTTTTTTTTTTTTTTTTGCGTTATAACGCAAACCTTTGCGTTACCTTTGCGATATAACGCAAACCTTTGCGTTTGCGTTAAACGCAAACCTTTGCGATATAACGCAAACCTTTTGCGTTATAACGCAAACCTTTGTGTGGCGCTAATACGCTTCCGTAATTTTCTATAATATATTTTGTGTTTATTTTTCATTTTAAATCTCAAACTATTAAAAATCTGCCAGAAAACGGACACAAAATAGTGAAAGAAAAAAACTTTCGCCTGGGATTTAATATTTGCAGCTTCAATTTATGATGAGTTTTGTAAACCTAGATGTTTTATGAATGATTGTAATTAACGACGACCTTTACAATGATTGTATATGGATTTATACTTTCCGCAAAGGAAATATCCAATAAACTTTCTTAATAACAACGTAAGGCTTTATAAAGACAAGAAAAACATCCCACACTAAATAAAAAGGCAGTAGCGAAGTGAATAAAAAGATAGTTCCGCACTGAATTTATATATAATGGCGGATTATTTAAACATTAATATCCCAGATTCGATATAAAGTTGGTAGTTCAATTACTAAACAATAGCCGTGAATATCGATTTTCCCGTAATTCTCGTCAGTCTGTTGAACGCTAGAAATACGAGATGTAAATGTATGCCTGAAACCGCAACTTTCATGGCGGATCTTCCATTGTACTAACAGGAAGTTGTCGTCACGCAAAGGAAATTGGTGTCTCGTTCTTCTTTTGAACTCTTCATGATATACCTTTTGTACATATTGATATCAATTATCCTAGAGGAATGAAATTTGAAACTAATACATAATTTGCTTTAAGAAATTATTAGAGATTTATTTCATTAATTAGTGACTTTAATCTTTATTATGCAAAGGGAAGCCAGAATGTTCATGATACTTGTTCATTTGTAGGATACCATGAATTACAAACAAAATATTGGATACGGCACAAGAAACTACGCCAACCACCAGCTTCTACCTAAAACATATATGTACAAAGTAATTGCAAAGTTTAAAAAAAACGCGGTCTAGATATAAGCATGACGTCAAACATCCATAAAATATGGTTTATATAAACCAGTTTCTACATGCGCACAACCCTTCCATTTCCCGTCTCAAATTGTTCTATCTAGACATATGTCGATTTCAAAGTTAAACCTTCGTAATAATTACAATAATCTGTAAAAGAAAAATGGCAATAAAAGAAAAAAACAGACCAAAAACAAATAAGTACACACGATTTTTATTAGTGAATTATTTAATTTGTTATAGTTATTGTGACATTGTAACAGAACAAAAGTAGAATGACCATTTATATCAATGACAAAGGTTTCATCACTAACTTTAAAATATTTCAACGATCTTATGTACGATAAATATCACGTGATAAATGTCATCATGCTGAACGACCCGGAAAACGGATTATGTCTGCGCTGTTGAACTTATTAAATTATACAAATCGTGCTCCTTTAAATCGGAAGCTCAGCGACAGATACAAAAAGAATGATTAAATATTAGAGGACGAAAAACTTCATTTGTAAATCCTTTAAACATCCTTGGACAATACGTATTCGCCGGAAACCAATTGGCAGACATTTAAGACAAGTGCATAGACAACATTGATCTGACAGTAAATCATGGTTACTGAAACGTTTTATATCCCTCCGTGTTGTTGGTTCCGAGTAAACACTTAGAAATAACAGTCTGAATGCTTACTTATGCGATTTAAGAGACATAGCATTTTATGACCACAAGGTCTTTTCAAAATATTTTTTTTTCTAATTTGCAAGCAACAACTGATGAAATATTTTACTTACAGACACAAAAGTATACAGGAAGAATTACCCTATTTAAGAAGTTAGGCATTGAAAGTAAAAGTTAAAAATTCAGTTTGTACTGTTTATAGAATAAAATATTATAACAACACTCCCTAATTCGAAGATAAATTCCAAAAGGGGAAGTTTATAAAAAAAAATAAAACGTTACACTTTATCAACTATCGGGAGTATTAGAAAACAACTGTCATTTTCCCGGCTTGGTACAGGCATTTTCGGAAAAAAATGGTGGGTTAAACCTGGTTTTATAGCTAGCTACCAATATATTACTACCAATAGGTCAGGAGCTCACACGCCAGCTCAGTACTTCGAATTCTGTATACTGGAATCAAAATACAGATATTGTATTGAATTTTGTTATTATAAAATTTTCCACTTATTTAATTTTCTCACGCATACTTCTAATTCCTTATACGTGTTTGGTTATACTTATTGGCCTTTTGGTTTATATCAGATTGTCATAGTTCGCATTAGGTTGTGATTTTTTTCTATTTGTTAAGCCTCGAGCATCATTGAAAAGACATTAATTGTCAAAATGCGCATTAGTTGTAGTAAAATTGGCACCGTCGATACTTGCCATTGATAATTAAAGTCCATTCAATATTATGTTTAAAACGCCAAAATTAAGAAAAAGGAAGTAACGTTCATTTGCTTACGTTTTTTTATAAAGGCTATATTTGAAACAACCACTTTCTGGAGGAAATTATGTCTCTTACTTTTTGGTACGATATGTATAGAAAAAAAACAAGAAAACATTTTGACAGTTCTATTTCAAATCATGTTAGTACTTTCATTTAAATTGCATTCAGAGACTCCATTAGTAGTTACACAAATTAAACAGATACATTGTTAATTTTGCGTGATTTAAAGCTTCAGTATAATAAAAATTGCAGTAGAATATTTAACAAAATTTGTATTCGGGACTAATTTATTGAAGGGCTTGGTAGATTTTGCTGTTATTCCAAAAATATTTATTTTTTCAGACATTGAAGTACTGTTAAACTGTGGTAAGGATTAGCAAGGCTATTCAACTATATATATGTCTCTTTATTTTTGTAAAAACAGTGTCGTTTTTATGACAACGGTTCAAAGAAAGCTTCATTAATTGGAAAGGTAGTTTGAGTCTTAATTTTGGAGTAAGTTACTTCATCATGATTGCCATTGTTCATCAAGGCAGTTACGTTATCCGCTAGAATATCACGTGTCAGACATTTTTCTTAAAATAAGATACTTATCGTTAAGTAACCAATAAACTTACTGTGACCTTATTGTACCCTCGATAAAAGTGTATTTACATTTTCAAGCAAAACCAATATGCAATAAAACTAATATCACAAAATCCTTTAATTGCTTCAACGATAACAAATATTTGATTTTCTCTTCACTGATTTATCCTCACACTAATGGCGTGTTAAAAAAAAAGACAAATATCATCTAAATTTTTGTTAGAAATCTAGAACTGCTTTTTTATAGAAATCTGAATAGCAAGTGCTCTTTTGACCCGGAAATCAATTTCTGTAAATGCTTTAAAACTGGTTTGACTAAACACTAATGAAATCGGCTGGCATTTTTGTAGTGTGCAAACATAGGAAACAAAAACCATTAAAATAATAAAATCTGGAACTGGTTATATTAAAATCTGAAGGACAAGCGCTCTTTTGACCCTGACGAATCAATACAGTACACGCTTTAAAGCAGCAAGAAATGAATGACAAATTAATTACCGTATATGATAATAAACAGCATGGTATCCAGTTTCATACAAGATGGCGCGGATATCAATCAGCAGTGTAATAAGATTTTAACTACACTATATAATGGGCTTATGTAGTCTGTGAATATAACTGTATAATCAACAGTGGTTGTCCTCTCTTTAGGAGCAGAATTAAACTTGAATTCACAATGGGACAATCTAGTCTGTTAGTATTAATCAATAACTTACAGTAGTTGTGCGTTTTAGGTATCGACTCAAGCCATTTATTGTTTATCATGAATGGTTTGTTGTGCATTTAAAAATACAGTTGAATATAATTATGAAAATAAGAAGATGTGATATGATTGCCAATGAGACAACTCTCCACCAAGAGACCAAAGGCTGTAGAAGTGAAAAACTACAATGTATAGCTCACCGTTCGGCCTTAAACAAAGTGCAAAACCAATACTGTATAGTAAGCTATATAAAAGGCCTCGAAATGACATATGTTAAACAATTCACACGAGAAAACTAACGTCCTGATTAAACGAAAAACAAATATGATAGACAGCAACAAATGGCAACCACTGAATTACAGCCTCCTAACTTGGGACAGGCACATACAGAATGTGGCGGGGATACATGTTTGCTGGCGCTAACCCCCTTACCTGGGACAGTGGTGTAGCAGTCAGATCAGCTTAACTAGTGTGCACTCTTGCTACAGACGGTAAGATAGAACGAGTTTCTAATGTTTGGATAAAATCTTGCTCCAAAGGGCATCTGTCAAGTAATAACGTAGTAAGAGATTTAGCACATAATCGTACTTAAGCCGGTTCTAGGGGTCGATTTGAACTTGCTGTTGGACCTTTTTGTCCATGTGGAATGCTACCCTTTGACTTTAGGATAAAGAGCATCAATAAAAGCACTGTTGATATAATGTTTAGTGGCAATTGGGTAGAACATCTGTCTGTTAGTTATGGTCAATGGAAACTTGTCTTTCTATCGTGAAAATAGTGAGAAGATTTAGTTAAAACATATTTTTCTATTGTCAAATCTAAGCAAAATGGACGAAGCACAAGTAAATCACACTGTTGAAGCTTTCTCCATATCAAATATGAATATAAACGAACATAACGTTTCTCGAGCTTAAAGGACAATTTTGTTCTAAATGATCATATATAATCAGTTGAATAGCTATTTAAAATGGTGTATAATAATTTGAAAGTTAATTGAGGAGGAGGCATGTTGTTTAAAAAAAGAAAAAAGAAACAATCTTTAAATGTGTTTTTCAATGTTTATACATGTTGTATAGTTTATTACAGTATTTATTTTTTCTATATAGCAGCAATTCTATTTATTGAACATATACAATCTTATCTTACATGTATGGTGTTAGTTGATGCTAATCGTTAAAGATCGTTACTCTTCGTTAAAAATCGCCTCTCTTTGTTTAAGATATTTACTCTTCGTTAAAGATCGTGTGATAATTTTTGTATGTTCCTGAATCGACTTCAGTTTGATTCTAGACATTTGGATTTTGTTTGATATTTTTCATGAGTGTCATTATTTTTTTCTTCATTTTTATTAATTTAAATTACTTTATTCTTCACTAACGTTTTACATTTAAGCAATGATTTGTATAGTGAGACTACAAATCCTTGATTTAAGTAACTGGTTTGTAAAACAAAAAGCATTTCAAAAACTACATTGTATGAGATTAGCACTGTGTTGGCTTTGTATTTAATAATCATGGCCAATTTACTTTAACAACATTGTTGTTCTATTGAAAATATATATTTGATTCAGAATCCATTTTGATGTCAATAATGAAAGCCGATGATAATAACTTCTCGATACATTCAATTGTTGTTCCTTCCTGTAACGCTATGTTTGTTGAAATACAATTAATAGTGTCGTAAAATTGACAAGTCTGCACCAAAACGTTTTAAATTTCATATGTGTACTAAAACTATGGAATATAGGAAATTCATTAGCTTGAATTTAGTTATTTTGTGGGAGTAAAGTTTTGTATGTTTTGTGTGTCTAATAAGATGAACCTTAATTGCCACGGAACCTGTTAGTCAGGAAAACGATTGATATCCATTATAGACTTGCGTTTTAAAAGTTAATTGACTTTTTTTTTTTTATTAAATTCAAATTGAGATTCAAATCCCTTATTGTCATTTTAACTAAATGAGTTTATGACAAATGCAAAATGGGGGGAAAAAGAAAAGAAAGAAAGCAAAAACCAATCATCGCTATAAAAAAAAACCCAAATACATTACTTTCTACGGCATATAGTAACTTATGGAAGTAAACTACCAAATAAATATAAATATATCACGAGTCCACTATTCTTAGTTCTGATGATTTTATTTATATAAAGACCTTTTTTTATCATTGAGCTGTTTTCCAACACCATTGAATTGACCAGTCGATTACACAACGTTTGAAAATACAATTGTAAGTTTAATATTTAATTACAGACCAGCACGTGTTTTTCGTCAATCATACTTACAATTAAACAAAATTTGATTGGTAGACATATATTCCATCGAGCTTGAAATCATACCGAACACATGTTGAGCACGTGATCTTGTATGGGAGGGTCTGGATTGGGTGTACAGAAGAGAGAATAACTGGGAAAATTATCAGGATACACAGAAATGGACTCTTAAATCTAAAAATTCTAAAAAATTCAAGACGAGGAAAGACATCAACACCAAATTTATACGAAAAATTCGGAAAGTCTTCCTTCTGAACGTTATGATACATTGAGGAGAGATGACAGAAGTCACATGATTTATTTAACTTAGTTATCTTTCGTTTTGTTTTCTTTTATATGCATATTTTGTTATTTAGATTCAAATGTATTGAGACTGGATTGTCTGGATGGGTCCTGCATTAGCACAGCTTATGGCATTAATTCACTGTATGTAGCAATGTTTGCATGTTTAACCTTCAACCACTTAAGTATTTGATACATTGATCAGCTTGGACATTTGAGATACATCATGGATTTAACTCTGTCAATCACCTGTCAAGAAATCGACCTGCTGTAAATCCGACTGAAAATGTAAGCAATCTGTTTCAAAAACCCTGATAATTGTCAACTGCAACTTTCATTTTACATTCTGCGTTATATTATAAACATTGCATAATGAATGGGATTAAACAAAAGCAGGCGGAATCAAATAGCGAAATGTAAATCAAAATCTGGTCAACATAGTTTATTCTGCGTTTAAAAATACCAAGTAAAGTTCATTATTTGATTTCAGATTAGAGTGTGTATGTTCCGCTACTTTATTCAGTGGTACAAGATTATAATTTTTTTGTCTGTTCAAGGTTAGTAATGTATTCAAATATGTTGTTTGAGTTCGATGTCACATGGATAAATCAATTAATCGGATGAAACGTCTGATTATATAGAAGTGCAATCATGTTCAACTTTTATCAAAAAAATTCAATGTTGATTTACACGTGGAATCAAACAAAGTTCTACCAAGTAATTTTTAAACTCTGCGATGGATGCTCAGACATATTTAATTCCATTCCATTTTCTGGGAAGTTTTATGATGGACAGATACTTTTCCCCCTTGAATGATGTTCTTTGTAGTAAAACGACATTTATACAATCAAAATATTAAGACTATTCATTCTATGTCAAAATTTGAAACAGTTTCACGTTCTGAAACATAATATTCATATTCAATCATATCACAGATATAGCTATTATATCTCTGATCATATCAATCGTCGATTTCTCGCACTTTTCACGATCTCTTAACAGTTTCTTAAACTTTGTAGTTGTAAAATAAACTAGGTCAATTCAGAAATTGTGTTGCATTATGGGAACGTCAATATATTGGACTTTCTGATTGGTACTTACGCATTCTGCTAAGACACTGAGACTGCGCAATGGAAGATGAATATTTGAGTAGAATTTTTGAATTGGTCTATTGTTTCATTTATTTCCAATACAAGATATTACGGATATTGGCGACTCTAGCCTGTTTGACAGAAAAAAAACGTTGCAACATTTTCCGATTTGTCTCTTTTTTAAGTGTTACCTTTGAATATTTTAAATGATGCACTGCATTGTATGGTAAATCAGTGAATAAATAAAACAGGAAAATTACCTGTTAATCAACACTAGCTTAAGCTGTTGAAGATGCTCGGATTACCGCTGCGCTCTATCATGCTGCGGATCTAGTTAAACATTTAGAAGTAATTGGTCAATGGGATTTTGAACTGATCATTTCGTTTCTGTATCATACTCATGTATCATCATTTATCAGTCAAGTTGAACTTTACTTGACATTTCCATTAAGTCGCCCAGACATAGAGCTCATTTTATGCGTTGGCAAAAATTGTAATTGATTGCATATTTTGATATATGAACATGATAATTGTTCATTACATAGTTTTATCAGATCAACGCACTGCAGTAGTTTATAAATATTGCATTGAAAACGACATGCTAATGGGTTTTATTGACAGGTGTCAATTTCATGTAAAACAATAACTTACCAGCAGTTGTATCTAATGAGTATTTAAACGGTCTATAGGGAAATATTCTTTGTTAATAAACAGTCTATAGGGAAATATTCTTTGTTTAAATTAACTATATATATATATTAAATGTAATGTTATTGGTAATTATTTGTTGTTCTGTAAATATTATTGCGTCAGTCTAGTGAAAGTAAATATTTAAATAAAACATATTCTGGAAGGGAAAATATTGCAATTGCAAATACAGGAGAACTGGGTAGCAATCTTTTTCGATTTTCTCTAAATGTTACTAACACATGGTAACAATTTGGTACCATGCATAGAGATAGAGACCTGTTTACAGTTTTTCTTTTTATTTTTTCTTCCATTTTTCACCCATTACAGATCCTGTATCCACGGTGAGCTTACAATACTCCGTTAAACTTTCTGTTCTGATAATAACTACACTTAACAGTGAAAGCTCTGCTACAAAATTTTAAAAGAGTGTGTCATTACGACAAACCCCGAGTCTGGAAAATGTCTTCCAAACAGAAAGAACTGTCAGATCCTTTTGAGCGAAGCATGGACACATGACCTGTATTTAAATCACGAGTTAGTTCCTGTCCAAGGTTGTCTCATTAAAAGAGACAGCTATCCAAACTAGACAAATCCCCTCAATACATCCAGAGATCAATTTAAAAAATGTTTCGGAAGAAAAATATCTAATTTGTATAATGTCACTGTAAAATTGCTTTTGGTCTTTACTGTCCTTCATTAAAAACTCATCAATCAATATTTTCGATAGCGGTGCATTACATATACGCGGATTTGCATTACACTTGCGCGGATTTCAATTCTGTAAGTAAATCTATCATACAGCAAGGACTTCTTCCCTTTATTTGTAAGCGATATTTCTAGTTCTTGTTCCATCATAAACAACCTTATTGTCCAAATGACACCAACACACTGAATGGATATCGGCTCGGTAAAATATATAATACGACTTAACAGTGAGTTGGATTTACGAGCATGGTAAATATACAGGTAAATACATAGGTAAAAGTCGCGCAAATGTAATATTTTTTTCGCGCAAATGTAATGTTTGTAAATCCCCAATTTCGCGCAAATGTAATACGCCCTTTCGACAGTGTTTAGTACTATTAATTCAAGGACTCGCTGATTTAGCAAATAGACACTGAGGTCACATACTAGTTTGAAAATATTAATTATAGAAATCTAATGATACGATAATGAAAGATAAGAGATTAATTAAAGATAAATTATATACTTATGATAAATGTATCTGTTTTCCAAGCAGATGTGCTGGTAAAATTATACCTTTTATTGACCAATTAATCCATCGCTTCGTAAATATATATATATATACATCTTTTCCGCTAGTTTATTGTTTTCTGTTTAGTACTAAATTTATAACTAAGATCCATTTATTACATCGGTGATCCGTTTATTTGGCAATCGCCAATGGCAGTCAGCAGGGTTTAAGAACATTTGTTGTTCGACCTGTTAGCTCTCAATCGGCGTCAAACGTGATTTTTTTTAAACAGATATCAATGAAGTGTAACGAGACCCTAATATCTTTAATATATCTATACTTTTAAACGAGAAGACCTCATTTTGTGTGTCGCTTCTCTTCCTTCCACAATAAACTAATCATCATGCCTCTGTTTCCTATAGGTACCATGCATAGTCGCATTTGTCATCCATTCTTATGATTATTCAGTTTGGGTTATTTTAAGGCGTCAGGATATTGTTTCCGTCATCAGACCGACTTTTAATTCAGACATGATTACCGGTTTTAAACTTATACATAATTTTCATGAGTATACCAATGTGATTTCATGCATGCAACTGATCGGGCGGAGCTTACGTTTTAATTTGCATAAGGACTGTCTATTTGAATATGTGTGTGATGAGGTTGATTGCCGTTATAATTATTATTACTGATTGCTAATCACCTATCAGTGTCACCAAACAGATATACAAAAGAACTGAGGGACCGATGTGAACCCCGAAAAAACATTTTAAGATTTATACCGTTTGTTTGTGCTAAGGCAGACGGTATTTTAAAGTATCGGCTATTGTATTATCCTGTTTCAAACCTTTCTGATTGTGAGATTCATTTCAAACGTGGTTTAAAAATATATGTATAAAAAAATGATTAAAGCATTTGGAATATTAGCAGTGGCAGCTCCAGAAATGTTTATAAATGGGGCATTGACTGCCTAAGAGGGTGCCGCGCAAGTCATGTTTCAGTGATTTGAAATAATTAACAACAAAAATTCCAAAAGGGGAGGGCTGGGCATCCCAAAAATCCGCCTCTAAAGGAAGATAAGCGTATTTCAAATCGTTATAGAACAACGAAATATGCATTATTTGCAACTGTGGTCGTCATGGTTTTACTTTCATATCCACAATAGACTATTTTCATATTACCAACTTTTGACTCCGGATTATATAATTTGTCGACTGGTTACCTTGGACATCATGGTACCAAGTCAGGTAAGAGCAAGCTGAAGAAGTAAAACCAAGCTTTCAATCGGTACAATTTTGGGAATTACCTGCTTAACATTTTTTTTCACTACAAAATCATCGGAAAACAGTAAACTTTCCCCTCAAATTACACCGAGTATATGTTTGATTTTACTTATTTTGGTTGCTCTTACTTGACCGAGTACCATGATGTCCAAGGTAACCAGTCGACAAATTATATAATCCTGAGTCAAAAGTCGGTAATATGAAAATAGTCCATTTCAAAAATGTGACAATTTTTACATCTGTTTAAACTCCGCTTTACAAGAAAATAAACGGTTGTGTCTCATTATTTATTTTGCGACCACACATATAGTGTTTACATATTTTAACCAGATCAATGACCACAATTGGACACTTCATTGATGAGTTTGTCCCAAAACACCTACATGTATCTATAGATGGACTGGTCTATGATGAGCAAACGGGTAAAACTCCGCCCGGTCAAGTGAAATAAATTAAGTTAATAATACTCGGGGACAGGACAATTATTTTCGCGTTTATCTGCATGTATATTATGATTATACTACTATAATATATAGAGACTCCCTATATAATATAGCAGTAATCGCCGTGGAGAAGAAACTTAGAATTGATAGTTAATAGCAAATACACTTTATTTATAATATATATACGTATGTTCATGTTATACAGAAACGCGAAAATAATGGAATATAACAGAAAACAAAAAATAACGGACTTTGAAAAAAAGGGAGAGGGCTTGAAAATATTGTCCTGTCTCCATGTCCCTATTTGACTTTTGATATCTTTTCTGAAATTCTCCAGACATATTTCTTTTACAAAAATTCATCCTACAATAGTTTACATACTTCCAACCAAGCTTAAAATGCCCGCGATTTCGCGGGTGTGTTCTAGTACCTTTAATGAAACAATCTTTTCTTAAGCTTATACAAGACAATTCAAAACTAAATTTTGTATTTTTCTTCAATTAATAGGTTTTCATCATTATGAGTTTGGACTTACATGTGTATGTTAATTTTACTACTACATGATAAATTCAACATATATTTGTACAAATCAAATGATGAATACAATTTTCACAAATTTCGTGCGTCCGGAACGCACAAACGAAAACATTTGTAAACAAGAGATGTTTAAATACGTAGAAACACAAGGAGCTAAAGGACCAAACTGGACCTAAAAGAATAGCGCCAAATTCGTATTCAATGTCATCTTTGTCTGACGGAGTTGTAAACTTACTTTCTCAATAATCAACGAAAATTTTAGAAAAATATGTTACAAGTCATGTGAGCACTGAAGGACTGAGCTACTTTCGGGGACTGTCCACCAGCATGACCTTCTCCTTACTCTCTCGGGGACTAACAGTCCACCAGCATGACCTTCTCCTTACTCTCTCCGGGACATACAACCCACCAGCATGACCTTCTCCTTACTCTCTCGGGAACTAACAGTTCACCAGCAGGACCTTCTCCTTACTCTCTCGGGGACTAACAGTCCACCAGTATGACCATCCCTTACTCTCTCGGAGACTAACAGTCCACCAGCATGACCTTCTCCTTACTCTCTCGGGGACTAATAGTCCACTATCATGACCTTCTCCTTACTCTCTCCGGGACTTACAACCCACCAGCATGATCTTCCCTTACTCTCTCGGAGACTAACAGTCCACCAGCATGACCTTCTCCTTATTCTCTCGGGGACTAATAGTCCACCATCATGACCTTCTCCTTACTTACTCGGGGACTAACAGTCCACTAGCATGACCTTCTCCTTACTCTCTCGGGGACTAACAGTCCACCAGCATGACCTTCTCCTTACTCTCTCGGGGACGAACAGTAAACAAAAATAACGGACTTTGAAAAAAGGAGAGGGCTTGAAAATATTGTCCTGTCTCCATGTCCCTATTTGACTTTTGATATCTTTTCTGAAATTCTCCAGACATATTTCTTTTACAAAAATTCATCCTACAATAGTTTACATACTTCCAACCAAGCTTAAAATGCCCGCGATTTCGCGGGTGTGTTCTAGTACCTTTAATGAAACAATCTTTTCTTAAGCTTATACAAGACAATTCAAAACTAAATTTTGTATTTTTCTTCAATTAATAGGTTTTCATCATTATGAGTTTGGACTTACATGTGTATGTTAATTTTACTACTACATGATAAATTCAACATATATTTGTACAAATCAAATGATGAATACAATTCTTCACAAATTTCGTGCGTCCGGAACGCACAAACGAATACATTTGTAAACAAGAGATGTTTAAATACGTAGAAACGCAAGGAGCTATAGGACCAAACTGGACCTAAAAGAATAGCGCCAAATTCGTATTCAATGTCATCTTTGTCTGACGGAGTTGTAAACTTACTTTCTCAATAATCAACGAAAATTTTTAGAAAAATATGTTACAAGTCATGTGAGCACTGAAGGACTGAGCTACTCTCGGGGACTGTCCACCAGCATGACCTTCTCCTTACTCTCTCGGGGACTTACAGTCCACCAGCATGACCTTCTCCTTACTCTCCCCGGGACATACAACCCACCAGCATGACCTTCTCCTTACTCTCTCGGGAACTAACAGTTCACCAGCAGGACCTTCTCCTTACTCTCTCGGGAACTAACAGTCCACCAGCATGACCTTCCCCTTACTCTCTCGGAGACTAACAGTCCACCAGCACGACCTTCTCCTTACTCTCTCGGGGACTAATAGTCCACCATCATGACCTTCTCCTTACTCTCTCCGGGACTTACAACCCACCAGCATGATCTTCCCTTACTCTCTCGGAGACTAACAGTCCACCAGCATGACCTTCTCCTTATTCTCTCGGGGACTAATAGTCCACCATCATGACCTTCTCCTTACTTACTCGGGGACTAACAGTCCACTAGCATGACCTTCTCCTTACTCTCTCGGGGACTAACAGTCCACCAGCATGACCTTCTCCTTACTCTCTCGGGGACTAACAGTCCTCCAGCATGACCTTCTCCTTATACTCTTTTAGGGGATTAACAGTCCACCAGCATGACCTTCTCCTTACTCTCTCGGGGACTACATGTAACAGTTACAAAGCATGACCTTCTCCTAACTCTCTCGGGGACTCACAGTTCACCAGCATGACCTTCTCATTACTCTTTATACTGCTTTCTGTTATGATATTGTAATTATCATGTTTATTTATCTTGGCCTGATTTGTTTTGTGTGGCCTTATAATGTTTATTTAATTGGGTTATACTTGTTTACAAAATAATGTTATAATTGTGCAGTTTAGAAATCACTGGAACTATCATAGATACTGATGGAATGATTAGAACTTTCTATTTGACTTACATAATAATTCCGGAATGATCATAATCTACGATGCGTAATTTAAACTTCTACAGTATTCTAGAAGTTTCCCTTCTATAGTTTTCTAGGAGTTTTCTTCTATAGTGTTCTAGAAGTTTCCGTGACAACTATATATACAGACACCGAAATTAGACTTATCAGACATTAATATACTTGTATTCTCAGAAGTTCTCTGGAGTTGTTGGATTGACACGTTTATTTACGAACGACATCATACTAGTTTGTGAACTTATTTGATATATTAACATTTGGAATCTGCAGCAGTTAGGAGAAGAATTCCGGATAAAGAAACGACAAAAGATCGGACACATATATTAACAGTTAAGTTGACATTTCAATTTGTATAATATTTTTTGTAAAATTGTATAATAAATCTTGTTAAATTTTATTAATGATTTGTGTCTTTTGTTGGCTGCAATTTCAGGTGATTTCTGGCCGTGACACTTCAAACAGTTGTATTAAATGTAATTAGATTATCGCAAGAAAATAAAACAAGTTTAACTTTATCAGTACCCCGTGATCAGTACTCGAGGGTTGATAATGGAGGCATAATCTATCGTTAAGAATCTATAGATATTTCTATTATTTGATCAAAAACTCATTTTTGATACTTTAAAAAAAATCTTGTTACAAACATTTATTAAATCACGAAGATTAACCGGAGAAACCATTAAATAAAAATACATCGTGTTTAAAAATAGCAATGAGAGTGAATTTCTAAATAAAAAGCCAGCACGTGCGTGCTTGTACGATCTATATTATATTGAACGACTTCCTATCATTTATGCAGATACTTGTATGAGGATGCTAAAACAACAATCGATTATGCTGATCTATATCATTCAATCTAATCGGTTACTGAACTTTCAATGCTATAGTGAATCTGCTTGTAAAGAAAATTCGATATTCCCTCCAGGTTTCATGTATTGCGATGTTATAAACTAAAGTAAAGGCTTCTCGTATTTATTGAATGTTTTCTTGCAAAACATATGTGTATCAAACATCAAGGCATTATAGATAAAAGTATTTCGTACTAAAAAGTAGTCAAAAAGTGACATTGAGAATATCACAGGAAATCGTGCAAAGTCAGTCTGACGCTATTTTGGACATCAGTTTTGATCCATGCGAGCACTATAGTTGTATATTTAGTACAGATGTTTAAAATCTATGTTCAGTGTTTCCTTTCTTTAAATAATTGATGGTAAAATAACGTTTAAAATTTATTTCATTGAAATTGCTTTTATCTATCAATATTCAATGATCACGGATGGCATGTCACGTTGAATTTTAATTGTTTCTTTCCAGCGAATAGGGAATAACTTGTCTCTTCATAAAGTGAATTTACAACAATTTAAAATCTGTTAAATTCCTAAAAATCCATCTTTATTTTCATATAAATACTTTGGGGATACAATTTTCATTGCATGATATTGATGATAAAAAAGGTCGTATAATATTATCAAAAAATCGATTGAATATTAAATATTGTATGTTTCAAACATGAAACATGTACCATTAGTGGAGGTCCAAATGGGGTTTACATAATAAAGAGTAGTAAATAAAGAAAACCAATAAAAATGAAAAAATAGAGAATAATGGGGTTATTAAATAAAAAGAATAGAGAATAATGGTAAAAAAAAACACAAAGACTAGAGAAAAATTTGTCTAACAAATTAGGGATGAAGACACCCCTTAATACAGACCCTCATAAAACTTTAGTGATGATAGCATCCGATCATTAGGGATGAAGACAAACCCTTAATACAGACCCTCATAAAACTTTAGTGATCATGATGATAGCATCCGATCATAAGGAATGAAGACACCCCTAAATACAGACCCTCATAAAACTTTAGTGATCATATTGATAGCATCCCATCATTAGGGATGAAAGCACCCCTTAATACAGGCCCTCATAAAACTTTAGTGATCATGATGATAGCATCCGATCATAAGGGATGAAGACACCCCTAAATACAGACCCTCATAAAACTTTAGTGATCATATTGATAGCATCCCATCATTAGGGATGAAAGCACCCCTTAATACAGGCCCTCATAAAACTTTAGTGATCATGATGATAGTATCCGATCATAAGGGATGAAGACACCCCTAAATACAGACCCTCATAAAACTTTAGTGATCATATTGATAGCATCCCATCATTAGGGATGAAAGCACCCCTTAATACAGGCCCTCATCAAACTTTAGTGATCATGATGATAGTATCCGATCATCAGGGATGAAGACACCCCTAAATACAGACCCTCAGAAAACTTTAGTGATCATATTGATAGCATCCCATCATAAGGGATAAAGGCACCCCTTAATACAGACCCTCATAAAACTTTAGTGATGATAGCATCCGATCATTAGGGATGAAGACACCCCTTAATACAGACCCTCATAAAACTTAAGCGATGATAGCATCTCATCATTAGGGATGATGACACCCCTTAATACAGACCCTCATAAAACTTTAGTCATCATGATGATAGCATCCGATCATTAGGAATGAAGACACCCCTTAATACAGACCCTCATAAAACTTTAGTGATCATGATGATAGCATCCGATCATTAGGGATGAAAACACTCCTAATACAGACCCTCATAAAACTTTAGTGATCATGATGATAGCATCTCATCATTAGGGATGAAGACACCCCTTAATACAGATCCTCATAAAACTTTAGTGATGATAGCATCAGATCATTAGGGATGAAGACACCCCTTAATAGAGACCCTCATAAAACTTTAGTGATCATGATGATAGCATCCGATCATTAGGGATGAAGACACCCTTTAATACAGACCCTCATAAAACTTTAGTGATATGATGATAGCATCCGATCATAAGGGATGAAGACACCCCTAAATACAGACCCTCATAAAACTTTAGTGATCATATTGATAGCATCCCATCATTAGGGATGAAGACACCCCTTAATACAGGCCCTCATAAAACTTTAGTGATCATGATGATAGCATCCGATCATAAGGGATGAAGACACCCCTAAATACAGACCCTTATAAAACTTTAGTGATCATATTGATAGCATCCCATCATAAGGGATGAAGACACCCCTTAATACAGACCCTCATAAAACTTTAGTGATGATAGCATCCGATCATTAGGGATGAAGACACCCCTTAATACAGACCCTCATAAAACTTTAGTGATCATGATGATAGCATCCGATCATTAGGGATGAAGACACCCCTTTATACAGACCCTCATAAAACTTTAGTGATGATAGCATCTCATCATTAGGGATGATGACACCCCTTAATACAGACCCTAATAAAACTTTAGTGATCATTATGAAAGCATCTCATCATTAGGGATGAAGACACCCCTTAATACAGGCCCTCATAAAACTTTAGTGATCATGATGATAGCATCCCATCATTAGGGATGAAGACACCCCTTAATACAGACCCTCATAAAACTTAAGTGATGATAGCATTTCATCATTAGGGATGATGACATCCCTTAATACAGACCCTCATAAAACTTTAGTGATCATGATGATAGCATCTCATCATTAGGGATGAAGACACCCCTTAATACAGGCCCTCATAAAACTTTAGTGATCATGATGATAGCATCCCATCATTAGGGATGAAGACACGCCTTAATACAGACCCTCATAAAACTTTAGTGATCATGATGATAGCATCCGATCATTAGGGATGAAGACACCCCTTAATACAGGCCCTCATAAAACTTAAGTGATGATAGCATCTCATCATTAGGGATGATGACACCCCTTAATACAGACCCTCATAAAACTTTAGTGATCATGATGATAGCATCTCATCATTAGGAATGAAGACACCCCTTAATACAGACCCTCATAAAACTTTAGTGATCATGATGATAGCATCCCATCATTAGGGATGAAGTAATATTATCTTAATGTCATTATAATTTTATCTTAATGTTTATCAATGAAAAAAATGACGTGCAACTTAAAAATGTGTGGTCAGTCGTCCGTGGACTTGCTTCACTCTCTTAATTAAACATTGTCCGATCCTTGTAAGACCAGCTTGGACATCAGTGGAATCTGCATTTTAATAATTTAGTAAATAAGACATCAATTCAAAAGTAAAAAAGGAAAATAAATGTATATTGGATACGGATGGATACGGAAACTTCGCCTTGCAACAGACCACCTACGGACCCCTCTAAGGGTTGTTACAAGGTGTGCGTAGAGTGTGACACTATCTTTACAGGAGGCATCAGATTTAAGGGGTACATGTACAAACGTCAATTAAGAAAACAAACCAAACAACACTTAAAGCAAAATGACATGGTCCTTCAACATCCAAGTGTTCTATACAGTATACATGAATATGTAAAGCTCATATAACTGGGTTTTAAAAATCAGGCTTTATCTAACAAGAGCAAACTCCAAAACCGAAAACAAAATCAGGGCATACTCATTGAATCATTATCTTCAATAATACAACTGTTACAGTTTAAATACACTGAATTTGAAAATATGATATGAACCTGAGACCTCCCGTACTCAAGGCGAGCGCGCTACAATGAGACCACCGGGCTATTCACTGCTTTAAAAAGTAACACTTAAAGTTATTATTTTATAAGAATAAAAAAAAAAACAACATCACTACACCGTAACGCAAACTCTTATCTCGATCAGAGTCAATTAACTTACCTCCATACGACAAACTAATTTGAGTTTTAAGAACCTTTGTGACATCGAGGGGATCTTCCATTCGATAAAAAGTCATTGAGATGTTAGGTGATTGATCATGTAAATCATAAACAATTGATTCCGTAACGTGGTGGCAAAACAGATCAAAGACATCTTTGGCTTCATCGCGTGAATATAACATTTTGATCTTCTGAAATCTTGTTTTTTCGAATAAATGTTTCAGAAAGTATGATAAGGTATTCAAATTAGCAGGCCCTAGTCTTGTTAATAGATTGTAACTTTGTTTCTTATTAATTCTAAAATCTCGTGCCAAAGCGCCAACGGAAATGATCGGAATATTCCACAACGAGGCTTGGCGTGCCACAGGAGCAACAGCGAGGTCACAAGTCGGACCAATGAAGATTTGAGGTCGGTGATTGACATAGAGTTCAATGGCTTCATTCATACAAATCGATTCACGGCAGTCAGAATCAGCAAACGTTATTGCCACAGACGTTTGAAAATTATTCCAGTAACTGTTATTTGCATTTTGCAATCCAATCCAAATAGCCGGAGAGATTTTTGAGGCAGAAAACAAATAACTTTCATTTGCAGGAATAAGAAGTGAAATGTTGACTTTGACGGACCCTTTGAACGTCTTTTCGGACACTACCCATAATCCACAATATAAAAATGTCCATATAGATGTTGTATATTTAAATTCAAACATATTTCACAAACAAAACTGTCTACGACAATAGAAATAGAATCCAGAGTGCGAGGATTTACTCCCCGGCTATATAATTTGAAATTAAAACCTAGCGTGCGTTAATCTAAATTCCTAGTATATATAAAATGGATTTAAAAATCCTTTTTTCGGTTGATTTATTTACACTAAATTACTGAAGCTGTAAAATATATGTTGCAATTCCCTGAATAGATGATTGAGATATTTTTAAACCTATCATTTTTCTTTTCACACATAATTGTGATATTTAATTCCGTTTCCAAGCGACAACTTCCGTTGCTAATGACCAATTTCCAATGCAATGGTTTCAAGCTAGCATTTAAGCAAATTCAATATGTTGTGACGACTTTAAGCTAATAAAAGTAATACAGTTTACACACGCTACGGTGTAGGTGATTAATTAAGTAAAATAGATTTGTCCCTTTTAGGCAATAAATTGTGATCTTTCACAAGTTGCACCTGATCCCAGTGATGAATCTGAAATTATACGAGCATAAGACCGACTTCGGTTCTTGCTATTACAAATTTTTCTACCTTAAAGTATCATTTGGTTTTATTTACAAATAATTCAGTGTAGAATATATTCTAGTAAAAAAAGAAATGATGTTTTTTTTAATTATATTTTTTAACGCATTGTAAGAACGTAAATTTCTTCATTTCACAATTTACAAGTCCCCATAGACCCACTTGTAAATTATTATAATCATTGACAAATTTCTATGTAACATTGTGTTAAAATGTTTCAAATAGTCGCTTCATATGAAATCGGACGAAAAAGACCGCCATTTAAACTTATATATATAAGAAACTCTTAAACTGAATGAACTTGCAATGGTATTTGAAAACTTTGTATAGGCCGTAGCAATAAAACAAATGTTAACAAATATAATGTTTTAAGGAAATATTAATCAATGTTGTTTGTATATTTCTAAGTATCTCTAATTACAACCTTAAATTCAGATGCAACAGTAAAAAATCATTAAGGCTTATCATCTAGTATGCTATACGCTCGTTTCGTCTACCTAACTCGTCAGTGGCGCTCGAATATGACCAAATCAATAACAAAAATGAAGAGCATTTAAGGGGGAAATGATAATAACCTGCAACAGGGCCCTTGTTTGACAAAAAAGGTGTACTCAAAATAAAATCCAAAATGCGTTTAATTAAGTACCACAGGATTTTCTGTTTCCACTCTAAATTTAGAAATGACCGATTTTTACTAAAACCAGAACCTGTATATTACACTTTCCATGCATGATAACAATGACGCCATTATCTGTAATGAACAAAAAATTAAAATTGCATTATAAATCATCTAATTTTAAAAAGCAGACAGCTCTGTGTCTAACAGGTATACTGTAGCTCTAAATTATTCATATCTTACACATTGATTTCAAGAAGTCAGTTTTCGAGTCCAATTTTCTTCAATTAAGATTATTAGTGGTACGCTTTGTTTTATTAACTACTACAGTCTTTGAAGTTACATTAAATATTCATTCTCTGGCTATAGATCCCGGTAATAGTATCTATTGTTTCATAGCGCTCGACTTTCTTTATTTTTATATTTCTCAAGCGCTAGACTTAACATTTTCGTCTAAAGCGATAAAGTTTACATCAGCGCCAAACTTTTATCTTTCGTGCTAAAATTTTACATCTTCAGCCCTTGGATGTACAAATGCAGCGCTAGAATAAAAAATAATTGTTAGTGCTAAAATTTACATCTTTAGCACTTGAATTTACATGTGCAGCGTGAGTTTCCATCGCTGATCATGTAATATCTAGCGCTTAAGATGGAAACTGATTTTACTACTTTACATGTGCAGGGCGAGTCTCCATCGCTGATCATGTAATATCTAGCGCCTAAGATGGAAACTGATTTCACTACTTTACATGTGCCTGGCGAGTTTCCATCGCTGATCATGTAATATCTAGCGCTTAAGATAGAAACTGATTTCACTACTTTACAGTCTTGCTACAGCTATTTCATTTAAAATTGTATTTTTTTTTATATTATTTTTTGTCAACTCCAATGGTCTATATGTAAAACTATACGTTTTCAAATAAAACAATATACGTTGCATCTTGTAAACAAAAAGATAAAATTCTGAGCATTTGTTTGCTCTTCAACAATATTAGCAAAACTTGCCACTTTACATGCAATGAAAACGTACACACTTCTATCATTTCTATCTCATATATATCGATGATTGGAAGATAATCAATCAACATTCAGATATTATATTCAGTGAATTAAAAAGTATTGAATACGAACAATTTCTGTATTTATTAGTCACATGTTTAAATATACCATTAAAGATGTATTTTCAAATTTGTACTGAGATGTACGTTTGTCCTGGGGATCACTAGATGTACGTTAATTTGTACTGGGGATCACTAGATGTATACGTTTGTACTGGGGATCAATAGATGTACGTTTGTACTGGGGATCACTAGATTTACGCTTGTCCTGGGGACCAATAGATGTACGTTTGCATGAAGTCTACTTTTCTGTATTTATTTTAAAGACGAAACTCGTGCGGTTTCAATCGTCCATAGAGGATTTTACAGAAAACACCTGAATAAAAGGGTATGAGTAGATTTAACAAACAAATCTACCATTAGCGTCAAATGAGTCTTAAAATGTATCGTCATTCACAAGTCGGACCAATGAAGATTTGAGGTCGGTGATTGACATAGAGTTCAATGGCTTCATTCATACAGATCGATTCACGGCAGTCAGAATCAGCAAACGTTATTGCCACAGACGTTTGAAAATTATTCCAGTAACTGTTATTTGCATTTTGCAAACCAATCCAAATAGCCGGAGAGATTTTGAGGCAGAAAACAAATAACTTTCATTTGCAGGAATAAGAAGTGAAATGTTGACTTTGACGGACCCTTTGAACGTCTTTTCGGACACTACCCATAATCCACAATATAAAATGTCCATAAAGATGTTGTATATTTAAATTCAAACATATTTCACAAACAAAACTGTCTACGACAATAGAAATAGAATCCAGAGTGCAGGTTTACTCCCGGCTATATAATTTGAAATTAAAACCTAGCGTGCGTTAATCTAAATTCTAGTATATATAAAATGGATTTAAAATCCTTTTTCGGTTGATTTATTTACACTAAATTACTGAAGCTGTAAAATATATGTTGCAATTCCCTGAATAGATGATTGAGAGATTTTAAACCTATCATTTTTTTTCACATAATTGTGATATTTAATTCCGTTTCAAGCGACAACTTCCGTTGCTAATGACCAATTTCAATGCAATGGTTTCAAGCTAGCATTTAAGCAAATTCAATATGTTGTGACGACTTTAAGCTAATAAAAGTAATACAGTTTACACACGCTACGGTGTAGGTGATTAATTAAGTAAAATAGATTTGTCCTTTAGGCAATAAATTGTGATCTTTCACAAGTTGCACCTGATCCCAGTGATGAATCTGAAATTATACGAGCATAAGACCGACTTCGGTTCTTGCTATTACAAATTTTCTACCTTAAAGTATCATTTGGTTTTATTTACAAATAATTCAGTGTAGAATATATTCTAGTAAAAAAGAAATGATGTTTTTTAATTATATTTTTAACGCATTGTAAGAACGTAAATTTCTTCATTTCACAATTTACAAGTCCCCAAAGACCCACTTGTAAATTATTATAATCATTGACAAATTTCTATGTAACATTGTGTTAAAATGTTTCAAATAGTCGCTTCATATGAAATCGGACGAAAAGACCGCCATTTAAACTTATATATATAAGAAACTCTTAAACTGAATGAACTTGCAATAGTATTTGAAAACTTTGTATAGGCCGTAGCAATAAAACAAATGTTAACAAATATAATGTTTTAAGGAAATATTAATCAATGTTGTTTGTATATTTCTAAGTATCTCTAATTACAACCTTAAATTCAGATGCAACAGTAAAAATCATTAAGGCTTATCATCTAGTATGCTATACGCTCGTTTCGTCTACCTAACTCGTCAGTGGTGCTCGAATATGACCAAATCAATAACAAAATGAAGAGCATTTAAGGGGAAATGATAATAACCTGCAACAGGGCCCTTGTTTGACAAAAAGGTGTACTCAAAATAAAATCCAAAATGCGTTTAATTAATTACCACAGGATTTTCTGTTTCCACTCTAAATTTAGAAATGACCGATTTTACTAAAACCAGAACCTGTATATTACACTTTCCATGCATGATAACAATGACGCCATTATCTGTAATGAACAAAAATTAAAATTGCATTATAAATCATCTAATTTTAAAAGCAGACAGCTCTGTGTCTAACAGGTATACTGTAGCTCTAAATTATTCATATCTTACACATTGATTTCAAGAAGTCAGTTTTCGAGTCCAATTTTCTTCAATTAAGATTATTAGTGGTACGATTTGTTTTATTAACTACTACAGTCTTTGAAGTTACATTAAATATTCATTCTCTGGCTATAGATCCCGGTAATAGTATCTATTGTTTCATAGCGCTCGACTTTCTTTATTTTATATTTCTCAAGCGCTAGACTTAACATTTTCGTCTAAAGCGATAAAGTTTACATCAGCGCCAAACTTTTATCTTTCGTGCTAAAATGTTTACATCTTCAGCCCTTGGATATACAAATTCAGCGCTAGAATAAAAAATAATTGTTAGTGCTAAAATTTACATCTTTAGCACTTGAATTTACATGTGCAGCGTGAGTTTCCATCGCTGATCATGTAATATCTAGCGCTTAAGATGGAAACTGTTTATTTGGTTCACTACATTTACAATGAATGTTTTCCTGGCGAGTTTCCATCGCTGATCATGTAATATCTAGCGCTTAAGATAGAAACTGATTTCACTACTTTACAGTCTTGCTACAGCTAATTCATTTAAAATTGTATTTTTTTATATTACGTTAATTTGTACTGGGGATCACTAGATGTATACGTTTGTACTGGGGATCAATAGATGTACGTTTGTACTGGGGATCACTAGATTTACGCTTGTCCTGGGGACCAATAGATGTACGTTTGCTGAAGTCTACTTTTCTGTATTTATTTTAAAGACGAAACTCATGCGGTTTCAATCGTCCATAGAGGATTTTACAGAAAACACCTGAATAAAGAGGTATGAGTAGATTTAACAAACAAATCTACCATTAGCGTCAAATGAGTCTTAAAATGTATCGTCATTCGTCATATCGTATTATTTTGAACTGTCATTAGCTTTAAACAGGTAAAATATTTATCGTCAACGTTATTTTAACCAAAACAAAATTTCCGTTAATTTCCAAATCCCCTATCTAAAACAAATGAATATGAATTCTTACAATGATAGCGATTAACGATGAGTGAAGTCTACTAAAGTTGATCTTCACCCAAAGTTTGGCTGGGAAATATAAATATGTTCACTTTTGGTCTTTTCGGACCTACAACCTTGCTAAATGGGGCGTCCGTTTGGTTGTGCTGGATGTATGCAAACGAAACCGATGACTCATGTTTGTGTAGAGAAAGTGCCACGCTCTCTGCAAGTTAAGAACATATGCACCAACTCTGGTGGGTCCGTAGGTGGCCTGTTGTAAAGCTAAATTTTTTTCACTATCTAATATACCCTCATTTTCTAATGGCAGCCCTTCTGCCCGGTCGACATCTATAACAGACCTGCCTATTGCATTTAATGTTAATTTTTCTTGTCCTGAACATGCATGAGATATTTGCCATAGCCGTTCAGCAAACAACAATTAATCAACCAATAGTTGATCTTCGAGTAAATTAATAGTATTGAACTTTCAATGGTCTAGTTTAACTACTTCAAAACTCTGTCAAATCCATTGAAATACACATCGCAATGTTAATTATCCAGATTACAGATAAGCGTGTGTAGTAGTTCACTGAATATTTTATAACCGCGAAAGTTCTACATTAGGGTCTAGATAGGGAGACTTCATTTTTTTTTTTCTATTATTTTTAAAATCATTTATCTCTGTTCTTTATTTATTTTTACTCGTATTTTCTATTCTTTATATTTCAGCACACCATTAATTTCTATTCTTTGATTTTTTTGCCTATTTGTCTCTATTCTTTATACCTTTACCCTGTATTCTGCACTTTTTGCCCATTATAATCTATCTTATAAACCCCATCCAGGCCATCTTACACGCATCTAGCTCATTTCACAGTTGTACATTAATGACAGACAAAAATAGAAGGAGTACAATTTAGCTTTATTTAATTTTATATCAAAAAATAAAATTTAAATGATATAGTTAAATGCGGTGTATACATCAAACACACTGGAAATGAACCAATGAGAAACAATACAAACACAATACGTGTAACTTCCTTTTGCATTTGGGCCAATTTCAGGGGCGCCCCTTTGAATGTACGATCGTGCTAAAAAAAGTAAAAAATCGTATAAATATATAGACAAACCTATTTCCTTCGAAAATCGTAAACTTTGCTGTTGTAAATTTTACTTCCGTCGACGCCTTGATTAACCCCTTCAAAAAATGTTACGTCGTCCAATCAAATCGCTGTTACAAACTAACTGTATCAGACTTGTACTTTTTTATATATACTTACCAGCAAAGTTATTACTAATTTCCTCCAGAAAAAGTCTTGTAAACCCTTCATCAGCCCTTTCAATATCATATATCTTAGCATCTCCTATTGTATTCTTTAAATTATTTAGTAAATTCATACATGTTATATAATTGTATCGTCCACCTTGTGGTGAGTCAAATAATTCACGTACAATGATTGATTTGGACCAGTAGAACCTTTTCATGACAATGCAAAAGTAATCAGACAAACTCATAGCCGTACTTGGACCAGCTCTTGTCAGTAAGGCGTAGTTTTGTTTATTTAGAAGGAAATCGTCAGCAAACGCCCCTACAGACAGCAATGGAATATTCCAAAACACAGATTGTCTTGCTACGGGTGCAACAGCAAGACTACAGACTGGACCGAAAAACACGTTAGCCCTTGACACGGATTCGTATACTGATGTAATTGCCGCTTTCATAGCATATATTATTGAACATTTGGAATCTGCATACGATAGTGAAAATGATATGTTGTAGTTGCCAAAATTTTTCCACGACACTACATTCTCGGTAACAAGTTCAATCGCCGGCATTAACCTCGACATTGATAATGAACAAAAATTAAAATTGCATTATAAATCATCTAATTTTAAAAGCAGACAGCTCTGTGTCTAACAGGTATACTGTAGCTCTAAATTATTCATATCTTACACATTGATTTCAAGAAGTCAGTTTTCGAGTCCAATTTTCTTCAATTAAGATTATTAGTGGTACGCTTTGTTTTATTAACTACTACAGTCTTTGAAGTTACATTAAATATTCATTCTCTGGCTATAGATCCCGGTAATAGTATCTATTGTTTCATAGCGCTCGACTTTCTTTATTTTTATATTTCTCAAGCGCTAGACTTAACATTTTCGTCTAAAGCGATAAAGTTTACATCAGCGCCAAACTTTTATCTTTCGTGCTAAAATTTTTACATCTTCAGCCCTTGGATGTACAAATTCAGCGCTAGAATAAAAAAAATAATTGTTAGTGCTAAAATTTACATCTTTAGCACTTGAATTTACATGTGCAGCGTGAGTTTCCATCGCTGATCATGTAATATCTAGCGCTTAAGATGGAAACTGATTTTACTACTTTACATGTGCAGGGCGAGTCTCCATCGCTGATCATGTAATATCTAGCGCCTAAGATGGAAACTGATTTCACTACTTTACATGTGCCTGGCGAGTTTCCATCGCTGATCATGTAATATCTAGCGCTTAAGATAGAAACTGATTTCACTACTTTACAGTCTTGCTACAGCTATTTCATTTAAAATTGTATTTTTTTTTATATTATTTTTTGTCAACTCCAATGGTCTATATGTAAAACTATACGTTTTCAAATAAAACAATATACGTTGCATCTTGTAAACAAAAAGATAAAATTCTGAGCATTTGTTTGCTCTTCAACAATATTAGCAAAACTTGCCACTTTACATGCAATGAAAACGTACACACTTCTATCATTTCTATCTCATATATATCGATGATTGGAAGATAATCAATCAACATTCAGATATTATATTCAGTGAATTAAAAAAGTATTGAATACGAACAATTTCTGTATTTATTAGTCACATGTTTAAATATACCATTAAAGATGTATTTTCAAATTTGTACTGGAGATGTACGTTTGTCCTGGTGATCACTAGATGTACGTTAATTTGTACTGGGGATCACTAGATGTATACGTTTGTACTGGGGATCAATAGATGTACGTTTGTACTGGGGATCACTAGATTTACGCTTGTCCTGGGGACCAATAGATGTACGTTTGCATGAAGTCTACTTTTCTGTATTTATTTTAAAGACGAAACTCGTGCGGTTTCAATCGTCCATAGAGGATTTTACAGAAAACACCTGAATAAAAGGGTATGAGTAGATTTAACAAACAAATCTACCATTAGCGTCAAATGAGTCTTAAAATGTATCGTCATTCGTCATATCGTATTATTTTGAACTGTCATTAGCTTTAAACAGGTAAAATATTTATCGTCAACGTTATTTTAACCAAAACAAAATTTCCGTTAATTTCCAAATCCCCCTATCTAAAAACAAATGAATATGAATTCTTACAATGATAGCGATTAACGATGAGTGAAGTCTACTAAAGTTGATCTTCACCCAAAGTGTGGCTGGGAAATATAAATATGTTCACTTTTGGTCTTTTTCGGACCTACAACCTTGCTAAATGGGGCGTCCGTTTGGTTGTGCTGGATGTATGCAAACGAAACCGATGACTCATGTTTGTGTAGAGAGAAAGTGCCACGCTCTCTGCAAGTTAAGAACATATGCACCAACTCTGGTGGGTCCGTAGGTGGCCTGTTGTAAAGCTAAATTTTTTTCACTATCTAATATATATACCTCATTTTCTAATGGCAGCCCTTCTGCCCGGTCGACATCTATAACAGACCTGCCTATTGCATTTAATGTTAATTTTTTCTTGTCCTGAACATGCATGAGATATTTGCCATAGCCGTTCAGCAAACAACAATTAATCAACCAATAGTTGATCTTCGAGTAAATTAATAGTATTGAACTTTCAATGGTCTAGTTTAACTACTTCAAAACTCTGTCAAATCCATAGAAATACACATCGCAATGTTAATTATCCAGATTACAGATAAGCGTGTGTAGTAGTTCACTGAATATTTTTATAACCGCGAAAGTTCTACATTAGGGTCTAGATAGGGAGACTTCATTTTTTTTTTCTATTATTTTTAAAATCATTTATCTCTGTTCTTTATTTATTTTTACTCGTATTTTCTATTCTTTATATTTCAGCACACCATTAATTTCTATTCTTTGATTTTTTTGGCCTATTTGTCTCTATTCTTTATACTCTTTACCCTGTATTCTGCACTTTTTGCCCATTATAATCTATCTTATAAACCCCATCCAGGCCATCTTACACGCATCTAGCTCATTTCACAGTTGTACATTAATGACAGACAAAAATAGAAGGAGTACAATTTAGCTTTATTTAATTTTATATCAAAAATAAAATTTAAATGATATAGTTAAATGCGGTGTATACATCAAACACACTGAAATGAACCAATGAGAAACAATACAAACACAATACGTGTAACTTCCTTTGCATTTGGGCCAATTTCAGGGCGCCCTTTGAATGTACGATCGTGCTAAAAAGTAAAAATCGTATAAATATATAGACAAACCTATTTCCTTCGAAAATCGTAAACTTTGCTGTTGTAAATTTTACTTCCGTCGACGCCTTGATTAACCCCTTCAAAAATGTTACGTCGTCCAATCAAATCGCTGTTACAAACTAACTGTATCAGACTTGTACTTTTTATATACTTACCAGCAAAGTTATTACTAATTTCCTCCAGAAAAGTCTTGTAAACCCTTCATCAGCCCTTTCAATATCATATATCTTAGCATCTCCTATTGTATTCTTTAAATTATTTAGTAAATTCATACATGTTATATAATTGTATCGTCCACCTTGTGGTGAGTCAAATAATTCACGTACAATGATTGATTTGGACCAGTAGAACCTTTTCATGACAATGCAAAAGTAATCAGACAAACTCATAGCCGTACTTGGACCAGCTCTTGTCAGTAAGGCGTAGTTTTGTTTATTTAGAAGGAAATCGTCAGCAAACGCCCCTACAGACAGCAATGGAATATTCCAAAACACAGATTGTCTTGCTACGGGTGCAACAGCAAGACTACAGACTGGACCGAAAAACACGTTAGCCCTTGACACGGATTCGTATACTGATGTAATTGCCGCTTTCATAGCATATATTATTGAACATTTGGAATCTGCATACGATAGTGAAAATGATATGTTGTAGTTGCCAAAATTTTTCCACGACACTACATTCTCGGTAACAAGTTCAATCGCCGGCATTAACCTCGACATTGAATACTGATATTTGTCATTTTTTGGTAGCAGTACCAGAGCTTTGATTTCTAGATTAATTTTTGAATATTGTTCAGTATGGTCACGTGATGTTTGATAATTATCAAAAGTCTTATTCTGCTGTTGTCCATGACATCCGTAATATAAAACAAGAAAGTACAAAAGTTCACAGTACATTATCATGTTGAAGACTTGAATTGCTGTCTTTTTATTTGTTTGTTTGTTTATTTAGTTCCAACTTCCGCACATATACAGACAACTCGTTTAAATCAAATAAACGACTAAGTTAGTTGTATCCCTAATTATATTCATGCCTACTGATAACTGTCGCTCCTGTACAGATACACAGGCGGACCAATCAAATACGTGCACATTTTTCAAACTGTCCTAAACCAGTTGAAAGCTCTGAAGCAAATCTTCATTTCCTTTTGTATATTTACTGAAGTTATTAATAAAATCTGTCAATTAAAACACGAATAAGTTTGTAATATTCACATTTTTAGTCGGACAAGCATTAATTAAATCTTACGTCTCACGTTGAGAATTAATGTCCTAAACAAAAGTGAAATTAGAAAGAAAAAAAAAACCTACAGAATGCATACAAGTTTTGAGTGAAATATCAGCTGCAACCTGCATCTATTCTAAAATCTAACTCAAATTGTGATAAATTATAACCAATCAACTTCGATTCTACTATATAACAATGAAATCGTATGATTCTACAGAAACAGGTTTTTTTAATAATTTAATATTCGATCATCTGCTAAAGCATAATTGAACTACGTAATACGTTGTTCTGTCGTTTAATAAAAATATTATATTGTTTTGTTGGTGCTTAGATCGTGTAACAGATACATATAACAAAACAAGTTGAGTTCTAAAAAATTTATATCACCCTTTGTGAAAAATGATGCTCTATTTTGTGCTTTATGAAGAGAAATATTACATCGATAATCTTTTTCATAGTTTTGTAATTCATTTTTTAATAGCAGATATTTTTTTCATTTCCTAAATGGCTTCGGTCTAACCACAGGGGAAACCGCGTTCAAAATGCCACTGATGGTCGATCATTGAATATCTGATAGCAAGTGTATAAAATAAACGGGGTAAACAAGGAGCAATCAAGCAAGCGAACACTATAAGTCGAAGAAAACCTGACAACGCCATGACCAATAAAAAAAACGACAAGAAATCAAACAACATCTAATAAAGCGCAATATAGAAATCTAAAGATTGGACCACTTAAATCATCACAAAAAAATACGGGGAGGAATTCGGCTCCAGAGCTACAAAAGGGCTAGCTGTTCTTGTTCCACGAGTGACACCCGTCGTCCATGTAGCGCCTTGACATCCTCAGACATCATCAAAGTCGGTAAACATCGGTTCGTGCCAATTTCCAAAACCCGAAGCTTGAACATAAGCTTTACCGTGAAAGTTTCAATGAGAAGAACAATTTTCAAAATGAAGGATGAACAGTTTCTTGTCTTTTATATTTGCATAGTAAGATAATATACTAACATTTCAAGGCAAAAATCCTACAGATTCACTCTAAGATTTTTTATTTTAATTTCTTTGGGAAAATACGTCTGTTCACAAGAATTCGTTCATTTACATACCTCGATTATTTATAGAGATAATCTTTATGATTTTGCAGAAACTATGTAAATAAACTTTTGATTTGTTATAAAAAAAATCTGTGGAAATTCAGATACCACATGTCATTCTGCAGTTTGTTTTTTTTGTTGCTTCAAATCTTTAAATAATCTTTAAACTTACAGCGCTTCTAGAAATACCACTTTAAGTAACAGATCATCGTATGTTGTACATTTTGGCACTGGTTCGCATAGTAGAAGAGGAGGTAAAGTAATCGACCAACACTGCTGTTAAATCATTTCACAAAAATTGAATAAAGAAATTGTAACAACACACATCGTGCTGTTCAAAGTGTATTGTCCGATAACAGATCAGCGATTTTTCTATATTATACGTACAGTTCTGTTTCTATATTATACGTTTAGTTCTGTTTTAAGACCTATTGAGTTTATGTTGTTCAAAATAGAGCTCATGACATGATAGGACATCAAATAGAATCCTATTCATTACCAAATTAAGAAATAAAGAGTAAAATAGAGCAATGTGAATGTACTATCAGACGATAATGTTGCAATGGTATTTATAAACGCCGACTTGTACTTTTGGAAAAAAGAAAGTGACTTATGTGCCTTCAACACACATTTCTTGCATCCTCTTTATCAGATAAAAAGTTGTGATTGTTTAATATATAATTTACACGAAACTTCAAATGTCTATTTCCACAACTTTGGCTCGTTCCGACTGCTCTCTCTCTATTAAAAATTGTAACATCTGATAGTTTTTTAAAGAATGATAGTGTTTGTACCTTCTTTCAGATTTGTATACGCATTCCAATTATATATAATATATATAGAAACACCTGATTTAAGAGGTTAGGGATCTACCATTTGATTTTTAGGGGGCTAGGATGAAATTTGAAAAAGAAAAGGCAGGATGAGCAACTTGGTAAAAAAAAGACAGGATGACAATTTGTGTAAAAATTCAGGATAAACTAGTAAAAACTAGCCCCCCATAAAATCAAATGGTAGCTCCTTACGTATTTTGAAATTTGAGGAAATATGCAGTTGTTTTTTTTTTTTTTTATCGTCCATTTACAGTACACTTGATGACAGCTAGAGGTGAGCACTTTACGATACGACAGAAACTGTGAACAAGATTAATTCACTTTGAAATATCTGTAGAACTACAGATACCACATGCCATTCTTCATTTGTTGATGCTGTTGCATACTATTACATAACTGTGAATTTACACGAAGTTTAAAACAACTTGTCATATATCAGATCAACGTTTTTGATTTTGCTTTACGCAACTTGTCCCTATGATTATTAAGTATTTTGAATGTTTTATGTGTCTTTAAACGATTTGCAAATCTTTTATTTTACATTGTCAAATCCAGAAAAGCGCTTCGGACGCATAAAATTTATAAAGCAATGTTTTAATTTATTTTTGTTTGAGACAATACTCTCAACTATCAAGGTGTTGCAGGCCAATTATCTTGCAATCGATTATTGACACAGTCTATTTTGACCACGGTGTTTTCCATCTTTCTTCGATTTAATTTCATCGTCTGATAGTTATAGTATACACGTTTGATATGATCCCCCTATTATCTATTAATAGTCCGTAGCTCTTATTTAATCTACTTAAGAATATAAGATGGCTCGCACTTTTCAAAACCCGAGTAACATGATTACCAACGTTACCATTTATGTTGTACATGTAAAGACACGTGGGACAGAGTCTACATAAACTTTTGTGTTAAACTTCATGATCTGTTCTTTATCGTCGTTTTGAAATTGATAAAAGGGGGAGGACAGAAGATAACAAGGTTTCAATAAAACATAAATCGAAGAAAGATAGAAAACACCGTGGTCAAAATAGACTGACGGAAATAAAAAAAGTCCACAAAACGTTACACAGAACAATTAATTAAGATTGACCAACAAAACCCTAATTAAAAAAAAAAACGTGGAAGAAATCATGTGTTCCGGAAGGAAAAACCGTTTTTGTTCCATTAGTGACACAAAATATGCATTATTACATGATTACATGAAAATGTAAAGGTAAATTAAACAAAAACTGCAAATTAAGTTTAAATTGAATTTTCTTGTTCAAATAAATCAATTAATAAACGATTTTTTAAAATTTTTCAATCAGGTAGAACACATGGTATCCCAACAGTCATGTTTTTCGTTCGATTTTCTATACGAACAGCCCTGAACAAAAATTCGATTGTGAAGTTTGATCACGTGATTACAGGGACGGGGAATAACTTCAATCGTCTGGTATCTAACATCATTGACTCTTCCAGGTAAAAGCATTGAAACGGAATGAGAATAGATAATGTTATTATAGATAGCATATTCGGGTACAGCGGAACATCAAGTGGCGTCCATATGACTACAGCAGACGAGTAATTGCTATGATGAACACATCTTTTATAATCCAAATGACTCGAGAAGTTCATTCACCGGGATGTTGGTTACAGAAAATTAGAGGATAATATAAAACACCTACTTTTTCTAGATGAAACACCTTACACGCTTTTGAAACATTCCCAGAAATACGCCTACGCGTGTAAAGCTTTGAATATTATGTTCTGTTATAACATTATACATGTGCAGCCTGAAAACAATACGAAATTTGAAAAAGAAGCTTAGAAGTGTGTTCGTCAATTAAAATATTCATGTATAAACAAATGTGAATTATATTAAATCATCTGTTAAATAAAATTGTCTATAAAAAAAGGAGACCAAGGACAATTAGACAGCAATCCATCGACACAGAAATAAAAGACAGTTACTGGTTAGAAAACGGTGTCTAATCACTTTGTCAAGATAAAATTTGCCACAGTAAAAAATTGACAAAAAGTCACAGTTTACATTTATATATTTAGTCTGAAATCAATGCGTAATATTATATATATATATATATATATATATGTATTAGGGTAATGATCATAAACGTTTGTTCATCAATATAATTATCCGGTATTCGAAATTTGTGTTTAATAAAGGGATGAAGGCCTTAGGGTTTGCATCAGGGAGACATAAACCCAAGCTGAAGCTGTGTCCTTAAAAAAAAACTAAAAACTATTTAGAATTGAAACAAAAACTTAGGCAAAGTACCATAAAATGTTATTATCATTCTGGTAACAGATCAACGGTAATAACACTTTCATACCGGATTCAGTCGGCACACCCCTCCCCTTTAAACACATAAAATGTTATTTATAAGTAAAATTACAGCCAATTTTTGTCAAAATATAAATATGGTCCTCTAACTCCTAATTCCTAAGAACGACGCCCCCCTTTCTAACATCAAATCCTGGACACACGTCAGTTTTTGTACTTTTGAACGACTTTTCATTGCTTCTGTGAGACAGACAAAAAAATTGCTGAATTACTATTAGACAATATATTTTCAATGGTATTCTTAAAACTCGTTGCACACGGCATTTTAATATTATGTTCTCATACTTCTGCCTCGTTCTGGCAGCTCGTTTCTCTATTTTTAACAACAGAAAGTTTGTTTAAGACTTAGAATAAGAGAAACGAAGATGTATCTCTTTAAATCGCTTCTGTTGCTTTACTTTGTGTTTGAAAGTAAATCGAAATCAATTCAAAACACAACAGTGGACGAACAAGATGTTTTGCTTTTGAAGACCGAAGTTAAGACTCTTAAAGAAAGATTGGATAATTTAACAGAAACTGTTGAGAAAGGTAAGTTTTAATATTTAGTTTTATGCTTGGAACTTTATTTTGAGTAAGAATTTATATCTCAATCAAGTGCGGAAATATTTTGTTCATTAGTAATGGAACTGAAATATTACTTGCATTAACAGTATCCTGAATACAAATTTACCAATGAACGTAAATAAAACAACAATCAATCAATATAAACGTGTGAAGAAATAAAATAATTCAAACATTTATCCTGCAATCAGCCAACTATTGTACAAATGAAATACATTTTTTATTCATTTGCTAAAAATAAGTCTCCTGTTACTCCGCTCCCATGTTGAGCAAACGTTAATGTGAATATTTCTTTTGTGCACTAGTTCATTTTGGGGTCCGCCGTCCGCGTTCAAACTATGTCGATTTCTTTGAACAATCAGAGACAACTATTTGGATTTAAACAACGGAACCTTCAAGTGCCTGGTATACACTACAAGATAAAAACAACGTATATATACAACGTATGTACATTGACGGAAGAGCCTCGCTTTTCGTCCAGTTTCTAAAGCTCGTACAAATAAATCTTATATTTTCCGACAATGTACATATATTGTATATATATTATTTTGCACGCGTTTAAACATATTATTGAAAGTTTATAATTGAATAAGGGATCATGAAGTGACTGTACTGCTCGTCATTCAATCATCTGTTAAGTTTGAATGAGTTTCTTTGATTCGTATTTGTTTGACAGAAATATCTCATGACTGCCATTTCACGTGATGCAAGAAAGAATGACTAAGAGTACAATATTGTTTATAATATGTTATCTTAAATCAGATCATGTAGTTCCATTGGTATATTTATACTGGTAATATAACCTGCTATGGGGTAAGATAAATACTTAATACGTACTTAAAATTGAGCGATACCCATCAAAAACCATAGGGACGAAATCATGTGCTCCGGAAGGAAAAGCAGTTCTTGCTCCACTAGTGGTACCAAATATTTATTATCTAATGACAACAATACTCTCAACTATCAAGGTGTTGCAGGCCAATTATCTTGCAATCGATTATTGACACAGTCTATTTTGACCACGGTGTTTTCCATCTTTCTTCGATTTAATTTCATCGTCTGATAGTTATAGTATACACGTTTGATATGATCCCCCTATTATCTATTAATAGTCCGTAGCTCTTATTTAATCTACTTAAGAATATAAGATGGCTCTCGCACTTTTCAAAACCCGAGTAACATGATTACCAACGTTACCATTTATGTTGTACATGTAAAGACACGTGGGACAGAGTCTACATAAACTTTTGTGTTAAACTTCATGATCTGTTCTTTATCGTCGTTTTGAAATTGATAAAAGGGGGAGGACAGAAGATAACAAGGTTTCAATAAAACATAAATCGAAGAAAGATAGAAAACACCGTGGTCAAAATAGACTGACGGAAATAAAAATAGTCCACAAAACGTTACACAGAATAATTAATTAAGATTGACCAACAAAACCCTAATTAAAAAAAAACGTGGAAGAAATCATGTGTTCCGGAAGGAAAAACCGTTTTTGTTCCATTAGTGACACAAAATATGCATTATTACATGATTACATGAAAATGTAAAGGTAAATTAAACAAAAACTGCAAATTAAGTTTAAATTGAATTTTCTTGTTCAAATAACTCAATTAATAAACGATTTTTAAAAATTTTTCAATCAGGTAGAACACATGGTATCCCAACAGTCATGTTTTTCGTTCGATTTTCTATACGAACAGCCCTGAACAAAAATTCGATTGTGAAGTTTGATCACGTGATTACAGGGACGGGGAATAACTTCAATCGTCTGGTATCTAACATCATTGACTCTTCCAGGTAAAAGCATTGAAACGGAATGAGAATAGATAATGTTATTATAGATAGCATATTCGGGTACAGCGGAACATCAAGTGGCGTCCATATGACTACAGCAGACGAGTAATTGCTATGATGAACACATCTTTTATAATCCAAATGACTCGAGAAGTTCATTCACCGGGATGTTGGTTACAGAAAATTAGAGGGATAATATAAAAACACCTACTTTTTCTAGATGAAACACCTTACACGCTTTTGAAACATTCCCAGAAATACGCCTACGCGTGTAAAGCTTTGAATATTATGTTCTGTTATAACATTATACATGTGCAGCCTGAAAACAATACGAAATTTGAAAAAGAAGCTTAGAAGTGTGTTCGTCAATTAAAATATTCATGTATAAACAAATGTGAATTATATTAAATCATCTGTTAAATAAAATTGTCTATAAAAAAAAGGAGACCAAGGACAATTAGACAGCAATCCATCGACACAGAAATAAAAGACAGTTACTGGTTAGAAAACGGTGTCTAATCACTTTGTCAAGATAAAATTTGCCACAGTAAAAAAAATGACAAAAAAGTCACAGTTTTACATTTATATATTTAGTCTGAAATCAATGCGTAATATTATATATATATATATGTATTAGGGTAATGATCATAAACGTTTGTTCATCAATATAATTATCCGGTATTCGAAATTTGTGTTTAATAAAGGGGATGAAGGCCTTAGGGTTTGCATCAGGGAGACATAAACCCAAGCTGAAGCTGTGTCCTTAAAAAAAAACTAAAAACTATTTAGAATTGAAACAAAAACTTAGGCAAAGTACCATAAAATGTTATTATCATTCTGGTAACAGATCAACGGTAATAACACTTTCATACGCGGATTCAGTCGGCGCACACCCCCTCCCCCCCTTTAAACACATAAAAATGTTATTTATAAGTAAAATTACAGCCAATTTTTTGTCAAAATATAAATATGGTCCTCTAACTCCTAATTCCTAAGAACGACGCCCCCCTTTCTAACATCAAATCCTGGACACACGTCAGTTTTTGTACTTTTGAACGACTTTTCATTGCTTCTGTGAGACAGACAAAAAAATTGCTGAATTACTATTAGACAATATATTTTCAATGGTATTCTTAAAACTCGTTGCACACGGCATTTTAATATTATGTTCTCATACTTCTGCCTCGTTCTGGCAGCTCGTTTCTATTTTTAACAACAGAAAGTTTGTTTAAGACTTAGAATAAGAGAAACGAAGATGTATCTCTTTAAGTCGCTTCTGTTGCTTTACTTTGTGTTTGAAAGTAAATCGAAATCAATTCAAAACACAACAGTGGACGAACAAGATGTTTTGCTTTTGAAGACCGAAGTTAAGACTCTTAAAGAAAGATTGGATAATTTAACAGAAACTGTTGAGAAAGGTAAGTTTTAATATTTAGTTTTATGCTTGGAACTTTATTTTGAGTAAGAATTTATATCTCAATCAAGTGCGGAAATATTTTGTTCATTAGTAATGGAACTGAAATATTACTTGCATTAACAGTATCCTGAATACAAATTTACCAATGAACGTAAATAAAACAACAATCAATCAATATAAACGTGTGAAGAAATAAAATAATTCAAACATTTATCCTGCAATCAGCCAACTATTGTACAAATGAAATACATTTTTTATTCATTTGCTAAAAATAAGTCTCCTGTTACTCCGCTCCCATGTTGAGCAAACGTTAATGTGAATATTTCTTTTGTGCACTAGTTCATTTTGGGGTCCGCCGTCCGCGTTCAAACTATGTCGATTTCTTTGAACAATCAGAGACAACTATTTGGATTTAAACAACGGAACCTTCAAGTGCCTGGTATACACTACAAGATAAAAACAACGTATATATAACGTATGTACATTGACGGAAGAGCCTCGCTTTTCGTCCAGTTTCTAAAGCTCGTACAAATAAATCTTATATTTTCCGACAATGTACATATATTGTATATATATTATTTTGCACGCGTTTAAACATATTATTGAAAGTTTATAATTGAATAAGGGATCATGAAGTGACTGTACTGCTCGTCATTCAATCATCTGTTAAGTTTGAATGAGTTTCTTTGATTCGTATTTGTTTGACAGAAATATCTCATGACTGCCATTTCACGTGATGCAAGAAAGAATGACTAAGAGTACAATATTGTTTATAATATGTTATCTTAAATCAGATCATGTAGTTCCATTGGTATATTTATACTGGTAATATAACCGCTATGTGGTAAGATAAATACTTAATACGTACTTAAAACTGAGCGATACCCATCAAAAACCATAGGGACGAAATCATGTGCTCCGGAAGGAAAAGTAGTTCTTGCTCCACTAGTGGTACCAAATATTTATTATCTAATGACAAATTTAAAAATACACCCAATATTCATTATCTAATGGAAAATTTTCAAATTAACAAACATTGCCAACTAAGTTAAAATTGAATTTATTAGTACAGTACAAGTTACTCAATATGATTAACCCTTTTCTTTCTTTTATCAGGTAGAAAGCATGGAATACCAACAGTCATGTTTTTTGTTCGACTATCCTCCGCTACTACCCTTAACAAAAATTCTATTGTGAAGTTTGACCAAGTGATCACAGATACCGGAAATAACTTCAATCCTGGAGACGGTATATTTGTGGCGCCAGTATCTGGAATCTATTTATTTTCATGGACAACATTAGCCTACACAAGCAAATATGTTGATACTGAACTGAGAGTAGACAATGTTATTGTAGCTAGCTCGTATGGGTACATTGGGACATCCAGTAACATCCCTGTGACAAAAGTGGTTCTGTGTCAGGTGAAGAAAGGAGACCATGTTTGGATACAGACGAGTCGTCATATTACTGAGAATTACTTCAATAATCCATACGACTCGAGAAGTTCGTTCACCGGAATGCTGGTTGTTGAAAATTAGTTTGGGGAGGTGACTTTTTTCATTTATCTTTAATTCAATTATATTTTTTGGCTGGACAGTTCGTCTACTTATGCAAAGCTTTAAGCATTGTGCTCTTTAATTATACAACATATACAACAAGAAAGGAATATGAACCTTGGATAAGAGGCCTTTACATGTATTAATAAAAATGTATATATATAACGGAGTCACTACACGTATTTATAATTAGCTGGTAAGTAAAATTGTCTACGAAAAAAGGACATACAAATGAACATATCATAGGTCAATGAAACAGAAACCAACGTCATTCAAAAAAGATAAATAGTTGTCAACATGTAGATATCATGAACTGGGCCAGGCTTTATAGTACCTTGAGCAAAACGTGTAAACTTCACCAAGACTATTGATATCAGCATCCTATACTACAATATTGTGAGTTAAGACTTTGACAAATCTCTGGATAATTTTGTTAATCAATTAACTTTGAATTCTCATGCTAATCAGTAACATTAAAGTATCACATTTCGTATTAAATTATGACAAAGTTGGTTTTTTTGATGCATAATTCCTTGTTTTGTTTTTCTTTTATTGTACATCAAAAGATATCTAAGTATTACATTTCTATTGTAAGTGAGTAAAATAAGTATAAATGTACCTTTGATAGTCCCCCATCTGATTAAAGAACACAAGTTGTCTTTGCCAAGAGTTTCGTAAGATTAAATCTAGTTGTCTGTAATAATCTAACAGGTGCACAATTCACAATTGAGCTTCATAACACAAAAATACGGACGATAGACACTCATTAAGTCTATTTAAAAAAAAATGAATGCCGAAACATTGAATAGTATTTCATCCACTTTCAATGGTACTTTTAAATGCGGTTTAATTCCAAATTTATATATAACTTGCATATGTTTGTTCTTTCATGATTATGTGTATTTGCATTCAGAGTATGATAATATATCATTGTATATCAAGAACCAAAACACGATTCGACAGATTGACACTAAGTATTTTGGAGTTTCTTAGGAAATCTGCGTTTTTCATAAGAATTTCGTTCATTTACCGTTGTTTATGTGATGGTTTTAACTATACCACAATAACAATGCGAATAAAATTAATTAATTTTAAAATATATGTAGAAATGCAGATACCACATGTTTTTACAGTGTCGCTGCTGCACAAATTATTGCATAATTACATTTTACACTCCGTTTAAATATTCCATAGAAAGGTCATAATTTTATATAGGTGTTCGTTGATGATTGTTCTTTTACGCAACTCGTTTCGATGGTATTTTGGTAATGAAAACACAAGGTGTTCGATTTATCCGTAATGGTATTGTTTTTTTTTTATTTCTGTGCAGTGAAATTTCACAACTGTGATTTTTTCAAATAACCAACACTAGAAACTATCAACACAAATTATTGAGCTTGACAGTACATTTAAAATTTCATCATCTTATAACAGACCAGCGAGAATCAAAGGTTCACTTTAGGCCAAATATGACCTTGAATTCAACTTTATCATAAAATATCAAAAAGGCCATAATTTCGTTTTAAATGGATCTATTTCAAAAGCCTTACTACTAGGTTAAACAAATTTCTTCATTAGAGTTCATTCTAGGCTTCAAAGTCAGCCTATTTGGGATTTTGTGTCAGAAAACGTTGATTTTGTGCATTTTTTGGACCTAAAATCTCGAGGAAACCCTTCAGCATAACCTAGGATCCCAAATGTTCTGTAGCCCAAAGTTACCAATGACGATATTGAATCCCAACTATTTCTATGTGAAATTTGTAGTCATTTTCCTGATTAAAAAAACATCAAATTCTTAGGATCAATTTTAGCCCATCGTGAACTTACTCCTTTGTTGTACATCTAGATTATACTGGTTCTGTCGGTAACATTGTATGAGTGTCTTTCATCCGAATGCGATACATCGAAAGACTTCTTTCAATAATTACGCGTGAACATAAAAGAGTACAATATTTGTAGATTTGCTCTCATGCAATACACTTTCAATGGTATTTTTAAACACGTCATAGTGCATTAGTAATATAAAATTCACACGGGAATTTATTGGACTTTCCCATATCTTTTTTTCGTCATGCTTACAGCTTTATTTTTGAAACAAATGCTAGTTTCTAAAAGACAAAGTAAAAAAGTAAAGAAATAAAAATGTTTCTGCTTAAAACCCTTCTGATGTTGTATATGGTGTTGGAAATCAAAATGAAATCAATTCAAAACACAACAGTGGAAGAACAAGATGTTGTGTTTTTAAAGGAAGAAGTCAAAACTCTCAAAGAAAGATTGGACAATTTAACGGAGACTGTTGAAAAAGGTTAGTAATGAGTTTAAATATTTAATTTTGTGATCGCGTTGAGGGCGGTCCTTGACCTTGTTGTTGACTGAGAATTGCTGGGGGTTTTCAAATAGATTGTGAATTTTAATTGTACACGTGATGATTAAAACATATCCGGTAAAGTAAAGGTCCAACATCGGAAAATTTCGGTTACATTTTTCATAGTGTTAACGTTGTTGCAGATTGTTTGCATTGTTATTCCTATTAGACGTGTTAGGAAGGGTTTAAATACTGCGCTGATGTTAAATACTAATACCGATACAAGATTTAAGTGTGGACTTTCTCAAAATGCAATTGTACCGAAAAGTATCCCGGCGTAGTATAATATACATTTATTTCCCGTGCCTGAGGGAGATATGAAGATTTGTTCACCCAAGAAAAATCATATTTCACGAGGGCATCGCCCGAGGGAAATATGACTTTTCGAGGGTGAACAAATCTTCATATCTCCCTAAGCCAAGGGAAATGAATGTTTTATTCCACTGTCTATACTTTTTTTTTACTTCTGAACATAAGATATTAATTTACATAATTGTTTTCCTATCCGTTTTTTTTTTATAACTAAACACAACAGATACAATGATAATCAGTGCCGATTAAAAGTTAATTATTTATTCATTTCTGTTTGTTTTAGATCTGAAATAATTTTTAAAAACGAAATTACTATACTATCTTTAAAATAACCGATCAAAATGTTTTAAAACATTAACCGCGGGTAACGTCGCACAAGGCAATTCCGACGTTCAGACGGGAATATGATACTCAGAAGGAATATGAAATTTTGTTCGATGTCACGTGGGATAGTTTCAACCAATCAAATTTTCGCTATCAAAATCAACATGCAGTGGAATAATAGTTTACGTTTGTGTTGTGTTTGATACAATATAAAGCGAACAGTTAACGTCGACTCCAAATTTTAAGACGTGCATTGGCCTTATCTTTATACATTCATACATTAATGTGTATTTGTTTGATTTAAGAGTGCAAAACAAAACTTAACAAAATTATATGTAAGAGTCAAGAATAGGAATGACGGATTTTACGGCCACAAGTCCAAATATATATATTAAGCGATATGATTAGAATATGTTTAATAGTTATATAACTCAGTTTGTCTCTCCACAATAGATATGTCCTATTTCCGTTGCAAAATATAGTTAGCATGCATTTTGTGTCGAAGGATACAGGGAAGCGTATATAATGTGTGGCTTAAACAAGTCAGTACTATCCTGAACTCATCGTTATATCTATATATAAAAAAGAAAAGAAAAAGTGGACACAAGATGATACAGTGCTACTTTTATATAAAACTTTAAGAAGCAGGGGCTACAGTAGAAGGTTGTCTTGCTGCGCATCGTTTTAATGTTGACTTTCCCAAATCTTTTTGCGTCTAACAACTCTATTTTTGAAACAAATGCTAGTTTCTACAAGACAAAGTAAAAGGTAAAAAATAAAATGTTTCTGCTTAAATCACTTCTGATGTTGTATATGGTGTTTGAAATCAAAACGAAATCAATTCAAAACACAACAGTGGAAGAACAAGATTTTACGTTTATAAAGAATGAAGTCAAAACTCTCAAAGAAAGATTGGATAATTTAACGGAAACTGTTGAAAAGGTAAGTGGGTCTTTTCAAAAATGTCCATTATTGACAACTGGAAAATGAAAAAAATGTTGATAAATAAGTGATTTAATTGAACATGTCAATACTTTAACATCAGTATAAAATAAATACAAAATATGCAACCTTAAACTGAACGAGTAGCTTGACAACAACTCTGTAAAGTTAACATGGTGTACTATTGCGAGATGACCCTTCGCAACGATTTTTAAGGCTCTACCATGCTAAAAAATTAGAAATAAAAGGTATTTTTCTTCAAGAATCTGACAAACGATTTTATACGGTTTAACTATTAGATTTGTAATTCTAACTACTAGAAAATATTACAAGCCGTTTTTAAATATTCACAAATGTCCACTGCGTAACGATATATGTCCCCTATGAGACATTTTGTTCCACTACGCAACGGGTTGTGTCCATTTCGCAATGAAATGTTGCGTAGTGGACCGTTGCGCAGTGGACGTATTTAAATGTTAGCAACCATTGTTGTTACACGCAGTTTCTCAGATACATGTTTTTATGATTATTGTCTTAGATGATACATTTTATTTCATAAGCTCCACGTTTTTGAATAATTTGAGGTCAACATTTCTTAAAAAGACGTTGCAAAGTGCGCAAGTAAAAAGTACGCTATCAATAGGACTTTCCAACTGATTCAATGCAGACAAACTGAATCATCAGCATCCATTGATGACCGCCATTTTACCTAATGAAGTTGTATAAGTGGGAAGTAAAAGGAAAGACTACAATTTGATTATAATTTTGCCAATTGTTTGTTGTCGTTGCGAAGTAGACATATTTTCATGGACGCCACTTAAAAAGTAACTAGCACAAATCTATTTGAACTCTTCTAAATATTTGAATACTTTTAGTGGTGTTCAGATGTAGCTCTATGACAAAACATTGAAAAGGCGCAAAAAGATTGGTAAATTGTACGAAATTTTGAAAATTTGAATAAACTTTCAAATGTGGACAGAGCGTTTTTGCTGTTTTTGAGCCCTTTGGTCTGACATTTTCAGAGATTCCTTACCACAAAGCAGACAAAAGGGGTGTCGTTGTCTTTAAGTACAATTTTAGACTGAGACAAAAAAATATTTCTGATTTTATCACAGTTTGAGTTCTGGACAGAGAAAGTGGACTTTTTGAAAAACAGTAATGACTTTAAATGTTTAATTTTGTGGTCGTTTGGGGCGGTCCTTGACCTTGAAAATTGCAGGGGTTTTCAAATAGAATGTGAACCATGATTGAATACGTGCTAATTAAAACATATCCGGTAAAGTAAAGGTCCAACATAGGAAAACTTCGGTTACACTTTTCATAGTGTTAACGTTGTTGCAGATTGTTTGCATTGTTATTCCTATTACTTGTATTGTAATTTACCGTTTGATTTTATTCCATGATAAAAACGCAGATCAGTCATTGCGATATGGGTCAGGATATCTTGACATAACTTTACATGCATAACATATAAATCAAGCCATCACTGAAGTACTAGCGCCAGTGCGACCCTTTAAACTGACTGTCCACCGGCATCTGGGTATTCATCTTGTAAACCTCGTTGAAGGACTTGAATTTGTGTTAAATTACTGATTATCATTATTCGAAAAAAAAAACATTTCAAAACAAAGTAAACAAACGGATTTTTCTCCATAGATTTATAAAATATTTCACTGCTGTTTTGATTATTACGGACATATGGACCAGAGACTACCTAGACTCTTATGTTAAGCTTAATGAATTCATCGCTATTACATGTTTTATTGGGGACATAACATACAAAGCGGACCAGCAAAAACAACTACTTCAGCGTAAATGGATTAACAAGTGCAAATAACTCAAAATAATTAACAATACTCATTTTTTTATTAGGAAGAACACATGGAAACCCAACAGTCATGTTTTTCGTTCGGTTAACCGCCGCCACTACCCCTAACAAAAATTCGATTGTGAAGTTTGACCAGGTGATCACAGATACCGGAAATAACTTCAATCCTGGAGACGGAATATTTGTGGCGCCAGTATCTGGAATCTATTTATTTTCATGGACTACATTAGCCCACTCAAGCAAATATGTTGATACTGAACTGAGAGTAGACAATGTTATTGTAGCTAGCTCGTATGGGTACATTGGGACAGCTAGTTACATCCCTGTGACAAAAGTGGTTCTGTGTCAGGTGAAGAAAGGAGACCATGTTTGGATCCAGACGAGTCGTCATACTACTGAGAATTACTTCGATAATACAGCTGACTCGAGAAGTTCTTTTACCGGAATGCTGGTTGTTAAAAATTAGCGTTGTTATACACGTTACAGCTATAACAAGTGAAGATGCTTGTTCAGCTTAAAATAAATTTGTACCATTTCATAAATATTTTCATAAATAAAAAAAAGTAATGTTTATTTTCTTTTCCTGGAACTGTGGAGTATGTAACATTTCAGACTGGGAAACGGTTGAAATATGCCTTTCTATTTTAATGTCATAGTAACATTTTATTCTAAATAATCATTCAATAATGTTTCCACAAGTCAGTAAGTCTTTGTTTGATACCAAAACTACCAACATGATTTACATATTTCAAATGTTAAACCTCTATTGTTTTAAATATGTAATACTACCACTTTCTGACTAAGCCCTGCACCATTGGTTTATATAAACAGAATACATGTTTATTTTACGATAATTATCTTAACGTATTCTGATACATCTTAATTTTAATAATCAAGACACATGATGGAATCAATTGTATTGGAATGGTTTGATTCGAACGCAAATCATTAGAAACAATAAAATCTGAGCTTTAAGAGAAAATTTTGATCTCTCCAAAAAAAAACATACATTCTGCAATCACTAATTCGACTAGTTCTTTGATCAATATAACAAAAAGGTAAACTGACATGGAAACGGGATAAGAACAATTAAGTTAAAAGACATGTTTTATAGAATTGTTATTAGTTACAACCATTTTATGAGAAATGATTAACATGGGTAATGTGATGCAGTAAATGCAATCAATATATTTTACGTTAATTATTTACCATGTTACATCAACAGTTATTTACCATATTGCATTAATAGTTATCTAAGCATTTATAATTCATTAGAATATAAATAACTGTTAACGCAATTACTCACAGTATAGATATACCGTTAAAGTACGCTATCCGACTAAAAACCAACATATCATATAAAGATTAGAAGATGTGGTTTGGTTTCTAATGAGACAACTCTCCAACAGAGACCAAAATCGCATAAAAGTTAACAACTATAAGCCACCGTACGGCCTTCGACAATGAGCGAAACCATACCACATAGTCAGCTACAAAAGGCCCCGAAATGACAAATGTAAAACAATTCAAAGGAGAAAAGTAACGGCCTGATTTATGTACAAAACAATGAATGAAAAACAAATATGATATACAGCAACAAACATCAACCACTGAATTACAGGCTCCTGACTTCGGACAGGCACACACAGAATGTGGCGGGGTTAAACTAGTTTGCTGTCGCAAAACTCTCCCCCTAACCTGAGACAGTGGTGTAACATAAGAACAAACTGTAAAAATGTTCGTTGTTTTTTTTTGTTTTTTTTTTCAAATGCGATAATGCAAGTGTCAGACTCTTTCAAATGAAACCGACAACCAGAAACGTCATGTTATAGTAATGAATCCGCGAAACATATAAAACCGCATGAGTAAATCTGCACTTTAATGATAAACTCTCAATGGTATTTTTAACACAGTGTAATTGGAAAAGTCGAATGTGTTACATACATAATTGGATCTCTTTAATTTCAAAGTAATGTGATCCGAAGATATTGGGAAGAAACTTTGACCATACAATGAAAATTGAAAAGAAAAAGAGGCAAGGTGTCTCGTTTAAATTGTTTGCCTTTTTTCGAAAACAATAAATGTATTAAGTACATATGAAGCAAGGAGATGTAATAAGATTTCAAATGACCAAAGAACTAATATTATGAACTGCGCATGCAGAAATCTGAATCAAAATTCAAGTTACTGTAGTACTACACACAAAGCTAGGTTTTCCATAACAAAAATATGAAAGTCGACATTTATAGAAATCTTACGGGTTGTGCAATGATTTACAATCCACATCAATTAGAATAAGCTTTTTCGATATATTTCAACAGGAAATCAGCAAAATTAATATTGATTTAGTTTATCAAATTAAAGGTTTAATCAACGATGAGAAGCAAATAAAAGTGCAGAAGACGATTCTAGATTTCCAATATTATCTGATTGCTTGTATATAAAGGATGATAAACGAAATTTACATTTATAGTAAATATACAGTTAGAGTGAAAAGGTACATTAATGAGGGTCTGGAAGGTGATCTTCGTTTTCGTATTTCTTTATTTCTAGGACATTTTTTTCTTTGTTTTGTTTGATAACCTCAGAGAATCTTGTTGCGGTTTAGTTCGTACACGACTTCAATTTCGCGACCATCACCGTCTTAAACTTGAAGTGGTGTTTGATTAGAAAATGAAAGGATATGGAGTAAATTTACATGGGACAAAATCGCACACAATACATAGAAAACATAGAAAATTATCAATGAACAGGGCTTTTATTCCTGTTCTTCATCTTGACAGTTGATGTAGGGCCTTCAACAATGAACAAATCATTCATACCCTACAACAAGGTCAAGACGGTCCCTAGAGTTTTTTTTTATCCGTGTTGAATGTTTCATTATTACATCAGATGAAGAACAGCAACGTGGTATTCGTTCGTTTTGTCATTATAGGATTTGTGCCAAGATTAAGTACACAATATCCCCTTCTCTTTAATAATTTCGTTCTCATCCTACTGTTGTCATAGTGATTTCTTTCCCCGAATCATAATTTGATATTAATGAATATCCAACTCATTCTGAATAAAAAAAATCTAAAACTTTTATTCATATAGCCACGAAAAGAAACAATACAAAACAAAGCTTTTGCTATACACGATGAAATTGGATACACGGTACTTGTCTGTACGGTATTATGATTATAGAGGCAAATAAAACGCGACATGTTTGACATGTACTTGCAATTTCAAAAATAAATTAGTTCACCCACAATTTCATAAAGCGGTATTTTAAAGTAACTTAAAATCTTTAACTTAAATATGGTCTGATCAAAATATTTTAGAAAGCTATTTACTCATCAATGTCCGCAAAATAAATTCTACCCTTTGTTCAATAGCACTGCATTTCAGGAATATGACAATTGTTTTCCATTCGTTTGATGTGTTTGAGCTTTTGATTTTGCCATTTGATAAGGGACTTTCTGTTTTCAATTTTCCTTGGAGTTCGGTATTTTTGTTATTTTACATTTTCCTCAGTTTCCTAAATAATCAGATTTTCATAATGATATGCACAGGCATGGTTTTTTTTCCTTGGAATATTTAGTTTTTACTATTTGTTATGTTTCATGACAAAGTCGTTTTCAAAATTGTGTATCGTTAATTTTGTTGACTAGTATATCTTTTAAATAGAACCTAACAGATAAACTCGTGTATCGTTACTTTTGTTGACTAGTAAATCTTAAGATAGAACATAGCAAATACACTTGTGTATCATTACTTAAGTTGACTAGTATATCTTTAGATAGAGAATAACAAATACACTTGTGTATCATAACTTTTGTTGACTAGTATATCTTTAGATAGAGAATAACAAATACACTTGTGTATCATTACTTAAGTTGACTAGTATATCTTTAGATAGAGAATAACAAATACACTTGTGTATCATAACTTTTGTTGATTAGTATATTTTAGATAGAGAATAACAAATACATTTGTGTATCATTACTTTTGTTGATTAGTATATTTTAGATAGAGAATAACAAATACACTTGTGTATCATTACTTTTGTTGACTAGTATATCTTTAGATAGAGAATAACAAATATACTTGTGTATCATTACTTTTGTTGATTAGATATAAGAAGATGTGGTATGAGTGCCAATGAGACAACTCTCCATCCAAGTCAAAATTTATAAATGTAAACCATTATAGGTCAAAGTACGGTCTTCAACACGGAGCCTTGGCTCACACCGAACAGTAAGCTATAAAGGGCCCCAAAATTACTAGTGTAAAACCATTCAAACGGGAAAACCAACGGTCTAATCTATATAAAAACGAGAAACGAGAAACACTTATGAACCACATCAACAAACGACAACTACTGAACATCAGATTCCTGACTTAGGACAGGTGCAAACAAATGCAGCGGGTTTAAACGTTTTAATGGTACCAAACCTTCACCCTTTTTCTGAAACAATAGTGTAACATCACAACATAGAAAGACACACTATAAAATATCAACTGAAATAGCTTAACTCAATCAAAGGACATAGTAACACCATTGAACATACACTGAACAAATAAATTTGACCTATGATACAATGTAAATTCAAAATAAATAAACTAAGGAAGAATAATAAAAGTAACATGTTATATCGGTATGAAATGTTAAACAATTTAAGAAAACAATATGCTCGAACACAAATATCAGCCATTTGCAATAACTTTAAACACAGGTAAATAAAATAATTTTGTTGTTAGGTATACGTATACAGTTACAATAGAGAAAGGAAATATTTTAAAAAATAAATAATTTTGATGTTCATAGTACGGAGTGGAAATTTATATTAGTACCAAACACTTATCAAAGCTGGTATATAGACCACATATAACCCTGAATAACATTAAATAACAAAAAGCATTACAATTAGTATCAACAGGTCAAATAAACAAGAAAGTACGATTTGAGAGTACTCGCAGTTACTGACAGCTAGTTAAAAGCCAAAACAATTAATAATAAAAATCATGCATCAGAGACTAAAATCAACTAAAACACATCCCAGGGATTTAGTATTTTAACGTCATGGACAGTCAAAGAAGACATGACTAGTGCAATGCCAAAATAAATGTATCGACAGACTGTAGGATAGTTAGGAGTTTAACCTCTTTATAGATCAAAATGAACGTGGGTGTGTCTTTAAACATCCCGTTTGAAAAGAATAAATTTAGTTATGTTTTAATTTGCTGATGACAAAATCGATATTAGTGCCAGTGTAAACTATATTCAAAGATCTAATTACAACATTGGTAAGCTAACCTGAACTAATAAGTTTATTTAAAGGTTCGATGAGTTTACACGGATCATATAGTGATTTCCGCGCTTTAAGTACAATATTACCGTAAAATTTAGGATGTGAAATACCGTTTTAATCAGTTTTCTACAGGTACAGCCAAATTTACTAATCAAATCTTTGTATCTATGAAAGAACTTAACAAATGTTTTACGTAATTTATGGTAACGAAATCCCTGACTTAATAATTTACTAGTGATGCATTGATTACGTTCGTTAAAATCTATGACATCACTACACACACGGGCATAACGAACGAGTTGGGATATATACACACCGTATGATGGAGCCAAAGGAACATCGCCGTCTAAAAAGGAAAATTAACAATAGGGAATGAAAAATCGTCTCTTTTGTCGTAAATTTTCGTATGGAGTTTTCCTTTAGAGATTGAAATGTCCAAGTCCAGAAAAGGACAACTACTGCTGTTTATGTTAGATTTAGTTAAAGTAAGTTCTATTGGGTAAATTTCGGTAGTATATTTAGAGAACTCTGGATTATTTAACGAAAAATATCATCTAGATAACGGAAGGTATTGTTGAATGTATCAACCAAATGTAACAATGACGTGTCTTTACTGAGTTTGGTCATAAACTGAGATTCATAGCAATACAGGAATATTTTTAGTTAGAGAATAACAAATACACTTGTGTATCATTACTTTTGTTGATTAGTATATTTTTATAGTTAGAACTTAACAAGTACACTTATGTATCGTTAGTTATGTTGACTAGTATATATCTAGATAGAACTTAACAATTCCTCACAGAAAAAATATGTGTTTCTTATTAAAAAAACGAATTTCTATATATCCTACATTTTTGACTTCGAAAGGCAGGCACAAATCATTTACTTGTAATTAATAAGCATGGATCCTCGCACTGATGATGATGTACGAAACTTAATTAAAACTGCATTACCTCCTGTGGCAATATATAAAAACAAATTAAGCTTAGTTTATATTCAGGAAATTACGGTCATATACAAATATTATGTGTTCATTACAATATCCGTCAGACTTTGTTTTATTGCTGAATGATTTACGTTGATTTTAAAACATAAAAAAAACCCAACTAAATTTTATGGTAACTGTGTAATAATTATATCGTGGTGTTTTTATTTGCGAGGATTTCATGAGTCGATCTATTTAAAATAAACATGTTCGATAGGCTAGTTTATAGAATTGTTAATAATACAAGAGATCATTTTTTCAACAAAATATGACCCCCTTTCCATCAACGAAAACTGATGCCCCCGACACTAAATGACTCCTCAATAAATTCCACAAAAGAGGTTAGAGAAACTGTCAATTGAAAAACAGCAGATAACCCAATTGTCAGAGGAACAGCAGATAACCCAACTGTCAGAGGAACAGCAGATAACCCAATTGTCAGAGGAACAAATGTTTAAAATAATGGAAAGAAAAATAATAATCAAAATGAAAAAACTTACAAACAATAATACAGTGTATATTACAATCTGTAGAAAGACAATTATAACCATGTCTTAAATATCGTTCATAAAAGTATTTAAAACTAAAAAGTAACCCAATACAAAATCAGTTAAATTATAGAATACAACCAGACTTAGAAGTACAATCATGTTTAACTTGTTGATTAGAAAAGAGAGATTACTGAAGCTTTCTGCGGCTCTGGTGGTATGTTTGCACGAACGAAATGAATAAACATTTGTTATCGGGACACAATGACTTGCATGTTGAAGAATAACAAAGCTTTGTGCCAATGACATTTTGGAGTAAAATGAAAAATTATTGGTCTTTCAATTTCGTCTTTCTTACGTAATTTTAAGATTGCCCTACTCATCCCATTTATTTATGCTTATTGCTTTTAACAAACTGGAAATTTAGATTTCTATCGAATAAGTAGCCTCAACACGAAGAAAATAATTTGCAATAAAGATCAAAAAAACGAAACAAATGAGACTTTACGAGAGTTTATTACTTTCGTTTTATGAAAGGAAATTGTTTAGGCGTTTGTAACAGAAAGCTTGAAAGCAAAGCAAATAAAGAAGGATTTGAAAATACTCGATAGTGGTAAGTGCAAATAAAAGATAATTGAGGGGAATTCTCAAACATGAAAACATTTTAAAATTTCGAAATATTTGTGAAAGTGGAATATATAGATCCAACAAAGAATATCCTGTAAAGAGTTTAAACAACATTAATAAATCTACTTCGTCATAAAGTAACTTAAAGTACTATCAATTGGCAGTTGTTCAACGCCCAGCAATAAATACAAAATGCATATTCAAGAATATAACATGACCGAGATCTGATATGGCTTGAGGTTTTTGTCAAGTTAAAATTACTTTTATACATGTGTACTTATTTTCATTTTATATGGGTCATTTGATTTTATTCAGGCCGTTCAGATCTAGTGTAAAAGGATTCATATTTTCACCAGTAATTCTTATATTGAAAAAGACGCATCAACTGTGAAATCAAATATCATATAGATATCTTCAGTATAGAAAGAACAACACTGAGAATTCAAGACAAACACAAAACATTATAAAATTCCTGACCACGTGACCACAGACTGAAAATACAATAAAATGATTTGTTACTGGAAATATGGAATACTATAATATTAATCGATATGGGATTTCTTCACTTAAATATACAAAACACTAACACTTTTAACCTGAAAATAGTATTTTTGTTAAAAATCTCGCAATTTAATTTTAATAGTAATCATAAACTCGCCAAAGGCTCGTTTGTTTTTCAACAATTATATTATGAAATTAAATAACTCGAGTTCATATCGAATTATCAAATATAAATCATCAACAACTCAAGAGAAAAACAAGACCTTATAAAAATCCTCGCAAAGTACAACAGACCAAAAATACAATAAAATGAAATGTTACTGGAATTGAATTATGACACACTGCATTGTATTCTCTACCGTTGGATAACAGCATTGATGACTGACACACAATTCATCTACGTACATCTTGAAATAGTCCCTATGAATTCAAAGTAAATTGCATTGATGGTAAAGGAATTGATGTGACATTTGTATTCAAAGATCAGACAAATAATTATATCAATGTGAATTAGTTAATATATCGTGGTGTATTGATTCCTATCGATACTGAGCAACAAAGTTAGAGTCAACACTTCTATATATGAAGATACATATAATCACCTCAATACAGCACTTGTCACTGTAAATACGCATTGAACTAAAACGACCATTCTAATCTGAAGAATAAATCTTTCGGATTCTCTCATATCAAAATTACTATTAGAATAAAAATGAGGATTTTCACTGGAAAAAAGGAGTATTGCCACTGGAAAAAAGTGAAAGAAGATACCTAGGGGTATTAAAAAAAACAAAAGTCGAGAAATAACAGCCAACACCATTGCCCCAAGCAAAACCGACAGCTCCAAGCACCAATAATTACATAGAAAATATTGAGAACACGAACCCCACCAAACTTGAAGGCTAAACCCATGATCTCTGGATATGTTAGAAGTTAGGGCTCCACTAGTAGCATCGATATACATTCAATCAGTTTAATGTTGACAGTGGCTATTCGTCCGGCTAGCCGGACCAATAGTCAATAATGTCTATTCATCCGGCGAGCCGGACAAATAGCATTTTTACGGTATTTTGCTATTTGTCCGGCCAAAAATATAATGGTGAAGATATAACATCGTGATTTAAGGAGATAAATAAACGCTGAGTAGTTATGAGAAATATTGTCTAAAATCGTATATCAACATCTATGCAGCAAATACACTTTTGAATTAGTTACTTAGTGTCTTGGCAAAAATGTGCAAATTATTTCCATTCATTTACTAAAACAAATCAAAATGCAAATGAATGACTACAAAGTATACATTTTATTAAGATTTTTTTATTCTAAAGGAGTTTTGGGAGGGCAAAAGACTCTCATCTTTTATTTGTTCTATCTATGAATTTTATGTAAGGTAAAGAGTATAACCACTGATTATTGGCTTCAATAGACATCTATGATTGCAAAAGAAGATTCCGAATTTATTGTTTCCTTGAAGTTTGGTTCAAATCAGGTCGTCAAATGATTTTCAGACACGATTTTTTATTTAAAATGTTCGGGGATTTTTAACTCATAGGAAAAAGAGAGAACGGTAGGCACGTGTAACCTTCCCCAAAAGTAAGATTGTGTTTACGATAGAAAAATATAGAAAAAAATGTGTATTAAGTTAAACAGAATAAAAAAGGGGGGGGGGGGGTAACCCCAACCCTGATATCCTATTTCGAGTCACGGTATATCAGTGCATGTTCATAGATTGCGTTGTAGTAGAACTTAGAAATAATGCATCCAAGCATATTTGATTTAGTCATTATCCGAATGCGTTTTGCCTCCATGGGGTAAATTAGCAATTTCAGTTTGATGTCAGGCTTTATTCCTCTCAGTTTACATGAATACTATATACGATATTGTTCTGGAGTCACTAATATATAAAAAAATGTTTTAAAGCAATCACATTCTCTCTAGTTTTCTTTATGGCATCTTGAAATATAAATCACGATCTCCAATTCTCAAAACGTCCATTGCATACGCGCGTTTGTTATCCGACACCTCATCCGGGACACTTTCAGCGCCACATGACACTTTTATTGATATTAAAGATTTGCGCATCCGCAAACGGAAGGCCGGACAAATAGAGATTTTTAACTATTCGTCCGGCTAGCCGGACGAATAGACACTCCGTTTAATGTTTATGTATCAATCACTCTATATGCAAAGCGGGTTGAGATCTAAAGAAAGTAAACCAAGTTATACATCTCGTCATGTGTTTGTCATACATCTCGCCAGTAGATAAATATGTCATATATCACGTTTTTGTCGTTTGATTTAAGGGAATTTGGTGTTGATATTCTCTTTGGCTTCTCTGACATCGGACGAGTCAGAGATTTACATATTGTATACGTATATAGACATTGTCAATTATTGAATACCATATGTTGACTTGGCTGGTCATTTCTTCTCTGTCATTTTGTGGCTGATTTACTGACGTATACCCCATATTTCTTTTCGTTCAAATAGATAAATTTATAAAGTCAATTACAAAGAAATTCGCACTAACAGTTGAGTACAGTAAAGTTATAGTACGTTATAAATGACACCAAACATTAATAACTATTTCGTGTCTATTCAAATAAGTACATTTAGGCACATTGTATTTATTATTTAAAGAGTGTGTAAACACAGTCTATAAAACAAAGATGTCTGTAATTAAATGAATTGGTTGTTTACGTAACAATACAAGTAGTATAAATAAAGTATTGGTAGCTCATCATCAAGATCAACACAAGTAGAGGTACCGCACAGACGAGGACACAATAGTAAAATCTACAACTGTTTTAATTAGGGGGGCCTCGGTGGTTCATCTACGGTATATCTAGCCTGTCAACACTGAGGTTGTGAGTTCGAAGCCCGCACGTGACTGGTGCGTTCGAATCGGATCTTAATTGACTAGGATTGCCAGTTTTCCAGCTAAAGGTATGTCGATCTCTTCAGGCATTCCTTCACCAATAAAAACTGACCGCCACAATAATGTCAAGAGTGCTAAAACACAAACAATCAATCAATCAAATTAATAAGACAGTGAACTAATGATTGTAGTTTTATTCTTTCCAGATTTCTGCATGTAGAAAGTAGAAGAGTTCCAATTAGGGAACCATATTCCTAAATATCCAAAATCCACAGGAGACGTTAGGCAAGAAATTGATGCACATGAAGTGTGCATTTCTCAGTATGTTCGAAATAGATTGATATACGTCGATCAGACATAACCCCAAGCACACAATAAACAAATAAGTATCTTGAGATCAACATCCGGTTTCAATAATGGAAAAATGAATATTTAATATGGCAAACTTGAATCATGTATTATAAATTTTCGATTGTTATGTCGGACACAACTTTGATAAATTTTTAAAAGTTGTTCTTATTGTTTTTTATTCGCAATATGAAAAACTTGTTGAGTCTGATCTTTTTCCTTCTTATCTTTATCTTTTAAAAAAATGCCGAAAAGTATTCGAAAGGAAGGAAGGCATTATTCAAATCACGAAAAAAACTTAAAGTAAAATTCAATAGGAAAAAATAGGCACAAGTGGGACACTACAATACAATGAAATTAATGTAAACGAAAAACTAATCTCATCGAACATCAATTACAACGAGCTTTATTAGAATTTACCTCAAAATCACGACACTGTAATATTTCTTTGAAATATTTATTTAAAACAATGATATTTTCATATATCACGTCATTGCAAGAATAAATGTCCATAGGTCACCATGCCCCGGCGCCTAAGTCTATATTCAGTGAACCGTGAAATCCACATAAAATTGAAAACTTCACATCACAATAAAAATGTGTACTAAGTTCTAAGTTGATGTGACCACAATTTCATTGTAAACTACCTTTAGTTAACTAAAAGATTTAGCCTAATACAGGACGGACTAACGGACGGACTGACACACAAACCAGCAAACATAGGCAGCCTACCTCTGAAGCGGCGTCATGCATTTAGAACGCGTTTTTGTGAGAAGGGTACTTAATTAATGTTATTTCTAAATCTTTTTCATAAATTGATTGGACTTCAACCTACATAGAATAAGAACCTCTTGTACAAGAATAAATGTCGACAAGATTATTCTTTTATTTTTCAAATGTACCCTTCGGAACACATCTATTCTTTTATTTTGCAAATGTGACCTTCAACATTAATTGTGACTGATCTCTCGTACAAGAATAAATGTTGACACATTTATTCTTTTATTTTACAAATGTAACCTTTAACAAGGTAACAAGGTTACTGATCTCTCGTACAGGAATTAATGTCGACAAATTTATTCTTCTATCTTACAAATGTAACCTTTAGCAAGGTGACTGCAACATCTTAACTGTCAGGAATATTATTTGTTCCAAAACTTGCGACATCAGAAGAGAGCATGATCTCCCTTTGATACTACGTTGAAACCAAGGAAGCTGCTGAAAAAGTTTTTTTTTCTTCAAAACATGAATAAATTAGACTCTTAAAATCGGAGAAAAGACCAAAACTGCCTCCAAAGGAAATATGGAACAACACACCATAAATATTACAAGGGGGTCCATGGTTTTAAAAAGGGAGTCGTTATTGTAAAAAAATAGAATACCGAGTACAAAAAAGGGTGATTAATATGCTAAAAAGATATATTTTCCAATCAAGGCGCCCTCTACACCCCCTGAATCCGCCACTGATTGTAAGACACAATTTTGGTCGTCAAAAAAGTGCAAAGCTGTTAATTACCACAGATGTAAGGACTCCATGCTCCAAATATGATGTTATACTTATATATAGTAGCCATATTTGTGGGAGATATTTTGAAATTCAGCATTTTTGAGATCGATTCAGGGTTTATTTGCCAGACATATAATGTTGCTACTTTTACGTAAGCATATAAAATGCGATATATAGTCTATACTTATAAAACTTCGTCACGACTTCCTCTGAATATTAAAAAGGTTATAAATATGATTTTGATATGACTTTATGATGTTTACCAATGTTAATACACCAATCACCAAGATTTAACATTTGAATGTCTGCAAAACTATGCTGATATAACTACATCCAGTCACGCTTAGTCAGGAAAACAAAGAGTTCAATTTGTAGAAGTTTTTATATTTTTTGTTATTCAATTTAAAATTGTCATAATAAAGAAATTCGAAAGGAAATGTTTATTTACTAGATTAACATTAAAAAAATCAATAAAAGTCTGAATGAAAGATTCGTTCCAGACAATTTGCTTCGTTTTTATTTTAGAAACCGTTACCATAACAATTGCTTAATAAGTACAGTAAAAGGGTTTTTTTTAACTTAAAGTACAAATTACTAAATGCTATAAATCAAGTTTCATATTTCTGAATGAAAAATGTGGTTTATTTCTGTTCGGAATATCTCCAAGTCATTATGAGTACAACCTCCTACGGATGATGTATATCTGAAGACCGACTTAACGATTAGAAGATTACATTGTATATAAAACTAATTAAGAAATATGTAAATCTAGAAAAATATGTTTTTTTACAATACTACTTGGCAGATTTTATTTGAAGAAAATGATAAAAAAAGAAAATGGAGTGATTAACAGCTGCTTACCGTCCGGGGGCAAATATTACATGCAGGTTCAAGATGATTGTGTATCACTTACATAGTGATTTAAAGGCTTTTGGTTGCCTCGGTCAGAATTATAAAAACCACATCATCCCGCACATATATTGGTTTTTATATCCGAATGTAGGATTTAATATTTATAAATAATATGAGTTACGGCTTATTCTAACAAATTAAACATTTACAGATTTAAGATTATCATCGAATGCAACTCATGAAACGAACACCTGTGTAATACGTGGTGTTTGGTCTGTTTGTGGTGTTTGGTACTGTTCGTGGTTTTTAGTCTCAAGTTTTATGTATACTGAGTTGTTGCTGACTGCTGTTTGTCTTATTTCGTTAATTATGCTGTTACCTGTCTTTTTTAGTCAATAGATGTTGGTATATTCTTGTAAATATGAAAATAAGAAGATGTGATATGATTACCAATAAGACCACACACCACCAGAGACCAAATTCAGTAGAAGTATTTTTTTGTGTTTATATATCTTTTAAGAGAAAAAGTTGAGTTTTTTTTTATAAGAAATTGTCTGTTTTCCAAAAATATTCTTCGTTTTATAGAAACCGTTTCCATAATCAAGTGCATGAAATTTGTATATTTTATTTAATTTATTTATCTATATCAGAAGTTTGTTGCTGAAGATAAAAACTAATGATAGACGAGATTATACAGTCTGAGTGTTAATTTTTAATTCTAATTGATTACTGTATTACATGATTCATTACATCTCTAATTACATTAAATGCATGATTCATTACATCTTTAATTACATTATTAACATGATTAATTCAGTAATCATCATATGGGAATGTAAGTCTTCGGAGAAGAAGATAAACTTGGAGACATTCGGCAGACACGTAGAACAATGCGAGATTTATATCCTATCCTAGACATCATGAACGATAAGCTTTTATGTCCATCAAAAGGGCGGTCAAGAGAAAATATACTGACTTGTTTATAATTAATGTCCATCAACAACTTCCGGACGATACTTAACCTTGTCTGAGACTCATATGGAACTGCACAGGAGCAATCGAAATGAGAAGAATATAATGACTGCATTATTGGGGTTAAGAAACATCAGTTATGGAAATGGCAATAAAGTACTGTTGGTATTCGGATGAATTTGAAGGTCTTTAGCTATCTTACATGTAAACAGTATAATTATCCCATTGAAGGTCTTTAGCTATCTTACATGCAAATAGTATAATTATCCCAGTGAAGGTCTTTAGCTATCTTACATGTAAATAGTATAATTAGCTCAGTGAAGGTCTTTAGCTATCTTACATGTAAATAGTATAATTATCCCAGTGAAGGTCTTTAGCTATATTTCATGTCAATAGTATACTAGTAAAATTATCCCATTGAAGGTCTTTAGCTATCTTACATGTAAACAGTATGATTATCCCATTGAAGGTCTTTAGCTATCTTACATGTAAATCGTATAACTATCCCATTGAAGGTCTTTAGCTATCTTACATGTAAATAGTATAATTATCCCATTGGAGGTCTTTAGCTATCTTACATGTAAATAGTATAATTATCCCAGTGAAGGTCTTTAGCTATATTTCATGTCAATAGTATACTAGTAAAATTATCCCATTGAAGGTCTTTAGCTATCTTACATGTAAACAGTATGATTATCCCATTGAAGGTCTTTAGCTATCTTACATGTAAATCGTATAACTATCCCATTGAAGGTCTTTAGCTATCTTACATGTAAATAGTATAATTATCCCATTGGAGGTCTTTAGCTATCTTACATGTAAATAGTATAATTATCCCATTGAAGGTCTTTAGCTATCTTACATGTAAATAGTATAATCATACCAGTGAAGGTTTAGCTATATTACATGTAAATAGTATAATTATCCCAGTGAAGGTCTTTAGCTATTTTACATGTAAACAGTTTAATTATCCCATTGAAGGTCTTTAGCTATCTTACATGTAAATAGTATGAGTATAATTATCCCATTGAAGGTCTTTAGCAATCTTACATGTAAATAGTAAAATTATCCCAGTGAAGGTCTTTGGCTATCTCACAGGTAAAAATAGTATGATTATCCCTTTGAAGGTCTTTAGCAATCTTACATGTAAATAGTATAATTATCCCATTGAAGCTCCATTATTCGGTTGAGAGTTAACATAAGTTAGTTGCACTATCAGTCATTAGAATTGACGATAGTCTATCTCACGTTAGTGCCTTGAGAATTGAAAGTAACACTTAATAAATATTATGCCTCCAAAGAACATTTTTTGGATTAACTGTCATGAAGAACGAACAATTGTACAGGTGTTTCACCATTAAGCTTTAGAATGAATGAAAACATAATAAATTCACATGTGTTGATCTTAAATTGAATGATAGATTTCAGTGGTATTTTTAAACGAGGTGGAACACTATTCTACAGGACCTGGCCGTGTCTACTTAAAAAAAGACTTATTTAATGCACGAGTTAGTCCATTAATTTGGTATCGTCTTTAGGTTATGTTTACAAATAATATGATAAACATGTGTAGCTGCTGAGACAGTGATAGAAATAATAAATTTGAAATCCAGATCAAGCCCGCCAGTACCTACAGTTTAGTAATAATTGAAGATGCTACTTTATATAGTAGCGTAATGATCATTAACAAGAGTGACCAATGTAAATTTTGCATTAAATAAATGTATATTCTCTTTGTTGTTAAATATTTACTTACAGAGATAAACTATTCTGCTGTAGGTATATTTTACGAGACCGTTTTAGTAATTGTAGTGTACCGCGGATACAAAATAAAACCGTTCTGTTATTATAGATGACAACTCATTGATACAAACGTGACAAACACAGACTCTAATAGAAGCTAACTCTTGGCGACACATACCATACCATAACTCATTGATACAAACGTGACAAACACAGACTCTAATAGAAGTTAACTCTTGACGAAACATACCATACCATAACTCATTGATACAAACGTGACAAACACAGACTCTAATAGAAGCTAACTCTTGACGAAATATACTATACCATAACTCATTGATACAAACGTGACTAACACAGACTCTAATAGAAGCTAACTCTTGACGAAACATACTATACCATAACTCATTGATACAAACGTGACTAACACAGACTCTAATAGAAGCTAACTCTTGACGAAACATACCATACCATAACTCATTGATACAAAAGTGACAAACACAGACTCTAATAGAAGCTAACTATTGACGAAACATACCATACCATAACTCATTGATACAAACGTGACAAACACAGACTCTAATAGAAGCTAACTCTTGGCGAAACATACCATACCATAACTCATTGATACAAACGTGACTAACACAGACTCTAATAGAAGCTAACTCTTGACGAAACATACCATACCATAACTCATTGATACAAAAGTGACAAACACAGACTCTAATAGAAGCTAACTATTGACGAAACATACCATACCATAACTCATTGATACAAACGTGACAAACACAGACTCTAATAGAAGTAACTCTTGGCGAAACATACGATACCATAACTCATTGATACAAACGTGACAAACACAGACTCTAATAGAAGCTAACTCTTGGCGAAACATACCATACCATAACTCATTGATACAAACGTGACAAACACAGACTCTAATAGAAGCTAACTATTGACGAAACATACCATACCATAACTCATTGATACAAACGTGACAAACACAGACTCTAATAGAAGCTAACTCTTGACGAAACATACCATACCATAACTCATTGATACAAACGTGACAAACACAGACTCTAATAGAAGTTAACTCTTGACGAAACATACCATACCATAACTCATTGATACAAACGTGACAAACACAGACTCTAATAGAAGCTAACTATTGACGAAACAAACCATACCATAACTCATTGATACAAACGTGACAAACACAGACTCTAATAGAAGCTAACTCTTGACGAAACATACCATACCATAACTCATTGATACAAACGTGACAAACACAGACTCTAATAGAAGCTAACTCTTGACGAAACATACCATACCATAACTCATTGATACAAACGTGACAAACACAGACTCTAATAGAAGCTAACTCTTGACGAAACATACCATACCATAACTCATTGATACAAACGTGACAAACACAGACTCTAATAGAAGCTAACTCTTGACGAAACATACCATACCATAACTCATTGATACAAAAGTGACAAACACAGACTCTAATAGAAGCTTACTCTTGACGAAACATACCATACCATAACTCATTGATACAAACGTGACAAACAAAGACTCTAATAGAAGCTAACTATTGACGAAACATACCATACCATAACTCATTGATACAAACGTGACAAACACAGACTCTAATAGAAGCTAACTATTGACGAAACATACTATACCATAACTCATTGATACAAAAGTGACAAACACAGACTCTAATAGAAGCTAACTCTTGACGAAACATACCATACCATAACTCATTGATACAAACGTGACAAACACAGACTCTAATAGAAGCTAACTATTGACGAAACATACCATACCATAACTCATTGATACAAACGTGACAAACACAGACTCTGATAGAAGCTAACTCTTGACGAAACATACCATACCATAACTCATTGATACAAACGTGACAAACACAGACTCTAATAGAAGCTAACTATTGACGAAACATACCATACCATAACTCATTGATACAAACGTGACAAACACAGACTCTAATAGAAGCTAACTCTTGACGAAACATAAACACAAAATGGCGTAAAGAAATTACATTTAAGGTCCGAGTCGTTTTCGTGGTAGCGGGTTTATTTCTCTCGACAAAGAGTGAGTCAAGTTAAGAGCCAATTTCGATTTCTCGCCAGCAATAAAAAAAACACTTCGACTGCTCGCTTATGATTAAATGGTATGATTGAAGATAGCCAACCTTTGTCAGCAACACGCCAACCGGACGTTTTGTCAGCCCTATCTTGTAGATGAAGACGTATATATGCAATAAAAGAGATAGATAAATAATGTTAACGTTTTCGTCACGGAAGTTTCGTATTAGACGTTGGAAGGTTCTGAGACCACTACATGTACCTATTATTTTTATGACTATAATGATGGATAAAGCCACAATCTATAACCAGTTACTTGTTAAGTGTGATGGATAAAGCCACAATCTATAACCAGTTACTTGTTAAGTGTGATGGATAAAGCCGCAATCTATAACCAGTTACTTGTTAAGTGTCATTACGGAGGATCTGGGTGAGGTCTTTGTATTTTATTTCTTTTTTTTTTTTTTTTTTTTTTTTTTTTTTTCATAAACCTATATTATTTATTTTAAAGCAGCCCGTTTTTCTTTTTTTTCACCCCCACACACCCTCTAGATTTTTAAAATTCTTTATTTGTTTGCTCTTTATTCTCTTATATGTACACCCTACCCAGACCATCATTAATGATTCAATATTTATTTCAGTAATCATTTTAAGAGAGTCAATATATAAAATAGTTTCCACTAGTGAAAGGAATAAAAAAGGGTTAACATGTTCAATATTTTACGTATTGTCATATATTTTATACAAGTTTCAAAAGACCAACCTTTTTTTTATTTAATTTGTATTGTAATCTTGCCCTGAATATGCATGAAAATTTGCCACTGGGCGTTAAACAATCAATCAATCAATCATTACATTTCTTATATCTGTTAACTTGTTAACAAGCAAACATATATCTAAATGATATATTGTGCAAACTCCAACCTGATTACAAATCGAATAAGCTTTCAAATATTTATTATTTTCAACTATACCATCACATCATTAACGACAATTTCTATTGAAAATTAATGTGCCGTTTTGTTAATAAGCTTCCTTGTTTGTGCATGCTCCGTTGAGCTTGACCTTACCTATCATTTGTCTCACTGTGATTTTCAAAAGCATGAAGTTATTTGTATATATATATATGAATAACCAAGTTTCCAAATGACAATAAATCTATACAATCACTCAGCGGGGAAATGATAACGGAGGCTTTTATATTATTGACAATGCAACGGAATAAATTTCACGGAAAACAACCTTTCCACCTCCGTATATGTAATCAATTATAGAAACGTAAAATTGTATTTATAGTTAAAAAAAGTGAAATGAAAAAGTTATAGTTCTAATTGATTGACAATCAATTAGAACTATAACTTTTCATTTTATGTGTAAAAAATGTTCGCTTAGCAATATTTTCATTATTATTTTTTTTGCGTCGTTTTCAACAGATGATATAATATACTACATCAAAGATATGGAAAATGAAGATATGATTAAATGTGATCTTGTTTTCGATTTATTTTAACAGGAATTATGTCTTTCTATATTTTTTTCTATATTTTGGAAGAGAGGGTCGTTATATAATATCAAACTTAATTGAAAATACACAAGAAATAAATGCAAAATGTGTTACTGGAATTGTTTTATAGATATAAATATCCTTTATTCTAATTAATAGGAGAGCAATGCAATTTACTACAAAATGATTAAAGTTTTCGAAAATATTCTTATAAATTTCAAAGAAAGGCTTCAATGCGTGCGCTTCTATTTTTCTTTAACTAATAAGACCAATAACTAGAGAGTAACCAAAATAACAATGTATTGATTAAAAATACGAAAATCGAAAAGACAGCGCAATGAAAAATCAAAATAATGTCTTTTCAAACTATTATAAAACGAGTTAGAAAACTAAATATGATGCAATATAAACTCAGCTTCAGACCGGGGTTGAAACAGTTCCAGTTGTCTGTAAAATGAGGTGATTCGAAGCGTCAATTGTTATTAGATGTTATACATTTATTGGTATATCCATTGTGGAAAATAGATAAGGGTTTATACACTGTAACAGACCAGGAAAGTTAACGGTGAAACGGTAAATGTTTAAAACATGTCAAAGAGTTTTTTTTAACATATTGATTAAAAGACTGCCAATTTATACATTTTTTGTTTGAATAATGCATTATTAAACAGAAAAAAGTAACAACGTGAATATATTAAAGCCGTTTAATACAAAGAGGTCTTAGTACGACATTTCACGGTATCAACTATATTAAAAGCAAAGTTTTATTGAAACGTATTTATATATGTAAGTTGAAAACATGAAACCTTTTCCAGTGCATCGCTTGCTAACGAGGAATCGAACTGGCTAGGGACGAGTCGAAATGTACCTTTTAATTACTTCAAATTCTAGTTTTGTCAGACCTTTCTGTTACTACACACTTTAAACTTGGCCAATAGTTGACTGGCTCTTAACAGGACAAACACGTCAAGATAAGCTGAAAGTGATATTTAGGCGTTTTAACCATTTTTAATTTTGGAACAATAACCATTGATATCAAAAGTTTCAAGTAACAAGTAACAAGTAACAAGTAACACAATTAAAAGATTTTCAGATAACACAAATTCCGCTGTACACATTGAACTCTACTTACAGGGTCAATTACGGAATTTGCAAATAGACATGATAGACTATTCCGAAACAATACTATATCTTCAGATTAAAGAATAATGGAAGGATTGTGGGTGGAATTGGTGGTAAAAACTAAATAACGTAATACCTTTATAAATCTTATTATGTCTCTTCGGTTAACATTCAGTGAGAGACAACGTGAGCGATATTCAGTTTTATTTTCATTTTATTGCTCTAAACGTTGTTAATTATTGCATTTGTGTACATACAGAAACAATTAAAAGAACCGATAACACCCATTGATATTTATTGACTGCAGTGCATCGCGTGCACATGTATTTATTACAAATGAAAGGTAATGTATAACGTGAAATTAAATAAACACTTTAACTGTCAATTTGAAATATGGTGTTGATAATTGTTACAATCTTTATTTTCAATTTAGAGTCGAAAGTTAATTATTAAGATAAGTTATTAACCATAAATAAGTTATAGTAGAAACATATCTGGAAACTCATTAAAACTTTCAACAAGATTTCATATTTCATCCAAATTTACGAAAGCATTCCTGATGAAGGTAAATCAAGAAAAGTGCTATGGACGTACGAAATTTACAAAGTGTTTATTTCTATAGACAGGTTACACCAATCAAAATTGGTAGCAGTCGAAGGTACTGTTGTAATTGACTATCAGGAGTTAGTCTTCCGTTGATAAATTATTGAAAAACTATATGGTCCCAACTCCCTCATGCAAAGTTGACCAAAAAGAATTTGGCTATTCGTTTGAGATCCATCTTGGTCAAATAGCCCCTCATATACCAAGAAATTTATGCAACTTTGGCCTTCAAATGTTGTGGATATGAACATTCTTGATAAGGAAATACAGTATAGCACTTCGGACAAAGATCGAGCAACCTGAACCCTACATAAAACCACAGGTGAACTCAGGTGCTACGGAAGGATAAGCAGTTCCCACAGGTGAACTCAGGTGCTACGGAAGGGTAAGCTCGACACAAAAATATTATTTTCATTCACACGTGAAATTCTCGATAGATCCTATGTAAAATATAGTAACCGACAGTAGAATTTCAAGTATCTTAAAACGATCTCAAAATAAAAACAAAAACATCTTTCAATTGTATTTTTCAACATGGTGTATTTAAGAATTTCTTGTATTTGCATTATATTAAGTTGTATTTACTGCAGTGTTGTTTTTACATTGCTCATTAACTTTTTTTCTCCAAGAAGATTTTTATGTATTTACATATATTCGAATGTTAAATCCCTTTGTTAGCAGAACTAATGAAAAAACATCAGTTTGTAGATTCAGGATTGCCGCTCTGAACATACCAGTGTATTAAATTTCATCCTTTGCAATCATCCTAATCAAATATTACATGTCTGTCCAAAGGGTAACATCCTGATTTCTGAAACTTTGAGATTTTCTTATGTGGAGAAATCTGATTGTACCACGGTTGTAAGGATACGAATAAGTACTAAATGAAGCCAAATAGTTTTGACTAACCCCTGCCGACCACACAAACACACAATTTCCATTTTACTTTTATTTGAGACAGCAAAATCATTCATTGAATTTATATGCATCAATTTAAAAAATACAATTGAATTTTCATGCATGGATAAAAATAGCTATTTTACTCTTAACCAATCGTTGCACAGATACTTTTTTGTAGCTTGAACAAGCTTGTTATACATTTTCCGTGATTGATAGACAGATATCATGCCAACAGACATAAAAAATGAGCCAAATTCAACATTCTGAGTATCAAAACAGACATCTCAAATTTGTGTAATCTTCATAGTGAGCCAAATAGCTATCATTAAAATAATGATTATCTACAATCAACTTTCACAATTAAATGCTATCTTTTAACGTAATGTATTTGTTCCGCCAAATAATTTTTATAGTTGAGTTGTGGCTGCTTGTCAATGAAACAACTACCCACCGGAGACTAAATGACGTAGATGTTTGCACCTAACCGTACGACCTTCAACAATGAGCAACTCCTATTACGAAAAGTAAGATATAAAAGGTCTAGACAAGAAAAATGTAAAAAAAAAATCAAACGAGAAAACCAGCAAACTGATTTTTGTACAAATATATGCATAAAACAAACGTTATATAGATATAAGAAAATGTGGTATGAGTGCCAATGAGACAACTCTCCATCCAAGTCAAAATTTATAAAAGTAAACCATTATAGGTCAAAGTACGGTCTTCAACACGGAGCCTTGGCTCACACCGAACAGCAAGCTATAAAGGGCCCCAAAAATTACTAGTGTAAAACCATTCAAACGGGAAAACCAACGGTCTAATCTATATAAAAAACGAGAAACGAGAAACACTTATGAACCAAATCAACAAACGACAACTACTGAACATCAGACAGGTGCAAACAAGTGCAGCGGGTTATACCCAGAACTGATACAAATTTTTTTCATAGCCTTTCGATTAACATGTGTTTCTTGTCCTGAAATCAACCCAAAGTTTTAAAAAAGGAATGCTTACATGTACGCTATATTGATCTTATCGTTAATGAACTGTCAATGGTATTATTAAACGCAGTGTACCAGAAAAGTAAAAAGTAGTAAATTTTCCCCTGATTTAGGTGAACAGATGTTTGATATTTAAATTATTGAATATGTAATAAGGTTTCAAGCAGTTTTAGATAATAGAAAGACATATTTTAAATCCAGCACAAAATTTAGTAAAAATGCTTTTAATTTCCAACACATTACACATTTTTCAGCAGATTATTACATTTTTTATATGAATTATACAAAAATTATACAAGTTTTACATGGCGTGATATATACAAGACAGCTGACTTTTTAAGTATGTTATGGTCAGTGGGTTCAACTTAATACTCAAGAATTGATTTTAGAGCATATTGTACAACAATAACCCTGATTGGTGTAGTTATAGCTTTCTGATTGAAAACACAGAAATCGTTTTCTTTACTTAAACCAATAATTGCAAGATTAAAAGGTTTTCAAATGTAGACACAGGTCGTCTATTCATGCAATATACACATGCACTCGGGGTTTTACTATCAAACGTTAAGATATAGTGGTTTTAACTCCACTCCAACATTCATAGTGCAAGATATGAGATCTTCGTCAACTTTAAAGAGCAAAAATTGACAAGTTACAGCCATAAATCGTACGTAGAAAAACAAGACACCATCATGGACAAATGAAAAACGCCTAGAGGAAAAACAGGTCCGCTACACTACTCAGTAAAACTACAAATTGAACATAAACCACGTAAAAACCGGAAGTGAACTCGGGTACTCGGAATGGTCGACAGTTCTTGCTCCATATTAGAACGTTCTTTTTCTATCAAATTCTCATGTTCTCGTCCAGAATATGCATGTACTATTTGCCGCTGGACTTCATTGCACGAATATCAGATGTTTATTTTAACAAATAATAGTAAATTGCACTACATTATTGCACCTGAAAAACAGGATTGCAGAAACAATTAACGCTGTGCCATAAACTGTATACTTTTGTCTGTTAAACGTGTCAGCTTTATTATAAAGTTTTATTTTTACAGATAAATAATGTACGGAGGTTGGCAATAATTCTGATTTTTATTTTGTAAAAAAGGAATGATTACGAAATCATTAGTCATGTGATACATTTTAAATCAAACCAGATGCTGTTATTTTAAATCTAGTTTTACAGGTTTCAGGAAATATTTATCTACTAATGAGACTGATACTATTTTATTTCATTCTTCTTATACATTTGTGGAAAAAAAATCTGCCAGCTGTTTGCACATTCCATGTTCTTACAAATTATAGAAGCATGGAAGCTTGCGATGTGATAATTCAATTGAAAATATAAATTACTCTGTTCTGTTATTTAGTAATTTAATCAATTTTACTTTATGAATTATACTTAATAGGTTTAAATGCAAGTTGTCATGATTGATTGTTATATTTTTATTAAGTTCGTTTTGTTAGTTTTTGAAATTGAAACTGAACATCCAGCATTAGTGTAATCCATGAAAGACTTGGATGATTAATAAAAACATATCACAATTAGCTGTTCCAGAATCATGTTCATGCCTAAAAATGAAAAGATCGTAACGTCATTGGTTTAGGTTGAATTAGGACTGGAAATTCATCAGCAGTTGATTCAATGATAATTCAATAATTCTGCGCCCTCTAGCGACAGCCACCATATCGAAGATAATGTAGCAAACAGTGGCGGATTTAACGGGGGGCACAGGGGGCACGTGCCCCCAGTCGGGGTCACCAAAAAAATTTCTAACATAGTTTTATTGCTACTGTATCTGCTTATGTGGATATCTAGATCGAAAATCAAGACACAGCTTGATTTGACTTCCTAAACTGGTCGTTAATTAACACCAGCTTCAACATGATTTATGACAACTTATCGATGGGTGTGTAAATATTGACACTTTTGTGTAATGTCTATATCCAAAAGCATTTATGTAAACTATGCATGTACATTTACATGCTGATAGGAATTAATACAAACATATTTTTTGGTTTCTAATACAATATTACATGAAGATCGATTAACAAGTGAAATCTTCTGATCAGGAAAGAAATTACCAACTAAAATCGGTCTTAAAAGAATATTTAAAAATAGATGTTTAGTGTCAAGAATGTTAGTATCGATATGAGATATGTCTTTTTTACCAAACACTCACATTGTATACGGTTTCTGGGGAATGTGCCGGTCTCAGAACAGTCTTTTTCGGATTTTATTAAACAACAAACGATTTTTTTCAATGCATATAGCATTTTTTTAAAAACTGATTGTCGTGTTTTTTTCCTCTTATCTTTTTATGGAAACAAAACCTTCCCCCGCAAAACATGAATGGTCTGTGCCTTATATATAATCAATTTTCATTAATACAATTATATTGTATCACAGAAAACCTACTTATATTGTATCATAGAAAACCTACTTATATTTTAGATGAAGAACAGCAATAAAAGCTTATTGTGTGTTTTTTTGCTGTGCATGTGCTGATTTTGTGTCATGGATGAATACCCCATATCCTTTGTTTTTTTTTTATTATAGTACAGTAATATGTGTATATTTTTTCTTGTTTTAATTACCATGTATGAGGGTATGAATAGGTTACCGTGAACTAGGGTATGAATGGTTTACCGTGAATGAGGGTATGAACGGGGTTTACCAATTAGAGAAAAATGGTCAAAAAGTTAAGGCTAGAAAAAAATGGGCCCAAAAATATAGAAAACAGATTAAAGCTGTGATGAACTGTAAAGAATAGAGGACAATTGGCAACAAATGAAAGAGTAGAAAGAAATGGACCCCAAAATAATGAAAGTATAAAAATGAAGAACCGACCCCCTTACCCCTCCCTCATACGACCACCATCATCCCCAATACATGACACCACCACCACCCACACTTGCATATATGCATATATAAAAAAATCTTTAATTTTGCTTCATGGTGCCCCCCAAGACATCGAGGTTCTGGATCCGCCCTGGCAAACAAAGATCGGCGGAATATAACCACTGAAATATTCGGGTCTACTCAATGACGGATATCAAATTAGTTAAACTGACGGTTAATCAAGAGACAGGTAAAAATTCAGAATATTTATTGTCGAAAAAGAGAAGTTGGAACTTCACAAATGCGACAGCAATCAAATGACTCAAATAACCAAAAGACGTTGAGTCTAAAAGTTGATATACCGTATCTAAGGATAGGCAGGTTTTCTATGCCGTATCTAAGGATAGGCAGGTTGATATACCGTATCTAAGGATAGGCAGGTTTCTATACCGTTTCTAAGGATAGACAGGTTGATATACCGTATCTAAGGATAGGCAGGTTTTCTATACCGTATCTAAGGATAGGTAGGTTTCTATACCGTATCTAAGGATAGACAGGTTGATATACCGTATCTAAGGATAGACAGGTTGATATACCGTATCTAAGGATAGACAGGTTGATATACCGTATCTAAGGATAGGCAGGTTTTCTATACCGTATCTAAGGATAGGCAGGTTTCTATACCGTATCTAAGGATAGACAGGTTGATATATCGTATCTAAGGATAGACAGGTCGATATACCGTATCTAAGGATAGACAGGTTGATATACCGTATCTCAGGATAGGCAGGTTTCTATACCGTATCTAAGGATAGGCAGGTTTCTATACCGTATCTGGGTCAAGATGCGTATTAGTTTCTCCATAGGCGGTAATGGTAACGTTTTCTTCTGTTGCTCAGTCCATATCGTTAACTTGGATATGTATGATGGCTCGTTTCGAAGCTGAGACATTTTCACATATGTGGTTAAATTTTCGGGGTACGAAGTGAGATTACTTTTTCCATAAATTAGCAAACCCCGAGTATCCTTTTGTGATGCGGCTCCTCGTGGTAAAAAATCCCATTTTTAACACAATAAGTTCTTTGAAAGTTTAACACTTTGAACACATTTAATAGCTCCATAGTTTTTACACATTTATTCTGTGTTCCCTACTTTCTAAATTAACACAAATGGTTCAGCTCAGTCATTTGTTTATCATAGAAATGTGTCAACTATCACTACACAGAGATTTTTGTTTACACGTGACTTTTGAGTTCCTCATTTCAAGGCGCATTAGGATATTGTCCCATATTGAAATCCATAGTTCTGATTTTTCCAAATATTTTTATGTGATCTTCATCGGTATGACATTCTGAATAAATCTGTGCATTTTGTCCATTTCTGAAAAAAATAAAGTTGTTTAGGCACTATAAGGCAATGACACTTTTATCGCTATATTGATTTATTTTGAATACAATGTGTATGTATAATTAATTTCTTCCAGTATACCTTCACTAGTCAAAACAAGGACAAAACTTCTGATGATAACCTTAAATTACAATACACAGGCCCTGTTAAAGCATTCTATAAAATTTTCTTGTGCCTAAAAGTGCATTTTGACAGAGAAATTATGCAAAATGTAGATTTTATAAAAAACAACACCAAAATAATTATTCTTACTAGTGGAAATCTGGTATCTAATACTGTGGAAACCACTCTAAACTACTGGGAAAGTCATTCTTATCATATAATTACAGTGCAATGAAGTGCAAATTTTCAAAACTTGTCCTTTCACATAATTCTATTTGAGAAAAAGGTTTTTACATGGATTTCAGTGAAAACCTTTTATCAGTGAAAATCCACATGAGGTATTAAAGGAAACATTGTGACATCACATGTATTATGGCGTCATTAAATAACGACAGATCAAAATAGTGCTAATTATAGTTTGCAGTGTTACATGAGAAACAGTTGCCGCAAGATTTAACTTGAAATATTGAGTCCAAAAGGTCAGTAACTATGTATTTTCATTTAATATCAAGACCATAGCAACAGTTTTCATATTAGCATATTTCTAACATACCGACTGTAATTTCAATTGCATAAATACCATAAATAAACAATTTAGAGCTTGCCTAATAAAACAAAATGCTTACCAGTTATTCAGGACTTTTTTAAACCTCTAGTTTGCCATCTCATGTTAAAAGTAATGATATGTCTGGAACTGAAATAAGACAAAAAAATTTACTCAGGCTGTGTTATCATTTAATTTAAATACATAAGTATTATTGAGAGAGAAAAATCTAATTCTTGAAAGTTTTATCACAAAGAAAGAAAAACGCTTCTCCCTTGTGGCTAAGCCACCTTCATTTAAACCTTTTATATTAGAAGCAATGAGTAGTAGCTAACTAGCTTAATAGTTGAATAGGTGCAGCAATATTGTTTTCAAAAAGGTTTGACCCTCCCCCTTTTTCACTGAGAAATGACAATATCTTGTGTTTTGCTCATGTGCATTAAAAATAATAATTCATGATTTTATTAATACATGTACATGTTTTTTCTGTTTATTTGCATATTAAAATCTACTGACCAGGGGTCAAATCATAGAATAAAAGCACATGTGATGATGTATCTCACTTTACTCGTATGAAGTGTGTTATCTCCCTTGATTATCAGTTATTCCTGTAGACCAGAGTGATAATTACATAACAAAGACTATATTGTGTCATGTTTACTTACAATTTAATAATATTAAGTTATTTCTTGCCTTTTTCAATTAAATAAACAATTCCTTTCGGATGTCTCGGAGGTAAACAAAGTTATGATTGTGCCTAAAAAAAGTGTTCAGCCCCGTGCCAGTAATGCATTTTAAAAGCGAAAATTTCATTGAGTTTTTGCTGATCTTTATCAATAATATTTATCTTAAACCATTTCTGATAACTAGGTATAAATAAAAAACTACTAACCATCATTTTCACAATTTTCTGTGGTGTACAAGGTGAAATTATCTTAAGATATCTCTGGAATTATTCTTAGAAGATGGGTCAAGATGCGTATTAGTTTCTCCATAGGCGGTAATGGTAACGTTTTCTTCTGTTGCTCAGTCCATATCGTTAACTTGGATATGTATGATGGCTCGTTTCGAAGCTGAGACATTTTCACATATGTGGTTAAATTTTCGGGGTACGAAGTGAGATTACTTTTTCCATAAATTAGCAAACCCCGAGTATCCTTTTGTGATGCGGCTCCTCGTGGTAAAAAATCCCATTTTTAACACAATAAGTTCTTTGAAAGTTTAACACTTTGAACACATTTAATAGCTCCATAGTTTTACACATTTATTCTGTGTTCCCTACTTTCTAAATTAACACAAATGGTTCAGCTCAGTCATTTGTTTATCATAGAAATGTGTCAACTATCACTACACAGAGATTTTTGTTTACACGTGACTTTTGAGTTCCTCATTTCAAGGCGCATTAGGATATTGTCCCATCTAAGGATAGGCAGGTTTCTATACCGTATCTAAGGATAGACAGGTTGATATACCGTATCTAAGGATAGGCAGGTTTTCTATGCCGTATCTAAGGATAGGCAGGTTTCTATACCGTATCTAAGGATAGACAGGTTGGTATACCGTATCTAAGGATAGGTTAGTTGATATCCCGTATCTAAGGATAGACAGGTTGATATACCGTATCTAAGGATAGGCAGGTTTTCTATGCCGTATCTAAGGATAGGCAGGTTTCTATACCGTATCTAAGGATAGACAGGTTGGTATACCGTATCTAAGGATAGGTTAGTTGATATCCCGTATCTAAGGATAGACAGGTTGATATACCGTATTTAAGGATAGGCAGGTTTTCTATGCCGTATCTAAGGATAGGCAGGTTGATATACCGTATCTAAGGATAGGCAGGTTTCTATACCGTTTCTAAGGATAGACAGGTTGATATACCGTATCTAAGGAAAGGCAGGTTTTCTATACCGTATCTAAGGATAGGTAGGTTTCTATACCGTATCTAAGGATAGACAGGTTGATATACCGTATCTAAGGATAGACAGGTTGATATACCGTATCTAAGGTGAACAGGTTGATATACCGTATCTAAGGATAGGCAGGTTTTCTATACCGTATCTAAGGATAGGCAGGTTTCTATACCGTATCTAAGGATAGACAGGTTGATATATCGTATCTAAGGATAGACAGGTTGATATACCGTATCTAAGGATAGACAGGTTGATATACCGTATCTAAGGATAGGCAGGTTTCTATACCGTATCTAAGGATAGGCAGGTTTCTATACCGTATCTAAGGATAGGCAGGTTTCTATACCGTATCTAAGGATAGACAGGTTGGTATACCGTATCTAAGGATAGGTTAGTTGATATCCCGTATCTAAGGATAGACAGGTTGATATACCGTATTTAAGGATAGGCAGGTTTCTATACATATGTCAAGCTTAAACTCGCCATGATTTTGTTCCTTGTGCTTGTCATAGCAAACTGATCAGATTCTTTGAAGTTCCATCACAAAATGATACCTTTGATGAACATATTTTTATTTTCAGGCGAAATGATGACAAGTAACACAGTAAAACATAGTTTTCACACAACGTTGCAACATTTTCCAATTTGATTTTGTCCAACACATAACGGGTAAATATGTTTATCAAACATTTAGATCAATCGGCAATATCTTATTGCGTGAAAGTCTTCTGACCATATAATGCACTAGATAGAAATTTAGATCAATCGGCGATATCTTATTGCGTGAAAGTCTTCTGACAATATGATGCACTAGATAGACATTTAGATCAATCGGAAATATCTTATTGCGTGAAAGTCTTCTGACAATATGATGCACTAGATAGACACACATTATACTTGCTTTTGGTTTTACGTAGTGCAAGTTTTCTACAAACATCTTTCAAAGATGACACACATTTTAATTTGTTTTACCCACATTTTTTGCATGCTTTTAAGTTTTGTTTTGATGTGCATTTTTATAGCGCCACAAGGAGCTCCATTTTGGATTATGTTTATTTCTTAATGGCTTCATTTTGGAACAATGATTATAATGTTAAATGTTTATTTCATGGTTACAAGTTATCCTCCTTTGATTTAGAAGCCGTATACAATTTTATGTACTTTGTTCTTAATTAAAGACTTAAGACTGTTTTGATGTGAAAATTGGTTGCACTACAACGAGTCCCAATTGGAAAATGTTAGTTTTCTTAATCGGTATATTTTCGAAAAATGAATAATATGTTTAATGTTAATTTGTTTGTTTTTTAATTCCGTGAACACAAATAGTTCCTATTTCATGAAGATCCTTGATACAATTTCATATTCAGGTATTCTTATATAAAATCTAAAAGAAATATCACAATATATTTAAACAAAGAGAAACCAGAATGCTAACAATCCATAGGAAAAGAACAAAAAGACCATATGTTTATTTCTTTTCTTTTTTTGTCGGGAGAGGGCGATTGCGTCAAGCTACATTTTCCAAACCTACCCGCCTATCAGGAAGGAAGATTACACACACAAAAGGAAAACCCATTTTAACTAAACCTGATATACAGTTGGACGCCATTTTAATATCAAAATCATTATTGATCTACACATCATAATATTTTTATTGCCAACCAATCATTAATTAATGACAAACATAAGATTTAAAAAAAATCCGCATCAATTTTCATAAGAATTTCTTAATTTCATTCGATATTCGCACCATCTTTAAATTATCGGTTCTGACTAGCTAAAATTCGATTGGTTGATATGAATTGAGATATAGAATTTGGAACACATCCCGGACAGGAGATTTTAAATTACAGTATGGGTATTTAAAGAGCTACTAAAACGCTAAAATCATGTTTGTCTTATACTAAAGTTCGTAATTAACGTTTAGGAATGCAAAAAAACGATATAATTTCATCTTGTAATTATCGAGATATTTGCAAATTACTGTCAGTTTGTCATTTGAACACCTGAACGATTTAGTAAAACACGCCACTACAACTCACTACTTATACCCAACGGAAGTGACGCACAGTGGGTATCCCTGATCAAATTCGTGTGTTATATCGTATGTAAACAGATCACGGCTTGCCAAGTAAAATAACATTTTTTTTATATATATCGGTGACAATTATTACATTCAGAATATTGATATACATTTATCGATGCTTAATATTCGCATAATTATTTTAATCAAATGTTTATAATTAGAAAAGTATTGAAAAACCACAAGCACAAATCTGAGACTACTATAACACAGATATTGTAGTAGTCTCAGCACAAATCAACCTTTTTTTCTATAAAATATTAACATGTGCATCCTAAAGTTGCGGTAGAAGCAGAAGTAGAACCATGCATGTTATTTTCCATGGCGGAAGGCATTCCCAACACGTGCTTCCAAAAGACGACGGAGGGCGTAACTTGTTGATTTGTTAAATTAAACTATGTGAGTTTTTCTGAGCTACAAAAAAATAAAAATTACTTACTTACTTACTTACCGACGGACTTTAGTTACAGCAGCATTTCAAATTATATAAGTTTATTCTCCATATATTATGTGAAGAATTGAGTATTGTCAGTCACGGTAATCTGCTTTGCTGGTTTCGCAAAAGATGTATTGATCAAGCTATTTCATTTAAAAATGAAATACTTGATAGACTTGTAGTTAAACATATAGAAAGATTTAAAAATCAAACAAAATTTTAAAATGGAAATCAGTATAAGTATATATGATTGTCATAGTCCTTGGACCTTATGATGTACAAATATTATTATATGTGTCATATATACTATACACGTTATATCAGATCCCAGCAGCGTGAGCATAGTCCTACCTACGGACGAATGTAGGATTGAAAGTCACAGTACAAAAATTCACAATTCAGTTTTTACTTTATTCATTTTTTGAATAAGAAATCATTTGTCAAAATAGTTTTTGTATTTTTTCTAGAACTTTTATATATATGGCAACTTTGCAAACAAAATTTATTCTGAAAAAAAATCCATAATGAAAAAATAATTGTAAAGATAACAATTTGTCAAAGTGGGTTGGTACTTAAATGGTTTCATTATGACATAGTGCCAAAACATATATCCTTTTCATACATACAATTTGACATCTGTTCATTACTCAAGGTTTAAATGAACGATTTCATAAATTGTAAAATGAATATATGCAAGTTACCATTTAGAAATTTTTCCTATGTTTTCAAACAAAACTAAACAAAGAGTATGTGTGACTTTTGTACTATCAAATTTGTTACTTTCTGTCCTGTAACTTTCAGTACGTTTGCCATAGAGACATATTATAAAATTGTAATCTATGTCTGTGTCCTTAATCACAGGCCTATTTTATATGTAAATATATATCATTTTTTTTTTTTTTGTTATAAGAAAATAAGATATAAAACCTAAATCGTAGAAATAAAAGAGCAATAGAATTATTAAATAAGTTAAAATATCTAAGAGCATTTAAAACTAAAACAAAAACCACTGATAAAAAATCTTTTGAAAAAGGGTGTGCATTCCCAAATTACTTGTGTCCTAAATCCTAAATGTTATGATCACACCATTTTTTTTTTTTTATATAAAAAAATATACCATACTGCTTTTAAAATATTCACCTTTTCTTTCATTTGAAATTTAAGCAATGACAAATAAATATATAACTAAACAAGAAAAATATTAATCCTCTCGATCACCTTTTGATTCTGGTAATTAAAACAGTCCGCACTGTGACACCTTCTGATAAGTAAACATCCTGTAAGGTAATAAAGATCAAACGGTAGCTATTATCCCTCCACTCAGGTAATTAACAACTTGGCCATGCAGAAATGCCACTTGTTGTTTATAAAGTAATAAACTTTATAGTTTGATAATTAACATAACTAAATAAGGTATTGCATATAGCCTATTTTTAACTTGCAATTATTTTATTACATGGAACAGAAGCCTCTACCGTCAAATCTTGTCAAAATGTTATGCAACTTGACGTACATGTAAATTTAAACTAAATTTTCTTTCTCGACTCAATAATATTTTTTTAATTAATAGCTAGAATATAATATATTGTCCGTCAATTTGTCTCAGTTCTACGATCAGGAACATTGTTTTCAATTGAAAACTCAATGTTGAATTACCCCAACCCCATCCCCCTTTTTCTATCGAAACACGTTATAAATACACTTCCCTTCTGAAACATATTTTGTTCCTTTTGACAAGTTAGTCATAACGAAGAATGAGCCGTGAATGGGTAGCGAAATTCTTTGGCAGTGCTTTAAATCAACGATCAGAAGAAAGTTCATTTCTCAAACAACGTTTAGATAAGCCAGAGAAGTAACTCACAGTGCCTCACTTCCGGTAGATTTGGTTTTAGTGCTGTTTCCGGAAGTAGCGTTGATTGGATTTTCCTAAGGTAAAAATAGTTGAACTTTACATGCTATTATCTCTGTAATTAGTGAACCAAATTGCATCGGGTTTTTTGCATTTTTTATCAATTATTTCGAACTTTAATATAAGAATTACTTGTTATTTGCAGAAATGAAACTTTTGGTGAAAGAGAAATATATTTAGACCATTTTGAGCCAAAATTTACTTGTCTATGAGTTTGCATTAAAACTGAGGATTAATACGCTCCATAGTATACTAATTTAAGATTTCCAGAAAACCAGGGGTTATTTTTGGAGTACTTCTATTCTAAGGTCAGTTTCTTTATTAGAAGGCTTTAAAGGTATGTTGAAAATTGGCATGTAGAAAGCTGATAAATGTACAATTCAGGATATACCTGGTTTCTATGAAGTTAAACTTGAGGTAAAATATTTAGAAAGCTGTGAAAATTGCAAAATTTGGTTGAACAGATAGGGATTTTAATTGGTGGTCTGACACCTTTAAGGAAATGCGGTGAAACCCAAAATCAGAAAACAATTGATTTTCTTGTCTTAACTGATCATTTGAAATGATAGTAGCCACATTTCAATCTTTTTGGGACAAAAGTCACATATTGCAAATTTAGAGCCATAAACCTGAATTTGTGCTATTTTTAGCTTTTCCCACCCTGACAATATGCTTTCGTATAAAAAAATTCCTAAATTGTTATAAATGCACAGTAAGTTGTTTCTGTGGTGTTAAACATTAAAACATAGGTTGTTTACTACCCCAAGAAAATTGCCATCATGAAGATTTAAAGAAATTATTTGATTTTTACCCTTATATCATTGCGTCATACCATTTATTTGGCAGATAACATAGCCTGATGTAAACACTGCATAAACTCACAAAAATCCCATTTATTATCTCAAATGAAAGTTTTATACCTTAAATTTTATTAACTGATAGTAAATAAAAACAGATAAATGACCATGACTGCACTTTTGATCAATTAATAGTCCCATTACTGACATCAGGTAAAAAAAAAAGGGGGGTCAATATTCCTTGACTATTCAATACCTTGGATTTTTTACTAAACTCATTGTAAAAATTGTGGAAAGTCTTTAAAGCAGTAGAACAAACAAGGAAAAATCAGTCAAAACTGATCTTGATATTGAAAGTATATGTTCCTGTAGTCCAAAATGAATTCTTGAAGTATTTTCTATCAAAGTCATACAATACAGTCAGTTTAAATTGAGCTGTGAAATTTGTAATATAAGTCACATTATGCTCAGATAGGATGTTTTTAACTACAAATTGACTAAGGATTAAGAATAAAGCAAAACAAAAGATTTCTGATCAACTTTTTGGCTCTTTAGGTGTCAGACCACCAATTACTCCCTCCAATTTAGAACGTATGTAAAAGTAGCCCTACTCTGACATAAAATAGTGCCTTTGATGTCCTTGTTTACTTAAACTAACCAACAAATTTGCAGAAATGAAACTTTTGGTGAAAGAGAAATATATTTAGACCATTTTGAGCCAAAATTTACTTGTCTATGAGTTTGCATTAAAAACTGAGGATTAATACGCTCCATAGTATACTAATTTAAGATTTCCAGAAAACCAGGGTTATTTTTGGAGTACTTCTATTCTAAGGTCAGTTTCTTTATTAGAAGGCTTTAAAGGTATGTTGAAAATTGGCATGTAGAAAGCTGATAAATGTACAATTCAGGATATACCTGGTTTCTATGAAGTTAAACTTGAGGTAAAATATTTAGAAAGCTGTGAAAATTGCAAAATTTGGTTGAACAGATAGGGATTTTAATTGGTGGTCTGACACCTTTAGTACCTCTTTAAGACTGCTAAGCAATCCATACCTTTTTAGATGGTTAACATTTTTTGTACTGGTTTTTGTCCAAATCTACTAGGAAGCGGACGAACGACAAAGAAAAATGCTCTGGCCTATCAACATAACAGAAAACACACTAGAAAATAACGTATAAATAATGAAACCGGAGAGTAATCTTGTTCTCTGGAAGGGATTTATTTCAAGTTCTGTTACCTTTTAGATAAAGAAACACCTACAAAAGTGTACTCTCGAGTGAAAAAAAGATCTATAGAGTTGCACTTTTCGCCTGATATATACTACTTGCTACTTCCATAACAGGTTCGTCCTATGGCTCAGCCAGTGAAATTATTTGGCCTTTTTTAATAAGATGTACATTGTCTCCAGTTGTTGTTTTACTACGTACATTGTCTCCGGTTATTGTTTTACTACGGCTATAGAACACTTACAGTTATCATTATTTTTTAATGTATTTTTGCACAATGTCGATTTCATGTATATTACGTTTCTTCACAATCAAGGGCTCAATTAGGGGTAAAAAGCAAGGTTAACTTTTGGTGTTAAAATTTTAATGGCTATTGTTGTAGACATTTTTGGCTACAGTAGAAAAAAATACATCAATACTAGATTTGTTTAAGAAACTTTTAAGTATTCGTCATCAAACTGTTAAAGGGCTCGTACGGTACACCTCGCATATCCTCAGTTCCTAAGCCTCATCTAAACAAATGGCTACTTTTCTGACAATGACCTAATATCGTATATATATTTATAGAAATCATAGTGACAGTCACACTGTAATCAAATCATTTTCATGTCAAAATAATTGAAGTATCGCAAAGGCTTCTTGTGATTTATATCACGTGATTTGTGTCTCATCTTTGATTTCGAAAAACAATTCCGGACAAGCTGGAAGATCGTTGAATATAGATTTGTTCAGATATTACCAAAACATGAAAATGAGATGCGAAGTATACGTCCAAGAGACAACAAACTAGCGAAAAAATTGCATACAAGGTAACATAATAGTCTTCAACACAAAACAGGTGTCATAGTCTACACGATATACCAAGCTCTACAAAAGTTGAGATTGACTTCATTTACGTTCATTGGCAAATGTAATAAGAATGTTCAGGACAAGAACAAACTAACAATAAATAGGTAGGTATGCAGGACAGGAACTTCTAACTGCCACTGAAAGACTAAAGTTTTAGTTACCAAACTAAATAATCCAAATAGCGAAAACATTAAGATATGACACAATCAGCGCGACTGACGAGGTTCCCAACTTTGGATTTGCATGCAAATTCCAATGAAATTAACCGTATCAAATTCATTTGTTTTTTTTAAATGGCGATATTTATCAGGGAAAAAGACTGGTTTGAAATTTAAAAAAAGGGATGTACAAGGACAGAACAACAAATACTTGATTAAAGACTCGCCGCATGTAACATGTTAATGATTAAAACAAAACTATAACAACCGACTTAGTATCTACAATGGGATTTAGTTGTAGTTGTAGTATCTATAAATTGAAGATTAAGTTTGACTTTTTTTCAAATACAACTTTTGTATTGTTTAACATTGAATCATGTTACCGATGGTGAAACATATGTAACTAATGTTACCATTTCGTCCTTATTGTTTTTATATTGATCATTTGCATAAAAAATCGATAAGTTTCATGTGTTTACTGTGTCTTTGTACTTTGAATGATATCGTTTTCAAACTGTTTTTTACGATGACTAAAAAAATCACAAACTCAAAGTTTATCATAAACTATAATTCCGTTGAGTTTCAACAATAACCAAAAATGTCATCATTTTTTGGTGGATATCATTTAAAAGTTGACCAAACATATGAGACATCTTGATTATTTTTAAATCTGTTAAAAAATAAAAAAAAAAAAAACGAATTATAATGTTACACATCTCTAAAATGAACAATTTTCATTTGTTTTAATGACGAAGAAAAAAACACTGGTTAGGAAATAGTCTTATTCGTTTTTCCTTTTCTGTGTTTTTTTTTCTGTAAAGTTCACGAAGAAAAACATTTCCTTCGATACAATATATCATAATAAGAAAAACTAAAACATTTAATGCATTCTCTGTCTCCAAGCTTTGCCTTCAAGGCCCTTTAAAGCTTGGACACAGGATCGGTATCTTAATCAGATTGTAGATGTAAGAGTACAAGTGCGACTAAGAATGCTTGTGAAAATATGGCGGTTTGTTGCATGATACCACCAGCAAAAAAGAGGTGGTTCATATAAATTGTCGCCGATTTTTACATGATTTCAACAATCAAAAAGGAAATTCGAAAAAGTAGAATTTAACCCCTGAAACCCCTTTGAGTCCGCTTAAAAATACACTACAACTTAGATGTTCTGATGTTGATCTTGCAGAGTGGTATATTGAAATTAAATTAAATTATGTATAGTCAAATTTCTGTATCAAAAACACAATTCTCTACGTCCTTTGTTCAAACGTCTGAAACAGTTTCTATTCATTTTAGTTAATATACCTTTTGTAGCTACAAGTTATGTTCTTTTGTGGGCGAAGTTTGTGATAAACTTTTATTTGAGTCGTGTAAACTATAATTTATCTTCAATATTTTTCTGTAATTGTGTCCAAGTGACTATTTCAAAAGGCTTTGCAATTCTGTCAATGTTTTATTTCATCTGAAATTTAGAATATAACAAATATCAAGGAGCCGATTGAGTTGTGTGTGTTTTTGTCAGATTGTCAAATAAGGTTTCATAAGACGTGAAACTTCTATTTTGACCATTTTGTTTTCTCCATGCAGGGTGTCAAAGCATTTGATACTTAAGCTTCGAACATTCTATATAGTTTTTTCTCTCGACTTTAATATATTGAAAACAAAACACTATTTCGTTCAACATGCAGGAACAAGAAAGTTTTTCTCTAAAACTCCTTGGGGTCCAGGTGATTTAATCCCCCCACTTAATTTTAATGGTAACAAACTATTTTTCGCTTCCTTTCGCAGACCATTTCTTTCAAAAGTAAAGACTGAAACAATTTATTAAAAAAATAAACTGCCCTAGCCCCCTTTCACACACACACACACACACACACATAAAAGGAATGGCCGATGCCGTAGCTGTTGATTAATTTTCTTTTCTGATGCTTCTAAACTTTATTCTGATTTAAAATCTCAAAATTTTGTTAAAATTTAGTGCGAAAGTACAAGTATGACATATTTTAATTCGACATTAACTTATAACAGTGATGCTGTAATATTGTATGATTTGCCTCTAAAGTAATTTGCCGCTGCATATTGCTAAATGCACAATGAGAGTAAATCGTATTATAAAGATTGACATTTTGTCCGTATTGCATGTATTCTAATTTCATTAAAGCATTATCAAAATATTTTGACATTTCCCGGTCTGCAATAATAGTAAAAGTTTATTTAGAGTGTATGATATTGATCCTTCTCACAAACCTTAAAGGGGAAACTAGTATATGCATTGTTAAATTGTCACATGTTATAACTCTTAAAATATTTCGTCACTAATAAGCAATTTCTTTTTTTCCTTATTTGCATCACAAATATATCTATTCGTTAAACATTCTAATAAGTTTCTTAGAAGTCACAAATGTATTTCATGTAGTAATCCATTTTAAGCGTGTACGAATTTAGATTGATGAAGACCACTAAAAGCTAACATACATTTTTTCCCTTTAATATATTTTTTTTATAAGATTTCCATTCAAGACTGCTATAAAGGGTATAAACCTGTCATGTCAGGTCACTTTTTTCCAATGTAGCATGCATTTAGAACCTCATTTCAAAGGTCTATTCTCTTATGCTCTTCAACTTCGTACTTTATTTGGCCTTTTTGACTTTTTATTCGAGCGTCACTGGTGAGTCTTATGTAGACGAAACGCGCGTCTGGAGTACACAATTTTAATCCTGGTACAATGTATCTATGGAGAGTCTTTTTATAGGGTAAGTTGTCTCTGGTCCCGAGGGTGACCTTTATATACAGGTTCGACTGTAATACTTTAGGGTCAATAAATCATGTTGGACACAGAGATAGCTATTATCATGATAATATGAATTTGAAACAGACTGAAGGAACAGATTTACAGAATGTCAAAAATTGTCAATTAAGAACCACCAGATGTTGTACTTTAAAAATGTGTATGACAACTTCATACATGATAAAGCTTATTTTGTGTATATTAATTGAAATAAAGTGTACAACTGTGAATAACAAGAAAAATGTACCAAACCAACTTTGTTAAAAGGGAGACAAAATAAAAATCCAAATGAAAGATAATGATTTAAATGAGGTCCCAGATATAACTTTACGTAAACAGGAAATGGAATATTCAGCCATACATATGGCTATAGAGGCAAAACAACACATCTTTATGAATTTTAACACTAACATGGGACGGGTAAGCAGTGCCTGCTCCACTTGTGACACCATCGTGTACATATACATATATGATTGCGCGTTGGTCATGACAACTTTACTTAAGTGAGGCCTGTCCTTAATCATAACAAATAATCAGCTGAAAATATACATTAAATTAAAATAAATTAAATCCCTAGGTCAGTTGAACATGCAAAACATTTTTTTGTTATGTGGATACGACAGAAGCCAAACTATACACCGCGTTTAAAAATACCACTGCACATTAACGTTCTAATTAAAGATTATCACAATTGGTTTGAATTTCTCGCCATTTATTTTTTACGTTAAGATTAAGGGAGATTCAATTATATGCAATACATTACTAGCGAAATCTGGTACTGACAATAGAAACATAGCAATCTCAAATTCTCGTAACAAAAAGAGGCGAAAACTGCAAAACAGACTCTCAGATCGTTTTTATATATTGGACTTGCAATGGTATTTTCAAACATTGAGTAACATTGTCTCTTAGATAATACTTACCCCCATTGTTTATTCCAATTTTTTGTACTAAAATTTTTCTTTCGTCTAAAACATCTTCCATTTTGTAATATTCATAGTTAGTTTCATAGTGTAAAGATGTCGCAAAGAGGTTACAGAACTCCTCTAAAACACCCTTTTGTTCATTTCGATCATAAATAATATATCCGCTTTTCCATCTCATGAATGCAAACATATCCACAATGAAATTTGATAATTTGTTAAAGTTAGTAGGCCCAGCACGTGTTAAAAGAGGGAAATCCGCATTTTTGTTTTTGAAATTACGCGCCATAGCGCCACCGGATATTAACGGTAAATTCCAAAACGTTACTTGTCTTGCAACAGGTGCTACGGAATAATCACAGTTCGGACCAAAAAATACATGAACCATTTTCTTCATGTACATGTTGATTGCTTGGTTCATGCCATGAGCATCGGAACATTGAGAGTCCGCGTAACTGACGTTGAATGTAATATTTCGTTCTCCAAAATTATAGGTTTTTATTTTCGATTGTGCAATATCAAGCGCAATGCTTATTTTTGAGATTGCAAAAAGTCTTTTCTCGTCAGATGGCAGTATAGTAGCAATCTTTGCCAGCACAGACTCACATTCTACAAGTTGAGCAATTAGTAAAATATTGAAAATAAAAGGCCACATATTTGTTTCCATTTTGAGGTACGTTCTTCAATCCAATCCAAGAATTTAAAATTCGTTGAATGTTTCTTTAATATGCATTTAAGATATGCTTTCACAAACTAATTCCGCAAAATCAAATAAGCCAATTCAGTTGGTTTATTTCGGAAATTATAAATTATTTTCATATCAATACTCTTCCTGGTGACGTTTTGATCTAATACAATGCATATTTCATTTTAATACTTCAATTATTCTGCAATTTCCTTTAATTAAAGTATTTTTATCTTGACACTTAAACAATGAAGAGTGATAAAGTAATTACATGTTTATATAGAAATCTGTATCAAAACTCAAGTTGCATTACCTCCAAATCGATTTATACTTCATCATATTATCAATGGAACATGATAATCTAAACCACTTAATCATTTAACGCGATTGAATCCCATTTCATTTTGTCAATTTCACATCAAAATTTTAAATTATTTCTAACAAGTATTAGATAGTGCCTGTGCACAAGTTTAAAAATCATCACGAAAAGAAGAGCGATTTGTATTAGAACAATCTATAAGCACGTGATATATTAAATTTTACGACATTAATTTAGGTAAAACTCTCTATGTCGAATTCCTCCAATTCTCTCAATAACAACAAATCCATTTGTTATGTGTTTTTTTCTTCCGATTTTTAAATTTTCAATTTCACACGCATATGCTTCTGTCGTTATAAGCAACACTATCTAAATCACTTCTTAATGCTTTGTTCTAGAAATACACTATGCCGTTAAAGTTTTCCAATCTCTTTTTCGGTAAATTTTATTACAACACAAGAATTTCATCCTTATTCGAGCATCACATTCAATTCACATTTAACTGTAAATCCTAAACTCATTTTAGTTGCAAAATATCATCTTTTAGCTTGTTAAAGACTGTTTGGAGATTTGACTTTCCTCTTAAGATAAGAAAAAACTTGTATCGATTCCCCATCAAAGTCAATTCCTAGCTTGGAGAGTGCTTATGTCTACGACTTGTCTTAATCATAAAGTTAATCCTAACACAATCACCTGTTCACTTCATGTCCGTTAGCAACGCCTTTATTCCCAGGAAAATTAATTTGCAATCTTATATTCCATATTTTTTTCACTTCAGGTAAATCGAGTGGTATCTGTTTTAATACATATTCAATTACAAGCAGTCAGCTAATTTAGTCACATCAATTGTTTTTTTGTTTTTTTTTTTTTTCGAATAAATTAGTTTCGTATTTGTTCTTATGGGAAATATATTTCAACTTAATGCATTTTAACAAAGAAATTGATGTTGTTCAAGGTAAGTAGTCTATGTGAGTGTAGAAACATTTCCCCCTTGTGGTTTTCTTATCTGATACAATTTATATACTAGTAGTTATAATCAGAAAATAAGCTTTCGTAATTTGAACAAAAACTATTTGAAATTAAATTTCGTTTTTCAGGAATATCAGTTTGTGTTTTGTTTCCAATTAATATTCAGTTTAATGGTGTATTTGCGTATTAATTACCACATTTATGAAGAAATATAGATAATTGATAATTACGATACAATGAATTATGCTTTGTTTCATTTTCTGCGCATGCCGCGGATACAGTTTCGAAATTAAAACCTCATGTCTTGACTTAAATATATTATATAATCAAAAAAATTATCCACTCAACTAAATGGTTTAAATACAGTTTTTGTAACGTGTTGTCTCTTTTGTCGTTTATTTCCTTCTCTTGTTAAGTGAGTTATAAAAAAATATTTGTCGCTTACAATCTTGAAAGAAATAATTTTAGTGAAAGCTATCTGTAAAGACACATACCTAAATCAGCGTTTAAGAATCCATTTAATTGAATGTTCGATAATTATCTATATCCCATGTCAGTTATGTATTTCCAGTCAAATTTATATCTTATAAATAAAAGCTATGTTGTTTATCTACGAGTATCGTAAATCGTATTGGTACACTTTGACTGTATATCAAAGTAATTCAGTTTCAATCAATAATAATGATTGAAATATACACCTCTCACGTTTAGATGCTTATAGGTATGTTTAAAAAGGATTATTTCGGTCTGATGAATTAACTTAACATAACATTATACATCTTCTGTCAACATCGATTAAATAACAAATTTACAATGTCAAAAGTTTAAAAAGACTCTTCAAAAATCAGTATCATCTTTTCAAACTCCATCATTTGGGCACTTGTCATTTTTATCGCATCGATTAAACGTTTAACTATTCGTATTAAAGATTTAATAGAACCGTATTCGGAAACATGGTCATGTGAAGACAAAGTAGAATGAGGTCTGATTTCCGGATGTCTTGGAATGATCGATTGGTTAAATAATAATCAGATTCCATCCGTTATTTCTGTATTAACACAGTATTAAAGACGGCATTTAAAGCTACGTATCTACGGTTTACCTGCAGTGTAACAAGTAAAAGAGTAATTAGTTAGTGCGAGTCATTTATTGACAGTTCAGACAGGTCTGTTTCTGTATTGTTTTTCTTTTTATTTTATTGATCTGTGACGTCAATGTTTTCTTTTGTTTTGATCTGCACCAAATTTACCTAATTTGGAACCTTTCATTGCATTGACGATAAGGTAAAAGTAATCGTTGCTCTATGCTGAAGACAGTTTTCATTTTCCTATGACCTACACTCTTTCTTTGGAGAGCTTTCTTTCTGGTAAAAAATATACCCATATTGTGTATTCTTACACAATATTGGTATATTCTTACACAATATTATGCACATTAAATAGAATCGGGATCAAAGGTAGACTCGAGATGGGCATGGCAGCTTAGACCAAGTTTTTAATTGTATTTCGGGAAATAGAAAACCTGAAAACAATTAATGATTTTATATCCATAATGGCATTTTTGAATTTTCTTAAGCAAGTTCAAACTTTGGACAAGTCGTTTTCTCTTTCGGACAAGTAAAATGTCATGGTCACTTTCTCAAAAGTGCAACTTGTTAAATAAGTTAATGTAAACCCTAAACATTTTTAATTAAATAACATTAATTAAAATTCAACACAATGTACTTGACACTTATGAAAGCTTAAGCTCACTTTATTTCAGAACGACGCAAAGATTAGTTTAAACATGCATCAAACATTCTTACTAACATGATAATGGATTCTTATTAGTAAACATTTCTCATGGTTGGTTGGTACTCAAGTGAAACGTGTCATTTGGTTACGAGGGCTCATTACATGGCATATTCTTCCGTGATGTCAATGAATGGAAAGGAAAGAAGACAAAAGGAAAACTCTTGGGAAAGAATCAAATTGACATTGAACAAGTGATGAATTCCTGTACATTGTACAATATCTATTAGGCAAATATAAGAAAGAGAAAAGTAACTCAATGTAAAACTACTGTATCTATATGAATGAATAATTAATTGTGACAGTCATCAACAAATTACCTTGGTACAGTTAAAGACGCCATTGATAATGTAAATTTGTGTAATTCTGTTCTATATTCCATACATAAACAGTTATGAAAGAAGAAAATGTCGTTCTATAGACTGTAGTCTTTTTATCGATCGAATTCATCAATATTGTATGCTATTTACACAGTTGAATGAAATTCGAGTGCTTTAACATGGCTTTTTATTTCTTACGTTTCTCGCATCTAATTGTAATAGCAGCAATTATAACCGTGAAAAAGGCGAACATATAACAGAATAATTTTGTTCAAATGAATTATTTACTAAAATGAATATTTGTTAGGGTCATTCTTGACTAATAACAAAGTAATAATAAATTCAATCTTTGTTTTATATTCACAGAGAAACACATTTATATTTGTTCATATCATGTTGGTTAAGTCGCATATATTCATCAATGTTAATCTTAGTAAAGTGTCGAGGAACAAAAATATATAATTCTTCGTTATCGACGAGTAGTAAACTGGAAAATGTGAATTTTTCCTCAGAGTTTACACGATCTAACCGGCTCATTACCAATATATTGATATCTATAGTTCCTTCCATTTATAAGTTTTATAAACAAAAATAATCACTAGATATAAGAAGATGTGGTATGAGTGCCAATGAGACAACTCTCCACCCAAGTCAAAATTTATAAAAGTAAACCATTATAGGTCAAAGTACGGTCTTCAACACGGAGCCTAGGCTCACACCGAACAGTAAGCTATAAAGGGCCCCAAAAATTACTAGTGTAAAACCATTCAAACGGGAAAACCAACGGTCTAATCTATGTAAAACCGAGAAACACTTATGAACCACATCAACAAACATCAGATTCTTACATGTTTTTGATAAAATTGTCAAATTTTGTTGATTGCAAAATACCATATCCAAAATTAGCTACAAGTGAAGCGAAACCGAGGGTTTACAATTGTACGAACAAATTCTTTCAATTTATAAACTAGTATATACATAGACTATTTATTTGTTTTCGTAACCAACCTATAATGTATAATAGTGTAAAACAGGCATTCTTATTATACAGATCCTGTGTCCACGCCGCTTCACTTACAAGGATCCAAAGTTGGGATATTTTTTGTCGTAAAGACCTTTTCGGGACCCTCGGGTTTTGTCGTGATAATTAACACCTTCCTAATATTTGAGACAGATATTTCATTGTGTAAAGTAATTATTATCAGAACAGAAATTCAATGCATATAAGTCGTAAAAAAAACAATCAAAACCCATACATGTAAGTTGTAGAAAAAAATAATCAAAACCTATACATGTAAGTCGAAAAAAAAACAATCAAAACCCATACATGTAAGTCGTAGAAAAAAACAATCAAAACCCATACATGTAAGTCGTAGTAAAAACAATCAAAACCCATACATGTAAGTCGAAAAAAAAACACAATCAAAACCCATACATGTAAGTCGAAAAAAAAACCAATCAAAACCCATACATGTAAGTCGTAGTAAAACAATCAAAACCCATACATGTAAGTCGAAAAAAACCCAATCAAAACCCATACATGTGAGTCGTAGACAAAACAATCAAAACCCATACATGTAAGTCGAAAAAAAACCCAATCAAAACCCATACATGTAAGTCGTAGAAAAAACAATCAAAACCCATACATGTATGTCGAAGAAAAAACAATCAAAACCCATCCATGTAAGTCGTAGAAAAAACAATCAAAACCCATACATGTAAGTCGTTAAAAAAAACAATCAAAACCCATACATGTAAGTCGAAGAAAAAAAAAGCAAAACCCATACATGTAAGTCGTAGAAAAAACAATCAAAACCCATACATGTTAGTCGAAGAAAAAACAATCAAAACCAATACATGTAAATCGAAGAAAAGGCAATCAAAATCCATACATGTAAGTCGAAGAAAAGGCAATCAAAATCCATACATGTAAGTCGAGGAAAAAAAATCAAACCAATACATGTAAGTCGTAGAAAAAACAATTAAAACCCATGCATGTAAGTCGTTAAAAAAACAATCAAAACCCATACATGTAAGTCGAAGAAAAAACAAGCAAAACACGGCGAAAAAAAAACACACAACAAAAAAGAGACAACCATTCCAAAACACACTAAAAAAAGACAACCATTCCAAAAAAAAAACACAACAAAAAAGAGACAACCATTCCAAAACACAACAAAAAAGAGACAACCATTCCAAAACACAACAAAAAGAGACAACCATTCCAAAACACAACAAAAAAGAGACAACCATTCCAAAAAAACACAACAAAAAAGAGACAACCATTCCAAAACACAACAAAAAAGAGACAACCATTCCAAAACACTACAGATTCACCACCACGGACTCTACTGAGGTGATATATTCCGGAAAGGTGACAGGTTCCTACTCAGGTTTGTGGCAAATAATGGGCAACCGTAACAATTCAATATGGATTTAACCTCACACTCAAATTCAACTATTTGCCGTTTCAGAATCTGATGCATCCTGGGTTGTGTATTCAAAAATGTATATATGAAATTCATCCAATTATAACTTGACGTTATTTTCAGTTCACTTTGGGGATTTCTGAAACGTCGAGTTAGAAACCATTATGTGTGGCCAGTGCCAATAAATACACTCTTAGTGGTCTATCAAAAAAGCGGAGTTGCAGAAGAATCATGCAAATTCAATTCAATTAACTGAACACGGCGGTTTACCACTTGTGATAAGACATATCATGTGTAATAGGCGGTTTTCTACTTGTGATAAGACATATCATAATATGTAATAGAATAGAGTATACGAAGAAACTTTTCGTCTTGGAAATGCTTCACTATCAAAGAATTAAAAAATCATCGCACATTTAAAGAAAGCACGATTGTATTTTCCTGCAATTTGCACTCGACATGTCCTATTAAACTATCTGCTAAATACATAGTTATATTCTTTATTCTATTTTTTTTTTATATTATTACAACCTAATCTTCTCAAGAGTACAAACCCATTTCGTCAATTGCTTATCAAACTCTTAAAAGAGTTACTAGGATTGTGTATCAATTTCGAGAATGCAATTTTCTGAAGGATTGAATATCTTTCTCTAAACGGCTAGAAGCCATCGTTTTTCGTAGTTTTGTGCGATTGAGCACTCCCCTAAAAACTAACAAACAAAATCTATTAAGTATGGGTTCATGACAGTGTGGAAACATCATATTTATTGATAAACACTGCTATAGTTTTGCTGGTCAAGTGTCAAATCAATTTTGAAATTTCTTAATTCAGATTAATACTTTTCATATAAAAAAAGAAAACACAACCTTTAGCAGATCATCGCAAAGAAAGATAAAACTGGTCTAAAATCATTGGAGAAATAGATTTTATCAACAAATCTCGTGCAAAACGATATTTCTCTTTTCGATAGTTAAATTCTAAAATTCAAAACGCTCGGGTTTAAATTTGTAAAACTTACTTTCTCGAGTGGAGAAAATTGTATATACATTTAGCGTCTTTGTTAACATCGGTACACACATTCTTATCAGATGGTTGCGTTCCGAAATTTCCACAAAAGAAAATAACTTTTAAATGCATTACACGATAAAATTCCACAGGGAACTATCTCTTAAAAATGAATTACACGATAAAACTCCACAGGGGAAATATCTCTTAAAAATGAATTACACGATAAAACTCAAAACAGGAAATATCTCTTGAAAGTGAATTACTCGATACTATCCCAAGGGGAAATATCTCTTGAAAGTGAATAACTTGAAACAATCCCAAGGGGAAATAACTCTTATAAGTGGGTTACACGACGATACTTCATAGGGGAAGAAACTCTTAGATTTGACACGATAAAACTATGTACACACACTGGGTCGTTAATATATCATATGAATTCATATTATGATTCTGCATCCACATCTTTTTGTTCTCTAACGATAATTCATTTGCCAAAAAACACAAACAAAAGTAACAGAACTGAAACGGGCACCACTAGTAGAGCAGCTCGCACTTGACGAGCACATGATCTCATGTCTTGTTTTTGATTGGTGAACTTCGTGCCTTTGAAGAGCACATGCTGTCATTTTCTGTTTAGATAGGTGAACTTCTTGCACTTGAAGATCACATGATGTCATGTCCTGTTTGTGATTTGTTCCTTATTTGTGATCTTTTCATTGTTCATAATGCTGTCCGTCTTTCTTTGGATTCTGGGTTTTAGATTTCCCCGTTGTTATCGACATCCTCTCTTCCAATACAAACATAACAACGTAATGCTTCAAACAGGAACTAAAATGTACTGTCTTCTAACAGTTTGCTATTCAAACCTTTCTTAAATCATCTTTCACCGAGTTTATTAAATCAACAACATAGAAAATTACTACCTATCTCTCGTTATCCAACATCCAATCATATCCATTCATAAATGATGGAGAGGGAATTCCCCTCTCATCTATTTCAATTTTATTATCATTGATCACGCGTCTTGGATTGATTATATCTATATCATTACAGCGATTTTCCTCAAGAGCTAACTAATAACATTACAATTACGGAACAGGAAAATATAATCAGGGCATAATTACAATTATATGGCTACTGAAATTAATTGTGTTAGCTCACTGTGCATCTGATGTTTAATCAAAAATGATCTAACATTAAACTGTGTCGATTCTTCTAGATATACAATAAACTGAGTTAATCAGAAATTCGTTTAGTTTAAAATCTCTAGACCGCCTAATGCAACGAACAGACAGATATGGTTTGTGGTAAATAAATTGAAGAAAATGATATCAAGACTACAAATTATTTTTTGAAACTCAAAATTAAACCCCCTTATTTTCAATGGGAACAAGTTATTAATTTTTTTTAATTCCATCTGAAACAAATTCATTGTTTCTCAAGAAATTTAGAATCAAACAACTTATTTGAAAAAAACCACCCCTACCTTAGATGAATGGTCGGTGCCTTAGTTTGTTAATTTGTTTCCGACCTGAATATGTCTGAAACATTTGCGACTTGACGTTGTGCAAGTTGCAGAAGACCTTTGCTACACAATCATTATGGATCCTAAAGCCGAACTAACTTTCATCATGTTTACTATTATAGATCAGTTTGCACCATATGCCTTTAGAGTAGGTTGTTAAATACAAACTTTATATCAGCTAACAATAATAAATAAGCCATTCATGAAATGTTTAAGGATTACAACGGGAAATCAGAAATCTTAAATCAAAGTAAGGAAAACAATGAGAATGAAATTTCAAAATTTATTGATACTGCTTTCAATGTTTTCGATGGATATTCCGCATTTTGATAGACTTTTAGTCTTAGATGCATGATTTTTTTTTATTATTTGTTATTAGCTTTGAGCTAGCTGTCAGTAACTGCGAGTACTCTCAGATCTGTACTAAGTGTATTTTTGTTGTAGGGATGTATAAGTACCCTGCCACTTACACTGTGTTTTTGTTAGATGTATTTCTGCTTTGTGTCGATCTGATGAGTTAAGACCTTTTCAACTGATTTTTATAGTTTGTTCTTATGTTGTACTGTTACACCACTGTCCCAGTTTAGGAGGAGGGTTGGCGCGCCTTCAAAATAATTTAACTCCGCCACATTCTGTATGTGCCTGTCCCAAGTCAGGAGCCTGTAATTCAGTGGTTGTCGTTTGTTGCTGTATATCATATTTGTTTTTCGTTCATTATTTTGTACATAAATCAGATCGTTAGTTTTCTCGTTTGAATTGTTTTACATTTGTCATTTCGGGGCCTTTTATGGCTGGCTATTTTTACTCATTGTTGAAGGCCGTACGGTGACCTATAGTGGTTAATTTCTGTGTCATTTGGTCTCTTGCGGAGAGTTGTCTCATTGGCAATCATACCACATCTTCTTATTTTCATATTTGTATATTAGAGTTAATAGTACATGTAGCTGACTGATGTTCAAATCTCACAAACTCATTAAAAACGAACCTAGGTAAAAAATACCACAGAAAAAAAAGGAAATCGCATGAACTCCAAATAGTACGACCAAGTGCGTCGACAGGGAAGGAGTCTCCTGATATACATCCACTCCCTGTCGAGAGAAAATATCACAATCAGTAAAGTAACAGGTCAGAATACTACATGTATTCTGGTTTCTAACGATATAAGACATCGAAAACATGTCGCAAGTGAGTTGCGATACAGATATATCTTATCGGTCAACCAATTCGTTATCGATGGCGACAGTAAAACTAATGTTGTGTCGATTTCAGTCGTTCTGCTCATAACTCTTTTCGAGCAATTTATTTGTCACGAGCACATGCCGTCAGCTTCATCCATTTAATAAATGAGTCAAATCAGTTCTCATCTTGTCTCCACTTTATCACATGATTAGTATAAATCATTAGTTTAGAGATAAAAATAACAAAAAACAATATTAAATAAGGAGATATTGTACGATTACCAATGAAACAACTATCCATCACAGTCGAAATGACATGGATCAAAGCAACTACACGTCACCGTTCGGCCGTCAACAATGAGCAAAACCCATATTATAAAGTTGAGCTATACAAGGATCTGACATGAGAAAACGTAAAACAATCAAAACGAAATTACAAACGGTCCGATTCATTACAAATTAAAAATGAAAAAAAGACTGCCACAGCAGCCAACGATAACCACTGAATACAGGCTCCTGACTTAGAACAGACACTCATAGAATATGAGGGGATAAACCACAGTTGTGAGCGTTCAACCCTTTCCTAGTCTGGGACAGTGTTATAACAACACAACATAAAAATTATTATTTTTTTTCCTGAAGGCTGTGTTGTAGGGTTTTATCACGTCTGAATGATGATCGCGGTAATGAATATTCCAAGCAATTGTGTAAGTAATTAGATATAACCGTTATCATTATATTATTCCATTGTTGTTGAATATTAATAAATTCTGTCTAAGCTGACCCTTAATGAAACAAATATGAATTTGACACGGTTGAGTGCTCATAACCTAGCAGAAGAAGATAAGTGCACAAAATATACGAGGCTGCTATGACAGCTTACGAAAATAAATCGACTTTGACGTCACAATAAGCCTTACAAATATCTCTAAGTATTGTTGTAAGTTTTAAGCGTGAAATTCATTGGACATGTATTAATAAATACAACTATTGTTAGAATTAATTTGATTGGATATTATATGTACTTGCTTCGGTAACTTTGGTCTAGACATTTCATCCAAACGAAAAGAAGTGTGCTATTTAAGGATGTAAAATTTTGAAAGATAATGCGTGTTGACAATAATAAAAGAAAATGAGGAGTGGCGTATATGTTTATTATATAGCAACCCAAAGACTTTCTTTTGGGTCCTCAGTGCTCTTCAACTTCGTTTTTTATTTGGCCTTTTTTAACTTTTTTTTTATTCTAGCGTCATTGATGAGTCTTTTGTAAGCGAAATTCGCGTCTGGCTTACACATTGGTTAGCCTAGTATCTCTGGCATCTTGGAGCTCATGCGATTCTATGTTTTTCTTATTTGGTATATTTCAAGTTATTTACTAACGAGTTCATGAACGGGGAAAACACTGCAGCCTATTATTTACCATGGTTAGACCCTATGTTTTTGAAATTATATCCAGAACGAACTCTTCACTCTAAATTACGAAAATATAGCCTACCATGACTAAATTATATATATTTGCAACTACAATGTAAGTGTTATGATTTTTTTACATAACCGTGAGACTGAATTTTGGAGAAACACACGAAGTTAATTTATTCGACAATGGTGTTGCACTATGGAAAGCCACTATATTTTAGACGTTTTGATTGGTCAAGACGTCATTTACGAGGTCGCTGCGACTGTGACACGTGATCTATTAGAATTTATGACTTTTTTTCATGTTGTCGATATATTTACTAATTTGAATAGAAAATGAAAGGATATGGAGTAAATGTACATGGGACAAAATCGCACACAATACATAGAAAACATAGAAGTATTGTAAAGAGCCAACAATTGCAGGCTTTTCCGTTTCGCTTCTTTTGAAATTTCCTTTCAATTAAACCATATCTTTAAATGGAATATTAGAACTACCATTGTTTGTGTTTTCTAAATGAATACCGACCCCTTCTGCAAGATCGCAATATTAATTTGCATCTAACAAAATTGATCTGCTGATCAAACACAATTAATTCGCTATGTAAATCACTTAAAGCTAAATTATATCAGTTTCAATGCCTCTTCGTTATTAAATACAAGAAAATGACTAACTATGTAAACAGATCATACTTCATATCTGATTGAGTTTCATTTCTCCTTATAGCTGCAGTTTTGTTTATTTTAATTTACTCCATTTTTTAACAATCCCCCAAATGATGTAGCAACAAGTGGTGAACGAAACAAGGTCATGCACTGATGATAAAAGTAGTCAAATACAACACTGCGCATGACTGCTACTCGTCCGACTCAGATCGGCGAGAATGAAAAGCTCTTTCGAATTACTGACCACATATGTTTGCTGGGTGAATAGAAAAATTATCACTCGGACTCCTTCTTTCCGTCATGCACCACAGACACGTGCTTAGAGTGCGTCCGTTAGGAATTTTGAGTTATAAGAAAAATGAAGTCATCTCCTCTCGTACAGGGGACGTTATGTAACCGGGCGACTGGCTACTGGATTGATGATGATAACGAGCTGCAACCCACGACCGGTTGCAGATGTTGGCGATGCTAACGATAGACAATAACTAAGACCTAATCACTTGCCTGAGAATACTCGCTTTAACTCCACTGGTAGAATTAGACACAAGTCCTATGCAGTAGTTAACAATTTAATCATTTAAGGATGGAATACATGTAATTTTACAATTTGGCGGATGTTGTCAGTACGACTGCCTGACTCTCACTGAAGTAAGAACTTCAGAAAACATATTTAAATCAAGAATTTTGCTAATGACAATGAAAATAAAACATACACTTAACACTTAAAAGTTTAACAAAAGAATATAAGAAAAATCTGTCTGTATACATGGAAAAAAATTTGCGAATAATGTTTAATTGGTCAGTCTTGGTCTGTTGCAAGGCAAAACTTCTGCCCGTTTCCCATACTATCTTTTAGTGGCATTACAAATTTCCCGATCAAAATAGTAAAAGCAACGTCCTAATCGAAAAAAGAAAACCAACGGTCAAAACCATACGACCATAAAAATTATTTCTGTAAAATACAATTATAAATCGCATTTATGAATCTGCAAGAACAGAAATTAATAATTATGAAAAAAACATTAATTCTTCAGAAATATTGAGGAATAGCCATAACAATATAATTATATCCATACTTTCCACCATTTTAGTTTACAATATAACTACGAAAAAAGATATTTTTATGTCAATCACCACATGAAAATTACATAACATATACACAGACGGAAATTAAAACAAGTTGACATTTTAGAAAACAGTTATAACAGACTAAAGAAGACGTCGTAAAAAGACGAGATTCTCTGACGGCAGCGAAGGATTTCAGTTCGTCTGTTTTTCTCATTTTTGGGTTTGTGCAGGAGAGGAGATGAAGTAATTTTTTGTCAGCCTTATTCTGCTTCCATTATACTAATAATTTATATATATATATACATATAACATACAAATAAATGTAATAAAACGTGAAATATAGTAAACATAAATATATATATGATTGTCAACAACTTACTATCCACAAAAATATCAAAGGAGAAGAATGTTAACAACTACAGGTCATTCATTCGACGATGAACCTTTACAATCGGTATAAATATAGCACATAAAGTGAATACCCTAATTTAGGGGTAATACAAGTAATAAAGTAGACATTATGTTTCTATTGTTCGTGATTGGTTAACAGGTGAAAAACTCGATAGAACATCAACACCTAAAGAGCTGTTGTGTCATTGTAAAAAAAGTTGTATCACGTGGCATTTTTCTATACATTTTTTGTATCACATCATTTTTTTATACATTTTTGTATCACGTGAAATTTTCTATACATTTGCATAGATTTCTAGACAGACACATGACACAATAGGAATGATTTTTTATATAGATTTCCACATAAAATATTTCACCACACTTTTCTATTTTGACCCCATCACCCTGATGAAAACCTATATTGATATATTTATGCGAATGTCTGATGTTATCCCGTGACTGTTTCGTATAAAATGAGATCAGACACAGAAACATGTAACTATACCAGAACTATTTTACCAGTATTGTATAGGCTATTCGAATCCTTTCATTTTTACCTAAAGCATGATTCGTGTTTCAACGTAGTTTTTTGTTCACTAAAAATATGTGTTTACTGAGATTTGAAGATTTTAAATGGTTCAAAATTCCAAAATGCTAGTTTTCAAGAATTCTCAACAATCAAGGACAGGTGCTCTTCTATGCTTTAAACCCTTCTGATTGATAGGACGTAAAGCTTCTGCTTTTAATGAGTGCAATTTTGCAAATTTTGCATGTCGAGCGATATGCGTATTTGCAAGACGATAAATACAGCCATTAAATGTTATATTATTCAAATAACAAATATTTGTTACTGCGATGTTTTCAGATAAATATTGGGTTGCTAATTCAGGCGTAAATTAACAAGAGCAATGGTGAAACTTCTATAATAGAAAATTAACGTCAAACTTGAAAACGTGTATCCACGTCCTTTCGTCTCTGATCGATCATAGTTGTCCCATTAGCAATCATACCACATCTCTTTTTTTCATATGTTGATACAAAATCAAAAGTCTTACAAACAAATGAAGAATAGATGCGCTAATTTCTCCAACAGCGAAAGTCTGATATTTCTGAGAGTTTTTTTTTTACATCCAGTTGGTTGATGTCAATCCTCGTGGACGTTACCAACTCAATAGTCAGCACTCATAGGATGATAATAGCTAGATTTTTTTTTTGGTGGGGGTCAATGTTATTGATTTGGCCTTTCAACTGTTTTGATTCGAACGTCACTAATAAGTCTAATGTAGATTAAACTTCCGGCGCTTCTGACATGCACTGTTTCAAATTATATACCTGCTGTATCCTTGGTGAGTTTTTACTTAGAAATAAACTCCGACATTTAGTACGTTTTTCTTTCTAAACTACGAGTATGATGAATATCATGCAAAGGTCAAGTTATTCACACTCCAAAGTTATTAGTGCGTATTTTGATTTTTTAAGGTCGCATTCCAAATGAGCGTCACTCTTCATAATTTATTTTACGTTTGCAATTAGCATCCTTCAAAATTCAAAAAATGGAGAAAACTAAAGGCCTAATTAATAACAAAACAATTTACGAAAAACAAATATGACAGACATGAACCAACGACAACCACAGAACTACAGGCTCCTGACTTGGGACAGGCACATAAAGAATGTGGCGGGGTTAAACATGTTTGTGAGCGCTCAAACCTCCCCCTAACCTGGGGCAGTGGTGTAACAGCACAGCATAAGAACAAACTATAAAAATCAGTTGAAAAAGGCTTAACTCATCAGATCAATACAAAGCAGAAAAAACAGCTAACAAATGCACAAACCGGACGTGACAGGGTATTTATCCATCCCTCATCCCTAACAACAAAAAAGTACAGATCTGAGAACACTCGCAGATACTGACAGCTAGTACAAAGCCAATAACAAGTAATAAAAAAAATCATGTATCTAAGACTAAAATATCAATCAGTACACATCCAACATCCAATGGATTTAGTGTAACGACGTCATTAACTATCAGAGAAAAACGTGACCTTGTGCAATGCCAAAATAAAGGTATCGGCAGATTGTAGTACCGTTAAAGTGCACATGTGTATAACAATACTATTTAGTATGATTTTAATTTACTGATAATAAAATCAATATTTATACCAATAAAACAATATTCAAAGATCTAATTACAGTATTGAATTGGTAACCTTATAGAATAAGTTTATTTAATGTAGACAACGAAAATCAAAGGACGATAACTGTTTCCTCGAACCAACTGCCCGACGTAAAGAAATGAGTAGAGTAAAACACAACGAACATCTAACAAAATCCTAGTCAGCTGTTACCGGTTGAGCCAGAGAAGTTCTTCTTCAACTCTGATAGAACGCTGACTTAGGGGTCAAACCGTGACCTGCTTTCCAACTAAATGGTCTTTCAAACTCGAGGATGTTTCTCGGCCACATCTCATCTCGGGGATTAAAAATGAACAAACTTAATTTTTATCAAGGTAAATTTAATACGTTTTAAGCAGGCTCCTTAGGCTTTACAGAAAACAAATATTGCATAAATGTCTTGTGACGCGGAAACAATATAGTCATGATGAAGACTTTTATAATGGTTGATTAACTCAAAGAAAAAACTTCAAAGAAAACTGCTAAATATATTTGTAACGGAATAATAAAAGTAAGGCTTGTTAGATTTATTAATGAAGAAGTCAATTTGGGTTCAAAGAATGAAACCAAAGATAATTTCCGGATTAAAAATGTGGTTATATGAGATGATTATGGTAAAACTATGACAGATATGCTCAACTAACAATAAAGTGCACACTATAATTCCATACAAACGACAAGGACATTATATTATGTTTCCCGGTCTGCTTGTCCGTCCACACGTTTGTTCGTCGAGTATCACACGGTAAAGCTTTGGTTTAATAGTTTACCATAAAGTTGTAGTCTCATCAACTTGACACTTAATACATATGTACATTATGTTGATGAAATTTGAAGGGAAAAAAACATATATAAAATTAAGATATTTTGCTTTTACATTGGTTTTTGTTTGATGTCTCAACGGAGTTTGGAAAGCATCATCTTTTTTCAGAGAGGAAACAAATAATAAAATCCTCTATGCATAAAGTGAATATGCATCCCAAAGGCACAGCAAGATTGTATTAAAATTATACAAAACTCCAGCAAAACATTACAACGTAAAGTAAACAAAGAATAACATTCCTTTTTATAGGTGGCAAAAATGAGTTCCGCCATTTTGAAGTTAAATTTTAAAATGTAACGAGGTATCCACATTACTATTGACATAAACGTGTGCAATGCAGTTTTTATACGTGTTATTACTAGTTCGAGATTGTTGGATTATTTGCAATGCATGAACTTGTGTTTACTCAATTCGACAATGTTCAATTTGTCGTATGGACATCAAATTACTTATTAAACGAAATTAAAGGTTGATATAAAGCTGATATAAACCCAAATATCTGGCTGCAGTAATAAAATATACATTGTAAATTTTCCAAGTGTGAAGGACATGAAAACGGTTAAAAGTAAGTCATTATTTTTCATTGTTATAAACATATACTCTTTTTATCCTGGTGTAATAAAAGTTTCGACATGTTTTATTAATCAGTGCCAATATATGTAAATAAACTAATTTAACGTGAATCGGAAGTACCGGTACTCGGTATCAAACCGAGGCTCCCGTTGATTTATTTTGTCAGACGGATTACCTTCCAAAATCTGCATAATGAAATCAGAGGGAGGTAGGTATGTTATGTTTGAGATGTGTATATTAATTTTATAAGTAACTACTTCAAAACAATCTGAATTTATTACTTTTAAACCTTCAAGTCATGGAAGAATTATATTGTGAATATAATAATTCCATGTTCAACTTAACCAATTTACGTCCATTCAAACAATCAGGCTTACTTTTACTCGTTTTATGTTTGCCTTTTAAAAATAAGGCCACGATGTTAACCGCGCGTAAACAGTTAAATATATTTCAAAGCGTGTATTGCTACATTTTTACTTCTTATATATGAAAAATATCAAGAAAAAAAAATCGAGTGAACATTTGTTTAATCTCTACATTATAGTTTTAGTTCACACACAATTAAGTCGGTTTAAGTCAATAGGAGTTCACAAAATTAGTAATGCTGCATTCAGAAACTACAAAAAAAAAATATATTCAGTAATATTTTTAACTTTCTACATCAAGCAGACGACATCAATAGCGAATTCATTTATTTGTGTCGCCTTCCTTATCCTTACCCTAACCCTTTTGTTATAGCACTAATCACAATTGAATGGGGATGTGTTCAGATATCCAAAACCGAGTGTTACCCCGCCATGCAATGTCGTGATTATCCTAAGTCAGAAACCTCGTTTACTGGTTGGTTGTCTTTTGTTATATCTTGACGTGTTTGTTGTGTATTCAAAGAGTAAAGTAGATAATAAGAATAGAGATCCCTGATAGACTCTGTTGAATCTACTCACAACTTCTCTTAGACGTTTAATAAGAGCTTGACTTATATATAAACATTTATTTATTGATGAAAACCGTATTGTGAACTTTAAATGCCTGTTGAGTTAGTTTTGTGTCGTTGGGTTGCTGTCTGATTAACTTTTACCTATCATCTCATTGTTTTCATACCCCTTCATAAGTTGAATTAAGGAATTGTGACATTGTCAAACGATCGAAAACGAGGTTAGTGTTTAAAACTTTTCCGGTAGCGTAATTAAGTAATTACCATATTTGAATCTGTACTTTACTCGAAACAACAACCACCTTACTCGGAATTACAGAAATCTGATAATATTTTCCTTATTTTTTACAATGTAGTCAATCAGTAAAACATGCATAATAAGCTTATATTGTCTCTCACGATGTATTTAGTCAGTGTCAAATTCATGTTGATACTTTTCTCAGTGGCGTAATTAAAGTACATTTGTACTCTACTCGGTATAACAAAATCTGATATTCTCCTTTTTTCAGTTCACTCAATCAATAAAACGAAATGACAAGCTTATATTTTCTCTCACGATTTATTTTGTCTCATTGCAATGACTAGTTTCAGATGTCATACATGTATTCCTAGAGAAGACAGGAGATGAAAGCAAATCAATATGGCGTTGATCTTTACTTTATGACAGAGTCATCACATCCTATTTTCATTTAGTTATACAACACGTATTAAGTATGTTGTGTTTGAATCATAAACCTATGTCAGAGTCAATTCCAATTTATAATACTCTGTAGCGGTGTACAATGCGTTTGGAAATACCGTTAGAATGTTCAGAAAATTGTTTTTGAATGAAAGACACATTGTTAGAATTAGTTCAAATTCGTGATAGTTTATAGAGGTGAACACTAGGTTTGAAAATACCATTGAAATTTATTTTTCCTGTTTCTTCATATCTCTTTCATATTCAGTATTAAGAAAGTGGTATTCAAATGAAAGACACTGTGTCACAGATATTTCAAATTCTTTATGATTTGTATTGTTGTACTCTGCGTTTGAAAATACCCTTGAAGATTTTTTTTTGGTTTCAAATTGTTTTACAAGTGTTCTTCAGATCTGTGTTTCTTTAAGTATTGGTTGAATATTTGAATCAATTACATTATGTAAGAATTGACACGCTATGTCAGAATTGGTACACTATGTCATCCATGTTATTTGTGCATATTATTTCTTAATTTTTCCATCACACATTTGATTAAAAACTGTTTCATTTTTTTTTTCATCAAAAATTACATATTTATGGGTAAAAGAAAGTACACATAGCTTTTTCGTTTGTATTTCTACCTTTCAAAATCATATATTACCTTATGGAAATAGTATATACATGTATAATAAATAAATAATAGTAATTTGAGTATCGACAGAAGAAAAAACAAAAGTATTAATTCAGATAGCAGTGATTATCTTTATCCTTGCATTTCACAAAATTTATTCTAAAATGGCATGAAAGGGCTAAGGCTGAAATATGAGTTGGTGTGTACGATTATTAAAGCCAAACGACAAAATCAATTTTACTCCATTTTAATGTTTCTACTTTTATATTGATTTTAGGACCGATTTATCATTTTAATGGCCATGATACGATAACTGATTTTTCTCTTCAAAATATTCGAAATAAAAGCTTTAAAAATTAATACATTTAACTTTAAACATTAATCATATCTCAGAATTCATCAATTGACAAGGTCACGTGCACAAAGGTCTCATGCACAATATATAATTTATTTATGAAATTTGGGAAATCTGTGGGCCAAATCTATTCCAAACCATTTTAAAACAGTGTTAACACAATCCTTTTTTTTTTTTTTTTTAATTTAAACTCCATTTAACTTCGCCCGATATAATTAACAAATAAATTTGATTTAGAACTAACCCACAGAGAGTGCACATTTGTTTAAAATGTTTAATCTGACCATTAATCTTTTTAAATCGAATGATACGCTTTCATTCCAGTATTCAAATCAATAAACCATTATTTGTTATATGAAATATGTGTTTGTGCTTGTGAGAAATATAATATTTATTTCTACTTTCCATTAAAATATGAACATTTCACTTATCATTGATCAACGTTTGCAATATACTGCTGGTAATGGTAGAAAAAAGGGAAATTCTGACCAGTTGATTCTTCACATTAAACGATAGATGGATGCTCGCTATATAACATAGTAACTTAGAAGACAAAACAAACAACTGCTCTCTCAAATGAAATTCAATTAGGAGACATAGTTACGTATGAATGGTAAAACTAAAGACCAATTAATGCAAAACAAGTACATGAAAGTACGCAAAACAGACAAATTATGTATTATGATTTGTATATATTCTTCTTTTATCGTTATTTTCCTTCTAATGAGCAACGCTGACAACCATATTAACTTTCATTATACTTGAAATTAGTTTATAATGACATCTTCTGATTTTCTGAAAATGCCATATTCTGTATTTCAAATTAATTTAGCAAATACGCACTTGAATAAGAAAAACATTCTGCTTCTTAACACGAAAATCAGAGCCCGTTGTTTCCTGATGATTTAACTAAAAGACCAATTAGTTGTATCATTGAAACCAATTTAGAAAGCTGTCTGTAGACCGAACTGAAAGTCAACTATACATGTAAATAAGTATTCTCCTTTATATATTTCTGTATAGCACTTGATGAAAAAATCTTTTGTATAAATTTCTATAGAGCTTAATGATGAACGTCAAATAACTATCTGTATAGTAACTATCTCTCTATATATCGGAGAGGTTTGCACTTTAGTGCCTTTTAAGGGGCTGAAATAGGTTTTATGTTGAACGTACTAAGTGCATGTACAATTTCATATTGTATTATTATAGCAACATGATGGTTCCCGCAGAACGTAACAAAAAATGGAATATTGGTGAATAACATCCCTTGTTAGATATTATTTGCACTCACAAGCTCCTGCAATATAAAAATCTTTTATAAATTTTATAATCTAAAATAATCTAAAATGTTTTTGTTTGATTCTAACATTTTGAAAAATATTTATTTGTTACAGAAGAAAAGTGAAAACAAATTGTTTGTTTCCATTAAAAATTAAAGAAAAAAATATTTCAATGTATTCTGTAGGTCACCGTACGGCTTCAACAATAAGCAAACACCATACCGCATAGCAACATAACTTTACAATATATGATTTTAATAGTAAAAACTCATACCATATAGGATTTTTGTTTTATAAGTGATATGCTCTCGTGTTGAGATAGACTAAGTGATATGCTCTTGTGTTGAGATGGACCAAGTGATATGCTCTTGTTTTGAGATATACTAAGTGATATACTCTTGTCTTGAGATGGACCAAGTGATATGCGCTTGTGTTGATATAGACTAAGTTATATACTTTTTCCTGAGACAGACCAAGTGAAATGCTTTTGTGTTGATATAGACTAAGTGGTATACTCTTGTCTTGAGACAGACCAAGTGAAATGCTCTTGTGTTGATATAGACTAAGTGATATACTCTTGTCTTGAGACAGACCAAGTGATATGCTCTTATGTTGATATAGACTAAGTGATATACTCTCGTCTTGAGACAGACCAAGTGATATGCTCTTGTGTTGATATAGACAAAGTGATATACTCTTGATTTTAAGGTATATTGATCATATCCAGAAATGTCTACCTTTTATTTTAATCTCACTTCGTATCCCAAAATTGAACCACATGTGTGAAAATGCTTCAGATGTGAAACAAACCATCACACATATCCAAGTTTACGATATGGACAGAGGAATGGAACAAAAGGCTAACATTGTCGTCTATGGGAAATGAATTGCGCATCTTGACCCGACTGTCTGCGGTTCTTGTTGTTCTGTTGCTTTAATGTTATAAACCAGAGGGAGTCATTATTTCAATACATTGGCGAATTAAGGGGATAACGAGGGATGAAACCCCCTTTTTTCAGTAATTTGTATTAAAATCTCGGTTAAATCGACAAAAAAAAAGATTGGTACCCCATTTTTATTTTTTTCATTTGAACATTTCCACCATTTCAATTCTGTTGTTTTTTGGTCATGAATGCATATGCTACACTCTCCGGGGATGATTTAAATACCAGATACAGGCACTCAAAGTTGCGAATGTTACAATTCTATGGTGTTTACTTTTTTCTCTCTTTTTTTGGGTTTGAACATATTCGTTCTATATGCTATATCAGAATCTATCTTTAATTCAACTAAGTTTGAATCTTTGGTTGTTACTGGAAAGTACATTACCGAACTACAGATTCTATCTTTTATTCGGTTCAATTGGAGATTTACTTCGTTAATAGAAAGTACATCACAAACTACAGATATTTCCTCTGTAAACAAAAAACAAATAGAAAAAGAGATATCTCTCACTTCCTTATCCAAGCAACCATATCAATTGTCTTGTTAATGATTTTGTCATTTAAAGTAAGTTATATTGTTGTTCAAATTGAATTGAACACACAAGATTATTCAGAGTGAAGATAATGTTGTTTACATCATTACGAGATAAACAACGACAAACTATTAATGTTTGATAATTCAAGTAAACGAGAATCTAATAGTATTCTAGAAATGAGTTTGCATGTTGGCACTTCAAAAAGCAATGTAAGAATGTTTATCTATCTTCTGCCTTGAGAGTAAATATTTAGATAATTACAAAATTGATACAATGTCATCTTGGGTTAATCTTACTTTATGTCATCTTGGGTTAATCTTACTTTATGTCTCGATTACACATTTAAATTAGGAACATGCTTTAATGACAAAGTTTGCTTTTTATGTAACCATTTTGTGATTCCAAAGTCTCAGATCAACATTTCTTATTTATAGCATTTTTTTAAATCACGTTTGAAAGCCTTTATCTAAATTAAAAATTACAATAGTATACGAATTATTTCCCTTTTGAGAAGTATACTGGCATAAATACTGGTTGGCTGCAGTGGGGAGCAATGGTGAGAAGTCGATAGAAAACAATATGTTACTTTAGTCTACAAACATTTCCAGCTTTATGATCGAGTTGTATTAAAAGTATGTTGGAAGGCAAACGACCATGAATAATTTCTATGTTTGTATAAACCAACTATTTATAATTTATCTTTAAATCAACAAAAGTAAGTTATCGGTTTTTTTAATTAAGACTTTTTGAATTTCTTCTCAAACAGGAAACACATCTTCCTTAAGGTAGATCATCGTTATATATTTCCTCGGATATAATTTTCTTATACTTTACCAAAATGTAGATTTTACCATACTTTTTTAAAAAATATATTAAAAGTCTGTGTCACTTGCTTTTTTTAAAGCTACTAGTCGTGAATAGATTATTCATGAAAAAAACACTTTTTTGTAAATGAAAAATATCTATGAGATAGAATTTTGAAATAAAATATGTGAAGATATGTTTCATAAATTATATGCTTTAAGAAAATAAAAAGAAAAAGATGGTGTCACCGAACATGTTTTCTTGCTGCAACTGAAAAATGAAAATTTTGTAAACATTCCTTTGTATAATTTTTATTATTAGAGTTATCTCCCCTTAAATGACTAAGTTGAAAAATTGATTCGAACAAAAACAAATATTTGGTGGTTGTCAAAACAATATTCACTTATTTTTCTTTTAAATTATTCAAATAAACAGTCTTACACATTAATTAGCAATCTGTCTCAAAATTTGCAGATTTAAGCAGAGAACTAGACCGATTGAGTACTGCTATTTTACGATCCATGATGGCGGTATACAGTTAATTTCCTTAATAACCTTGAAAAAAAAACAAAAAAAAACACTTCTCAGGAAGAAAAAGGTGTTCTAAATGGAAAGCTACCCGACTGAACCTTAACAGAATGCGATTTTACAATTAAGAAAAATAAAACATGAAATTAAAAATTTGCAATATTATCTTTCAAATAGAACTGGGGAATTTTATATTACTATAAATATCTGTCGATAAAGCTTCTATACAAAATCTTAAAAGTCTTCTTAACGATTTTTATATTACAAAACGAAACAATTTAAAATCTCTATCTGAATGTTTTACAGTAAATTACTTTTACAGTATTATTAGTAAACATGCTGCTCAGGAAACTCGTTTGTGAAAATGATTTTTCACGGATTAGATATCATTTATTTCTTTTCTTCGTTTGCTTAAGATAAACAATTCCGACTTTTAAAATTTGTTAAAATCGACACTTACAATAAACAGTTTCAGTTTAGCTTCTCCGGTTGAAGATGTTTTATTATGATAAGCTGATAAGAAAAAAATAATCACCGCGCCTTGACAGTACTCTTTAGTTAATTCCATTAGACGTGTTACGAAATGGTATATACTCGACACTGAGGTTGACAAATTATAGACTTTAAATGCGGGTATCGTATCAAAACACAAAAGTGATCTAAAGATTTAAATTACCTGTGTATCAATTGAATCTTGTGATTAAAACGCATTGTACTGATTTCCACGTATTATTTGTTCCTTATAACAGACGTCCCTTTGAAAACTTTGTTATATACAATTTCATTATATGAATATTCCTTATGGAACAAAATTAATATTCCATAATAATTATTTCGTGGGGAATGAATAACATTGACGGTTACAATTTTCTGCACCAGATGCTCATTTAGACAATAAATGTCTCTTTTGTGACGCTCGATTAATAAAAATGATAAATCCCAAACTATTTCTTCCTTTTGGAACACACTGACAGGAGGCCAGGGTATTGCAGAAAAGATATAAAATCCAGAAGAAAGCAGAGAAAAAGGAGTAATGGATGGAAGAAACAAATCCCCCGCCGGCCCTTAAAAATTAAAGCAATATGTACTTGCCAATCTTTTTTGTTTTACGATTTCGATATCAATGGCGACAGATCATTTGACTTAAAGGGGTGTTTACCCGAGGTCAGAACTTTTGGACGGGTTGCACACAATGCAGAATCGACTTATTATATAATATGATGCAATCCAGCTGGCAGGCGGGTGGACGTGCAGACGAGCGGAAGAAGAGGGGTACCCGTTTTGATTAATAAACTCCTAACCTAAGCGCTTTTAAACCTTGCACAATGTATGTATATACATTGAAAATGTGCAACTCTTCTTATGGATTCATTTTGGATATAGTTTGCTGTTTTTTTCAGAGGTTGAAACTTTGTGAATTTTTGGCAATTGCACATATGACCAACATGACACATCTAGGGCCTCGCTAGGCCTTATTAGACCCTTGAAATGATTTTATACACAATAATCTCTTAATACCTACTCAGGAATAGCTTAATTTCCCTTATATCATTTTCATGTAAAATGTGACTAGTTCGACCCAACGAAATACGGATCTTTGAAAAAAGACATCCTATACATATTCATGCAAAGTTTCAAAATATTTCGCATTGCAATTTCTGAGGTATGAAATTGTCTTACTCGTTTGATCAGCCTTTCAAAGAGTCAGAAAAGTACTCCCTGTCATATACCCTCTAATGCATGTATGTATAATGTGACTCCTTTTTCTCCGGTTTGATATCCTAAATGCATATTCCTGCATATTTCTCTTTTCAGTTTCTGTTCATGCTGCGAGTGCACAAATAGATGCTTCGATACCGATTCTTTATGAAATCTATGCACTAAATACCTTTTATTCGACAATAGAACATTGGCGAGAACTACGTGGAGGGTGGCATAAAATGCCCACAGCGTTGGCGGCAATTGACAGCAATTTTCGTGCCATTTACAGACCACACACGGAGCCTCGTGCATAATTTTACTCCACATACCGGTATTCCATACCTACGCAGGTTTTTGTGTACAATAGGAATCATATAAAATTCACCCGCAGTAGTTTCCTAGGACAACAGGATGATGCTCAACATTTACTACCTTCAATTAGCCAGGTATGGATTTAGATTTCCCAAAGGATTTTGTCATTTTAGGTAAAACAAAAATATATCACATGTCGTTCTCCGCTCGTTACCCTCTATAGGCGTCATAAATTTAGAGCTACATGTAGACCAAGAGCAGAAAGAATATAATGTAAAAAATTAACTTGTGACTATCGTTCGGGTGTCGGGTATATGCGGAACACGCTATTAGGCGCTTAAAAACTTTCAAAGGTAATGGAAGCGTGTATAGAGACATCCGAAAAAAAATCAACCAGACTGTAGAGCTTTGTGCGGGTTTAGTAGAGATTGTTTGATTGTTTTGTTTTTCGTACAGTGACAAATATTTCATGCATTTTCAAGTTTCATGACGAGGTTCAGTAGTGGAGTGACAAATTGATATGTTCGAAGAAGTAATTAATATAAAAAAAAATCAAAGTAGCTTATTGTGTGATTTTTTAAAAAAATTTAGAAGTGCATAACTTATAAAAACCAACCCCCTCCCCGCGCACACACATACACCTTTCCCGTCCTATAATCATAAGCAATGATATCAGAAAATTATTATTCTAAATTAATTTGATTTTAAATGAATCAAGAAGTGTGTAGGATTCCTGGTTAACATCACGCAAATAGAATTTTACCGGTTTAAATCGATAATCAATGTTCTGACACAGTCCCCACATTTAAAGTCTAATTTGCCAACCTCAGCGTCGAGTATATACCTTTTCGTTACACGTCTATTTAAAATAAATAGATATTTTACTGACAATACAACTCGTTTAAATATACCATTGATAACATATATTATCTAAATATAATTCAGTCTCGTTATCAATCTTTTCGCCACATTGACCGAATTTGTACTAAGCTTTTTTTTTTGTGAATTAAAAAGAATCGGTTGGTGATTGATGGATCAATTTTACCACAAGCTTTGTTTTACGTGGTAGATCAAGGCAGCTTGATTACTCAACAATTAGGGACTGCTTAAACTTGCAAATGGCAAAAAGTTATCATCCGAATGTGTACAATTGAATTCCATCATGATGTGGTTGACCGTTATGCGATATATGTGTTTAAGATAACCACAAATATGTTCCACTTGTCGTAGCCGCACCAATGTCCTCTCTTGTCCTGATTTTGACATCACCAAATGCAACATATTACTGAATTTTCACTTGTAATAATTAACACGACGGGTGTCATTAGTGACCAAGAACTGGTGACCTTTTGAAGCACCTCAGTTTACCCCTGTTTTCTGGTTTGTTGTAAACGTCGTGTTGTTTTATCTTGTGATATCTAGACTTTCAAGTCTAACCGTTGTTTTTCTTCTTTGCCATGGTGTTGTGTGTTTTAATTCGAGTTATATTTTTTTACTGTGCCCTTCGTATCTTCTCCTTCTTTTCACAGTAATAGAAGACTAATAACGTTACAATCAGCTAGTTATATTTCATTTATTAGACTAAACAAATAATGAGCTTTCAATGGTATTTTAAGCGCAACGCAAGCAAAGATTTTTCCTGTATTTAACAATACGATTGTCGGTCAAATTAGGACAGTCGTTGTTAGATATCTGTAACCTTTTTAGTCCCCATTTTTTTGCATTACCCAAAATCTGTATGCATCAATCATAAATTTCCATTCAAACCGGTAAAAAGCCAAACAGAGAGCTATGATTATTTTTTGGTTCTGCGTGAGTTAAATGTCTCATATTGAAGGCATGAAGAACATCCAATAAAATAACCGTTCCTTTGCGTTAAGTCAAGTACGTTAAGAACTTTTTAATATGAATAAATACACCACATCCTTTTTTCAATTTTACTGTTTTTATGATATATACAAATTCTTTATTTGCCAATCAGTAACACATTTATTCAGGATCAATACTGCAAACATGTGATTGCATACCAATTTAAAATTCCTTTGAAATCTTCTTTTATTTTTTGAGAATTCCCCTAAGGAAAACCAACTCTTTGATTTCTCTCTTTGTTAAATTTAAACTTTAATATGAAGTTTTATCTTGTTCAGGAATATACAATACTTATCTGTCATCAGCTAAATAACAGAGCGAACTTAAACCTCACTTCGAATTCTCAAACAGAAACGAAACAAACTAAAACCTCACATCGAATTCTCAAACAGAAACGAAACGAACTAAAACTTCACGTCGAATTCTCAAACAGAAACGAAACAAACTAAAACCTCACGTCGAATTCTCAAACAGAAACGAAACGAACTAAAACTTCACGTCGAATTCTCAAACAGAAACGAAACAAACTAAAACCTCACATCGAATTATCAAACAGAAACGAAACGAACTAAAACCTCACATCGAATTCTCAAACAGAAACGAAACGAACTAAAACCTCACATCGAATTCTCAAACAGAAACGAAACGAACTAAAACCTCACATCGAATTCTCAAACAGAAACGAAACGAACTAAAACCTCACATCGAATTCTCAAACAGAAACGAAACGAACTAAAACCTCACATCGAATTCTCAAACAGAAACGAAACGAACTAAAACCTCACATCGAATTCTCAAACAGAAACGAAACGAACTAAAACCTCACATCGAATTCTCAAACAGAAACGAAACAAACTAAAACCTCACATCGAATTCTCAAACAGAAACGAAACAAACTAAAACCTCACATCGAATTCTCAAACAGAAACGAAACAAACTAAAACCTCACATCGAATTCTCAAACAGAAACGAAACAAACTAAAACCTCACATCGAATTCTCAAACAGAAACGAAACGAACTAAAACTTCACATCGAATTCTCAAACAGAAACGAAACGAACTAAAACCTCACGTCGAATTCTCAAACAGAAACGAAACGAACTAAAACCTCACGTCGAATTCTCAAACAGAAACGAAACGAACTAAAACTTCACGTCGAATTCTCAAACAGAAACGAAACGAACTAAAACCTCACATCGAATTCTCAAACAGAAACGAAACGAACTAAAACCTCACATCGAATTCTCAAACAGAAACGAAACGAACTAAAACCTCACATCGAATTCTCAAACAGAAACGAAACGAACTAAAACCTCACATCGAATTCTCAAACAGAAACGAAACAAACTAAAACCTCACATCGAATTCTCAAACAGAAACGAAACAAACTAAAACCTCACATCGAATTCTCAAACAGAAACGAAACAAACTAAAACCTCACATCGAATTCTCAAGGGGCCTCGGTGGCCGAGTGGTCTAAGTAGTTACTACTGTAATCACTAGCCAGTCAACACTGAGGTTGTGAGTTCGAATCCCGCTCGTGCGGGTGCACTCGACTCCAATCTTAATTGACTAGGATTATCAGTTTTCCAATCGAAGGTCGGTGGTTTTCTCCGGGCACTCCGGCTTCCTCCACCAATAAAAACTGGCCGCCACGAAATAGCCCAAAAGCGGTGCTTAAAAGTGGCGTTAAAACACCAAAAATCAAATCAAATCGAATTCTCAAACAGAAACGAAACGAACTAAAACCTCACATCGAATTCTCAAACAGAAACGAAACGAACTAAAACCTCACATCGAATTCTCAAACAGAAACGGAACGAACTAAAACTTCACTTCGAATTCTCAAACAGAAACGAAACGAACTAAAACTTCACTTCGAATTCTCAAACGGAAACGAAACGAACTAAAACTTCACTTCGAATTCTCAAACGGAAACGAAACGATCTAAAACTTCTCTTCGAATTTCCAAACAGAAACGAAACGAACTAAAACCTCACTTCAAATTCCCAAACAGAAACTAAACGAACTAAAAACCTCACTTCGAATTCCAAATCAGAAACTAAACGAATTTTAAATCTCAATTCGACTAATTAGAAAAGATTGATTGGCAGTTGAGAAAAAAAAATATACTGGAGAAGAAAGAGAGATACTGGACAAGAAAGAGAGATACTGGACAAGAAAGAGAGATACTGGACAAGAAAGAGAGCTACTGGAGAAGAAAGCGATTTATTGAAGAAGAAAGAGAGATACTGGAGAAGATTTTAGATTCGTTTCCCGATGAGGAAGCATGACTAATGGACAACTAGAGTTTCACCAGTCGTGGATATAACTTATGTCGTAACTGTACTCTAATTATATCACATGACATTGCGGAAGTCATTTTGAAGTAATCAAGCAATCGATAGTTTATGAATGACAGAGTATTTCCACAAAACAGTCATTTAAAATCTAATCCTATGTAGGAAGTTAATAGGCTAAATTAAAATAGTTATTCCTGAATCTATTATTCCAGCGCTCCTTTTCTTAAATAGCAAATTAAAATCACTTGACTGAAATTCTATTCAAAGAGTTCGTGTCTTCAATTTCAAAGCATTGACTATTACGTTAGCCTTCCTTGGAAATTGGCTAAATCATATATTATATAGTTAATACTGAATTCTTGATTAAACTTCATTTTCTTTTATAGCTAGTCGCAGTCACTTCACTGGAATTCTATTCCTCAGTTTTAAAAGAGCAGCATCGAATGAAGTGGTACATGTAATAGTATAAAATTTGAAAGACCTCTAACGACGTGAATATGAAGCAAAAACATTAACGGTTATAATTTAACTGCACTAGATGTTCATTTCGACAGTAAATGTCTCTTCAGCGATGCCCGAGGGCAAAATATTTGAACATTCAAAACTTAATTCAAACGCTAAAGAGATGGCAAAACCAAAACTAGGACCGATAGTATGGCCAAACCCGGACAAGAAAACATCGATTTGTATTATAGGGACGCATTTCGTAATCTAAAATGAATTACAAAATTTTATTACAGCAAATTTTGATAATGCAAAAGACGTGTTTTCATGCCAGTATCAGTACTATAGTTCCAAATTTTAGAAAGAATCAGCTTTTATATGTAATTTCACTTCAAAATGATACATTTATCATTTTGCAATGATGCTACAAATGAACTGATAAGTATCGTATTCTGGGATATGTGCATGCACATGCACGAAATAAACATTCCGTACATCAAGTCAACAGTAGCATCATTCTCTGATCTTGAAATATTAAATGGTGTTATTATAAGTTTGATTCATTTCTAAAATATTCAAATCTGAATTTCTTCAGGTTTTTAGATTTGTGTAAAAATTGCATATTCCGTTTAAGCTTCGGTTACACAAAACTGTTATTGTGAAATCTATATTGCTTTTTGTTCCTTTTGGAATTAATATATATCCTTTAGTGTACACTTTGAAATATCACAAATCTGTTTTTTTTTTTCATTTGCTGTATTGAAATTCAGTGCATAAATTTACTCCTACAAAAGTTCATCTGGGAATCCGGCTTAGGAGTACAATAGCTCTAAAAGAGAGGCGAAGGATACCAAAGGGACAATCAAACTCACAAGTCGAAAACAAACCGACAATAATAGTAAGAAAGCATGATTTCAAAAGTACCAGATACATACTTTCATCTTGATTTCAGTAGCTCTAAGGGTAATCTATATATACACACACTTTACATTAGTAGTTTGTGTTTCAGATGTCTGTAAATTGACAGCGATTTTGTAGATATTTGTCTTTTCTTCAATCATATACATATAATATTTGGTATATAACTAATTTTAAACAATACAAATAATAGTCATGAGCTTTCAAAAGCTAAACTTTAACCTCGCAGCATATTAATGTGAGTCAGGAACCTCTTTAGAAATGTCTTAATTCAAACGTTTGCGTTTCTAATTTTGTAAGGAATTCAGCGTCAATGGCACATCTTTTGTAGTCCTTGAGAAATCAATCCATGGAGACAATGTAGTCTTAAAGCTTGACATATGGTTCTGACACTTGTCTATTGATGACGACCGTACTATGTGACGCATGGTTGTGACACTTGTCTATTGATGACGACCGTACTATGTGACGCATGGTTGTGGCAATTGTCTATTGATGACGACCGTACTATGTGACGCATGGTTGTGACACTTGTCTATTGATGACGACCGTACTATGTGACGCATGGTTGTGACACTTGTCTATTGATGATGACCGTACTATGTGACGCATGGTTGTAACGCTTGTCTATTGATGACGACGTACTATGTGACGCATGGTTGTGACACTTGTCTATTGATGACGACCGTACTATGTGACGCATGGTTGTGGCAATTGTCTATTGATGAAGACCTTACTATGTAACGCATGGTTGTGGCAATTGTCTATTGATGAAGACCGTACTATGTTAACCTCGAGATGAGTAGATACTTATTTCATAGTGGTCTTGGTTTGCCGTTGGTTTATATTTTATCTCGCATCTACGTATTGCAGTTTTATTAAGTAGAAGCAAACACAATATTCTGACATAACAAGGCATTGTAAAAATAAAGCTTGGGGAATATGTATCCACATAAATATTTCAGCCAAAGCAAATAGTTATTGATGTGGGTCTGGATGGGCTGTACAGAATAGAAAATAATGGGTAAAAAATAGAGAATAAAGGCAACAAAACAAATAAAAATAAGGAAAGATAAATACAAAACTAAAGAAAAGAGAAAAATTGGATGCCATTGTGTATAGAGGGTAGAAAAGAAAGACCTAACAAATTAATGAATACAGAAATAAAGACCCCCTCTCCATGCAGATCCTCATTGATAGTAAACTCGTAACCTGAACCTTCACTGACAATTTAAACTTGAATTAAGCCAAACAAATTGAATACGATACAGTTTTCAAAGCAACGATCAGCTATTAAAAGTAAATTTCCAATATATCTGGTAAAGCGATATTCAACGAAGCAATTAAAGCAATAACTTCTAGAACGACATTATAAATAAGTCATATTAAATTTGCTTTGTTATAGCATGGAAGTATAATACTTCCATGGTTATAGTATTATCTTTTCTCGTATTTAATAAATGACAAAGCTTATTACAGTATTATCACTCTATATTTGCATGCAAAGATTGGGTGTCGTCCTTGACAAACTCGCCTCTGTGGTCTCGTGATAGCGTATTCGCCTCGAGTGCGGGATACCGTGAGTTCGAACCCTGCATGGCCGGGTCAAACCAAAGACTTTAAAATTGGTATTTGCTGATACTACACTAAGCACGCGACATTAAGGAGCAAGATCAAAGCCAGGTCGTCTAGAAGTCAGAATAACGTGTCAGGGTAAGGTAGCATGTCTTCTTCCGGACTGTAAACTTATGAACTAGGACGTTAAAATCCGGTACAGAGCGTTGGTCTAGTAAAAAGCGCTAGGGAATAATACATTAATAATATACATTAACATGTTCTCGTCCTGAATATGCATTTAATTTGCCGCTGGATGTTACGCAGGGATTAATCATTATCATCATCCTTGACAAACTATAAATACACATATTAATAGTATACCTGCATTTTATATAGCTATTTTTTTTCTATTGGAATAAACATGGACAATGTGGTGTTGTTTAAAACTTTCATATCGTGTGAAAAAAACAAGTCTTCTTTTTTGATATGATACATTTATACATATTAAGTGTATTCATAAGAGTTAAAAGCAGATAAATTGTCGGTTTTACGTGAAAAAATCGGGCTATGACCAGTTTTAACCCACAAGCGTATGAACACTTCATACAAAATGTGCTACGAAACTTAAAATTAAAATCCAAATTCAAGTTTAAAAATTATTATAAGACAAATCAGAATTGGATAACTATGACAATTCATTAAACACATTACGAGCATGAGTTAATTATCATCGGTCACCAGTTGAATATTTTTCGATATTTGAAATCTTCGATGTATTTTCTTTTTTAATACATTGAATTTTAATGGGAACAAAGCAAAAAATGCAAGGAACTATATATTTTTCCTACGCATTCTCACTTCGTTATGATAACTTTCTAACAACACCTAATGTTGTATGACGGCAGAGGAGGTAATTACAGGAATTATATATCATTTATGTGTTACGAAAACATTAGGTTTTGAATATATATAATAACTGCAGAATATTACTCATAATAAAATTACAGGATTTATTTCATATCTATTAATTAAATTATAGTTTTTTTGTTCATTTTTACTTGAAAATCATGGAATTGCATTGATACTAGTGCAATAACATCCACCCCTTTATCATAAATTAAATGAGTCTTGTATTTCTTGTGTTGTTAGATAAATGTCTCATCGAATCATATCCATTTTTCATTTTATTCCTACATATATTTTTGTTTGGTCTGACAAATCAGCTCTCACATGATATGCCTGGAAAACTGTATTTCGGTTTGACAATAACCTTTTTTTTTTATTTTCCTGATATTGTCTGATTTCTTATTGTTCATGGGGCTTATTATAACATATAACGTTGATGCCACAATTTGTATTTAATACAAGACGCAGGTGGGAGAATGAACAATCTCCTTGATTACAATTAAGATTTATAGGTGAAACAGAGGCTACAATAGTTAATATAAGATGTTCGTGTTAAGTTGTAACATTGTAATCGTAAGACAGACTTGTACGTTTTTTTTCAGCTATCAGTGTCATTTGAAAGAACTATATTTGAAAAATAAGATTTCTTATTGGAGAGCTTAAGCTACAAATATAATAGTGACTAAAATTTATTGTTATCGATTAAGACTTTTAATTTGAAATCTTAACATGATATTCTACTTTTATTTTAGAATTTGTAATGTAAGATCTGTCCTTTAGTCATTTTCTTGAATCCCTATTGTTTTAATAATATTTTAGTACTATGAACTCTGTCTTTTAATCATTCGATCTCCTTTATTAATTCTAGAAAAATATGGAAGAACAGAAAACACAGTTAAGACACTAATTTAATAATTAAAAGCCGTGAGCATTTCAAGAACCAGTGTACACTTTCTGACTTTGTATCACAGAAAAAACTGTTAGGCTTAACTCAAAAGTGTATATTAACTATTTACTCTTGAACGCAGTTTGAGTTTTGTATGTGTTTCTAAATATACCTTGATATGAACAAACATTTTTTGCTATTACCGGGCGCCAAAGAAAGCATCAATTACCGAAACTGCATGTGCAAAAGACAACTCAAACAGTTTAGGAATAGTGCAGTCGTGATTGATCGTAATGATTGGAAAATATTCATAAAACAAACTAACCAACCAAAGTCACCAAGTAAGGAATGCCATGCAGTGAAACCGGTGATATAGACCGTCTTAAATTTACAGTAAGATGTATGCTTTGGCTCTGTTTTGAAACTCTTACTGTGACAACAATAAAAGTGTTGTTCCATTGTCTAGTGTTTTGTCAAGTAGAGTTAGGGATTTTGTGACATACATTTATACGCCATACACCCCTGCTTATCCATAAAAATAAAATACAAAATATGATTTTTTGCGTTTTTTAATATACTTTGACAATGCAGAAGACAAGTAAAAAGAAGCTTATGTTTAAAATACATTAGACAATATGAGAATCTTCAATTCTGTAATCTTTTAGACCATTTTTTGTATTGTAGCACCCAATTATTCTCTATTCTAATGCAATTTTTATGTGACAATTTTTTTCATTGGCTAAAAGTTACCGTCAAATCCACAGTTGACCAGGCGTAACTAAGGAGGGACCCGCCATTTTGAATTGATTGAATCAACAAATGTTCGATTACTACAATATTATCGAAAATAAAACAACACCTACCTCAAAATCGCCGTTTTGATGTGATTTTATCCAAATTTGAATCGTAGAAGTAACGAAATAACCTTCAGTTTGTAAGTTTTCATTTGTATGACGTCATGTTTAGCCATGACGTCTTTGCGCCAAAATCATTCATGAAGTTTCGCGGAATTTTATCAAATTTCAAATTTATACATTTTTCAAGCTCTAACGTATTATTTCTTTTGTAATGCATTAGAATCGGAATAACAGTACTGTAGTTGAAGAGTTGCCACCGTCAATTTTGATTTGACGGTCGCAAATATCCGTTTACTGTCTCGCTACGCGTCGCCAGTAAAACTGCATTTGCGACCGTCAAATCGACAATTGACGGTGGCAACTCTTCAACTACAGTACTGTTATTCCTTAATTCTTTTTTTATACCCATTTACTGTATTTCTTTTTTTTCCAAGAATATATTTTTTTTTCTATTCTGTTAACCCCACCAAGACCCTCAAATATGACATGAATCATAATCTTGTCCATTTTGTTACCAATATGGCTACAGTATTCGTCAGTGTCACTAAATAGCAAGTTAAAGTTCGCGTTGGAGTTGAATTAAACTTCGAAGTGTAACCTGAAGTAAGATTCCATTGAACTTTATCTCTAACTTTGTCTGGAACGTAAGCTTCAATTCTAAGCATGACCCCCAAAACAAACTGTTACTTTCAACTTGAACTATAACTCAAACTCTAATTCAAAATCTAGTTCGAACTTTAACTCGAACTTGAACTCTGCCCTTATGTTATTCTTAGTTTGTCTACGTTTGATATTTTCTTCACGAAGAGTCGCTAATACAATATAAGCATTAACTTTCTCCTTTATACAAAAGTACTGAAACAAACTGAATATTATACGTCTGACAATTATATAATTTCCTTGTATGGAAATTATGGTTTTCTTTAGAATTCTACACATGATTACAGTCTTATCATTTGAATAATGTTTGACCTAGATATAAATCTAATTATGTGAACTCCAGCCGAACCCGTTCTTAAAATGGAAACTTTTATGACAATATTTTTCGTCGTCCATTTTCATTTAAGAATTTGATTAACTATCAAAATGATACTTGATTATTATCAACATATAGAACAATACAACGTCATACGTTCTTCGTCATGAACATGTATGAAATATTTGTCCCCGGACGTTAAGCAACCAACAATCAACAAATCAACCAATCAATCATACGTCCTTAGAAGTACAGAAGAATTTTCATTTCAATTTTCTGTCATAAACATTTAACATGACAACAACAAAATATGTAGGATCCTCTGCGGCCGAATGGTGTAGATTTTTCATCTGAATTGATCAATTCTAAGTTTCTCGTGGCGAGTTTTGTTCGACTCCAATCTTAATTGACAAGGATAACTAGTTTTCCTGCTGAAGGTCTGTAGCTTTCTCCGGTACTCCGGATTCCTCAATCAATAAAAATGATCACCATTCTTTAGCCAAGGTCACTGAAAGTAGTATTAAGTACTAACAAACAAACAAACAAACCAAAAACAAAACATGTTATAACATAAATACATTAACAAAACGACTGTATGCTCGAGGCACGTGAAAGGTTTCCTTTAAGTAAAAAATAAGACAAGGTATATCCGGTGACCTATAGTTGCTAACCTTCTATACATCATTTGGTCTCTGGTGGAGATTTGTCTCATTGTCAATCATTCCACACCTTCCTATTCCTAAACCCATTAAACTTCTGTCTGTATTTTCAAACTCAAAACTAGCAATCACAACCAATGCTTATGAACTGTTACATTTTCATACATAATAAGAATCCAGTCAGTCTTACCAAAGCATGGTTAATAATCAAGTTCTATAAGCAGACTCTTCAGAACGTTTATAATTACAATTATATTGATTCGATTTAGAAGTTGGTTACATTAGTGGGTTAAATTCGATAGTTGGTCGTTGGATATTGAATTGTTGAAAACGAAATAGATTGTCATATTGATTTCAATGATTTTTATGATGACAGTTTAGATAAAATAATGTTCGAAATTTTATCCTGCATTTTTTAGGTTGGAATATCACTTGTTTAGTTTCTCTATCAAACAACCTTTTACATAATTGTCTGTTTTGCCTTAACCCAATGGAATAACCAACTAATTTAAACCATACACACCAAATCCTTTAAAAATCGACAGAAAAATTTCGAGATACCCGTAGTTCGACTCAAACGACTAATTCAAACCATGCACAGCTAATTTTTTTAAAATATCGACAGAATTTCAAAACACATATTTCTTAACAGTTAACCAAATGAATAATTAAGTTACAGTTCGGATTATTTTCAAATAAAATGATTAAATCAAAGTAAACCTTGGTCAAAGAAGATAACACTATTAAACGTTTATAAATGTGTATTCTAATATGACGTGATTCTTTCGCTTTGAAAACAACAGCGTGATAAAATTCTCCGATAAATCACAGACTCAGAGATGTACATATTAATGGCTGTTACTATTTACCTCCAACGTAAATCCACATGTATTGAAACCTATGTGCAAACACTATGTGGATTTCGTTGTTTTCAAATTAAAATTGAAAAAAGACACTACAGAACCGTTATTCCTATTCTAATGCAGAACAAAAAGAATTAATGCATAAGGTCTTAAAATATGCATAAAATCAAAATAAAATAAAATTCCGCGAAATTCCATGAATGATCTTGGCGCATTAAATGTCATGTCAAAACATGACGTCATACGAATGAAAACTCACAAGCTGAAGATTATTGCTTTACGTGTACGCTCTTAATTCGGATAATATCGCATTAAAATGGAGTTTTGAGGTAGGTGTGGATTTGACAGTAAATAGAAGCCAATGAAAAAAAATGTTTGGGTTAAGAATTATAAGGATTGAACACATTTTTTCTAGTGGTTATTTAAGAAATAATTCATGCAAGCCTTAGATTTATTTGAAATTTGTAGCTTTTATCTTACAGGGGGTAAAACAGAACAGCCATACACACGGCAATCTTACCTTTGCTTCAGTTTTTCAAATTACCGTATTTGTCCTATTAGAATCGAAATAATTCATGCAAGTTATAGATGTGTTATCACTTTCACATGCAAGGCCTTGGCCGTTATATTCGTTAATTTTATCCATCGTTAACGCTCGAGATGAAATTCGATTCTAATGCAATTTGTATGTAACAATTTTTTTCATTGGCTTAAAGTTGCCGTCAAATCCACAGTTGACCAGGCGTAACTAAGGAGGGACCCGCCATTTTGAATTGATTGAATCAACAAATGTTCGATTACTTCTATATAATCGAAAATAAAACAACACCTACCTCGAATTCGCCGTTTTAATGTAATTCTATCCGAATTTGAATCGTACAGGTAACGTAATAATCTCCAGTTTGTAAGTTTTCATTTGTATGACGTCATGTTTAGCCATGACGTCTTTGCGCCAAAATCATTCATAAAGTTTCGCGGATTTTTTTTATTTGTCAAATTTAGACATTTTTCAGGTTTTATCGTATTATTTCTTTTGTAATGCATTAGAATCGGAATAACAGTACTGTAGTTGAAGAGTTGCCACCGTCAATTTTGATTTGACGGTCGCAAATCTCCGTTTACTGTCTCGCTACGCGTCGCCAGTAAAACTGCATTTGCGACCGTCAAATCTACAATTGACGGTGGCAACTCTTCAACTACAGTACTGTTATTCCTAAATATAACGTTCCAGGCCATGTGAAAATAAACGTATTTACACTTTTGGTTTTTAGCTGAATTTGTCTTCGAATGACCTTAGATCTGTTCCGAATAACCTTCTGACGTCAAGCAACAATCACTTTTTAATTGTGACGTCAGATTTTTAAAATTGTGATTTTACGTAATGGCGGACAAATTTGCATACAAGTGTAAATACATCTATTTTCAACAAATCTATGGCTTGCATGAATTATTTCTTAAGTACAACAATGTATAATATTCAGTTTCAGTATGCTTTTTAAGCATTTATGTGAAATAGAATTAAAATCATCCGTGTTTCTAAGAAGCTTAGAATATATTTATGAAAATTGCTTGTGGCACAAACGTTCAACTGATTTATAAGACTTGATATGACTTTTTGTCCTTAATTGAATTACCATTGACAGCGGTGTCTTCCTCCTATTTCCACTTTTTAAAAATCACTATTCCTTCTATTCCCACATGCAAATAACAATAGATGTTTTGATAAATAATTTGTTTTATAACAATTAAGGTAAATTAAAATTCACCTAAGATTTACCTGAATTTTTAAAAGAAAACATATTTCTTACACTGTTGAAGTATAATAATATTTAAAAAAATAATAATAATTTAATACACTGTTTATTTGTAATATGTTTTTTTCTTCAAAGAAATACTTAAAAATAAAGAATAAGTCAGATAATTAGAAGTAAAATAAAAATCATTGAATTTGTAAACTTAAAAAATTGTCATTCGAACAAATAAGTTGATGATAGATGATATTATAACAAAATATAATCTTAAGATGTGAAATAAAAGTATACTCTAACAATAATATTACTTGGACCAATAATCATTTAGAATAGTTTGTTTAACCATGAAAAATCACCATAAATACTCTGAATATCATACCGACCAAAGTCTCAGCAAACCACAACAATAGGTCTGACCACATGCAGCTGGAACCATTACACTACACAGGGACCGAGGACTACAAATCATCTAGAGGGATGGCACAGCAAGCTGAAGAGACATGTCCAGCACCCACATCCAAACATATTTAAACTCATAAAACTACTGAAACATGAGGAAGCTTTCAATGCCCTGACCATGATCCTGTATGCAGCCGGTGGGAAGGGAGTAGCCCAAAAACGAAATCAAGAACAGATTAGAAGAGCTTAAGGTAAGACACCGACACCAGGAAGTCACAACAGGACAGTTTGGTGATGCAGCCTCCCATCTTCTTCACGTTCAATAGATTAATAAACTTTAATAGTCTTATATATAGTAAATTTCTAATGTGTGTGCTACACTGTCTGATTTGTTTTAGTGCTGTTGTATTGTTTGTTTCATATTATAATGAATGCTTGAATCTACTGTTGAATTTGTGATATAAAAAAATAAATTAATTTACTTATATTCGTTTCCATTTCTTTCATATTTATTTTTATTAAAACACAGAATCCAAACACATACAAAAATAACCTACATGTATCACCTATCCTAAAATACTTGTCAATTAAAAGTCGATTAAACAATGTTTATACAGTATAATCATTTGTTTGCACAAGTTTCCCCCCTATTCCCACATGAAATTTTAACTTTTCTTACCAGATTTATAAAAAGTGGGAATAGGAGGAATGAACCTTGACAGCACGTATCATATAAGTACATTTAAGATTTACTTCGATATATCAATTCTAGAAAAGTGTATACATCCTTTTCCCAAAAGTCTCTATTTGGCCGTTTTACATAAAAACGGGGTTATTCAGAGAAATAATGTCTTTTTTAATGTTCCTACGCGTGCCATTGTCTTTCAGTAAAGTGTGATTGGTGTCTTAGGTTACTAAAAATCGTCAATTGTCTGACCATTCCATAACATCTTGTAGAATTCTCACAGATAACTTAATCTGTTTTAGTGTCTCTTAAATAGTTAAAGCATTTCAGGTCGTTACTGACTAAGGAAATGGTCTAGTATTATGCACTGTGGCACCGTTAAAGTCCACAATTCCTCTAAAGTCCACAACACCGCTAAAGTCCACAACAAATTTCCGCTAAAGTCCATAACGCCGCTAAAGTCCACAAACTTTCCGCTAAAGTCCACAAACTTTCCGCTAAAGTCCACAAAATGACCTCCGCTAAAGTCCACAAAAACGCCGTTAAAGTCCACAAGAACAAGTTCCGCTAAAGTCCACAAAAACGCCGTTAAAGTCCACACAGCTCTTTTCTTTGTTATTGAAAAATAATTTTTTCTTTTATCCCGGTATTATAGTAAAAGCATGGACTTTTGTTCTTGGCAGTTTTTCTTATCGATCTGATTTATATATTTAATAAATGAAGATTACATGTATCTGCAGAAGATTTTGATCCTCATAATTTGATCTATCATGTATTGTGAATTTTGTGAATCAACATTTATGATTTTGAAAAGAGCAGTCTAATTTCGTTACAAGGCAGCACTAGCACCCGCAAAGTGGAAAGGAGTTAATATAAGCAGCAAACTTGTTTTTCAATCCACTATGAATAAATTTGTATAAACTACCATTTATGAAAAGTTATCTGGTTCTATATATAAACATAAGATCGAAACCCATTCAGTTTCTGTCATGCTTCCCAGCAGCAAAAACGGTCCATAAGCCTTAAAGATAGACTTCAAACCATAATGTTCACGTTTGAAATCACAATGATAATAAATTTTAAAATTCTACAATTGCAGAATATTTTGTGGTGCTAAGCAGATTTCGTTCACTGATTGGTTTGTATGTTTGTTTGGTTTGCTACAAGAAATAGATATTTGTTTGAGAATGTGTTGAAGACGATTTGAAAAAAAAATGTGGATGCTCTTCATTGTGTTTTACCAATGACGAGTAATGGAATTAAAGGTTTTATTTCAACTATGATATATGTATATGTTGTAGGGTACTGTGAAAACAATTTTAAGTTGTTAGTTTGATTAAAACACAGCCCTAATGGAAATCGGTTAAACTTGCATAAACTAGATTTAAGATTTAGATGTGAAATTCATCAGACTATAATACCAATCATTTTTATAGAGTCCTTTACACAGGAATTGAACCTGTCCCAAGTCAGGAATTCAGTGGTGTCGTGTGGTATGTGTAACATATTTGTTTTTCGTTCATTTTTTGTACATAAATCAGGCCGTTAGTTTTCTCGTTTGAATTGTTTTACATTTGTCATTCGGGGCCTGTTATAGTTGACTATGCGGTATGGGCTTTGCTTATTGTCGAAGGCCGTACGGTGACCTATGGTTGTTAATTTCTGTGTCATTTGGTCCCCTTGTGAAGAGTTAAATCATTGGCAATCATACCACTTCTTCTTTTTTTTTGATATTGAACAACAACTTTACTTTCGGTTAACCAGTTAAAGAGTTCGAACGATGATCCGAGTAACCTGATAAGCAAAACTGTTGAATTGACAACACGAAAATATATAGTATCAATGACAGTAAAGGTGATCAACATAATTTTTTCTGTTTTATGAGAATTGATAATAAACAAAAACGTAAGAAATCAAAATTTAATAAACGACAGGAAATTCTGTACAATATATACATAGATCTTAAACGTTTTAAACCTCGGGAAGCATGTGATCTTAAGGTTGTATCGCTCCCTGACATAAATAAGATTTAAGAAAACACATGATAGTTTAAAGTTTTCTAAACTTTAGAGCTCCAGTGCTCGGGCCTCTTGGACATGCATTTCTTTCAACAAAAAATTCACACCCACCCTACTGAGGGTTAGTACAAAAGTTTTAATTATCTTTTGCAAAATATTTCTAGCAATGGTGGTCATCTTGGATGCTATTGGATACGAATCTAAAAGGAGATTATATTAAAAGAGTGATTCAAATTGTCGTATTGTTTTATCGAACGTATTTTGAAAGAAGACACACGCCCCCCCTTTCAGAGGATTCTTTTTTCAAAACAGAAAAAAATACGACGAACTGATGTTTATACGTCGACAATGACGGTCGCTCAGTGTTGGCAAAAACTCGCATGTATAAGCAAAAAGAAAAAATGATATTTTAGTCCATCGAAACAAAATACATTTGGTAGTTAACCAGACTCAATTTTGAAAGAGCAGCAATCGTAGACTTATATAAAAGTTTGGTCAAAATAGAAAAAAAAATGTTTTTAGAGGAGGAGATGTGCTATTTGTGAACAAATGAACAACGGAGGCAGTAATGGCAAACGCTTACATGACCAGGTCATATATATGACTTGCCTTTCTACCGTAAAATAATGGCTTCGATACAATTCTTTACTTATAATCTTATACCGAAATCTAACTAAATGTTTAAGACATTTTCAGTCAAAGAATAATGTACCTCATTATAGAAAAAAAAAGGAAAATCAAAATTAAATTAGATGTACAAATACTCAGACTTCTTATCTAACTATTTCATTCCTGAAAAAAAGCAAACACTGCCTTATATAATAACTAGTGATTAACTGACAGAAAGACATTCTGCATCAAATAAATGAAAATATAACTTCTTCCTCTTATTGTAAAAATCAACATAACTGTGTAATATACAATTTAATATATTCAGGTTTCTTTTCTGAATTTTTATGTAGTTTACATAATAATTTATAATTCTTTTATCCAATTGCTATGTACAGATGATCCAGACCATATGCGCATTTTGTCCATACGCGTACGGTCAGAACCGTAGTCGTATTTTTTCAAAATACTATATTTTCAAAATACTATACGGTCGGACCGTTCTGCCCAAAATTAAGAAATGAAATAAAAACTTATTTTAACAATAAAAGTAATGTTACATTGTAACTTAAAATGTCAATATATCCTGTATCCAACTTGTCAGTAATACATGAAATGAGTTAAAAGCTTAAATTCAAGTTGAATGAAAGAAATCTAATATTTAAAGATAAGCTTATAGAATAATAAGTAACTTTACTACAAAACCGCCAAACCAGCTGTTTACTCGTGAAAAGACATAGAACTACTAATGGAAAACTTGATAAATGAAATAAAAATATATCCTCTGTTTTGTCAAATTGTACAAACAGTCCCTGTTCCAAGAAAATAACCTGTTCTATTGTTTTAATATCCGTTTGAAAATTTTTGACAAAATGATTTCTTCATTATAGAATTTAAAAAACATATAAGTTCCATACGTAAATGCACGCATGCCCAAATTTGCTTTGAATCATCGATATCTAAGCTATGATGTACATGATTACAACACTTTAAGTTTATGGTTCAACAGAAGTAAACAAAATAATGTTTCCATTACTGTACTGTAGTAACATATAAGTTCAAAATTGCTCAGAAATACCTTAAGGATGTACTTAGGTGAGATTAGGTGAAAATTAATAAATTAAGAAGTTTAAATTGATACTATAAGCTGGTAGATCATCAATTAAGGATAAAATAAGCTAAAAATATTGATAGGTCATGGACCTCCTTTTCGAGATATTTGAGATTTAAAATATGGCGGGAAAAAGCTGACTCGGACTTTTACCTTAAAGGAGTAGGTCCGGTAAGGGCTTATTTTGGCCTCAAATTTCAGGATCATCTGACGAAAGATTTTGGACACTTTTTAAACACTTAAGTGTCTATTTCAGTTGATTCAATTAGTATATGTGAAAGATTTTAACTGATTGAGTCATCAAACACGCTCTGATTCAAGCTTAAATATGAAAAATCTATCAAAAATGCCCACAAATGTCACTTTTCAAATTGTTTTTGTCAAAAATGAAAGTGGCCGCATCCGTGTTCGTCCCAAACCTTTATATATGTTATGTATTATCATCAAATACAGCTTACATTTCAATATTAAGAATGAACACAAATGCGGCCACTTTCATTTCAGACGGAATCCGTCTGAATTTAACTAAAATGCTGAAATTGTGAAGATTTCAGTAATTTAGCATGACTTAATGATGTCAGTACCCGATACATGTGCATTGTATTGTCAAAAACAGCCCATATCTATGTAGCAGAAGTATTCTACTTTCCAATGAATAACTAAAACTTTTCATTTAAAAATTTTTGTAAAATTTCTATATTTTGGGGCCAAAAAGGGGTCTTACTGGACCTACTCCTTTGCATTGGTGTTATTAGGTTTCAAAACAAAAGAAAGAAAAATAAGAATCTTCTAAAATTTATGGTAAATGACCTTTCATGAGCTATTAAGTCCTATATGAAAATATAAATGGGTGTTATTGGGCAAAATATTTTACATTGTATTGTATGGAAAAACACCAAGGAGTCCGAACATTTGACTCCAAAACCTCACCTAAGTACATCCTTAAGAACTATATATAAATGTAGTTTTACGGGTAAATAAGTCACACCGAGCATATAAATCATTATGGTGTTCTATTTACGTCTTGACCACCAAATATTCTTTATTTCGAACCATTGATTGTCTCGTTGTATTAGAAAAAGCCATGCGTTTATCCATGATGGGTCCCGAATAATTTCGCGAATAGCCAAAATCAAACCACTACCACACCCAGAAGCTCTTAAAATTCGCCTGACGATTACAGGGTTTGGTACATTCAGAAGAACAGAAATTCCGATGTACAGTCTTGGAACAGGGACTGTTTGTACAACTTGACGAAAAAAAGAGTTAACTCGTATTAAGACATATCTTGATGACGGATTTTGACGGAGACACAAATTGATAATTATAAATTGAATTTCTCTGGGTAGAGTCTCTCCACGTTCAATGTTGTTACTATGGGGTACACAATGCTTTTTTTTTCTCATTACCTCCACTTGATGGGGGATTCTGTGTCACGGTTTTCATTGTATATAACGCCTGTGTCGTGGTGTACATCACCTGTTATGTCGTGTTCATCACCTGTTATGTTGTGTTCATCACCTGTTATGTCGTGTTCATCACCTGTTATGTTGTGTTCATCACCTGTTATGTCGTATTCATCACCTGTTATGTCGTGTTCATCACCTGTTATGTTGTGTTCATCACCTGTAATGTCGTGTACATCACCTGTTATGTTGTGTTCATTACCTGTTATGTCGTGTTCATCGACTGTTATGATGTGTTCATCGCATGTATCGTAATTTTCATACCATGTTATGTTGTGTTCATCGTCCGTGTCGTCGTATTTATCGTCTGTGTCTGTATCGTCCGTGTCTTTATGTCCATCGTCTGTGTCGTGGTGTTTATCGTCTGTGTCGTTGTGTCCAGAGCCTGTGTCGTCGTGTCCATCGCTTCTGTCGTCGTGTTCGTCGTCTGTGTCGTCGTAGCCCCAATGAATTTGTGAGCTGTCTTCTGCAATTTTGCGTACGGCATTGTGATTGTATGTCAATGATAGATAATGTTCACCATGTCCTTCGGGATGATGTCCAATCGTTATAATAGGAAGGTGTCTTGTTATAATATTTCTTCCATCGGGCCTTAATAAAGTAGTCACGTGGTTTAATGTGGAAACAATAACAATTTGAACATTAAACATATCGGATATAGCCTATAAGGTGATCTGATCACCAAACTCGGTGTCTCTTGCCATTCTCAGTAAGTAGTCGGACCTCGATTCTATTATCATATTTGACCAAAGAACTCTATTATCAGCGCTGCCTAAACGTGATGTTTGCCCAAGATAAGTAATGACCTCGCGTCGTAATGTTTCTGCCGATCGATAAATACCGAGTCTTTGCAACTGATGCGAAATGGCTGCAAACTGACAATTACCATCACCAGGTGGATTAAAAGCAACTGTTAATCTAAAATCAGATATAAGATTGTAAGTTTTATCTTTTGGGGTTAAAATCATGTAGTAAGGTGATTTATAATTTGAGTGTTTTTTCTGTCTTTGTTCTGGGTTAGAACTATTTTTGCCTCCAGACAAACTTGATCCAGTAATATCAGATACATAGAACCACTGTTTCTTATTACACTTCGAATAAGGCGGTACAAAGGAGACTTGATATTTATGGTTTCTCTTCTCAGCTTTTATGACAGTACCTAATAAAGCCCATGCCTTATTTGGAACTCGATTGTTATTTCGAGTTCTGTATCGCACTAGAACTTGTTGTCCGACTTCATAAATCGGTGTTTTACTTTTCTTCATCCAGGCCTTGTTTTTTCTATCGTTACAGTGCCTCGTTGCTTTCTGTGCTAAATTTCTGTTATGTTTTACATGATCCTCCCAAACTTGTGGGGACTTAAAAGACTTTCTCAGATGACTTTGGCGAGTTCTTCCATAATATATTTCAAACTGACACTTCCACGCTAAACATTATCTTGGGACCATCATTTATTTTCCTCTCATATTTTTGTAATTGTCTAACCCAGTTAACTCCTACTTGTTTCATTTTTAATAAGTCAAATGCTATTTTTTTCAAAATTAAATGCATTCTTTCCACTTTTCCTGACTCTGTGGGTGGTATGGACGGCTCTTTATCTGCTTGATTTTTTTCTTTTTCAGAAAAATCCGAACTTCCCCTTCAAATTCCTTCCCACAATCATGCTGAATTACTTTTGGTTCTCCAAATTCCCCAAACAAACTTTTCAATTCACGTTTAACAGTCGCTGAATTTTTGTTCTGCAACGGACGAAGCCAAACATATCTACTAAAACATCCAAAACACTCAAAACGTACTTAAAAATTTTCTTTCTATGTGTGACTTTATGTCTTTGCATGTCCACTAAATCTATTTGCAAAATGTGATGTACACCTTGACTTACCACTGGTCTGTATGGAGCTTTATTTTAAATCTAGCTGTTAGGGATTTGTAATATAATTCTTTATTCATTTCTTTACATATAAATTTTTCGGACAATCCAGAGAATCTGTTCTTCAACTGATGAAACATGCGCCTCGGTCCAATGCCTTTTCTTGTGTGTACTGCTTTTTTATCAAACGTGGACACTCGTCTTTCTTAAGAACAGGCTTATTATCAAAATATAACCGTGGTGGTTGCCCTTGTATAGTGTATAAATCTTTACGTTTGTAATATGTTGATATTGCATTATTCTGTTCCAATGTTCTTTCCTTTACTGGAATGTCAAACGTTCCTTCAATGGTTTTGAATATAGCATCATATGCAGATTCACTTTTTGGTGAACATGATCTATGCACTGTTCTTGTTGTGAAAACCAAATTGATCAGAAATAGAAGACACGTTATCTTAAAGCTGAAAAAGAAGAGATAAACATAATCAGCAGATAATACTGGGTTAGCCATGTCATTTTTACTGACTGGTTTCATGATATAATTGTTTTAGCCATTTAATAGCATTACATAGGGTTCTGTATATAAAGTCATCTTGTACGATGGTCAGGGTCTGTAATCATTATTTAACAATGAACCAATAAGAACAAGTTCTGTAATGCTTGCTTTTCATTGACCAGACTAAAGCTCGCAACCCCTTTTAGCAGCCAAACAAGATAAGAACAACTGTTTTCACGGCTTGTAGGGATTTTCAAAGGATTTAAGTCCGTTTTGAATATCATTAATGATAATATACACTTTTTCAGGTCACTATTTGTTTAATAAAAAATTGCACAACGTACAGTTTAAATATAAATGTTCGTTCTTTTTTTCGTTTCTGATTCCTTCTGTGACGCCCCGGTCACACCTTACCGGATAACGCGAACGGACGCTGAACGAATATTTTTTTTCAATCCGTTCATGTCTGTAAGACGTCTATTATTTATCCGTTAGACGTCCGTACATATCTGTTTCGTGCCCGTTAAGCGTCTGCTTTATCTGTCGACGTCCGTTCTGTATGTTAGAACATTTTCAGCATAAAAGTACCCGTTGAACATCCGGTAGTCGTCCGTTCCGTTTTCGTTTTTATCCGTTACTTTTCCGTTATATATTCGTTGAAGGTACGATAAACCAGATAACCAACGGACTTCTACCGGACGTATAATGGATAAAACAGACGACGAATGGATTTGAAACGAACATGAACGGAAGGTTAACGTAAAAAACGAATAAATTCCTATTGAACATTTCACGTCAGAAATCACAATATTATTGGTATGTCAAATTTCTTGAGTGTCCTTCATGTTTACCACTGCTTATCTTGTTCGTTTGTTTTATCCGTAACAATTCCGTAAGGTGTCCGTTTTATGCGGTTCTCTTCAATTATATGTTCGTACGACAACTAATCGGTTCGGTATGTTTCCGTTTCTAAAACGCAAACAGAAAACCTTTTTTGTTCTCACTCTTAAGGTGACCGGTCGAAATATCTAGTATGAAGCTGTGGTCACACCTTAATCGGACAGCACGAACGAACCCTAACGGTTGAAAAAAAACAGTTTTTCGTTTACAAAATTGTTATCCGTACGTTGATATACTGGCCAAATAAAACGGACGCGTAACGAATGCATAACAGACACACACAGGATATGCAACGTACGAGAAAAGGAAACGTACCGGACAGAACGGATGTCGAAAATACATTAAACAGACGAGACTCGCTTAAAAAGGACACCTTAAGCTGTTGTCACACCTTACCAGATAGCTCAAACAGACACCAAACGGATGAAAATAAAGTGTTCTGTCGACAAACATTTTTATCCGTTAGAAGTTCATTGATGATCTTACCAAATATAACAGACGAGTAACGATTACCTAACGGACACCCGACGGATATGAAATGGACGAAAAACGGACGAGTACCGCATAAAACGTACACATAACGGAGGCGTACTGGATAAAACGGACGAACAAGATAAAAAGAAAATTGAAGGCGGCAATAATTATACATGTAAATCACATAAGCCTCTGTCCGGTGGAAAATTTTAGCATGTTCAAAACTTTGAACGGACGTCCAATGAATGAAATGTCCGTTGAACGTACGGTAGGCGTCCGTTTTGTACGGTACTCGTACATTCCGTTAAGCCTCGGTCACACCTTACCGGATAGCACGAACGGACGCCTAACGGATGAAAATAAAAGTTGTCCGTTGACAAAATTGTTATCCGTTGGGAGTCCGTTGATGTACTGACCGAATAAAACGGACGTGTAACGAATGCATAACGAACACACACCGGATATGCAACGTACGAGAAACGGAAACGTACCGGACAGAACGGATGTCGAAAGTACATCCAACGGACGAGTACCGCATAAAACGGACACCTAACGGATGCGTACCGGATAAAACGGATGAACAAGATATACGGAAAAATTAAAGGCGACAATAATAATACATGTAATTTGCATAAATATTCAAAATGTTTCTGTGTAACTGGTTTTGGTTTGTTCTTCAAAATGCCGCCAAAGGGCAGCGTCTGGCCTGAATAAGAGCTGCTTGATTGTGAAGACGTGCCCTTTCTCTAAGATCGATTATGAATAATAAGAATTCATGAACCTTAAGAAATCTGACATACCAATAATTGGCATTTCTGACGCGAAATTTTCAATTGGCATTTATCCGTTTCAGATCCGTTCATCATCCGTTTTATCCGTTATACGTCCGGTAAACGTCCGTTTCTCATTCGTTCAACATCCGTTTTATCCGTTAAACGTCCGGTAGAAGTCCGTTAGTGAATTTATCTTCCAGACCTCAAACGGATGTATAACGGACACGTAACGGATACAAAACGGAAACGAAACGGACGAGTACCGTACAAAACGGATACCTACCGGACGTTCAACGGACATTTCATCCGTTGGACGTCCGTTCAAAGTTTTGAACATGCTCAAAAATTTCCACCGGACAGAACGGACGTCGACGGATAAAACGTACGCTAAACGGACATGCAACGGATATGGACGGACGTCTAACGGATAAGAACGGACGTCTAACGGATAAGAACGGACGTCTAACGGACATGAACGGATTGAAAAAAAGTTATCCGTTAGGCATCCGTTCGAGCTATCCGTTACGGTGTGACCGAGGCTTTACTGTTTTTCATCCGTTACGTTCACATTATACATCCGTTGGAGGTCTGGCAGATAAATCCTTCGAAGGCCTTCTAACGGACGTCTAACGGATAAAATAAATGTTGAACGAATGTGAAACGGATTTCTACCGGACGTATAACGGATGATGAACGGATCTGAAACGGATAAATGCCAATATAAAAATTCGCGTCAGAAATGCCAATTAGATTTTTTTAAGGGTCATGAAATCTTATTATTCAAAATCGATCTTAGAGTAAGGACGCGTCTTCACAATCAAGCAGCTCTTATTCAGGCCAGATACTGCCATTTTGGCGGCATTTTGAAGAACAGACCAAAACCATTTACTCGGAAACATTTTGAATATTTATGCAATTTACATGTATTATTATTGTCGCCTTTAATTTTTCCTTACATCTTGTTCATCCGTTTTATCCGGTACGCTTCCGTTAGGTGTCCGTTTTATGCGGTAGTCGTTATGTACGTTACGTTTCCGTTTCCCGTACGTTGCATATCCGGTGTGTGTCCGTTATGCATTCGTTACGCGTCCGTTTTATGTGGTCAGTACATCAACGGACTCCCAACAGATAACAATTTTACCGGATATATCACGAACGAACGCCTAACGGATGAAAACAAGTTTTCTGTCGACAAAATTGTTACCCGTTGGGATTCAGTTGATGTACTGACAAACAAAACGGACGCAAAATGAATGCATTAAGCCTCGGTCACACCTTACCGGATAGCACGAACGGACGTCTAACGGATGAAAATAAAAGTTGTCCGTTGACAAAATTGTTATCCGTTAGGAGTCCATTGATGTACTGACCAAATAAAACGGATGTGTAACGAATGCATAACGGACACAAACCGGATATGCAACGTACGAAAAACGGAAACGTACCGGACAGAACGGATGTCGAACGTACACCCAACGGACGAGTACCGCATAAAACGGACACATAACGGAAACGTACCGGATAAAACGGACGAACAAGATATACGGAAAAATTAAAGGCGACAATAATAATACATGTAAATCGCATAAATATTAAAAATGTTTCCGTGTAACTGGTTTTGGTTTGTTCTTCCAAATGCCACCAAAGGGTAGTTTCTGGCCTGAATAAGAGGTGATTGATTGTGAAGACGTGTCTTAACTCTTAAAATCGATTATGAATAATAAGAATTCATGAACCTAAAGAAATCTGACATATCAATAATTGGCATTTCTGACGCGAAATTTTCAATTGGCATTTATCCGTTTCAGATCCATTCATCATCCGTTTTATCCGTAATACGTCCGGTAGAAGTCCGTTTCTCATTCGTTCAACATCCGTTTTATCCGTTAAACGTCCGGTAGAAATCCGTTGGTGAATTCATCTTCCACACCTCCAACGGATGTATAAAAGACACGTAACGGATGCACAACGGAAACAAATCAGACGAGTACCGTACAAATCTGACGCCTAACGGACGTTCAACGGACATTTTATCCGTTGGACGTCCGTTCAAAGTTTTGAACATGCTCAAAATTTTCCACCGGACAGAACGGACGTCGACGGATAAAACGTACGCTTAACGGACATGCAACGGATATGGACGGACGTCTAACGGATAAGAACGGACGTCTAACGGATAAGAACGGACGTCTAACGGACATGAACGGATTAAAATAAAAGTTGTCCGTTGACAAAATTGTTATCCGTTGTGAGTCCGTTGATGTACTGACCGAATAAAACGGACGTGTAACGAATACATAACGGACACACACCGGATATGCAACGTACGAGAAACGGACACGTACCTGACAGAACGGATGTCGAACGTACATCCAACGGACGACTACCGCATAAAACGGACACCTAGCGGAAGCGTACCGGATAAAACGGATGAACAAGATATACGGAAAAATTAAAGGCGACAATAATAATACATGTAAATCGCATAAGTATTCAAAATGTTTCTGTGTTACTGGTTTTGTTTTGTTCTTCAAAATGCCGCCAAAGGGCAGTGTATAGCCTGAAAAAGAGTTGCTTGATTGTGGAGACGTGCTCTTACTCTAAGATCGATTATGAATAATAAGAATTCATGAACCTTAAGAAATCTGACCTACCAATAATTGGCATTTCTGACTCGAAATTTTCAATTGGCATTTATCCGTTTCAGATCCGTTCATCAACCGTTTTATCCGTTATACGTCCGGTAGAAGTCCATTTCTCATTTGTTCAACATTTGTTTTATCCATTAAACGTCCGGAAGTCCGTTGGTGAATTCATCTTCCAGACCTCCAACGGATGAATAACGGACACGTAACGGATACAATACGGTAACGAAACGGACGAGTACCGTACAAAATGGACGCCTACCGGACGTTCAACGGACATTTCATTCGTTGGACGTCCGTTCAAATTTTGAACATGCACACAAATTTCCACCGGAAAAATGGACGTCGACGGATAAAACGTACGCTAAACGGACATGCAACGGATATGGACGGACATATAACGGATAAGAACGGACGTCTAACAGACATGAACGGATTAAAAATTATCCGTTAGGCATCCGTTCGAGCTATCCGTTAAGGTGTGACCGAGGCCTAACGGAAACGCAATGGACGAGAAACGGAAACGTACCGGTGTTTCTCGGACAGAACGGATGTCGAACGTACACCCAACGGACGAGTTCTGCATAAAACGGACACCTAATGGAAGCGTACCGGGTAAATCGCGGATGAACAAGATATGCGGAAAAATTAAAGGCGACAATAATAATACATGTCAGTTGCATAAATATTCAAAAGTTTCTGTGTAATTGGTTTTAGTTTCAAAAGTCCGCTAAATGGTAGGGTTCAGCCTGAATCACAACTGCTTGATAGTGAAGACGAGCGTTTACTCTAAGATCAATAATGGATAATAAGCATTCGTGAACCTCAAGAAATCTAAAATACCAATAATTCGCATTACTCACTCAAAATTTTCAATAGGTATTTATCCGTTTCACATCTGTTCATCGTCCGGTTTACCCGTTATACGTCTGGTAGAAGTCCGTCTACCACCCGTTTTATCCGTTATACGAGCGGTAGAAGTCCGTTGGTGAATCCGTTCGCGCTTTCCGTTAAAGTGTGACTGGGGCTTAACGGACCTCTAATGGATGTATAACGGACAAGTAATGGATACATAACGGAAAGGGAACTGACGAATACGGTAAAAAACGGACGCATACCGGACGTTCAACGGACACTTCATCTGTAGGACCTCTGTTCAAAGTTTTGAACATGTTCAAAATTTTCCACCGGACCGAACGGACGTCGACGGATAAAACAATCGATAAACGGACATGAAACGGATATGGGCGGACATCCCACGGATAACAACGTACGTCTTACGAACATGAACGGATTGAAAAAAGGTTATCCGTTCGACGTCCGTTCGCGCTATCCGGTAAGGTGAGACTGAGGCTTTATTAACAATGGTAGTTGTACTATGACTTTCTTTTAAATTTCTAGTCATACATTGTTTCTGCATATTATTGTCATAAGAAATCAGAAACGAGACAAACAGTGTCCTCTGAAAAAGTGGCTGCTATCAGTATTGGTATTTATAACAGACTGAAATCCCTCAAGAATCACTACAAGCCGTGAAGTTGTCGGATTCGGCCGATAATTAGATTTCATAAAGATTTGAGATTTTGGTAATCTTGGAGTCTGATACAGCTTTTTGTGTGTTTAGACAAGTTGTCAAAATTGCCTGCTGGAAAAGTGGCTGCTATCTTTATTGGCTGCTGAAAGTGCCAATCTGGTTTTAAATTGGCTCACTAGTCACCTAACACAATAGTGAAACTCGATCATTTCAACATAATTTTAACATAATTAAGGTATCTACTTGATTATCAAGTTTCTTTTATGGGTGACCATTTCAGGCATGTTAGAATCTCATAGTTGAAGATCGTTTTGCGACCTCTAGATATAATATAATATAATATAAATTCTTTACAAATTCTTTATTATAAACTACTTAATATATTGTTAAATCGCATTATTCAGACCTTAAATACAATGAAAGTTGAAATATGAAAGAATATTGTCAATTACATTAATTTATATGTAACGTATCTTCTCATTGGCTGACAGGATTTTGTTTATCATCTCAGAGACACAATTCTGTCATGTGCCTGTGACGTCATTAACGTTTTTTTCTTCCATGATTTACGCCAGTGTAATTAAATTTAGAAATGACTAATATTTTTCTGTCCATTCAAAATAACATAAAAAATGTGGCACCCACTTAATAATAACAAGGATGCACCACTTTTTCTTATGTTATTTCTTCATAAACAGAAGAAATATTACTGTCATTTCTTATAATTGAATTCTTAATTTGATTTTTTTATTACAGTCATTCCTTAAATAGAACAAAAGATGAAAAGAGGGTTCGACTCACATGTACCTGTGCCTTTTCTTTTTCTCTATTATAATTACCCTCCCTTTTTCTCTCATTTAGATGAAAGACGACCCGTCGCTTGGTTTCAATTGTATATTGTATCAGAGGAAAATTTCTTGCAGATTCATGTTTTAGTTTTGTAAGATTTATATCAGAAACACTTACCATATTCGAATCCACATATTTGTCGTTGGATAAGTTGCAAAATACTGCATGTTTGGAATAGTAGAACTATAATCGAAATGCTGTGAAGACTTGCTTTGATTCCGGAAAAAGGGCCCGGAAAATGATGAAAAATGCGTTCACGATACTATCAAACTGCGTTTGTGAGATCCCGTAATTATCACAGTATATTAAGCAAATTTGCAAAATCACGGAAAATATATATTTCGCAAATCACAAATTAAACCCGCTGCAAGTTCTTTCACGTTTTCAAGGTCTATATTCAAAAGTCACGCCTAGACCCTTTCCAAAAATATTCTGACTTTGATCTCATTTTCATGGTTCATTGGTTAATGTTAACTTGTTCTTGTTTCGTCTGTTCTTCGGTTACTTGAAGAAAAAGGAGAACTTGTAAGGTCTAAATATTTGTCTTGAAGATGTCATCTTACTTGGCTTGTTCATGGTTTATTGCATTGATCAATGTTAAATTCAACTGATTTGGTACATGGGGACAGGACATTTGTTTTAGCTCTCCAACAAATGGAAGTTTTCGTTTTTTTCAAAAATCTGTTATTTTTTCCATTAATTTCAATTATTTCGTGTTTCAATGTATAATATAATTCAACATACATTTAACTGTACTAGAAATAACTTGTATTTGCTATTTGCTATCAATTCCAAGTTTACTATCCGCAGCGGTCACTGATATATGATATATACCTCTATGATTTGATCTGTGTGTTTAGATACTATAAGTTTGCATGCACTTTATTTTATTTGGTGTATGGCATACTTGTAAGTGAATTATATTTCAAATTGGTTTATCGCATACTTGTATTTGTCCGCACGGCAGGTGTCCTTGGACATTAACCATGTGTATAGAGCTCTATATAATATATCAGTGACCGCTGCAGATAACAGGTTTTGAAAAGAGGAGGACCAAAACAAATGTCCTGTCCCCAATTCCTATAGTTTGCTGTGTTTTAGATACATGTCCTTACTTTAAGGACAGTGAATTATATTTGGTGTATGGTATATTTGTAATTATAACCTAAAGGAGATGTGGTATAATTGCCAATGAGACAACTCTCCACAAGAGACCATAATGACAAAGGAATTAACAACTATAGGCCACAGTACGGCCTTCAACAATGCACAAACCCATACCGCATAGTCAGATACCAAACGCCCTGAAATGACGATGTAAAACAATTCAAACGAGAAAACTAACAGCCTTATTCATGTACAAAAATGGACGAAAAAAACAAATATGAAACACGTAAACAAACGACAACCACTGAATTACAGGCTTGGGACAGGCACATACATACAGAATGTGGCGGGTTAAAGATGTTGGCGGGATCTTAACCCTACACCAATCTGGGACAGTGGTATAACAGAACAACATGAGAACGAACTATAAAAATCAGTTGAAAACGCTTAACTCATCAGATGGACGAAAATACATTGCAAGTGGACGTGGCCGGGTATTTGTACATCCCAACAACAAAAGGACGTTGGGTACAGATCAGAGAGATCCGAACTCGCAGTTAATTGACAGCTAGTCCAAAGCATCTAACAACTACCAACTAATAAAAAAAACATGCATTTGAGATTAAATTATCAATCCGTAAACATCCAACATCCAATGGATTTAGTGTAAATACGTCATAGTCAGTCAAGACAAAGTATTTGTAATGCTTATTTGTCCGTTTGTCGTGTGTCAGTTGTTCATAAAATTATTTCTTTTTTAATATATAGTTTGGAGAATTTCTCAGATACTATAAAAAAAAAAATTGAAAACAACACGTTTAATAATTTCTTGCGTCCGAAGCGCTTTTCTGGATTTACCTTTATCAGGAACGCTCAAAGCCAAACATTTGAAATCCGAAGATGTATATAAGTGTTAGTAAAGTCATGTATACATGGTATGCATGACTGTCTGCCTGGACGGTGTCATCTTTCCTTGACCTTTTTAATTTGTCACAGGTTTTTTTTTCGTGATGGTGCTTGCTTCTGAGATACTTTAAACAAGAAGTTTACTTAATTTGATGTATGGAATTAATTTTGTGCGGCTCCATATCTGTCTGAAAAGATTTATCTAACCTTGACTTCATGCAAATTGATAATTGAAATGTTAATTTGTTGAAATGCTTGAAGTAAAATCTCTGTTTGAAATTCAATAATAAACACTAAGTCTAACACATGCAAAACATTAAGTGTGTTAAGTCTTGTTATAATACGTTCAATATACAGATTCCGCAGGACGTTATTCCGATAGCAATAATCAATACAAAGTATTTGATCTAGAATTGTCTCATTCACACTCAGTCTACATCTCTGATTTACACCTGTGTAGGTACATTGGGTCAAGATGATGTTACTGTTCACCCCTTTTAATTTTTCCGAGGCAATACTGTTTACAAAATTCTAATTGGAAGTTATTTTTTATATAGATAACTTCTAACTATCTATTCCGTGCCATCTTAAGTCAAAATTTTAGCTTTTTTTTGTTATGTTGGCAAACTATATTAAGTCGAAAAAAAATAGCTGGAGGGGAGGGCATGATACATCACCATGACCCAATCTTCCTATGCTTATGTTAAGTAACAATTTAATTAAATCTAAAAAATCTTCTTCATACATTCTTTGTCGAATTTGTTGTATTGGCATGTCTTTCAACAGCAACATCAAAAAATGTGTGGACTTTAACGGTGTTTTTGTGGACTTTAGCGGAACTTGTTCTTGTGGACTTTAACGGCGTTTTTTGTGGACTTTAACGGAGGTCATTTTGTGGACTTTAGCGGAAAGTTTGTGGACTTTAGCGGCGTTATGGACTTTAGCGGAAATTTGTTGTGGACTTTAGCGGTGTTGTGGACTTTAGAGGAATTGTGGACTTTAACGGTGCCACAATGCACAAAAGATACGTTTTAGACAGAAAATCAGGAAATAATTGATTCCATGTAGGATGTCAAATCAATTTTTTTGAGAAATCAGCAAATCTATAAGTAACAAAATTATTTCCTATAAATCAAGGTCACCACGATACAAAATCAAGGTCAATAAGGACAATAAGATAGAAACGTACATTTAATAATGATAATGTTATTGCATGTCTTTTATGAGATCGGCTTACTTCGGTTTAATCCAGAGTTACATATATGTATTAAATCGACAAACGTCGGTTGAATTTGATGTTATATGTAGGTTAAGAATCGACCATGTTACGACTAGCGTTAATTTTAAGCTTTAAAAGAAGTAGTACTATAATTTCCAATAAATGCATTCCACACCAGGACACTTCTCATATTGTAACCTCACATGTTTATGATTGAAAGTTAACTACTTAAAACTGTGCATGGAATCAATGCAACTATCTTAAGATTTCCTATTTCCTTTTGTTATAAACGTTTGTTGAATATTTAACTGACATCTAGATAAATGCACAATTTCTATACAGACGTCAATTCTAAAAATATGTATATAAATGCATTTTAAGGGTACATTATTCGTATTATCAGTTTTTTTTTTTAGATTTCAGTACTGTCAGTAACCAAAGCAAGTGGAAGAAAAGAAAACACTTTTCTATCAAACGCAGAGATAATTCAATCATGTGATGTAGCAATGCAAAACTTTAATCATGGTTAGCGTGATACTTGAATTTAATATAATGCATTGTCAGTGTGTGGTTCTAAAATGTGTTTAATTTAATTTGTACTTTGAAAGTGCATTTTAATCTGGTAACATCATCCTTATGACAGAAAACTTTAATCTGGTAACATCATCCTTAATCTGGTAACATCATCCTTTAATCTGGTAACATCATCCTTATGACAGAAAACTGTAATCTGGTAACATCATCCTTATGACAGGAAACTTTATTCTGGTAACATCATCCTTATGACAGAAAACTGTAATCTGGTAACATCATCCTTATGACAGAAAACTGTAATCTGGTAACATCATCCTTATGACAGAAAACTGTAATCTGGTAACATCATCCTTATGACAGAAAACTGTAATCTGGTAACATCATCCTTATGACAGAAAACTTTAATCTGGTAACATCATCCTTATGACAGAAAACTTTAATCTGGTAACATCATCCTTATGACAGAAAACTTTAATTTGGTAACATCATCCTTAATTTGGTAACATCATCCTTAATCTGGTAACATCATCCTGTAATCTGGTAACATCATCCTTAATCTGGTAACATCATCCTGTAATCTGGTAACATCATCCTTAATCTGGTAACATCATCCTTAATCTGGTAACATCATCCTGTAATCTGGTAACATCATCCTTAATCTGGTAACATCATCCTTAATCTGGTAACATCATCCTGTAATCTGGTAACATCATCCTTAATCTGGTAACATCATCCTTAATCTGGTAACATCATCCTGTAATCTGGTAACATCATCCCTAATCTGGTAACATCATCCTGTAATCTGGTAACATTATCCTTAATCTGGTAACATCATCCTTAATCTGGTAACATCATCCTTTAATCTGGTAACATCATCCTTTAATCTGGTAACATCATCCTTAATCTGGTAACATCATCCTGTAATCTGGTAACATCATCCTTATGACAGAAAACTTTAATCTGGTAACATCATCCTTATGACAGAAAACTGTAATCTGGTAACATCATCCTTTAATCTGGTAACATCATCCTTTAATCTGATAACATCATCCTTATGACAGAAAACTTTAATCTGGTAACATCATCCTTAATCTGGTGGTAACATCATCCTTAATCTGGTAACATCATCCTTAATCTGGTACCATCATCCTGTAATCTGGTAACATCGTCCTTAATCTGGTAACATCATCTTGTAATCTGGTAACATCATCCTTAATCTGGTAACATCATCCTTAATCCGGTAACATCATCCTGTAATCTGGTAACATCATCCTTAATCTGGTAACATCATCCTTAATCTGGTAACATCATCCTGTAATCTGGTAACATCATCCTTAATCTGGTAACATCATCCTGTAATCTGGTAACATCATCCTTAATCTGGTAACATCATCCTGTAATCTGGTAACATCATCCTTTATTTGGTAACATCATCCTTAATCTGGTAACATCATCCTTTAATCTGGTAACATCATCCTTAATCTGGTAACATCATCCTGTAATCTGGTAACATCATCCTTATGACAGAAAACTTTAATCTGGTAACATCATCCTTATGACAGAAAACTGTAATCTGTGTATTAAGGCATATTGAAATAAATAATGAATTAGATGATTCACAATAAAAGTTTGTAAAAAACTTCGGCCAGTTAGAAACTCTTAATCGAAAAATGCCAATCAGTTCAAAGATGTGCACGTCAAAAACAACAAGGGTACAAAAGGCATAACATTATCCGATTTTTTTCTAGAAATGTCCGTACGTTATGTATATTTATCTTAATTCATTTTCAGTTATCGAGAATTCAGATAAGTCTCATATATGTATAAGATTCCTTGATGTTGTGTGCATGTATTTCTCGTAAATGTTAACAAAAATTGTATGTAACTCAAGCTCTTCTACGAACTGCAATTCGAACATGAACTCGAACCTAAGCTCAAAGTTTTACTCAAATTCGAAATATAGCTCAAACTCTTATTCGAACTTTAACTCGATAGTAATTAGCTACACTCCCATTTTACAGTTTAAAAGTTACGCAGACGAGTTTGAAAGTCGTGACCACCAGTTGGAAAATCAAGCGCACCAAATCGAAAATCATGCGCACCAGTATGAAAGTTGTGTGCACCTGTCTAAAATTTGTGTACGCCGTGTGAATTAGTTGCTAAATCGTGCGCACATGTTTTTGAAAAGTCCTGCACTGACGTTTTTGAATTACCTGCGCTCGTGTTTTAAATTTCAAGCGCACGATCGAAATTGAAAGTCGTGAACACAAGTTTGAAGACGTGGACGCCAGATTTAATCTCCCACACACGAAAATGTTTATATTTTATGGCACTGAAAAAGATCCATAGCAGAGAACCATTGTCCTCTTCAGTAATTACAACAATAGTTAGTCATATATTTTATATTTCGGAATGAGTTGCTACAATTTTGTGGTATGTTATCTTTAATCAGATTCAGGTCTTTTCAAAATAGTATGTATTTATTCTGCTTGTAATGATGTACTTCTGGAAATATCAGATGCGGATCCAGGATTTTGAAAAGAGGGCCGAAACTAAGTAATGTTAGAAGTTGGACATATAAAACGTTTATGCATTAACCCTGTATGTAGCTCCATAAGGGGCGGGGAGGGTGGTCGGGCTGCCGCCTTAAATCCGCCTCTGAAAATTTTACGATTGAAAAAATATATTACTTATAGGAGATAAGATGGTATATGTTATCATATACAGACCATTTGTTTTGGATTGTGTTTATGTAGGAATATCTGATGAAATATTTAAAAGCGTTCATTGACGTCTAATAACAAAGATCACAGCAGAGCATAATTTAAAAACTTCCTATTATATCTTTGTAATGTGCACATTCAGTGTATATTTTAATTGGCTTCAAATGATAGAATGTTCAAAATCTGTTTTATATTGTTTACTTTTGATTTACATCTCTCTTTAAAAACATAAGCTAACAAGAATTATAGATCCCTTTTTGATCAATTACCAGTATCTTACTAACTTCTGCCGTTCGTTCAATCTTCTCGTTCTTTGTATCATCATATCAGCAATAAAATATATTTCAAATTTGTTTCTTACAATACATAACACTTTATCATATACATCTTCTAGCTGATGTTGAAGAAAAATGGCAATTATGATTTATCAATACTCGAAAGAACTATTTATTGCAATAGTAGTCGTTATAATCCCGTGAAAACGAGACTTCAACGTTATTATGTTCTAAAATATTGTGTCAATAGCCATGGAATATGATTGTGTTCTAAATTATTGTATTAATAGCCACGACATAAACCTTACGATCCTGCGAGTAAACTCTATCACATTATCCATGGCACGCAGTTTCATAAATGTATTAAGTAAGTATCTAATTCAGGGTCAGTGCAAACATGAAATTGCGATCATGTTAAACAAGATAGTGTCGATGGCTTTCCATTCGTATGAACAATCCTAAGTCGTTTTTGTTGTTGATCTTTTTCTAGGACTTCTGAGATCCGATGACTAAATTCCATTTTGAATACGTAGAAGTGTTTTGTAACGGTATAACTGTTCTTTTCATCTGAATTATGTCAGTCATATTTGTAATAACTATCTATTTTCATTTTCTTTTTGTTGCCCTCTGGAAAAAGCTTATGAATTTTTTATGACGAACTTTACTTGTTTCTAATTGATTTCTTAAACATAGTTTGTATTTCAATCTTGTAAGATGTTTTATTAATATCAAAGTGACATTTCTATATCGGATGACTTATAGTTCTTCTTTCAAGTAGCAATTGGGTTGTTTTTCTTTTTTTGTACACAAAAAGAAAAAGCTTTCTTTATTAATAACCTAGCTTGAATTAAGATATGACTGTATTAGTTGCTTCCGATAGATAATTTGTTAACACTGGTATTAGGAGAAAAACTAAATTCACGTAGTGAGTTTTTTTCAGTATTGCACAATCATGCATATTTGCATAAATTTTTGCTATTTTTGACAAAATTAGTTTTGGGAAGACATATAAACCTTATCCCAAGGTTTTAGCTGTCAATGATCAATCAATCCAGATGTCCTGCGTCAAATCAAATATTTATAGAAAGTTGTGTACCAGCTTTGTACTGGTACCTCAAACTACTGATTGCTCGTTTCTATTATTATAATTACTGCAACTACAAGACAAAGGTTAAAACGCACAAAAGTATCTGACACCTACATCGATTCCCCTTTCAACAGGTTGTTTTCATGTGAAACGAAGCATTCCGAACATGTCAAAAACCAATAGTTAAATAACAAACCATGAAAGTCTTCCTTTGATCTCGGGTTCTATTGTCAAACAACTGTAACGAAGCCATTATTCTACAATTATCTTCTTCTTTCATCATTACGGCATAAATTCTTAATTACCTCCCTTGCAAAAGCCGCTCCTGTAAACGTTTTATATAATTACCGACAATTTGTCTCTTAATAACTAGTTATTGTTTCTGGAAAATTACTTACATAAAATACATCGTATAGACTTATAATGCATATGTCCCAAACATTACATATCGTTGTTATGGGAATATATAACAAATTATTTATGATCAATTTTATGGCAATTTTAGCGCCGGTTTTTATCAATACATACGAAAACAATTCGTATTATTCCGATAGCTATTTTACGTCCGTTTGTTTTATCGGTGTTTGCTTTTTTTAACTGACGAACAAATGGCGAAAAGGCAACCACACTATGTATTTCTACACGTGTATAATCAATCATTATTAACAGACATATTCACATATTTTCAACAGTACTGGTGGACACTGGTTCTATTTTTTTAACGATATGACCATAAAGATATAAGCTAGATTTCTGATTGCAGACAAACTCGTTCCATATTTTAATGGGAACGCATATGACTGGTCTCGAGCAAAATGTTGAAATTTTAATACAATGTTTTCATACAATTTTGTAGTGTACAATTTGTGCGAAGGTTCAGTTTGAATTTTAAACCTCGGGAGTCCTCCAACTACCACAAAGGGTAAATCTTGATACACCTATGTTATGCGTTTGTATTCGTCAATTTTTCAATGCTTTAAAAGCAATGGAGACAGTTGTGCATGAACAATTAAGATAAATACTGTCACAGGATTGTAAAAATCAATAAAGAATGTTCCCTGGCAATTATTGAGAAAATAAACGTTCTTAAAAAAAACCCGTCTTCCTAAAATATCGAATGGTCGTCCACTTTATATGTTATTTACAAAGCGTTCTTTGTAATTTACAACAAAAAAGATGTATGTTGACCAGTCCTCGATCTACAGCGTATTTACTTTCCTATTATAACAAAACAGCATATAAAACAACTCCCAAACAAGTAATATATATCAAACGCCTATTTGACCGATCTTTATTTAATTTTCAAGCATACTTTCAAATGAATTTCCATGAGAATTTACTACATGAACCAGCATTGAAACTATATTTCCCAGGGTGATATATATTGCACATTAAGATAATCGTTACCGAAAGCTTTATGCATTTCATATCAAAGAATACATTTAAATATCAGTATAATTTTTTTGTGTAAATTTACATTTGTTTACAATATAAAATATTGAAATTATGCACATTATTTGTATAATTCAATAAACAAAGGTATAGCCATCAAATGGCGTGTCTACCTTTTTCTTTAGTCACTTCTTTTTTTGTTCTCCTTTATTGATTGTGAATAATATTAAATCACATATTCCGCAATAAAATCATTTTCAAAGCATTTTTTTTTAAACCTATCAAAATTCAAAAGATGAAATAAGAACTATTAAGTTCCTTTGATGGTTTACGTTTATTATTGCTCTTTTGGCTGATGAAATAAGTACCAGAACAGAAAGTAGAAAGGAGTGTTGTCCTCGGAAAGAAAGTGTAGACACAGAATCTGCATTTTAACTTCCTCCATGACACGTGACTGTAGTTACCTATCATTGGTTGACTAATGACATGAAATCAAGCTCAGAAGGACACCTGTAAATCAACAATACGTTCATTGTTTCGGTGGAAAAAATGTCAAAAAGTCCAATCTGCTGATGTCTACGCAGATACTGATTTTTCAATGGTTAAGTTAAACGCCTTGTGAATCCTGGTATCAGAGTATTAATGTTAAATGGTATAGTTAAACGTGGTGTGAACCTATCTTGTTTATCAGATAATAAATTTTCAATTGTAAAGTTAAATGTTGTGTGAATCTTGTTCTCAGATAAAACATTTTCAGTGGTAAAGATAATGCTGTGTGAACTTTTCAGAGCATAAATTTTCGATGATATAAATAAATGCTATGTGAAATTTGAATATCTTTTAACTACGTTTGTTGATCACAAGAAGCATCTTACAGATATAACGGTTCATAATTATACAATTAGTACAACGTAATCAGCTCATTCTCTTATTATGATTTTATTTATCCTTTGGGTGTTTTTCATAACTATGGATGTTTTTGTATGGAGAGCGTATTGGTTTTATCAGACGCTAACAAAATAATTTGTTCTAGCTTTTTATGGTTTTCTCTCTCGTAACTGTCGTAAACAGATATGAATAAATACTTAATTTATTTCCTTTGTTTGAGACATATTGCGTACTGTCTGACGTGCCGATTGCTAAGGGATCTTCTGTCTGGACTGAATGACATGGCGATTGTTAAGGGCTCCTCTGTCTGTACTGAATGACGTGGCGAATTTAAGGTGCTCGGCTGTCTGTACAGACTGACGTGGCGAATGTAAAGGGCTCGGCTGTCTGTATTGACTGACTGGCGAATGTAAAGGGCTCGGCTGTCTGTTCTGACTGACTTGCCGAAAGTAAAGGGCTCGGCTGTCTGTACTGAATACTGATTGACGTGGCGAATGTAAAGGGCTCGGCTGTCTGTATTGAATGACGTGGCGAATGTAAAGGCTCGGCTGTATGTACTGAATGACCTGGCGAATGTAAAGAGCCCGGTTGTCTGTACTGACTGACGTGGCGAATGTAAGTGGCTCGGCTGTCTGTACTGACTGACGTGCCGAATGTAAAGGACTAGGCTGTCTAACTCCATGTGTTGATAAGTTGACATTTGTTTGCTAGAAGAAGATTGAAAACCAGTACGTATTTCCCTGTTTGTTTAAAAACTTTTCTCATTTTATTTGAACTGCTTAGTTTTGTATTCGGTTTTTCCATATCCATTTTCACCCAAAGGGATGAGAGCTAATGTTGGTCGTTTTTTTTTTGGTTGTACGGGATGTATAAATTTGCAGCAATGTCCGATTGCAAAGGGGACGTTAAAGTCCAGTCCCTTGTTTTATGCGTGCTACGATCTCTGCATGTTGAAGAACCCTTGCAACAACTCACTGAGGAGTCATTTTGGTGAACTGTTACAAGGTCATCCCCAGTCCAACGTATCCTCATTTGTCAGTGGCAGTTATTGTATTTCGTCTTTCATTCCGGTCGACATACCTTGCAAAACCTGTCTATTATAGTACTAATTGTTAATTTGTTCTTGTCTTGAATATACGTGAAGCATTTTCAATAAGACGTCAATCAATCAATCAATGTTTAAGCCTCCTTCGACATAAATCGTGCGGTATCTTCTATCTGAAGGCCAAGTCCTCATTTATGATATTACACAATTTAGACAATCTTACCACAATCTTGACAATGTCATGGAAACCTAGGGTGAACTTGACTACCTAAAGCTGTCGAACGTTTTATTTATTTCCTGTAACTGCAACCTTATAAGTGACAATTCAGTCGTTCTGTAAATAAGTGAAGAGATTTCTAAGTGGTTTGTACTCCATCAAGATCGCTTTCAAACACTAGTAGTTAAACATACATTAAGGTATAGATGGAGTTTACCGAGAAAAGAATAATGGGGAAAACATACAGAATAATGTGTCAAAAATTATAGAAAATGATTTTTGGGGCACGGATTTTTGTTCGTGAGAGGGAGCTATTGTTGAATAATTTCATGGAAATGAAAGTTAGGGTGCTTCCAATATCTGTTTGTGTATTCAGTACTTTGTAATGCGTGCATCTTATTGCATATGATCATAATTTAAAAAGGCGTTAAGTTTAGTGAAACGTGCACACAATCTCACGAGAATTCACAAACAAGACATCATGACGACTTCTCATCGGCGGAATTTTGTACAATCATAGATATTGTTATCAATATTATCTATATATCCTATATCGCGACTTCTATCAGATTATAACACCGCACTGTTCCAATATTGTTTTTATCATTAATATCAATTTTGAAATATTTAATATCGTATTTATCACATACACTTTTATAATTCAAGTAAACGAGCTTATTAAGGCTTTCCCAATTGTTTTTGTGGGTCTGCATGGTTTTCTATCTAGGGGAAACATTTTTTCTTCCTGTTTACTATGAACGAAAATATTTTAAATCAGAAACAGGAAGACGATTTTTCTTTCAAACACCAATGTTTTTTTCCTCCCTAATTGATCGAAACAAAATTGTTTTGTCTCTTCTCTTCTGAATAACATTAACGGTACTGCGCCAGATGAGTATTTCGACAATCAATGTCTCGTCAGTGATCCTCGAGACAAAACTATTTGAAAATCCAAAGTATAAACGTCGAAGAACCAAATAAATTTAAACAGAACCAAAAGTAAAGCCAAATACGGACAAGGAAGCAAAGCTGTGCACAAACATAGCTATGCAACCATTTTTCCTACTAAATTTATAATCAAACAATTTATATAAAAAAAAAAGAAATAGGTCTTCCTCTCCCTCCCTTGTTGACATATACCCGGTGCCCACCGTCTTGAGTAGGCGTGTCTTTCTTTTAATTCATTTTATTACAAATTGTATCCGATTAGTTGTTGACAAATATTTCATGGACATTCAGGATTCAAATATATTCACATATAAATGCTTAATGATTAATTGTTTTTTTACAATTTCTCGTCTCCGATCTTTTATTATAGCCAAAACATATCAAGGCCCCTCTACAACACAACGAAACACATATCAAATATTTTTTTTTTATATTTGTGCCTCTAAAAAATAGATCAAAATTGATATCATGTTTTTTAAGAAAATTAATTTTTTTTTAAATACAACTACAGCGCACTTTCAATACTTCTTTCCACTTTAAACTCACTGATTCAATAACACGAAAATTTCATCTCCGCTTTAGCTTCTTTTAAAGCCGAATTCTTTATATCTTCATCAGCAATATTTATAATGAAATCATAACAGGATGCAGGTTTTTTGTCGTTTTAATCTGAAATCTGTCAAGTTTGATGTTGTTTCGTCTTAATAACTGTTGTTGATGTCAAAATATAAAATGTTCTCGTTTTGAATATCGTGTCAATTTCATGCTTTTAATTTACTGAGGTTTTGGTTTTTCTGAGATGTAGCAAACCACATTATTTCTACTATTTGACGTTGTCCAATCAAAATCGCCGTAACAAACGAACTGCATTTAATATGTTTATGCAAACAACGTTAATAGGATTGATTCTATCCAATTTAAAAAATTATACTCTTGAAAAGCATTACATGCGTTAAATGTCGTTTTTGTTTGCTAATTAAAGACTTCATGGATAAATATTAGTGTATCAAATTTCAGTTTTAACAGTGGTGTAACAACACAATAATAGAAAAACTTAAAAAAAATATCAATCAGGGCTTGACTGTTCAAATTGGAAGTAAGCACAACACTAAATAACTACGAATACCAATCTGCGAGTAAATCAGTTTCAGAAAACCAGTTCAAAGTCATATTAAAACTAATGAAATTTAAAATGGACTTTGTTTTTTTCCTAAAATGAATGATATATCGTTTCACAGTCACTGTGTCCTTCAAAAATACTTTGTACTTGTCAGAAACTCTGAAATAATGACGATAACAAAATATAGATTTCCCAACTTATATCAAAGTTTAACAAATGTTCCTATCGGTATGAAGAACCATCAATTTTTCGTATTCTGTCATTGTCTAAAATCTACACGAAGGTCTGGATAGGGCTTAATCGAAAGAGAATAAGGGGCTAAAATATAAAGAAAAGAGAATAAACGCGCAAAAAATAAAGTAAAGACAAAAACGCGTAAAAAATAAAAAAATAGAGAATAATTGGCCAAGATAATAAAATTTACCTAAAAAAATGAAAGAATACAAAAATGAAGACTCCGCATCCAGACCCTCCATCTGTGATTTATTTTCCATGTAAATTTTTATATCAAAACATCAACATGGATGAGTTTTACCTAACCCCTATCTAACTGCACATCGATCCAATTAGAATTAAACAAATATGCATTTGCATATTCCAGATTTCTTCTTATTGACTGTCCGATACTTGTTCGTCATTTAGATTAATGACTCGGATTTGATCCCATTTGAGATAAGGTGAGATTTGTTTGACATGAGTATTTCAATGCTATCAAAGATCATCTGTGTTCAAACATTCCAATAAGAATCTCCAGTCTATTGAGTAAGGCATTTATTTCAATGCTATCAAAGATCATCTGTGGTCAAACATTCCAATAAGAATCTCCAGTCAGTTGAGTCTAGGGATTTTGATATAATCTATCATCGCCAATGAAAGGTTGATAAAATCATACCAAAGTAAATTATACTCAAGTGGTCTTCAAACTTTGTTGTAATTAGATAGCAAATAGTAAAAAGCTATAATCGCAATAGAAGTCTGTCAGACTGAGTCCGGCAAGCACGGATTGGCTGTCGAAATAGGGAGCATCAGTAGCAAAGTAACAAAATGTCTTCATTGTCTTAAAATTTGCCTTCTTTCGGAAGGTTTATAAACTTGCCTGAAAACCGTTTTTGCGTGAAATCACGCTACTGGTTTTGTGATATCGATTGAAACACAATGTACTTGTTCAACAAAGAGTTTATTGATATGCACAAACGGCCAAGACACCCACATACTGAACAAAATCCAACCTGGGTTGGAATTTTTGCTGCAATCGTAGAAAACTTATCAAACACGGGATATCACACCCTAATGTTGTTTATAGAGCCAGTAAATTTAGGAACGATCCGTGTAAACTTCTCGATCCTTTTAAATAAACTTATTCTAAAAGGCTACAGATTTAACACTGTAATTAGATCTTTGAATATTGTTTTTATCTTTGAATATTGTTTTTATCGACACAAATATTAATTTTGTTATCAATAAAGTAAAACATTACTAACTATTATTGCTACACAGCTATGCGCATTCACGGTCATACATTTTGTCGATACCTCTGTCATTGCATACATCATTTTTTTATCTGACTGTTTATGAGTTCTTTACATTTAATCCATTATGTGAAATGACTCATACTTAAGTCTGAGATACGTGATATTTTTTTTCATTAGTTGTTATTGGCTTTTGAACTACATTTGTAGCTTTCAATTACTACGCGTGCTCTCAGATCTGCACTTTGTGTCTTTTCAACTGATGTTTATAGTTTTTTTTTTTTCTTACGTTGTGCTGTTACACCACTGTCCAAGGTGAGAGGAGGGTTGGGTACAAATAAACATGTTTAGCACCGCTACATTTTGTATGTGCCTGTTCCAAGTCAGGAGCCTGTAATTCAGAGGTTTTCGTTTGAATAGTTTTACCTTTGTCATGTCGGGGCCTTTTATAGCTTGATATGCGGTACCGGGTTTGCTCATTGCTGAAGGCCGTAAGGTTGCCTATTGCTGGTCATTTCATCATTTGGTGTCTGAGGGAGAATGGTCTAATTGACAATCATACTACAAGGTCATATTTTTATATTGATTGACCAGTACGGCTAATTTGTGTTGCAGATGCCCATGAGTATGATTCACCAAACATCGTTTCACCTCGGCTTCTAGAAAAACATATATCATCAATTTGTGTAATTAAGCATTTACATATAATGGAATTAATTATTTTTATTAAGATTGTCTCATCTGATTTTCATTTATTCTTATGCACACTCATATCTATAAAACGAAGATCCTTGTTGATTTTGTAAAAGTTGGAAAAAACATTGTCTAAAAAAAACTGCAGGAAAAGAACGGTCATATTCCTGACTTGGCACAGGCATTGTCCTAAGAAAATGGTGGGTTTAACCTGGTTTTCTAGCTAGCTAAAACGCCCACTTGTATCACAGTTTTTTTTATTTTTTTGTAATATTGCAAAATTGGGTGAGCAACCCAAACAGACACACTTGGTTAACGTGGCCATAACTGAGATCCAGCAGTAAAAACTGTGTAAACATACATCACAGACATACAAAACACCCGAATTAAACGTTCAAACACACTTACAATTAAATCAAACAAAGAAAAAGCATAATATCATATACACTTCCCCGATAAAATAAAAAAATAAGTAAAATATAAATACAAGGGTATACAAAATGAAAACAACACTATGAAAACCTCACGTGTCCAAATCGCATCTCTGGATACACTCGCATAAAAGCCAAAAACCTGAAAGATGGATGCACATATACCATACCACATCAAGAGTTATACGTCCAAACGGAACATTGCAGTACAAAGACAAATAAAGGTAAAAATTTGAAGTAGATAACATTCTACACAGAATCAGCAACTAGAAACTCAAGACCATCCTATATTATTCATGAAGTAGACACTGAATATTTATCTATTCTGTCTTGGTACTTTCCGATGAACTTTTTGAGAATAAGAACGAGACATTCTTTCACAAAAGCCTGGCTGATTAATTTATTTGCTCAGACACTGATGACGTTTTACAAATTATGAGTAGCAGCTGCAAGCTCCTGTATATAGTATGAGTTAAGAACTGCATAATGCATACGCGGATGAAGTTGGTAAATTTCTGCTAAGGTGAGGAAATGTCAATTCTTTGGTCTAACCCTTACGAAAAAAACCGTACACATTAAGATATTTTCAGGGGAAGACCGCCAGGCCCCCTCTCGCTTCACTCATTCGTGGATGGATTTAGCATTATGAATACAAAGATATTTACTTTTCGACAATTTACGCTCTTGGAGGAGGTCTCTTTTTTCTTACATGCCTAGTTAGCATTACCTCTTAAATGTAAACAGGTCTAAATATGGGTCTATATGTATATATGCATAAAGAACGCATTATTTTTTTGTAAGAAATTACACGCTTCAACCAATTACAAGTTTATCAATTGGTAAAATAAATGTTTTCTGATCATTAAGTCTAGTCACGCCTTGTCTTTCACGATCAAAATGATGCGTTACATGATCTTTCACGATCAAGTTTGATTAAAATCAACAAAATTATACTTTTCGAAAATAATTTGAACTTTTTCAGGTAATAACATACTTTAATTTTACTGGACTATCTGACACATTAAAGATTAAGTTTCAAATATATCATTATATATTAGAATGTGACTATTATAGATACAAAACGTGATTTTTTTCTTAATGATTCTCATAGGATCGTGTGTCGCCTTTTATATTTTCTTAAAAAGTACTGCTTTTTTTTCTTTAACTTAGTACACAGTATCATTAAGGAAGTTGAATCATTTTGACAGACATATTTCTTTTACTGATATGTTCCACTTTTTTGAAAATACATCAGATTTTTCACAGATTTTGAAATAAAATTACACTTAATTGCATTCACGATCCGATCGCAATGCTGGACCACCGTTAGCTTTCTCGATATACCGAATGACACCCCTGAACAGTGGGTGCATACATTGTTCAACGAGTTAATAAGACGCTTTAGTTGTAAGGGTATGGGACCTGAGGAAGTTTAGTTGTAGCAGTATGGGACCTGAGGAAGTTTAGTTGTAGGGGTATGGGACCTGAGGAAGTTAAGTTGTAGGGGTATGGGACCTGAGGAAGTTAAGTAGTAGAGGTATGGGACCTGAGGAAGTTTAGTTGTAGGAGTATGGGACCTGAGGAAGTTTAGTTGTAGGGGTATGGGATCTGAGGAAGTTAAGTTGTAGGGGTATGGGACCTGAGGAAGTTAAGTTGTAGGAGTATGGGACCTGAAGAAGTTTAGTTGTAGGAGTATGGGACCTGAGGAAGTTAAGTTGTAGCAGTATGGGAACTGGGGAAGTTTAGTTGTAGGAGTACTGGAACTGGGGAAGTTTAGTTGTAGGGGTATGGGAAATGGGGAAGTTTAGTTGTAGGGGTATGGGACCTGGGGAAGTTTAGTTACTGAGGAAGTTTACTTGTAGGAGTATGGGATCTGAGGAAGTTTAGTTGTAGGGGTATGGGACCTCAGGAAGTTTAGTTGTAGGAGTATGGTACATGTAAAAGTTTAGTTGTAGGAGTATGGGACCTTAGGAAGTTTAGTTGTAGCAGTATGGGAACTGGGGAAGTTTAGTTGTAGGAGTATGGGAACTGGGGAATTTTAGTTGTAGGGTATGGGACCTGGGAAGTTTAGTTGTAGGAGTATGTGAACTGAGGAAGTTTAGTTGTAGGAGTATGGGACCTGAGAAAGTTTAGTTGTAGGAGTATGGGACCTGAGAAAGTTTAGTTGTATGAGGAAGTTTAGTTGTAGAGTATGGGACCTGAGGAAGTTAAGTTGTAGCAGTATGGGAACTGGGGAAGTTTAGTTGTAGGAGTACTGGAACTGGGGAAGTTTAGTTGTAGGGGTATGGGACATGAGGAAGTTTAGTTGTAGGGGTATGGGACCTGAGGAAGTTTAGTTGTAAGAGTATGGGACCTGAGGAAGTTTAGTTGTAGGGGTATGGGACCTGAGGAAGTTTAGTTGTAGGGGTATGGGACCTGAGGAAGTTTAGTTGTAGGAGTATGGGACATGAAAAAGTTTAGTTGTAGGGGTATGGGACCTGAGGAGGTTTAGTTGTAGGGGTATGGGACCTTAGGAAGTTTAGTTGTAGCAGTATGGGAACTGGGGAAGTTTAGTTGTAGGGGTATGGGAACTGGGAAGTTTAGTTGTAGGGGTATGGGACCTGGGGAAGTTTAGTTACTGAGGAAGTTTACTTGTAGGAGTATGGGATCTGAGGAAGTTTAGTTGTAGGGGTATGGGACCTCAGGAAGTTTAGTTGTAGGAGTATGGTACATGTAAAAGTTTAGTTGTAGGAGTATGGGACCTTAGGAAGTTTAGTTGTAGCAGTATGGGAACTGGGGAAGTTTAGTTGTAGGAGTATGGGAACTGGGGAATTTTAGTTGTAGGGGTATGGGACCTGGGGAAGTTTAGTTGTAGGAGTATGTGAACTGAGGAAGTTTAGTTGTAGGAGTATGGGACCTGAGAAAGTTTAGTTGTAGGAGTATGGGACCTGAGAAAGTTTAGTTGTAGGGGTATGGGACCTTGGGAAGTTTATTTGTCTGGGTATGGGACCTGGGGACGTTTATTTGTAGGAGTATTGGAACTGAGGAAGTTTAGTTGTAGGGTATGGGACCTGGGGAAGTTTATTTGTAGGAGTATGGGACCTGGGGAAGTTTAGTTGTAGGAGTATGGGAACTGAGGAAGTTTAGTTGTAGGGTTTTTGGACCTGGGGAAGTTTAGTTGTAGGAGTATGGGACCTGAGAAAGTTTAGTTGTAGAGGTATGGGACCTGATGACGTTTAGTTGTAGGAGTATGGGACGTGAGAAAGTTTAGTTGTAGAGGTATGGGACCTGATGACGTTTAGTTGTAGGAGTATGGGACCTGAGGAAGTTTAGTTTTGTAATGGATCCTTTTCTCGAACAACACTCAATCTGACACGATTTGTAATGGATACATTTGATTTTTTAGTTGGTTACTTGACAATAATTTTATATTGTTTATGTATAAATTCATTGCAACTAAGCAACAGTAATTCAAGAAGGATTAGTTTCCAATCTCAGAAAATAATAACTTTAGGTGGTCATCAGATTTTTTTCAGTCTGAAATAGCTGATATGACCATATATGAGGGTCCGAATGAGGTCTTTATTTCTTCATTCTTTAGACAAAAAATCACTAGATGCCGAGATGATACACAAATAAAAGCATAAACGACTGAATTTTCTGTATTAATTTTTTTAACCAACATTGCTTAAAAAGACTTCTTGTTTCATGTTGAAGAAAGTCTATGCAAAATGTTTCAATGTACTACAGTGATTTTATATATTTTATGAGCGCACGTCTATATGTGAACTACATATCTGTCCTCTTTTAGTCCGACATTTTGTTTACATAACGACATACACTTAGTTATGTCGTGACAACGGGTTAAAGGATTGAATCAATTTGCGCCAATTACAGTTTTGAAAAGGTATCAATTGCGCTACTCTCTATTTTTCTGGTGGTATTAATTGCGCCAATAAATGAAATCAAATTGCGCCACATTTACCTGTATATTTTTTACCTATATCATACATATAACATGTCCTATAATTAACCACTTTAGATTAGAGGATAATGCGTTGTTTTCCTTCAATATAGGCTGAAATTCCTTCAAATTCCAAAAGAACAAATAACGGACCTGAATCATTCCACTCTCATTACAACGAACAATGTTATGCTTCACATCTGTCAATGTTTATGTTTTTTGATACTCTGACAATGGTTCAGGCCACGACATACATTAAAATCCAAAGTGCTGGCTCAGAAGGTGCGAGAAGTCGACACGACTCGGAAAAAGAACACTTTGCTCAAGAAAAGTACCAAAAAACTAGTGAGAGGAGCAGTGAGCAGAAAGGAAATGTGTCTATTCTCAGTTACAAATACCAGCCTTTGGTTTAATGTTGAACAGAGACATATTATAGTTTTTCCTAACTGTATATATAAGAGTGAACGTTTTGATTCAGCATAATGTTTGTAATAAAATGACTTTAACTCTGCCAGTCGGTAAACCGCCGGTCCCAAGCCCGGATAAAGGAGGAGGAAAATCAATCATTTAGTTGATATATGTATAGGTTAAAAAAAATAAATTCATAAAATTGGCGCAATTAGATGATTTTTTCATTGGCGCAAATGGAACCTATAGTTTTTAAAATGAAGTGGCGCAGAAGTAGCATTGGCGCAAATAAGTTGTGGCGCAAATGAGTTCATTTTTGGAGCAAAAAGATATCGCCCGTGACAACAAAGAGGGTTTATCTGTATAAAAAGATATTTTGTTTTAACATGACCTCGTAAACTATAACTAATACTATACATTGTTCACATACCCACGCAAACTATAACTAATACTATACATTGTTCACATACCCACGCAAACTATAACTAATACTATACATTGTTCACATACCCACGCAAACTATAACTAATACTATATATTGTTCACATACCCACGCAAACTATAACTAATACTATACATTGTTCACATACCCACGCAAACTATAACTTATACTATACATTGTTTATAACTAATACTATTTCTTCAGTCTTCACGACAGTTTATGAGCAATGTTCCTGTTTCTATGGTGGCCGGTTAAGGCCATTTCGCGTTTTCGCCTTTCATATTCTATAGGGCGAAAACGCGAAAACGCGAAATCGCGAAGTCGAAATCGCGAAAACGCGAAAACGCGAAAACGCGAAACCGATTTCGCGTTTTCGACTTCGCGATTTCGCGATTTCGCGTTTTCGCGTTTTTGCGTTTTCGCGATTTCGCCTTTTCGCCTTTTCGCCTTTTTACGATATACATGTTATTATAACATAACATTTTAAATATAATTGGAGACAAGACTACAAAGTATGTCATTCAAATGATTGTCATATAAATTTCATATCTGTGGTTTACTTTAAATATTTTCATAAATTAGACAATTCCTTTACATTCTTTGTTTCAAATACAAGTCATTATCTTTTTAAAAGTGTCAAATTTATAAGTTAAGCCACAATGTAAACTATAGGCGGTTTTGTTGTTGTAATTATATTTTGTTTATATACATCTATTGTTTACATGTGTATATTAGTAGATTAATTATGTTTTAGTCATGTAGTTGATATTGTATTTAGAGAGCCTTATTTAAAATTGGTTTAATCCAAATGAATTACTCTCTTTAAATAAAGATATTTATTATTATTATTATATTATTATTATTATTATTATTATTATTATTATTATTATTATTATTATTATTATTATTATTATTATTATTATTATTACTGAACAAATTTAAAAACAGATGCATTTGTATAAAATGCCTTTGAGTATACAATTTGCTTGAAATCATATTTTTGACATTTTAAAATATATTTGTTAATTGACCAGATTCAGTTTCTCTGTTTGTTTTGTTAATCTGGTTCTGACACGGGAGGATTGTTGTTATTGTTCACCGCATTCAACAGTATATCCCTTGTCCCTTGGTATCTCCTGTAGATGAACAAATTTCCATCTTTGAAAATTTGAAATATTAATCAATGCGTTTAGTAATATATGGGAAACACATTCTACATTTACATGAATTTTCCATAAATCCAGGTTACTTTTTGTTTAAATTAAAAGAACATGCGACAGGTTTAGGATATCTTTGCTAAGATCAACCTACGACAGTTTTGAGGCGAGGTCTTGGATAGTCCTAAGAGGATCATAAGACATGTCATAAGATATTCTAGTATCTTATAACAGGTCTTAAGATAGCTTCGCGAAACCGTCCCAAGTTTTATTTGACAAAAGTCTTGTCTCCACAGTGTATTAAATTTTAAACTTTTTTCACACAAGCTAATTTAAATATTAAAAATTTTAGATTCACAACAAGAGCATTAAATGAAAGATTATGTATTTTAAGTAACCATGGCGATAATAATGATTAATTTCATTTATTTTAAAATGTCCAAACTATAACTTCCAGCAAATTGTATGTTCAAAGGCATTTTATACAAATGCATCTGTTATTAAATTGTTCAGTAATTGTCAACAAAGAATGTGAAGAAATTGTCTAATTTATGAAAATATTTAAAATACGTCACAGATATGAAATTTATATGACAATCATTTGAATGACTTATACTTTGTAGTCTTGTCTCCAATCATATTTAAAATGTTATGTTATAATAACATGTATATCGTAAAAACGCGAAAAGGCGAAAAGGCGAAATCGCGAAAACGCGAAAACGCGAAATCGCGAAATCGCGAAAAGGCGAAAAGGCGAAAAGGCGAAATCGCGAAATCGCGAAGTCGAAAACGCGAAGTCGAAAACGCGAAATCGACTTCGCGTTTTCGACTTCGCGATTTCGCTTTTTCGCGTATTCGCCCTATAGAATATGAAAGGCGAAAACGCGAAAACGCGAAATGGCCTTAACCGGCCACCATATGTTTCTTATATTTTCGGAAGTTTATTAGCGCCACACATTTTTTTTTATATTTCTTCCTATGTTTATAGCGCAAACGTTTTGATTTTAATTATTCGTTAAGTTTTGAATACATGTATTTCATAATAAAAAACTATATTGAATTTACATTTGATGTTTATTATATAATTTGAAAGCAGTGTTTTGTAATTATCGGCATGTGCATGTCCGTCTGCCAATAGAATTTGGTCGTGGCTTTGCATGTCCGTCTGCCAATAAAATTTGGTTGTGGCTTTGAATGTCCGTCTGCCAATAACATTTGGTTGTGGCTTTGCATGTCCGTCTGCCAATAAAATTTTGGTTGTGGCTTTGCATGTCCGTCTGCCAATAAAATTTGGTTGCATGTGATTTATTTGAGAGAAGGACCATAAACACAATGCCAAATCATTATAATAAATATACATAGGATACTTGTATCGCAATTATACACAAGTTAGGAAAGATTTTTGAATCAGAAAATTATATAAATTTTACATGAAAATAGATAATTATGGTAAAGGAAAATTTGAATTAAAAGGCCAAGATTTTGAAAATTTTGATTTACGGGAAGTGGCAAAGTAGAAAAGAGCAAAAAAAAAAAAAAAAAAAGAATTCATATAATTGTGAAACTATAAAGTCAAATAGACAAAATGATCTTTCGGCTTAAAAATGAATCATTTTGAATAAAAAAAAAAAGAATTTTGATGTAATTAATCGTTTGTTGAAATCTCAGAATATGATAAAGATTCTTTGATAAAAAATCATGGGGTTTTACATTTCAATCTGGTGAGGTAGTGAGGTAGTGAGGTCGCTGTTTAAGATGATTGGGTAGCAATTGGAATGTAGAATTATAATAATAAAAAATCTTCATTTTATACATTTATTTCAAAAGGGTAACTTGTTTGGAACTAACCAATCTTACACAATGTTCAAACGAGCGCTTACTTAGGAAGTATATTAAAATTCGGCTACATTAACAGGATTGAAATTTTATTTTCTTCGGTATAACTTCAATCTACTTATTGTTTTGTGGTAATATATATATACATGTATTCTCCTGCTAATTAGTATGATAAGCATTTTACTTTGCAATAAGCACAAAGGGTGATACATTTTAATACATGCAGCCTCCTCCTTTTCTAACAGCTGCTTCCCTTGAAACTTTAATAAGAAATTAGATAAAACAAATGTTTGCGTTACAACGCAAACATAGGAAGAAATATAAAGAAATAATTGTGCGGCGTTAATACGCTTCCATATATATTTGTGTAAGAAAGTATTAGGTTTTTACAAGCTCATGTTCATATCGACGTGCTCTAAACATAATGATTATTTTAACTTTTTTCAGATATTTCTAAAGACATTTCTAAAGATGTCACTCCAAAGTAGGTGTTTGAGCAATATCCTAGCTAGTTTTATCTGTATAAAGATTTTGTGACACGAACACGTCCTCTATATCCACGTGAAGTCATGAACTATACATTAGTCAACCTTCTTAAGAATTGACATTTCGTTATACAAGACGACAAAGAAAATAAATGAACAATGTTCCCACTGCTTTTATCTGTATAAAAGTATTGAATAGAAACATTGCCTGATAGAAAGTTTCGGATCCAAAGAAACAAAAGGAAATGCCTCGACATTCAACGGAGTTTCGTAAATTCTATTCACGTCTAAATCGTCGTTAGCAGACGACAGTCAATGTCATCTTGTGTCAGCAGCACGCTTTTCCCGCCAAGATGATAAAGGAAATGTGGACTACAATAGTGTTTTCGGTTTCCCTCGCGGCATCTGGGGAAAATCCACGTGAGTTATTGATATTATGATTATGACATCTCCCCGAACTCCAAGACTTAGCAGTGTCTTCTATTAAGAAGATATTATGTCAATATTAGTTCCGATATTGGAAAATATTATTTCTAAGAAACGGCATGCCTGATTCTTTTATAGATGAAGGAATCTGATGCCTTAGCTCATTAATTGATAAGAATGTCGGAGTCCATTCTTTGTAACCTGCCATTGGTCTTTTAATAAAATACCTGCTAGCTATACTAGGATTATTCATCTGATGAATTAGGATCTGGATAGGGTCTTCATTTCTGCATTCATTTAAAAAAAAAACTATACCACTTTTCTCTATTTTTCATTTTTCTGCGGCCAATTATTCTCAAACTATTGATTTCAGTCTATTCTTTATATTTTTGTCCCAAATATTCTTTTGTCCATTTTCTCAATGAAGAACAAATGTATCCCACACATCATTCATACTGATTTATTTTCTAAAAATCCCAGTTTTATATATCTATTGTCCAATCTTTAGTGAAATGCTTTTCTACATAACAGTATTAATCTAAAAACTGTTTATAACTTGATATTGTTTTACTTTTTATCAGTTTGTTCTGTTTTTGTTTGTGAATAGTAATATTATTTTTTAACCGCTGTATTGTAATTTTGCCTGACTTTCAATTATGACAAAATTCGCTCCCGCCACGATATAAATCACACGTGTATTGACCCGATGATAATCGCAATCACACAATCAATCAAACCAATCAAAAAAATCAATCAATCAATCAATCAATCAACCAATCAATCAATCAATCATTCAATCAAATAAACAAAACAAACAAGTAAAAGTAAATGCACTTTCTTGTACATTGTAAAAATGCTACACGTTCCGCCTCAACCTTAGGGAATGACGACTTTATTTTAGGGGAGGAGATGTTTTAGAGGTAAATGAACTGATTCGTGAAAATGAAAATTCTTCCAAAGACAGAAAATAATTATCTTGACCCACATAATGGCAAGAAATAACTGAGCATGACAAACGAAAATAAATATTCATGCACTACTGTCTTATAAATAAATAATGGTTCGAAGCAATGATTTGATACAAATGTTCGTGCAGAAAACAATTATGTTGCTCTCTCCCCGAGAATACCGAATGATCATGTATAATGATTGTTTGCCTGTGGTTTCAGTTTATGCCGTCTGAAATAGAGTAAAATATTCCTGAAATTTAAAACCTTTCTAAAATCGTTCATTTTGATTTAAAATGCGAGCTGTCGCACGTCAATTGAAGTCACAGTTTATGTTTTCTTCAAATGCCTAATTTGATTAATTTGCAAGCTGCTGACTGACGATTTGTCTATTATATTTTCTGTACATATAATCTCCAATCTGAACATATAATCTCCAATCTGTATGCATAGCCATAGCTTGATGTACTTAATAGAGTTTTGTTTTTAAAGCGTGCGTCAATATTAATTTTCGTGCGTTGTGGCGAGACAGTTGAACTATCAGATAATGTGATTGTTTGGTAATTAGATCAACCCATGTGTCTTTTACGATCGCCAATTCTTACTCATCAGAAATAGTTACCACAACCTGATTTGATTAACGTAATCACCACAAACATTTTTAATCCCCGGGGATATTCATACTTTCTAACATAGGTTTATTGAAGACCCGGGGATGTTCATGTTCCTAACATAGCATAGATCAAATGTGCAGTTTACAATAAGAACCTATATCTAACCCAAATAATACAGTCAATTTACCGTATAGCGGGTTATTTTCGCGGGTGTGAAATTTCGCGATTTAGAGGCATCATAGTATACGAAAAATTTTGGCGGTTTTTATTTTGGCGGATTTCTTCAATCCCAACTAAATATTTTGGCAGATACTAAAATGGTTGCAGTTAAAAAGTTGTAAAAATTGACAAACAAGTTAAATGATTGTTTTACCTACACGAAGTCTTATTCATTGATTATATGTTGATACCTTTAATCAATAGAATACCGGTACTTACATATTTGTCACAGGTGTACAAACTTTTTGTAAATGTAACGGTTGGTTAGTTATGAAATTGACAGGACCTTTGATGTACTAATTAGATAAATTATAAAAATTATCACGAGTGACTTGCAACTCTTATATAGTTTGACACTAATTAATAATGATAAAATACCTGACAAAGTACCTTACACTCTTATATTATTAATTATCTTATTATGTAATCAATTAACTAATTAACACCTGACAGCCAGCTGCAGTGAACAATGGTCTTTTGCATTTATGGTGAATAAATTAACATAAACCATTATTGATCCGACGAACGGGAATAACTGGATATTTTACTTTACTTATTATAAAGGACAAGACGTATGCATACATTTTCGCGGAATTTAATTTCGCGATTTCCCCTTACCCGCCAAAATAAGCGAAAATAAACACCCCGCGAAAATAACCCGCTATACGGTATGTCTTAAAATACGATCTGTTCCTTCGAAGGAAACTGGTCGATAGAGGGTGTAGTAATAATTACCTTGGTTCATACATTTATAGCTAAACTTAAAATAAAAATAACTTGTGCAAAGGCTTTCGAAAGTCAACAACAAACCTATATACACCGCGTTTAAAAAAGCTTTTGAAAATGTATTATCTGATTAGGGATTGACTCTAGTATTTCCGTTCCTCTCGGAGAAGAATATTTAGTAATAGTACACAATGAATATTCACACCTCACATATCAGATAACAGAAATGACACTGTAACGTAGAAATACAAACATCAAAAGTACACGGCACAATAAAACCTATTATTCCTTGGGGGTCTGATCCCGGATCCCGCTAATTGTTTCGTCAGAATCCCGTATCCCGCTTATCATTGTAATGGTAGCGCTTGTAATTTCACCTCTCCCGCCCGACTTCGTTTTCCGTTTTCGCGCAAAATAATTTGACTTTCACGTGTCACGCTTACAAAAAATCGGCCAATCCCGGATCACGCTTACACCCCAATGAGACCCACCTAACACGTCAACCAAAAATATATTGACTTCTTTCCACATCATATACTGTTTATATTACCCTGCATCTGTGTTATCTAATCCCAGAGGTAGCGTGGTCGATCGATCTACAAATGTATTACAAGGAATTCTATACAAACTAGCGCTAGGCGCCGAATTGAACTTACAGTGAGGTCTGATCTTTGTCTCCATGTTGAATTACTCACTATGACCGTTCGTTGAAAACAAAACATACACGAATTTAAAGAAAATTTGCTTTGAAGTGCCAGTTGGAGATTTTGAGTCACCCATGATAAGTCGCATCGAATGGAATTTAGTTCCTGTCCTACCATATTTGTTGGGGTATGGGAATCCATTAATTCCATCAGTGATATGAACAATATCAGATATGTTTCGGTAATTCTCATAAATAAAACAAAATTGTCAACACCACATTTAACTATTCTAAAAATATATAAACGAAGTTACCGAAAGTAGCAACCACAGTATGATTATATAGCCCATGTTTGTACTAAAGATATATACCATTTGTATTTATCATTCTTCATGACCATGTTCTTGTTCGAGCTAAATGAAAATTTTATAACATTGTCTCGCCTGAACTGTAACCCAAATAATCCAGCAGCTCACAACGATAACTCAGTTAGAATGGCGAGGTGAATCAGAGATAGCAAAGGCTTAAACAATTTGTACTTTTATTTGTGTTTTTGCTAATTGCAGTTTTGACAGAGTTAACAGTAAAACATGTAGATCGGAAAGAACCATAGCCTCAAGACTACGGATGTTATTACATAACAATCGTAGTCTACGACGGAAATCTTTGTTTGCTGAAAGGTGTTTCGATGTTTAAGAGATCTTTACCAAAAAAATACAAGAATTGCCGCAGCAACTGACAGAAAATATCATTATATAAAATACCACACGAAGAAAGACCGGTATTAGACCTACTAACGGTACATTATATACAGACAACAGACAGTTTTTCGTTCATTATTTAGTACATAAATTAGGCCGTTAGTTTTCTCGTTTAAATTGTTAAAAAATACATTTGTCATTTCGGGGCCTTTTTAAAGCTGACTATGCAATATGGGCTTTGCTCATTGTTGCAGGTCGTACAGTGACCTATAGTTGTTCATTTCTGTGTCCGTTGGTCTCTTGTGGAGAGTTGTCTCATTGGCAATCATACCGCGTCTTCTTATTTTTATATATACAAACATTGCTTGACCGTACACTTTTACTAGTGCCTTTTGCAAATTTCATAAGCTTTATTATGACCCGGCTATGTGTGGAACTTTTTGTTTCGAGCACTCGAGGCGAGCACGCTATCATTGTGGAATCAGTTTGGGTTATCACATTTGATTTTTAGACGAAACCACGTAAAACAAACATACACATATGCTAGATACTTATCATTGTATATATCTTACATATTTATTTATTCGTGACCAGTTTGGGTTATCACATTTGATTTTTAGACGAAACCACGTAAAACAAACATACACATATGCTAGATACTTATCATTGTATATATCTTACATATTTATTTATTCGTGACCATGTTCCTATCAGAGCTGAAGCGTACATTTTTTTGTAATTTTAGACGTTTGAGATTAAGAACAGCAACTTACGAGCACCGTTCCTTTGCTATTTTTTTAATGAGCGTGTAGTCACTTCTCAATCGTCAGGGCTATGATTTCGTCACATGAGCCACAATCAAACAGGCCATGAGTGATTTACTACTATCAAACTTTTATGTCTTAAAACGTCTAGGAATGGATTCATTCAAGTTTTATTTTGCAGCAATGAAAGTGATTACTTCAAGTAAATTGTTTTTGAACTGTCAGTAAAGAAGACAACGGAGTCAAGAAACTAACAATAAATAGTGTAGATCAACAAATTATTTTGGATAAGTTTTAAGATTTTTTTTTCACTCGAAGCAAAAACAGTTTTGGTTAAAAGATGAATTTGTTGTTTCATTAATTAGATGCTCAAAACATTATTCTATTATAGTAAAATATTGCAATGGATGGATATACAAACCCTTTGTCCAGGCTTCTGTTATGAGGGTCTAACAATACTCTATTCTTTCTGTTCTGGTAACTATTTCATCAAAATTTTTAAGTCGTGTATCGTTTAGGGAACGACCATTTAACTTCAAGTGTGGGGGGGGGGGGGGGTTCCTAAAAAATATTCTGATCCCAAATTTGATGAAAAAAAAATATTGTGGTCAAGCAGATGACAAAAAAAAATTATTTGAATCCAGATTTTCCCTATACCTTTTAATGTTAAATTTTGAAAAAAATAATTTGATTGATAGCGTCGAAAAACTTTAAAAAAAAAACTAAAAAATTCTGACTCAGACAAAAAACCATACCCCCGCCCTTTTGAAGTTAAATGGTGGTTGCTCCCTTACAACAAAGCCAGAGTTTAAAACAGAAAATGTAAAGGAGTGGTGTCAGATCCTTGTCTATAGCAAAGCGTGGATATATATTATCTGTAAATTAACATTATTTATTCTGCATTTGGAGTGGCTTGGAGAAGTCGTAACATCGTTGAGTATATCCTAGACATTTTTATTAATTCATAATTAATTCTTTATAATGAAAAAATCCACGTTCTTGTCTGAGAAGAATCGGTATTTAATGGCTACAACATTTATTGTTCGAAGTCTAACCCGAACAATCCAGTCGTTATAGATCACTACGATCACTCCATTAGACTGGCGGAGTGAATATAAGTGGGTGAGGGCTTGAATAATTCGAGTTAACTTGCACTTTTATATCTTTTTTGCTGATTGCAGTAATGATAGAATAAACAGAAAAGCATGACCAGAAAATAATAAGAAATATGACACGACCCAATGCTTCAGGACAACGGATGTCATTAAATCAAACTGTAGTCTACGACGGAAGACAGTTTTGTGTTTGCTGAAAGGCGTTTCGATATTTAAGAGACTTTTACAAAATGAAAACGACAAGAGTTGCCAAAGCACCTGGCGAAAAAAAAAATAATATGCAAAATCCCACAAAATCCCCGTTTAAGTAATACGAATGATATAGAAACAGGAAAAATAGTTAAAACAAAAAAGAGGACAATTTAAAGACAACCGACAAACCCTGGATATTCCTTGAAATAGAATGATTTATTGTTGCTTGTATATTCGGGATGAGTTCAAATTAGCAATTAATTGCATAGGTAGGTTCTGTAAGGCAGATCGACCGGGATGAGGGGCGGGGAATTTAAAATCCCACTGAAAAAAAGTATTTTAGATAACATAGTGACAGGCCACATACGGAATTACATGAGATTGGATAGTTCAAAACGTACTACTAGGTTTTTTTTAACGACCTTGACTACCCAAGAGGGTCTCGCACGGACGGTATTCCAAAACATAACATAAGGTAACAATTAGATCACAAAAAACATAACATAAGGTAACGACTGGATCGTCCAAAACATAACATAAGTTAACGATTAGATCGCCCAAAATATAAAATATGGTAACGATTATATCGCCCAAAACATAACATAAGGTAATGATTATATCGCCCATGCAAAACATAATATAAGGTAATGATTTAATTTTAGTTCGTCCAAAATATAACATATGGCAATGACTCATATAATTTCGATCGCCCAAAACATAACATAAGGTAACGATTAGATCGCCCAAAATATAACATAAGGTAACAATTAGATCGCCCAAAATATAACATAAGGTAACGATTTGATCGTCTAAAATATCACATAAGCAGAAACGATTAGATCGTCCAAAATATAAAATAAGATAACGAGTATATCGCCAATGCAAAACATAACAAAAGGTAACTATTAGATCGCCCAAAACATAATGTAAGGCAACGATTAGATCGTTGAAAATATCTTTCGAAATCAAGCAAATGACAAATAAGAATTATTAATCAATTTTAACTTACTTAGTAGTTGTTTTGAACTCGAAAAATGACAAATTAACCCCTAAACTTATAAGGCATTTTAAAACAAATTTATATCTATTTGTTTTAACATTGACATTAATGAAAACAATGCATTTAAAGAGAAAAAATAATACTCTTTTAGTTAGTTTACTGTCTCCGTCTAGACAAATTTAAAATGAATTGCGTCTAATTCCAGGAATTTCGCCCTGATGTGACTTCAGTAAATGCAATATTATTTCCGAAATTAACTAGCACGGCATTTAATGCCAATCACCCACGATGCTTTCTTTCGACAGTTCACTCACATCAATTCCTTACTTGTATCAGTTCAAACGTGTTGGGGTACGTTATTTGTATTAAAATGGACTCTTCGTTAACTTATTGTTATGATGTTTTATGTAAATATGTTATAATTTGTATTTTGTTTGTCAAAAGCTGTACATATTATACAATTATAACCTTTGTATACATATATGAGGTCGATACGAGGTTATATCGACCTAAGACAAGCATATTGACTGAGGACGATATCCTAGGTCCGTATGCTTCTCTAGGTCGACAAAAAACATCGTATTGAACTCAACCAAAGGCTACAATTGTTCTATTATTAATCAACAATTATTGCATGAACAATCTAAAATTGGGGATTTCTAGAATAGATTTTAGTAACATGCTGTATGCCCTGTGCAACATGCTGTTTTTGACCCACGAAAAGCTAAACACAACAGTATTGGCGTGCAAACTGAGTAAATACAAATGTACATGTGATCAAGTTTTAACGAATCACAAATCATTAAAAATATTCAATAAATAATAATAATAATATATATATATGCTTTACGTCAATAAAGATTATTATCAGAAATTAGCTCCAAAATCAAACTAATTTGACAAATTGCGGACTTTTTTGATAAGAGGACATAAAATGTATGCGAGATTCGTTGCAGTTTTAAACCTGAAGAGCAACGTGTTATTAAATTGTTTTGAGAACTATAATTCCTTATACTTTTTATATCATTAATATTTGTTTCTGAATAGAATCTGTTTATAATACATGTAGTCGGAGATTGGCTACTTGGCGGTCTTTTAAGGACTTGCTTGGACCGTGGTCATAGCAATTCATAAAATGACTCTCAGATTAGACTAATTGTAAAAGAACCCAAACCTATAAATAAAGCTCGGCGTTTTGCATTTGCGCCGATTTGCATTTCATTTGCGCTGATTTTGTCTTTCATTTGCGCCGATTGTGTACAGGTAGATTACAGATGAATGTTATTTCTTATTTATCATTATAAACCTCTTCTGTTAGCCAGTTGAACACATGTTATGAATAATTATTGTCAATTATAACATGTATATAACTGTTGTCCCCTGCTCACCACGGGGATCCTTGCCGAGTATTTATATACAACATATATGATACATTCCTTCCTTGTAATTTCATCACTTCTATACTTATTGCGTACAGAGGCGGGCATTTCAAGACTTCTCATTTTGACATCAGTAACGCCCTGGATTTTCTTGATGACACCCATAAAATTATATGTTAGGGTGGTGCGAATAGAACTATTTATTAATGCGAATGAAACGTTTCTGGACTGTTGTTCGTCCTCTTACAATTTTCAACGGGTGCAGCTGCCCAGAAATAAGGTGGATAACCTGAAGTTGAGCATATATAAGTGTACTTAAAACGTAGTCTAAGAATGCATGACATTTGTCATCAGAAGCAGCGTCAGACATTTTCCTCCGCCAGTTCTGAGCCAGATGACAACGGCAACAGTGATATACATGTTATAATTGATAATTAATAACATATGTACAACTGGCTAACGGAAGAGGTTTATATTGATAAATGAAAAATAACATTCACATGTAATTTACCTGTGCACAATCGGCGCAAATGAAAGAGTCAAATCGGCGCAAATGAAAGATAGAAAATTTATAAAATCGGCGCAAATGTCATACGCCCATAAAGCTTACTGTTCAACTGTAGGGGAAATAACTCTAATTTACTTTCAAGTCTAAACTAGAGGAATCAGAATAATTTCCAATGTTCAGTTGTCATAAGTTCTTAAGAAGAACAAAAACTTTTGGAACCGCATGAATCACAGAAGGAGCGAGAACCGGTAAGTCGACTGCTTTCCATGCATCTCCCCCCATGCGAATCTATATAAACACTATATATTAGATAATCCATAGATATCAATGAAACTCAGAGAACAATTAATTATTAATTGAAGACATTTAAAAAAAAATACGCCTCGTTAAAAAAAATTGGAAGTTTTTATTGTCATATCAGCATACAAATTTACTTTTGACAAAAAATAACCATAAACAAAAACAAAATACTATTGATTTGAATATATTTGATTATAAATATATGTATAAGCAAAAATAAGTTCTTTGTTCTCAAAGTCACTGTTTAATAAAAGAACCTTTTTGTTTTTACTTGGTTTAAATTTGACGGATTTAGCAGGAGCACTAGTGTTTCAGTCTCAGAAAGATACGAGTTTATCTTTTATTAGTAATCTCATTTAAAAGATTTCTACAGTAGAATGTTAGATTTCTACAGTAGAATGTTATATTTACAGAAGAATGTAATATTTCTGCAGTAGAATGTTATTTTTCTACAGAAGAATGTTATATTTCTACAGTAGAATGTTATATTTATACAGTAGAATGTTATATTCTATGGGTTAGACACCTGTCGTTCTGTGATTTCGAGGTAAAGATAAACGTAGTTTGTGATATGGGTTACTCGCATTAAAGTATATATTGTCCGTTAGGTAACAATGAGTTTCTACCAATGGCATGCTTTCCAGATTTTATGGAATATTTAATTTATCTTTATTTTTCTCATGAAATAGATATATCTATAAAAGAATTTCTTAATTTTATAAAATAAAGAAAAGAATAAACGTACACCCCATTACTTTTTCCAAGACGAAGGCAGACCAAAGAAACCTAACTCTTCTTGATATTCAATCGCATTCTAAAACTAAACACAGTTGAGTTATCTCGCCTTACACATCGAATTTCGTTATTGATTTAAGAAATGCTTGAAGAGAAAAAAAATATAACTAGAGTTATTATAAAAGCAACCAATATATTTTTTTTCTAATTATAATCCAAAACAGATATGATAGTATGGACGGCAGTATTTCGCACAGTGATTGGTTTATAAGACCCCAGACCAACTACGTGGTGTTGAGATCTTAGCTGCTAAATGAAACTAATTTAACCACGCTCCATGTTCATGTTTAATGTCAGGTGTGGCACCGTTAAAGTCCACAATTCCTCTAAAGTCCACAACACCGCTAAAGTCCACAACAAATTTCCGCTAAAGTCCATAACGCCGCTAAAGTCCACAAACTTTCCGCTAAAGTCCACAAAATGACCTCCGCTAAAGTCCACAAAAAAACGCCGTTAAAGTCCACAAGAACAAGTTCCGCTAAAGTCCACAAAAAAACGCCGTTAAAGTCCACACAGCTCTTTTCTTTGTTATTGAAAAAATAATTCTTTTCTTTTTATCCCGGTATTATAGTAAAAAGCATGGACTTTTGTTCTTGGCAGTTTTTTCTTATCGATCTGATTTATATATTTAATAAATGAAGATTACATGTATCTGCAGAAGATTTTGATCCTCATAATTTGATCTATCATGTATTGTGAATTTTTGTGAATCAACATTTATGATTTTGAAAAAGAGCAGTCTAATTTCGTTACAAGGCAGCACTCGCACCCGCAAAGTGGAAAGGAATTAATATAAGTAGCAAACTTGTTTTTCAATCCACTATGAATAAATTTGTATAAACTACCATTTATGAAAAGTTATCTGGTTCTATATATAAACATAAGATCGAAACCCATTCAGTTTCTGTCATGCTTCCCAGCAGCAAAAACGGTCCATAAGCCTCAAAGATAGACTTCAAACCATAATGTTCACGTTTGAAATCACAATGATAATAAATTTTAAAATTCCACAATTGCAGAATATTTTGTGGTGCTAAGCAGATTTCGTTCACTGATTGGTTTGTATGTTTGTTTGGTTTGCTACAAGAAATAGATATTTGTTTGAGAATGTGTTGAAGACGATTTGAAAAAAAAAAAATGTGTGGATGCTCTTCATTGTGTTTTACCAATGACGAGTAATGGAATTAAAGGTTTTATTTCAACCATGATATATGTATATGTTGTAGGGTACTGTGAAAACAATTTTAAGTTGTTAGTTTGATTAAAACACAGCCCTAATGGAAATCGGTTAAACTTGCATAAACTAGATTTAAGATTTAGATGTGAAATTCATCAGACTATAATACCAATCATTTTTATAGAGTCCTTTACACAGGAATTGAACCTGTCCCAAGTCAGGAATTCAGTGGTGTCGTGTGGTATGTGTAACATATTTGTTTTCGTTCATTTTTGTACATAAATCAGGCCGTTAGTTTTCTCGTTTGAATTGTTTTACATTTGTCATTCGGGGCCTTTTATAGTTGACTATGCGGTATGGGCTTTGCTTATTGTCGAAGGCCGTACGGTGACCTATGGTTGTTAATTTCTGTGTCATTTGGTCCCCTTGTGAAGAGTTAAATCATTGGCAATCATACCACTTCTTCTTTTTTTGATATTGAACAACAACTTTACTTTCGGTTAACCAGTTAAAGAGTTCGAACGATGATCCGAGTAACCTGATAAGCAAAACTGTTGAATTGACAACACGAAAATATAGTATCAATGACAGTAAAGGTGATCAACATAATTTTTCTGTTTTATGAGAATTGATAATAAACAAAACGTAAGAAATCAAAATTTAATAAACGACAGGAAATTCTGTACAATATATACATAGATCTTAAACGTTTTAAACCTCGGAAGCATGTGATCTTAAGGTTGTATCGCTCCCTGACATAAATAAGATTTAAGAAAACACATGATAGTTTAAAGTTTTCTAAACTTTAGAGCTCCAGTGCTCGGGCCTCTTGGACATGCATTTCTTTCAACAAAAATTCACACCCACCCTACTGAGGGTTAGTACAAAAGTTTTAATTATCTTTTGCAAAATATTTCTAGCAATGGTGGTCATCTTGGATGCTATTGGATACGAATCTAAAAGGAGATTATATTAAAGAGTGATTCAAATTGTCGTATTGTTTTATCGAACGTATTTTGAAAGAAGACACACGCCCCCTTTCAGAGGATTCTTTTTCAAAACAGAAAAAATACGACGAACTGATGTTTATACGTCGACAATGACGGTCGCTCAGTGTTGGCAAAACTCGCATGTATAAGCAAAAGAAAAATGATATTTTAGTCCATCGAAACAAAATACATTTGGTAGTTAACCAGACTCAATTTTGAAAGAGCAGCAATCGTAGACTTATATAAAAGTTTGGTCAAAATAGAAAAAAATGTTTTAGAGGAGGAGATGTGCTATTTGTGAACAAATGAACAACGGAGGTAGTAATGGCAAACGCTTACATGACCAGGTCATATATATGACTTGCCTTTCTACCGTAAAATAATGGCTTGATACAATTCTTTACTTATAATCTTATACCGAAATCTAACTAAATGTTTAAGACATTTTCAGTCAAAGAATAATGTACCTCATTATAGAAAAAAAAGGAAAATCAAAATTAAATTAGATGTACAAATACTCAGACTTCTTATCTAACTATTTCATTCCTGAAAAAAGCAAACACTGCCTTATATAATAACTAGTGATTAACTGACAGAAAGACATTCTGCATCAAATAAATGAAAATATAACTTCTTCCTCTTATTGTAAAAATCAACATAACTGTGTAATATACAATTTAATATATTCAGGTTTCTTTTTCTGAATTTTTATGTAGTTTACATAATAATTTATAATTTTTTTATCCAATTGCTATGTACAGATGATCCAGACCATATGCGCATTTTGTCCATACGCGTACGGTCAGAACCGTAGTCGTATTTTTTCAAAATACTATATTTTCAAAATACTATACGGTCGGACCGTTCTGCCCAAAATTAAGAAATGAAATAAAAACTTATTTTAACAATAAAAGTAATGTTACATTGTAACTTAAAATGTCAATATATCCTGTATCCAACTTGTCAGTAATACATGAAATGAGTTAAAAAGCTTAAATTCAAGTTGAATGAAAGAAATCTAATATTTAAAGATAAGCTTATAGAATAATAAGTAACTTTACTACAAAAACCGCCAAACCAGCTGTTTACTCGTGAAAAGACATAGAACTACTAATGGAAAACTTGATAAATGAAATAAAAATATATCCTCTGTTTTTGTCAAATTGTACAAACAGTCCCTGTTCCAAGAAAATAACCTGTTCTATTGTTTTAATATCCGTTTGAAAATTTTTTGACAAAATGATTTCTTCATTATAGAATTTAAAAAACATATAAGTTCCATACGTAAATGCACGCATGCCCAAATTTGCTTTGAATCATCGATATCTAAGCTATGATGTACATGATTACAACACTTTAAGTTTATGGTTCAACAGAAGTAAACAAAATAATGTTTCCATTACTGTACTGTAGTAACATATAAGTTCAAAATTGCTCAGAAATACCTTAAGGATGTACTTAGGTGAGATTAGGTGAAAATTAATAAATTAAGAAGTTTAAATTGATACTATAAGCTGGTAGATCATCAATTAAGGATAAAAATAAGCTAAAATATTGATAGGTCATGGACCTCCTTTTCGAGATATTTGAGATTTAAAATATGGCGGGAAAAAGCTGACTCGGACTTTTACCTTAAAGGAGTAGGTCCGGTAAGGGCTTATTTGGCCTCAAATTTCAGGATCATCTGACGAAAGATTTTGGACACTTTTAAACACTTAAGTGTCTATTTCAGTTGATTCAATTAGTATATGTGAAAGATTTTAACTGATTGAGTCATCAAAACGCTCTGATTCAAGCTTAAATATGAAAAATCTATCAAAATGCCCACAAATGTCACTTTTCAAATTGTTTTTGTCAAAATGAAAGTGGCCGCATCCGTGTTCGTCCCAAACCTTTATATATGTTATGTATTATCATCAAATACAGCTTACATTTCAATATTAAGAATGAACACAAATGACTTAATGATGTTTCATTTCAGACAGAATCTACGTCTGAATTTAACTAAAATGCTGAAATTGGGGCCAAAAGGGTCTTACTGGACCTACTCCTTTGCATTGGTGTTATTAGGTTTCAAAACAAAAGAAAGAAAAATAAGAATCTTCTAAAATTTATGGTAAATGACCTTTCATGAGCTATTAAGTCCTATATGAAAATATAAATGGGTGTTATTGGGCAAAATATTTTACATTGTATTGTATGGAAAACACCAAGGAGTCCGAACATTTGACTCCAAAACCTCACCTAAGTACATCCTTAAGAACTATATATAAATGTAGTTTTACGGGTAAATAAGTCACACCGAGCATATAAATCATTATGGTGTTCTATTTACGTCTTGACCACCAAATATTCTTTATTTCGAACCATTGATTGTCTCGTTGTATTAGAAAAAGCCATGCGTTTATCCATGATGGGTCCCGAATAATTTCGCGAATAGCCAAAATCAAACCACTACCACACCCAGAAGCTCTTAAAATTCGCCTGACGATTACAGGGTTTGGTACATTCAGAAGAACAGAAATTCCGATGTACAGTCTTGGAACAGGGACTGTTTGTACAACTTGACGAAAAAGAGTTAACTCGTATTAAGACATATCTTGATGACGGATTTTGACGGAGACACAAATTGATAATTATAAATTGAATTTCTCTGGGTAGAGTCTCTCCACGTTCAATGTTGTTACTATGGGGTACACACTTCTTTTTTTTTCTCATTACCTCCACTTGATGACGGAGGCTTATGGGGGATTCTGTGTCACGGTTTTCATTGTATATAACGCCTGTGTCGTGGTGTACATCACCTGTTATGTCGTGTTCATCACCTGTTATGTTGTGTTCATCACCTGTTATGTCGTGTTCATCACCTGTTATGTTGTGTTCATCACCTGTTATGTCGTATTCATCACCTGTTATGTCGTGTTCATCACCTGTTATGTTGTGTTCATCACCTGTAATGTCGTGTACATCACCTGTTATGTTGTGTTCATTACCTGTTATGTCGTGTTCATCGACTGTTATGATGTGTTCATCACATGTATCGTAATTTTCATACCATGTTATGTTGTGTTCATCGTCCGTGTCGTCGTATTTATCGTCTGTGTCTATATCGTCCGTGTCTTTATGTCCATCGTCTGTGTCGTGGTGTTTATCGTCTGTGTCGTTGTGTCCAGAGCCTGTGTCGTCGTGTCCATCGCTTCTGTCGTCGTGTTCGTCGTCTGTGTCGTCGTAGCCCCAATGAATTTGTGAGCTGTCTTCTGCAATTTTGCGTACGGCATTGTGATTGTATGTCAATGATAGATAATGTTCACCATGTCCTTCGGAATGATGTCCAATCGTTATAATAGGAAGGTGTCTTGTTATAATATTTCTTCCATCGGGCCTTAATAAAGTAGTCACGTGGTTTAATGTGGAAACAATAACAATTTGAACATTAAACATATCGGATATAGCCTATAAGGTGATCTGATCACCAAACTCGGTGTCTCTTGCCATTCTCAGTAAGTAGTCGGACCTCGATTCTATTATCATATTTGACCAAAGAACTCTATTATCAGCGCTGCCTAAACGTGATGTTTGCCCAAGATAAGTAATGACCTCGCGTCGTAATGTTTCTGCCGATCGATAAATACCGAGTCTTTGCAACTGATGCGAAATGGCTGCAAACTGACAATTACCATCACCAGGTGGATTAAAAGCAACTGTTAATCTAAAATCAGATATAAGATTGTAAGTTTTATCTTTTGGGGTTAAAATCATGTAGTAAGGTGATTTATAATTTGAGTGTTTTTTCTGTCTTTGTTCTGGGTTAGAACTATTTTTGCCTCCAGACAAACTTGATCCAGTAATATCAGATACATAGAACCACTGTTTCTTATTACACTTCGAATAAGGCGGTACAAAGGAGACTTGATATTTATGGTTTCTCTTCTCAGCTTTTATGACAGTACCTAATAAAGCCCATGCCTTATTTGGAACTCGATTGTTATTTCGAGTTCTGTATCGCACTAGAACTTGTTGTCCGACTTCATAAATCGGTGTTTTACTTTTCTTCATCCAGGCCTTGTTTTTTCTATCGTTACAGTGCCTCGTTGCTTTCTGTGTTAAATTTCTGTTATGTTTTACATGATCCTCCCAAACTTGTGGGGACTTAAAGACTTTCTCAGATGACTTTGGCGAGTTCTTCCATAATATATTTCAAACGGACACTTCCACGCTAAACATTATCTTGGGACCATCATTTATTTTCCTCTCATATTTTTGTAATTGTCTAACCCAGTTAACTCCTACTTGTTTCATTTTAATAAGTCAAATGCTATTTTTTTTCAAAATTAAATGCATTCTTTCCACTTTTCCTGACTCTGTGGGTGGTATGGACGGCTCTTTATCTGCTTGATTTTTTCTTTTCAGAAAATCCGAACTTCCCTTCAAATTCCTTCCCACAATCATGCTGAATTACTTTTGGTTCTCCAAATTCCCAAACAAACTTTTCAATTCACGTTTAACAGTCGCTGAATTTTTGTTCTGCAACGGACGAAGCCAAACATATCTACTAAAACATCCAAAACACTCAAAACGTACTTAAAAATTTTCTTTCTATGTGTGACTTTATGTCTTTGCATGTCCACTAAATCTATTTGCAAAATGTGATGTACACCTTGACTTACCACTGGTCTGTATGGAGCTTTATTTTTAAACCTAGCTGTTAGGGATTTGTAATATAATTCTTTATTCATTTCTTTACATATAAATTTTTCGGACAATCCAGAGAATCTGTTCTTCAACTGATGAAACATGCGCCTCGGTCCAATGCCTTTTTCTTGTGTGTACTGCTTTTTTATCAAACGTGGACACTCGTCTTTCTTAAGAACAGGCTTATTATCAAAATATAACCGTGGTGGTTGCCCTTGTATAGTGTATAAATCTTTACGTTTGTAATATGTTGATATTGCATTATTCTGTTCCAATGTTCTTTCCTTTACTGGAATGTCAAACGTTCCTTCAATGGTTTTGAATATAGCATCATATGCAGATTCACTTTTTGGTGAACATGATCTATGCACTGTTCTTGTTGTGAAAACCAAATTGATCAGAAATAGAAGACACGTTATCTTAAAGCTGAAAAAGAAGAGATAAACATAATCAGCAGATAATACTGGGTTAGCCATGTCATTTTACTGACTGGTTTCATGATATAATTGTTTTAGCCATTTAATAGCATTACATAGGGTTCTGTATATAAAGTCATCTTGTACGATGGTCAGGGTCTGTAATCATTATTTAACAATGAACCAATAAGAACAAGTTCTGTAATGCTTGCTTTTCATTGACCAGACTAAAGCTCGCAACCCTTTTAGCAGCCAAACAAGATAAGAACAACTGTTTTCACGGCTTGTAGGGATTTTCAAAGGATTTAAGTCCGTTTTGAATATCATTAATGATAATATACACTTTTCAGGTCACTATTTGTTTAATAAAAATTGCACAACGTACAGTTTAAATATAAATGTTCGTTCTTTTTTTCGTTTCTGATTCCTTCTGTGACGCCCCGGTCACACCTTACCGGATAACGCGAACGGACGCTGAACGAATATTTTTTTTCAATCCGTTCATGTCTGTAAGACGTCTATTATTTATCCGTTAGACGTCCGTACATATCTGTTTCGTGCCCGTTAAGCGTCTGCTTTATCTGTCGACGTCCGTTCTGTATGTTAGAACATTTTCAGCATAAAAGTACCCGTTGAACATCCGGTAGTCGTCCGTTCCGTTTTCGTTTTTATCCGTTACTTTTCCGTTATATATTCGTTGAAGGTACGATAAACCAGATAACCAACGGACTTCTACCGGACGTATAATGGATAAAACAGACGACGAATGGATTTGAAACGAACATGAACGGAAGGTTAACGTAAAAAACGAATAAATTCCTATTGAACATTTCACGTCAGAAATCACAATATTATTGGTATGTCAAATTTCTTGAGTGTCCTTCATGTTTACCACTGCTTATCTTGTTCGTTTGTTTTATCCGTAACAATTCCGTAAGGTGTCCGTTTTATGCGGTTCTCTTCAATTATATGTTCGTACGACAACTAATCGGTTCGGTATGTTTCCGTTTCTAAAACGCAAACAGAAAACCTTTTTTGTTCTCACTCTTAAGGTGACCGGTCGAAATATCTAGTATGAAGCTGTGGTCACACCTTAATCGGACAGCACGAACGAACCCTAACGGTTGAAAAAAACAGTTTTTCGTTTACAAAATTGTTATCCGTACGTTGATATACTGGCCAAATAAAACGGACGCGTAACGAATGCATAACAGACACACACAGGATATGCAACGTACGAGAAAAGGAAACGTACCGGACAGAACGGATGTCGAAAATACATTAAACAGACGAGACTCGCTTAAAAAGGACACCTTAAGCTGTTGTCACACCTTACCAGATAGCTCAAACAGACACCAAACGGATGAAAATAAAGTGTTCTGTCGACAAACATTTTTATCCGTTAGAAGTTCATTGATGATCTTACCAAATATAACAGACGAGTAACGATTACCTAACGGACACCCGACGGATATGAAATGGACGAAAACGGACGAGTACCGCATAAAACGTACACATAACGGAGGCGTACTGGATAAAACGGACGAACAAGATAAAAAGAAAATTGAAGGCGGCAATAATTATACATGTAAATCACATAAGCCTCTGTCCGGTGGAAAATTTTGAGCATGTTCAAAACTTTGAACGGACGTCCAATGAATGAAATGTCCGTTGAACGTACGGTAGGCGTCCGTTTTGTACGGTACTCGTACATTCCGTTAAGCCTCGGTCACACCTTACCGGATAGCACGAACGGACGCCTAACGGATGAAAATAAAAGTTGTCCGTTGACAAAATTGTTATCCGTTGGGAGTCCGTTGATGTACTGACCGAATAAAACGGACGTGTAACGAATGCATAACGAACACACACCGGATATGCAACGTACGAGAAACGGAAACGTACCGGACAGAACGGATGTCGAAAGTACATCCAACGGACGAGTACCGCATAAAACGGACACCTAACGGATGCGTACCGGATAAAACGGATGAACAAGATATACGGAAAAATTAAAGGCGACAATAATAATACATGTAATTTGCATAAATATTCAAAATGTTTCTGTGTAACTGGTTTTGGTTTGTTCTTCAAAATGCCGCCAAAGGGCAGCGTCTGGCCTGAATAAGAGCTGCTTGATTGTGAAGACGTGCCCTTTCTCTAAGATCGATTATGAATAATAAGAATTCATGAACCTTAAGAAATCTGACATACCAATAATTGGCATTTCTGACGCGAAATTTTCAATTGGCATTTATCCGTTTCAGATCCGTTCATCATCCGTTTTATCCGTTATACGTCCGGTAAACGTCCGTTTCTCATTCGTTCAACATCCGTTTTATCCGTTAAACGTCCGGTAGAAGTCCGTTAGTGAATTTATCTTCCAGACCTCAAACGGATGTATAACGGACACGTAACGGATACAAAACGGAAACGAAACGGACGAGTACCGTACAAAACGGATACCTACCGGACGTTCAACGGACATTTCATCCGTTGGACGTCCGTTCAAAGTTTTGAACATGCTCAAAATTTCCACCGGACAGAACGGACGTCGACGGATAAAACGTACGCTAAACGGACATGCAACGGATATGGACGGACGTCTAACGGATAAGAACGGACGTCTAACGGATAAGAACGGACGTCTAACGGACATGAACGGATTGAAAAAAAGTTATCCGTTAGGCATCCGTTCGAGCTATCCGTTACGGTGTGACCGAGGCATTACTGTTTTTCATCCGTTACGTTCACATTATACATCCGTTGGAGGTCTGGCAGATAAATCCTTCGAAGGCCTTCTAACGGACGTCTAACGGATAAAATAAATGTTGAACGAATGTGAAACGGATTTCTACCGGACGTATAACGGATGATGAACGGATCTGAAACGGATAAATGCCAATATAAAAATTCGCGTCAGAAATGCCAATTAGATTTTTTTAAGGGTCATGAAATCTTTTTATTCAAAATCGATCTTAGAGTAAGGACGCGTCTTCACAATCAAGCAGCTCTTATTCAGGTCAGATACTGCCATTTTGGCGGCATTTTGAAGAACAGACCAAAACCATTTACTCGGAAACATTTTGAATATTTATGCGATTTACATGTATTATTATTGTCGCCTTTAATTTTTCCGTATATCTTGTTCATCCGTTTTATCCGGTACGCTTCCGTTAGGTGTCCGTTTTATGCGGTAGTCGTCCGTTGGATGTACGTTCGACATCCGTTATGTACGTTACGTTTCCGTTTCCCGTACGTTGCATATCCGGTGTGTGTCCGTTATGCATTCGTTACGCGTCCGTTTTATGTGGTCAGTACATCAACGGACTCCCAACAGATAACAATTTTACCGGATATATCACGAACGAACGCCTAACGGATGAAAACAAGTTTTCTGTCGACAAAATTGTTACCCGTTGGGATTCAGTTGATGTACTGACAAACAAAACGGACGCAAAATGAATGCATTAAGCCTCGGTCACACCTTACCGGATAGCACGAACGGACGTCTAACGGATGAAAATAAAAGTTGTCCGTTGACAAAATTGTTATCCGTTAGGAGTCCATTGATGTACTGACCAAATAAAACGGATGTGTAACGAATGCATAACGGACACAAACCGGATATGCAACGTACGAAAAACGGAAACGTACCGGACAGAACGGATGTCGAACGTACACCCAACGGACGAGTACCGCATAAAACGGACACATAACGGAAACGTACCGGATAAAACGGACGAACAAGATATACGGAAAATTAAAGGCGACAATAATAATACATGTAAATCGCATAAATATTAAAAATGTTTCCGTGTAACTGGTTTTGGTTTGTTCTTCCAAATGCCACCAAAGGGTAGTTTCTGGCCTGAATAAGAGGTGATTGATTGTGAAGACGTGTCTTAACTCTTAAAATCGATTATGAATAATAAGAATTCATGAACCTAAAGAAATCTGACATATCAATAATTGGCATTTCTGACGCGAAATTTTCAATTGGCATTTATCCGTTTCAGATCCATTCATCATCCGTTTTATCCGTAATACGTCCGGTAGAAGTCCGTTTCTCATTCGTTCAACATCCGTTTTATCCGTTAAACGTCCGGTAGAAATCCGTTGGTGAATTCATCTTCCACACCTCCAACGGATGTATAAAAGACACGTAACGGATGCACAACGGAAACAAATCAGACGAGTACCGTACAAATCTGACGCCTAACGGACGTTCAACGGACATTTTATCCGTTGGACGTCCGTTCAAAGTTTTGAACATGCTCAAAATTTTCCACCGGACAGAACGGACGTCGACGGATAAAACGTACGCTTAACGGACATGCAACGGATATGGACGGACGTCTAACGGATAAGAACGGACGTCTAACGGATAAGAACGGACGTCTAACGGACATGAACGGATTAAAATAAAAGTTGTCCGTTGACAAAATTGTTATCCGTTGTGAGTCCGTTGATGTACTGACCGAATAAAACGGACGTGTAACGAATACATAACGGACACACACCGGATATGCAACGTACGAGAAACGGACACGTACCTGACAGAACGGATGTCGAACGTACATCCAACGGACGAGTACCGCATAAAACGGACACCTAGCGGAAGCGTACCGGATAAAACGGATGAACAAGATATACGGAAAAATTAAAGGCGACAATAATAATACATGTAAATCGCATAAGTATTCAAAATGTTTCTGTGTTACTGGTTTTGTTTTGTTCTTCAAAATGCCGCCAAAGGGCAGTGTATAGCCTGAAAAAGAGTTGCTTGATTGTGGAGACGTGCTCTTACTCTAAGATCGATTATGAATAATAAGAATTCATGAACCTTAAGAAATCTGACCTACCAATAATTGGCATTTCTGACTCGAAATTTTCAATTGGCATTTATCCGTTTCAGATCCGTTCATCAACCGTTTTATCCGTTATACGTCCGGTAGAAGTCCATTTCTCATTTGTTCAACATTTGTTTTATCCATTAAACGTCCGGAAGTCCGTTGGTGAATTCATCTTCCAGACCTCCAACGGATGAATAACGGACACGTAACGGATACAATACGGTAACGAAACGGACGAGTACCGTACAAAATGGACGCCTACCGGACGTTCAACGGACATTTCATTCGTTGGACGTCCGTTCAAATTTTGAACATGCACACAAATTTCCACCGGAAAAATGGACGTCGACGGATAAAACGTACGCTAAACGGACATGCAACGGATATGGACGGACATATAACGGATAAGAACGGACGTCTAACAGACATGAACGGATTAAAAAAAAAAAATTATCCGTTAGGCATCCGTTCGAGCTATCCGTTAAGGTGTGACCGAGGCCTAACGGAAACGCAATGGACGAGAAACGGAAACGTACCGGTGTTTCTCGGACAGAACGGATGTCGAACGTACACCCAACGGACGAGTTCTGCATAAAACGGACACCTAATGGAAGCGTACCGGGTAAATCGCGGATGAACAAGATATGCGGAAAAATTAAAGGCGACAATAATAATACATGTCAGTTGCATAAATATTCAAAAAGTTTCTGTGTAATTGGTTTTGGTTTCAAAGTCCGCTAAATGGTAGGGTTCAGCCTGAATCACAACTGCTTGATAGTGAAGACGAGCGTTTACTCTAAGATCAATAATGGATAATAAGCATTCGTGAACCTCAAGAAATCTAAAATACCAATAATTCGCATTACTCACTCAAAATTTTCAATAGGTATTTATCCGTTTCACATCTGTTCATCGTCCGGTTTACCCGTTATACGTCTGGTAGAAGTCCGTCTACCAGCCGTTTTATCCGTTATACGAGCGGTAGAAGTCCGTTGGTGAATCCGTTCGCGCTTTCCGTTAAGGTGTGACTGGGGCTTAACGGACCTCTAATGGATGTATAACGGACAAGTAATGGATACATAACGGAAATGGAACTGACGAATACGGTAAAAAACGGACGCATACCGGACGTTCAACGGACACTTCATCTGTAGGACCTCTGTTCAAAGTTTTGAACATGTTCAAAATTTTCCACCGGACCGAACGGACGTCGACGGATAAAACAATCGATAAACGGACATGAAACGGATATGGGCGGACATCCCACGGATAACAACGTACGTCTTACGAACATGAACGGATTGAAAAAAGGTTATCCGTTCGACGTCCGTTCGCGCTATCCGGTAAGGTGAGACTGAGGCTTTATTAACAATGGTAGTTGTACTATGACTTTCTTTTAAATTTCTAGTCATACATTGTTTCTGCATATTATTGTCATAAGAAATCAGAAACGAGACAAACAGTGTCCTCTGAAAAGTGGCTGCTATCAGTATTGGTATTTATAACAGACTGAAATCCTCAAGAATCACTACAAGCCGTGAAGTTGTCGGATTCGGCCGATAATTAGATTTCATAAAGATTTGAGATTTTGGTAATCTTGGAGTCTGATACAGCTTTTGTGTGTTTAGACAAGTTGTCAAAATTGCCTGCTGGAAAAGTGGCTGCTATCTTTATTGGCTGCTGAAAGTGCCAATCTGGTTTTAAATTGGCTCACTAGTCACCTAACACAATAGTGAAACTCGATCATTTCAACATAATTTTAACATAATTAAGGTATCTACTTGATTATCAAGTTTCTTTTATGGGTGACCATTTCAGGCATGTTAGAATCTCATAGTTGAAGATCGTTTTGCGACCTCTAGATATAATATAATATAATATAAATTCTTTACAAATTCTTTATTATAAACTACTTAATATATTGTTAAATCGCATTATTCAGACCTTAAATACAATGAAAGTTGAAATATGAAAGAATATTGTCAATTACATTAATTTATATGTAACGTATCTTCTCATTGGCTGACAGGATTTTGTTTATCATCTCAGAGACACAATTCTGTCATGTGCCTGTGACGTCATTAACGTTTTTTTTTCTTCCATGATTTACGCCAGTGTAAATTCAAATTTAGAAATGACTAATATTTTTTCTGTCCATTCAAAATAACATAAAAAAATGTGGCACCCACTTAATAATAACAAGGATGCACCACTTTTTCTTATGTTATTTCTTCATAAACAGAAGAAATATTACTGTCATTTCTTATAATTGAATTCTTAATTTGATTTTTTTTTATTACAGTCATTCCTTAAATAGAACAAAAAGATGAAAAGAGGGTTCGACTCCACATGTACCTGTGCCTTTTCTTTTTTCTCTATTATAATTACCCTTCCCCTTTTTTCTCTCATTTAGATGAAAGACGACCCGTCGCTTGGTTTCAATTGTATGTTGTATCAGAGGAAAATTTCTTGCAGATTCATGTTTTAGTTTTGTAAGATTTATATCAGAAACACTTACCATATTCGAATCCACATATTTGTCGTTGGATAAGTTGCAAAATACTGCATGTTTGGAATAGTAGAACTATAATCGAAATGCTGTGAAGACTTGCTTTGATTCCGGAAAAAGGGCCCGGAAAATGATGAAAAATGCGTTCACGATACTATCAAACTGCGTTTGTGAGATCCCGTAATTATCACAGTATATTAAGCAAATTTGCAAAATCACGGAAAATATATATTTCGCAAATCACAAATTAAACCCGCTGCAAGTTCTTTCACGTTTTCAAGGTCTATATTCAAAAGTCACGCCTAGACCCTTTCCAAAAATATTCTGACTTTGATCTCATTTTCATGGTTCATTGGTTAATGTTAACTTGTTCTTGTTTCGTCTGTTCTTCGGTTACTTGAAGAAAAGGAGAACTTGTAAGGTCTAAATATTTGTCTTGAAGATGTCATCTTACTTGGCTTGTTCATGGTTTATTGCATTGATCAATGTTAAATTCAACTGATTTGGTACATGGGGACAGGACATTTGTTTTAGCTCTCCAACAAATGGAAGTTTTCGTTTTTTCAAAAATCTGTTATTTTTCCATTAATTTCAATTATTTCGTGTTTCAATGTATAATATAATTCAACATACATTTAACTGTACTAGAAATAACTTGTATTTGCTATTTGCTATCAATTCCAAGTTTACTATCCGCAGCGGTCACTGATATATGATATATACCTCTATGATTTGATCTGTGTGTTTAGATACTATAAGTTTGCATGCACTTTATTTTATTTGGTGTATGGCATACTTGTAAGTGAATTATATTTCAAATTGGTTTATCGCATACTTGTATTTGTCCGCACGGCAGGTGTCCTTGGACATTAACCATGTGTATAGAGCTCTATATAATATATCAGTGACCGCTGCAGATAACAGGTTTTGGAAAAGAGGGAGGACCAAAACAAATGTCCTGTCCCCAATTCCTATAGTTTGCTGTGTTTTAGATACATGTCCTTCCTTACTTTAAGGATAGTGAATTATATTTGGTGTATGGTATATTTGTAATTATAACCTAAAGGAGATGTGGTATAATTGCCAATGAGACAACTCTCCACAAGAGACCATAATGACAAAGGAATTAACAACTATAGGCCACAGTACGGCCTTCAACAATGCACAAACCCATACCGCATAGTCAGATACCAAACGCCCCGAAATGACGATGTAAAACAATTCAAACGAGAAAACTAACAGCCTTATTCATGTACAAAAAATGGACGAAAAAAAAAAAACAAATATGAAACACGTAAACAAACGACAACCACTGAATTACAGGCTTGGGACAGGCACATACATACAGAATGTGGCGGGGTTAAAGATGTTGGCGGGATCTTAACCCTACACCAATCTGGGACAGTGGTATAACAGAACAACATGAGAACGAACTATAAAAATCAGTTGAAAAACGCTTAACTCATCAGATGGACGAAAATACATTGCAAGTGGACGTGGCCGGGTATTTGTACATCCCAACAACAAAAGGACGTTGGGTACAGATCAGAGAGATCCGAACTCGCAGTTAATTGACAGCTAGTCCAAAGCATCGAACAACTACCAACTAATAAAAAAAACATGCATTTGAGATTAAATTATCAATCCGTAAACATCCAACATCCAATGGATTTAGTGTAAATACGTCATAGTCAGTCAAGACAAAGTATTTGTAATGCTTATTTGTCCGTTTGTCGTGTGTCAGTTGTTCATAAAATTATTTCTTTTTTAATATATAGTTTGGAGAATTTCTCAGATACTATAAAAAAAAATTGAAAACAACACGTTTAATAATTTCTTGCGTCCGAAGCGCTTTTCTGGATTTACCTTTATCAGGAACGCTCAAAGCCAAACATTTGAAATCCGAAGATGTATATAAGTGTTAGTAAAGTCATGTATACATGGTATGCATGACTGTCTGCCTGGACGGTGTCATCTTTCCTTGACCTTTTTAATTTGTCACAGGTTTTTTTTTCGTGATGGTGCTTGCTTCTGAGATACTTTAAACAAGAAGTTTACTTAATTTGATGTATGGAATTAATTTTGTGCGGCTCCATATCTGTCTGAAAAGATTTATCTAACCTTGACTTCATGCAAATTGATAATTGAAATGTTAATTTGTTGAAATGCTTGAAGTAAAATCTCTCTGTTTGAAATTCAATAATAAACACTAAGTCTAACACATGCAAAACATTAAGTGTGTTAAGTCTTGTTATAATACGTTCAATATACAGATTCCTCAGGACGTTATTCCGATAGCAATAATCAATACAAAGTATTTGATCTAGAATTGTCTCATTCACACTCAGTCTACATCTCTGATTTACACCTGTTGTAGGTACATTGGGTCAAGATGATGTTACTGTTCACCCCTTTTAATTTTTCCGAGGCAATACTGTTTACAAAATTCTAATTGGAAGTTATTTTTTATATAGATAACTTCTAACTATCTATTCCGTGCCATCTTAAGTCAAAATTTTAGCTTTTTTTTTTATTATGTTGGCAAACTATATTAAGTCGAAAAAAAAATAGCTGGAGGGGAGGGCATGATACATCACCATGACCCAATCTTCCTATGCTTATGTTAAGTAACAATTTAATTAAATCTAAAAAATCTTCTTCATACATTCTTTGTCGAATTTGTTGTATTGGCATGTCTTTCAACAGCAACATCAAAAAAATGTGTGGACTTTAACGGTGTTTTTTGTGGACTTTAGCGGAACTTGTTCTTGTGGACTTTAACGGCGTTTTTTTGTGGACTTTAGCGGAGGTCATTTTGTGGACTTTAGCGGAAAGTTTGTGGACTTTAGCGGCGTTATGGACTTTAGCGGAAATTTGTTGTGGACTTTAGCGGTGTTGTGGACTTTAGAGGAATTGTGGACTTTAACGGTGCCACATCAGGAACCTCGTCAGTGGGACTTAATCTTTTTATCATTTACAAAATTTGGTGTAGTTTAAACATCTTGTATAGCGTCTGTTAAATCATGGAAGTACTATATCGAGTCAATATAATACTGCCATGGTTAAAATAAGTAACAACTTTTCTATATTCGAGACGATTTTAGAGTTTGAAGTGTTGTACAGACAATTGTTTATATATATAATTACTAAACTGTTGACACAGAGATATGTAAAACCTATCATCAAACTGACTTCAGCTGAAAACTTAACAATCGTTGACGCCGCCTGAAAAGCAAAACCTTTGTCTCGCCTTCCGTGACTTTCGTCGAAGGCGAGACAAAAACTGTGTGTTTAACCAAGATTGTTTTGTTACATTTAACTTGTCTCGTTGATCCATACTCACATTTCATACTGAACACGTTGAAGCGCTAGATGTTTGTATGAGTATCTTGATTTTAGGGGTGTATTCATACATGTATCTGTATTCTTTAATTTTAAAAATATTTAATTTTTATTTTACTGTCGCAAATTGAGTTTACATTGCGATGTAAAGCGTCAAATTCCAAATTAACGACAGTAACTCTTCAACTACAGTACTATTATTTCTATTATAATGCAATACAAAAATTAATGACACTTTAGAGCTTGAAAATATATGTTCAAATACAAAATATTTATATACAGTACAGAACTGTCAAAAAGAAGATGATCGAAATTAAAAAAAATAACAGAATCGAAGCCTACTTTGATTCTTTACAGGCATATATCAGTCTCTTTATACATTTGTACCTTAACGAACAACACATTGGAAAAAGGAAAGTATTTTGTAAGGCCATTTCAAACATTTGTACCTTAACAAACAGCATATTGGAAAAAAGGAAAGTATTCTGTATATCACTTCAAATGAATACTTTTTATTCGGACTTTTGTGTGCAATGGATGGAGCGAGGCCGGAGCGATTTTTATAAATGAATATTTTAGCGATTTCTAAAATTTGGTGAGAGGAATGTATTTTTTAAATTTATTCCACAAGACTTCGTTTTCAAGAGCCAGAAATAATCTTTTAACTTAAAAAAATGTAATTTTTTCTGTGAATTGTGGGTGTTCGATTACATCTAAAAATTTTGCTTCTAATCAAATGGAGCGATAATTCAAAACATTTTCAGGGAATGGCCGTGATTTGTTGTTTAGGTTTCAAAAATTTTGGAGCGACTGAATCTGTAGATCTATGAATCAATTTTGAGTAGTCTAAGCTTGAACTTTCGACAGACATGCATTCTACAAATACTTATAAGCGAAAGGAAAACGCTACAAATATAACGACAACATCCACTTCGTTTGAACTTTGGTGTATAGTCTCATTGGCAAACATACCATATCTCCTTATTTTTATATTAGTGTCTTAAAACATCTGCTGTATGTGTACGTGTCAAGGGAACAGGTAACATGCGCGAGATTTAGCGAGCATTTCTATGTTTCGTGCCGAATACAAATATTAAATGTACAGCTGATATCCAGACACTAAACTTATATTGTCTTTATTTTGCAATTGATTTGGGTACTATCAATATATCAATATATTACTAGTAAACTCTTTCAATGCAATTATACGGTATCCAAAATATCATTGCCCATGGAACCCACACGTTATATATTTTTTTGCAACTGTAACGTAACAATCAGTTTTAACAAACAATAATAAAACATTGTAAGCCTTTGTGTGGAAATATTATTAGTTACATAGTGTGCTAGTGACCCAATATATATAGTATTAGGCCACTAGCACTATGTAACGAATTTATCTTACCGACTATCTTAACATGTGGTATTTAGACCAGTGGCCTATCAAAGTTATCAAGTCGTCAATACCATTAGTATTAAGAACCTTCTTCCATTGGTATATACAAAAACAAATGCCAACTGTAACAACTTGTCAGCTTTAAATAGGGGTTCAAATTAGCGGTGGTCCGAGGTCCGTGACCTTCCACTATTGCAATCGGACTTTCGTTTTGGTTACTGGCTATCCCCGACGGACCTTCGATCTTAAAGGAAATAAAAATTATCTTTGCTGACCTTTTTAACCATCTGTATCGTCATTTTTAAGCCATATTATTATTGAAATTGAGATAAAAAAATGTTTCATCCCTGACCTCGCCGACGAGTGATAAAAGTTATTTTTAACCTTGTATTTCTTGGAAACACAAGGTTATAAAAAGTTGCAAGAAGTCACGTGACAAATCCTTTAATGATTTAGACATTTTCGAACAAAATGAGTCCGTTTCACTTTGGTGTCACGTCTTCCAAGAGAAAGCCTGAAGATTATGAACGGTCTTCAACCACAGGCACTTGTTTCTTTCCATGGGAAGGTCAACTATCCATAAATATAGAAGGATATTCAACCTTCCCATGGATAGAAACAAGTGCCTGTGTCTTCAACGTCTTCAAAAGAAATCAAATGAAGATCTCACTAAAGACCAAAAATGCGATCGTGAAAAACGGGAACGGACATTTAAGCCTCACTGGAAAATCGATCGACCGTGGCTATATTTTGATGAATCAACTGGTCTAATGTCATGCACATACTGCCAGAAGTTCCCCTGCCATTCAGAAAAAGAAAGTGCACTTGTAAGGGGAACACAAAATCTTAAAATAGACCCAATAAAAATATACGAAGTGACACCCCAGCATTTATCGTGTTTAAAGCAGTGGATCCATGAAAGTGACCCAAATTTTAAGTCTAATTATGACTAAAGATTAATTGTCAGACACTAAACTTGGACAATGTATTCTCAAGCAGCAATGTAAGCCTGATCAGTTAAATAGATATAAGGTTCTTTTCAACACTGCATACAGAATTGCAAAAAAGTGACTATGAATTTATTCTTGAATTCCAGTGCAAAAATGGTGTTGATGTGTAAGCAGTACTTCAATATTGAAGGTTGTAAACTGTTTATTCGCTGGATAGCCCATTATATGAGAAACGAAACATCACATGCAGTTCAAATATGATCAAACAAACTAAAAACTCCAAAAGCTCATTAATTTTGTATCTTATTGAGTTATGAAATTTTTCCTGTAAAAGTAGGACCTGGGATCTAGGTTGTGAACCTTTCAGTTTGGAGTGTCAAAGGTCCTGGACCTTCCAGTACCAAATGTTAATTTTAACCCCTGTTTAAATGTGTTTTATGAATTTATTTCAATCGTTCATCATCAATTTCTTCGTCTGTTGAAACCTTTAAAATTTTTCCTGAACACCGTGTTGTTTTTATAAAGGGACGTAACACCACTACTAACACTTTCTGAATAGACATTAGTTGTTTAATTCTTATCAACATAGTTGACTTTCAATGGTATAAATATACGTTGTATATTGAACTTTTAAGTACAGTCCCTTGACATTGGCAATGAATTCAGTCAAGTCATAATGAAACTGTGATTTGTTTCTTAATAGGAAGACTGCAGACAGAGCAATTCCTTATTATTTCTGTGTTAACTTATTAAATAGAAACGCCGTGTTTACAGCATGTTTAACAAGTAATCTCGCGAGAATCTCGTGGAAAGTATACGTTAGCGGAGGATATAATAGTTTCATTACTGTATAATTGTACAGGGAATTTGCAATCAGAACAGATATATAAATATTGATATAAAACGTATTATACATAGATGTAGCACAGTCGTTTGATAACTGTCGTCAAAAGTTGTCATTATATTGTGCTGCAGGGAATGTTGCTGGAAATGCAAGATTCGATTTTGATTGTTATTTTATTACGTTAAGTTTACTCTAAGCAGAGATAAACTGTCGTTTCTGTCTTTTTGCCATTAAAACATCAATATTTATTTTGTTGGCGTTCACACTTATTTTCTAAGAAATTTATCTATAAATAAAGAATTTCTTCAAATTGAAAAGCATAACAAAATCGATATATTAGTTTTAGTTGTGACGTCAGTTTGAAGAAAAAAAACCCCAAAAGGGCTTTTGTATGTCAAACTTATATTATGTCTGATAGTCACATTGTTTGTTAATTTTATCTTGACTCAAATAAATGAAATTTGCGCTCTTACAGTAGTGACACAAACGTGACAAAATAGAAAACACATAAATATAACCTATGTTCTGTTATTTTTTCATTTCATATATTTAAATATCACGCGACGGAAGGAAATTTTGATAATGTAAAATAGCCTGTGTTTTCCCCCTTCAAACGATTATGGTTGTTTATCGAGTTCGAGTTTAAACAATGGTACGTCATATATTAAATAAATCATATTTGAAATAAAAACCTCCGTTTTTGCAGAATCAGCGTCCAGGTAATTTTGCTTCACATGACCCAAATCGTTTCGTTTGTAGCAGCCATGTTTTTGGCCTTGAAATTTGAAACATTTAAGTGCCGATACATTCGCTTTAGCCAAACAGAAAAAGTACAGCGAACCAGTTCAAGACCTTGGAATAACAAAACAATATCAAGGGTCATTAAGATAATTATTCTCAGAATTTTAAGGACTTGAACGATTAATCTAAGTAAGTTAGATGTTTTCATGCTGGAAAGGTTATCACTATATAATAAACGCACATATGGTATCGGAAATTGTCCATCGAAAAGCTATGTGAGTGTAATAACTGCACTATTACACACGGTATGATGTGGCAATAAAATGCAAAAGAAATCATAGAAATTATCTCAAATGATTTTGTTTAATATGTGTTGATAAAAATTTACTATCATTTATGGGAAGTTTCTTTAATTTTCTTTGACGGAAAGCCATATCCGGATAAGTTATGTACTCTTTAACAAGAATATCTGTACGTGCAGACTAAAAGCTTCAAAAATATTGTATTTTTTATTCTGTATTTGAGCGTAACGAGTGCACCGAAGTTGATATTTCATGTATAAACAGTGAAAACATAGAATTGAAATTACAATATCCAATTACAAAGGTATATCGTACTCTAAGTCCCCGTCTATTGGCCGAAAATTCTAATATGACGTACTTATTTCGCTTTGTGAAACAAAGCTGGGTTCTAATTATCACAAAATCTATTTGACATAAGCGAACAAACTTACTGTTTACATTCTCGTTATTTTCATTTTTATCATATATAGTTATTCAAGAATCATATTTTTATCTTGCTATCAATTTTCAAACTTAGTAAATATGCAAAAGGTAATGTACAATACTTCATGAGGAGGAAACGGGAACAGACAAACATTCCTATAGTATTTTCGTACGCTTCGACGTATAAAAATACCGTATTTATCAAATTAGAATATAGACAATTCTTTCATGTCATGCTCTATGCTCATTTTAACATGGGTAGGCATTATATTTTACCATATTTTTAAAATAACGCTCGGTGTACTGGTGTAAAATATGGTCAATTATTATACCCATGTTAAAATGAGCATAGAGCATGACATGAAGGAATTACTTCTTAACCGGCTGAACAATGTATTTAATTAGGGTCTCGATTGGGGGAGGGGAGAGGTCTTCATTTCTGTTTTCCTTAATTTTTAGTCCCACCAATAGTCCAGCAAACTTAAGATTGAGAGACCCCCCCCCCCGCTAAATACAGATCTGACATGTCCTTACCAAACGTGACAGTCGTCTCCTTTTAATAACTCCCCCAGAACTATCTCTGCATGATTTTTAAAGTCTTGGTATTCTACTTCCTATTTAAAACAATTTTCAATATCATATATTTTCTGTCGAATCAAACTTCAAAGGAGTGTCAATAACAGTTTCTTAATATCTACAAAATGTAAATAGCAGAAAATTGGTGTATGGCGGAAACATAAGATGCTTGTCGCAAGTTAATAGTTTATAATAGTTTTCCTGTTGTAATTCATCACTATTAAAAAGATCCATTATGCAGGGTACATGCTAAGAATATAGTGTTTCTCTTTTATAAGAAGTTATTTTATATCAAATTGCATACATTTTCCATACTAAGTATGTAATCATTTGACAATTACAGGTGTTTGAACACAACAATAGATATTTTAATCATTGATAAACATGCAACAAGTGCGGAAAAGTATCATCTACTTGTTTCCTCCCTCCTATTTCTTTCTCTCTCTTTTAAGTTTGAAAAAGAAGAAATTCGCTATTTCAGATACTGAAGCATTCTATTTCTCTCATTTTAAAATTTGAATCGAAGTAATTCGCTATTTTCAGATCCTGAAGTAATCTAAGTAATATTTTGTACATTATTGAAACATTTTGATTGATTAACAATGTTATAAACAATGAAAGTTCAACAAATGACATGACTCTTTTCATTATGTGGTACGATAGATATGGTACAAAAAGGAATCATCAGGTTTTTTCCTCTTAAGTACATTCTTTTCCTTTTAGAAGGGAAATTTGTTGTGGTAACTGAGGTTATCAAAGGGCCGACTTTGACTACTACTAAGGGCAAAAAGTCGCAGCGTCCATAAAGTAAATTGTATGTAATTGGACGACCATTTGATTTTCTGGGAAAGGGGGAGGGGGTAGGAGGACTTTTTGGGATTAATTTATTTTCCTCTTTTGCTACGCAAGCTATTTTTTATGTAGGTACGCCACGATAAAATTTATTTCACTTTCGTACACATCTGTTCCCGCATTTTGTGTTGCAGAATATTCATTATTTTCTTGTCTTGTGCATATAGTTATTTATTTATTCGTTTTCAAAATCCTCCTGCCCCGAAAATCAAATGGTCGCCCCTTATTTTAAGATACATGTGTTAAAACACCGTTTGGCAATGTGTACATTTTCATTATATGGAATCAATTTAGGGTAATACATCTAAGTTGATAGGACTATGGATATTATAAGTTAAGCCGTTAACACAAATCAGTATTTATACCCCTACGGGTGCTTGGGAGACTTATGTTTATTATATGGATGAATATAATTAGAATTTACAAAAAGATACAGCAAGACAATTTTTCTGTGGAATCTAATTTACGCGCCATTTTCAAAAATTATTCAATCTTTACTAAAGTTCATATTCACAGCTTAGATTTGATTTAGTTGACTGACAAATGTGCATGTCACAATAACCTGAACATAAACTATTATAGCGAAAAGTTGCATGTTGTTATTCTGACCGACTAGAAATGTTAATAAATAAAATCGCTGTGTCAGGTTTTTTTCCGATATAACTCTTCACGATCAAAATATGTAATAAATCATATTATACCAATCCGACTTTTAACAAGCAAAGATTGTGTAAGCAATGTGCTGTATAGTATTTCGATTAATAATGATAATAATAATTATATTTCGATTATGTCAACATCAATAATAAAAAATCAAAGAATGTTTTATAGTTAATCCAATCAGTTAGTATGTATTTTTAATGCTTCATAAACATAATTGTTATTTGAAGATCAAAGAACAAATTTCATCAATTCATTCAATAGTCAATAATTCTTAATAGTAACTGTTGTTTTGGTGATACACAATAGATACTCTCGAGCAAGGACCAATTTCCTCTGAGATAATTTCACACCATGGCCATTTTCAAACGTCTTCCAATCTTTACTTAAATGTATATATAACCAATGGCTTTTTTTTTCTGAACAAATCAACAAAGCGTAAACGCCTATAGGTAACCAAAAATTGAAATGTTGTCCCATTTTGACAAATATTTAGCCTTTATCCGAATTGTTTGCAGAAGATTATCGTTATAGCCAAAGCAAATATTCTGTTCGAAGTAATTTATAAGCTATGTATTGTCTTTCGGTTACTTTATCCATTTTCGATGCAAATTTTTACATATCAAAAAGCTGAAGGACTAGTGCTTATCATAGAACACTTTTTACAGTTGATTTGATGTGTAAAATCTTTCGCTTTAATAGCTGTTAAGACCGTGCAAAAGAGCTATGAATGCGTAAAATTGAAGAATTTCGCATTATGACGTACCTAGTAAGCTTCGGCATCATAATTAGGATTTCCTTGAAATGAAGGTTTCTGCTTTCGAAGCTGCTAAAGAAACAATAATTTCTAATGGTAAATATGAAATCTCCGAAGGAAAATCCTAATATTTTATCACAATGTTAAAACGTATGGAGACACTATGACTTATTTAACTCTGACGCATTGACAGGAAGTTTGTCCCCTGTGCGTCGTGATGACTTATTTAACTCTGACGCATGACAGGATGTTTGTTCCCTGTGCATCGTGATGACTTATCTAACTTTGACGAATTGACAGGATATTTGTCCCCCGTGCGTCGTGCCGTGGGGGATGTGGCAATGTTTCCGACAGTCCTTCCAAATACACATCAATACTCAGAGATCATTTGACATAAAGCTTACACACTTGGTAGGATTATCAGTCGTCGAATTCCCATGTCATTATATGTCGTCAGTTTAATGATTTGACAATTTTACGAGAGCTATGGGACTTTTACCTTTTTTCAGTATTGTAACAATGGCATCTCATGAAAATAAACTCATCAAAGATACCAGGATTGAAATTTTATATTTGCGCCAGACGCGCGTTTCGTCTACAAAAGACTCATTAGTGACGCTTGAATCAAAAATGTTAAAAAGGCCAAATAAAGAACGAAGTTGAAGAGCATTGAGGACCAAAAACTCCTAAAAGTTTTGCCAAATACAGCTAAGGTAATCTATTCCTGAGGTAGAAAAACCTTAGTATTTCAAAAATTTAAAGTTTTGTAAACAGTTAATTTATAATTATGAACATATCAATGATAACTCAAGTCAACACAGAAGCGCTGACTACTGGGCTGGTGATACCTATATTTTGACTATCGTACCAGCATGACACATTGCAACACTCAATTTAATTCCTAATTTATACAGCGCGGGGGGGATTTGGTTACAGCGTAGCAATCTTGTTTCATTTGCGTAAACATTAATGCAGGTCAATAATTATTTGTCAATTTTTCATACTAAACGTCTGCGTTTAAATGACATGTACACATTTTATATGATATATTAATATTTCATTAGAAGTTTATTTTAATAATCCGTAAACGGCACAAATGTATGTGCATAGAGCAAAGCGACAAATTTATCAAAATCATCATCACAATAGGGGCTTAAATATCAAATACGGAATACTATTATATAAGACGTAGGTATTCTCAAAAAGTAAAGTTGCATTATAAAATGAGCTGCGTCGGATAGAAATCGACCTTATGCAATGAATATCAATACATCTGTTAACCTATTTCAAATTGAAAAAAAAAAAATCTACGGAAAGTCTGTAACTGTTTGAAAATTTGGTTGTTATAAGAACCCTACACAGCAGACCAGAATTCATCTTTAATTTGTTATTTGAATGTCCTAAAATCAACCAAAGTCTTATATATGTACATGTATACGTGCACTTGCATAAGGTCGATTTCTATCCGACGTAGCTCAAATGTTATAAAGTTTACATCTTATGATCTGAAAATAGTTTAAAAAAAGAGTTGAACATGAACTTTGAATTTTATAAATATTTTCAAATTTCAAAAAAAAATATTTAGTGTTTTGTCAAACGCTCAAAACTTTGACAGCCAATTTACTCGAATACATATTCACCTATACAAATATTTACCCAGAAATGAAGATTCAAACTATAGTGTACCATTAAGGTAGATGGGGTGTCTTTCGTCAAATAGCAGTACACAATCTGTCTGATCTTTAGTTTAAAGTGCAATTTAAAAAAAATGCTCAAATATTGAATAAATTTTGTTTGATTCAGTTTGTTTCAGCTTTGCAATATAAGGGTAGGTAACTCAGATGATGTTACTTTATAAGGGGAGGTAACTCATATGATGTAACTTTATAAGGAGAGGTAACTGAGATGATGTAACTTTATAAGCGGAGGTAACTCAGATGATGTAACTTTATGAAGGAATGTTTTATGAATATACTTATTTTGTGTAGCAAGAAAACGAGTCCCGTGATCCCAGTTTTACTTTTTATTTTCTGAAAGTACACTATAAATTAGAGCTATATTCTCATATTTTATCTTAAGACTCTATAGTTTAGTTTTCTTTTATTACTAAAAAAATGGGTTTTCCATGTATAATCCATACAAAATCCTAATAATTTTGCACAACCCTTTAGCTTGATTAAAAGCCCCGTGACCAATACTTTTACTATATTTTTGAAGAAGAAAAAAAAAAAAAACCCATGCTGTAAGCTACATTTTTGTAAAATATCAAAAAATTATATCGATTTGAATTTAGACCCCCCCCCATCTACACCTTAAAGAAATACATGTTGCCGTCGCTTTGCTATAAAAGAATAAAATAGAAAAGCGACGTCAGTATATAATGATTAAGTGAAAAACCATAAGTATCTTTACTACTATCTACATATTCCTATGACGATGCTTAATTAAGAAAATAAGAAAACTAGGAATAGCAAAAAATAAAAAACTCCAAAGAAAGTTTAATCAAAGATTGTAGGAGGAGGATAGCCAAAAAAAAAAAAAAAAAAAAATGGCCTAACGAAAAGTTACTTTAAAACCCGCAAACATCTGTCAACAATACACTACACTATAAACTGAAGACTAGGAAATTGATCTGTTGGTAATCGGAAAGAGTTTGTAGGTTCTGCTCTAAATGTTGTCATTGAGAAATACCTTGAATATTTCAATACGTCAAATATATGCACAAACTAAGGTTTATGTCGATTATTATTATAACACGTGCGTATATCCTTGATACTCCTTATATTTTGTAGGATATTGTATACATACCATTTTGATTATTTTGGTGTAGCTTTTTCCTTTCGGTACTTTTCTAATCTCTTCGTAGTCCAATATTATTAGCAATAAAGTACAGTGTGTTTTTTCATACACGTTGAATTTCAACAAAAGTAGAAGAAAACGAAGCTAAAACAAAAGTAAGAAACAAAATAATTCAAAACACATTTATATAAAATGTGATTAAACTTATTTGTTGCATTTGTCCTCTTTTTAACATAATATCAAGTTATCGTTTTTATCTGTCGACATGGCTATGAATAAACTATTTGCTAATAGGCGAACTTTCAACTCTTTTTGTACAAATGTATGAATGGATAACGTTTTCTCATGGGAAAAAATATATGGAAAAATCATGAATCAAAATCTTCGTGAAGACCATTACTGCGGACGCCTGATACATTCACATCACAATACATCTCATTTATCAGATTTCCCAATTTCCTTGACACTGTGTTAAACCAGTATCAATCATTATGGTCCATTACAGAACGTTGTCTGTTGTTTTCCTGAGGGATAAACAACTTAAAAAAAACTTAATTTCTGGTCATAAGATGTATCAATATGTCGCTATTTGTACAACCGTTAAACTGAGTAAACTCTTAGGAACACGAACTTATTCGTCAGGGTCAATGCGTTTACTTCGTTATTTATCAGTATTTATAAGAAATATATTGAACTGTATGATAGTAGTTATACACCTCTCTACAAATTATTATAGTAAACTATTAGTTCACACAACAGTTCAATGCTGTACATCTGTAAACGATATAATATATAATCTTATATTTTTCATTCTAACGCAATCTTAATGTAACAGTTTTTTCATTGGCTAATATTTACCATTTGAAGTTGCTTATAATACTTCCTTTATCCGACAGGTCACTTTAAGGTTAACTGGGTACCAGAAGGAGCGGTTGTAAAACTGCATCAATTACCTATACATTCATTCATGTGAACTAGTGCTATTTTAATTGTGTAATCCCTTAATTAATCTATCAACACTTAAAAAAATGTTTAATGATATTTTATTAAAATAATCACGCAATAGTATTGGAGGCATTTAAGTTATTACATCTTATATTAAGTCCTTTTTTAGATATATAATACACATACACATGATGTATGATGAAAGCAACACAAATAAATGCACCAGTGATAGAAAGCAAAGAAAGGAGTGGTACAAAAGATGAAAAAAAAAGAACAAATAAACAACCAAGACAGAAGGACAACACTGCTGACTTTGAATGTTTACATTTTTTTGACTGTTTAATGAAACAATGATCAAGTATTTTAGAGCTAGTTTCGTCTTTATATGCACTTTTTCCAAACATGCAATATAAAAAGGTGTATGTTCATATTTATAAGATCATCAGTGACCAGATGTTCTTTGGTTGTAACATAATTGGCATTCTAGAAAAGTAATAGATGACACCTTCAACAGGAGTAGCTATATTTTATCTATGATCCGGACCATATGAGGATTTACTCGTTTGGTTATTAACGGGCCGGACTATATGAGTATTTAAGTATATTCCTTCGCAGGAACAAACAGCTCGTTCTCCGAACCAAAATTCAAATAAGTTAAGAAGTGAATTCCTGTTGTCTGAATATTGATGTATCTATTATCTCACCTTCGCTAGAGTCAATTTAAGCACCTTTATCCTGTCGACTTGTTTTTGTCCTCAAGTGAAACCACCGGCAATTTGGGAATGAACTTTTTTCTTCTTTCTTTAGTGTTTAGATTATTTTATTTGTTTTAATTTATTCTAATTTCTACTTAATTTTACGTAATTGATGTATTCTTGCTCCTATTCATACGATCTTACAATGACAGTAGTTTATACTTGCTGACCACTTATAAACTACTGTGAGTGTAAAATCGCAAGGATAGGAGCATGAACCTTGGACTAATACATTATCTATTAGTTCCAACATTAACACATTAAATAACTAAAAAATATTCGAAATATTCAATATACTAATAACAAATTAAAACTCCAAAATAGAGAAAAAAAGAGAGGGTGTAATGAGCTTTAAACAGTTGAATTATATATTGTTTGACGGTTCATTCAGGTATTTCAGTTATATTCCCACGCCGATGTCGACATGTTGTGTTTCGTAAGGACCAAGTAAAAACGATTTTACTTAATTTAAACTTGTGAACAAAATTCACTTTATTTCATTTATCATGTTACAATGGTTACCACTTGATTTGATAATCAAATAAGGCACAATTTCATTTTAGAAACTGTTAATTTATGACACCGAATGCAACGTCCATCGTATTAATTACCCGGACCATATGAGTATATACCTATATGGTCATGACCATACGCGTATGGTCCAAATACTCATATGGTCCGGAACTTCTATAATCATAACAAAATAAAAAAAAATTACTATTTTAAACACTTGAACAGTGCGCTACGTAACTGCGTTACACACATTAACATTACAAAGTTTTTCCATTAGACTCCATGATTTTGATTTGCAGATAACAAATACGAAGCATTCAAAAGTTATTTTTTATTTACCATTAAACCGCAAAATTTATGACTGCACGTTCTATTCATGACAACAAATTTGTATTTGAGGCGCATACGATTTACGACAAATTTGTATACATGTACTTCAGATTATCGAAAAGAATAATGGCAAGGAAAACCAACATGTACCAATAACCTTTTGGGACTCATCAGGTAGCACGTGACTAATACTGTAATTGTTCTCTTTAAACTCAATGCTTAAAAATTTCTGTTGGATTCTTTTCCATAAAATAAAAACACATCATAAAATAGTTATAGTTTTAATCAATGGAGTTGCAATCTGTAATGTTTTCAAATAACCACAATCTTCAACGTAAGTGTATGACGTCATCATTGAGTTAAGTAAAAATTTTTACCAAGACGTACCACGAATTTGGAATCTATATTGGCTTCTATCAGCAAAAAAAACAATCGGAAAGTATTTTAAAGTGAAATATATTGTTTGGTAAAGTGAAGTTCACTGCAACTGAAGTCGCACACACTTATTAATGCGACATCAAATTTTACAATTTGGGATACTATTTTGTTTATTATGTATATCACAATGTTTTGCACAATTGGGGTATTTTGCTCAACCATGGCACTCTTGCTGAAAAGTCAACCACCAACTCCTTTTTTTCTTTTAATTGTTAACATTTTCTACTTTGGAGTTCCAGAACTTAATAATCGACACCAATTAATCGAAAAGCATTTGAAAAAAAAAACTATTCTTTTAAATCTGTGACGTCAAGTGGTTCCTGTCATTTATGGAAAAATGTTTTATATCCTTCAATGATACAGAATTATATATATGTAATTAAAACATGATATCGGCGATTTTGAAGTGACTGTTTTAACGCGGAGGTTAAAAAAGAGTCATCTACTTAGTATTTCGTATACGCGAATTAGGCAAATAAAGTGATTTAAAATAATCCTCACTTCAAAATATTTAAGTGCCAGTCTTTGTAAAATTCAGACTACTTAGAAAAATTTCAAAACATGGCCGAAAAAACCAACCGACCTTACCATCTTATTTTTAAGTTAACCTCATCCTGAGTTAGAAATGGTAGGTCTTTTGTTTCTGTGTGTCTGGTAATTCGAGAAATATCTTAGATAACTTTTGGTTAGAATGATAGCAAATTACGGAGTTAGCTCCCCTTAATTGTTAATTTCTTGTGCATTTCAACCAAATTATATCTTGAATTACCAGAACAGGAAAAGGAAACGAATGTTATATTCATGCGTCATTATACAATTTGAACATAATATAACGTCAACTTGACTGGGTTTTTGTTTGTCATGTTTTCACCACTGCCTGATACTTAGGCAGATTGGCACTTTAAAAAATGTTGGAACATTTTCTATCTGTTTTGACTTTTTGTCTTGCGGAAAACGTTTGGCCAAGAAACTTTACCAATATGATAATATTTCTTCCAAACATAAAATGACTTTCTGACTTGATCACGTGACAGGTGCGCATGCGTGGGAATGGAAGGGTGATTTTTTGGAGCTGCTAAAAAAAATTTCGTAAAACTTTGTTTATTTGAAGTTCACATTGAAATTTTTCGACCTTTTGCATTTTTATACATAAACCCTCCCGTATTTATCACAAATCCATCATATGATAGCATAAAATCACACTGAAAACAAAACATAATAATCATAATTATTTTGACACAACACGCTTAGAAACATGTAAACATCCGGTCAAGAACTTCCGGTTTCTATGCACTGAAAAAGTCCCGAACTTTACAACAGTTCTTACTAACATGGCTATCTGTCAACCTAACGTGTAGCCCTGAGGAGCCCAGGAACGAAGACTTAACATATCTATGAGCTAACAGGTACTGTGTAAATTGTCCTTGCACTTGAATTCTAAACACGTGCACCCTTTATCTGTTTGCGAATTATAACTTATAAGGAATCATATATGGCACACAAAAGTTGTAGTCATGGCTTATGTATTAACACTCCACTTAGTCATACTATCAATACTATTCCATAAATTGTACAATCAACCTGTACAAATGAACACACCAGCTGACTTAATAGATTCTTTTGGTAATATGCATAGCATATCATCAGTGTATTTTACAAACCACAGAGCTATTACAGATAAATCACATCAAAGGTACATCAAACAATCAAAAACATATTTATGTTTACTAGTACTTGCACTATCAGGAGACACTGAAATAAACCCAGGCCCCAGAACACCTAGGTGGCCCTGTGGAACATGTGGAAAAGCTGTCACATGGAAACAAAAGCACTCTGTTGCGATTCATGTGATGTTTGGTATCATGCAAACTGTCAAGGCATGTCATCTAATGTATATCAATGTATGGATTCATCAAATATATCTTGGGCGTGCATAAAATGTGGTACGCCAAACTTCTCATCCATTTTTGATCTTACCATACCTGAAACATCAAACTTATTCTCACCTTTATCAGAACATTCAGTAGGAAGTCCTGGCTTACCTGAAGCAACATCGTCACCTATAAAACAAACTTATGTCAAGAAAGCTCAAAAGAAAGAAACACCATTGAAAATACTAACAATAAACTTTCTGTCTATTAAAAATAAAAAGGCTGAACTAGATGAAATTATTTCATCTGTACAACCAAAAATAATATTGGGCACTGAAACCTGGCTCAGTAGCGATATCTTATCATCTGAATTCTTTCCAGCTAATGATTACACAGTGTATAGGAAAGACCGCCCTCCATCCAATAATAACCAAAGCTACGGTGGCGTCCTCATTGCCATATCAACACAATTACTATCGAATGAAATCAGAGAATTACAAACAAACTCTGAAAGTATATGGGCAGAAATAAACATGACAAATGCAAGAAAACTTATACTAGGCTGTTACTATAGACCACCTTCAGACAATGGCATATCACTTGAAAATCTAAACATCTCACTTAATCGCATCAACAATAATACAAAAACCACAGTGATGCTAGGTGGCGACTTCAACTTCGGCCACATTGACTGGGAAGTACCATGCATTATTCCAGGCAAACCAGAAATTAAACTGCACACACAACTCTTAGACATCATAAATGACCACTCTCTTGAGCAAATTGTAAATAAGCCTACTAGAAGTGACCGAATACTTGACCTCCTACTCACAAATACACCAAGCATAGTTAACAAGACCGAAACCATGCCCCCTATTGGGAATGCGGACCACGACATTTTCTATTCTGAATGCAACGTATCTTTGAAAAGAAACAAAAAACAACCAATTAAAGTACTACAATATATCAAAGCTGACTGAAGTAAAATAAGAACAGATTTAGGAACACTCTTATGCAAAATAAAAGAGCAATTTGAAGAATCAACCTCAAATATCCTATCGAATACATTCACAGAAGCTCTAACACAATCAATAGAAGCAAATATCCCACCCAAAATAGTTACCAACAAGAAAAAATTACCATGGGTTAATAGCAAGCTTAAAATTGACATAAACAAAGCTAAACGACTTCATAAAAAGAGCAGAAAAAATGAACAACTGAAGAAAAAGTACAAGCATCTCAAAAAATCAATTCAAACAGATATGAGAAGATCTTACTGGAATTACATCGAGAACATGATATTTGATCTTCCAGTAAACGAAACAGATAATAACATAGTTAAAAGACAACCTAAAAACTTGTACAGTTACATCAAAAACATGAAAAATGACAGTTCAGGCATTGCAGCATTAAGAAAAGATGGCATACTTACTGATAACACCGAAGAAAAGGCCAATTTGCTAAACAACCAATTTCAGAAGGCATTCTCAACAGAAACATCCAGTGAAACAATACCTGACATGGGAATTTCTAAGCATCCAAAAATGAACACCATACAAATTTCAGAGAAAGTCATACTGAAACTCTTAGAAAAGATTAACCCACACAAGGCCACAGGGCCAGATGGCATATATGGGCGTGTGCTTAAAGAACTTAGTACTGACATCGCACCCATAATAAAATTAATCTTCGAAAAAACCCTGAACACCGGAAAAATACCTACTGACTGGAAGCATGCCAACGTCTGCCCAGTATTCAAAAAGGGAGATAAACATAATCCTATCAACTACAGGCCTATATCCCTAACATGCATCCTATGTAAGATCATGGAGCACATATTAGCAAGTAACATCATGGCACATCTAGAAAATAACAACATTCTATACGATCTACAACATGGGTTTCGCTCCTCAAGATCTTGCGAAACCCAGTTAGTATCATTCATTCAAGAACTGGCAAAATATAGCAATGATAACATTCAAACAGACGTAATTGTGATGGACTTTGCCAAAGCATTTGACAAAGTCCCTCACAAAAGACTACTTTATAAACTTAAACACTATGGTGTCGACAACAAAACATTAAATTGGATAGAAGACTTTCTCTCACTTCGCACACAAACGGTATTACTGGAAGGCACCAAATCTGAACAAATACATGTCACATCAGGAGTACCACAAGGAACGTTACTAGGTCCTATCCTATTCCTGGTGTACATAAACGATCTGAATGAATATATTAAACATGGCACTCTTAGACTTTTTGCAGATGACAGCATTATTTACAAAACCATAAAAATTTAACATGACTGAGAAAAATTACAAGAAGACCTAACAGCAGCAGCAAAGTGGGAAGAGGACTGGCTCATGTCCTTCCATCCGGACAAAGGTTCAGTCCTCCAAGTAACAACACAGAAAACCCTTCTCCCATATGATTACATCTGACATGGGCACACTTTGCAACAAGAAACATCTACTAAATATCTTGGCTTAACAATACAAACTGATTTAAAATTTAACAAACACATAAATAACATCACAGCAAATGCAACTAAACAACTTAATTTTATCAAAAGAAACCTTAAAGTCAGCTCACAGTCAGTTAAAGAAAAGGCCTATATCTCACTTGTGAGACCAAAGCTAGAGTATGGTAGCTGCATCTGGGACCCACATACAAAATCACAAAAATCACAAATAGAAATGATCCAAAGACGTGCAGCCAGGTATACAAGCAATCGATACCATAACACCAGCTCTGTGACAAACATGCTTAACCATCTCAACTGGCCATTACTTGAACTTAGAAGAATAAGATCAAGACTCATATTCTTCTTCAAAATCATACACCACCAAGTAGCAATATACCCCACAGACTTGTTAATACCATCAGACAGTCGAACAAGACAATACACTCACAGTCACTCATTCAGGCACATACAGGCAAAAAAAAGACTCATATAAATTTTCATTCTATCCAAGAACAATCATCCAATGGAACCTTTTACCAGTTACTGCTGTCCAATGCACCACAGTTGAAGCCTTCAGAGAACAGATTCCTACATCTGTTCTCAACCAATACTACACCATGTAATTGTAACACCCTGTAAATAGTTTTATCTTATATGTACAGTGAAAATCAAAAACAAGTTATTATTTCTTTATTTAAATATATATTTGTAAATTTTACCCACGCATGCACGGCACATAGTCATCAATATTATGATGGAGTGCGGAAACTGAAAGAAGAAGAAGAAGACTGTAACTGTAAAACAAAACCCAATCCGGAATAAATTACCTTCTCGGAATTAGCGTATGTGCAATAACTAAAGTTTAACTCACCTGTCAATACCTGCACTTTCTTTACCGATATTCTCTTTAAGCGACTGTAACAGCCTGCCGATGTTATCACGTGACTGACATGTTTGAACCGAAAAAATGCACTATATGGAATTTCCCGTCAATTTGTATATCTGATAACCAAAAATTTTCACGAAAATAATACGGACTACGTCCTCTTTCACAGGTAACACTTAACTTATATCAACTTTAGATAAATAATTTGTACATACCTGCTGTTTCTTTGCCGATATTTTCTATAAAGGACTGTAATATCATATCGATGTTATCAAACTTAAAATAGTCCTGTTGCTGAAGTGTGAGCCCGTAGTGCATACCATCTGCAGCAATGTGACAATATCTGTTAACAATACGACTTTGTCCCTCCGGGTCATAAAGTAGATTGACCTTATTCCAATTGTAAGTTTTAAATAATGTAGTTAAGAAGTTGATGAGCGAATTCATATTAGGTCCAACACGGGTCATTAAATTGAACATATGTTTTTTTTCAACAAAATCACGCGCCATGGCACCAGGCGTTACCATAGCAATATTCCAGTAGTGTATTTGCCTACCAACAGGCGCGGCAGCGTAATCACAACATGGCCCGAAAAACACATCAACTTCTTTTTTAACAAAAAAATTTATAGCTTCGTTCATACCATCAGCCACATTGCATTTTGAATCTGCAAAATGAATGGTTATATTTCGGTCTGTAATTATTCTTAACTCACCAACTACCTTTTCTAAGGCAATTGCCATGGCAGGTTCTACTCGATTGATTGAGAATAATCGGCTATTATCCTCGGGTACAATAGTACCTATCGTTATACTCCTTATTTGTTTGGCACATGCGCATAGTACTTGCATCAGTAAAAACTGAAGTATATTCCTGGTATCCATATTTGTTTATAAATCTCGAATGCACAATGCTAGCACTTTTATCACTTTTCAGATATGAAAACCTGCAATATTTCACAGCATTATTATTTGCCTAATATTTCAGTAAAACCTCCAAACTCCTGCTAATTGTAACACATGTAAAACCACATTTATCCTTAATTCATTAAATAAAATATAGACCAATTATCGAATCTGAATTTGTATTCCTGACAACATGTAGCTTTTATATCGTTCCTAGTAAGATAATTTTGAAATTGTATCACATTATAATGTTGGAATTATCAAACAATCCAAGCATCTGCGGCATATAATTTTTAACATATATTTGTAAGGTGTAAACAATTTTTTGAACCTTCATAGAATTTCTATTTCATCTAAATATATATTCTTTTTATGTTTGAATATATAAATGTCTATGACACAGTTTATAGAATATCTAAGATGTTCAAATCAAAAACCTAAATTTCCATATATCTTGATTGCATTGTAATCCCTTAAGACCCGGATATCAAAAACTGGTACGAATATTGTCTGGTTTCTTTACCTATATGTAAAACCTAGCATAAAGTTGTCATAACATCGTATATATCCACACTAAATAATACTTAATCGGGACAAAATCCTTTTATAAAAACTAACTGAACATAACATGCATAACATCTGAAATCGCATAAGGAATCAAACTATTCATTTCTATATATTTCTAAATCACTGTAAGTAGCCATACGTATATAATATATAATACATAAACTCTTCCTTGGAGTATATCAACAGTAATATACTTCCAGTAAATTGGAGAATCAGTTATGTTGAATAGTTCCAGTGCTTTAAGGGGATATGGTCCTATGAATAATTAGTTGTATTTATTCCGCCCTCGGCGTAATCAGTTGTATGGTGAATTACCCACTGAAAAAAGAAGTAAGAAATATCTATTAGTAATTTGTATGATATGAATATATACAAGTACTAAGTTATTGCATTTCTAGCTGACGGTTTGTCATTCTAAAGTCAATTATTTGTAAATCCTTTTTTGTGGTTGATTCCATAGATCAGGAATATGCGAACGATAATATAATGAACACCTGGACATGTTATACAGTATTATACAAGCAGCATAAATTTACCATAAATAATACAATAACAAATTAATGATCAACATTAGATTGAACTGTTAGTAAAACGTTCTAACGGTAAGATGAAATGATTTTAAATTGTACGTAATAGTCTAATTGTTAATTACCGACGACTTGATTCCTCTATCACACATTTTTAACACACGTTGTTTCCTTTGGCGAAATCTAGTCTGATTCTTTAATGGATAAAATGGGATGCTGTCCGTGCAAATCATGATAAGTTGAAAGTGATATATAGGAGTTTAAACCAATTCTTAATGACAAATAGCCATTGAAATTAAAAGTTTCAAGTTTAACAAAAGATTAAATGTAATTAAAAACAAATTGAAACCTAAAGATTACACACATTACGTTTAGATACATCCTTCCACCAGGAGAAACAAATCGTAAAAACAAATCTTCTGTATTTCAATTACAGGTTCAATTACGAAATAGGCAAATATACTATGATTGTTTTACATGTGTTACAAGTGATGAAAAGCACAAAAGAACATTTGCTACAACAAACAATATAAACTCGTTAATTGAACTTTTATACAAGTTGGCCTACCATAAAACCACAGGTGGTGATCAGTAGGTCAATAATACATTTTCAATTGTATTTTTAAATATGTTTTTGAAATATTTGGTAAAACGCGTTAAAAGCTACAGTACAGTCAACCAAAATTCAAATACTTGTTTGGCGAAAATATGGCGAAATCTTGTAGTATAGTAATAGCTTTGTTAGCGAGAAAAAGAGATGTTGTAATTTTCATGTGGTAAATACCGAAGCCTCAGCTGCTATATAACACACATATCGTAAAAGTTCCGTTGACAAATTAAAATAGCATCAAAAGGTAAGGTTGCAATACTTCAGCCAGAATCCTTAAGTCTGAAGGTTTGGCTAGAAGATTGTATCTAATCCTTTTCAGCTCTTCAGATCCCCGTTTTTTAAAGTATTTCGTTTTGAGTGTTCCTACTGTGAGTTAATCCATGAAAGCGATTCATATGCACCAAAATTTTACAGCACATGTATTATTTTCCCTTTTTTCATCCTTCGAATAGCTAAATACATCAATTATGATATTTCCAAGTTATTTACTGTTGTTGAGAAATATGTACTATTGTCAAATAAATTAACTTTCTGTAAAAAATGTTTGTTGATAGTTCAAATTCTTTATGTTGGCATAGAGTTGAAATTAATCATTTGGAAAAACGTTCCTTTTTTATAGTAAGGATAGCTGTTTAAAAAAAGTATACGCTTAGCTCGCCAATGAATAATATGTTCAAATGAGTAGACGTAGCTTAGTGCAAGTGTTGTTTGCATCCTCGGAAGTCTGTAAGAAAAGAACTCTCGCGTAACAATCTGCAGTAAAAATTTATCCACTGTCGTCTGCTTGATATAAAAATTTATCCGTTTCGCTCCCATGAAAATAATAAGTTCTTCAATGTTTGTATTTCAAAACAAGCACAATGATCTTTTTGTTAATAACTTCGATGAACAAATACATTTACGCGCCTGGCGTTCAGAATTATAAGCCTGGTAGCTTTGATGAGTTTATACCATTTAAAAAGACTTTTTATAGAAAGTTTATTAATATGAATTTCCGCATTTGTCATCTTTACATTCTTTAAGTTCAGCTTAATACAAAATGGATGTTAAATAAAAATTCTAGTCACCAGTGTGATTATCATAGGATAACTAATCCAGGACACAACAGAGTCCACATAACGTGAATATAAACAATGATAAGTCACTGTTCTGCCTTCAACAGTGAACAAAATACATACCGTATAGTCAGCTATAAACGGCCCAACATGGCAAAATGTGAAACAGTTCAAACAAAATACCCAAACGGCCTGATTGAGGACAAAACAATAAAGGAATAACTGATACAACAGAGAGCAACCAACAACAACTATTGAATAACAGACTCTTGACTTTGGACATGCACAGACAGATGTGACGGTGTGAAAATGTTTGTGGGTGCTCAATTCTACACCTAACCTGTAATTAACTGTAAAACCATTTGGAAATAGATTGACTAATCAGATCGACACGAAGCACAAAAACAAGCATAAAGACAAAAGACACAAAGTACCGGTCTAAGAGGACTAGCGTTTACTGACAGCTAGCTCAAAGCCAATAACAACTAATATAAACTTCACGTTTTCCTATGTTCCTCTCCTTGTCGATTTCCCTGTGATATAGGCATGCGCGATATTTATAATCTCTAGGTTCCAAGAAAGTACAAATTAAAAGAAAGCATTTACAGATATTAGGTTGAGAATCATAAGGAGTGAACGCTTTTGTAAACTGGACTTGTTAACTTACAAACTGAATAAAAGCGCGAAGGATAATAAATAACAAAGATCTACGGTGGAAAACTAACTATAGCTGAAATTGTTAATGGTATCATCAACTCTTTAATCTCCAGTTAACTTGGTACAATATGAATTATATAATAAACTTGATCAAAATAAAACTTGTCACTCGTAAAACCTTCTTTTAAGGGATTGTCATAGAGAAATAAAATAGCTTAATAGACTCTCACCACATCGCCATTTCTAAAGGACAAGTTTGTATACCATTTAACTTCACACACATATGGCGTATAAATTATTCTTTATATCAAACATGATAATCATAATTATTTCTACTTCATGTAATTTATATCATTTATATTACATAATATATATAATAAAATAGTACTTCGAACGTCACACGATATTACTATAAACCAGTTTTATTTTGCTGTTTCATTTGCATTTAGCTAGTAAAATGCAGATTAATATTTATCCAAAATATAAATTATGACATTGAATAACTTGTGAAATATTAATGTAATGATCCGGAAAAAATATCTTCATCTCTTTATAGATTGAAATCAGTGATTTATAACATTTTATTTTAAACTGAAGGTATACAGCAGTTTAATTCCTTTTGATGTTGCTTGAAAGAAAGATGTAGGGTATGCGTCTATACGTTAAAATTGGTTAATTCAGCTTTCGAGTACTTTTGTTGTTGATATTTTTGGTTTTCAATGCGCTTTAAGTTTATTACATTACAAGTTTCAACTGTTTTGATTCGAGCGCCACATTTGAGTTTTATGTAGTAAAAACGCCGGGTATGTGTACTAAATTTTAAATCTGTTATCTTTGAAAAGATGGGCTTTTTCTATACAAAATATTATGCAGTTGAAACGGTCTGTCGTACTGAATTATAAATCTGGTATCTTGGATAATTTTTTCTCTATTAGTCTACGTGCATTATTATTTCAAATTTGAAAATACGGTGTTCTAAAAATCAAATCAATTCAAAAACTATTTATGTATTAGATATCTCTAAAATACGCTTTGTTGTGATTGAAATGCCATTGCGGATAGTAAAAGTATTCATAAAATGTAACGAACGGCCATAAATCACGTGTTTAACCAGCTTGAATAATAAAGTATTACCTTTAAATTAATTTGATCCACAAATAGCTGTCAATCATAGGTTTAGTTCTGTATTTAACAATTTTAGGTCCTACAATACGACAAATTAAATATCACTCAATATCGGTTCAATCAATCATTCGATAACAACAACTTCCGTTACAACAACACGTTGGAGTGAAAAAGAATTTGCTTTAATATGATAAGACTGGTATCTTTGATGAGTTTTTATCCATGTCATCTACAATCACCTGTTTTATTTGCTTATCTGCGAGGATAGCGTAGGCATTACAGTCATTTTGTCGTGAACAATTACACTCCGAGAGGACAGATGATGTATTTGTATAAGGATTAAGATAAAGGGGAACCACTTATAGGAACTGCTCAACATGTTAGGGCATACGAGTTCAGTCTCTTTGAGTGTTCATGTTGGATAATCTTCAGTTTCAATGAGTTTCACTGAATTGTTGTGTGGACTGCTGTTTGTCTGCTCTTTCATTCGCGTTTTCTAACTTTGCTTTACGTAATTTCTTATTGCTGTTTTTTGGTAGTTTGCTTTTTGGTTGATTGGTGTGGGAGTAGAGGTTCCTTGTACATAATTACTTATGTGTCATTACACCCTAGTATGCGCATGCACAGTTTGGAAAAAGTAAAATAACAAAAATACCGAACTCCAAAGAAAATTCAAAACGAAAAGTCACTTATCAAATGGCAAAATCAAAAGCTCAAACACATCAAATTAAATGGAAATCAACTTAACCTCAAACTAAAACTAGTATGATGCCTTTTATATGCGCTATACTCTTCGCAGTCACGAAATGTATAAAGAGTTATTTATCTTCCGGTTTGCATTGAAAGACAATAAAACATTAAGCGAAAAACATCATTTTCTTACGAATTATACCCCCCAAAAAAAACCACCCCATTAAGACATCTCTGACCTTGACAGGCACACGATTATTTCGCGCATTTAAAACTTTTTTTAAAATCTAATATAAACTTCCCTTTTTTGCCCCAATCAGTGGAGTATAAAATGTACATAAAAAAAAGGAAGATAAAATTGAAATTTTGTTAGGTTATTATATGTAAAAGTATTGTTATATCGCACAGTATTAGAAGCTTTGCAAAATTATATGAACCTATGATAGCTATTTCAAAATTGCAATCAAACAACATATGACATGGTCGCATGTCTCTCTATTAAAATATCACGTTTTAATATTTTTTAATGAATTAAATACATCGCTAATTATGTTACATTATTTATGAAACTAATATGATTTACACTGCTAACAAAGTAATATGTGGATTAAAATCATTTAATTTAATGTTGACACAATTAAAACATGAAATGGTAGTACATAGGAAAGATTATTGTAATGAATTATACATTTGTAATTTTTTGTTAATTTGATAGTAATTTTAATTGCTATGTAAGATTTATTACCAATTTTCATGCAATAACCGTCATACCAAGTGATAAAGGGATACTTTAAAGCAAATTAGCACATCAGATTTGAGTTCCAATATATTTTAACAGCGGTCATTTTTTGTTTTTAAAATATGATTTATCTATAATTCTTGCCTATATGATTATCGCCAAACACTATATATAAATGATAGAACTTTGTCTTTAAAAATCATTTTGAAAACCAAGAATTTTCATAGCAGGATATCTAAAAATCATTATGAAAACCAATTACAAAAAAATTATTTCAAATTGCAAGCGAAACGTTTTGTTTTCATATCTTGATTACGATACAATGAAAAAGAGAGGCGGAAAATACCAAAGGGACATTCAAACCCCTAAGGCGAAAACAAACAAACAATGCCATGGCTAAAAAAAAACTACAAATAGACAAACAACAGTACACAACTTGAAACACAACAACGAAAACTAGAGACTGAGCAACACGAACCCCATCAAAAACCGGGGGAGGTATATCAAGTAATCTTACGCCACACGTGGCACCTGTGGAATGAAATGAAAATGAAATCTAACGCTTGTTGTCATTCATGCATAGTTACTTTGTACACGTAAAAGGTATGCACAATGAAGCTTAAAAGGCAAATTCAAGAAATTTGGTTGTACATGGAGTAGTAAGTATGTCTTAAGCTGACATATTGGTTTAATTTGTTATAGTGATTTACTAGTTTTTGAGTTGATACATTCAGTTAACACGAATTTGGAACTTGACTGTTTTGTATGTTAACCAAATATAAAAATAGAAGATTGACAATAAACCATCGACCCAAGAATGCAAAAAGATGGTAGCTGCTGGTGTAGGTATTATATATTTTATAAAGAGATCTACTTCTTTACAAGTGAGAGGTTTAGCTAGCTATAAAACCAGGTTCAATCCACCATTTTTACAAGAAAATGCCTGTACCAAGTCAGGAATACGACAGTTGTTATCCATTCGTTTGATGTGTTTGAGTTTTTGATTTTGCCATTGATTAGGGACTTTCAATTTTGAATTTTCCTCGGAGTTCAGTCTTTTGTGATTTTACTTTTTACATGTCATGACGACAAAATAATGTGACCAAAGACCGACACAAATAAATTAGTGGCAGTTGGCGTTCCATATGTTTAAATTTTACTCCAAACTTTACCTTATAACTAAAGCTATCATGTCAAAATAGATATATGTGGCACACAGATAGTGGATAGGCATTATAACCAAACTATAGATAGATGAATTAATAGATAAAATGTTTGAAAAACTTTTCTTGTTAATTTCATAGTAAAAGTAAAGGGATGTTTGGCATGTTAATTCACTAAAATATTGTTATCGGTGGCGCATTTTCTTCAGAAATTATCACAGTTCTTCAATTCGAGAAGAAAGGAATGTTTGTGTACAAAGTTACTACATAGATAACCATATTGATTTTGTTTAGATGACAATAGTATTTTTTATTTTGAAAATATTTTTTTAGTTATGATTCTATAGAATTGATTATTGTGAAAACTAATTACATATACTCATCAAATTTGAGAAACACATTTTTATTCCAATATAGCCGGTGGCAATTTCTTAATATATCCTGATAACAATACAATAAAAAATTGTCCTTGTGGTCAATCATGCATAGTTACTCAGAACACGGAAACAGTATGCGCTTTAAAAACTCAGAGTGGAAATTCAAGCAATTTGATTAGAAGAAAAGTTGCAAATATTTGCTAAATCTTCTTGTCTGGTTAGTAAAATGACACCACATGATATATTGATACAGACATAATAAAAAAGGCAACAAGTTGAATAACATTGAGGACACTACATTCCGAAAGGTTTTGCCAAATACTAGCTAAGGTAATCTTTCTTTGGGAAGAAACTCCTAAATATTTCAGGCAACTCAAGTTTTGTTAACAGTTAATTTATAACTATGACCATATCAATGATAATACATGTGAAGACAGAAGTGCTGACTACTGGGTTAGTGATACCCTCGGGGAGGAAACCTCCACTAGCAGTGATATAGACCAAGTGGTTATTAATACACTCATCATATATACCAGGCTTAAAATTATGTACGGCAGACGCGCGTGTCGTTTACAAAAGACTCATCAGTGACGCTCGAGTAAAAAAAAATATGAAGGCTATTTAAAATACGAAGTCGAAGGGCATTGATGACCCTACATTCCGAAAAAGTTTGCCAAATACAATCTATTCCTGGGATAGAAAATCCTTATCATTTTGAAAAATTAAAAGGAAACCCCAACCAGCAGTGGTATCGACCCAGTGGTTTTTAATAAACTCTTCATAGATACTAGGCTTAACATTTTGTAAGCATAACGCACATTTGGTCTACAACAGACTCATCAGTGACTCTCGAATAAAAAAAAAAGAAGGCCAAACTTTAGATTAACTTTAGTAGTACTTGTAATATTTAATCACGCCTTTTCTTTATATTGCACATACATTTGTATATTTCAAAGACCATATGTTAGCTTCTAAAAGTCTTTTATTTTTTGTCCTTTGACTGCTGTCCCATTGACGTTCACCCCATATATCTTTCATTCATACGTTCAAACCATTCACATCTTCATGGTAAATCTATCCTCAGTGTAACTATTATATATCTATAACTCTCTTAAAAAATTTATACTCAGTGTAAATATGATATATATCTAGTATAAATCTTGCCTAAGCAAGTAAAATGACACCACAGGATATATTGATACAGAAGACATAATTAGGAAAGCCAACAAGTACGAACTTTAGAAGTGTAAGCATCCTTAACAAATCATTCCAAAAGAAATTTTAAATGCCATCAATACGTGCTGTTCACAACTGACAAAACTGTGCAATAGATTTATAATTAGATCAAGCGGGGCTATTTAATTCTAATACGTGACGGATTGTAGCCGGATTAACCAATAAAATCAAACGTTATTGGTATTAGAAACGATACATAAAACTAATTTATGTGACTTGCAGGTATTGTATATAAACATGCAAGCGATTTTTTTTATATATGTATTTTACACAGGAAGAAAAGAAGATATTGGGCAAAAGTCAACGAGACAGCAACACATCGACACCAAAAAGTACTAGACATAGTGTAGTCAACAAACGGTCTTTTATACAGAGATTACATATGTATAAATTTATCATCGATGGTACACGATCGTCAAGCATGTTCTGAAGATTTAAGTACAGTTTTATATAAAGCAAAGTAAATGCTGATGCCTGGAGAGAAAAAACAGTACTGTTTTATACATTATTGTTTTTGTAATATATGTCTGGTCATAGGAAATATAAATATAATAAAGTAGAGATAACTCTTGAAACTACTACAGAATCTGTATAAATTTAAGAACAAATATCTCTTAATACCAAGAGAATATCAAAAAGTAATTTTGTTCTGTCGTACCAGTAACTAAATGAAATTAGGCCATAAAATCGCGTTATTATTTACTATATACCACTTGTGTAATGTATCGTTTTCTAATGTGGTTTTTCTAAATTGATTTACTTAAGAAGTGTTTGATATCTTTATTGTTTGTCAGGTCTTAATCATGGATAAAAACCCAGCCTCATTACAAAAATTGCTTTAATAACTTGAACTTTATATGTGTACTCAAATAGTCGAATAAATGTAGATAGTTTTATTTTGGTTTAAAAATATTAGAATTGGTCTGTCTATCATTTACATGTTGTACGTGTATCATTAGATTACTCTTAGTAAAGGACTTTTTAAATTATACCATAGGATGATAACAACGTTTCGCTTGAAATATCTATTTTTATTACATATTTCATAACAAGTTGACAAAAACATATGCAAAGGTACGGGTCTTTAATGTTAACGATATGTTTTGATACATAACTAGCTATCTTTCATAATAACAGTGAAACAAACAAAAATATTCCGAGGTGTGACGCGGAAATCAGTTTTCCGAAGTCGTGCTATAAATTTTGTACACACATCCTGGACATCTGATCAATCATAGCGTCTCTATCCTTTTTCTATAGCATGCCTTCTGACAACTTTGCATTTTTTCGGCATATTTTGAAAAGACCATTCTAATCAATTTATGCATTATACTGATTATTTCCAACATTTAAGTTATTTAATACTTTGAGTACCATAAAATTATATATGGTACGAATACTGAAAATAAGTACATGTAAAATGCTTCCAGATCATTCGGTTATATCCGATAGGGCAGTACTGTCTTTATGAAATGCCGAGTAATTCTATTGAACACCTTTTAATATATTTTCTGAAATTGCCCTTGATAGATTAAAAAGTTATAAAGCAACTTAGATTTCAACTCCTTCAGGAAAAGTTGACCTTTGGTGAATTTGACTATTCTTTAAATGTCACTGTTGATCATAGATATGCTTGAAGTTAAATTTCAGCGTCACTTGTGAGTCTTTTGCAGATGAAACGCGCGTCTGGCGCACAAACTTTTAAGCCTGGCATCTTTGATGAGATTTGTTTTTAATTCGTTCGGAGTACTTGCAATTTCGATTCATTACTCCCATGTATTTCTGTTTGTCTCAGGTTTACGATAATTTCAACCGTTGTTGATTACTAGCAAATTTACTTACCAGTTGATAATAGCACAATATACTATAAAGCTATACCTTAATCTAAAGACAATATCTTTATTTTACAATATATAGTAGTTATATTCATGCTACTATAAAATTTAACTTCTTACCTGTATAATGATTTACTCCTATGTGAAAAGGATTGATAATAAACATTTTGTGAACAGCATCAATTACACATTTATACTGATTTAAATGCATTAGATAGCAAGTTATTAACCCTTGCATGAGACATATGTAATTTATTTAGTCACAAGATATTTATTATGAATAACGAATGGATTTAATTATTGTGTATCTGGTATTACTGACTCTAGAAGATTTCTAACTATACTTCAGTATGATAAAGAGAGGTACATGTATTTTCTGATGGTTTGGGGAAGGTCAACTTTCTGCTGTGAAACTTGGAATGCATGGTTGCTACTTTTCTTGTTATAACCTTCGTTATTCAATAGGGCATTTCAAACAAAAAATCACGAAACATCATTTTTATTCGTAGGAGTCGGGTGCCAATGTAGTCTTTTGTACTGTGAACAGGATTTGATTATAATTCCTGTTATCATCGTTACGTTTCATAATTCAAAATACAATTTTAAATAGATGGCATTCATCTTAAGATAAGAAAGTCAATTTAGATTACAGACTAAATACTTTCTAATCTTAAATAGTGGACTCGGTGGCCTAACAGTCTAAGCATAGATCTACAGTCATCACTAGCCTGTCAGCAATGAAGTTGTAAGTTTGGTAAGGTGCGTTCAACTTAGATGAAACAAAAAAGAAAATGGCCGCCATTATACAGCCAAGCGTACTGAAAAATGCGTTAAACACCTCCCATCAATTATTCAATCCAATCTTAAGGAATGAGCGGTTAAAAGTATATTCGTTCGCGCGAATGTTTTATAAAATAAAAGACATTCAAGTCATCTATGCAACATTATGCATCAAATTACTAGTCTGAAAATGATATACGTTTTTTAAATATTTTTCTTTAATTCCAATACTGATAAAAGTAATACCGTATAGCGGGTTATTTTCATGGTGTAAAATTTCGTGATTTAGGGCAACAAAGTATACGAAAAATTTTGGCGGTTTTATTTTGGTGGATTCTTTAATTCAATTAAATATTTTGGCGGATACTGAAATGGTTGCAGTTAAAAGTTTTAAAATTGACAAACACGGGTCTATTGTTAAGGTTAAATGATTGTTTTACCTGCATGACGTCTTATTTATTGATTATATTTTGATAGTTAATCAATAGAATACCGGTATATAGTTATTTGTCACAGGTGTACAAACTTCTTGTAAATGTTACTGTTGATTAGTTACGAAATTGACCGGACCTTTGATGTACTAATTAGATTAAAAATTATCATGAGTGACTTGCAACTCTTATATAATTTGACACTAATTTATAAGGATGAAATACATAACAAGCTTACCTTACACTCTTATATTATTATTTATTTTGTAATATAACCAATAAACTAATTAACACCTGATAGCCAGTGAACAATGGCCTTTGGTATTGATATTGTTTAAATTAAGATAAACCGTTATTGATCCGTCGAACAGGAAAAAATAGATAGTTTACAAAACGCTTTAGCTATTAGAAAGTATCGAACGTATGCATAAATTTTCGCGGAATTTATTTTCGCGATTTCTCTGACCCGCCAAAATAAGCGAAAATAAACACCCGCGAAAATAACCCGCTATACGGTATTATGCCATTTCAAAATGAAATAGATGCGAAAAATACGGATGTTGTGTTTCTGTTTATCTTTTATCAGGTACATCCAAGACCAGAATAGACTTTTAAAACAACAAAAGCGTAAGGGACCTGAGTATAACACCAAAAACAGCCAAATGCCAGCTTGGAATACTCGCAGGCTTGGTTTTAATATATTTTATTAATGAAATATAATATTTCTGTTTGAATTACAGAGTCGAATATAAAAAAAAATATTTGTTAATCATTTAAACATGAATCAAAGGAATTATACTCCATATGGGTTTTGTTTGTGTTGCTGGGTTGTTGTGTATTAGTGATAAATGCAATGATATCTCTTACATCTCACATATCGATCCATGTACTAATAATTTAGATAATTGAAGATCAACTGATTATTATATAATAAGTTAATAATAAATAAGCGTTGTATGGAATAGAGTATATAATACGATCAAGTTTTGGTTTATTATTTGTAAAATTGACGCACATATTTTAACAGATCAATTTAGACATTCTGACTGTTCAACACTTTTATTGATTATTTAGTATGTCATAACACGTTTTTAAAAACCAATATACATTTGTACCTGTTTTAAACTATTGGTCATCAGTAACATATCTCCAGGTCGTTTGTAACTGTCAACTACCAGATGAAATGAAATCACAAACAAAAGCAACGTGCGTTTATTAATCATAAAAGTATATGAATGTCATTTGTTACGAAATTCGTTACAATTATTGGCATGATCAGTTTTATTCATAATTCATTGAAGCGATACAGTATGATGTTATTCGACGTTTTACTATCTTTTGAATCATGATACTATTTTCAAATCTAAAATTCAAAACGTTTTGGTTAAAAACGACGTAAACAATGTAAATTTAATGACGTTATTTTGTGGTACGAACAATGAAATTATCCTGTTTTGAAACATCTATTAGTTTAAACATATTTATTTATAGTGGATTGGGAAACAAGTTTTGCAACTTATATTAATCCCTTTCCACTTTGCGGGTGCGAGTGCTGCCTTGTAGCGGCATTAGCCTGCTCTTTTTCGAAATCTACAAGGGTGTCTTTAACGTGCAAGAGATATGGCTCTCTCTTAACACGGGTCAGCCTTTTATCGTCCCCTTCCGACGGACTATCATCGTTTCCTCAAGACCATACTCGCAAATGGTGTCAAGGGAGAGCCGAAAATTAAGTCCCTGAAATTCTCATTGGCAATCATAACACATTTTCTTATTTTGATATCTTAGGTCGTATACAAGACATAAATTATTTTTTTCGTTTTAATATCAATAATCTGCTTCCGTACATCTTATGATGTTTTAGCAATTTTTTGAAGACTTTATGATATAGAACAATATACTTTATGCGCAAAAATATAATTAAAAGACTCACATTTTATCACTATCACTGCTTTTTGATCAATTCATATAAAAAAAAAACATCTATTGAGTTCAACTATCGATTGTGCATGGGTTGTTTATGTTATTTTAGTATATATGCTAACAACTGTATTAATTATATTTTTGTCTTTTCAAATATTTTGTTTCGAGCGTACTCGCTATCATTTTTATACATACGTAAATCTTATATGTACGGAAGCAGATTATTGATATTAAAACGAAAAAATAATTTATGTCTTGTATACGACCTAAGATATCAAAATAAGAAAATGCGTTATGATTGCCAATGAGACTTCTATCCACCAGTGTCTAACGAACGCGGGTGTCGTTTAAACGTCATTATAGGTACAAAATGGCTTCCTTATTTGTCGTTTATTCGACATGCTATGTCGTTTTAACGGCATCTTATGATGTTTTAGCAATTTTTTGAAGACTTTATGATATAGAACAATATACTTTATGCGCAAAAATATAATTAAAAGACTCACATTTTATTACTATCACTGCTTTTTGATCAATTCATATAAAAAAAAACATATCGATGTTGTTCAACTCTGTTTTTTGCAATTATTACAATTTCAAATCAAATTTGAATAATTTATTCTGTAGCTTTTAATGGCGTACTTCTCATGTAAATAAATAAAACACAAACCGAAAACTATATAAATTTTGTGAATCAAATCAGGTATGTATTATACTGCATTAGATAGTCCTGATAATCACAACACGATAGTAATGTGCTTCAAATTTAAATTCTTATTACATGTACAAGGATGAATGATTAAATAAAAAAACTGAAATACTTTGAACATGACACAGCTGGTTTCAAAAGATTTGTTAGTCTTATATAAAACCTTAGGCATATCATGGTTAAGCTATGTATGTAATAACCTTTACATTAAAAATTAAAAAAATAATTCACAATTTGTACATTTAGGGACGATTTGGATTTTATGGGTACCCCGCTATAGTTGAAGACTATGTACATATTGATGTACTATTTGTATTTTTTATTCAGATGTGATTTAGTTATTTTTGTAGTTATGTTGCTGTTGACATTGACGTATCCAACATCTTTTATTCATGTTTATACAAGACATCCGTTGTCCTACATCAATGAGAAAAAACTATTAAAGATACCAGGCTTAAAAGTTTGTACGCCCGACGCACGTTTTGTCTACAAAACACTCATCAGTGACTCTCGAATAAAAAAAGTTGAAAAAGCAAAATAAAGTACAAAGTTGAAGAGCATTGAGGACCCAAAATTCCGAAGTTTTGCCAAATACAGCTTTGGTAATCTATTCCTGGGGTACAAAATCTTAAGTATTTCGATACAATTAAAAGTTTTATAAACAGTGAATTTACAATCATGACCGTATCAATGATAATTCTATTCAACACAGAAGTGCTGACAACTTTAGAACACCGTTTTTACAGACCTGATAATATACAACAGATTTAAAACGATAGACTTGAGAATTAAAACGGGGAATGTGTCACAGACACAACAACCCAATCAAAGAGCAGAAAGCAGCCTTCAACGCAGCGAGAAAATCCCGCACAAACAGGCGGGCTTCGGCTTGCCCCTAAACCATTATGTATACTAGTTCAACAAAATGAACGCCACACTTAACTCCGAAACATATAAATGAATCAAAATTTATAAAAAAAAAAAAATAAAATGACTAACAAAGGACAGAAGTTTCTGATTGGGACAGGTGCAAAATTGCCTCAGGGTTATACATCTTTTGTGAGATCTCAACCTTCCTCTATACCTCTAGCCAATGTGGATTAAACACACAAAACGCAATACGCACGGTAAAACTCAGTTTAAAAGGAGTGTGATTCCGATGTCAGAATAGATAACAGAAGAAATTAAGCAAAATGACAATGATCAATATAAATCAACAAAGGACTACTAGCAGTTACTGACATGCCAGCTCCAGACCTCAATTAAACTGATCGATAGATTATGTCTTCATCATGTGAAAATCAAGCACAATCCCTTCCGTTAGAGGTTACTAGTAAGTACCATGTCTTCATAATTTATACGAGCTAAACGTATCCCGTATCATGCCAACAACTGGTTTTAGAATAAATGTGTTTATTTCTGATGCAAAGACCCTATGCATGAATCAATAGTATTTAAAAAAAAACATCTTTAAAGACTTGGCAACAGTATCGTAACTATATCCCTCCTGAATAAGTATGTTTAAAGGTTTGGTTAGCTTTTGATGTGAATGACGCCATTTTTGTGCTTTGTATAGAATATTACCATAAAAGATGAAATGTGATATGCCTGGACGTATAGGATGTCTGCACGTTGATGTATATTTAAGTGATGCTAAAATTTAGTAAATGTTTTGACAAGTTTGTGATATCGAAAACCCTGGTGTAATAATCTTTTCAGTAATACAGAAATTTCTTTCGTTGAAATCAAATACGTTGTTACATACACGAGCGAATCGAACAAGTTGAGATATATAAACACCATAATAAGGTGCCAAGGGAACGTCACCATCTAAAATGGATCATTAACAATAGGAAATGAAACATCATCTCTTGTATCATACTTAGTACTAAGCTTCCCGTTTAAGATATAGATATCAAGATACACACACTTGTTTCCTCTAACATAATTTTCCTGATAGATCCAGCATGAGTATTACTTCAGTATGATAGTAGTTCTTATCGGTTCTGCCATGTTCCATGCTCTGACACTCAGTCTTACGACTGAATAAGACAGGGTGATGCGTTCATTACAAAAGATGCTTATCCTGTCACGCACCTTGTCTTGCCCCACTTCCTGTTGAGGCGATTCAGCTCATTTTCACTCAAAGGTTTGTCTTTTTTTAAATCTGAACATATGGATCTTGTACTAAACATCGGTAACTGACCTTTGTATTATTTTGACTTCATTTTTGCCTTTAATAGAACATTAGGTAACATTACATCCCAATGTAGCTATATTCAGTTAAAATGATGACAATGTTTATCTATCATTGCCAATAAGCCTAATGTGTTGAAAAAAAAGTTTGAAGTTTACATGTCACCACGTCTTCAGTGCAAAAAGTAGAATAACAAAAATACCGAACTCCAAGGAAAATTCAAAACGGAAGGTCCTTGATCAAATGGCAAAATCAAAAGTTCAAACACATCAAACAAAATGAAAAAACTGTCATATTCCTGACTTGATACAGGCATTTCGTTATATAAAAATGGTGGTTTAAACCTGGTGTTATAGCTAGCTAAATCTCACTTGTATGACAGTTGTTTATACTTCTGTTAAATTGACCAGCTTAAGTGAGCATTACATTACAGGTTATTGTGACAATAATTGGGACCCATCATCCAAAACTGTGTGAATATCATCACAGACATACAACACAATTGACTAAAATATTCATTCTGAATAGCTTTGACTGTATGCACATTTTTGACAAGAAGCACTTGCGTGATTTATTCAAAATGTGCTTCGGTCAACACCTTTTCATTCTAGTAAAACTACAAGAAGAAGATTTTATAAGTTTAAACACTATATGGAATGTAAATGTAAAATGAACACATCCATCTGCTGATGATTAAAAAGAAGTAAAATAAAAATCTCCCATTGGTTACCGCGTTACTTTTTGCAATCACGATAGATTATATTATAAACGACATCAAGATTTATCAAACTTTCATGAGGGTCTGAATGGTGGGTAGGGGATCTTCATTTCTGTATCCTTTAATTTCTATTTCATTTCTCCATTCTGTATTTTATGTCCATTATTCTCTATTAGAATTGAGCTCCCCATTACTCTCTATTCTGTATTTTGCGGCACATTTTTCTAGATATTCTTTATTTACTTAACCCATTTTACCTCTGTTCTATAAACCGTATCCAAGTCCTTTATCTTGCCTGATTTGTTTTAGATTTACACGAATAAAAATACTATTAATGTAATATAGTGAGCAAATATAATATATTTTCATTTAGAATATTGGTACTCCAATGAATATTGATGTTTGTTATGAATCATTTGCTAAGCAAGGAGAACAATACGGAAATCGCTGCTTTTTAAGTACTTTCCTATATCAACATTTGTCAGGATTACATATAGTCTGGAATGCAGAAGACCTATAAGTACATTGACAATGGCGAAACATAAAAAAATCAAACGATTTATTTCCCTTCACTTGTGCAATTTCATATTTCATTTAACAAAATTGATGCATCGCCTATTGCGTAGGCTTTTTTTCCACGAAAAGGACAATTTAAAATTTCCGTTGTGTCTAATTTTTGCTATTTAAAAGTATTCCGCAGAGTATTGTTGTGTCTGCGATGGGAAATTTCAGCAATTTCATTCATCCGTGAACACAACGAAAATTTAAATTAAAAAAAAAAAAAACGAACACGGTATTTTTAATGAAAATAACTTTAAAAGACTGTTATTAAATGACATATATTCTCTGAACTTCGTCAATTAAAATTAAACTGATATTAATTAGAATTATGTAACATATCATAGAGAATGTACAAAATGGGGGATAATCAACAAATTCACATTTTTCATTCTGTTGAAATGATTTAAGCGTTTAAGATTTCATTGTTAAAATAAAAATCGGTTAGACATATTGAAATGACAATGAGAAATAGAGTTTGCTAAAATTGGTTCGACTAAAAATGTTATTTAGATGGAAATTGAAAAGAGACATTGTGATAATAATAATAATAACATTAAAAAAATAATGATTACAGTAATTCTGGACCACCTGAGACCATCCCCGGATTTTGTTGGGGTTCGTGTTGCCTAGTCTTTAGTTTTCTATGTTGTGTTTTGTGTGCTGTTGTTTGTCTTTTCGTCGTTTATCGTTTTTTACCATGGCGTTGTCATTTTGTTTTCGATTGTCCTTTTGGTTTCTATCGCCTTTCCTTTTTATAATAATAATGATAACATTAAGATGTGTAATAATTAGAATAAATAAAAGCTATAAAAAAGAAAACAGTTTAAAATAAAAATTTATAAATTTTAAAACTTTTTTATTCTGTTGAAAATATCTAAAATTAAATGAATAAGTTGAGCAATGCCCTAGTGATTATTTTTCTTGTTTAAATTTTAACTTGTTTGAGTAAAACAAAAACATTTACGATCTGCAGCAACATAACAAAGTGCACTTTTATTCTGCTTGAACTTAACATGTAAACAGGATAAACATTTAAGCATTATATCTTCAACACAGGATCAGTGTAATCAAGTGACTGAAACACAACTACCTATTTAAGCTTTGTATGGTATTATAAAAAGCATGAACACATGTTCAAATGTAAACAAAAGCTGGCTGCATGAAAAGGAGACAAAATAAAGTATACCTTATCCAGACAATAATGGTTAATCATTAAACTTCGTATGTTCACAAATAGATGTATTCTGCATGTTTTTTTTTTCATTGAGTTTCTATCTTACTGACGTACATGAAAATCCTTTTCCTTCAATTACATTTTATAGATACAGTTTGAAATTTCCAATTTAAAATATAGGAAATATAACATTAGTACACAGAAATCAACAAGAAAGGAACATTAATATATGTAAGAAACAATTCTCATACAATAACAACTCCGGAGGAAATCTTTTATTACTATTGTCCTTACTGAACATAAACTGATGCCTCCCGAACGTAAAATTATATTATCCCTGAATTCTTCTGAAAACAAAAAACTGTTTAAATCGTTCCAAGCTTTGTCTTGCTGCTATATGACATCATAACTTCCGTATTAATATAGAGATCACATTTAATCAAACTCCTACAGAATAGGCTATTATAATTAATCCATTACTTATCTTTATTGATGAAAATTGTGAAACTTCTCAAGATATACAAATTTACGGTTTTCTTCGTGTGCTTCATGGATGTATTTGCAGTCACAACGCTTTCGGCACTTTGTCCAAAACTATTACATGTATACAGGCCGATCCACCTTGCGGCAACTACCTATTGCATTCATTTGTTAATTTGTTTTTTGTCATGAAAATGCATGAAACATCTGCCACTGGACGTTAAGCATGCAATACTATTTTGATCAATATTCTTGATGTCTAATTCTTTAATACTTCAATCGAAAGTTAAACAGTGAGGTTTATCTCACAGATTTGATCCTTAATGATATCTTACTAATTAAATACTTTTAATCTGGCCCATTTGCGACCAAAATATTTGGAAGCCGGTATACAAACAAACCAACAAGACCATAATCATACGTCCAAAAGTGTCTAAGATTAATTCAAGAAGTCCAGTTTTAAAGAAATTGCTATTCTATATATGAACAATATCTAAAAATTCAAATGAAAAATGAAAAGGTTCTAAGAATATACTCAATTTAATAAATGGAGAAAAAACTGTAAGACGTGGCAATACAACATATACATCTTAGTAAGATAGCAAAATATTCATTCGACCAGCATCCCCACAGTTTTGAAGCTACCCGAATAAACCATTTAAAAAAACGTTGAACCAAAGTTCTTATATAAAGTAAGAATACAAACGAATCAACTGACTGAATTTAAAAAAAGCATCCTACCTTCGATAGTCAGCCCAGCCATTACACAACATAAACGATTACAACGTATACTTTTAAAACTACATCAATTACATAGTTATACCGATTTAGTTGTATATGTCATTTATACAAGCTGTATGAATTTACCATTGAAATTCATTATCCAAAAGTGCAATCGTAGTTTCATTGTACTCTAAGTTTTGAGATTTGACCCAGCTTGTACCCATGTTCTGTTTCACGTAAAATTAAACTTAATCTATCTTCTGCCAAACATTGACATAGACAACACACTAGTTCAATGCCAATTAATTGATAGTGAAAAGTATATCAACTCGTGCGGCTCTCTATCAATCAAAAACTTTCAATGGTATTTGTAGGATCATTTTTGTTGTATAGGTCAATCTTGACACATAATTTTTCATCATTAAGACGTATTTTATCACCAATGAGCCAGATGGTAAGAGAATCCAATATCTCAAGAATGTATTTATTGTTTATTCGATAATTAATGGGTTGTAACGTTTACAAAAGAGATTTTGATGAAAAGATAATTGTTACAACATCATTATGAATTTTTTTCTATTCAGAGGAAATCGACACAAATAGTGGATTGGTGAATTTTTAACGTCCAGCAGCAAATACTACTTACATACACATGAACCTTGCTATATCATAGTCCAATACATTGAGTTGGAATTTTTACGTGTTAGTTCAAAACGTAATAGTCCACAAGACATATCGTCCCATCCGAGCTTATTATTCTGACCCCAAGTCGACAGTCTTTACTCAAAATAAACAAAAATGCCGTGTGCTTGTTTCCCCGATGCAAAATGTTCCAAAATTGTAACAATAACAATGAATAAGTTAATGGAATATTAAGCATATATCATTTTAAAGAGAACAATAACAAGTTTTCTCTATGTGAAATAATATTGCACATTTTCAGACAATTTTAACAGGACGAGTACAAAATTCAAGTTAACATGTCAAAACCGTGTATGACCATCTCTTGCATTTATGACCGCCTGACACCTCCGTCGCATTGAATCAATTAGACGTCGAATAAAGTCTTAAGGGATGTTGTTCCATTCCCTGAAAAGTGCTGTTCGGAGCTCGGCGAGCGTTTCTGGTGGATTTTGGCTATTTCTTAAACGGCGTCCAAGTTCGTCCCAAAGATGTTCGATAAGCGATAAATATGGAGACATTGCCGGCCATGACAACACATGAATTTGATTATTCCCTAAAAGGTTCATCGAAATGTGAACCACGTGACAACGGGTATTGTCCTGCTGAAAAAATGTGGTTAAAGCGATGCCTTCGGAGAAATGGGAGAACAACTGGAGCAAGAGTTTCGTCCCTATACCTTGTTGCATTTAGGTTACCATCAATGATTTTGAGCTCGGTGCGTACCTGGTACTCCGCCTCATACTATAATTCCGCCACCACCAAACCGATCTGATTCCTGTACGCACGTTTCAGAAAAGCGTTCATTGCGCCTCCGGAAGACACTGGCTCTGCCGTCGCTAAATTTCAAGTTGAATTTCGATTAATCAGTAAAAAGAACCTGTCTCCATGTTAGCCTATTCACTCGAATCCGTACCAGAGTCCATTGAAGTCGTGCCACCCTGTGACGATGCTTAAGGATAGGTCCCTTGAACGGACGACATGCTATTATACCAACTTGACGCAATCAGTTACGAACTGTTTCGGCAGATATTCTGTTGTTATTTCTTCCGTGGGTTTGTCGTGCTGTTTGTGACGCGTTGACAAACCGATTCCGGAGATGAATAATGTGGATATGCCTGTCTTGACGTTACGTCGTTTCACGTGGCCTGCCACTTCGGGGACAATCATTTGTCGTGCCAGTATCTCTTAGAAGAATCTTAAGCCTTGCAATAGTCATTCTAGAGACATTAAAATGATTTGCAACCTGCTTTTGAGTCATTCCTCTGCCAACATCCCAATAGCTCGTTCTCTCTCATTTTGGCGTAGACGGGGCATTGACTTGCGTGTAACTTTTTCAATTTTTAAATGCGACCTTTTGTTAACAATAGTATTTGACACAATTAATGATCAAAAGGACAACTCTATGCCATTTCTATACAGGTAATGAAAAAAATGCTTATTTGTTTGAAATCAGAAAATGACGTTACGTCATTTCCGATTTTTTTTTTACAAATGAGTAAATTTGATAGATAAATCATTCAGGTCACTAGTTTTAATCTTGAAAATATTTTGAAATTAATATATATGATTTTTTTTTAATTAAAAACCGATGTAACGTTTCTTTTTTTTTTGCCTAGTACATATTAAGGATAATGGCACAGACGATCAAGAAAAAAATATGCAGCATGGTTGAATAAGGAATATAATGTTGGCGACATTGGCGCTGTTTCTAAAACTAAAAACGAAATTCACATTGCGCACCCCCAGTAAAAAATGAAACCGCTTTGAATTTTGAATGGAGGGAGATTCGGTAGTCTGCATTTTAATATTCTTTATTTTTATTTCTAGTCTTATTTGTTTTGCCTATTATTCTCTATTCGATAATAGTTCTGTCAGTTGGTGATCCATTCATTGCTTTGTTAAGTAAGGAAAATTAATTCTTTGACCCCACATGAATAGAGTTCATATTTTTTTCATTTACCTTGAAAAAATTATGAAACATATACTGTATATTCCCCTTTTTGGTCGCCTTTTGTAAAAGTTTTCAGCAAGATAATGGTGGTTAATCATCAATTTAAGCTTAATCACATGGAAAACAAACATAAACAAAAAAATGAATGTTTTACAAAACTTATACAGGAATAGCAGGAATCACCAAAAAACAGCGTACAGAACAAATGACCAACCACTAACTCCTCGTACACAAGAGTTACACACACAGACAAAAGACAACGAACAACACATCGACGAACTAGAAAACTTCGTACAGGCAAAACATATAAACATTATATACACTATTTGTAATTATAATTCTTGTTTTAAGTTTGATTGTTTAGCTCGGGTCGTTGGTTTTTCCTTTTTAAAATGTTTTTAAAAATGTTGCCATTCCGGGGTAATTATTCGTAATATATATACCTATAGTTGTTCCAGATAAACATTCTTGTTTAGTTGGTCTCTGGGGTATAATAATACCACATCTAATTATTATTACATTGTGTTTTAATAAAAAAAAACACAATAATACGTGCTCCTAGTAAGCAAGTAATATCAGACTGATTAAAATATTCCAACAAACGCGTCAACCATGAAATCCTTGGACCCCAGAAACACAGCATAAGAAAGTCACATGGACCCTCACAATTCATTAAGATTAACACGATGTTAATACTGATCGCATATTGAAGTACATTATCATGTATACATGGGAATGAAATGAAGAGTCTTCAATCAATGCTGGCGTTTCAGTTACTAAGATATAAAATCCCAAATGCTTCTGCAGTTTAACAGATTAAATTAATAATGATATTACCACAACGTTATCAAAAATTAAAGTAAACTTTCAGAAATCATCAAAGAAAAGTACGATGTAGCTTATTAAAGCACCTGTTTAGAGTAAATGTACTATGTAACATTTAGAAATTGAAAAGAATAGTTGATAAATGAGTACTCCCCGAACATATGCATATAAGAAAAAAACATAACTTTGTTACTTTGTTGTAAAACAACTCATACTTGGCTTCCAATAAATTTGAAATTCTTCAACATTAGAGTGGGCCCATATGAGCTACAAAGATAAAAAGACCTGATCAAAATATTTGACAGCACAATAGAAAACACTAGTAGTTATTCCAGATTACTCTGGGGACATAATGTTTAAGAAAACATTATTATGATTCCGATTCAACCTGTCAGTCTGTCTCTTACTCCTAAAGGCAGCGTGCTTAACGGAGACGCAGCCATACCAATTTATTTTTTGTTTGTTTAACCTGGCCGGTAATAAATGCCAAGACCTCGCATTCGCGGCGAACACGAGATCATCTGGGCTGTTTCAGAATAAGGCACTGATAGTCTGAATTTTACAGCTTCCAAATGGGATGAGGTTTACTAAGTTATGAGGTACTATTATTCAGCTTTACATATGGTTGTTTCGTCTTTGCCACTATTTAAAATTGATAAAACACAAATCTTCTTCCAGATAACTGGTTTTGAAGATCACTGATCCATAAGCCATCATACAAATCATTTAGTGAGATATGTACTGATTTATTTTACAGTCGCAGTGTGATGATGTAAAACATACTTATATAACAATTGTACACTTTGCTTATGTTGGTTTAATTGCACTTGGAGTACTATTAAAATATCATTAACAGAAACTACAAAGAATGAAAACCACATCCTTGAAGACTTTTGATATTAATCTGTAATCATCTTTTCCAGAGTGTAGTACTCGCTTTCCAAACTTCTATATCGAAGACGACCAGGGCTTACATGGCTGACGAACGTTCCCCGAGAGTCTAGACTCTTTATTAAATTCAGTTGCAGGCACCTGAGTTATGTTTTGTTTTGTTTTTAATGGTTTCGGTATACTTAATCTGCAGAAATGTTGACCATAGTGTTGTCTATTTTAAGTTAACATATGATTTTTGATTGCAACGATAAAACGAAGCCTAAACAAAGACAACGATAAAACAACGATAGTTAACGAAATCTAGACATCGGGACGGTACATAACAATTTGACGGAGATTAGGAAAAACTGTAATAAGAATCAACATCTGTTCAGATGAAGCACTGATTTTAAAGGGGCATTAGCGACGAGATATATATAAAAAAATATATTAAAATCTGATTTTTTTGTTCAATCATTAATGAAAGTGAAATATTGAAATAATAATTCGCTTTTAGCAGCCAATTTGGTTCAATGTTGTCAAAATAAGCTAAGAAACATCGCTGATGAATTATTCACTTGCAAGTGAAATTAATTCGACCTCATTGAATCCGTATTCTTGTGACCTTCAATTAAACCCCTTAGCTGGAGATGGATTACGCATGTATTCAGCTATTAAAAGGAAAAGAATGTCAACATTGAAAGTGAAACTAGGATAAACTATACAGTTGACTGATTCGATTCACAAAAAAAAATTCATCCTTATACAAATAAAAGCGATGATAAACATGTTTTTTAACTTACAATATGAAATCAAACAGACCTGGAAAAAGTCAATTGCACGCGGTCGCTATCTAATTTGATTAATATTTATGTTTATATCAGGTCATATGACCGTCGGCAGTCTTCGGAGGTCATCTCTTTGGACAGTTAGATGATGTCTAGAAAAAAATACGCATGGAATAATGATTCATATTATCGAGTCCATAGATTGTTAATTGTTTATTTTAGACTTTCGTTATTTGGATATACGTTTTAGAACAATATAAATCAAATATGAGAAATTGAGTCAAATCGGTGAACATGAATTTGACAGATAATGCCGCTTTAACTATTTATATTTCGAATATTTAAAACCACTTCTACATACAAATTAACTATATAGAGAATGCTGTATCAAAACCTTAAAAAAAATATCAATGTATGAATTGTCAATGAAAAAAAGTCTAACTTTTAGAAGTTTTTTTTTGTTTCTTTCCCGTTTAATGAAATTGATCATCGACATTAATTTTCCAGTAAAAATGGATGGACCATTGTACTATATTACACATTACTGTCTCCGGAAAACTATTGTACCTAACAGAAATGTTGAGTTTTAGTGTAGTAATTAGTGAAATACCTCTTATTGTTTCTATCAAATATCTTTTTTCAATGTTTTAAAATGGAAAACTATTGAAAATACTTAGGCGTGCTAATGCTATGTCTGCTTTTGTGCTACTTTTAAACTAAGAGGAATAGCAGATGTAGTTTATCTGTTTTATTTTAAATAGCTTAATGATTTAACATCTTTTACTTTCATTTGATAAGATAATATCAGAAACTAATTAAAAAAATATACTAAGTTGTCCCATTGGCAATCATACTGCATCTTTTTATCTTTATTCTAATAAGTGATATATCAAAAGCCAGACAAAATCCGACAAGTAAATATTTAACACGTTTACTTCACTGCAGTTGTATTTTTTTTTCCTCTTTTCGTTAGTAATTTTACAACTCGTGTCCGGGGTTGGCAAAATTTCTAGATTATCCACTGTACTCTATCTATGGAGTGGATTTTCAAAAGTTTTATCAATTACATATAGTAACAAAATTTTTAAAAAACTCAATGGCGTATTTCATTTCCCCCTAACTTCTAATGGAAACATTTTTAATTCCTTTCTGAAACAAATTATTTTGTCAAGAAATTTAGAATTAAATGATTACTCCCAAAGCGCATGGCCTCCTTCCTCCCTAACACAACAAAAATGAACGGCCACAGAACTTAAATCAATTAAAAATGTAAACGCACGATACCCCTTAGACATAAAAACATTTAGAACTAATTTTCCGCTTAACCCTGGATTTCGCAACATTATGAGAAACAAAATATCCGGGAACAATTTTAGTTTACACTACAGTAAAGGTTTTACTCATTGTTAAACGTTACCCGTAATTGGGTAAATCCTTGTCCTTGCGTCTTTGGGAAATTAGTTGTCTCATTGGGAACCATACCACATCTCCTTAGTTTGCCATGATTGAATGTCAATAGGAGTATTTGAAAAATCAACTGATGATCATATCCAACATTCGTTCTATAAATGTGTAATAAAACTTTAATTTCCGTTGTGTGTTTTGGATTTCTCAAATGATTTTCAAAAACGTTTAGTACGTCAAATAGAACCATATTTACATGTAAAAGAAAACGTCACCCATGATTGCGTGTTAAATGAATTGAAAGTGAGGTTATATAAAGTAAAAATCGTATTAAAAAACTGTCAGCCAGAAACTTGTTCGCTACATCTCATCATTTGGCCTTGATCAATAGGTAGGATCTTACACCATAGTTTATAAAACCACAGAAAAATTGGATTTGACGTCCATTTTATACCATACTTAATATATCTATATCGATTAGAAGTCCATTTTATACCATACTTAATATAACTATGTTGATTCGACGTCCATTTTATACCATACTTAATATATCTATATCGATTTGACGTCCATTTTATACCATACTTAATATATCTATATCGATTTGACGTCCATTTTATACCATACTTAATATATCTATATCGATTTGACGTCCATTTTATACCATACTTAATATATTATGTCGATTCGACGTCCATTTTATACCATATTTAACATTGAAAGGGGACACGCTTAAACACATCGTTTTTTAATATTTGTTAGCTGGGATAGATAGATAATGGATTGTATTCGAATTCCAGATTTTAACTGTTCTGTTGTTACAGTTACTAATGATATTTTTATATGTTTAACTGAATTACCTTCCCTTATACTTTGTAAAGGTTTTTATTATAATGAATTTAAAGTAAGTTTTCTGATATCTTTTTCTTACTATATGCCAATTTGGTTTACACTTGTTTTTTTTATACATAAATACCTTAACAGTACAATTTTTCTAAGAAATGCCGGATTGCACTGAAAATGTATTAACTAATAGTGTCTAACCGCAGGTACAACGTTCAACCGGAAGTGGTCTTGTTACATACAGGTTGCACTAAGAATGTTATCATACTACTTTCTTGGATATGAATCACACACATTTGTCAATTAAATCTTATAATACGTGTTCATTCATACAGAATTTACATGTTATTGACTCTATAGGTAACTTTGTACAGACAGTGCAAAGTAATGAAATTTTCACCAAAGGTGGTAACTATATTTATATCATCAAGAACCAACTTATATCCTATACAAATTTGCAAATTTTCAACTAAATTTCTATTTTGCCATATTTTGAATGTAAATATCAAAACTTTATAGAAAAGCAAGAAAAGACCCACTTTCTTAATTTTTCAAATGTTATGCATCAACTTGAAAGACTTTCCATCTTGAAATAGTTGATTTAAATCGGTGAGGTATATCTAATACCTTCATATCCGCAGAACACACTATTACAACGATGTTGCATTGTTGTCTGTGTTGGTTTTAGTGCAATGAAAAAAAATAAACACAAATTTTCTTTATCAGTTAGTGAAGACAGTGTCTTTTTACACTTCTAAGTCAAGAATAATATATATCAAAAGTTAGTATTTCAGTAGTCTACAGGCTTGAATTATTTCATGGGATTTGATTGGATACACAAATGGTTTGTCTGTGGAACGGAATGAGCTAAGGAAAATATATTGGTCTGATTGGTGATATATTTCTAATTGAGTTTCTTATTTTGTGCATTAGGTTTTATTATAAGCTTCAAGAAAAGCTATAATTGATTACTTAGACTATGATCTTTTAAATGAAAGACACTTCCAGTAGTATTAATGATCACGTGACCCTCTGAAATCGACGAAATATCGAGCTAACACTTTGAAATGTTGCAGAATTGACAGTTTTCGATGTTTCTTTTTTTACTTGAATCAAAGATATTTGTCAAAATTTACTATGAAGTTTATCATAGTTCTACATTGCAGCTTCTCATGACTTGAGGACAACTACTTTTTAGTATTAAACCAAATCAAATGTTCCTTTTTAGACGGAAAGCTTGGTTAAGAGTCATATTAAACGTATCATTGAGCAGACGTTGTCTTCATGAAGTAAGTTTTGTTTTTGCAGCTTCATTGCTATATATGTTTTATAAACAGAATGAGCCAAAATAAATACCTAGGGAAGGTGTAGATAAAACATTATGTAACCTCCCCCCAAAACATGGGATAATGTGTTCGAAATTTGTGTATGGAATAGATTGTATCAAAGAAATTAGAGGATAGATATTGCAAGAACAAAAATGAATATAATAACAAATCAGCTAACAACGTACACATCCATTGACTTAAGGCGTTGCAATCAAAGTTTTAAAGCAATCAATTATTTTATATACTGAAAATCTACATCAAATGTAGAATTAAAGATAGGCGGAAGTTACCAAATAAATATTCAAACATATAAGTCAAAGACAACCGAACAACGCCTTAACAAACAAGAGTTCACACGCTGAAATGTCTCGCCTGCTTTACTAACCATTGATTTTATGTTGATAGTCCTAAATACAAAGTTTTACTACAAGTATGACATAAACTTAACATGATCAAAGAAAATGAGGTCAAGGTCAGATAAACCAAGACAGAAATACATGTACAACTTACAATCATTCCATACACCAAATATAGTTGACCTATTGCTTATAGTAAACAAGAAACAGACCAAACTATGAAAACTTTATATTGACCAATGAACCATGAAAATGAGGTTAAGGTCAGATGAACCCTGCCAAACAGACATGTACACCTTACAATCATTCTATGCTTTAAATATAGCTGACCTATTTCATATAGTATCTAAGAAACAAAACCTTGATCACTGATCTATGAAATGAGGTCGAGGTCAAGTGAAAACTGTCTAACATGCATGAGGACCTTTCAAGGTTCACATTACTCATAATAGACATTTTCGAAAACTTATTGATACTAGCGCTTACACCTATGCCTAGGACAGGACGACAGGTAACCTTTTTGAGAAGGGTCATCTCAAGGTGTACAATAAGCATTTATAAAATATTTATCTAATTTGCATTTTAAATACTGTATACAATTTGTTTTTCTCAATGATTTTTTAATCTATTGGCTCTGTTTTGAAGCTGATAATTGACCAATCTTCATATTATATTTTGTAAAAAAAAAGGGGGAAGGTTTGTGTAAATTAATAGAACTTTACACAGAAAGCCAGGATTCTACATCGTCAAAGTTTTCTTCTTTTTTTCAATCGTGAAAATAATAGCCATTGTAGGGATGACGCGCTGGCAATTTAGCTCTTGAAAACCAATTAATTTATCCACATGGCAAAATTATGATCCTTACATGACAGTTGAATTCTAAAAGACAAATGTATCTACTAGCTATAAGGCATCATGTAACGTACTTTTAGGCATTTCGTCAATTAAAACTGATTGGTTGTCAGGGGGAATTTTCGAAAGTTAAAAAAACAATAAAAAAATTTTATGTATTAAGTATTTTGTAGAAGGGCTGACTAAACATTTGCAGAGTTTGAAGACTAAATAGCCTAGATGTTGTGATGTTACACTATTGTTTCAGAAAAAAAGGGTGAAGGTTTGGTACAATTAAAACGTTTAAACCCGCTGCAATTTTTTGCACCTGTCCTAAGTCAGGAATCTGATGTTCAGTAGTTGTCGTTTGTTGATGTGGTTCATAGTTGTTTCTCGTTTCTCGTTTTTTATATAGATTAGACCGTTGGTTTTCCCGATTGAATGGTTTTACACTAGTAATTTTTTGGGCCCTTTATAGCTTGCTGTTCGGTGTGAACCAAGGCTCCGTGTTGAAGACCGTACTTTGACCTATAATGGTTTACTTTTATAAATTTTGACTTGGATGGAGAGTTGTCTCATTGGCACTCATACCACATCTTCTTATATCTAGATAACACATACACAAATATTTTTTTTCAAGTTATGCATTTTAAAGATCCACTTTCAAAGTCAAGTACTTTAAGTATAAATTCAGGGGGATGTTAATGGACGGTGTGTCCGACTTTTTTTTATACATTTCATGAAAAAATTAATTAATATGCCTAAATTTTTCACTGAAAAATGAATGAACAAAAGTAGAAAAAATACAAGTAAGAAATATACATCCTGTTTAAACATTTGAAGTAGCACGAAGCTTTTCTTTTGTTATTCAAACACACCTGCTCAGTTGTTTTGGCACAAAAGACGTGTATTTAACATGACCCATATATTTCATGTTTTGGTACTGTGAATTGAAAGCGAGATGATGTAAAATATTTTTGCTTTATACGTTTTCTGCACAAAACAGTCAAACCATACACGTTTAAACGTAAAAAGTAGTACCCGATTTTCTCTTTTGATAAGATTATTGCCCATTTTTGTTATTTTTCCCCTTAAAACTACATGCAATGCCAATTACTGCTTTAAAAAGACCAATCAGTATGATGCGACAATAAGTTGGAATATCACAAATACATCACTAAAGGAGTTCCAAAACTAACGAGAGCACTTAGTGTTTCATGGTCAGATTCCGAATAAAAAAATATACAAAACCAAGTACAGAATAATGAATTTATATGTTTTTTACCTCTGCTGAGTCCAACTATGTTTTACGAGGTTATTTATTCAATATATTTTGACATTTTGATACGGTCCCTCTATTTTTCAGTCAGTGTATGTATCGGTGTCGGTATAAGTGTCCGTGTAGATGACTTTTCGAAAATGTCTAATATAGAAATATTAAGATTACAAAAAATCGTAACTTTTTTTCAAGTAGTCAATGAACCATGAAAATTAGGCCAAGGACAATGGACATATGAGAGACGGAAACTTCATAACACAAGGCATCTATATACAAAGTATGAAACATCCAGGTCTTCTACCTTCTGAATTAATAAGCTTTTACGTAGCTTCGTAACGCCACCGCCGCCACTGCCAGATCACTATCCCTGTCTCGCTTTCTGTGACAGAAGTCGCAGGCTCAACAAAAACCGAAAAAAACGATCAAAAGACAGGCAACAGTAACGACAGTCTGCAAAGCATAACATAGAAAACTAAAGACTGTAGAAAACACCAAAATCCGGGATTGAACTCAGGTGACCCGAAAGGGTAAGCAGATCCTGCTGCATCCATGGCACCTGTCATGTTGCTAAGGTAAGTACCGATTCGACAATGAGTCTAAATAGGTAATGTCAAATCTGTTGAACAGATACTATTATGCCATAACGGTCAACTAACTCTATATGGATATTGATGGCTTTTGTAAAATGTTCGAGGGATGACTTCACCCTCCTTCACTTGACACCTTTGGTTAAATAGCTTCCTTCTAAGCAAAAATCTTTTATCACGGCCAATAAAATAATGCTAATACCGATGAATAATGAAGAAAAAGAGAAGATACCAAAGGGGTATTCAAACTTATAAGTCGAAAACAAACTTACAATGCCATTGCAAAAATAGAAAAATGACGAAAAGACAACAACGGTACACATGAGACAACATAGTACTGAAGACTGAGCAACACGAACCCCACCATAACTCGAGGTTGATCTCAGGTGCTACGGAAGGGTGATCAGATTCTGCTCCACATGTGTCACTAATGATATATGATAGAACACAGTGTGAAAGCGACGTTGCAGGTATTTACGATTTGATATTACGAGAAATAACAGGGTCTCATTAATGTACTCTAACCGTCTGAAATGTAAATATTGCTATCACTTACAATGTAGTAAGAAATATCTTCTATGCCATTTTTAGTCAACAATAATTAATATCAGATAATCAATTTAGTATCTCATTTGTCAACCAGCTTGAATTATTTGCATGAATTTGATTGGTAGAAATATATAATTTGTCTGTAGAACTAAATGATTTAGGGAACAGTATATTGACTTGACTTGTACATAAGAGCTATTATTGATGGCTTAGACAATGATGTTTACAATAGGAATACATTTCTGCAATTCCATTAATCAAGTGACTTTCTTACTCACTTGATCTTAATCATAAGTGCCACTAACGAGTCTAATGTAGACGAGACACGCGTCTGTTATACTAAATTAACAGCTTAGTATCTTTGATGAGTTTTTTTTAATCCAACGGAATATCAAACTAATACTTTGAAATTTGTCTTAACTAACATGATTTGATGGTTTGTTTAAAATTGACATATTTATTGCACAATTTTACTAGAACTTAATTTTGTTAGGTATGTTTAAGGTGATTCTGCAATTAAGTTCGTTTCATCTCAAGGACATCCACTCAAATGTTCTCATTCAGATGGAAACCTTAGTTAGCAGTCATATTAAGCTAATCATTGACCATTTCAACAATCCGAAAAAGCAGACGTTGTCCTAATGGAACTCGGTCATAGTTTAATCTTTTTTTAAAGGAGCTCAGTTTACGGGGCTATATTGCATTATATACTAATTAAATGTAAAACCATTCGAACGATACGGAATTCTTTGCGCAAGACATGCGTAACCTTCACCAGATAGATTCCTGATTTCAAGGTGTGAGTTTCAAAATATGGAACCTTTGAAGGAATGTAAAAAGGGACTGCTGATTTGGTTGCAGAGCAACCAAATCCGTATAATGTTAACTATGATTGATTTTTATCAGAATTACATTATCTATTAACTGCAAATTTAGACACAATGCAGCATTTTATAATGACCATAATGGAACATTAGAAAGGACATATAATATACAGTTGTTCTCAAAATAACATAACAAAAGGGAGATTTTTCCTAATTAAATTTATATATAAACATTGTATTATATCCGTCCGAAATAAACACGTCATATTGATAAATAATAAAAATCAAAATGATCAATTTATTTTTCAAAGTAGATCGAGTATCTTCCGTCGTCTTGGATTGTAGAATAGCGAAAGACAATCGGTCCAGATCTTTAATAAAACATGCATATTTTGAGAAAGAAATTTGATTCATTTGTAAGACTTTCATCTAAATGAAGAAAATTATGCGTTTTATCTTATTATTTGAACTGTTTGTACAAATGCTGAATTTTTTTTTTATTTTGTTTTATGGTAAAAAAACGAGTCCCGTGATCCGATTTTTTTTTATTTTCTAAAAGCACATTTCAAGAGCTATATCATGACATATTATCTTAAACTTCTATCGTGTAGTGTTCTTTCTATCACACACAATAGGTCTTTTTATGTATAATCTATTCTAAATCTGACAAATTTTGCACAACATGTAGCTTGAAAAAAAAAGTCCCGTGGCCCATACTTTTTATTATATTAAAAAAAAAAAAGAATGATATAAACTAAATCTGGAAAATTTTAAAAAATCTATCGGTTTAAATTAAGACACCTCATCCACCTTTGTAAAATTATAAAACTCCAGAAAGCCTAAAAAATCGAAAGGACCTCAAACAATGACACAATTTTTGAACTAAAAATGTACACAAAATATGACATTAAATCATGAAAATAACGAATAATTAGTAATAATTTATGATAAAAAAACAAAACAAAAAAACACAGTATAATGAAGATGTCGCAGGGTTTTCCAATTTTATTCTACTACAAATATAAAGATCTTATCATTGTATACCCTAACAGTTTAAAATAAACACATATTTATTCTCCTGCTAGCCAAGAGTCAGTTTAACACTTCTCATTCAACAATTTTAAAATATGATTCAACTAGTCTACCTGTTTGAATTATTTGGAAAAATTTGATTTCTTTAGATAAATGATTGTTCTGTAGAATAAACGATTTAACGAAAGAATATTGGTCTGATTGGGAGATCTTAATCTTATTGGGTGTCTTATTCTGTGCATTAAGTATCGTTTTAAGTGTGATGAAAAGCTGTAATTGATCACAACACTTAGACTATTATATATTCACGACGCATACACCTTCAACAATATAACTCATCACGTGACCTTCCGAAGCCGATGCAATATCAAACTTACACTTTTAATGTGACAAAATTGATATATTCCGAAGTGTTTTCAGTAAAACAGACTTATTTGTGGAACAGTTTTCCCTCTAAATCATCAGTTATATACTGGGTAGTGCTGCAGTAAAACATATTATGACTCAATGACAATTGTTCATCCCAATCAAATGTTCTCATTCAGATGGATAGGTCGGTTAGGAGTCATCTTACTAATCACAGACTACTTTAAGAATCCAGAAAGCAGACATGGACTTTACGGAAAAAATCATTTTTAGGTAGCACAATTGTTATTTATGAATAAAACAGTACAAAAAATTATCAAGAAATAGATTGTTTTAAAAAGATCATAGCAATATCTAGAAACATACTGGGGGTGTTGATACAAAAATTGTTAAACATATGAGAGAAAAAGACCGAAATAGACTGAAACGAAAATCAGATTGCATTCTTGTTGATATCAATCATACCACAGCATCGTGTTTTCATATTTATTGTAATATTGTCAACGAATAACGGGTTAACCGGTTAACCGTCGAAAGGACCGAATATCAAAAATGCTAACCAGTTAACCGGAACTTTTTAAAATTTTGAAAGTTTTGATGTAAACGTATATTGAAATCATTAAAAAAAACTAATACTAATATTTTAATATGATCATCGTAGAACTTAATGTGATCAATTATCCAGTACATTATTGACTTAATTAGCAATGAATACATTCCAATTTTATCTAAATTAATTATCACGAAGACACTTTGTCTAGTATCAGCTTGGAACACAATCTTAAGTAAACATAATTTGTAAAGGTGTGCAAAAACACATGCGTTGAACATTGGTAAGATGATCAAATTTTACAATGAAGTTGTTCTTTTCATTTTAACTTAATATTGAGTGACCGTAAATGTAAATATGCAAATCATCAAAATCCAAGGGTCCTCGGTGGCCGAGTGGTTAAGTAGTTACTACTGTAATCACTAGCCAGTCAACACTGAGGTTGTGTAGGAGCCGGTGGCCGAGTGGTCTAAGTAGTTACTACTGTAATCACTAGCCAGTCAACACTCAGGTTGTGAGTTCGAACCCCGCTCGTGCGGGTGCACTCGACTCAATCTTAATTGACTAGGATTGTCAGTTTTCCTATCGAAGGTCGGTGGTTTCTCCGGGCACTCCGGCTTCCTCCACCAATAAAAACTGGCCGCCACGAAATAGCCCAAAAGCGGTGCTTAAAAGTGGCGTTAAAACACCAAAAAATCAAATCAATCAAATCAAAATCCATCAGGTTTGATCATATCTAAAATGAAATGCTGATTAACAAATTCTGAAATACAATTTAGTGTATACTGGTCGTTCCAGTACCATGCAGATATATGAACTATACAGAATGCATTAGAAAAGGTGTAACGATAAACTCTAATACACAATATTATATAACCATACACGGTGATAATGTACGGCAGACATTTCTTTGATTGGTTGATTGATTGACTATTGTTTGAGTAACGTTTAGTGGAAAATATTTCATGCATGTTCAGGGTGAGAATAAATTAACAATTAATTCAAAAGGCAGGTGCTGCAATAGAAGTCCACCTGAATGGAGGGTTGGACATTTGGATTGCACCTGAAAAATGAGGGTATACTTGATAAGGACAAAAATTAAGCCTTGTGGACCCATCAAAGAGTTGCCGCATAGGTTATTTACGTCCGAAAAGCTCTTCCTCTACACGAGGCATCGGATTTAATATTCCCATTCAGACCAGACGTGGCTGCGAATTCATACATCCAACACAGCCACAAAACCCCACTTTTGCAAGTGTTTTACAGCAGGTCGGAAGAAGACCAAAGTTACCACATGTCGTTATCCAGGTCACCCTTGGGTAACACTTTTTAACATTAACTTTCCTACCGGTTAACCGGTCAATCGGTTGAAAGATTATCCGAGTAGCCGGTCAGGTAAATATTTTCAATTTCACAACACGAATTTATTACGTTACAAATAAACAAGGACTTTTGTTTAAGTACAATTCCATAAATCCTTAATGGTCACTTTTTAGACCATGGCAAGACCGAAGCACTGGCTATAGGGAAAATTATATTCCAGGGAACTAATAGTCAACAGAAGCGATACGTATGTCGTAAAAAAAAAAAAAAAAAACGATATCGTTTCATCACCCGACTTCTGATTCTTGAATCAACTCTTTCCGTTACGCTCATGTTCAACAGCAGGTTAAAGCAAAAAATATAAAAGGGGATGAAACATTAATGCCAAGGCCGATAGGTTAACTTTTCTTGAACAAGTTTTGACCCTAGATCTAATATTACTATGCATTTGATAACTCATATTTAAACGCAGGACTATACTGAGGAAATAAGAAGAATGAGAAATATAATACCTTTTCCACAGAACACAGTTTAATGACGATTTTGCAGAAATTTTCGAAATATTTTTCTAAAATCATACGCTTTTAGTAAAATTATTCACCAAGTTACATTTTTAACCCGGCACAATGTATTTTGTAAATCACTAGCACTTATGATAGTGCTATAATTGACGCAGTACGATGTTTTTCTTCATTTGAAACAGACATATTTGTCGCACAATTAACAACGTTATTTATCAGTTATTACCTTGGTGATGCTGCAATACACCTTGTTACGAACCAATGATAAGCACAATAGAACTGTCTCATTCAGATAAATAAAAAGTTTGGGTAGGATAAACACTAAACTACTCTCAGGTAATAGGTCATTTGTTAATTACTGCCTTCTTCATTATGCATGTTTAGAACAAAACAAACAAATATCAAATAGAAATTGTATGTTATTGAAACAAATTCAGCATTCTTGTTGATATCAATCATACCACAGCATCGTGTTTTCATATTTATTGTAATATTGTCAACGAATAACGGGTTAACCGGTTAACCGTCGAAAGGACCGAATATCAAAATGCTAACCAGTTAACCGGAACTTTTAAAATTTTGAAAGTTTTGATGTAAACGTATATTGAAATCATTAAAAAAACTAATACTAATATTTTAATATGATCATCGTAGAACTTAATGTGATCAATTATCCAGTACATTATTGACTTAATTAGCAATGAATACATTCCAATTTTATCTAAATTAATTATCACGAAGACACTTTGTCTAGTATCAGCTTGGAACACAATCTTAAGTAAACATAATTTGTAAAGGTGTGCAAAAACACATGCGTTGAACATTGGTAAGATGATCAAATTTTACAATGAAGTTGTTCTTTTCATTTTAACTTAATATTGAGTGACCGTAAATGTAAATATGCAAATCATCAAAATCCGTTTGGGTGCCTCGGTGGCCGAGTGGTCTAAGTAGTTACTACTGTAATCACTAGCCAGTCAACACTGAGGTTGTGTAGGAGCCTCGGTGGCCGAGTGGTCTAAGTAGTTACTACTGTAATCACTAGCCAGTCAACACTGAGGTTGTGAGTTCGAACCCCGCTCGTGCGGGTGCACTCGACTCCAATCTTAATTGACTAGGATTGTCAGTTTTCCTATCGAAGGTCGGTGGTTTTCTCCGGGCACTCCGGCTTCCTCCACCAATAAAAACTGGCCGCCACGAAATAGCCCAAAAGCGGTGCTTAAAAGTGGCGTTAAAACACCAAAAAATCAAATCAATCAAATCAAAATCCATCAGGTTTGATCATATCTAAAATGAAATGCTGATTAACAAATTCTGAAATACAATTTAGTGTATACTGGTCGTTCCAGTACCATGCAGATATATGAACTATACAGAATGCATTAGAAAAAGGTGTAACGATAAACTCTAATACACAATATTATATAACCATACACGGTGATAATGTACGGCAGACATTTCTTTGATTGGTTGATTGATTGACTATTGTTTGAGTAACGTTTAGTGGAAAATATTTCATGCATGTTCAGGGTGAGAATAAATTAACAATTAATTCAAAAGGCAGGTGCTGCAATAGAAGTCCACCTGAATGGAGGGTTGGACATTTGGATTGCACCTGAAAAATGAGGGTATACTTGATAAGGACAAAAATTAAGCCTTGTGGACCCATCAAAGAGTTGCCGCATAGGTTATTTACGTCCGAAAAGCTCTTCCTCTACACGAGGCATCGGATTTAATATCCCCATTCAGACCAGACGTGGTTGCGAATTCATACATCCAACACAGCCACAAAACCCCACTTTTGCAAGTGTTTTACAGCAGGTCGGAAGAAGACCAAAGTTACCACATGTCGTTATCCAGGTCACCCTTGGGTAACACTTTTTAACATTAACTTTCCTACCGGTTAACCGGTCAATCGGTTGAAAGATTATCCGAGTAGCCGGTCAGGTAAATATTTTCAATTTCACAACACGAATTTATTACGTTACAAATAAACAAGGACTTTTGTTTAAGTACAATTCCATAAATCCTTAATGGTCACTTTTTAGACCATGGCAAGACCGAAGCACTGGCTATAGGGAAAATTATATTCCAGGAACTAATAGTCAACAGAAGCGATACGTATGTCGTAAAAAAAAAAAAAAAAAATACGATATCGTTTCATCACCCGACTTCTGATTCTTGAATCAACTCTTCCGTTACGCTCATGTTCAACAGTTGTTAAAGCAAAACATATAAAAGGGATGAAACATTAATGCCAAGGCCGATAGGTTAACTTTGCTTGAACGAGTTTTGACCCTAGATCTAATATTACTGTGCATTTGATAACTCATATTTAAACGCAGGACTATACTGAGTAAATAAGAAGAATGAGAAATATAATACCTTATCCACAGAACTCAGTTTAATGACGATTTTGCAGAAATTTTCGAAATATTTTCTAAAATCATACGCTTTTAGTAAAATTATTCACCAGTTACTTTTAACCCGGCACAATGTTTTAACTTCTTTTGAGGCGGGATGTTTAGAGACACACACACGTTAATTTTTATCTCTTAAAAGTAGCTCCTCACTATCCTACTACCTGTCGATACATTTATTTTGGCATTGCACAAGTCATGTCTTCTTGACTGTTCATGACGTTAAAATACTAAATCCCTGGGATGTGTTTTAGTTGATTTTAGTCTCTGATGCATGATTTTTATCATTAATTGTTTTGGCTTTGAACTAGCTGTCAGTAACTGCGAGTACTCTCAAATCGTACTTTCTTGTTAATTCGACCTGTTGATACTATTTTTAATACTTTTTGTTATTTTATATTAATATGGATCTTGTCTGTATACCAGCTTTGATTATTTGGAATATCTACTAATTTTCACTTCTTCGTACTACATTTGTATTAACATCAAGATTATTCTCCTTTAATCTGTACAGGAAGTTTTATTGTTGATATTTACCCTTATGTATCTAGTGTTAAATTAGGTATTTATATGACAGACCTTTCTTGGTATTCCTAATTATTGGAAGATTTTATATAGACAGAAAAAGTATACCTAAAACGACAAAGTTATTTTTCATTTATCTGTATATATTATGAAAACCGGTTTTTCAAAAGTGATTATTTTCTAAGGGTTTAATATTTCGCGGTAGTGTTTTGCCATGGCTTTATTTGGACTTATTTGTTTGCTTTTTGGCCTTGAATGTTTGTCCCTAATATTTTATTAACTATGTATTTACTTTCAGGTATCACAGATCGAATTTATTCGTTCATAGTGTGTTAATTTACGTTTTGATTGAGTTAAGCCTTCCAATTGATGTTTTATCGTGTGTTTTCTATGTTGTGGTGTTATACTATTGTTTCAGAAAAAGGGAGAAGGTTTGGTACCATTAAAACGTTTAATCCCGCTGCAAATGTTTGCACCTGTCCTAAGTCAGGAATCTGATGTACAAAAATATCAAATAGAAATTGTATGTTATTGAAACAAATTCAAGAAAAATGAAAACAATTTGAATTGATACATGTACTATATGAACAACATAGAACAAAAGACCTTCATCGGATATGCTTATGATTTAAAGTTTTAAAAACCAAAATAGAAAACACAAAATGAAAAGTACAACAATATAGCCAATATAGCGAAGTTAAATTTTCCAGATGTCGTTCCAGCTTCAGTTTTAAAGCAATTAAACAAACTTATGAACTGTAATTGTGCACAAAATATGGCATTAAATCATGACAATACCGAATACTTGGCAAGAATGACTTTTTCAAAGTCTTATCCACAGAACACACTATGACGAAGATGATGCAGGGTTTATTATTTTATTCTACTTCAAATAAAACGATCTTAGCATAATACCATTGTACCCTATCCATTTGAAATCAATACAAATTTATTCCCCAAAAAGCTAAGAGCTTATTTTATACTTCTCATTCAACAATAATACATTATAAAATAGTCAAGTTAGTATTCTATTGGTCTACCGGTTTAAATCATTTAGTATTTTATTGATCTACCGGTTTAAATCGTTTAGTATTCTATTGATCTACCAGTTTAAATCATTTAGAAAAGTTTGATTTATTGAATGGTATGATTTTTTTTCTGTAGAACTAAATGATTTACCGAAAGTATATTGGTCTGTATGGGAGATCTACAAATCTATATTATATTTGGGTGTCTTATTCTGTGCATTAGGTATTGTTCTAAGAGCAAAGAAAAGCTGTAATTGATCACTTAGTCTATGATATTTACAGGATGCCTATACTTCCAGCAATATGACTCTTTATGTGACCTTCTTCATGTTCTTAAACCTACGAAATATCGAACTAACACTTTGAAATGTGACATAATTGACAGATTTCGATATGTTTAACTGGAAACAGACATATTTGTCGCACAATTTACAATGTAATTTATCAGTAATTTACTGGGTAGTGCCGCAATAAAGCTTGTTACGACTCAAGGACAATTGTTAAACCCAATAAAATGTTCTCATTCTGATGGAAAGCTTGGTTAGAAGTCATCTTAAACTAATCACTGACTACTTCAACAATCCGGAAAAGAGACATTTTCTTTACTTGTTAGGCAGCTTTATTGTTATGTATGATTAAAACAGTACAATATGTCCAAAGCAATTTTAAGAAACCAGCCCAGTAGCCAGTGCTGGCATGAAAATAAGGATTTTGTTAGCATGAAATTTGCTGTTATAAAATTTATGAAATAATCTTGAATTAAGGAATATATCTCCCTTACGCATATTACATGTTTTACCATATTATTCAAACATGACCTTCTTATCCCATCTAAATAACTTTTATATCACAATTGTACTTTGAACAGTGATACAACTGACATAATTTGAAGTTCATTTTTATTGGTAATGGACATATATACATGGATGTTCCTTTAGCACCATCTCACGGTGTTTATATATTACAACTCGTTCGCAATGCCCGTCTCTGTTGTGACGTTTTGGATTTCAATGAACGTAATCTATGTATTTTTCCATAGACACGAAGATTTGATTTGGAAATTTGGCTGTCCATGTAGAAAACATATTTCAAACGGGATAGCACATCCAAATTTTGACGGAGATGTTGTTTACCGAGCCCGGACATTTAGATACGATCCGGGTAAACTTATCGATCCTTTAAATAAACTTATTCTAAAAGGTTACCAATGCAACACTGTTATTAGACCTTTGAATATTGTTCTTATTGGTATAAATATTGATTTTATTTTCAGTAAATCAAAATCAAACTAAATATTATTTTTTATATACATATGCACATTCATTGCTCTACAATCGTATTGATAATTTAGACTGTGATGTTTTACATTCGTGGTCAAATCGCCTGAATTGGTATTATCCAATCTTTATTTATATTCATCGTATTGTATTGTATATAAAACAATCTTCAAGTTTGAATTTGTGATCAATCTTTTTAATTTATCAAATGCAAAGAAAATAAATAAAGCATACCACACTCCATTTCGTCGATGCCACATTTTGCATTAAACTAAAAATATTGGAAGTAATAGCGAACACGGGATGAAATTGCACTAATACCACTTAATTACATTTGCGGTTATTGAATCACAAGTGATATAAGATTTCTGTAGCGGTTTTACATGAAGGTAATTGATTGTAAATTTCACTTACAGTACGTGAGGGAGGATATAATCGGATATTTCATCTCATGTGATTTATTTACTGTAAGCATACTACCAGAAGTGTTACATAACAAAGTCAGCTTTGTAAAGTTGTGTTAAAAGCTTAAGCTAATTTGTGAAATGACATTTTGTCAATCATTAATTCACGAGCAAAAAATCTATGAGCTTCTTCCAAATTGAATAATAAAGTTTAGGAACTGCAATACACTACCTAAATAGAAGTTTCATGAATTTGTCTCTAAATATAAAAAGGAAGATGTGGTATGATTGTCAATGAGACAACTCTCCACAAGAGACCAAATGACACATAAATTAACACTTATAGGTCACCGTACGGCTTTAACAATGAGCAACGCCCATACCGCATAGTCAGCTATAAAAGGCCCCGAAATGACAAATGTAAAACAATTCAAACGAGAAAACTAACAGTCTAATTTATGTACAAAATAATGAACGAAAAACAAATATGTAACACAGAAAACAAACGACAACCACTGAATTACAGGCTCCTGACTTGGGACAGGCACATATAGAATGTTGCGGGGTTAAACATGTTAGCGGGCGCCCAACCCTCCCCAAAACCTGGGACAGTGGTGTACCAGTACAACATAAGAACAAACTATAAAAATCAGTTGAAAAGGTCTTAACTCATCAGATCGATACAAATAGAAATACATCTAACAAAAACACAGAGTGGACGTGGACGGGTACTTGTACATCGCAACAATAAAAATGCACTAAGTACAATCTCTACAGATCTGAGAGTACTCGCAGTTACTGACAGCTAGTTCAAAGCCAATAACGAGAAATAAAAAAAATCATGCATCTAGGACTAAATTATCAATCAGCACACATCCAACATCCAATGGATTTAGTGTATAGACGTCATATAAACAGTCAGAGAAAAACATGACCTTGTGCAATGTCAAGATACAGGTATCGGCAGATTGTAGCCATGAATGTGCATATGTATATAACAATAATATTTAGTTTGCTTTTAATTTACTGATAACAAAATCAATATTAATACACATAAAAACAATATTTAAAGACCTAATTACAGTGGTGAATTGGTAACCTTTTAGAATAAGTTTATTTAAAGGATCGATAAGTTTACCCGGGTCCTTTCTGAATTTCCGGGCTCGGTAAACAACATCTCCGTAAAAATGAGGATGTGCTATCCCGTTAGAAATAAGTTTTCTACAGGTACAACCAAACTTCAAAACCAAATCTTTATATCTATGGAAGAATTTAGTAAAGGTTTTAAGTATTTTGTGGTAACGAAATCCATGACTTAATAATTAAAACGTCACAACAGACACGAGCATAGCGAACGAGTTGTGATATATACACACCGTAAGATGGTGCCAAAAGAACATCACCATCCAAAAAATTAAAATTAACAATATAGGGAACGACAAATCGTCCCCTTTGTCGTAAGTTGAAGTGTAAAGTTTCCCGTGTAAAAGTGAAATATCTAAATCTAGGAAAGGACAGTTATTACCGTTTATATTTGATTTATTTAAAGTAAGTTCCTTTTGGGTAAATTTCGGCAGTATATTTAGAAAATTCTTGATTATTTAACGAAAAAATATCATCAAGATAACGGTAAGTGTTGTTGAATTTATCAATTAAATGCAATTTAGACGGGTCTTTACTGAGTTTGGTCAAAACTGTGATTCATAACAGTACAAGAACAAGTCTCTAAGCATACATTCGTGAATTGAGAACATTAGCTGTATGTAACCTTAAAAGTAAATTGTGTTTCAATAATAAAAGGAGATGTTATAAGGTATAAGGCAAGTAGACAGTAACCAAACCAATGACGCTAATAATCACAAGCATTCAAATGGCAACATACATTCTTCATTTTTATCAATAGTACCGCTTAAGTCGACGCTAAGGGCCGTCTTGACCTTGTTGTAGGGTATGAATGATTTGTTCATTGTTGAAGACCCTACATCAACTGTCAAGATGAAGAACAGGAATAAAAGCCCTGTTCATTGATAATTTCTGATGTTTTCTATGTATTGTGTGCGATTTTGTCCCATATGTACATTTACTCCATATCCTTTCATTTTCTATCTGTTCAACAAAACAAATGGAATATTACAAGTAATACGAATGACAATTGGCAAAAAAAAGGAGACAAACGACGAAAAGACATAAAAAGTTAAATAACAAAAATACCGAACTCCAAGGGAAAATCAAAACGAAAAGTCCTTTATAAAATGGACATAAGTTCACAAAATACCGAATTCCAAGGGAAATTCAAAACGAAAAGTCCTTTATAAAATGGACATAAGTCCACAAAATACCGAACTCCCAGGGAAAATCAAAACGAAAAGTCCTTTATAAAATGGATATAAGTCCACAAAATACCGAACTCCAAGGGAAAATCAAAACGAAAAGTCCTTTATAAAATGGACATAAGTCCACAAAATACCGAATTCCAAGGGAAATTCAGAACGAAAAGTCCCTTATAAAATTGACATAAGTCCACAAAATACCGAACTCAAGGAAAATCAAAACAAAAGTCTTTTATAAAATTGACATAAGTCCACAAAACACTACATAGACTGAGCAACATTTACTTATGTAAGTATATCATTGAAATTTCATTATTCAAAAAGAGTTAAAAAGTTCCGTACATTGTACCTTGTCACTCAACATACCAATGCTTAATTGAACGATAGAAAGCGAGATTACTTGTACGTTACTTATTTCTTATCAGTCAACACGTCTTTTCTTTGAAATCGTTGGAGCAATAGATATTAACTTAAAAAATCAATTGATCATATTTTTATAATTTATGCACTATAACGCAACAGAGCAAAACGTTAAATCACAAAAACACTGAACTCCGAGGAAAATTCAAAACGGAAAGTCCCTAATCAAATGGCAAAATCAAAAGCACAAACACATGAAACGAATGGACAACAACTGTTATATTCCTGACTTGGTACAGGCATTTTCTTATGTAGAAAATGGTGGATTTAACCTGGTTTTAAGCAAGGTAGTCATAGAACGTAAAGGTTACAATGTACTAAACATTGAACTACCATCATGTTAAGGAAACACAATTTTCAACATTATATACATATTTTTCTTAAAATCGGTGCTTGTGCACCTAAATGTATATTTGTGTTCTATTTCTTTTTTATTATCATTTTGGGGTTAAGAAACACTCATGTCTTATTTAAAGCATTGGCTGGTTTTTTTTTGTTCAGCGATAAAGAGGAAAATGTTTTATGTTTCAACATTTTCGCATTATTTCGCTAGATATAATAAGCTTTAAATATGGTAGAAAATTTAGTACCACATCTAAAGCTTTTTCATTCGTGTGTGAAATCTATTTTAAAACTATATTGCAGAGAAGTTTGGGCTATACTGGTAGTTTAGTAAAACAAAATACTACCATCGAGTCAAACTATGCAAACTTTATTCCAAAAAAAAATTCAAATCCTGGAAACAAGCTCTTTTTGTGACTCTCATAAAGAAAGTCGTGGTAACAAACTAAGGACGTATCTCAATGTTAAAAATAATTTCAAATTAGAAAAATTTCTCCTACTGGACCTTAACAAAAGTGTTATTTCTAAAGTGGTAAAAATTAGAATTAGTAATAGCAAATTACATGTACTAAAAGAAGTTGGTAGATATACTAGAACGCCATTAGAACAGAGAATTTGTCCACATTGCAAGGATGGAATTGATGATGAATTCCATTTCCTCATTAAATGTAAAGCGTTAGAATTTGATAGAAATATACTCATTTGTAATTTAAGTGATATAGTCCCATCTTTTGTTTATACGTCTGAAAAAGATGAATTTAGTTTCATTTTGAAAAGTTATGATACTGACATATGTACTGTATGTGTAGTTTGAATAAGCAATATGCATGATAAAACATTCATTTAAAGTTAACATAATGTTGTTAAGAACTGTTGTAGTATTAAAGCTTATTGTAATAGCTTGATAACATAGTATGAATAACACCTCCGCGCAATGTAGATACAAAGTATGTGTCTCTTATCAATGAAAAATATTTCTCTGTATATTTAAGGTCTTTCCTTTTCCAAAAGGGAAAGACCTTACTGTATTTCTTCTGATTATTATTATTAAGGTCTTTCCTTTTCCAAAAGGGAAAGACCTTACTGTATTTCTTCTGATTATTATTATTATTATTATTATTATTATTCTTTTTGTTCCGCCAAACTTTGACAAGATTTGCCTCCGTAACCGTAAGACATGTCGCTTTCAGGTTCACACTTTGTATCGGTGTCATAAATACCTATCCGGAACTCACCCTGTGAGTCAAAAAATTTTGTCGGTTCGGAGTAATCCCTCCGAAACCTTAAAACCTTGTTATCATTTAAACACCGTAACCGTAATAGGTACAAAAAAAACGAAGGGTGAAATTTGTTCAGGACCAGACCCCGGTTCTTCGTTACATTTGGATTGAAAAGATTCAACGACTCATTGGTAGGGTTATGCCCCTTTGAAAATTAACCGCAGTCGGTTGGCCCCCAAAACTCAGAAACCGTAAGTCGTAGACACCTAGGATCTTCACCAATCATCATCAATTGATGTGACTCTAAAAAATATCTCAAGGTCAAATTTGTATGTTGACCTTGACCTTTGACCTACCACCTTGTTATGGGATAATCTCAGAAACCATTATACTTACAGAAGTTTTGAATAGTGGAAAATGTTTGGATCATTAAGTCGCAACTTCGTTACATTTTGACCGAATAGATTTGACCTTTCTATAAGGGCCATAACCCTAGTTTATGTTTCTAAAAGACAAAATCAGCTTTAACTGTTAAACCAAAGGTGCTAGACCCATGGGGTCTTCAACGATGACATACGGGACCAATGACCTTGACAAAGGTCAAAGGTCAAAGGTCAAGGTCATGTCCAAGATAGCGAATTATGTGTTTTGACCTTTTTAAGGGTTTAAAGTGTGTTTTAAAGGTTTTAAGGTTGACCTTGACCTTTGACCTTACAACTTTTATTGGATATCTCAAAAACGATAATACTTACAGAAATAGTAAATAGTGAAAAATGTTTAGGTGACTGAGGCACAACTTTTTTACATTATGACCGAAGAGATTTGACATATCATTAAGGGGCATAACCCCCGTTAACGCTTTCTGAAAAAACTAAATTAGCTTTAACTCTTAACTAAAGGTCCTAGACCCATGGGGTCTTTTATAATGACATTGTGGACCAATGACCTTCACAAAGGTCACAAGGTCAAAAGTCAAGGTCATGTCCTAAATAGCGAATTTGTTGTTTTTGGTCATATTTTAACGGTTTTATGTGTGTTTGAGAGCTTTTCAATGCATTTTACGTCTATTTGGACATGTATTTTACATTACAAAAAGGAAAGACCTCTCAATTGTTCAAGAACAATTGACATTTTAATTATTATTATTATTATTATTATTATTATTATTCTTTTGTTCCGCCAAACTTTGACAAAATTTCCTCCGTAACCATAAGACGTGTCGCTTTCATGTTCACACTTCGTATCGGTGTCATAAATACCTATCCGGAACTCACCCTGTGAGTCGTAAAATTTAATTGGTCCGGAGTTATCCCTTCGAAACCTAAAACCTTGTTATCATTGAAACACCGTAACCGTAATAGGTACAAAAAAACGAAGGGTGAAATTTGTTCAGGACCAGACCCTGGTTCTTCGTTACATTTGGATCGAAAAGATTCAACGACTCATTGGTAGGGTTATGCCCCTATGAAAATTAACCGATGTCGGTTGGCCACTAAAACTCAGAAACCGTAAGTCGTAGCCACCTAGGATCTTCACCAATGATCATCAATTTATATGACTTTGAAAATGCCTCAAGGTCAAATTTGTATGTTGACCTTGACCTTTGACCTTACACCTTGTTATGGGATAATCTCAGAAACCATTATACTTACAGAAGTTTTGAATAGTGGAAAATGTTTGGGTCAATAAGGCGCAACTTTGTTACATTTGACCGAAGAGATTTGACCTTTCTGTAAGGGGCATAATAGAGTACATAATACTCCTATTTCCAGAATAAGAAATAAACTTCAAGAACTTTCAAAGCGGTTTGTGTTTGTACCGGCCGACAAAGCAGCCAACAATGTGGTGGTGGTATGCCGTAAATACTACACGGACGTTCTTAAGAATGAAATTTTAAATTCATCTACATTCAAGTCCATCCGCTCCACAGAGAGTCATATAGTAAACAAACATATCACAACCACATCAAAGCTTAAGGCTTCTTCTGAACATTTGAAGGTCCCTACTATGTATTGGCTACCTAAACTACACAAAAAACCATTTAAATATCGTTTCATCTCGGCCTCCAGTAAGTGTTCTACAACTAATCTTTCAGTGCTTTTAACAAGTTCATTAACTACTATTAAAGAGCTTATCATAAACTATTGTAATAAAATATATGAACATAGTGGTATAAACTATTTTTGGAGTGTAAAAAATTCTTTGGATGTTTTAGATAAATTACATGCTTTTGATGGTCCTTTTGATTCTGTTGACAGTTTTGAATTTTCTACTCTTTACACTATACTCCCACACTATCTTATCAAACAAAAGTTTTCCTATTTAATTAAATGGTCGTTTGGTAAAGCTGAATGCAAATATATTTGCTGCAACTCATTTAAAGCCTTCTTCTCTAATGAAAAAGGTAAATATGCTAGATATACTTACTGGAGGTGTGATGAGATGACTGAAGCTGTTAATTTTCTCCTTGATAATATTTATGTACGTTTCGGCAACAAAGTTTATCGACAGGTTGTAGGTATCCCTATGGGTACTAATTGTGCCCTTTAATAGCAGACTTGTTTTTGTACTGTTACGAATCACAGTTTATGACTAAACTCAGTAAAGACCCGTCGAAATTGCATTTAATTGATAAATTCAACAACACTTACCGTTATCTTGATGATATTTTTCGTTAAATGATCAAGAATTTTCTCAATATACTGCTGAAATTTACCCCAAGGAACTTACTTTAAATAAATCAAATTTAAACGGTAATAACTGTCCTTTCCTAGATTTAGATATTTCGGTTTTAAACGGAAACTCCACACTAAAATTTACGACAAAAGGGACGATTTTTCGTTCCCTATTGTTAATTTTCCATTTTAGATGGTGATGTTCCTTTGGCACCATCTTACGGTATTTATATTTCACAGCTCGTTCGCTATGCCCGTGTCTGTTGTGACGTTTTTGATTTTAACGAACGTAATCTATGTATTACTGGTAAATTATTAAACCAGGGATATCGTTACCATAAATTACTTAAAACCTTTACTAAATTTTTCCATAGATATAAAGATTTGGTTTTGAAGTTTGGTTGTACCTGTAGAAAACTTATTTCAAACGGGATAGCACATTCTCATTTTACGGAAATGTTGTTAACCGTGCCCGGAAATTTAGAAATGATCCTTGTAAACTTATAGCTCCTTTAAATAAACTTATTCTAAAAGGTTACCAATTCAACACTGTAATAAGATCATTGAATATTGTTTTATTGGTATAAATATTGATTTTGTTATCAGTAAATTAAAAGCAAACAAAATATTACTAGTATGTTATATACATATACACATTCATGGATCTACAATCTGCCGATACCTGTATCTTGGCATTGCACAAGGTCATGTTTTTCTCTGACTGTTTATGACGTCTTTACACTAAATCCATTGGATGTTGGATGTGTACGGATTGATAATTTAGTCTTAGATGCATGATTTTTTATTAGTTGTTAGTGGCTTTGAACTAGCTGTCAGATAACTGCGAGTACTCTCAGATCTGTTCCTAGTGTCTTTTGTTGTTGGAATGTACAAGTACCCTGCCACGTCCACTTGTATTTTGTCCATCTGATGAGTTAAGCCTTTTCAACTGATTTTATAGTTCGTTCTTATGTTGTACTGTTATATCACTGTCCCAGGTTAGGGGAGGTTGGGATCCCGCTAACATGTTTAACCCCGCCACAATATGTATGTATGTGCCTGTCCCAAGTCAGGAGCCTGTAATTCAGTGGTTATCGTTTGTTTATGTGTTACATATTTGTTTTTCATTTTTGTACATAAATAAGGCCGTTAGTTTTCTCGTTTGAATTGTTTTACATTGTCATTTCGGGGCCTTTTATAGCTGACTATGCGGTATGGGCTTTGCTCATTGTTGAAGGCCGTACGGTGACCTATAGTTGTTAATTTCTGTGTCATTTTGGTCTCTTGTGGACAGTTGTCTCATTGGCAATCATACCACATCTTCTTTTTATATAACCCCTGTTTTAGGTTTCTGAAAAGACAAAATCAGCTTTTACTATATAACCAAAGGTCCTAGACCCATGGTGTCTTCAGCAATGACATTTGGGACCAATGACCTTGACAAAGGTCAAAGGTCAAAGGTCAAGGTCATGTCCCAGATAGCGAATTATGTGTTTTGACCTTTTTAAAGGATTTTAGTGTGTTTTAAAGCTTTTGAGGTTGACCTTGACCTTTGACCTTAAAACTTATTTATTGGATATCTCAAAATCGAAAATACTAACAGAAATAGTAAATAGTGAAAATAATTGGACATAAAGGCGCAACTTTTAACATTTGACCGAAGAGATTTGACCTATCCGTAAGGGGCATAACCCCTGTTAACTGTTTTAGAAAACACAAAATAAACTTTAACTCATGAACCAATGGTCCTAGACCCATGGGGTCTTTTGTTATCACATCGTGGACCAATGACCTTGACAAAGGTCATAAGGTCAAAAGTCAAGGTCATGTCCCAAATTCCGAATTTATGTGTTTTTGACCATATTTTAAGAGTTGTGTGTGTGTTTTAGAGCTTTTCAATGCATTATACGCTTATTTAAACATGTATTTTACATAATGAAAAGGAAAGACCTCTCAATTGTTCAAGAACAATTGACATTTTAATTGTCTTTGTATTTTGTCAGCTGGTATCATTCCTGTGATGGAATTTACACCAATAAATATATTTGATTTGATTTGATTTGATTTATAATAATATAATTTAAGAACATTTCAAATATTTTAATTTGTTTAGTAAAGTACAAGAAAAAAACAAGATTTTGTTTACAAATCATTGCATAATTTTCACGTTAAGTCTCGTGTATAATCACGTTTATTCACGCTACAGTTAATTAATCTCGTTTGCTGCACAATAGTAGATTTAAGAAATTGAAAATATAATTACTTAACTTTACTAAAGAAATTTTAAGAACATTTTGTGACATTGTTTACATGTTCAGCTGTTCAAATCGGCTTTTCACTACATAAGTCTTCTTAATTTCACGTCAAGCGGAAAAAATGAAAGTTTACAACAAGAAAGTCGTTTAGCTCATTGTTTGGTTAGGAATTAAATCAATTCGAAGAATGCATCGATGCAGACACATTTCTAAAATAGTTGAAGAAAAAAAGTACGATATGTTTTCGTCCGTACAACACGTGTTTCTGAAATTTTCTTCGTCATGTAAGCTGGAGGCCCAAGGTTTCCGAACGACACGTTTTTTTCTGGAATAACATTCATCATGTACACTTGGAGACCCAAATTTTCCGAACGACATGTGTTTTTGAATCAACCTCTAGCATGTATGCTGGAGACCCAATGTTTCCGAACGACATGTTTTTCTGAAACAACCTCCAGCAGGTATGCATGTATGCTGGAGACCCACAGTTTAAAAAGAAAAACATAGGAGACCTCATATGAAAAACAGTTTATGAGACTTTGTCTGAGGGAGTTGCAATCTTTGTTTTATCACAATAACATAATTTATGAACTAGAAGTACATGAAAGTGCAGTACGGGGAAGAATGAATTATTTCTGAAACAAAACGGTGACAATCATACTGTGATAAAACACTGATGTCTATTTTTGAAGTTTGTTTGAATAGTACAGATGTTTTGGTGTCGTTGGAGTGGGTGTGCCGTCTATTCCACAGAGAGAGAGAGAGAGAGAGAGAGAGAGAGAGAGAGAGAGAGAGAGAGAGAGAGAGAGAGAGAGAGAAATTCCAAATGTTAAACTTTTAAACCCTTACAAATAAAAAAAAAACGGTCGATTTCCTCCGAATGTCTTCCAGATAAAAACTAATTCATTTCAGTTCAGGATTTTTTTATATTACTTCAAAATTGCTTCAACAGCACTTAATAGGTATGTGTTAAATCGTTCACGTGTTTTCAAGTATAGTATTTAACCTCAAGTTGTAGAATTTTCAATTTTCCTATTTTGACCTTTACAGTGATACAAATACAGGGTAAATTTGACATACATTACAGCGCACGTTGATTTTGCAATGTCCACTTGTCCATTGTGGTAGTAGCTGAGAGTGGACTTAACTTCTAGATGTTGCCGTTTACACACCTAATGAAGTTGAAAAGGTATTTCTTCTGCTTCATTTAAAGACTTACGTGTTATCCTAATTGATATAAGAAAACATACATTTGTGTTCAATATTTCTACAAATATAAACTATAATGATATTGGGTAGGCTGCCCACAATGGACGAGTGGAATATTAAGATAATTCCACACAGGTTGTAGAGTACATTACTTGTCAGTAATCGCACTGATTGACACGAAGCAACAAGTTTGGTATTATTTATAACACTGAAAAGAAGACATACCATCAGTTATATACCATAAGTTTAGATTTGACAGAAAAAATGGAAGCAACACTTTTGAAAGTACATTCAATACGTGGTAATGATTGTAATGCAGCTACGTTGGCACGTACAAGACAACTTGTTTCAAGTGGATGTGTGAACAAAACTTTATGCCTCGTATTTATGGTGAGTTCTGAGATGAGGAACAGCAATAAAAGCGCTGTTCCTTTGCTTTTTGTGTGTTTTTTGCTGTCCATATGTGATTTTGTGTGATGGATGGATACTCCATATCCTTTGTTTTTCTATTATTCACGAAAATATCACGAAGTTTCTCGAAGGCGACATGATTTTTCCCGTTAGCTACACAATGTTTCCCATTGGATTCATGTAATGTTTGCTGTAAGGACAAAATTCCATTAAAAAGTATGAAACTCACACTTGATGAACGGCTTACTGTTTCAAAAGTTGATATATTTTGTTTTGTAAACTGATAGGCCTGCTTTATTCATGTTTTGTTTTGTTTTGTTTATATCATATACACGCATTCTACAAATACATGGTCGTAGATACCACAAAAGATTCAGCCAGCTTCCTGAATTAGGAATATACATTGACGTATCGATGAAAAGAAAGCAGAAATCTGTAAGTATAATTCCACTGAATTAATCCGATCAATTTTAAACATCTGAATTTTTATTACAGTAGTATAGAAATACGAAACTAATAAAACAGATGGATCCCTACGACGCCAATTAATTCCCAATACTCATGAAGAAGCTTTTTGAAACCGATAATCAGATCTGTAAAGAAAACGTTGCAATGATCCTAGACACTCTTTTCTTACTAATAACGAGGCTCTATTTAATTAGCTTTGTTGTGTAAATTAAATCAGATGTGCTTATCAATATTGCAAAAGTAGTTGATACTAAGATAACAATCATGATCGTATATAACATGAACAAAAAATTGAAACAAAATAAAGAAATCTCTAATCGATCGCATTTTAATTATTTGAGATTTGACCTTGTTAATGCATTTATTTCTTATACTTAAAATATCAGGATCAAATATAAAAAGAAGAATTTGCAACACATAGTTTTATATAGAAATCTTAAGATTCTTTGTTGTTTTGTTTTGAAATTCGTTGTTTCAGATGCGAAGGATTATTTTGTATCCAACATAAATAAGGTCACGTCGTCATAGGTTAAATTTCCAATGTCTAACACGTTCCTAGCCAACCGCAACGTTTTGGTGTATGCTTTAAAAAAATATTAACCAGAATGAATTAGATACTGGAACGGCGAATTTAGTGCAGAAAGAGCCAAACTTTATGATCGATACACATTCACATGAAGTTAAAAAGCAAATCCTAGACGATTGGACCCGTTAAGGGTGTCTGCTATCATAATTAAGTTGCTTTACTGCTTAGAAATCAAATTTTTAATTTACATCAATTTCCATATAGGATATATCGCGTAATGATGTTTTGCGTTTTAAAAGGGGAAACTCCCTCTCTGTACGCAAGAGAACCCTTAAAACAACAATTTGAGGGGTCCGAACTGTTCCAGAACAAACGTTTGACCCCCTTTCTCTCTCGAAGTCTCAATTTCCCACCAATCATCCTATTTGAACAACTCTGCAGAACCTACCTTTTTAAAATATTGTTGATTTTTTTATCGCCTTGAGAATGCTTGAAATATTTGTCACTGGAAGTGAAGCAAACACTCAATCAATCAATAGTATACGTTGTTATTCGTATAAAAGCATGTTTGGTGATGTTTCACAGCTGACTCACTTAAAAACCAATTTAAGAATTGATTTGTTATTCGTAATCCTAGACTCTCTTTCGTTCAATGTTCACAAAACCCTCGATTAAGTTGGAAATTAATAGAATTTATAAATCATTTGTTGAAATGTACGAACATGTAAAAAAATATTAATTTCGAATATCATTTATTTGAACTTTTAATTATTAATAGTAATTTTACAAAATGAGTAAACTTGTTCCACGATAATCGAATGAATTACGATTCAACATTTAACAAAATATCGAGTCACTCAACTGGGATGATACAGTTAGCAGAGTTTGAAGAAATCTATTAGAGCCATAAGAATCAATTTCAATGACAAGTTGTTATAATTTGCAGCTGTATTACTTCGTCCATTTTACGTGAAGAAAACCATAGGATTATTCTTTAATTATTTGATGCAATGGAATAAAATTCTCGGTGCATGTGATTTTAAATTCGTTGATTTGTTCCGTTGAAATTTAAAGTCTTCTGTGCGATGCAATGCGTTGTGATGTGTTAAAACTTGGTAAATTGTTCACTGCACGGTAACTATTGACAACAACGGGTTAATTACGTGCAAATTGTCAGATTTCGTGTTTGTTTTGATTTAATTTCAATCATTACAATAATATTTTCTCTGGAAATTATTTCAGGAATCAAATAAAATATAATGACAAAACCAAGCAATTCAGAACGATTTTCATTTGCAACACGGAACACATTAGTCAGTGCAATCTCGGAACAACCGGATTTATTGATTAGCCAAATACTTACATATTTTAATCTTTGTGTATTGTAAGAGATGCAATTTTAATAATAATAAAAAAACACAGGCTTCACACACATAAGACAGACAGAGATATATATCATTTAATTTGTTTGTCAATTAAAGGAAACGCATAGCAATTCTAGTTAAGAAAAAATTAAATAATCGTGCGTATGTATCTTCCTCTTAAGCTTACATTTGTAAAGAATGTCTCTTTTTATTGAAAACTCAGGTTAATTGTTATCATGTAATAAAAATTTCACTTGAAATAATAACTTTTACAAATCATTTCAAAGTTACTCATAAAATTATAGCGAGAATTAACACGGGATCAACGTTCAAATGTGACGAAAGGAACTTTTAAAGGGATTTTCCTTAACTGATTTTTACTGCATGTTCTTTTAAGTTTGTTAACCCATTGATTGAAATCTAAAAGAAATAGTTTAACCCCGCCAGATATTCGTGTCGATGTCCACAGTGAACAACCTCGACAGTTGTTGTTTTGTGTCTCATTTCTGCTATTTGGAGAATTTGGTGTTAATGGCAGTTTTTGTTCAATTTTTTAGACTCGGAAACATCGAGAGCTTGTCACCACATTTTACACACATCTGTCTACTGTAAAATACCCATAGATGTCTATTGTTGTTTTTGTCGTTGTGTTGGTGTCTTGTAACATAGTTGCATATATACATATGTTGCACTTAATAATAGAAATATTATAACCCCGCTATCAGACAAAACCAAGATGCCAGATGACCATTTACCTAGCCTTGATGATATACAAACCAATTGTTCCTGATTAATATTAATTAAGCAACCAGAAACATAATGATGATGTATACCTTAGTATCCAGAACCTTGATTGACTTTCTATAAACTTATTATTTAGAACATTAGTTTCTCACCATGTGTACGTAGACCAGAACCTCTAATATAAACATTACCGTTTATGGACCAACACTATACGATCACCGGACAACCTTTTAACTCTATTTATTGGTTAGAAAGTTTGTAACTAGAGAGAGAACTATTCAGAACTCTCTTGGACTCATACCTATGTGCCAATAGACATTTTGTGTTCTCTTATTATTTTTATGTAACTCAAATAAAATTTATCATTGAAACCTTTGTGTTCAAACCATACTACGCCACAGTCTGATTGGCATATACCACCATGTCCACTATAAATATCACAATTCTAGACCCTGGTTAGGTTATGTATGTCTCCTTGACATACATGTACATTTGTTAACCCACTTCTCCATTTATTCGTATCATAATTCTAGGCCCTGGTTATGCATATCTCATTGACATACATTTGTATACCCCATCTCCTTTTATTCATATCATTATTCTAGTCCTGGTTATATTTCCTCGTTTATACATCAATGATGCATTTCGGCTTCATTTTGATCCTGAATTTTTTGACGAAGTATACTGTAAACCCACTTATTTTTCGCGTAAAGTTTTTTTCGCGTTTAGCCTCTTTCAGTCGATGTCTAGTATGAGGTAGTTGATATTCGCAATTTTATAACTTTGATTGTGTATTCGTATAAGAGAAGATCTAAGTTTGACATTTTCGTGGCTATTTACATTCGCGTTTTTCTGGCTGCATGTTTTTGCAAAAGCTGCGAAAATAAATTGCTCGCAGATATAAGCTGATTCACAGAATTCAAGACCTTTTGTGGTGAGCATTGAAAAAAAGATCATCTGCAATAGCTAAGGAGGGTAACTTCTACAAGTAAAACGTATCCCATTGTTTAGAATAGTTTTATTCGTATCTTCATGCGTTAAGTATACTTCTTAGATACATGATTTTTTTTCTTAGTTGTTATTGGCTCTGAACTAGCTGTCAGTAATTGCGAGTACTCTCAGATCTGTACTTAGTGTCTTTTTTTATGTTAGGGACGAGGGAATGAATATATATACCCTGTCACGTCCTATCTGTAATTTTGTTTGATGTTTTTCTTTGTATCGATCTGATGAGTTAAGCATTTTTCAACTATTTGTTTAGTCTGTTCATATGTTGTGCTGTTACACCACTGTCCAAGGTTAGGTGGAGGGCTGAGCGCTCACAAAAATGTTTAACCCCGCCACATTCTTTATGTGCCTGTCTCAAGTCAGGAGCCTGTAGTTCAGTGGTTGTCGTTGGTTCATGTCTGTCATATTTGTTTTTTCGTAAATTGTTTTGTTATAAATAAGGCCATTAGTTTTCTCAGTTGAATTATTTCATATTTTTCATGTCAGGGCCTTTCATAGCCGGCTATACAGTATAGGTTTTTCTCATTGTTGAAGGCCGTACAGTTGCCTATAATTGCTCACATCCACTTTATGTGAACTTTGGTGGATAGTTGTCTCATTTGCAATCATACCACATCTCATTATTTTTATATATCATTTTTATATTTACACCGATATCACTCAATTATTTTTTTTCCCGTAACTAAAATGGTGTAACCCGCCAAGTTAATGTCACTTTTCAAAAACGGAACCTCCTCAAGTAATGTCTTTGTTTATTTATTCGGCTCCATTTGAATACACCCCTTAGTTTACAATACCACGTTAAAACGGTTTTGACCAAATTTTAAAGGTCAAAGGTCACTTTTAATGAAAGTCACTGTGAAAAAGTCCTTGGTATTTCTGTTGACGCAACTCTGTCTTGGTATGATCATATTTTAATCAAAAAAGTTAATTCCTCATTAGCGTTATTAAAAAGAACCAAGAAATGCTTGAATCATAATGCACGAATTCTATTTTACAATGCTTATATTCTTCCACATTTGGATTACTGTTGTTCAGTATTGGGACACTGTAACAAGTTTTTAATTGACATTTTACTAAAATTGCTAAAAAAGGCAGCTAGAATTATTTTAAACGAACACCATCTATTTAACTATTTTAGGAATCTGGAATTATTCCCGTTACTAAGAGAACACTTTGCCAGAAGTCATTATTAATATAAATCAAAACATGAACTGGCACCAAAACATTTATCAAATCTTATTGTGCCTACAAATAGTAAACAATCGTACAATGCTCGACTCATCAGATAATTTTATTGTCCCTAAATCAAATATAGAATTATACAAATCAAGTTTTATTTAGACCCCTCTAACAAGAAATTTGTTTTTGCATGCACACGTATAAAAATTGCAGTTTTTATCCAACGCAACCATAGGTTTGAACGTTGTTTTCAATTTAGACTTAGATAGATATAGGAAGATGTGGTATGAGTGCCAATGAGACAACTCTCCATTCAAGTAACAATTTATAATTAATTTCTTTCTTTCTTTCTTTTTTTTTATTTGGGTATGAAAATATTCTTACTGCATTTATCCATCTTAAATAAACGTATAGCAGCATAGCGAACTCATATGTCAACATGGTCAAGACAAAGGTAGCCAAATTAAGCAATTTTAATCTGCCTCTTACTGTAGATAAACTGGACGTTAAGCAACCAACAATCAATATAAATGCCAAATAGTGAATATTGAAACCATGTGGATAGTTGAGATCTTAAGAAAAAGTTATAATCTGACAAATGTTCCTGTGCCCGTCACAAGTCACGAACCTTGTAAGATATCGTCTTTTGTAATATCTTTGAGGAAGTGACTGATGGTGCATTATTAAAAAATCCCGCTTGTTTTGTAACTTTTCACTTCCCATTTTTTCCAGTCTTTTTCCCTGATCCAACTTTTTTAAACCCTTCATCCCACATCCCAAAAAAGTGTCATGCCCCTCATCTTTATGTATTTTTTATTTTTTTCTAGACTCGGACGATTAAGAGCTTGACATATTGTATAGTCTATTGTTGAGGACTTATTTGACCTGGAGATGTCTGTTGGTTCTATTGTCTATTGTTGAGGACTTATGTGACCTGGAGATGTCTGTTGGTTCTATTGTCTATTGTTGAGGACTTATTTGACCTGGAGATGTCTGTTGGTTCTATTGTCTATTGTTGAGGACTTATTTGGACCTGGAGATGTCTGTTGGTTCTATTTGTTTATTGTTAGGACTTATTTGACCTGGAGTTGTCTGTTGGTTCTATTTGTCTATTGGAGAGGACTGTATTCGGACCTGGAGATGTCTGTTGGTTCTATTTGTCTATTGGAGAGGACTGTATTCGGACCTGGAGATGTCTGTTGGTTCTATTTGTCTAATGTTGAGGACTTATTTTACCTGGAGATGTCTGTTGGTTCTATTGTCTATTGTTGAGGACTTATTTGACCTGGAGATGTCTGTTGGTTCTATTGTCTATTGTTGAGGACTTATTCGTACCTGGATATTTTTATATATCTTTTTATATTTACACCGATATCACTCAATTATTTTTTTTCCCGTAACTAAAATGGTGTAACCCGCCAAGTTAATGTCACTTTTCAAAAACGGAACCTCCTCAAGTAATGTCTTTGTTTATTTATTCGGCTCCATTTGAATACACCCCTTAGTTTACAATACCACGTTAAAACGGTTTTGACCAAATTTTAAAGGTCAAAGGTCACTTTTAATGAAAGTCACTGTGAAAAAGTCCTTGGTATTTCTGTTGACGCAACTCTGTCTTGGTATGATCATATTATCAAAAAAGTTAATTCCTCATTAGCGTTATTAAAAAGAACCAAGAAATGCTTGAATCATAATGCACGAATTCTATTTTACAATGCTTATATTCTTCCACATTTGGATTACTGTTGTTCAGTATTGGGACACTGTAACAAGTTTTTAATTGACATTTTACTAAAATTGCTAAAAAAGGCAGCTAGAATTATTTTAAACGAACACCATCTATTTAACTATTTTAGGAATCTGGAATTATTCCCGTTACTAAGAGAACACTTTGCCAGAAGTCATTATTAATATAAATCAAAACATGAACTGGCACCAAAACATTTATCAAATCTTATTGTGCCTATAAATAGTAAACAATCGTACAATGCTCGACTCATCAGATAATTTTATTGTCCCTAAATCAAATACAGAATTATACAAATCAAGTTTTATTTAGACCCTCTAACAAGAAATTTGTTTTGCATGCACACGTATAAAATTGCGGTTTTATCCAACGCAACCATAGGTTTGAACATTGTTTTCAATTTAGACTTAGATAGATATAGGAAGATGTGGTATGAGTGCCAATGAGACAACTCTCCATTCAAGTAACAATTTATAAAAGTAAACCATTATAGGTCAAGGTACGGCCTTCAACACGGAGCATTGGCTCACACCGAACAGCAAACTATAAAGGGCCCCAAAATTATTCGTGTAAAACCATTCAAACGGGAAAACCAACGGTCTAATCTATATAAAACGAGAAACGAGAAACACGTATGAACTACATAAACAGACGACAACTACTGTACATCAGATTCCTGACTTAGGACAGGTGCAAACATTTGCAGCGGGATTAAACGTTTTAATGGTACCAAACCTTCTCCTTTTCTGAAACAATAGTATAACATCACAACATAGCAAAACACACTATAAAATATCAATTGGAAGGCTTAACTCAATCAAAAACGTAAATTACCACACAATGAACGAATAAATTTGATCTGTGATACCTGAATGCAAATACATAGCTAATAAAAATTATAAGGGATAAATAATTAAGATCAAAAGTAAATAAACAGGTTTAAACAAAGTTAAAGTATGATACCACTGTGAATGTTAAACAATTTTAGAAAATCATCACTTTTGAAAAACCTGCGTCATATTATATACAGGTAAATGAAAATAATTTTGTTGTTAAGTATACTTCTTCTGTGTATAAAATATTCCGTTTAGGAATACCAAGAAATTTCTTTAATATCAATAAACTAATCTAACACTTGGTACATATGGGGTGAATATCAACAATAAACTATACAATTAGTGCTAGATAAAACTTCCTGTACAGGTGCAAGAACAGTATTTAAGGAGAAATGAAATAATATTGATGTTCATAGTACGAAGAAGTGAAAATTTGTAGTAATTCCAAATCATCAAAGCTGGTATATAGACAAGATCCATGTTAACATTAAATAACAAAAAACATTGCAAATAGTATCAACAGGTCAAATTAACAAGAAAGAACGATTTGAGAGTACTCGCAGTTACTGACAGCTAGTTAAAAGCCAAAACAATTAATAATAAAAATCATGCATCAGAGACTGAAATCAACTAAAACACTGTTTATATATATATATTGATTTCACTAAGTCAAGTAAATGATATGAGAATGAATGCATATAATGTAATTTTATTTTTTATTCACAATATATATGTGGTTTTGGCTCTGATTCTGACCAGTGCTAATATACTAAATATATATTTTCAAGTGACAATTATTGTTGTTGTTACCAATTATGTAAATCAATTGTATCTGATTTTATGCCGTTTATGGGCCCTGTAATTTGGGAAATAAAATATTCTATTCTATTCTATTCTATTCTATTAGACCCTCTACCAAGAAATTTGTTTTGCATGTACACGTATAAAATTGCGGTTTTTATCCAACGCAATCGTAGGTTTGAACGTCGTTTTCAATTTAGACTTGTTTATATTTTTCGTTTGGGCTTGTATTATATTTTCCTTCGGGTTTATATGATCCGTTCATCCTATTTCGACTCTTTAAAATTCAAGAGTCTATCCTAAATTGAGGTAAATTTTATGGCCTTCCAAATACTGTTTCGATGCCTAACATCAATGAAGAGACATTAGTTGTCGAAATCCGGATATGGTGCATTAATTTTCGCACTTTTGTTTGCAGTATACCATCTTTTCCGCAAGTTTACTGTTTTCTGTTTGGTATTAGATTTATAATTTATAAAATCCATTTTGTTACAGCTTGTGATTCGTTTATTTGGCAATCGCCAATGGCAGTCAGCAGGGTTTATATATTGTTTATTTTGTGTAAAAGTAGATTGATTATGTTTTATTCGTGTAGTTAATATTGTATGAAGAGGGCCTTATTGAAAATTGGTTTAATCCAAATGAGTTACTCTCTTTAAATAAAGATATTATTATTATTATCAATAATAATTAATTAAAGGAGACGTCATTTCGCAAGGTCTCCCGCCAAACCCTCAATGTCGCATGGAAGATTTGATCATTTTCTTGGCCGCATTGTATCTTAGTGTTTTGTTGCAAAGAAATTAAAGTGGTGTAAATAACAGATTTTTGGTGTGCGTTAAATTCTCTACTTTGTTTCCCGACTTAAGTTTTAGAGAATATTTGGTTAAGGGACTATTTAGGTCTTTAGTTCCGGACCGGATGTTGAACTTTGTATGGCTTATCTTGTTGTGTTGCCGTTCCAATGAGGACACGGCTTATCTCTTTAAATTAGTAAACATAGTTAGGAAACGCAACCGATACTAAATTCTCATAAAATATCAAATGGGGAAAAGTACGAGGGCCATATCTAATGACAATTTTAGAAATTGGACATGCGCATGATAGCAAATTAGAAATACTAATTACAGCCTCGTTGTGATAACTCATTTGATTCAATCCAATCACATCTTAACGCGATATTAAGCAAGCAAGACTACATATACACAAGGTCTAGCGTCATTTTCAAATCGACTAACGTCAACGAACTTATTCTGTCAAGAAATCAAACAAGAAATCAACGATGGCAGGGCATTTTTATATTTTCTTCTCAACAGGTGGCGCTGATATCCTACCTTTTTTTGTGTTCTTTTCGTATGAAGAAAAAGATAAACGTGACAAATAAGTATTTTCTACATTTGATATAGAATCCGAATATAACAGCGCAAACAACATATAAATACGTTGGTATTCATTTGGAATAATTTGTTTTATACATTGGAAGCATCTAAAGCGGCGTGGAAGAGATATCTTGTCCAATTATCCACATGTTATTTTTATAAGTGAACGATCTAATTTGTTCTGTTTACGTCGCTCATGTCACGTGAGGGGGAAATGTAATCAGTTATTCTGTATGGGTAATGTCAGGTTAGGAAAACTTTCGTCAATCAGAATTAACAAGCTAAGGGCTAGACTATACTTCTTCGTAGAAAATATACGAAATAATGTTACCACTTCTCTTTCTCTTAAATTCATTGACGGTTGATAAGAGTGATCCAAATACTAGTTATGTTAATATCCTAAGATGTATTTTAGTTTTGTGCAGTTGGGTTGCTGTATAACCTTCATCTTAATATTATTCAAGAGATGCAAGAAAAATACTATATTTCTTATCTTAATTTCTTTCTTTCTTTCTTTTTTTTTTATTTGGGTATGAAAATATTCTTACTGCATTTATCCATCTTAAATAAACGTATAGCAGCATAGCGAACTCATATGTCAACATGGTCAAGACAAAGGTAGCCAAATTAAGCAATTTTAATCTGCCTCTTACTGTAGATAAACTGGACGTTAAGCAACCAACAATCAATATAAATGCCAAATAGTGAATATTGAAACCATGTGGATAGTTGAGATCTTAAGAAAAAGTTATAATCTGACAAATGTTCCTGTGCCCGTCACAAGTCACGAACCTTGTAAGATATCGTCATTTGTAATATCTCTGAGGAAGTGACTGATGATGCATTATCAAAAATCCCGCTTGTTTTGTAACTTTTCACTTCCCATTTTTCCAGTCTTTTCCCTGATCCAACTTTTTAAACTCTTCATCCCACATCCCAAAAAAGTGTCATGCCCCTCATCTTTATGTATTTTTTATTTTTTTCTAGACTCGGACGATTAAGAGCTTGACATATTGTATAGTCTATTGTTGAGGACTTATTTGACCTGGAGATGTCTGTTGGTTCTATTGTCTATTGTTGAGGACTTATGTGACCTGGAGATGTCTGTTGGTTCTATTGTCTATTGTTGAGGACTTATTCGGACCTGGAGATGTCTGTTGGTTCTATTGTCTATTGTTGAGGACTTATTTGACCTGGAGATGTCTGTTGGTTCTATTGTCTATTGTTGAGGACTTATTCGGACCTGGAGATGTCTGTTGGTTCTGTTGTCTATTGTTGAGGACTTATTTGACCTGGAGATGTCTGTTGGTTCTATTTGTTTATTGTTAGGACTTATTTGACCTGGAGTTGTCTGTTGGTTGTATTTGTCTATTGGAGAGGACTGTATTCGGACCTGGAGATGTCTGTTGGTTCTATTTGTCTAATGTTGAGGACTTATTTTACCTGGAGATGTCTGTTGGTTCTATTGTCTATTGTTGAGGACTTATTTGACCTGGAGATGTCTGTTGGTTCTATTGTCTATTGTTGAGGACTTATTTGACCTGGAGATGTCTGTTGGTTCTATTGTCTATTGTTGAGGACTTATTCGTACCTGGAGATGTCTGTTGGTTCTATTTGTCTATTGTTGAGGACTGTATTTATACCTTGAGATGTCTGTTGGTTCTATTTGTCTATTGTTGTGGACTTATTTGGACCTGGAGATGTCTGTTGGTTCTATTTGTCTATTGTTGAGAACTGTATTTGGACCTGGAGATGTCTGTTGGTTCTATTTGTCTATTGTTGAGGACTGTATTTGGACCTTGAGATGTCTGTTGGTTCTATTTTTCTATTTTTAGGACTTATTCGGAAATGGAGATGTCTGTTGGTTCTATTTTTCTATTGTTGAGGACCGTATTAGGACCTTGAGATGTCTGTTGGTTCTATTTGTCTATTGTAGAGGACTGTATTTGGACCTTGAGATGTCTGTTGGTTCTATTTGTCTATTGTAGAGGACTGTATTTGGACCTTGAGATGTCTGTTGGTTCTATTTGTCTATTGTTGACGACTGTATTTATAACTTGAGATGTCTGTTGGTTCTATTTGTCTATTGTTGACGACTGTATTTGGACCTGGATATGTCTGTTAGTTCTATTTGTCTATTGTAGATGACTGTAATTGGACCTGGAGATGTCTATTGGTTCTATTTGTCTATTGTTAAAGACTGTATGTGGACCTGGAGATGTCTGTTGGTTCTATTTGTCTATTGTTGAGGACTGTATTTGGACCTGGAGATGTCTGTTGGTTCTATTTGTCTATTGTTGAGGACTGTATTTGGACCTGGAGATGTCTGTTGGTTCTATTTGTCTATTGTTGAGGACTTTATTTGGATCTTGAGATGTCTGTTTGTTTTATTGTTGAGGACTGTATTTGTACCTGGAGATGTCTGTTGGTTTTATTTGTGTCGTTTGATTGCTGTCTCATTGGCGTACACCCACATCTGCCTGTATATATGTACATATCCCTTTAAACCAATTATAGTTAACCTTGCTTGAGGTATAAAAATCACGAGTACGTTTTTATCATCACTAATGTTATCTATATGTTCTAGGCTTCTAAGTAACGCATATTATTTTACCCCCATTTCACGTAAGTGCTCAAAATGTCTTGGTGAAGCTATTTATTTCCAACATATTTCTGATTTAAAGATGTTTCTCCCTCAACCCCGACCTACCCCGCAAGTTACTTAGCATTTATGTGAAAGTTTTATTTACTTTTAAGTAGACCAAAAAAAGATTTATATTGACTTATTCCGTCAGAACAAGTTGCAACTTCCGAAACAAAGTGTGAACCGCTATTAAATCTGACCGTATAGACTTATGCCTTTGACATGTCTGAATCGAGAACGGAAATCAGTTGTAATTTAGTGTCCATTTATGATACAAAAATGGAAATCTGATATCAATTAATTGACGTCAATGTTCAGTGACTTTATTTTATTTATAAGTAGCGTATATTCAACCCCGAAAAAGATCCACATTGGAGATTTTAGCAAATGCCATAAATCAAATATCTGCATATATGGCGTAAACACTAGTTTGGTGAATTGGAAGATTGGTACAGATGAATCTTCCACTCAAGTGTATTCAAGAATCCATCAAAGTCAAATCCATGATTGTCGAACTATTTCAATTTCTATTAGTCCGTAGTTGACGTAGAAATATGAGTGATAGTTGGTGTTTAATATCAGCATACTTGGTTACATTATTGTTGCCAGTTTGTATTGACAGAGGAAGCGAGCATACTTGGTTACATTATTGGGGTCATTATGTATTGACGGAGGAAGCGAGTATACTTGGTTACATTATTGGGGCCAGTTTGTATTGACGGAGGAAGCGAGCATACTTGGTTACATTATTGGGGCCAGTTTGTATTGACGGAGGAAGCGAGCATACTTGGTTACATTATTGGGGCCAGTTTGTATTGACGGAGGAAGCGAGCATACTTGGTTACATTATTGGGGCCAGTTTGTATAAACGGAGGAAGCGAGCATACTTGGATACATTATTGGGGCCAGTTTGTATTGACGGAGGAAGCGAGCATACTTGGTTACATTATTGGTGCCAGTTTGCATTGACGGATGAAGCGAGCATACTTGGTTACATTATTTGGGCCAGTTTGTATTGACGGAGGAAGCGAGCATACTTGGTTACATTATTGCTGCGAGTTCGTATTGACGGAGGAAGCGAGCATACTTGGTTATGGTTACATTATTGGTGCAAGTTTGTATTGACGGAGGAAGCGAGCATACTTGGTTACATTATTGGGGCCAATTTGTAGTGACGGAGGAAGCGAGCATACTTGGTTACATTATTGGGGCCAGTTTGTATTGACGGAGGAAGCGAGCATACTTGGTTACATTATTGGGGCCAGTTTGTATTGACGGAGGAAGCGAGCATACTTGGTTACATTATTGGGGCCAATTTGTAGTGACGGAGGAAGCGAGCATACTTGGTTACATTATTGGGGCCAGTTTGTATTGACGGAGGAAGCGAGCATACTTGGTTACATTATTGGGGCCAGTTTGTATTGACGGAGGAAGCGAGCATACTTGGTTACATTATTGGGGCCAGTTTGTATTGACGGAGGAAGCGAGCATACTTGGTTACATTATTGGGGCCAGTTTGTATTGACGGAGGAAGCGAGCATACTTAGTTACATTATTGGGGCCAATTTGTAGTGACGGAGGAAGCGAGCATACTTGGTTACTTTATTGGGGCCAGTTTGTATTGACGGAGGAAGCGAGCATACTTGGTTACATTATTGGGGCCAGTTTGTATTGATGGAGGAAGCGAGCATACTTGGTTACATTATTGGGGCTAGTTTGTATTGACGGAGGAAGCAAGCATACTTGGTTACATTATTGGTGCTAGTTTGCATTGACGGAGGAAGCGAGCATACTTGGTTACATTATATGGGCCAGTTTGTATTGACGGAGGAAGCGAGCATACTTGGTTACATTATTGCTGCGAGTTCGTATTGACGGAAGAAGCGAGCATACTTGGTTATGGTTACATTATTGGTGCAAGTTTGTATTGACGGAGGAAGCGAGCATACTTGGTTACATTATTGGGGCCAATTTGTAGTGACGGAGGAAGCGAGCATACTTGGTTACATTATTGGGGCCAGTTTGTATTGACGGAGGAAGCGAGCATACTTGGTTACATTATTGGGGCCAGTTTGTATTGACGGAGGAAGCGAGCATACTTGGTTACATTATTGGGGCCATTTTGTAGTGACGGAGGAAGCGAGCATACTTGGTTACATTATTGAATCCAGTTTGTATTGACGGAGGAAGCGAGCATACTTAGTTACATTATTGGGGCCAATTTGTAGTGACGGAGGAAGCGAGCATACTTGGTTACATTATTGGGGCCAGTTTGTATTGACGGAGGAAGCGAGCATACTTGGTTACATTATTGGGGCCAGTTTGTATTGACGGAGGAAGCGAGCATACTTGGTTACATTATTGGTGCCAGTTTGCATTGACGGAGGAAGCGAGCATACTTGGTTACATTATTTGGGCCAGTTTGTATTGACGGAGGAAGCGAGCATACTTGGTTACATTATTGGGGCCAGTTTGTATTGACGAAGGAAGCGAGCATACTTGGTTACATTATTGGGGCCAGTTTGTATTGATGGAGGAAGCGAGCATACTTGGTTACATTATTGGGGCCAGTTTGTATTGATGGAGGAAGCGAGCATACTTGGTTACATTATTGGGGCCAGTTTGTATTGATACTTGGTTACATTATTGGGGCCAGTTTGTATTGATACTTGGCTACAGTATTGGGACCAGTTTGTATTGATACTTGGTTACAGTATTGGGGCCAGTTTGTATTGATACTTGGTTTCATTATTGGGGCCAGTTTGTATTGATACTTGGTTTCAGTATTGAGGCCAGTTTGTATTGATACTTGGTTACATTATTGGGGCCAGTTTGTATCGATACTTGGTTACATTATTGTGGCCAGTTTCGGGCGTATCCATTATTATGACACATTTTTGTAATGAAAGTAAAATTAGAGTTTTAATATTACTAAACGTGACGTTGGGCTAGCCAGCATTCCATTAGTATCAATACTTGTATAAACCATTAATTGTTACGCATTTTGTTATATTCCTTCTCATGCACACCGTATTTAAAAATGCAATTACAAATTCATTATCTGATTTTTAAATTAGATCAGCGTGTCGCTCCTCTTTTAAACTATAAAACTGACCAGGAGATTGGTGTCTTGACAGTTGTCCGTTATTGTCAAATATACATCAATGATTGATTGCTAATTTTCCAGTTATGCGTACAAGAAACTCGCGTAATATTACCATGGTAATTCGAAGCCAAGTGTATAATATATAGTTATACCGATAACAAATTAAAGTAAACTTTCAATAGAATTTTTAAACGTGGTTTGATGCAAAATTATTGTCCTTCTAAGAGGATACTTTGACAAACATAATTATATTCTTTGAAGCAGAAATATATAATTTTAAACTTGATTGACGTACATGTAACGTTTATGTAATATAATATACTTTATTGCATTTGCAATTTGTTAATTCATTCCAAATTTTGCAATATACCTGGAAATAAATTTGTTTAAATTTCATATCAATTCAATTATTTTCATACATCAATCATACTATACACCATCTATATGATTTTGAGTGACTTCTGAATCCTATGTTAAATTACGTTTTTGTAAGTTTTGTAAGAAAATGTAAACTACTCACAAAAAAATGCCTGCATGAAATTTGATTACAATAACAACAACAAAATAGAAGTCTTTAAACATGCAAAGCAAAAAGAAACAATCTGCAGAGTAAATTCTAAGATTTGTATGCAGGTTATTCATAAAAAATATCAGCAAAAGAAAATGTGAAATATCTTTTACGGTGTAGTCATTTGCAACGGAAAGGTACACAGTTGTGAATAAATTTGAGAGTTCATATCAGAGGTCTGCCATCAACAGTAAAATTTCCCAAATAACCGAATCATTTCAACATAACAAACGTCGACAACTGAAATGGGATTATAGTCTATCAGAACTCAGTTAAGGTCACTGTTAGAAAAACAAACCACCTATCTGTCCTAGCATTTTATATAAACGCCATTATTTCACATCAACGGAAACCACCAAAGCATATCTTAGCATCCTTTGTTCAAGTGTGAATTAACATTAATTACAGTTATACGACATTTCAGGGCTGTCACCAGATACCACTCCATCCTCGGTGGTTTATGTCAATTTTATTGTATTATTTCTCGTTTCATTTGATTTCAGCAAACATTTTTTATAATAGTTTTTTTCTTTCAAAAAGACGAATTAAACAGTAGAATTGTAAGTCTAAATGACTTTTTACTATCAATTTTATCAAGATATGGCCCCTGTTAAAAAGGAGATGGAAGATACCAAGAGGACATTCAAAATTCATAAGTTGTAGGAAAACTGACAAATGCCATAGCAAAAAAACAAATAACGACGAAAAAACAAACAAGTCCACAACTATAACATAGAAAACTAGACTGAGAAACACGAATGCCACCAAAACCGGGTGGGAACTCCGATTCCGCTGAAAGATAAGCAGTTCTTCGTCCTCAACGCTACAGATTAGACCGCTGACGCAGTTAATGAATTAACGAAAGAACATTTTCCCGTCAGTATATCACATAGACTATAACCATCATCTATGCCTGAATTACTTCATTTAATCTTTTTAAACGCATTGTGTGTCAGTTGGAACGCTAAAATTAACAGTTTGTCTTGATAGACGGGATCTTCATTTACGTATTATCTCTATCTTTATTATGTTGCACATGAATCTGAATTTTTTTTTTTTTATATTTTAACGCCTTTATAACGTGTTCCGTATGATGATCACTGATGGCTTTTTATTTATAGTCTTTCTTTATTTTTGATGATCATTTGTTTGGTTTCAACTGTTGCAAAATTTTCAAATTTGCTTCTAGTATATATTTAATAATATATCAAAACAATATTCTGCATTCCTCAATTCTTTTGAAATCACAGTAAAGAAATTTCAAAGAGACCAAATAGTCATTACATATCAATTGTCTAATTAATTTATTGCGTTACATGCGAAAAGTATGGCAATTCCTTTCAATTCATCTTGGGTTTTGACATTATAAAAATATTGAGCTTTATTCATAAGTGCCTTACATTATAACGTATGATTTTTATGTACAGAAAATTAATTCGGCATACTAAATGCAGAAATGTATCTCACATTAGAAGGAATGTACTATTTTATTCGACATATAACAAATCGCTGTTAAACTATTTTTGAGAAAACCCTCAAAGCGACAAGGCGCTCGTCGTTAGAAACATGCGTTAAAATATGCGCACTGTTAAAGGGCCGAGCCACCTTAAATGAATCGCACATAACACTTCAAGATAAAAGCTTTTACAATATACAAACGAAGAGCAATGGGGACTGGCCAAAATTAAAATAACATTTTGTAACATGTAAGTATGGAATTAAGTCTAGACTAACGACAAATAGATTGAATCAAGAAGGAGAGAATACATAGGGGGCAATAACAGGCCATTTGTCGAATTGTAGCAAAAAATACAATGGAAAGAAAGAAAAACGATGACAAGACAAATGGCAGTCCACAAAACACTACAACGAAAAGTAATTAAAGAACATCGCCAAAATCCAGGGAGGAATCAGGTGCTCCTGTAGAATAGGCAATTACTGTATAAAGGATTGTTTATTGATTGATTTTTTGTGTTTAATGCAACTTTTAGGTATATCATGACGGCCATTTTGTATTGGTGGAATAAGTCGGAGTGCTCGTAGAGAAAACCCGATATCGGCAGGAAAACCAACAATCCTAGTCAATTACAATTGAAGTCGAATACACCTCCCATGATCATTCGAAGTCATAACCTCAGTGTTGACAGGCTAATGATCACCGAAGACAAATATCTAAGACCACTTGGCCACCGGGGCCCCTGCATAAAGAATGATTGTTACGTTTTTTTTTTCAATTTTCCATATCATTTTCTTACGCCTATGGCTTCATTATAGAACAAGCAGTAACTTTTTTGTCCTGCTATACGATTCCTTAGCTTAAAAGAAATGGAGGGTCCCCTAAACTGGACTTAAAAAACATGGGTTACAGAAAAAAAAAATGTTTATTGTCATATCATTGTAAGAAATTGTGACAAAACAAATATGGTACAAAATAAACATGTATAACAAACCCCAAAACACAAAGAAAACCCTTAACAGTATGAGAGCCAAATATTCAATTCATATACTGTAACAACATAAATGAATTAAACGTCCCTGTACTCAGTTCTGACATGTATAATGCCTGTTTAATAAACGTCCCTGTACTCAGTTCTGACATGTATAATGCCTGTTTAATAAACGTCCCTGTACTCAGTTTTCACATGTATAATGCATGTTTAATAAACGTCCCTGTACTCAGTTCTCACATGTATAATGCCTGTCTAGTAAAGGACCCTGAACCTACCACTTTTTTTAGGTTGATGGGGAGAGAATTCGAAGATATTTAGTTTACAGAAAAAATCTTGTAAAATATAACTGTAAATCCACGTAGCTTTCAAGTAGATATCGTGGTATTTTAGTCGCGGAGGCATCAACACAATGAGTTCCTAACATCACTCCATTCTTAACAATGTAAATTGTTTTCTGATTAACAGCTTAAATGTAAATAGCTTCCTGTACAGGGAAACATCTGTAAAACGATACAATTGATTGTTTAATTAACCTCAAAAACCAATAGGTTTTATTTAGATCAAATTGTATTTTTACAACTGAATACTTTATGAGGAGTCACACAAATATTTATACTTCGCAGCTTTAGTAAAATAATCTCTAAATTATTCTCCTATTTTAATCTTAGAATTGCTGTGAATTGAATAGCAAGCTAAGTACAATAGCTTATGACATACATGTTGCATGACAGAGGTTCTGATTGGGTTTATAGTGTAGAGAATGACATAAATGTTACATGACAGAGGTTCTGATAGGGTTGATAGTGTAGAGAATGACATAAATGTTACATGACAGAGGTCTGATAGGGTTGATAGTGTAGAAAATGAAATACATGTTACATGACAGAGGTTCTGATAGGGTTGATAGTGTAGAGAATGACATAAATGTTACATGACAGAGGTTCTGATAGGGTTGATAGTGTAGAGAATGACATAAATGTTACATGACAGAGGTTCTGATAGGGTTGATAGTGTAGAGAATGAAATACATGTTACATGACAGAGGTTCTGATAGGGTTGATAGTGTAGAGAATGAAATACATGTTACATGACAGAGGTTCTGGTAGGGTTGATAGTGTAGAGAATGAAATACATGTTACATGACAGAGGTTCTGATAGGGTTGATAGTGTAGAGAATGACATAAATGTTACATGACAGAGGTTCTGATAGGGTTGATAGTGTAGAGAATGAAATACATGTTACATGACAGAGGTTCTGATAGGGTTGATAGTGTAGAGAATGACATACATGTTACATGACAGAGGTTCTGATAGGGTTGATAGTGTAGAGAATGACATACATGTTACATGACAGAGGTTCTGATAGGGTTGATAGTGTAGAGAATGACATACATGTTACATGACAGAGGTTCTGATAGGGTTGATAGTGTAGAGAATGAAATAGATGTTACATGACAGAGGTTCTGATAGGGTTGATAGTGTAGAGAATGACATAAATGTTACATGACAGAGGTTCTGATAGGGTTAATAGTGTAGAGAATGACATACATGTAACATGACAGAGGTTCTGATAGGGTTGATAGTGTGAGAATGACATAAACGTTACATGACAGAGGTTCTGATAGGGTTGATAGTGTAGAGAATAAAAGACATGTTACATGACAGAGGTTCTGATAGGGTTGATAGTGTAGAGAATGACATACATGTTACATGACAGAGGTTCTGATAGGGTTGATAGTGTAGAGAATGACATAAATGTTACATGACAGAGGTTCTGATAGGATTGATAGTGTAGAGAATGACATAAATGTTACATGACAGAGGTTCTGGTAGGGTTGATAGTGTAGAGAATGAAATACATGTTACATGACAGAGGTTCTGATAGGGTTGATAGTGTAGAGAATGACATACATGTTACATGACAGAGGTTCTGATAGGGTTGATAGTGTAGAGAATGACATACATGTTACATGACAGAGGTTCTGATAGGGTTGATAGTGTAGAGAATGACATACATGTTACATGACAGAGGTTCTGATAGGGTTGATAGTGTAGAGAATGACATACATGTTACATGACAGAGGTTCTGATAGGGTTGATAGTGTAGAGAATGAAATACATGTTACATGACAGAGGTTCTGGTAGGGTTGATAGTGTAGAGAATGAAATACATGTTACATGACAGAGGTTCTGGTAGGGTTGATAGTGTAGAGAATGAAATACATGTTACATGACAGAGGTTCTGATAGGGTTGATAGTGTAGAGAATGACATACATGTTGCATGACAGAGGTTCTGATTTGGTTGATAGTGTAGAGAATGAAATACATGTTACATGACAGAGGTTCTGATAGGGTTGATAGTGTAGAGAATGACATACATGTTACATGACAGAGGTTCTGATAGGGTTGATAGTGTAGAGAATGAAATACATGTTACATGACAGAGGTTCTGATAGGGTTGATAGTGTAGAGAATGAAATACATGTTACATGACAGAGGTTCTGATAGGGTTGATAGTGTAGAGAATGAAATACATGTTACATGACAGAGGTTCTGATAGGGTTGATAGTGTAGAGAATGAAATACATGTTACATGACAGAGGTTCTGGTAGGGTTGATAGTGTAGAGAATAATGGGCCAAACAAAAAAAAAAAAAAAAAAAAGAATAAAGAATAATTGAGTTTGTGAAATAAACAAAAGAAAAGTAATCAGCATAAAAAAGTAAAGAGAAGAAAGGCATAATAAAAAAACGAATACAAATATAAATACCATCCGTCCATTCCGATAGGTTAAACACAGTGGAGACAGAGTCTTGATATGAAGACCATCCGTCCCTTCTGATAGATTTAACACAGTGGAGACAGAGTCATGATATGAAGACCATCCTTCCCTTCTGATAGGTTAAACACAATGGAGACAGAGTCATGATCTGAAGACCATCCAACCCTTCATGATACCCTTCTGATAGGTTAAACACAGTAGAGACAGAGTCATGATCTGAAGATCCTGCAATAGTGTCATTGATCTACAAACTAGATTGAACGACAAGTCATCGATTGATAAACTAGGTTTAACGATATCAATGAGTGTAATTGCCATCAATCGCCCGTTGGAGGACCTAGGAATTTCAAAAAAGGGAGAAGAGGGTTGTGGAAGGGTTCCACCGAAAATAAAGAGGCGGCATTAAAGAATAGGAAAGATCACCAAAACAAAAAAGAATGATAATAAGTGGGACTACCACCTCCTTATGATCAGATCCCCTAGAACAACCCCTGAAAAGGGTCATAAAAAGACAAGACTTATCAAATAAAACATGTTCGCAGATGGTCCTAGTTGTTTAGATCGATTGAAACAGAAACGACGAGAAAAAGGACACAAAACCACATTTGACAACAACATTCAAACAATATAAATATACAATTGAAAGAAAATGATCTGATAAAGATGGCGCACATTTAACAACTATAAGAATGACAAGTTTTTTATTTTATTTGAGTAACAGATGTTCATAAACTTTTGATTTTAACTTGTCAGAACACATATTATTACAAATATGGAATTGCTATATCTATTGCTTGTAACATCGAATTTACATTAGTCGTGTTGCAACTCATTGGTTAGACTGGACCAGTTTCTATGGTCACCGGTATATTTACATACGTTCTGATGGTGTCGCTGTAAACAACAAGTCACAAGACGCTATAGACTACTGCTTTGCTGGTGTCGTAGAACGTGCACTTGCAACCGTGTTATTTCTATTCAATTTACGAGATTCTTTTCTCGTCACAGGTGGTGAAATTATATTTTCAAATCTTTATATATTTTTTATAATTATGTCACAAATTTACAATCAAAGAATATTAAAAGTATATAAAATTCTTTAACTTTAACTAAAACTGTAGCATGCAATTACTATTGCACATTTCTAGTTAAGCCTACATCTCACACGAAAGAAAGAAAATTGATTTTGCTCTAATATCCTTTTAATAGCATTCTGTGGATGATTTTTACTTCCGCTGCCTTAGTAAAAGTATTATTCTATATCAATAGTATAAATTATTTGATAGAAAGAATCTATTTCAATTACACTGTCTATAACTAAATCAATCATCAGACTGAAAGGAATTATAATACGTGATGATATAGAAGGTTATCAGGGAAAACATGCAACAGTTCACATCATAGACGATTTAAAACAGTTGACATCATAGACGATTTAAAACAGTTGACATCATAGACGATTTAAGGGTAGATGAGCAACACAAATAACTCACAACTTCTTCCCATACAAAGCAATTTCACAAGTTCCTGCTTTTGTTAAGAATTGCAAAATTCTAGTATATTGTAAGCCTTACATTGAAATGAATCTACGATTTGTATAATTGTTATCGGTTTTAGTGGCGAAAACGGGGGAACAAAAATTTATTAAGAAAATGAACATCACTGTAATTTTCGTAATTTCAGGAGAAAAGATGCTCGCGACTTCAATTGTCACAAACATATTCTATAATGTTTTTTATGTCAAAAATGCGTTTATTAGAAGGCAAAAATGAAAATTCATCAAATCTTCATTTTTACACAATATCATGTTTATCACTACAGAAACATTGTGCCATTGTTTTGACTCGTTTCTAAATTGCTTTATCAAACAATAATAACTTAGTATATGACTGAAATTATCACAAACCCAACAATAAATAAGATGCAACCAACTGTACTGATTTCAAAATTAAATTCATTTGGAATATGCCTACTTAGAGAAGAAAACAATCAAGATTTTCAAAAGAAACGAGACCGTGTGCTTTGTTAGGGTAAGCGTAAGACAAGACTCGTCGCTTCACACGCATAACCTACTATGTGAAATCCAGACTCAGTTGAACATGTGAAGATATGGAAAAGGACACAATCTGTACAGCTCATGTGGATATTGTTATTTCCACATGTGGAGCAGGGTCTGAGTACCTTTTCCGGGGCACGTGGGACCAACCCCGGTTTTAGCGGGGTTCGGGTTGTTCAGACTTATGTGGAAGTTCAATCCCAACCTTGAACGGGTGGAAATGAATGTTAAAAAATCCCGTTATCAGGTGATTACTCAAAAGACCACGATCTACATAAGTATTATCTTTTGTCTTACTTGTAAAACTTCGTAACAACATGCATGATTAGTATTTTCGGAAAATTTGAGTATTGTAAGATAACCATATTATGGTTGTTTGCATTATAACATAAAGGAGATGTGGTATGATTGCCAATGAGACAACTATCCATCAAAGTGCACATGGAGTGGATGAAAGCAATTAAAGACAACCGTACGGCCTTCAACAATGAGAAAGTCCCATACCGTATAGTCAAATTGCGATCATCTGAAATAGCGTGGGTATTGTCAAATACAACTTAGTTAGCACATAGAACAAAATTCCATACAAACGGTGCCTATGTTAGACAAAAAGGTTGATAGACAACAATTAAAAACGACAATACTATGAAATAGTACACCTTTCATCACTTTACAGAAGCAGACCAAATTGTCATGAAAAGCCGATTAAATAGACTTCCTTATCTTTCATGAATTAATTGTTGCTGTAGTTACTGTGTCTACTCTAATACAGGTGTCAGACCACCAATTAAATATCCCTATCTGTTCAACCAAATTTTGCAATTTTCACAGCTTTCTAAATATTTTACCTTAAGTTTAACTTCATAAAACCAGGTATATCCTGAATTGTACATGTATCAGCTTTCTGCATGCCAATTTTCAACATACCGTTAAAGCCTTCTAACAAAAAACTGACCTTCAAAAGAGGTACTCCAAAAATAACCCTGGTTTTCTGGAAATCTTAAATTAGTATACTATGGAGCGCATTAATCCTCAATTTTAATGCAAACTCATAGACAAGTAAATTTTGGCTCAAAATGGTCTAAATATATTTCTCTTTCACCAAAAGTTTCATTTCTGCAAATTTGTTGGTTAGTTTAAGTAAACAAGGACATCAAAAGCACTATTTTGTGTCAGAGTAGGGCTACTTTTACATACGTTCTAAATTAGAGGGAGTAATTGGTGGTCTGACACCTACAAACTACCGGATTTCTTTCCGTCATTGTTTTTCAGAATACTATTGAGTTTATTGAGTTTATCACGCTTTATCAGCCATGTATGATTGATGACAATTGTGTTATTGATGAACTATTGAATTATTCGGTTAGTATAAAGTCTGTGGTTAACAGGTCAGTATACTACAGATGGTGTACAAACAGCATTGACATTTTATCGTCGTCTAAAAGATCACAAAACAGCACAACACATTTAGCATCTTTTTCTCAATTATAGTGAACGACTTCTATTTCATTCGTTACTTTAAATCGTTTATAAAATGTGTATTTCATTGTCCACACATTACTGACAAGTGTTCTTCGTGTTATCGTTGCGCTCGTCGATTGTTTGCCCAAGAATGCACCCCTCAGGCAAAGTTTGCCTTATACAGTTTTTCACAATTTTCTTTATACCTTTTTTGAGAAGCTCTCAACGTTAAATTTTTGGCTTTCCAAACATTTGGGCACAATTAACTTATGAAGGTTTTTTCTGAAATTCTTCTTGTGCGCAAGGAAGTACCATGCGTTTTTTTTTTTTATCTCCTTTTCTCAAATCGATTTTGTAGTTGTAGTACTTCTTTGTTGACATGAATTATCCTTGATATCGTCATATTCTTAAATTAACTGTTCACAAAACTTTAAATTTTTCGAAATACTAAGAATTTTCTACCCCAGGAATATATTACCTTAGCTTTCTTTGGCAAAACCTTTCGGAATTTTGGGTCCTTAGTGCTCTTCAACTTCATTCTTTATTTGGCCTTTCTAACTTTGTTTGTTCGAGCGTCACTGATGGGTCTTTATAATAATAATAATAATAAATTCTTTATTTAAAGAGGGTAACTCAATTAGAAGTAGTCTAATTTTCATTGAGGTCCTAAAAAAATACATGTATACAGTTAACATTCATACAGTCATACATTAAAATACAATATATATTACTAGTATATGCACAATTTCAATCATTCAAACATACAAATGCCAATAAATGGCAATAATTGGTAGACGAAACGCGCGTACATAATTATAATCCTGGTACATGTATCTATGATGAGTTTATTGTACAATAGAAATTTGAACATAAAAAGTCATTGCTTATATCCACTTCATTTGAACTTTGGTGGATAGTTGTCTCATTGGCAATCATACCGCATCGCCTTATTTTTATATTGTAATAAGTTTCATAGCCGAAAATCGTTCACAAAATAATGAACTTCCAATGAAACTATAGTGTATACTGATTTTATATTCTTTTGTGAGTTAAACTATGATATATACTATCTTATTCTATTTATTATCACATCTGATGCATGTTAATAGATGTTATAGACAATAAATCAACTTTGTTACTGTCTAAGTTTCCTTAGCATAGACCCTTATTACGATATTGGAAAAGAGCGGTGAAGATATCACATGTTTCCTCCAAAAAATGTGTCCATAACAGAATCTTAATTCCTTACAGTGATATCTATTTTTTATTAAATCATTTGCAAGTATCTTTCAAGCGATGAAATAAAAATCATATGCTTTTGTGTCTCACATATTTTGTAAAATTGCATCGAAAAGTTGGAGTGAAAAAGTGTTTGGAAACATTACAATAATTTCCAGACCTATGACCGGTATGGATATGAAAAGACGGATCGACTGTCAAAAAGACATTATCCCTTAAAACATACTAAAAAATATCGATATGAAAATAATTACCGTCAAACAGACAATAGCCAATAAAACATGCTTAAAAAACAATTGTGATGTTCATATGAACCCACTTTGAAGGCTATTTAAATCTATCTAAAGATAATTTTAGTGCACAATGAATTTCATATGTCAAAAAATGACCGAGCTTAAAGTCGAAACCACACTCCTAACTGTATATCTCTAAAAAGTAAATCGGACCAGAACAAAGAGGATTTTTTTTTATTTGCGTATAAATAAAGTAATTAATTGCTATATTCCCATTTTGAATTCCGCGCATATTAACAGCATATATAACAAAGAAAGACTGTGCATACTTTCATCTTTTTCTGTAATATTCTACCATAACAGGATAACACACATTGTCTTGCTTTTTTTTATTCTTTTATCAATATTAATTGAACATTGGTGGAAATGTTACAATTTTCGGTCCAGACATAGACTCTTTAAATGTCAACAAATTACAAAAACTAAATCAAAGATTGGACAAACAAGACAAAGTGTTATTTGATTAAAGCCGAGCAATCCAATTTGAAGTTGTAATTTTCAGAGAAAAGAACAGTAAACCATTCATTTTGTCATAAAATTGAATTTTCAATGGACGGATGAGTTGTTTGAACTTTTAAGAATGTAAAGTTTGAAGTTTTGATACAAATGTATGTATAAAAGAAGTATTAACAAAAATACCGAACTCTAAGTAAATTCAAAAAGAGGAGAAGTCCATAAAACCTGACAAAATGAAACGAGCAGCAGAACGATTGGAAATCCACTGTCATAATCCAGACTTGGTACAAGCATATTCGAATATGTTTGGGTTAAACCTGGTTTTATAGCTAGCCAAACCTCCCATTTGCATGACAGTAATTTTAAGTTTCCGATTTTTTGAAAGAGTTGGGTGAACAACTCAAACAGACATAATTGATAGATGTGACAATAATTGGGATCCAGCAGCCCAAACTGTGTAAACATACATCACAGACATACAACTAAACTGCATAAAACATTCAAACAAACATACAAATAAATCTGACAAAGAGTAAACGTTTCTGATACAGAAAAGTAAGATGAAAGTAAAAGTATTACACCATTTTTTTCTTTCTAACCTTTCTCTTAATTTTTGGTCTCGCGCGCACCCGAAGACACGTACTGTTGAAACGTACTGTTGAAATGTGACACATGACACGACACGCGTTTCTTTGTACGTTCGAGACCAAAAATTAAGAAAGACTATTTAACGAAACGTCCAATAGAATAAAAACCGGGTCACCTGGAGTATACGGATGAATAGTTCCCGGCGGATTTACTTCTTTAAAAAACGAGGAATATTTGGCTTTCTTAATTTTGGGTTGTAATGTTCTGAATGTGAGTGGGTTAATTGGTGGTGTAAAACCTATAATGTAAACCAAGATATATTATATTAGATAAACAAACAACAGACAGTAAATACAACCCTACTCTGGCAAAACATTGTTGTTTTCTTAAACAAGCTAATAATGCATTTACATGAATGTAAATTTTTTCTGATGGAGAAATATATTTTGATCATTTTGAACCAAAATACTTGTGCATTAACTTGTAACACATTTGTTGGGTATATGTGCTAAATAGAGTTTTTTAAAAAGATTTTCGAACTTCCGGAGCATCATCTGTCATTACAAGACTTTTGATCGACATTGGTTAAAGTTGGCTTGTTGATACATGATGCTTTTCATGAAGTTAAACTTGATGAATTATACAGTATACGCATAGTGTCTGAAAAAAAAATATATTTACACTAAGTGCAAAATTGACGAAAACACTCTTTTATGCTTACTTGTCTTTTGCGCTTTGTAAATGTCAATGGCACATTTAAATATATGTTTAAGACTTTCTTTACATACAAAAGTGTAATGTTGTACATTTGGAATTTGTATTTATCTTCTTGATCTTAAAAGCTTTTGTCAAAACGAAAATCAAATCCTTTAATCTCTTAATATCGTAGACAACAGCAAAATTTTAAAGACTAATTCCAATGTATATTAGTTGAAACACAAAATCTGCGTTTTTTCCATAAAACATTGATCTTTTAATTTTATTATTTTAACACTTTAATGGCTGCATCATGTTAAAGTTGTCAAAACTCTTCCGCAAAAATCAAATATTGATAGCTCAAATGAAACAAAACACGGTTATATGATTAAAGTTGGAAGTCAAACTCCGATAATTCAATTGTAAGACTTATAACAACTTATTCTGAAGCCCGTAATCGATTTCTTTCTAAAATCTCAATTCAGTGTTGGAAATGTGTGTGTACTAACAGGGATTCTAAATTAAATATCCGATGATAAAAAGGTTTAAGTTTCTTCAATTCATTTCGTTAAAAATCACAATGTTGACTTTGTAAAACACGGCTTTTACGATCATTTTGGGATTTCTCTTCTTTAAACTCGTTTCTCTGAATTGTCTGTAATTATTGCAGGAAAGCGATCATAATTTTCTCTTCTTTTTTCTATGATTGTAAGAAAGTGAAACGAGGCTTATGAAGCAAAACAATCATAACTTAAGATTTTTCTTTTCTTTGATACGATTGATATTGAATTAATTTGTCTATATTTTTAGATCTTTGAGCATTCATCTGTACTAAAACTTAGGTTGCATTCCTTCAAGCTTACCTAGGATGGTTTTGACTATTTTGTTAAGATCCTACATAATTTCATGATCTTAAAATATATTATATTTTTGACTTTCATGTATTTTGGTTTCGAGCTTGTCTTATGAATATAATAATAAGGAGCTGTGGTATGATTGCAAATGAGAATGAGACGACTATCCACCAGAAACCAAGTGACATGAATGTAAACCACCGTAGGGTAACTGTCCAGCAATGCGGGAAAGACACTTTTTGGTAAAACTCCATGCAACAGTACAATATATTTAATATGTTTATCATTAACCGGATGTAGTGTACTTTCAAACATATATTTATACTCTGGCTGTAATTTAATAGCTCTGCTGTCGCCCCGTGCAGATATTGAAGTCAGGCGCTGATACTACATTCGCGATAGTAAAGTACATATTCTAATCTACATGTATTATATCTAATAATGATTGTGATCTTTTGTAATAGTAATGGTATTGTTTTGTACTCTTCTCTAAAGGGGATCAATGGTTTGATTTAATAAAGTATTTGTGTTCGAATTGATATATTTTGTCTCGACCCTCCAGGTTTTTTTTTATTGATATCCTATCAGTTATTGGTTTACAAATTCATATAGACCACGACAGGAATATCTGATGGCAATAACATACTAATAAACTGGACGACACGATTAATAACATACAATATATTTCCTATACGACTCTATTCCATGGCCTTTAATGTACATAATAATACCATCTATACCAATATAGTATGTAAAGTAGGTCTTAATTGTTCCATGATTCCTGAAGGGCAACATTTGAATTTTATCTTCCATGATGTCTAAAAGGTAATATTTGACTGTTGTGTTGCATGATTCATAAAGGTGACATTTGACTGGTATGTTCCATGATTCCTAAAGGGTAATATTTGACTTTTATGATGAAGTACATTTATTTTTATAATACAAGCAGTAAAGTAACGCTATTGCAATTCCCTTTTTCTAATTAACTTCCAGTGACAGATACTTCATGCATATCCAGGACAGGAAACATGTAACAACAAATCTAATACGATTTGCAGAGTTGTTGAGGTGAAAGGTTGAATATTTGGACTAGGACCAGAAAATGACGGTTTGGTGGATTGTGGAATAGTTTTCGCCTTTAAGACAACCCACCTACGGATCTATAAATGAATTGTTTGAAGGATTCTTTAACGTGCAGAGATAGTGGTACTTTCTTTACACCAATATATTCCGTTTTACCATTCTATTCTGACCGGACCTTTCTGTGTATTCGAAAATCCTTCGCAGTTAACAGACCGCTCCTGGCGGGGTCGTTATATCTTCAGACGCACAAACGGGACCAATTTCTATACCCTGTATTATTCTCGAGGAAGGTAGTTGTCCTTTTATTGCATATTAGCATGAATCGATTTTTTCAGTAATATTTGCTGTTTTCCTGCTTAACACGTGACCTTTGTTTAACATTTCGTCATTTTTAATGATCGATTTTTGTTTGTTTCACGCCCAGTGACAACTATTTCACGCATGTTTATAGAACAAGAACAAATTGATAATAATAGCAATAATTATAGGTAGTCCTGAGATAGGGGTCGTCCGGGATGAAGGTCGGGAAATTTGTACTACCACTAAAAACTAAGGGTACTAGTATATTGGATAGGAACAGAAATTTTGGCTTGCAACAGGCCACTTAAAAGAGTTGTAGCAATGGCTCTTAACGTACAGAGAGTGTGGTAATTTTTCATCACGAGGCATCGGATTTAACGTCCCCATTCTGACCGGACGTGGCTGCGTATTTATACACAGCGAAAGGGACGTCCCACTTCGTAAAGGGTTTTTTTGCCGATCGAAACCATTTGGGAACATATTTCTATTCCCCAGTCACCCTTGAAGGAAATTTAATTATAAAAACAGGAACTTATGTATCTACACATTGGGAAAGCATGACAAAAATGAAATTACACGCGCATATATATGTGAACTCGTAAAATTAAGTCTCAATGCTATCAAGCCTTTTCTATTTTATATTTGAATCGACAGGTTTGGTAATTGGAGATTGTTTTTTTGATGATCAAGCATCGCTATCAAGTTGACGAAGTATAATAATGATAGCATAATGTTGTTTTTTATTCTTTAATACCTTTTTTCCGACATCAAGTCAAGCTTAAATACCGGTATCAAAATGACCATTTTAAGTCGTTTCTTTTTTATACAAGGTTTGCATGGTTTCAATGGTATATGCCAAAGATGGGCGACGAATTACTTTTTAAAATTATTTCTTTGTGTAAGAATTAACCAAAAAATCAGTGATTGTCTTGTGTCATACATTTGTATCTTCATGTATCTGTTATTTGGAGTTGATTTGATGGCAACTCTTTTACTGTTTGTTTCCTTCCAACAATCTTGACAATTAAGGGCTTGTCATATTCTATTGACGAAGACTGTAAGGCGGACCCTTGGGTGTCTATTTATATTGTTGGATTGCTGTTTCATTTTTTTATTATATCGTACATCTCCTTTTGTCAATGTTTACAAGTAAAAGATTTGAACGCGAAACTGCATTTCGATTCTTCATTGGTGAATCTCGGACCCTTATCAACAAGCCAGGAATCAATATAAAATTGCATTTCATATCCTCGCTAGCAAAGTTTGATCGTTCAAAGAAAAGTTACTAACCGAATGGGGAATGATTCAAACCATAACTAACTTAAAGTCAAAGATATGAGCACTTTAAGTGATGAATATTAACGAAATACGCTAAGTTTTTACCATATCCTAATCCTTCACTGAAATCATGTTACCGACGTTTACCGAACAGAACCGAAGTTTACCATAGCCATAACGTTACTGTTTAACTCACGTCACACTCTTAATAGTAATACGTGGGTAATTATAGTACACATAACTTTCACTTGGTCTTAGTTATTAATAAATAGCGATGGTATTCTAACATGTTGATTCAAAATAAATCTCGACTATTTGATTAATACAAATAGAAATGAAACTACTAATTTTCCTTCTACGATATCAAAATTATTGAACCAAGTCACGAAAACTAATAAAACAGAGAGCTACAAGTGTCTATCAATTCATTCCTACTATTTCATACCATAACAATGCTACAATCATCCCAAGTATAGAATTGTCAACAATAGATCTCCAATATTAATGAAAGAAATATAAATGATAAGGCTATATCACGTGTGAATGAAATATTGTGTCCGATACAATTTACAACAAATACCATTGAGCTGTAAATACATTCATTGAAGTTTATTTTACATCTCATTACATTCACAAATAAATGTTGAGACCAAATTTACTCATGTTATGTCTCAATGAAGCAGCAATCCAACGACTAAAGTAAGTCATGCCCGGTTCGTGTTGATTTTACAGAGCACTACAATTGAGCACTTGCAGGAAAGTTGGTTACGTGACAGCTGAGTGGTTTTTGTTATAATTACATCTATGAACGGTCAATGTCAATATTGGGGAAGCAATCTGAAGATGTGTCAATCACCAAGACAAAAGAAACAAAGGCCTGCCGCATAGGACAATGAAAAAAATATTTTTGTTATCTTATGGTTTTACTGTATTGGAATTTAGTTGCTTATCAATATAAGAGCTACAAATTGGATTTTATTAGAATAAAGATGGTTATGGAAATAATTAGTGTATACAGTTACCAAATGTATGGATAATAGCTGTCATATGCTGACTTTCAAAGAACAAATATATGCGGAAAGGAAAGTTTTTGTATGGATTTACATTTTTTTTTAATTTTTACATTTTCAAATTAAAACTATCGATAAAAAATAAGGTTTGTTAACAAGTTTATTAGAGTAAGGAAGACGAGACGAAGGGACAAAACAAAGATACAAGTCGAAGAAAAACATGATCAAGAAAAAACGACGATAAAACAAAAGCCAATAAACTCTTCACAGAAAACTTAAAATGAGCAATATAATCTTAAACAAAAAACAAAACAACCAACCAAAAAGGGTGTTCTCCCTCAAAACAGGGACATAAACTTTCGATCAGTTTGATTGAGGTTCTGGCATTTAAACTGAGTTTTACTGTTCGTATTGCTATGTATTGCTATTTTTTTATTTTATTCCACAGCATTTATGCGTCTGTCCCAAGTCAGAAACCTCAAGGTCCTTTAAATTAAATAAAGGCCACATTGATGATAATAACTCTTTCTTCGTCGTCAAATTAAAGTGCATGATATTATTGAATTAACAGATGCGAATCAAGGATTTAAAAAAAGAGGCCCAACCAGGAATGTGACTTGTAAAAGGTCTATGCATTAACCATATATCGGTAGCTCCATAAGAGCCCATCCCCCTAAATCCGGCTCTGGGTATTGGATACACATAATTATGGATCGGTGAGTTCTTCATTAACAAAATATAAAGTTCTTTAAACTTCTAGAACTCAAAATTCTAAAGCTGACATATTATATCGAAGTTTATAAATGTATTGATAAAGAAGTGATGATATGCTGATGTTACCTCTTTACCTTTTGTAAACTTAAACTTAATATGGTTTAAAGGGGGTAGACCTAGATTAATAACCTTTAAAAGGGGAGAAAAAAAAAAAGAAAAAAAAAACAATGTTCTGCAATCGTTGCAATAACATCTTTTAATATACCGTGATGTAAAACAATTAAAAAACTTAAAACAATTATGGAAATATTTTGAAATATTTACACCATGACAACTGTTACAATTAACACATGTTGGTATCGGGGATATTAACTCTCCCCACAGAGTTAAAAGAATTATATAATTGTCAAGTGATCCTTCGGGAAATTTCGTAATATAACAAAAACTACAGAAAAGGATTAAACTAACTAATCCAAACTTCTTAACAGAATAATCTACAATCGCGTCAAATGATATTTCAAAAAAGATATGAAATAATAGGAAGTTTTCATGTGATAACTGTAGTATCAAGACAGGCGGGTATTATCTGCTAACATCAGAGCTAAAGAAAATTGTTAAATTGTTCATTAATCCTATGGAAATTTTTCTAATATAACAAATAGCGATAGAAAATGAGTACTAATCCAGACATTTAATCCCAGCAGACTGTATAAAATGCTGATAAAAAGAAGAAATTGAAATGAATTTTACAGCCTTCTGCATTTTTGCAGTTTAATTTGAATGCCAGATTAAATGATTACAGCATACATGTAAGTCATATGCATACATGTAAGTCATATGATTAAAAGATTACAGCATACATGTAAGTCATATGATTAAATGATTACAGCATACATGTAAGTCATATGATTACATTATATTTCTTAAAATGGTTGCTTTTTGCTATAAGAAGATTTGACAAAATTTTATATTTTCAAGTTAATAATTTTACATAGACTACATTTCATGAGCAGAACAGACACGATTCAAATCAAAACGAGGTTTTGATGTGAATAAAAGACGTTATGTGGGTAATACGTCAATCTGAAGCTACTATAACACAGTAGTCTCAGTGTTAATGAAACAGCAACTCATCGATACAGAGGTGCAGTTTTAAGCAATCGGCATTATTTCATACTTTTCTATACATCATATAAGAGACAAGAAAATGCCGGCTAGGATAATCGAACAGCTTGTACTTAACTTCAATTTCTTTTAAACATCTTTTCCAAAATGCTATTCCTTAAGCTGTTACGTATTAGAAACGCAGTGATATGTGGTGGAAGAATAAGAATCTCCTAGGATACTGGACAATGGATAAAAATGGCATTTCAAAGAAATAGTGATTTATTTATAGTTTTTACCATGACAGTTGCTGTTGGGCCTTCCAAGAATCATAGCAAAAAGCATTCATTGATGAAACTGACTGAGTAACGCATTACTGACTTAAAGAGATGCATCCATAGGAATGTCATAAAAATACGATTCGGAATAGAGAAAACTAAATACAAGAATAATATGCATTCTCTTATGGTTGTGGCCTGTTATCTATCTCCCGCATGAAGAGATATTTTTGGTACATGTTGCACACTGAACGGAGTGTGATATGAATATGCGATGCTTTTGTTGGCCTATCCTGCGATGAGTTACAAAATTGCGACATTTCCAATGGCTATCCGTTGAGTCAAATATGACTTTCACAGGACATGCATGTATTTCCCCTTAGTAACGGAGAAATTTGGTTTCTTCAATAATATATAAAATAATCACACGTTTCATCGGAAAGTAGTCTTTTTTGTCAAACTTGATTCCATTCTGAAGCGTACAAAAATATTGAAAAAGTCCGATGTTTAAAATCTGTATGAAACCTATAAATATCTCCCTTAACCCATAAACATAAATAAAATTGGAATAATTTAAAAAATGCAAAAATATTGCAAGAATAATCGACAATCGCTACAACAATTATATCTTTCTATCTCGTGAAATGATAATTGTAAAAAGATATAAAAATATCGAAACTTTCAAAAATATTCGTTTCGTGAAGTAACAATGCGCGTGTGGTAATTCATCTGTTGGAATCAAACACAGGTGGGAAACTACTGCTGTGGTCAGAGCTAAAAAGAATTGTTTAATTGTCAAATACGATTCTTCAGGAACCAGAATTATAGAACAAAAAGCTAAAGAAAATGATTAAACCAACTTATTTAAACGTCTTATCCCAGCAGACAATGCATCCACTTCATTTGAACTTTGGTGGGTAGTTGTCTCATTGGCAATCATACCACAGCTCTTATTTTTATAAAGTGAAAAGCTGATAAAATGAAGAGATGGAAATGAATTTGACATTATGTTTTTTTACAGTATAATTGGAATACTGATTCAAACTTTTGTAAGACTTGTAACGGCATAAGTCAAAAGAATTTGCGCTTTCAGAAAAGTGAAGAGATATGTTTACGCCATTGGTTGAATATCCATAGCCTTTTATCTAATCAAAACGTTTTGATGAACGTTTTGGAAAAACGGTGATTTTTTCTGCCCAGCGACGAAGATGTGATGAAATAAGAGTTCCGTTGATTTTGTTTTAAGACGTGCAAATCTAAATTTTCAGAATCAAAATAGACACGATACTTTCATAAAAGTATGATTTTAATGCATTTGTTTAGGAGTAATACCACCATTGTTTTACCCCTATCAGTCTTTGTTAAATTGGCCCTTTTCAAAAATATGTGCAGAATTTATCTTTGTTTCAAATAAAGAAATACTTGGCATGAGTAAAGTTTTATCCTGTCCAGTACTACAGACAAAATTTCACATAACATTTCATTGCATATAAGAAACTTTCACCCCTTTTTTTTCCTGTTTAGTAGCCATGTAACCTCAAGTTTCCAAAATATTCTAAATATATTAAAAGAATGATGCTTTGAAACACCCAAGATATATGTTTATGACTCAGATATTTTTCACTGCAATGAAATGTATGATTAATTTCATACAACTGTCAAATTCAAGGGAATATTTTTTTCGACCCTTTTTCGTATCAAACCGGATGTGACGTACTATGAGTATGTTTTGATGGTATTACACCTTTATTTTGTTTATTAAAGTGTCTTATCCTCGGGACATATTAAGTGATAAAATTTGTTTTTCGTGATCTTGTTTTTTAGTGTTGTTAAAAAGCAAATTAAATGTTGTAATTGAAATCCTATATATGCTATTAACATAAAAACAAACCAGAATATTCCTGAAGAGCTCAATGTTCTTTTTGACCGGGCCCGATTTGGTGGTGTTACATCTTACAAAGTATATCCGAATTATTTTGCAAAGAATTCCGCTCAAACCGGTGCTAGGCGTCTTAAACTTGCAGTGAGGGAGAGTTTTTTTGCTCCGTGTTGAAGGCCTCACTGTGACTTTGAGATGAAGAACAGCAATAAAAGCGCTGTGCCTTTGCTTATTTGTACGTTTTTTTGCTGTTCATGTACTACTTTGTGTCAACGATGGATACCCCACATTCTTTGTTTTTCTATTATGTCACAGATTTTGGTAATATTTTGCATACAACTTTGGCTCTTTATAAACTATTGTGATAACTGAAAATCGAAAAAATAATGCATTTATCACTTTTGATTTCTAAAATATTACTGAATTAATTATTTCAAAATCGTTGCACATTTTGTATATTCTTTTCACAAAACCAGGTACAATAGTTCCTATTCCAAGTACCGTTTTGTTTCCAATTTTAGGTTTTAAGCAACGCGAAACAGCTACAAATATTTGCCGCGAGGAGGCCTTCTGGTCATTTATTTCGTTGTGTCTCTCTGTATTCACCCTCTGATTAACAATGCTGATAACGGACGTTTGAACCGTTCTCGATTCGTTCATGCGATAAAATTTCTAAAATCTTTAGCATGTTTAGGGGTGTGGCGAATCATCGCGGAATAGTTTGGAATTGAGTTAAACTGTAAAGTATGACAGCATTGGTCTATTAACGATGGTAATTTACAATAACCTTAAATTTTAATCTAAATAAATTTATACATTTATCTAATTAGTCACGAAATGAAGCATTACAAACGATTTATTTAATACAACCCGTAAACAAGCTTGATGGCAAAATAGTCCTAAAGGACTTCATTTGTTTAAACAAATATTTCTAGAAAATAATGACTAAATGTTTGTGATTTCTTTATTCATATGATAATGAAAATTGAAATTAAATAAGATTTGACAGTTTTCAGTGGATTCTTTGTTTGTAGAACAGATTAAAGTGTATTTGGAAACATCGGATTGTGAGAATCATCAAAGTGATGAAAACAATTATTTCTTGTTTTATGTCGTAAGTGAATATGTAATCTGTACAAATTATTTTTTTCTACTTTTTAAGTGAAGCTTTCAGCAACTTGTGTGTAGTTTTGCGAGTAGTTCTAAAAAATAATTCATAAAAAATGACGTTACGTACGGTGTTCGGTTTAATAATGGTAACGTGACGCGACGTCGTTTTTCTTTTATTTTGACCGACTTCTTTACAAAACGTCAAAACTTTGCACTTTTTATACAGATTGCATTTTAATTTGTAAATATTTATGTAGAAAAAAATGGACACTGTTTAGACACTGATTATACATTTTTGACATAAAACTTTATTTCATCATGATTTCAACAAAAAATAATCATTGTTTGGGTCATCGGCAACAACGGCAATTATACATCCTCTGTTGACTAAGTCTTTAATTTCGGTTTCATCCTCAGCCTCAAAATCGGTTTCCCTATTAGGCTCGTCTTTTTTTGTCATTGTTATTCTACGTTCCATTCCGATGATATGACAATTTTGACAACTCGAATAGTTGCCATTTAAACAAGAATCACATGAGTAACAGGATAATCTTTTTACCGAAATAATTCCATTTTCAACGCAATGTACACGGTGAATAGACCTATTGTCTGTCAATGGTTTGAATCGCTTTGGTTCGTCACGCTCGATAGTATCTAAAAGTCTAAAAAGCCTACGTTTACAGTTTGCACTTTCATTTGGTTTTGTCAAATTTTTAATAGCGAATTGATACATATCTTCAGCAGTTTTGGTGTTAACTTTGCCTCGAAGAACTGCAATATCGGCCTGTCGTTTTACAAAACCACCTGCCGCGTCCTGTGGTCCTTTCGCATGACTTGTTTCAAAGCGGTTGCGAAAGTATTCTTGAAATCCAATGTCTTCTCTAGAATAACTAAAATCTCCAAGACATCATGCGTGAAATACATGTCGTGTGAATCATCTGGACTAAAAACAAACAAGTGTTCCGTTACTATAGATGGGTTATCGTCAGTACTTTCTTCTCCGTCAATCTCCAATATGGCATGTCTATATATTAAAGTTACATGAATTGATATTTCGAGTCTTGCAAAGTAAGACGACTGAATTTCAGTTTTATCGAAGCAGCGATAATTTTCTGAAAAATCGTGTACGAAAATACGAAATTGTTATGGAAGATTTTCTTTCAACATTTGGAACTGTTTGTTTTGCCAGTTTGCGCGAAATTGGTGAGACTGGAAAGTTTTAAAAATATCTTTGAAGTAATTAAACATTTCACCTGGCTTTGTTGTTTTGTTGACAAGCATTAACTTTCTGCGGAACGAATCTTTCGTTTTAACATTAACGTACTCGTAACGTTCCCATTTGACATCTGGAGCCGATTCAGAATTATCTATTCTTCTTCTACATAAGAAAATGCCTGTACCAAGTCAGGAATATAACAGTTGTTATCCATTCGTTTGATGTGTTTGAGCTTTTGATTTTGCCATTTGATTATGACATATCTAGAAATTGACTATGAGGGTCGGTTGAAAACAAAACTTTACGACAAAAGAGATGATTTCAGCTTCCCAATTGTTCAAATGGTGAAGTTAAAATCATCACTTTGTAAATTTTACGGACGCCATCACGAGTCGGTTGACCGTTATGGAATATCCGTTCCACAAATGATATCGGATATGTTCCTTATGTCGTAACTACAATCCCGTTCCCTTTTCACGAATGTGACCTACCGAATTAGACTATTTACCCCTATCTGTAACATTTTTACCTATTGTTTTTGTTTGTTTTGTTCACACATCGTTGTCAATATAATGGAATTTGATGCGACTGTCATACAAGTGAGAGGTTTAGCTAGCTTTAAAACCAGGTTCAATCCACCATTTTCTACATAAGAAAATGCCTGTACCAAGTCAGGAATATGACAGTTGTTATCCATTCGTTCGATGTGTTTGAGCTTTTATTTTGCCATTTGATTAAGGACTTTCCTTTTTGAATTTTCCTTGGAGTTCAGTATTTTTGTGATTTTACCTTTTTCTTGCATCAAAATTAAACAGTGAATACCACAATTGTTACAATTTCTATCGAGACACTCCATTTTGTGATTTTCTTCTTGAGATTCTTTCTCACACAAAGTTGAATTAATTAAATCTGAAAGCGTCTCGAATACCTTAATCTGGTTTGAATCGGCAACATCATGATTCGTCAGAACATTTTTTCTGAACTCCATGCATTTTTTGAAAATGCTCCGTGCTTCTATATGGTATCTACAACAGCAAGTCGACCTGTCTTGTTGTCTAGCTGCTCGTACAAAGTAAGGTTTCATGTTTTCAAACTTTCGCTGTGTAATTTTGATATCAGGATTTGTTGTTCTGAATTCTAAAAAAGCTTCTGTTTGGGATTTATTTAAAACATGTATCATGTGGCTTGAGTAAATTTTAGGTCCTAATCTGACGCGCTTTATATCTTTCTTGTTCCCGGTAGGTCGAGATATTGATGGGGATAGCCAAAATTCATATACAGTTTTCTTTTCATCTTCAGACATTGCGTCAGATCTAGTTTTTCTTGAAGTGTATGTCCAACCTGATTTTTCAGTTTGTAGAACACGTGTTCTAGACCTTCGACCTTTTGCTAAAGTTATTGCAGGTAGTCCCAAATTTCTTGCTACTTTTAATTTTATTCTGTTTTTTTATACTTCGTTTCCATTGACAGCTGAAGTTATAATAGATACCGTTTTTCGCGCATCGTCACTTCTTTGACCTTTTGAATGGTCTAGTGCAACTTTTATATCTTTAATGATAGAGGAACCCATCGCGCACATTTCTTTCTGTTCATTAGATGTTAATATTTTGAAGTTTCTGTAAAGTAGCGACAGTTGGCGATGTACTCGCACGTTTTATATGGATATATGACGATATCAATGCTGCACGTTTTGTTGGGGTTCTTGGCAAAGCGTCCTTCATTTTTTCAATGACCTGCATTTGGACGTTTTAGTATTAAATGAATTGTCAAGTTCCTCCTTTGAATATGTCCTGACAACCTGCTCACTGCGTTTTTCCCTATGCTTTCTAACATATTGTTTGTTTTTTCCTTTAATTCATTCTTTTTATGGCTCTGTTTTCTCATGAGAAGCGCCTTAGGGTGATGACTAACATGTTTTTCTTTTTTTCGCCGACTCGTATTATACTCGTTCTTGTGTTTTAGTTTTGATTTATTTTTCTGTTGTTTACGCTTCTCGATTTTTTTTTTGTCTTATATCATAATATTCTTTCACTCTCAGTTTGAAAACTTGGTAATCGTTGACCCTGTACACTCATATATTATTGAAAAATTAAGAAAGACAAGGTCACCATGACTTCGGCACAAAGAACAACAATCAAATGATCGTTTTATTATTTGCCCTATAAATGTTTTATATTAAAAGATGAATTATCTTGGCAGATGAATTAGACATAGGCCTACATGTATTCCACTTGAAAAGTTTGTTACGAGATCTGTAAATACTCTCTAACCTAACTGAACATGCATGTAATATTTGCCACTGGACTAAAAGCAAACAACAATCAATTAATCATTAATTTTACATACGCATTTAAGTAATGAGAAAATATGTAACAATAGTATTCCGATAATAAAATTATGCTTTGTAACAATGCTTAACCGATGATGTGACGCTCTTTACGTACAAGTTTAGATTTTAAAATAAACTATGAATAATGTATTTTTTTCGGAAAACATCAGATTAGAATTATTCATGTTAAATCATTAAATGTATTGCAGTCGTTAAAAGTCCATGAAGAATGAGTATTTTTCATATGCGTCTTTTTTTTCGAGCGCGTGGAAATGGAAATCGTACTAGCAAAGGCATCAAAACAAAATATCTACATCTATAATGTTATTTAAAAAGCTTGTGCTACATACAATTTTCGGGTAAAAGTCATATTTAATTTACGCATTAAAATCTCATCAACCTCATATTTGGTTCACCCATTACGTTAACTGTGCATAATACAACTGTCAGTATACATGCGACACTTTAGGTAAATGTAACAAAATTATAACGCTACGTTGACGTTCCGTTCGAAAACGTTCTTTTTTGACTTGGTAACATTTTGGGGAGACACAGAAAATGTTAAAAAAAAAAATAAAATGGTATATGATATGTTAAATATAGATACATATTCGTAAAATATAATAAAATCACATTTCTATGTTAAAGCGACATACCTGTTCTTACACGGGAAAAACGGCAATTTGTACGCGGAAACATCGCTTAATCATACAATAAAACATAATAATTAATTTATTAAACCTCATTTTATTTTACTTTGATTCCATCGATGAATCAAGACAGTTTACCGTTTATTAATACGCAGAATAGATTTGGTTTGGTCTTATTTGTGCATGCATCAAGAAAGGGTCAAATGAAAATAGACCGAACACCGTGCGTAACGTCATTCACATGTAATCTAAGATCCACAAGCTGCGTTGCTGCCTAAACTTCAATGTCAAAGAGATTAACTAGTATGAACTGAGGTACGAAGTTAATACTTGTTTTTGTTCAAGACTCATTGTCCCCTAAACCAAACATATTTAAGTGTATTTTATCTTTTTGATTCGAGCGTCACTGCGTGTCGTCTTGCGTACAAAGTTATAATCCTAGTAGTATATTTGATGCGGTTTTTTTTTACACTATCGAATATACATTTTTGTATGGTCATTCAGAAATTTTAATTTAAACGGTTTTTACACTATCAAACATATACATATGTACGGTCATTTATATGTGTCAGTTTGCATGTTTCTGTTGACCCTTTCAACGTACAAAATTTACAAGATGCAGTCAAAGTTCACGTACGTATACATTAAACTAACTGAATTTCTCATTGACATTTCTTTTTTTTGTAAAATTCTTGTCGTCTTTTTTCATGAAATATGATGAATAACAGTAGTCCTAATAATTTGTCCTTATTTTTTTATATTTTTTCTACGAGGGGTTTAGAGTACAATCTTTAATTTTCAGTAGTATATTTATACGGCTTCTGTTTTCCTCTATACTTCTACTCGTATTTTTTCTTTTGTTTTCCTATCCATTTAATAAAGACTCGATAGACATGCACTGCCAAATAGAATGGAATTACTGTAAGGATAAGAGTAAAATTTACTTGTATCTTTAAAAAAAAACTTTCAACGGTGTGTTCAAACTGATTGTCTTCTTGTACTTTTATCCTTTCAAAATTGTTCCGTCTTTAAAACACTGTGTGAACATGAATTGCAGCACATTATGGAAATATTACATAAAGAGTTCGATGTCTCCGCACAATTTTTGACATGTGATTAAATTACGCAATTTGTGTTATTCTAGTTTTGATTAATAGTTGTTTGGTCTGGAGAGTAATCATTTGAATATAATAATTGACTCTACAACAAAAACACGCAAGTTTAGGCCACGCGATTTTTTATTTTTTTTTCTCGTTAAGTCTAATTTTCCTAAACCTACCAGACAACAAGGAGGAAAATGTAAAACAATAACAACACATCCATAAACTAAACTTTGAAAGAAAACAATCGGTCGTGTGTGTGTGTTTATATCTCTGATTATCAAAACCCTACAGAATCACCAAGCAGACGCCAAACGATGAAAAATAAATCTTTGGCCTTAGCTGGAATTGTACAGTTGGTTACATATAAAATCATGATAAATTAGTTTCTAATTCCAAAAACAGTTGTCGTCATATGACGGATATGAACAGATTGTGGTAAAGAGAATGACACAATATCCAATTTCTGGCTTTGAAAAGTGCAAATAAATATCGAACAGAATTGCGATATTTGACCAATATAGGACATCAAATAAGATATGTATTGACAGATGACCATTTCAGAATCGAATATTGTTTTCCGTTGATGATATGCCAAATGAGAACTAACATCCCTCATTGGTTGTATTTGTACTGATAAGGATGTTGTTAGCGAATAATAACAGTTTGTTGTTGCTTTTGACAATATTACCCATAATGCTTCAGATTTTGAAACAGTAAAGCGAGTACGACATGTGATTAGTTGGTTAGTTCCTTTGTGGATTCAAAAGTGGAACTCTGACGTGTACACGTTTTAACAACCTTGATATATTAGTTTAAGTGACTCTTTTTAGTATAATGTTGAAATAATGAAATTTACTTATATCTTCCCTTCGACGAAGTGTGACAATATATTTAGTGTAGCGGTTCGTCTTTTTCCGGTTCTTCTCACACACCCTTGGCTGGGCAATAACTTTTATCCCTCAGACACTAGCTTATGATATTTGACATGACGGCATGTAGCATATCATTATGACTGTCTTGTGACCTAACACCAAGTTTAAAATACTTGCTTTTTTTTTAACATTTTCTCGATCATTTTTTGAAGAATTATGTTGCTCACATTTTCTATGTAGTTTTTTGAAGGTTGTTTGTCTCAACGTCGTTTTCTTTTTTTTTTTTAATCATGGTTTTGTCGGTTCGTCTTTGTTTCTGTTTTAATCACTTCGCATCAAAAGCGTCAAAATAATTAACATACATTCAGGTATATATATATATTATGAAGCGTCCCGATTACTCTCTTCTTCAAACATTAACCGTCCCCCCTTTTGTCACCAACTGTCTGTACCATACATGTATAGAAATATGTTTCATATTTTGCTTATCTTTTGGCATAGACTTTTGATATTTAGCACTTGGGGGAGCATCTCAAGACGATGTGTCGCGTACTATGCAAGATGACATTTGACATTTGACATTTGACATTTGAGATCCGCCTGCAAGAACCATGCTAAAGGGACGTAGTTGTCACTCTCTTTTCACGTTAAATAACGCTGTCCGGTAAGGTAAACTATTACTATGTTGAAATATTTACCCCTATCCAACGTGTCATTATTTTCTAGTATCAGTTCATTTTACCGGTCGACAAACTATACAAACAGATCGATCATTTAAATTTTCAAGTTTCAACAAAATCCAAATTTTCAACCCAGTTTATGATTTTTGTCGAGCCTTCGACTTTTGTCGAAAAAGCGAGACATAGCGATCCTACATTCCGTCGGCGTCGTCGTTGTCGTCGTCGTCGGCGGCGGCGTCCACAAATATTCACTCTGTGGTTAAAGTTTTTGAAATTTTAATAACTTTCTTAAACTATCCTGGAATTCTACCAAACTTGGACAGAAGCTTGTTTATGATCATAAGATAATATCCAAAAGTAAATTTTGTAAAAAAAAATTCCACTTTTTCCGTATTTTACTTATAAATGGACTTAGATTTTCTGCCAGGAAACATTACATTCACTCTGTGGTTAAAGTTTTTGAAATTTTAATAACTTTCTTAAACTATCCTGGATTTCTACCAAACTTGGAAAGAAGCCTGTTTATGATCATAAGATAGTATCCAGAAGTAAGTTTTGTAAAAAAAAAAATCATTTTTTCAGTATTTTACTTATGAATGGACTTAGTTTTTCTGCCAGTTAACATTACATTCACTCTGTGGTTAAAGTTTTTAAAATTTTAACATCTTTCTTAAACTATCTTGGATTTGTACCAAACTTGCACAGAAGCTTGTTTATGATTTAAAGCTAGTATCTAGAAGGAAATTTTGTTAAAATTTTGTTCCATTTTTCTGTATTTTACTTATAAATGGACTTAGTTTTTCTCCCAGTTAACATTACATACAGTCTGCAGTCTAAGTTTTAAAACATTTATTAGATTCATAAACTATCCTGGATTTTACCAAACTTGGACAGAAGCTACTTACAATCAAAAGATAGTATAGAGAGGAATATTTTTAAATTTTTTCCTCATTTTGTTGAGCCTGTGATTAACAGCAAAAGTAGGCAAGACACTGGGTTCCGCGGAACCCTTACAAATTTTTTTATAACTACATTGTACCTAATTAATATATTGTATAACTGAATCTATTTCTAAATATATTTGCAACTTGATGTTGAGCAAACACGGGAGTTTCGTTACGCAGCAATACTTCGACATCACGAATAATTGAAACTTTAAGGTTGTTTTTCCTATTATACTGTACTAAATACTATATTTCATTAATCAATTAATCAAGATGAAAAGTTTCATTAGGCAGAAATAATGTCGACATCAATGCACTGAGTTATAAAAATTATAATTGAACATTTTTTTGCTATCATAATAAAATACTTTATCAATTCTCACATGTATCATGTTAAAGGAGAAATTATTTGACACAATCTCGATGGGATTTTGTCGGAATATCAAATTAAAATGATTTATTTTCTTAAATACATCTTCCTTTAGTTTACTTTTACCAGCGTGTTAACTGTGAATGAGCTGACAGTGCGTTCTTTGAAAGAAGAGGTCAATCAAATGTCACAAAATAACTTATAAACAAGCATAGATCAACATCAGTCATTTTAATAACTACTAGTATTCACAGGTGTCTATTTAACATGCCGGAGCCTAAACGACATAACAGATCACCAACATCAACGTACTCAGAACAAACACCAAAATCTGGATCTTCAACTCAAATGTGAAATCTATACTTTTCTATGGGTCAGAAACTTGGAAACTAACAGCTGTGTTTACCAAAACATTACAAGTTTTCAAGAAGAGGTGCCTAAGAAACATTATTGGAATTGAGTGGCCAAACACCATTAGCAACAAAGAATTATGGAAATGGACAAGACAAGAACCAATAGAAAGAACGATTGGATTGGCCACACGTTACGTCCATCAACACAAACGTAACTATATATAGACAGGCGTTAGATTGGAATCCTCAGGGACATCGTAAAAGAGGGCAACCAAAAACCACCTGGCGCAGAGATCTAACTTCTGATCTACAGAAAATCGGGAAAACATGGGGAGAAACAAAGAAACTAGACAAAGACAGGAAAGAAAGCCACTTTGGTCGCCCTATGTTCCCCATGGGACTAAGTGGATTAAATGAATGAATGAATGAGTAGCCCGCCCAACATTACAAAGTTATTTCAGCTGTAAATAACACTTTATAAAGTATGTAACATCGAAGAGCTTTTTTCTGGATTTATCTCCACCACAAACACCCAAATTTGAAAATTGAGAGCCAACGATCTATAGTAAATACACGCGAGGAGCTATATGAACATTATAACCAAATCCATTTAACGTCAACTTTGCCTGAAGTTTGGAACCTTAGTTTCGAAATATTTAATAGATCTATAAAGTTAAACGTACAATTTAGAAAAGGTATGCTATAAAGCATGTCAGTACTGAAACACTGACTACTGAGCTAATGATATCTTCGGGGACTAAACGTATATCAGCAGTAGCAGATTTCAGATAGGGTAGTTAAATACTTTACTGTGTATTAAAAAACTCAATTGAAAGTATATAATTGAATTAATGATTAGCACAGCTCACTATAAGTTTAGCCATCACTTTCTTTGATCGTAAGTGTTCAAAGGATGTTCTGTTCAGTTTGGATTCACGAAAACATGACATCACGTACGAGTACGATCTTCTTTTAGTAACCTTAACTCGGACAATGAACTTTCAATTGTATATATTGTAGTTGAGAAATATAGATTCTACCACTGTATCGAGTGTAATACGATATTTATCCACTCGAGACAGTTAAATATTGAAAATTTAACTGTCGAGAGTGGATAAATATCGTATTACGAGATGGTGGTGGAATCTGTTTCTCTAATGATTTTCAAACAATATGCAGGCAAACTTATTCCTTCTTTTCGACTGATCTGCAAAATGATGTGTTCTTTCCATGTGACGTCATCAGGCATGGTCGCCTTTTTTCATGCCGTCACAATAAGAAATTCAGAGGAAAGCAAGAAAATTCGACGTCATAATCGGATTTTAACCAATGAAGAATTGAGATCAAAGGGACCACACGTTGATTAAATTTTTTTATACAATGGGTGCAGAAAGGGATAAATTGACGAAGAATAAGAGAAAGAAGGCAAAACGCCTCCGATGTCGCTGCTAAAATCATGATAAAAGTCATTGTTTGTTGGTAAAGAGGTACCGGTATTTGTATATTATTGTCATGATCTTTTTAATTTTAAAAACCTATTTATATTTTAATTTTTGTTTTGTTTTTGTTCCGTACTTTATCCATTTTCTTGTGTAATATTTTTGTTTACCCATTTTCCGCTTATGTCGTCAATTCTGTTTTCATTTTATCAAAAAACAGATTAAACAAATTAGTATATGTGTGCCTGAGACAAATCCAAGATAGTCAAATAAAGCAAACTGTACCACCAGAGCAATATAAACTACCACCAGAGCAATATAAACTGTACCACCAGAGCAATATAAACTGTACCACCAGAGCAATATAAACTTTACCACCAGAGCAATACAAACTTTACCACCAGAGCAATATAAACTGTACCACCAGAGCAATATAAACTACCACCAGAGCAATATAAACTTTACCACCAAAGCAATACAAACTTTACCACCAGAGCAATATAAACTGTACCACCAGAGCAATATAAACTGTACCACCAGAGCAATATAAACTGTACCACCAGAGCAATATAAACTGTACCACCAGAGCAATATAAACTGTACCACCAGAGCAATATAAACTACCACCAGAGCAATATAAACTGTACCACCAGAGCAATATAAACTGTACCACCAGAGCAATATAAACTGTACCACCAGAGCAATATAAACTGTACCACCAGAGCAATATAAACTGTACCACCAGAGCAATATAAACTACCACCAGAGCAATACAAACTTTACCACCAGAGCAATAGTTAAAACAAAATCAAAAATTAGTTCGCACTTGTAAGTTTTCGCGTCAGGAGAATTCACACTTCATTGCAAGAACCTAGGATCGATACAGAAATTTATATAGACAAGTTAGTATAATTATAGACATTCTCCATTCAATTGTAAATGATTTTTACATATTATTCTACGTGTTTTAATATACAGTCAACATAATTTTATATCAGATCATGCGATATACGAATACCAACGTGCCTTATTAAATTTACTTGTCGTGCAATTTACACCGTAATGTAATATACTCTTTACACACTCTTTACACCGTAATGTAATATACTCTTTACACACTCTTTACACTGCAATGTAATATACTCTTTACACACTCTTTACACTGCAATGTAATATACTCTTTACACTGTAATGTAAAATACTCTTTACACTGTAATGTAATATACTCTTTACACTCTTTACACTGTAATGTAATATACACTTTACACACTTTATACTGTAATGTAATATACTATTTACACTCTTTACGCTGTAATGTAATATACTCTTTACACTGTAATGTAATATACTCTTTACACTGCAATGTAATATACTCTTTACACACTCTTTACACCGTAATGTAATATACTCTTTATACACTCTTTACACTGTAATGTAATTTACTCTTTACACTGCAATGTAATATACTCTTTACACTGTAATGTAATATACTCTTTACACTTTAATGTAATATACTCTTTACACTGTAATGTAATATACTCTTTACACTTTAATGTAATATACTCCTTTACATTTTCAGTGTATTGCAAGCAATGTTAAGTACGAATAATTGTCTATTTTAAAGTACTATAATTTTGAATCGTATGCTTTGAAAACATTTACCAACGGAATTTAACCATGACCTTCAGATTTGAATTGTAATGTGTCCCTGAAGTTCTTGAAAACATGTGTAAAATACATTTATTTGACTAATTAAAAATCTTCGGTCTTGAAGGATTGTGAAAGCAATTTAAAAGAACCTTGATGTCGTCTTGGTGGTAAAAACATTTTAATTTTCAAAATGCGGTTCCAAAATTCCTTAGATTATTCAACACGTTTAGGAAATGCTCAAGGTGTCTGTTCATATGATAACGTTTTATCAAATCAAAGTGGACATCCGTACATGTAAACTGAATCAGTTCGACTATACCTAAAATTGTAACACTACGACGCTCTAAACCATGTTCTAACTCTGATAGAACACGGGTTGCACATGCTTGATACAATAAAAATTGCAACGTCAATTGTACCTTGAACTAATCCGAAGATCACACTTTTATTGGTGTTGCCCGCAAGGAAATTAAATAAACTCATTATAAAAGAGGTTTACACATGTTTCAATCCTTAAGCGTGAAACCGTTGTTTTTCTAGAACGTTTATGTTTCGTCAAATTAAAACGTGTCTTATAGGTCCGCTTCGAAGTACAAAAGTTCTGAATTTTCCTATTAGCGAAATAGTTATATCATGTCAGGACATACAAATTTATTTCTTATGCAGCAAAATCCTGCAATCTGATTGGTTAATTACCTGGGTGTAAATAACACCACACCCTTGTTCATCCGGAGATAAACATGATAAATAAAATTTTGCCAAAATTAAGAAAAAAAAAAGAAAATTTAAAAAAAATTTTAAAAATTGCATTCAATAAAAAATTAATTAATTTGGGGACAACAAATTTTTAAAAAAATTTTTAAAATTAAAAAAAAATTTTCCCCAAAAAATAAAAAAAAAACACAAAAAATTTCCAAATTTCCCGAAAATAGAGAAAAAAGTATTTGACAATGCGTAGCAACATCGGTGTTGAAAAAATGTTGCACTGGAAATTCTTCATTAGCATTTTTCAATTTTACATCCCGGTTTTAAAATGAGTAAAGGAACGCTTCATTAGAAATAAATTCGTTATCTTGGTGTAATCAGGGGTGTAAAATTCTGTACACCCCTGATTACACCAAGATAACTAATAGTATGCTCATTTTAACATGGTGGGTAGGCATTAGATTTGTCAACATTTAACATCTCGCTGATGCTCGGTATGAAGATTATTGTCAAATATAATTCTTATCCATGTTAAAATGTTGCTATGAGCAAAGACCAAGGCATGAACGAATTATTTCTTAAATATATATGATCTTACTACTTTACTCTACAAACTACATCATTACATAAAAGAAGTATGGTCCCGTATCATTGTATATATACAACGTCCAATATTTTACAATATCATTTTAACGTTAACAAATTTATTTCACCATATGTGCATGCTCATTTCGACAAATACAGTACTGTATGGTCTCGTCAGTAATTCTAGAGGCCAAAATATTCAGAAATTTAAAAGCTAATGCCAACGTTGAAAAGCTGATATAACTGAAAGGACCCAAACGCTTAGACAAGAAATCAGAGTTATGTATGAGGATGATACATGTATATTCTAATTTCAAATTTGATTTCTTAAGTTTCACAGAATCTATATAACCCTTTCCATGTACATGTATATCGTCACTACTTATTAATCAACTTCCATATCTAATATTTATGTTATCTGTATTATTGTATCGTTCATATTTGTTTGAATTTTATTCATATTGTAATTCTGTATTTTAATTATATATTTCGAGCAATTAATGTGACTGCGAAATTTTGAAGAAGATTATTTTAAAACTTCAAATTCTTTATACATGATCTACGGATTTGTTTTCACTTTACAATCAAATTTATATTTTCTTGTTATTTTAAGAATAAATACCATTTTCAGTTTATATTGAAATAAAAAAAATAAATATAACTTACCTGAATCTATAGTCGTATGATAGCAGACGTCTAATATCAATTCAATAAATCCCAAATTAATATGTTTACCACAGAAAATAAATATAATAAAAACCTGTCTCGGTATATTATTGAATCACACGGCTTATCTAACAAGAAGATCATTAACAATTAATACACCAATATACAATCTACTAATATACTTTTTCAATTAACTCCGGAAATTTGTCACAGCTGTTGGTCCGTTCCGTCATATGCTTCTTTTTTAAACTCGCCTTTTATTCGACGTACCTCTGCTTGAGGCTGTGTCGGTTGTTCGGATCTATTGCGCTAATTAGCAATGAATAATTCTAAACAACTTTGAAACCCGACCTAATCCTTTATAAAACAGAGCTGTTTCTTTCTAATTCAATTGTTTGTGGTCTTTTTAAATTCAATCTAAAACGTCTTCCGAATGTAAATAGTATATTGATCTTCGAGAAAAAAGTTGTGAAGAAGTTCAAAGTATCCATATAATGATGAAATTATTGTTCTTCTGAAAATATTTTCCTTCACGCCGAACAATTGATTAACAAATACAATAGTTGAAGATCTAAGAGATTGTCTTTTTGAGATAATTTATAACCAGGGACAAATCCTCACTGCGAATACTGTTCATGTTATTTCATTGGTTGAAGAGAATAATGCTTCTTAAAAATATTCTTTGCAACAAAAAGAGTTCTAAGTATAAGACGTTTTATTTCAAAGAACGATATATATACGATAGTTGAATTAATACACTAGACAAATTGTTCTTCCTTCATATATATATATATTTCGTGTAAAACTGCATTAATGAGTAATAATTTACGCTTCTGTAAAAAGTATTGAAACTGTTTTATATCATCACATTTTTCCAATCATGTTACGGTACTTTGAAAGTATGAAACTTCTTTTTATTTCACAACATTTCTTCCATTTGTTTTACGGTACTCCCTGCAGTTAAAAGTGCAAACATAATTAATAGACGTAAAATCGAATCAAAGCAGCTGATCGGATTTGTAAAATCAAATATTGATCCCTTTTCGAGAAATCTCCGAATAATTAAGTTTAATATTCCCTCATTAAAGACTAGTGTCAAGCTAAAGTGTCACAAACCATATTCTGTGCGTGGCATTATAACACTTACAAAATCACTGGTCAGTGGACACGTCTTATAGATTAAGACGTCATCTGGTACTACAACAATGTCTAAGTTGCATTATGATTGAAATGTCATTGAATACGCTGTATCTATTTATTTTTGAAGTAAGATACTTAATAGAAAATGGAGTATAGATTTTCCTTTCATAAATTTCAGTTATAAGATTAAATTAGATGTTAAAATTGGTAAAATTAATATTTTAGTAAATTTCAAAAATAAAATGTCCAAAATAATTCTTTATCAAGATTTTGATTCATAAATTTTGGTACTCTTTACTTAGTCAATTTTGGGCCCATTTTATTTTTAATTCATTTCGTATTTATTCCCCAAAATCCATTTACAATTATTGTTGAGTAATTATTAACCCTAAATGATTTTGAATAATATTTTCACAGTTTTCAATGACGAACTGTGGTCTACTGATATTCACACAAAGTACATCTACTGCAATGCTTATATGATAAATTTCAATGAAATATACAACTGTATATACAAAAACTATAACTACAGATATTCGTATCAAAATAATCATAAACCATTAATAATTTGTTAACCTTTAATTCTTTAGAGTATCAATCATTTAATAAAAAACCTTATTGAGTGTCTCTAGTTGTAATCTATAAATTGAATAAAAGTTCCAATTTTATCAATTCTTTATACAGATTTACTTCTGTTTGATTTGGAAAATAAATAAGAAACCAGTCAGCGTTAGGAATGATCGGAGAAATTATCTCCATAAAAACCGATCAAGCGTGAAATGTAATGCATTTGACATGATCTGAGGATTAGCTGTAGAGGTTCGATACATGTATGGTATAGATAGTTGCTGATGACAGGGGTTTGGGACGGGTACCAATTGGTGAAGAGAGTAATTGAGACGGTTCAATGTTCTGATGTATCTTAATTATTTGGACGATTTTGATGCGAAGTGATTAAAAAGGCAAATGATACAAAAACTCGGAAGTCGAAGACGTACCGACAAAACCATGGTTAATAACAAAAAACGACGAAAAAATAAACAACAGCCTTCAAAAACTACATTGAAAATTTGTGCAACATTTAATATTTTAATATTCCAAAAATCGGAATTTGATCTCAGGCCCTCCGGAAAGGTTAGCAGATCCTAGTGCTCCACATTAAATGATGAAATTTTACAGCGGTATTTGATTTAAAGACTAGTCATATCAGAAACCCTGTTACGGCGTCAGCGTTAAACGAACTATGTTTATTGACAATAATCAATTCATTTCGATATGGGTTCGCCCAATGTTACGTGTAGGATGTTGTTAATAAATGTAACACATTTGCACCTGGGTTCACCTGGGTTTCGATTCCAGTGCTGATCGAGTTTTAGTTTGCTTGCTGTGTATTATCTTGTGAACTGTTGTTTTCCTTTTTGCTCTTTAATGCAGTGCAAATAGTCAAATGATTTAATCGTAGATACCGGATTATCTTACTCTTCTCTTGACACTGGCTTCCAAAAATTGGCAACTTGAAAACAATTTGGGACATGATAAAAATTTGGGGCATGATAACAATTTGGGACATAATGCCTGATAGAATTAGTTATAAAGAGTACATTTTTGTTAACATGAATATTAGCGAACCTCGATCATATAAGACGGCCATGAATTGGGGGAAAATGCATAAATCGCCTATCTAGCACTGATAAACTACACAGAACTATACCTTTCCATCACTTTGAAACACAGCATTACAATTCTATTCATTGTGCTTCCGCGCGGATAAACCTTCATCAGAAAATCATAAAGCAAAAAAAACAAAAAAAAAAAAAAAACCTTAACAATTTCTCCCCAAGTTAGGGCCCCCCTCCGTCACGGATTATTAAGGCATCCGTCTGCTCCTAATCCGGAATCGATTACGTACATAGTTTAAATGGAGTAATTACCTCTATGACATGACAATAATTAAAACTGTCTTTTTCAATAGCATTTATAATTGCCTATTCTCGGCCTGAAATTGACATCGTATGAGATTGACAGCAAATGATCGTTTGACACAAGGAGAACAGTTAGTGGTGTAAAGATAAAGTCGGTAACCACACATTCAAATTAGAATCAAACATCTTTATAGACTATTTGTATCCAATAAACAATGTATAACCTACAAGTTTTAAACAAGAATTTGATTGGTTGATTGATTGGTTTATGTTAATGGCCTCTTTCAGCACTCTTGGCTCATGCCTGGTCAGGTTTTTTTTGACGAAGCAAACCGGAATACCCGGAGAAAATCACGGACATTCGGCAGAAAAAAAACTAACAATCCCAGAGTCCATAAAAATCGGAACGTGATTTTTATATTTCATAGCTATAGGGAAACTCATTACACTTGATTTTGTTTTTAGTGTTGTTTTTTTTTGTTGCAATTATTTAACCCGGCTTTCCTGTTTTGATGTTTCTACTGAGATCGGAGTTCACCATCGGTTTTTGGTGGAGTTCGTTTTGTTCAAAAATGAGAAGTACATGTATGTGTAGAGTGTTGTTGGCTGTTGTTTGTCTGTTTGTCTGTTCTTTTTTACTTTTTGTTCTTTGTGTTTTATTTCACCTATAGTTTTTATTATCTCTTGGTATCCTCTTCCCCTTTTGTATATTTTGTCTTTGCAAACATAAGCAATTAAAATGGTGTCCATTAGGACTTTGTGTTTGATTGTTGTTGGTTAAACGGGCAGTGACAAATATTACATGTATAACCACAATGAAAATTATTGAAAGGCAAATAAATAAGGTAAAATAGGTATTCCTGTAACAAATCGCCGTAGAAGTATTATCTAAGTTTTCAAGAAACCAATGAATTCACTTTGTTATTATTTAGCTAGACAAAGAAACTAGACGTTGCATGTCCTCTTTTATTCAAAATATTGAGTCGTAAACAAATGCGATATCTGTTTACGAGTAGTTTTCATACCCGGACGGACCTGTTTAACACAAATCTTTTGACCGCATCAATCTAAGCTGACATTATTTGCTCTTTTTTCTGCAAACCTATATAGCTGCACAGTAATTCAGTTATAATTTTAGGTCAAGAGGGACTGTAATATACTACAAGTTACAGCAATATTGGAAAACAATGACCACAAAATTTTGTTCACATCAATTTATAGTGCCAGCATGTCCTCTTTTATTCAAAATATTGAATCGTAAACAAATATCAGTAGTTTTCATACTTCAGACTGAGTCGTGTAATAAAATCTTTTGACCGCATCAACCAAAACTGACCACATTTGCTTTTTTTATGTAAATCTATATACATGATATAGCTGCACAGTAATTCAGTTATAATTTTAGGTCAAGAGGGACTGTAGCATACAAATAACTGCAATATTGGAAATCAATGACCACAAATTTTTTTTCGCATCAATTGAGAGTGCCAGCATTTCCTATTTTTATTCAAAATATCGCATCAGAAACAAATATCAGTAGTTTTCATATCTCAGACTGACTCATGTAACAAAATTATTTGTCTGCATCAATCAAAACTGACCATATTTGACAGCATCAACCAAAACTGACCATATTTGACCGCATCAACCAAAACTGACCATATTTGCTCTTTTTTATGTAACTCTTATAGTCGCATAGTAAATCTGTAATATTTTTATGCAAGGATGGATTGTATAATACAAATGATAGAAATATTGGAACACAATGCTACCTAATTTCGTTTGCATCAATTTAGAGTGCCAGCATGTCCTCTTTTATTCAAAATATTGCATCATAAACAAATATCAGTAGTTTTCATACCATAGACTGACTGGTATAACAAAATTATTTGTCCGCATCAACCAAAACTGACCATATTTGCACTTTATTATGTACATGATGTAAATCTTAATAGCCATAAAGTAAATCACTTATATTTTTATATCAGGATGGATTGTTTAATATAAATGAAAGCAATATTGGAAAACAATGACTACAAAATTATGCTCGCATCAGTTTATAGTGCCAGCATGTCCTCTTTTATTCAAAATTTTGAATCGTAAACTAATTTCAGTAGTTTTGATATCTCAGACTGACTCATATAACAAAATTATTTGTCCGCATCAACCAAAACTGGCCATATTTGATAGCATCAACCAAAACTGACCATATGTGACAGCATCAACCAAAACTGACCATATTTAACTGATTTTTATAGTTCGTTCTTATGTTGTACTGTTATACCACTGTCCCAGGTTAGGGGAGGGTTGGGATCCCGCTAACATGTTTAACCCGCCACATTATGTATGTATGTGCGTGTCCCAAGTCAGGAGCCTGTAATTCAGTGGTTGTCGTTTGTTTATGTGTTACATATTTGTTTTTCGTTCATTTTTGTACATAAATAAGGCCGTCAGTTTCTCGTTTGAATTGTTTTACATTGTCATTTCGGGGCCTTTTATAGCTGACTATGCGGTATGGGCTTTGCTCATTGTTGAAGGCCGACGGTGACCTATAGTTGTTATTTTCTGTGTCATTTTGGTCTCTTCTGGACAGTTGTCTCATTGGCAATCATACCACATCTTCTTTTTATATTTACACTTTATTATGTAAATCTTAATATATATATATATATAGCCGCATAGTAAATCACTTATAGTTACATATCACGATGGATTGTATAATTCAAATGACAGCAATATTGGAAAAATTTCCACATCAATTTAGAGTACCAGCATGTCCTCTTTTATTCAAAATATTGAATCGTAAACAAATTTCAGTAGTTTCAATATATCAGACTGATTCGTTTAACAAAATTATTTGACCGCATCAACCAAAACTGAACATATTTACACTTTATCAAATAAATATATATGGCCTCATTGTAAACCAATAATATTTTTATGTCAGGACGGATGGTACGATAAAGATGACACCAACTTTGGAACACAATGTATACCATATCTAAAATTTTGTCCACATCAATTGAGCGTGCCATTATTTCCTCTCTGTATCCATAATAATGAACCGTCACTAAAGTTACTTTTGAGTCAGTAGTTCGTGATGGTTTGTTTTTAAACAAAACTATTTAACGGCATCATCCAACACTCACATGACTGATTCATATACTTTATTTTAAAATGAAAAGTACATGTATGAGAAGTTCTCTTCTTGGAATAGTATACTGTTAATAAAATTTGAAGCAGGAAAAGAAAAATGATTGATTTTGTTCGTAGCCTAACGTCCAGTGGCAAATGTTTCATTCATGTTCAGATCGAGTATATTTTTCTGACGTTCCAGACTGCCAGATATCATTTATAATCGTTATGGATAAGTCTGGCTAAATTGACGAGATGGTGCAAATGCACATTGTTTTTACGTTATACAACACTTTTTCATTAATATCCCATAATTCATCCACTGTACAATTTTCGTTTGAACATTTGTCAAAACAGAATCTTAAATCATGAATGTAAATCCAAGGCAAACAAGGTAAATTACGATTAAAATTCCATGAATTAAATGCAGAGTTATATTTAGGAAGAGACTGTTAAAAACGGGGAACGAAGAAACGTAAACAATGATGTTTATATGCAATCTTATAAAATATTTCTCCGATGAGTTGGATAACCTTTCTATCCACTTCGATATTTGTACATGTAACGTTTGATCAGTAAAAATATAGAAAATCTACATGTACATACAACACTCTTATTCTGTAATATTAAAGATCGTTTGAGAATTGAACGAAGCAGATGGATTATCACTCCAGCTTTAAATGGATTAGTGCTAGCTAGATACATGTTTTACATGCGCGATTTAAAAAGGAGGTACACGATACTAATTGACAATTAAAAAAAAACAGAAATGAAACAAGACAACCTATTACCAGAATAAAAAAAAAAAAACAGTCCACAGTACCCCAAACAGAAACTCCACCTTTAAATACAGAAATAAAAATACATTCATATAAATAAACGAATCAATCATCAACAAATCTGTCTTTTAATAAAAGTCGTGACATTTTTCTCTGCACCTTCATGTCCCCCTCCCCCGAATTAAGCATATAAAATGGTTTTAATAGATTTCCACTTGAAATACTCGACCACACTTTTAAAAATTGAAAACAACACGTTTAATAATTTCATGCGTCCGAAGCGCTTTTCTGGATTTACCTTCATCAGGAACGCTCAATGCCAAACATTTGAAATCCGAGGGATGTATAAATACCGAAACAGTTGAAGAGCTATATGACAAAAATACCTAAAAAAAATAGCCAAATTCATCTAAGGTCAACTTTGCCTGAGGAGTTGAAACCTTTAAATTGTGACCCCTTATCTTGATGAAAACCTACGGTAATATGTCATTATCCGTAAGTTCATATTTTTATGCAGACGACGTTGTGTTATCTCAACATTTCATAGATTTGTGACGCTATCAATAGACTGGTGTGTGTCAAAGGAGATCGGATACGGAGCAGCTCAGCTCTAATGGATTCGATCATTGTCATTACCAATATAAAGGATTCGTAGAAACCTGTAACATTATGATGAACGTATGTTAATGAATCAACCTCCCAATAAGTCCTTGTTAATTAGAAGATTACATTGTTATTAAAGAGAAACATGCTATTTGCAGGGCTTTTACATGCTTCAATATAATCCTTGTATTAACAGCAGTATTACAACTAGTAATATTTCATTCACTGCGAGATTACAACCAGTACTTTATGAAGAAGTATTTACTGCGGATTATAAATAAGATTTATATACTAGGAAGAGCCTAATGTAGTCATCACAGAATTACAACCAGTTGTATTTGGGGTTGAACATGCTGTTGCGAGCTTTCAAGACACGCGCTTAATTTTTTGATAACAACCAGTATTAAATGAAGAAGTTTTTTATCTTCCGTATCTAATTGTACTATAACAAACTAAGTTGCAGCTCCTTCAAACAGAATTACCATTAGAGAGGTCATTGTAGTTGCTCATGTCATACGACTTTTCAGCTTGATTATGTGTTTTATATAATTGGTTTCACTAAATTTTGGTCTGTAGTTACATATAACTGATGAAGGTTGTGGTCCCGAAACGCGTGTTGTTTGCACGGAAACCAGTTCTTCTATATATGTTTTGATTACCAGAATACATTTGTAATCATGCTTTGTGAGAGCTGATGAACGAATTTCGTACACATTGTATGCATATGTTTGTAAATCTGCTTCGTATATTATATTTAAGCTATGTATTTGACTAGAAATACTCAAGAGAACACTAAAAGTCCTTCCTTATTGTTCCTATAATACGACACAAACCATGTGTCTTTGATGACCGATTTTTCTGTATGGGTGTACATCTGTTTCGCTCATTTCATTGAATTTTTTTATTTATTTAATTCTAAATACTTAAAAAGAACTAAAAGTACGTTATTTTTGTTCTTTATAGATGAAACACGCTGTGCAATTTATCTAATATAAATTTATTGATCTGGGTAAACTGCATTATTTGAAAATAAAACTAATACAGTAGTCGACTGAAATACTTAACGAGTTACATTCTTCTGTTGTGTGATCCACGTTGTACAATTTTGTTAATATTACGTTATGGTATCAGTTATTAGTAATTTATAAATGTAATATTTGACGTCCGTTTGTATTCACAGCTCTGAAAGCTGTCTGTTGGTATTAAAGACGTTTCAACCGAACCGTGTATAAATTTTATTAGCGCTATAATAGTGCTATATATGAATTCCGCTTCGTCTTTGATCTCAGTGTTACGGAAAAAGATGATGTTAAATCTATAAATCAATTTTATCTATTCAGAAAAACTTACAAACTGAAAAAATATTATTAATGATTTTATTATCCTGGTGAGACATTATCTTTTAAGAGGGTGTTGATAGGGTGGGTCCCGGTGAGACATTATCTTTTAAGAGGGGTGGGGCTTCATTTCTGTTGTCATTAATTTTTATACTTTTTTTCTATATTCTTGGTTTTAATATTTTGGGGCAATTTCGTCACTATTCGTTATATTATAGTACCGCATTGTTCTCTTTCTTTATATTTTTTGTCCATTATTCTCTATTCTTTATTTTTTTGTTCCATTATCACGGTAGGTATAGTGTACGCTGGGATCGAGTGAGTTGCTCGGGTTTTTTTCGAGTGAATAATCCAATATGATCAAAAATGTAAACAAACAGACTTCTTTTTTTGTAAGACGTGAAATAAATGCCTAAACTTAATATACAAGACCATACACGGTAAGTTAGTATTGGTGATAAAAAGAAATCATCACCCCTACATTATTTTGTGTTCTAAAAGTTTGATTTAGCTTTAAAATGCTTTTATTCCAAAATATAGAATAAAGCTATTTTTATACAAGTACCAATGCAAATGTCAAAGGAAATGTATAATAGGAATCTATATATCCTTAAATATACAGACGTTGTATATAAACATTCTTGTTATTGAATTGAGATGGACATTTTTTAGAATTAATTCATTTTTATATGTCCGTGTTTTTGTTTTTTTTGCGGTCCAGGTTTTGATCGAGTGCTTAAAATGTTATATGTCAGTCCGATTACGTTGAAAAAAAATAATGAAAAGGACCAAATAAAGTACTTTTCAAAGCACGATACCAATTCATTTAACCAGTTTGATAATACTGTAGTATGTAACACGTACGTTCGTAAAAAGCATTGTAAAATTGTATAATTATTGTTTGCCACATCTTATAAATTGCATGGACACCGGTATTGGTATATGTGGATAGATAAAACATGCCCAAGCCCTAACCCGAATAATTCAGTCGTTATATTCCGCTGATCTACGATTACTTCATTAACGCCTGAATGCATAGACGATGAAAAATCTTCAATCAATCATTCGGGATTAGCTCGGGATTTACATATCTCGATAAAATTGAGCTGATTGCTGATTGGTCACCTCTTCTACAGGGTACCAATCAAAATCCAGGATTCGTGAAGAGTTTTTATCGTGTAAGGAATTCAGGCCCTCGCAAGTAGGAGAGATCGATTACGGGAGGGACTGAATTATTCGGGTTAGTCCAAGCCCATGTAAATATTGTGGAACTAACCTACAAGTCAACGCCTAGGTACACACATATTTTGTATCGATCCCAGTGGCGTAGCAAGGCCATTTGTAAGTGTACACACGAACCTCGGCGAGTGGTCTGAAGGCCACCCCAGGCAGCGGCCCCAGTGCAGAGGACCTCCGGGTAGGGTGCGAAACCCCGGAAGCTCACGCGTTATCGTGAAAAAGATACCATTTCTGTCATTCAAAATTCATCAATAGCAACATACTTGGTCGGTTGAGAACAAAACTTTACTACATAAGAGATGATTTCAGCTTCCCAGTTGTGAACTTTCCATTTCTATGTAGCAACATTCCAGAAGAACCTGCATATGGAGTATATATCTCCCAGTTGATACGATATTACAAAACTTGCATTTCCATCATGATTTCCTTGAATGAGGTTGCTACTTACAAGGAAGCTATTAAACCAAGAGTTCCAAGTGGTGAAGTTGAAAGCATCCCTTCGAAAATTTTAAGATCGCTTTCTCGAGTTGGTTGTCTGTTTCACAGAAGACGACAGACATGTTCCATTGCTGTCACCACAATTCCGTCCTCTTTTCCTCGAATTTGACCTACCGAATTAGACTTATCCCCGAGTTTTTACTTACATGAGCAACACAACGGGTGCCAGATGTGGAACAGGATATGTTTACCCTTCTGAAGCACCTGAGATCACCCCCGGTTTTAAGTGGGGTTCGTATTGCCTAGTCTTTAGTTTTCTATGTTGTCTTTTATGTTGTTTGTCTTTTCGTCGTTTTTCGTCTTTTGAAATGACATTGTCAGTTTTGTTTTCAACTGATGAGTTTTAATATCTCTTTGGTATCTATCGCCTCTCTTTTAAAGTTTGATTTGGGTTTTTTTCATGTTGATTTCACTGTGTTGATTTGGGATCTAATAGTCCTTTGTTTTAGAGAAAAATGTCCAACCCAGTTACTTTAGAATATGTTTTAAAGGAGATGATGAGTAAACCAATCAATCGACAAAAAAATCAAAATTTTATAAAATAGTTAAAAAAGCAAGTTCTATTAAGAATTTTAACTTCATATAATTTTCACACCTTTTTACGGGAAAATTTCGTTAATGGACGCATGAAATAATTAATTTTCATAGATGGTCAGGTGTAACATAAAATTGCAAGCCACAAATATTGTATCCCAGCAGATACTAAATTGTTTTGAACAATAGTAATCTGAGTAGAATAGTCACAGTAGATTTAAAGTTTGACAGAAAATGAACAATGAGTTTTACTGTGCGTATTGCTGTGTGTTTGTTTATTCTACATTGGCTAGAGGTATAGGGGGAAGGTTGAGATCTCACAAAGCATGTTTAACCCCGCCGCATTTTTGTTTAGGGGCCAGCTGAAGCCCGCCTCCGGGTGCGGGATTTTCTCGCTGTGTTGAAGACCCATTGGTGGCCTTGGGATGTTTTCTGCTCTTTCGTCAACCCTCCCCTAACTTAAGACAGTGGTGTGATAGTACAAAATAAGAACAAAGTGTAAAAATCAGTTACAAATGGCTTTATTCAATAGATCGGTTAGAAGAACAGACAAACCAACTAACATAAAAACAATAGATACAAAAACACATTTTTTAAGTTGATAATGCAGTCAGTATAGTCAAGCATAATGACATACACATTCCCAATAAAATACAAAATAAGTAAAATATAGATACAAGGGTACTATACAAAATGAAAACAACACTGTAAAAATCTCATGTGCCCGAATCGCATCTCTGGACTCGCATAAGGAACACCAAAAGCCAAAAATCTGAAAGCTGGATGCGCATATACCGAACCACGTCAAGAGTCATACGACCAAAAGGAACATACTAGTACAATGACAAATAAAGTTAGAACTGTGAAGTAGATAACATTCTACACAGAGTCAACAGCATCTAGAATCTATAACTCAAGACCATCTTGTATTATATGGGAAGTAGACACTAAATATCTATGTATTAGGTCTTGATACTTTTCAATAAAATTTTTGAGAAAAAGGACGAGACATTCTTTCACAAAACCCTGGCTAATTAATTTTTGGCTCAGACACTGATGACGTTTTACAAATTCTGAGAAGCAGCTGCAAGCTCCTGAATATCGTACGCATTGATAAATGTATAATCCATACGCGGATGAAGTTGGTAGATATCTGCTAAGGTGAGTAAAATTCATAATTTCAAATTTGAAATCATGTCGTTTGTCATGGATTCAGGTATTGAGATGATCGCTGTAGTCAAATTCGGGGTATATATGTCTAAATAAGAGAAGCTGTATATGTGGTGTAATCTCTAGTTCAGGACTATTACTGGGACCCAATCAGAAAAACTTGAGTTGTTAATGGAAAGAACATCTTCAATATACCTGTATGTAAAACTAAATGATATATAAAAATAAGGAGATGTGGTATGATTGCCAATGAGACAACTATCCACCAAAGTTCAAATGAAGTGGACGTAAGCAATTGTAGGCAACCGTACGGCCTTCAATAATGAGAAAAACCCATACTGTTTAGTCGGCTATAAAAGGCCCCGACATGAAAAATATGAAACAATTCAATTGAGAAAACTAACAGCCTAATTTATAACAAAACAATTTACAAAAAATAAATATGACAGATATGAACCAACGACAACCACTGAAGTACAGGCTCCTGACTTGGGACAGGCACATAAAGAATGTGGTGGGGTTAAACATGTTTATGAGCTCTCAACTCTCCCCTAACCTGGGACAGTGGTGTAACAGCACCACATATAGCTTCTTTGATCTAACCCTTACAAAAAAAAAAAACAACGTATACATTAAGATATTTCCAGCGGAAGACCACCAGACCCCCTGTCGCTTCATACATTCGTGGATGCATTTAGCATTATAAATACAAAGATATTTACTCTTCGACAATTTGCGCTCTTGGAGGTCATATTATCTTGGATTCCTAGTTAGCACTGTCTCTTAAATGACAACAAGTCTAAATATGGGTATATATGAATACATGTACATGTATATAACTATATTTCACACAAAAAAGCATTAATTCACGTTCTTAGTAAGTGATTACCCGCTTCAACCAATTACAAGTATATCAATTTGTAAAAGAAATGTTGTTTTCTGATCATTGAGCCTGGTCACGCCTTGTCTTTCACGATCAATATAATGCGTTGCCTGATCTTTCACGATCAATTTTGATTAAAAATCAACAAAATTATACTTTTTTTCAAAAATAATATGAATTTTTTCAAGTAATAACAAACTTTTATTTACTGGAAAATCTAGCACACTAAAAATTAAGTTTCAAATATATCAAGATATATTGGAATGTGACCATTATAGATACAAAACGTGATTTTTCTTAATGATTCTCGTTGGAACGTGTGTCGCCTTTTATGTTTTCTTAAAAAGTACTGCATTTTTTTCTGTAAATTAGTGCACAGTTGAATTATTTTGACAGACATAATTTTTTTAGTTATTCTTTCACGATCATTTTTCTCGATATACCGAATGACACCCGTGTGTTACTGTAAGCTAGTTCAAAGCCAGTTACAACTTATAAATAAATCGTTTTCCCAGACTGAAGTATCAAGCAGTACAATGTTGCCTTGAGACGTAGGTACATTGTGTGTGTTAGGCGGGTATGTGTATTTCTTTTTGAAACAGAAAAAAAACAACATCCTAGATGTTTCATTTACTATTTGTCTTGATGATAATTTGTTTAATCGTTCTATGAATGGAAAACAAGAATAATTTTCAAATGCTACTACTGTGATGAGGAGTATGATCAAGCGTATGTTATACTTGGTCACACAGCAATAAAACACCATGAGAGCTTCCTTTCCATCAGATAGCAGTGCTTTAAAAAATGAAAAATACGGATCTATATCTAGACTTTACAATTACCAATGAATATCTACGGAACTCTGCGAAAGACATGAATTAGATACACGAGGTATACGTTATTGTATACACATTATTCATTTTATTATTTCAAAAGGATCACATTGAAGCTTATGGATTATTTATTTCATTGTTTACTCATAAATTCCATTCAATTCAAAAATGTTTGTCAATAGGAAATAGTACAGGGGTGGATTAAGTGTGTGTGTGTGTGTGTGTGGGGGTTGCCTGGTCCAAGGCCTCTTTTAGAAGAATATTTGTGATATATTGCATTTTACTGAATTTATAACTTCTGTCCCTTTGTTTTCTTAACACTATTTCTAAACCTCTAGGTTTCGCCACTGCAATATATATAAATCATAAACTATTATTTACTGTAAAAAATATTGTAGCATGATATGATATTGAAAAGATTATGAGTCCCCTGTTCTCGGTCCTAAAGATAGTGTTACAAAGAATCCAGTAATTTCTAATATATTTTAATACTGCAAGGTTGTAGTAAAATTTCAGAACAGAATATTATCATTAAATTGAAAAGGGTTAAATTTGATGAACATAGTAATATGTTTTGTTACTTATTAAGAATATATAATATTGCCCTTTGCTTAAATACTGTTACAAACTAAATAAAGTTAGTTTTTAAGCCCAAGAATGCCTTCTTTCTTATTCACATTTTCTTTGAAAAACCCGGACCATTTGTTAAAAAATCCGGACGTTTTAAATGTTGCTTTAAAAAAAAACCACGGACAATGTAAAACACTGAATTGTTAGAGTTCTACAAGAAAGTTGTGCGCCGTTTGTGCTCAAAACATGTTTAGTATTAAGAATAAGACAAACAGTCACGAATAAACCTATCATATACGCGTAATAGTAGTAACTTGATCTGATCGCATGTACTATCACTCGAAAAAACCTGATCTACACTAGAAAAAAGTGGACCGATTCACACGAAAAAACACGATCTCCGCCGGACACTATACCTACTGTGATTGTTTTCTATTTTGAAAATCCCATTCAGACCCTCATTTCAAAGGATGAACGTAATGATCTAGTAGTTATTTGAAAAATAACTTTGATACAGATAAGCAGTTATAAACATGTAAATGTCCTTGAAAACTAATTAATTATTATTAAACCTTAAGCTGCATTAAACGAGAGAGAGAGAGAGAGAGAGAGAGAGAGAGAGAGTTGGAAATCCGTCAGGTCAAGTCGAGATATATATTGATAACTGTAATGTATGGTAGCATTAAAACACAAGCGATAACTAACACAACCACCATTGAGAGCAACCGTGTTTTAAGAATGAATGATAGTAAGACTCTTCGTGTAAGATACTAGTACAAGATATGATTGACAGAATTTCAGTACCAACATTCGTAGATTGTTCGCTTAGTTTTTAGTTGACAGGGTAAAATTCTAAGATTTTGTAATAGATGATTTTCATATTATCGACAGGTTACAATGTAACTACTCTACGGTAAGACATTCTGGAACTTTATCAAACAAGAGCAACTGAAAGTAATAAAATTAAGCTTAAAAGCAATGCAATGGGGGGAAAATAATGGTTTTCCGAGGATTTTGTCGAGTATCAAAAACATTAAACTGGCATATAACTTAAAGTTTTGAACTTGAAGCGTACATTATAAATGAATAAAATCACCTTCAAACTTCAAGCAATCTTTCTGTCATTTTAGCCTTTTTCACTGTGACTCGAGACCTTCTTTCATCTATCATTTCCATAATTTCATGTGTGAAGACAGTAACTAAACGACAAACAGGAGTTCAAGTGTAAATACAGCCGTTCAAAACATAGCACAAGGATAACGATGTCTAACATTAAGGGACATAACAGTATAAAATCCTAAATCAAAGTTGGTAATATGAAAAAGGACTATTGTAAATAAGTTTCTTATATCTTTGATTTTTAGTTAACACTGTATAATCAACGAGTTTTATTGTCCGCATTTAAAAGTTTGAAATGTTTTTTTTTTTCAAATTTGATAGAAGTGTGGACACAGTTCAATGTGGATAGTAATAATTTGGTTTGAGTCATGGAACTTTGGGACTTTTATTCTGAATTTTGCACGATATGCATAATACAAATAGTAAGCTATTATATTATGGAGGTATTACCCCTATATTTGTTCCTTTTTTCAGCAGAACTTTCGGGTATGTTTATTAATTGAATTCGTGGGCATAACTATAATGTATAGTATGGTGTCCATCACCTAGTAGCATCTATGCATGCTTTAGTGTGGATATCTTTCTCAAAGGGTTAAACTTTGATCCTTGGTGCCAACCGTCCTTGATTTGCATTGGCACAAAAAAAAAATTTTTTCATGTTAATAATTTTTAATTTCTAGAAGTCTCTTAAGATGAATTGTGTTGAGTAGATAAAATTTGATATTTTCCCTTAATTTGGAATGAAAAAGGTTGTGCAGAATTTTGTTGTTGAAGTTAAAAGAATAACAACATTGATCTATTCTTATACACAAATCAAAACTTTACTATCCTATTTTCATTTACACTTTCATTCCAGAAGTTTGTTATTAAGGCCGATTCTACACCACCTCCAATTCTATAGTAGAAATTCAGCATCTCACCAAAAAAAAAGTAATATAAATGGTAAAAAAAAGGTTGAAAAATAAATGTGTTTTATACTACGCAATTTAACAGTCATGAGTATTACTGAGAACATGTGCAAAAAACACAATAATATATGCCTGCTAGTGTTTTCGACCGTTTTTTTTAGGATAGCCCAAAAGCTGGTCATATTCAATATACCTTAAACATAATATGAAACGGTGAATTTCAATAAGACTTTGGCAGAGCATGCATGGACTCCTACACTTTCAATTGTGTAAATAAAAGAAAAATGAAACGAGAGGAAAATTTTGGGGTTACCGAGGCCTACTCCCTGAATTCAAATTATGGCAAGTTTTACGAAGTATATAACTGGATTGAGAACCCTCCCTGAGATTACTATATAGGTTCTATGCACTAACTGAGATCAGTTAATTGTTATGAATTATCTTTAGATTTGCAAAAAGACATCAAATATTTATGAGTACACATGGGGTGTATAAAAAGGCCGATTCTACACCACCTCCAATTCTAAAGTAGAAATTCAGCATCTCACCTCAATAAAATGTAATATTAAGGTAAACGAACAGTTACTAATGTAAATAAACAACATAATATATTTTTTTTTGAACAAAAAATTAAATCATTTTAAAAATTAAAATAAAAGAATGACAACTGATAATAATATGGCTTTCTTACAAAAGTGTTGTGAAGCATTTTTAAACAAGCAAATGTTAAGATACCAAATAACGTCAACTTGTCGTTATTAGAACCCTGGATGGTATATCAAATGTTAAGATACCAAATAACGTCAACTTGTCGTTATTAGAACCCTGGATGGTATATCAAATGTTAAGATACCAAATAACGTCAACTTGTCGTTATTAGAACCCTGGATGGTATATCAAATGTTAAGATACCAAATAACGTCAGCTTGTCGTTATTAGAACCCTGGATGGTATATCAAATGTTAAGATACCAAATAACGTCAGCTTGTCGTTATTAGAACCCTGGATGGTATATCAAATGTTAAGATACCAAATAACGTCAGCTTGTCGTTATTAGAACCCTGGATGGTATATCAAATGTTAAGATACCAAATAACGTCAGCTTGTCGTTATTAGAACCCTGGATGGTATATCAAATGTTAAGATACCAAATAACGTCAGCTTGTCGTTATTAGAACCCTGGATGGTATATCAAGTGTTAAGATACCAAATAACGTCAACTTGTCGTTATTAGAACCCTGGATGGTATATCAAGTGTTAAGATACCAAATAACGTCAACTTGTCGTCATTAGAACCCTGGATGGTAACGTCAACTTGTCGTTATTAGAACCCTGGATGGTAACGTCAACTTGTCGTTATTAGAACCCTGGATGGTATGTCAACTTGTCGTTATTAGAACCCTGGATGGTATGTCAACTTGTCGTTATTAGAACCCTGGATGGTAACGTCAACTTGTCGTTATTAGAACCCTGGATGGTATGTCAACTTGTCGTTATTAGAACCCTGGATGGTATATCAAATGATTGGTGATTTACAAGCAAATCCTTTACTAGACTGTGCAAAAGAAGTGGGATGGTCGGCTTCGAGATGGCATGATATATAAATTCGAAGCCGAAAATTACGATATTTATGAGAACGTCAAAGAAGGTATACTCGAGTGTAAACACTTTCATTCGAAAAAAAGTGTTGTACAATTCGAAACAGGTGCAAGCTAGCGATGAACCCGAAACCACTTATGCCTTGTGTGGTGAGTGCAATAAAAAGGGGTTAATTGCAACTTAAAACATAATGATGTTTTTTTTTTTTCTTTTAAACAATGGTAGAAACACTTAAAAGGGAGGTGTTGTTATAAGTAATATGGAATCAATTCAAATTAATAAAAACACTTTAAAGGGAGATGTTGTTATAAGTAATATGGAATCAATTCAAATTAATAAAAACACTTTAAAGGGAGGTGTTGATAGAAATAATATGGAATCAATTCAAAATAATAAAAACATCTTAAAAGGAGGTGTTAATAGAAGTAAAAGGGAATCAATTTCAATTGATAAAAATAAAAGAAAGACAACTGATAATAATAATATGGATTTGAACACCTTAAAGGAAAGTGGTCATAGTAATAAAATGAATGTGAATTAAAATATAATTGACAACGAAGAAATGCCTGGTCCATCTGGGCTGACATCTAAATTTATACAACGTGAAAGCGGTGGTGCTAAATTTGTTAAAACGTTTTGCGGTGCAAAACTGAAGAGGAATAATGGGGTTTGTAAGAATAAACCTTGAACAGACGGACTGTGCTGGAGACATAGAAAACAACCATCCAATCAGGAATATGAAAATGTTGATATTGGGGGAAAGATGCAAGTTAAAAGGGCCATGAAGGTACTTTATGCGACTGTCATACAAGTGAGAGGTATAGCTAGTTATAAAACCAGGTTTAATCCACCATTTTCTACATAAGGAAATGCCTGTACCAAATCAGGAATATGACAGTTGTTTTCCATTCGTTTGATGTGTTCGAGCTTTTGATTTTGCAATTTGATACGGGACTTTCCGTTTTGAATTTTCCTTGGAGTTCGGTATTTTTGTTATTTTACCTTTTTCAAATAGCTAAGGATGAGGGTTTGAAGAGGAAAAGTAAGATTTTAAAGGAAAAGTTGAAAAGCTTATTTAGGAGAAAACCAACCGAAAATTTACCCGCGAAGAGGTTTTACCAAGAAGGAGCTAAAAACATTCACGAACGACGCAACATTACCAAGTACTCAGGGCTCAGAAAAGACGATCTACTCCAATCGGTAAGAAATGACATTGAAAATGCACCGGTTGAAAATGAGATCAAAGTCACTGATAGACGTGAAGCGCTAAATGGTGTATTTGGTACGGTAACCATTTAACCTTTGAAGCACCATGATTTAGATACGTTTTTTAAGGTAAGTGAAAGTACCATTTCCAGTAAAATTTCAGATGCACTCACCAAAAAGAAGGGTTTGAAGGTGCAATTAGTGCTTCAAGTGGAGTTGGTGAAAACGAACCCCGCAACTGGGGAGATTACCTACGTTACTCCCTTCTTTAGATCATCCGTTGTTACTACCACTCAATCAACGGACCTTGAATTGGAAATCACATTCATGACGGAGAAGGTGAAAGAAAATATGACAGAGTATATCCGTAAAGATAATGGATGGACATTTGGTCACATTGAGAAACTAGAAATTCATTTAAACAAATTTAATCCACTTAAGGGGGCTCTTACATAGCAACTCCATCAGCATTTTCCAAAAAGAAAGGCTAGCGATTGTTAACGTGAGAAACGGGGATGAGCGTTGTTATCAATGGGTGGTGTTAGCAGCACTAAATTAAGATGAGGTGGATAAGAATCATGCTTACCGATTGAAACAATACAAGAAATGGGAAGACAAGCTCAAGTTCGACGGTATTTAATTTCCAGTGTCACTTAAGGCAATTTGAAAGACAGACTACAGACATTAACATCAATGTCCTTGGTTTCGAAGGCATTATGAAGGATGAGGATGAAGAAGAGGATGTTCAAGTATACCCCCTAAGGATATCGAAGAATACCGGTGCAGCAAGTACACTGTGTCACATTTGCGGCGGAGTATGTGGTGAGGACAAGGTTCGAGATCACGATCACCTCACGGGTAAGTATCGTGGCGCAGCACGCAATGAGTTTAACTTGAAGTATCGACTTCCAAAATTTGTTTCTATTGTTTTTCATAATTTAAGTGGGTATGACGCTCATCTGTTCGTAAATGAATAAGGATTCGGGGAAGGACAGATCAACTGAAAGTGGATGGAGACTTGGAGATGAGATTCATCGATTCGTTGGGGTTTATGCCAAACTCCATAGAAACCTTAACAAAGAATCTTACGAATGATAAATTCAACGCGGTGAAGAAGTGTTTCAGCGACCGTTACGAAAATGAGGATTCGGAACGGAGTGTATCCCTATGATTACAAGGATGATCCTGCAAAGATGAGGGAAACAATAGATTATTATTTAATTTAAATAAATGGACGTTGAAGATATCTTATACAATGAAACGACTGCGAACAGAAGTAATCACGTTCTCCTTCCGCAGCGGTCGATTAGAGGACTGCTTATTGGAAAGCCAGACTGTGGTAAACGACATTGCTCAACAACCTTCTCCTCCAGTCGGGGTGGTAGATTATGACTGTTTGTATGTTTTAGGAAAATCTCTTCACCAACCCATCTATCAACTCTTGCAAAAAGCATTGGGAAAAGGGTTCTCGAAAGAGGATATACGTAATCTGTTATCTGTCAAAGGATATCGATGTGGTTGATGGTTTACCCTCACCCAAACAACGCAGCGGTATTGATGCATTCTTTTTTTTTATCAAGGAGGAGATGTACCAGACCCTCAAGAACTTGACACCCATCGTAAGAACTTACTGGTGTTTGATGATTTGATGTTGAGCAAACAGAATAAATGCAAAGCCTACTATGTCCGAAGTCAACACAACAATATGGATTGTTTCTATCTGTGTCAAAACTACTTCAAACTCCCACGCCAGACGATCCGGGAAAACACCAACTTTATATGTCTCTTTCAACAAGACGCCAAGAATCTCCAACAGATTTACCGCGATCATTACACTGAAATGCAGTCAACTTTAGCGTTTGATAGTTCATTGATAACATTCTGGCGTATCACAAACAAACAACTTGTAACGTCTCATTTCATTGGCCGAAAGATTCAAATACAACAACAATCGTAGTGTGCACGTGAATTGACACAGGTGACTGACCATGGAATGTACTATGTTACTACGAACGTAAAAACAAGGATTTGACAATGAATAGTTTACAAATCTTTGGTCAAAAGAATTAAATAAATGTTTTGTGAATTTCAAATAGTTGTGACGAAATATTATACTGCAGCAACATATATATATAATTATCTTGTACCGCATTATGAAAAATATAAGGATAAAATAAAATGCATGTGCCGCTTTTATACGGACGATTAAGGAACCACTTTTAATTTCTTTCAATGTCGTAGTTATTTATAATAAGGATCTCATAATACTGATCCATTACAATAATTACAATAATTTATGATGGGTTGCACATTCCTCTTTTAGTGTTTTCATGCTATAAAACGAACATACAGAACGTTACACAGTAGCTAAGCGTTTGGTCATTCAGAAATTACGTATCATAAACGGAGCAAATTGTCCCCGAAATATAGTAACAAAACAACAATTATCGTATCATTTGTAGACTACACGTGAATGAAGACGTAGTATGCAATGTACTATCATGGTCACCACGAAATTCAAATGAATTCAGTGAAGGCATGTTGGTGTAAAAGGATTGAAATGTTACATCGGCGAAGATTTTTCTTTTGTATGTGTGGAACTAAAAATAAATAAATACTCAGGCAGTAGGTATTCCTATGGGCACTAACTGTGCCCTTTAATAGCAGATTTATTTCTATATTGCTTAGAATCTCAGTTTATGACCAAACTCAGTAAAGACCCATCATTGTTATATTTAGTTGATACATTCAACAATACCTACCGTTACCTGGATGATATTTTTTCGTTAAATAATCCAGAGTTCTCTAAATATACTTCCGAAATTTACCCAAAAGAACTTACTTTAACTAAATCTAACATAAACAGCAGCAGTTGCCCTTTTCTAGATTTAGACATTTCAATTTCTAACGGAAACTACATACTAAAATTTACGACAAAGAGACGATTTTCATTTCCTATTGTTAATTTTCCATTTTTAGACGGCGATGTTCCATTGGCTCCATCATACGGTGTTTATATATCCCAACTCGTTCGGTATGACCGTGTGTGTTCTGATGTCATAGATTTTAACGAACGTAATCAATGCATCACTGGGAAATTATTGTGTCAGGGATTTCGATACCATAAATTACTTAAAACTTTTACTAAATTCTTTCATAGATACAAAGATTTGATAAGTAAATTTGGCTGTACCTGTAGAAAACTTATTAAAAATGGTATTTCACATCCTAAATTTTACGGTAATATTGTACTTAAAGCGAGGAAATCACTATGTGATCCGTGTAAACTCATCGAACCTTTAAACAAACTTATAAGTAAGGGTTATCGTACCAATATTGTAATTAGATCTCTGAATATAGTTTACATTGGCACTAATATCGATTTTGTCATTAGCAAATTAAAACATAACTTAGTTGTATCTTCTTTTGAGGCGGGATGTTTAGAGACACACACGTTATTTTTATCTCTTAAGAAGTAGCTCCTCACTATCCTACTACCTGTCGATACATTTATTTTGGCATTGCACAAGTCATGTCTTCTCTGACTGTTCATGACGTTAAAATACTAAATCCCTGGGATGTGTTTTAGTTGATTTTAGTCTTTGATGCATGATTTTTATCATTAATTGTTTTGGCTTTTAACTAGCTGTCAGTAACTGCGAGTACTCTCAAATCGTACTTTCTTTTATTCGACCTGTTGATACTATTTTTAATACTTTTTGTTATTTTATATTAATATGGATCTTGTCTGTATACCAGCTTTGATTATTTGGAATTTCTACTAATTTTCACTTCTTCATACTACATTTGTATGAACATCAAGATTATTCTCCTTTAATCTGTACAGGAAGTTTTATTGTTGATATTTACCCTTATGTATCTAGTGTTAAATTAGGTATTTATATTACAGACCTTTCTTGGTATTCCTAATTATTGGAAGATTTTATATAGACAGAAAAAGTATACCTAAAACGACAAAGTTATTTTTCATTTACCTGTATATATTATGAAAACCGGTTTTTCAAAAGTGATTATTTTCTAAGGGTTAAATATTTCGCGGTGGTGTATTGCCATGGCTTTATTTGGACTTGTTTGTTTGCTTTTGGCCTTGAATGTTTGTCCCTAATATTTTATTAACTATGTATTTACTTTCAGGTATCACAGATCGAATATATTCGTTCATAGTGTGTTAATTTACGTTTTTGATTGAGTTAAGCCTTCCAATTGATGTTTTATCGTGTGTTTTCTATGTTGTGATGTTATACTATTGTTTCAGAAAAGGGAGAAGGTTTGGTACCATTAAAACGTTTAATCCCGCTGCAAATGTTTGCACCTGTCCTAAGTCAGATATCTGATGTACAGTAGTTGTCGTTTGTTTATGTAATTTATACGTGTTTCTCGTTTCTCGTTTTTTATATAGACTAGACCGTTGGTTTTACCGTTTGAATGGTTTTACACTAGTACTTTTGGGGCCCTTTATAGCTTGTTGTTCGGTGTGAGCCAAGGCTCCGTGTTGAAGGCCGTACATTGACCTATAATGGTTTACTTTTATAAATTGTTATTTGGATGGAGAGTTGTCTCATTGGCACTCACACCACATCTTCCTATATCTATTGTGAGAAATATCGTAGTTTATAAGGAACAATATAAATATACTGTTTTCGATTTTAATTGGCTGAAAACTTATCTTTTAATTTCATACCGTAAGAATAGTGATTTGCATAACATTGTTGAACTATCCGCCAAAGTGACGTGTAGTATGCATGCGTATTTAAAATGAAATACAAAATCATACATGTAAGATAAACTGATAAACGAAATATTAAGAAATCATTAATAAGGATGACTGAATGCATGTACAAGAAGGGACCCACCTTTTTATCAATACATTTAATGAATAAACACGCTTTTAAAGTCATATGAAACGAGTGACAGGTGAAAAATAATGTTTATTCAATTATTGAACCAATGCATGTATTTATCATAAACTTAGTCTTCTGTGCACAATGTTATCATTTTTACGCAAATATACCGTATAATCGTCAACTTTTTTTCTATATGTCTGTTATAATGTGAAAATATGGCGGCTAATTATTTGTCGTGTTTTGAAGCCGAAGATTACCAATTGTCACCTTATAGTAAACAATCAACAAAGAAGCATGGATATTGAGCACGTGTATAACATGTACAATCAGATAATAGTTTATTTCAATGAGAGATCCATGCGTATTGCGATCACCGGATTTTTACGAGACGAGTCACGCTAAGGTCACCAAGGCAGGACCAAATATACTTAAAAATAAAAAGACAGGACAGAGATTACAACTAAAAAAAAAGAAGAAAAATGTTTCATCCAAGGCCCCACTCCCATAAAAATAAAATGGTAGATTTCTTAATCCAGAACCAACTGAGAGGAGACAGTTGAATTAAATATTTCGATGTGAAACCTGTTAAGATTTTAAAGTTTAAAATTTCACTATTGCACAAAATTATGAATTCAATGAATTGTACATGCCATGTATATAAAAGCTAGAACTGCTATGGGATAATCAAGAACACAATCATGTACGTGAATACGACGATGGAAGGTTATAACAACCTTGACCGGTTACGTGAATACTGATCAGTCCATTCAACTTATAGTATGCGTGTTCTATTTTCGCAGGTGTGAGGTCGAAGGTTTGAATTGACCAATGAAAACGATCGTTCCTTTACGAGTTAATCTAATAAAGTTTGTTTGACTGATTACGTCGCACTACCTTTCGCTAAGCTTGGTCGCATTAAAGTATATTTGGATTTAACCTTTGAGGAGTTTAAGACCTTTTGCAATCACTGCTGGTCTCAACCTTACGGATTTGTCACCATCGATCTCACCAGCACCAAGGAAAATGAAAAGAGTTCTATGTCGTTTAAAAATAAAGAATGGATACACTACTAAGGGATTTTAAAGAATATTTGACTGTGTTTGGTGATAGAAGCAGTGAAAATGATTCGTCGTCAGATGATAGCGATGACAATCCTCCAAGAATAGAGTGTGTTACATATAAGTGGGAACGTGTGAATATCAACACAAGATCCCTTCAAAAGTTAATACCAGGTTACAGGTGTGTTGAATGTGGTGTTGAAAAGTATAAGGATCCTTTTGATCACCAGGATTTCGATAACTGGAATACAAAAGGAATATAGGTTGTGTGTCAAAGCCTCAACAACCGCAATATAGTGCAAATACGAACGGAGGACATCAATGCATCCAACAGTGTCAACCGATGAAATACCTTTGCCTCAGACACTTGAATCTTAAAAAGAGGGAAGTAGTCTATGCATTACCTCCATTGTTTCAACGACTATTCAAACGCTAAGGGGCGTTCGTTCCATCGTTCCATCGCTAAAGAGCGTTCGTTCTATCGTTCCATCGCTTAGGGGTGTTGGTTCAATCGCTATAGAGCGTTCGTTCCATCGCTTACGGGCGTTCGTTCATCGCTAAAGAGCGTTCGTTCCATCGCTAAAGAGCGTTCGTTCCATCGCTAAAGAGCGTTCGTTCCATCGCTATAAATAAATAACGTTTATCAAAATCACTGATCCTAAACAACGTGCTATGGAGTTTCAAGATGTAAGCGTAGTATTCAAGCTAGCAATTTACAACAACGACTTGACCACAAGGATTGAGTCATGATCTTAAACAAGTTTTTAAACCCGTCCTAAAAGCACAAGAGAAAACGGCATCTAAGATTATCAAGAACATTGAAGATCTCCAAGCGATCCCACCGCTACCTGCATTGCCTCCTCGACCTCCCGAGTTTGCAGATCCATTACTTATAAAACCAGCCACAGACAACAACCCTTGGTTCTCTAGTACAAAAGTATTTACAACTCGGTATGACACGTCATGCTGACCCAATCTTGGATTGCGTTCTGGGAACTTATTCACAAAGCCTCCGTTAATTAGCGGACCCGTTAAGTTAGCGGAGATTATAACGGGGACACCCGGTAAATTTTAACGTGTATTCACAAACGTCTCCGTTAACGGTGAGTTAGCGAACGCCCTATTAACGGGTCCGTTAGCATGCAAATTAGGTATGATAGATGAAACGTTACTTTTCATTGGATGCCATATCGATTGCTCATTTGAATAAATTAAATTATTTCATAAGAAATATGTTTTGTTCTTCTTTCTTAAATTTTTCTTCAAAATTTATATAAATGCCGCGATTCAAGGAAGATTACTTGAATATACAAGAAATTAAATATTTAAACACAATTCGCATTACTTACGGAAGCTCATCTGCCTTCCTCGAATGCAAAACATATTTGTCAAGATCTCGACGTTCGGGGTAAGTTCAGCATGATGTCTTGAAGTGATCTTAAATTTTCTTCTTTCTCTTTTTTATTTTGTTTTGAAGGAATTTTCTTGGGTAATATAAGAATATAATATTTACTACTTCTATAGCTGGGTGGTACAAAAAATATTATTAACATGTGTAGCAGTTTTGATGAACAGCTCAGGTTCAATTTTCTCTTTTGCTATCCGAATTGATACATCCATGAAAACGCAAAAAGTCACCTTTTCTGCAATTTCTCACGTTATTTTCGTGTATGACGTTGTTGTATAAATTGACGTCACATTTTAAAAACCGGTCGCGAAGAAGATGGAGAACGAAAATGACAGAAAGAGAAAGCCAAGGTTTTCATAAAAGGAAGTGGATGTTCTCATAGAGAAGGTTCGGTGTCAATCAGACACACTTTTTCACGATTTAGTGACACTTTGACAAACAAAAAGAAGAAATCGGCATGGTTTGAGGTTCAAAACTCCGTAAACGCCACATCTGTGGTGTATAGGAATGTGGATGAAATCAAGAAAAAATGGGACGACGTCAAAAGAAACACTAAAAGAGGGCAGTCAGTGTAAGACGGGACAGAAACCTGACAGGCGGGGGTGAAAGTAGTGTAGAGTCTCTGTCTTCAGTTGAAGAAGCTGTGGTGTCTCTAATAGCAGAAGAGAAAATATATGGTATAAGCGAAGGACTCGATTGTTTCCAGTAACAGACAGCCGAGGTTCGTATATTGAAAAAGGAAAACAATTAACAAAACCACCTCTGTGGTAAATTAAATTAATTAAAAAAAGGTATATTCACATCGGAATAGTCAACGTAAAATTTGTCGCAAGTTTATAGTTAGCCGTTAGGATTTTTATGCATAAAAATTTCCCATTCCTGATTTGCTCCAACAATTACGCGTAACCATGAAAAGCATTTTTATTTGGTAACAAGTCTACGTGTATTCTTTTAACATTACTCGTAAAAAATAATTTCTTACAATATTTTCTACGGGTAAAGTTTTGCATGTTATGATCGTAATGGCTAACCATACACATCAGACGTCATCAGAGAACAGTCGCATTGAAAAATATATCTGCGACGTTGTGTTTTACCCATCCGCAGATTGATCTCAAATATTAAAGATGTCATGGCATATTCAACTATTCTCAAATCTTGTAATTAATTATTAGCCTTAAAAGCACGCACTTTAATTTTAAGGGGCTGTATCTTTTGAGCGACTATCTTGTAAGCGACAATTCATGAGTAATTACGCGTACCTTTTGAGCGACATAACTTGACTGATGAATAAAAAGGTAAATAGTGATTGAGCGACGTTGAATATCATAAGTAATGTACAAGGAAGTTTAAACAAATAAATTGATAAAATAAAAACATGATGAAAAATACGAACTTGAAGCCTTCCAGTTAGAGGACCGGGTAATTCTTTTTTTCTGGTATGTATTAGTTCAACGTCAATAAAAATCAAATTGACCAATACTATGATTATTTTGATTCCGAATTTTGAGGAAAATAATCTCGCCAGCAAGGAAAGAAAAAAAAAATATTCTGAGAGAGAATAATAACCATAATAATTAATGTTAAATTTGAAAGAAAAATATTGTCGCGCCGCATCCCAAAAAAAAAAGTGCAAAAAATATTTTGACCGGGGAAAAAATGCCCCCCCCCCTTTTTTTGAAGTTAAATGGTAAATGGTCGGTCCCTTAGGAAGTCGCTCAATTCGTAATATAAAATGTTGCTCAATTTATCATCGCCCCATTTTGAATGCAAATGAATTAATTAAAATAAGATAGAATTGGAGTAAATGATTTGGAAGTCGGGTGAAACACAAAACGGGAATGTTTGGGTTCTTTATTGAATTTTAAAGAACTTGACTGAACATTTACACACGAACGACGATTTTAAATATTCATTTTTTTTCTAAGAATAATCATTTACCATAATTGATCATATTTCTTTTCAATAGACAACCATTATAGCAAGTGTACACCAACAACCAGTTAGCCCAGTATGCCATACAGTAGTACAGGATAGAATTGCAATGAAAAGCCCGAGACCAGCCTTGAGTGCCCCAGATGAAATTCAGTGTTTAGGTGCAGACATGCCACACAATAAGAAACAGAAACTTTCAAAGGATACTGCAGCAACCCAGGAAAATGAAAGGTACTTCGATACTAAACTAACTTTCACATGTTGATAGATATTGGGTAATACTAAAAGCTCCCTGTTGATAAGATCACTCTGACCTATATTTTACACATGACTCTTGTATAATTTTGCTTTTAATCAATATGGTAAACAGTCGGGGTATGTCGTGTCTCATAGACACACTCTCTAGTTTGATAATTTTTACCCGCTAAAAGAGTTTTTTTAGTGTAAAACTATCCTTACACTAATGACATATCCATTGTCGGAATAATGAGATGTCATATTATTTAACAGTCGGAATACATAGATTATTGACATGTCGAAATAATTGGCTGTTGGAAATTTGGTGGTTCCATTTTCAACTAAAAAAGCCATATTGCTAACACAACACTGTTCTTGAAATCAACCAACATTTCATCAATACAACTACATTGTCATGAATAAAAGGAAATAAAAAAAAAAATACCCAACTCATGAGAAAACAAATCCAATAGACAAAAGGAATGGTGAAAAGAAGGAAAGTCCATGCATAACTATGACAAATGGCAATATCAAGGCAAAACCCGGAACATTGGAAACAACCGCAATGGTCCTGATTTGGTACAGACATTTCCTATGGAGACGTATTTTTTATAAACTTGATCCAAAAGCCTTTCTCTCAATATGTGATTTACTATGCCGCCTGATTGAGTGTGGACTTTTGAAACATTTGTCAATTGGCACGTGTTTACAAATCATTGAAAGCATTGTATTGTGACGATATGCCAATCAAGCTCGTAGTATCAATGGTTTATTGTTCACACATGAAGCATTGATCGTAATTGAATGGGGCAGTAAACACGTGCAGATCTATTGGCAGGTGTTTCGAAAGTCCACACTCCATCCGGCGGCATAGTACAAATCCGGTCGATCAAATTCCCCTTTTCCCTTGCTGTTTAATTTCGTTGCCACAATATATCCCCACCCCGAGAACAATGAAATATGATACGGTAAACTTAAATTGGAAGTGTATTATTTTCGTTGTGTGAGTTTAATGTAGTTTAGTATGTATTTGTATTTATTTTTTTAGTTTAATAACTCTTCAAAAACAACTTATTGAGATCGAGAAAGAAAGACTTGCTATTGAAAGGGAAAGGCTAAAGATAGAGCGCCGACGTCTAGAAATTGAAGAAAACAGACACGTCTCTTACCAAACACCAGTCCACAGCATTAGCCAGACACAGAACCAGATACCATCTGAATTCGAACTTTTCAGTTCTGCATTTATGCACAACCTGTAGCTACATTTTGTAGGTCATTTGAATAAATGTCAGTTTCATATTTACCTAAAATCTTTCTCATATTACCATATAAAAAAGAAGAAGTGGTGTGATTGCCAATGAGACAACTCTTCACAAGAGACCAAATGACACAGAAATTAACAACTATAGGTCACCGTACGGCCTGAAACAATGAGCAAAGCCCATACCGCATAGTCAGCTATAAAAGGCCCCTTTTTTGCTCCTTTTAAGCTGTCCGTCATTATCTTGAATGCTATTTACATCATTCGCAACTCCATCCGCTACATCATCGTCTTGTTTATTAGCATTGGACTAGAAAAACTGTATCAAAGACATTTTTTGCCGTTCCTAGCTGTTATTGACATTTAAGAGGCCAACAATCGGTACATGGATTTTGTCGAAACTTTTCAACCAAGGAACACTTGTCATGTTGGTCATTTGTAGGTAACGGCTTTTTCATATGTATATATATATGTTTTAAAAATAGTTGAAACCCTATCATATGGACCCTAGGTTTTATTTTAGCCATGGCGGCCAAATTGGTGTCATGCTGGCCATATAGTTCACAAAATATAATCTATAGACACCCTAAGGAACATTCATATCGAGTTTTGTGAAAATCTGTTCAAAAGTTGTTTCAGGAAAATAATGTTAACGGACGATGGATGCAAATTAGGTGCAATGAGCATCCTATATAAAAAAAACGAAGATGTGGTGTGATTGCCAATGAGACAACTCGTCACAAGAGACCAAATGACACAGAATTTAACAACTATAGGTCACCTTACGGCCTTCAATAATGAACAAAGCCCATACCGCATAGTCAGCTATAAAAGGCCCCGAAATTACAAATGTAAAACAATTCAAACGGCCTAATTAATGAATAAAAATTGAACGAAAAACAAACATGTAACACAGCAACAAACGACAAATTTTTGTTTCTGACTATCTAAAGAGAGAATATACCAAAGTACCAAAACGGCTCGGTAACACATATTACTAAATCGACATAAAGACAAACAATAAACAAGACAGCAAAATACACAGGTGCTTATGGTGTAGAACCACTAATTAGGGGGTGTCATCCTGGTTTGCCCACTTTTAATTGCAGGTTTATAAAAACATAGGGTGTTTTGTTGTTTTAACAATTATAGTTTATTTCTGAATTATAGTCATATTTTTTACCTTTATTCTACCTGTAAAATTTTATAAAAGATACTTAATTCTGCTATTAAATCGAGGAAAAGTGCAAAAATATTTTATATTTTATATTTTTTTTAGCAGGAAAATGTATTGAAATTGTCAAATATAAAAAATATAGACAAAAATCTATACTAAAATGTTTATTATTTTGACAATTTATTAACAAATTGTTTTAATTGTTGGTACATTCTGAAAAAAAAAAATGTAAAAAGTAAAATAATGAAACTTAAGATTAAAATAAATGTCATTTAAATTTCTCTTTATTTATTCACCTTATTTAATTCTTAAAAATTTAATAAATACACTGTTCTGAAATTTAATATAAAAAAATATCCAATTAATTCTAACAAATAAAATATAAATGCAACTGTTTGGTAGCCAAGCTTTACCTATTACTCCTGCAAGACATCACTCTACCACCAAAGGTCACTCAACAGACCCTTCCTTCCCAAGACAACAACTATCGACATCGACCTGCAGGATAAATGGTGCCTTACAACTACAAGAAAACAGTTTCTTTTACCGTCGGACAACATCCATCTACCCACCCATGCTGATCTTCTCAACAACAAACAACTTGACACACCTTGCAGCTGCCAACACGATCTTCTGCGACGGCACATTCTACTCATGTCCAACTCTCTTCCAACAGCTGTACACAGTTCATGCAATGGTAGATGGTTATATGTTCCCACTAGTGTATGCTCTACAACCACGCTTCTTCAGCCACATACGTTAAATCGCGCACCTACATCAGTCACAACTTCAACCAGAAACAATATTTATTAATTACGAGACAGCAACCAACAACACAGCACGGACAGTGTTCCCAGAGGTAACCGTGAATTGCTGCTTCTTCTATTTTACCCAGTGTATTTGGCGAAAGGCACAGAAACTATAAAGAAAATGAAGACATCACTTGACTTATACGACGAGCCGCAGTATTACCTCTTGTTCCACCAACCTAGTTGAAAATGTATGGCTTACAACTTTAGAAGACATTGGTGAAGCTGACAACATACCCACTACAACATCATTTACAGATTACATGACAGAGTTTTGGGTTAAAGGAAACCGCTTTCTATGGAACCACTACTACACAGAAGGACCCCGAAGGATGGCACAACAAAATTAAGAAGAGACTCCAACATGCCCACCCTAAACATGTACGAGATCATTGAGTTACTGAAGAAGACCCAGACACTAACAGAATGTACCATTATCCAGTATGCAGCAGGAGGAGCCCGCCCACCAAAAAGACGACGATACAGAGTAATCGACACCAGACTTCAACTACTGAAAGACTGATACCAACAAGGACTCATCAACGTGACAGACTACTCTGACGCAGCATCCCATCTTCTCCATTTGAACTGAATGACTTAGTGAAAGACTGTAATTTGTGACTTTTGAAATGTATATAAAAGATTGTAAAACCATAGTGCTTTATTTATTTTCCATCATTATACATATAGTGCCCAATAATACTTAGTTACCATATTGCTTTATTTATTTCCTTATGCAATGCATGTATAAATTTGATTCATATATTATATAAATCATGTTTGCAATAAAAGAAGACTTGTATTGGTGTATTTATATCATGAAAATCATTCAGAAACTTTTATAAATGAATGTCATTGTTTTGTCATTAGATGTACATGTATGTTAAATGAATCGATTGAATTGATATTAATTTATTGAGAGAAAAATATTTGATATATTTATTATTTATCTTTACAAATGAAAATGGAACTACACAATGAAAAATACCTGAATATATAGAAAACACAGATAAACTATATAGTATAGTATGAATGGTTTATTATAATGCAACCTGCATATATACAATAGATACATAGTACAATATTACATTACAGCCAGCCAGAAAGGTTTACGATGCACTGACAAATTAAAACTCAATTTTTTGAAAAAATAGATAACAAACAGTTTTGGACGGATGTCTAAGTTATAAGAAAATTCAACAGTTAAAGTAAAATAGTTAGAGAATTTCTCTTTGGATACGATCACAGTCCAAGATAAAGTTCGCTATATATTTGTTGTTGTTAGATAACAGTTCATTTAAGGCAGCATTTGGAGAAAGTTCATTTATGCGTAGAGGATAAGCAGGATCTGGTGATATTGCCGTAAATAGTTTATTTCTAAAAACCGAGTAACGATCACAGTATAAGATGAAGTGTTGCTCATCTTCAATAGACCCAGAATTGCACATTTTACATACTCTTTGTTCGATTGGAATGTTTCTATAGCTTCCTCGTTCGACTTCTAGTGGGAAAGTACCGCAGCGAATTCTAGCAATAGCAGATCTGTGTGTCCTTGTTAAATGCTTTTGTACGTACGGCTCGGCATAAAATTCGGTTTTCAAATGTTTATATGTCCTCAAATTTGGCATATTGTTTATTTCGTTAAACCACTTGTCTTTGAAGTCTGCTACAAGTTTACTTTCCACATAGTCTAGGATGAATCTTGTTGAGATATCGGAGTCGTTGTCAGTTATGTGTGAAAGATTGCATTTGTCCAGAAGCGTTTTTACACTGTTAAACCACGTGTTTCTGTAACGTCTCGACATTTCACGATCCCAAACAAATACTTTTCGGCAAATTCTGTGACCAGACATGTTCATAAGACGACACCATAAGCGGATAACGTTACACTGTTTGTGAATAAAAACTGGATGCCATCCCATGTCTGCTAATATTGCTGGAATTGGTGTTGTTTTGCCGACGCCAAGAAAAGTTCTGATAGCTCTATAATGTAAGCGTTCGATATTGTCATATTGCTTGGCTCCCCATACCCCGGATGCATAATCAAGTACAGGAATAACAGTGTTTTCATAAATTTTCGTGAATATGACGTAGTCCATATTACCCATGTTAAAGAATTTAGATGTCAAGGATCCCAATGATCTACTACCTGCACTTACGAGTTCATTGACAGAGACATTATAATCGATATGCTCGGATAATGTGAGTCCCAAGTAGCGATGTTTAGTTACAAGTTCAACTGTGTTGTCCCCTAGTCGAAATGTAAATTGAGGTCTGTCCTTTGTAGTCTTTCGAATATGCATAATTTTTGTCTTTTCTGTATTTTAACATTCATTAATTTGTCTTTGTCCTATCGTTCAGAGCATTAAGCTGATTTTGTAATCCATCAACAGTGTCCGAAATAAGGACTAGATCGTCAGCGTATAGCAAGCAGCTGATCATATCGTCACCGACTAATGCGCCACAACAGAGTCTGTTAATGAGTGGTACCAATTCATCAATAAACAACGCAAAAAGAGTGGGCGCGAGGTTATCACCTTGACGGACACCGGAATCAACTGAAAACCATTCAGTAAACATCGTAGGCGATAATCGTACTGCACTTTGTAGCTTTGAGTAGAGACACCTAATTACTTTGTACATATTTCCATACACACCCACGGCTAAAAGTTTATTCCAGAGTATTGTATGATTCACTGAATCAAATGTCTTGCTGAAGTCAACAAAGCACAAAAAAGTGTCTTTGTTCTGCAGTTTTCTGTTTCTCAATATTGTACACAGTGAATAGATATGGTCCAGGCATGATCTATGCCGCCTAAATCCGTTTTGTTCCTCACTGAGAAAGTTATTGTTTTCGAGATGACTGATGAGCCTTTCGTTCAAAATCTGACTAAATGTTTTTGCGACAGTTGACATCAGACTTATGCTTCGGAAATCCATCGGATGGTGGAAATCCTTGCCTTTTTTTTAGCAGAAGACATATAATGCTTCGACACCAAGGATCTGGAACAATTCCATAGCTAAAACATACATTGAACAGTTCGTGAAGAGTTTTCGTCAGTATATCACTTTTCAGTAATTCATTAGGTAAATTGTCTATTCCTACTGCTTTGCCATTTTTTAAACTCATTAGCGCACGTTTCGTTTCATCAGGAGAAATAGGTTCGTTCAATTCAGATGTGCTCGTGTTGTCAATATACGTCTGATTAACAGGGAGATTTTCATATTCACGCTCTAGTTGTGAATTAAGGTTTTGCAATTGCTCTACAAATTCAGAATCGACTTTTGTATTGTCACTAGAGAGCAGTTTGGAATATTCCTCTTTCCATCGTTGTAAAATTTCGGAGGGATCATGAGACACTGACCCATCGTCCATGTTGACACTATCAATGTTTGTCGCTGTTTTTCCTGGACCTAATTTACTGATTTCACGACAAAATTCTTTTGTATTGCCCCGATTGATTGATTTTATTCGATTCAGTCTTTGAGCTGTATATTTCCGTTCTTCTTGTCGCAGACGTTTATCAAATTGTCTGCGCTTTGTTTTGAATACCTCACTTCGTTTTATTTTTGCTCGACGCTCACCCTGATAACTCAAATAGTCCTTTTCGGCAATATTTACTTCACGAAGTAGATTTCGTCATTCGTTGTTCCAGTACGGTTTTGTGTTGCGGCGTTTACGTTTGTGTGTGCTTTGTCCAAGATCTTTGTAGTCAAGAACATTGTCCATTTCGTCATGAATTGCATTCAGTAACGTTTCATAGATTGAGTTAATCCTTTGTTCAATGTTATGGCGATCGAGTAGTGAATCGACTACTTTGTCTAAACAGCGCACACATCGTTTGCTCTTGAATATATCATTTGGGATGTTCGTGACGTCATATTTTCGCATCACAGATTTTACATAGTTGTTTTCATAAATTGGCGTTTTAGTTACTTGTGAACTTGTATAATTTCGATATTCCGAGTAATCAAAAGAACACTGTAACACTGAGTGATCTGGGACTCTTGAGTTGGGATGTTATTCAATATTGTGATCGATCAGCAAGTCCGACAAAAGTTTTACCTCGAAATCGTAAAATTTTTTCAACGAAGCATGCTGAGTAATCATGTAGTCAACGACAGATTTACCGAGAGGCGAAACGTAAGTAAAATTGTCCTTTGAACTGTCTCCTCTTCCGTTTAACAGAAAGTAATTTGAGTCGTTTAAGAACTCCAACAGAAATACACCAAACGCGTTTTTATAGAATCAATATAGCATCGTTCTGGTAGAGTACCGATAGAGTCTGTTAGATCTTTTGAGTTACCTATACGCCCATTGAAATCACCACAAATTAGGACTGGATTATAGCTACTATAAAGATATACCTGCGATAGAAGATGGTCGTAAAATTCCTGAGCAATGTTGCCCCTACTTGACCGCTCCGTTTGCAGGTAACACACACACAGATAAAGCATAAAGTTTTGGTCATATTTGCATTTCAAATTAATCCAAAGAATATCATCTCTGCTATTGTCAAGAATATCGACGTCAAAATTGTCAAGTATACAGTTTTTAATCAAAAATCATATTCCACCACTACCCCTCCACGCTTTGTTCGAAAGAATTCGCCTATTACAACCTATCCTCTCATTACCATTTAGTTCGATAGCTTCATTGTCTTTCAGATGGGTCCCAGAAATTCCATACACATCACAATTCAAAGAAGTAAAAATACTTTCCCTTAAAAGTCTGCCATTGTCATTTTGTTGTTTAACGTATCATATTTCAACATTTTATTTTCCAATGTTCTTATCTTATTATCAACATTGGCAAATTCCAATGACATTTCATCTTTCAAAGATTGTATACCTTTGCTGATCTCATGTGTGAATTTTGAAGTTCGTAATTCTTTGCTCCAAAGATGTTCTTAGAGAATCTTGGTTCTGTTTAACACTCATCATTAATTTATATAAATCATTTGTTGATACGTTTTGGTCTGGGTTTGGCTCGGACATTATTGACTGAGAAGGTTGAATAGGAACAGAGTACGATTTTGTGTTCAATCTTTTGGGCGAAGGACGGACAAAATCACAATCAGAGTCAGAGGAACTTTGCCTTGGTCTTCGTGGAGGATAGTTTTATATCTTGACATAGAGTGATATGGGTGTTTGGTGTATATATACTTTCCCTAATAACTGTTTATCACAATATTATTGTCTTTAACTGATAATCACATCCAGATCAAAGGATATTTCAAATAATCTATCACATTTCTTTCAGTGAAAAATTCAAACGTCCATCTTGTTTAAACGTCACATGATCGTACCTATATATATACCTGAGTTGGAACAGTCTATACAATTGTATGCTCATTAAATCTTTTGTCTTTTTTGTTTTCTTTAGCTATAGCTATTAGCAATAGCTAATTGGTATAATTAAAAGTGGGCAAACCAGGAGTAAACCAATTAGGTAAAAAGAACATATTTAAGACAAACAAGTGTGGACACAGATGAATGTGGATAGTATGTTTGGATGTTTGACAGTGTTTTATATGACAAAAGGAGTTCTATGTTTTCCTATATGGTGTTATTAACTGTGTTGCACGATGATAACCAACCTGAGCATTAGGAGTGTTGTTTATTTAATATTTAGATTTTATGTTCAAGACGGGCATGGAAGAGACACTAATTGCATTAATTACCAAATGATTATGATAGAATATTTTCCACATCTTTGATTTTGGATACATTTTGTAGCTAGGAGAGCAACACATAATAGGTTCATTTTTCATGTGATTTTTTTAAATGGGAGATGATATCTCAGAACATGATATCAGGAGGCTGTAATTCAGTGGTTGTCGTTTGTCTATGTGTTACATAATATTTGTTTTCGTTTATTTTGTGTACATAAATAACATAAATGACTATGTGTTATGGGCTTTGCTCATTGTTGAAGGCTGTACGGTGACCCGTAGTTGTTAATTTCTGTGTCATTTTGGTCTGTTGAGGAGAATTGTCTCATTGGCAATCATACCACATCTTTTTATATGTATTTGCTCACTATTTGTATGGTTCTATTTATATTACTTTGTGGTGGATTGTCAGTATCATTAGTAATATATTTTGTTAAAATGTTGAAATTGTTTCTCAGATTAGAAGACATTTATTGGTTTTTAGTAATGACAATGCCTGACATGATGCTTGGGGCTAGATGAGCTAGAAAGTAAACTTCTGTGTTGTTTTTTTATCAATTCTTTGATAACATCTCCTCCAAAGCTGGCCGAAGCAAAAAAAAGTTTTGACCAATATGAAAATGATATCAACAAAAAAACCTTTGTGAGCATGCTTCAAAGACTCATAACTGCTCCAAAAGTAATCTGATAGAATTTCAAGCATGTCAAGTGGGTATTATGAAAATCTACTTAATATGTCTAAATATCAAAAAAGTTATAGTATTCAATATGAAAAAGGTATTGCAAAATTATTCTCTTTTCAATTTTTTTGTTATATGGATACAAATATAAGTGATACCAATACAGTATTTGTTGTGGTATGAAAGTGTAGTAATTAACATTTTACTGTAACAATGTTAATTCACACAAATTAAGAAATAAACAAATGAATGAAAATGTTGAACATGTGCAATGAAAGATAGTTTTAAAAATCAATAGACAACTTTCGAGTTCGATGCATTTCCGTCAAAAACTCTGGTTTTAGTGAACATCATTCGTGCGTTTAGGGCATCGTCACTTCCGTTCCCATGTTGAGAAATTGGTTGGAAAACTATAATGCTATATTGCACGAATTATTCGGCAAATTGAATTCTCATAATTGACAATCAGCACTGCTGTCATTAGGGAATTGTAATTAAGTATCTACCGAACAAACATTATTCCTGGTTTATCCTGCACAATGACGATCACTAAGACGCTTGATAGTGCAGGGATACAGGCGATCCCTCTATCTGGTAAATGACGTCATAAAGGCGCGCATAATTGACGAGTTCTTTCCGGTGACGGACAAACTCGAAAGTGGTCTATTAGGCCAGATAGGCCTTATAAATTTTGGTCTTTTTAACATACTGAATGACCATTTACACTCAGGACCGAGTCATCAGTAGGCAGTACAGATGTATTAAAACAACCTAGCATCATATTGCTAGTAGCGAGTGTAGCATTGTCAGGTAAATTTGTGCTTTTTAAATTTGGTTAATGAACAAAAATGTTTGGTTCAAATCATAATAAAATGCTTTTATCTCCTTATTACTTACATTGTACATAGAATGGATACTACCCTGACAAATCCTTGTACATGAGAGTTGTCTGTCAAATCTTTATTTCACAAAGAATGAATTGCATAACAATGAACTGAGCTCAAAGCAAAGCACTTTAATAATACACTTAGACAAAGAGCTCAATCCAGTGATATACTTTGTACTACAGGTCCTTCATGAACATCGTATCCACCAAAACCATATCTCACAAACATGCCATACTACATGGTTGGATCAGAAGTCCTGAAAAAGACATGAATTTTATTATCGTATTTTAATTATATATACACAGGTTAAAACTTTCACAAATTTGTGGTGAAATCATTCAGTATCTAGCAACTATCAATCTCTTCATGTACAAATTGATATAGGTTGATTGCCCTCTGTCGAAATAAGGACATACCTCCACCTAATTTTAGTCAACTGATGAAGAAACATTCAAAACTATAAAATGTTATCTAAGATTTGTCAGTGTCTATTTACCATCACCACTGAATCAATAATATAAGTATACATATATACATGTAAGACTAAAATTAAAGTACATATATAAGACAAAACTGACATTCGGTCTTTACTACATCTTCATTCCCCAAGTCGTGTTCAAATCTGACTTCATGATAAAATAAGATTCCATATCTACAACCAATGAAATACCACTCTAATAGACTTAGTAGCATTGAAATCCCAGTTTTCTAAAATGGTAGGTGGAACCTAAGACTAAAAAATTTGAAACAATATATATTCCAAATAATTCAAATGCATGTATATGTAATAATATAAATTCTCCAAAGTTCACTATATTTTTCCTTTTTTTGTCTTTTGTTCGAGACTGTATATTGACCTCTAGATGTCTTTCAAATACATCCAGTTTGGTTTGGGTTGATGTTTGATTGTTGTGCATGTTATATATCGACGTGAGATTTGTTTATATAAATAACAACTATTTCCTTAAATTCAAATAAAATAGATGTAAGAAATTATAGGCAACCATATGCATGTAAATAAAAAAAAGTATTTGCATTTGTTCTGTTGATTGATAGTGGTACATATACATGTATGAGGACTGGGTGAAATCACTTATATATAGTTCTGATCAACAGTTTCATGGTAAACATTGTAAATAAGTAGTAGCTTGTTTAAAGTTTGCAGCATATTCAACTTTGAACATCTTTTCAGGTCTGCAATCCATATAAAAATCTGTATATACATGTATGTGCTATAATTGCCAATGAGACAACTATCCGCAGAGGTTTAAATAACAAAGTAGTTATAGGCAGCCATACAGACTTAAAAATGAGAGAAAACAGTCCAGACATGTTAAGTATCACTGTATGCAACAATTAAATTAAGAAAAGTAATGGCCTGATTTACAACTTATAAACAACAGGTTTGGAAAAAAAATGTTCTAACGAAGATAAAAAGAAGATGAAGCCTTTTAAACTTATAAAGGGGATCTGGACAGGACTCATTACATTCGGAACAACTTTTCTAAATGATGGATACATATAAAATTAAAATATGTAATATGATTGCCAATGAGACAATCCACAGAGGTTCAAATGACAAAGCAATAAAAGGCAACCATATATATATACAGCCTTCAAAAATGAGGAAAACTGTCCTGACATGAAAAGTATGCATCAATACAATTGAGAAGAGTTAAGGCCTGATTCACTATTCCACTAATAAACAGGTTAGAACTCTCCCCCTCAAATAAAAATAAGGGGTGGGAAATGTAGCCTTTTAACTTATAATAGGGGATTCATTACATAGAAAAAACTTTTCTGAAAGATGATTCCACTTATTTTCAATAAATAATAAATATTGAAGTCTATCTCAGGCATCTGGGAACAGACTCAACATTAATTCTATACATATATAATATATTCCAAAATGTGGACAAACCTATATCAAATATTCTACTTGAATGACTTTAGTGGATGAGATAAAGTTACAAAGTCGCAGTGGTTATATACTCCAATGGCAGTCTTTCCTGCTAAAATGTCATGTGTAGAATGTGATATACAATTTTGGGTCTATATACTGTCCTTTATATTTATTAGGTCATTTTGACACAGCAAAATATATAGAAAATGTTAACTATGATCTGAAATTGAGTTCTTTTCGCAAAATAAACCCACTAAAACTAAACTTTGAATGCAAAAGACCCCTAAATGGCTAACAGATATTGCTATAAAGAATAGTCCATGATGATTCTTGTTATTAAAGAGTTCATGAAATGTACACTGATTCTGTCAGTTGAATGGACTAGAATGAGATAAGTTATATAAACATAAAGGTTTTTCAACAGTTGTGGTGTAAATTAAATCAGTTTTATTTTATGGTTGACATATTTAAGTATATATGTAGATCATTGGCTTTTCAACACATTGATATTTTACAATATCGATTATCTATTTATTGTTATATTGTTGGTATTTTTCACCTTCCTAAAACAGTTTTAACGCAACATGAACGCAAGCTTGATAGATCTTGATAGGGTGTCCTCACATATTTTGACGTTGCTGAAAATTTTGGTTGACATATGTATCCTCTTCTCATCGTTTTCGTGCTATTAAGAATGCATACTGTCGTCAGAATTTCCATTGAAAAGGCATGCATAGTACAAATTCATATGACGTATTAAAACATATAATCTGACCATATACATGTACATGTATGAATAGGTTATCAGCTTTTCTACACATATTAGCCAGTAAGCCGCAATGAACCTATTATGGCGAGTGAGCGCAGCTAATGAGCTAAAACGAATCAAATTGTGTCCTCAGTGGGGGATATTTTAAGGGATCTATATGAAGAAAACCTAATCATATGTTCACCTCCCTAACTTGGCCTAAGACAGTTTTTACAGAAGAAAGCAAGCTTGATAACTACTCCTCACACACATGTATAGATTATTGGCTTTTCTACATGAGTCATGAATATCGTAAAATGTTAGCCAGTGAGCAGGCCCGCAATGAACCTTTTAGCGAGTGAGCCCAGCTAATGAGCTGAAATGAATCAAATTGTGTACTCAGTCACAGTTGGTGATATTTTAAGGTATCTACACAAAGAAAACCTGTTTATATAAATCTCAGTGGCGGATCCACAAACTTTTCATAAAAGGGAGTGGCCGCTGACTGACCTAAGGGTTGCCCACTCCGTCATGCTTTCCCAGTGGCGGATCCGAGGTAGGGTTCCGGGGTTGGAACCCCTTTTTGGACGATCAATGCATTTGAATGGGGACACATAGTTAGAACACACACCCCACCCACCCTTTGTCCTGAGTTGGGAACCCCTTTTATAAAATGGCTGGATCCGCCCCTGCTTCCCTATAAAATCAACCAAATTTTCCCCACCCCTGGATCCGTCTATGTAACTGTTTATCGTTCTGCGTAATACTGGCTTTTCACCTCCTTACTTGGCCCTAGACAGTTGCTTATCTGTTTATCGTTATGTCACTGGCTTTTTAGACTAGAGACTTCATGTGTACAAACCTGACGTCAAACTCGTGTACTATAGAAGAAGAGACAAATAATTTCACATTAAATCCTGTAACATTACATCTAAAGATAATTATAATCCAAAGTAAATTATATTACGATGTCAATGGACTAAATTCCGCGCAAATGTCATCACTGGGATAGACCAAAACGAATTTTAGGTTTATGTATCATTCACATTCCGATCAATTTACTCAGTTAGATAAAATATATGTGTTAACTATTTTTATATTGGTTTTGAATTTAGTTAATCTATCAGAAAAAGGATTTATTTCTCGCAGACAGCCCTCAATACTATACACCAACTCGACACTGAAGCTAAAAAACCCTAAAACATAATAGTATATGGAATCGTCCAAACGGATTACCTAATATTGATATAGGTGAAATATGTAGATTCAGAATTGTGTACACAGAAATAAGATCAGAAATAAAGCCCTATGTAAGGTGAAAACAATAACACAACTGTATAAAATCATTGTTTATTAAATTTGCTTGCATAAGAACCATGAAGTTAAAATTTATAACGATTACGTTTATCCTGTCAACCCCTTTTCTTCATTGCATCAAGGCACATCGAGCAGCAATTCAACCAATCGGGGAATGTTAAGTTGGGACATGCCTCTATTTTTGGAAGTATGATGTTTACATCGAGGCTTGCGTTGCTTTACACCGAGGCCACAGTAGTTCGACCAATCGGGGAATGTTTATTTGGGGCATGTAACCTATTGAACTGCAGGTTTTATGATATTTTAATCGAAATTGTAGAAAAATGAAATGTTGTTAGTACATACAAAACAGAAAATGATGAATACTTTTAGTAAAAGATAATTTGGATCCGGGTTCTGTGTATTCACATCATTTGTACAACTCTCCTTACTGATGCCATTTTTGGAATTTCTGTGACCTAAATGGTTCATGAAAATTAATATTTTATTATATAGTATAGTAAATATTTCCTACGCATATATAGCTGTAACTTTGTTAATCTGTAGAATATTTGGTAACTTAAGCTTAAAGGAATTATTACAGATTCAATATAAAAAGTTAAAATATGTACAAAGGTCTTAGTTTAGTTTAGGATCTAAACAACACAATTAAAAAGGGCATTCACTGACAGATATGTATGTTCTTACCGAACTTGTGCAGCATTAACCATCGACATTTCCATCGTCCAAACGTATCCTCTACACGCTGTCTTGTTCTCTGGTGAAGTCTGTTATACGCTAGCTCGCCGTCTGACTGGGGATTTCTAACAGGGGTAAGCAAATACGGCTTAAGAGGATACGCCTGATCTCCTAGCAAGTAACCACAGTCTGCATGGTTTTCCAAATACGCTTTAACTCCACTTTCATTCTAAATAAAAGCATCATGAGATGACCCTGACCAAAGAACAAGGTTAAGGAATGTCTTCTGACTGTCACATATGCCTTGAATGTTAAGGGCATGGTATCCTTTACGACACACATACATGTCTTCTCTGGTCGAGGGTGCTTTAATTTGCACAAGTGAGCCATCCACACAAACCTGAGCATTTGGAAATGTAAATTCATTCACGAAGCCTTCTTTAACTGCTTGCTGAAATCTAGGAGTTGTCGAAAATCTGATGTATTGTCCGGCATGACGACATAAAGCAGAAGACACTCTCTGGACAATCCTTGATATTGATGGCTGGCTAATCCCCATTATATCTCCTACTACTGTCTGAAAAGATCCTGTGGCATAATATCTGATAGCTGCAAATGTTTGTTGTTCTGGTGTCAAGGCATGTGATCTCTGTGTTTCATAAACAATATCATCTCGAACCATATCTATCACCCTCATTAGTGTTTGTCTAGACATCCTATACCGATACAGCAATTCATGGTCATCATAGGCATCTAAGGGATTCAACCTATCTCTAAAAATCCTGTTGCGTCGCAAATTATTTTGAGTATTGGCCAGGAATAACGGCACCAAAGCCATTTTTGACGACGTTTCCTAGCTGAGTGACGTCAAATGATCATGACGTCACGCTGACAGTTGTGACGCGGTGCTTGCTTCAGCTGTGCTCCATTTTAAATGGTGCCTATAGGTATACCAAAATCGATTTTCGTTTGAAAGAGAAAACTTGAAAAAAATATTAAAAAGATATACAAAATTATCATGATTATATACAACCTTTTAAGGTCAAGGTACAGTAACCGAATTCGTTAAACTTTTGCATACAAATCGGGGTCATTTAATTATAACTAGAAATCGAAAAAATAATGCATTTAACTCTATTACTTTCTGAAATATTACTGCCTGAACTCTTTTAGCATAGGTGAAGATTTGTATACAAAGCACACGAAATCGACGTAAAACGTTAAATTTGTCTTAAAATCATCAAATTCCCTACCGCAATGCATAGACTTTCGTTAAAAAACGATATGTTGTTGATGTATACATTTCCGTTTTAATGATGTAAAAAAATGATAGGTTCATAAACTTCGTTTTTTGTGTATTAATTGATTTGTTACCTAGTTGGTATTGACAAACCTCTAAACTCGATGTTTTACGGCCTACAACGCGATGATGTTACGCTTATTTCAACGTTTTTTTGGTATTTTTTCTCCAGGTCCACCACTTTGTTTTATGTGTACCGAAAAAGCAAAGTAGATGACCTATGATTATTTTGCATCTCTAAAACAGAAATTTATACACCAACAACATATTGTTTTTAAGAAAAAACATTGTGATAGAAAGTTTGATGATTAAAAGACAAATTTAACAACGTTTTACGTCGATTTCGTCCATAAGTTACAATTTTATCAGCTAACACGCACAATAAATTGTTCTGTTGTTAAACACTTTTGCTGGTGAAGAATAACAAAATTTCAAAAATTGTTATGATACAGTCATTTACCGTCTGAAATGTGTAAGGTTTGTGACTGTATCATAACAATTTTTTACATGTATTTTTTTGAAATTATTTAAGCGTTAGTATTACAATCTACGGATCTTTTGGAATCATTCAAAAGAGGTCTTCACCTGGAAAGTATAATTCATCAAAGAAAATTATATATTTCCTATTTGGCAAAACGTCGGTTTGTGACCTTGACGGTTTTTGATCGTACCATAACAATTCGAAGGTACGCTGTATGTAAGGCAATATTCAGTGTACGTGGATACAGTTTTACACTTTAGATAAGTTTCCCTTTTTTGCATGTGATATCCCCTAACTTATTATTGTATAAAGATCGACAAGAAGTCGCAAGGACATACATTAAAATGTTGTACTTTTCCGTAAACAATTTTAAGGGGTAACTTTATGTACAATATTATTTTTCCTGGCTACTCTTGAAAACTATCAATACCTACCACATGTTAACGGGTCCGTTAGCTAACGGATGCTTTGGCTCCTGAAGACAATAAAATCTTCATCTGGAATTCCCCGGTGACGATTGATGGAAAAGATATCTTCGTCAACGGAGTAAGGCACAAAGGAACCCCTTTGCATTCCAAAATGGAAGATGCAGTCCGTAAGGCTTTTGATGATTATTAGTGACATAAAGTTTACAGGTATTGTTACATGCTCAGACTCTTACTACGATGAAAAACAAAAACCATCACATTTCTCTAAAATCCCCGCTAAGAAAGGTATATATGACAGCGTCAGACTAGTTTCCCGCTAAAAAATTGTATAGGAACAACGCAGCGTAAATTTTATTATGACGTCGAGGTATAATCCTTAGCGCCAAAACCAATTTTTAAGGAAAAAAAACATAACGAAGTAATATGTTTTATTTTGTTTTTACTTTCTAATCGTATGAGAAATACTCATTTTCTTTTTTTTTTTACTTATTTTAAACCTGTATTTTTTTACAAAGGCTCCTTCCAAAGGTTCATTTTCTTTGTTTAGTCCACTATTTATAATTATTATCAGTTGTCATTCTTTTATTTCCATTTTTTTTTTTTTTTTTTGTTTTTTTGAAATGATTTACATCATGTTGTTTATTTACTTAGTAACTGTTCGTTTACAACAAATGTTACATTTTTGAGGTGAAATGCTGAATTTCTACTATAAAATTGGAGGTGGTGTAGAATCGGCCTTTTTATATTACTCATGTGTAAATATTTGATGTCTGTTTGCAAATCTAAACATAATGCATAACAATAAACTGGTCTCAGTTAGTGCATAGAACCCATATAGTAACCTCAGGGAGGGTATACTCAGTCCAGTTATATACTTCGTAAAACTTGCCATAATTTGAATTAAGGAAGTAGGCCTCGGTAACCCCAAAATTTTCCGCTCGATTATTTTTCTTTTATTTACACAATTGAAAGAGTAGGAGTCCGTGCATGCTCTGTCAAAGTCTTATTGAAATTCACCGTTTCATATTATGTTTAAGGTATATTGAATATGACCAGCTTTGGGGATATCCTAAACAAAACCGGCCGAAAACACTAGCAGGCATATATTATTGTGTATTTTTGCACATGTTGTCACTAGGAATACCCATGACTGTTAAAATGCATAGTACAGAACACTTTTATTTTTCAAATTTTTCAGAATTTTTTTTTATATTCGATTCCTGGAAAAATTTGCTGAAACAATTATGGAAGGACATGAGTGCTTTTGTAGGGTATATAGTCACATAGAAATATTTTTAATTAGTTTTTATTTAAAGAAGGGTATGCTATTCAAAATAACGACTTAGATCCCTTTAGGATTTTTCAGTATACGGATATGGATAGTAAACTGCACATTGCTAGAAAACAAAGAAATATTGATGCCAACGTTAAAAGCGGTAATAATGTAATACAAATAGACAGACAGGAAATATGAAAACAAATTTGAAAAACATTGATAAACAAAATTATAATCTGCTAACCGAGTACCTGTGATGTTATGGACGTATTTTCGTACATCAATGTCTGTGCATGTCTAATCGTCTGGCAGAAATCTCTTAAAATGCAAAGTAGTAGAAAAAAATGCTTTGCTTATCTCAGGTGTAGAATAATCTAGAACCTTTGTTTAGTCATAAAATACTACATAATGGGAAACGATTTGTCAGGAAAACAACTTGTTCATGCTAGAAGGATAATTCTGAAATATTTTTAAAAAAAGGTATCATTTGCAAGCTTGAACTATTCAACAGTATCATTTAATTGGGACTTTCCATTGAACTGATGTTTCGCTCTTCCCCAACCTTACTCGAGACGACTTGCTTGACATACGATATAGACATCTGTTATTTGTTGATCACGGCATGTTAACTCCCATAAGTTTTCTTGTGTTTTTTTTGGTCGGTAGATGTTTATCATTTGTTACCTTCTATTGACAGATATAAACTTTCTGTTACTTCAAATCCTATCCATATTTAGCTTAATTATTTGCCTTCCATTTCATTTATTATAGAGATTCCGTAAACCACTTAGATGATTAAGATTAAGATATGTATACTGTTCGTTTGAAAAAAAATTTGTATAGATTTATATCCAATCTTGGTTAATAAGTCGTCATACACTAATTTGAACAGATGACACTTTAGTAGGCGGGAATGTTACCTTTCTAGATTACACGTGATAATCAAAAATGATTTTTAGTGCTGAGGCGGCGTTAAGCAAAGTTCAATCAATCAATCAATGCACACATCTTTTAGAAATTGTTTTATACTCATTTTATTTTTTATTTAAAGCATAGCATTTAAGTATGACAAACAAGAAAGTATGATCACATGTTTTGATCTTGTCAATGAGTTTTTTTTTGTTCAATAGTTTAAGAAAATCCGTAGTTAGAGATGGCTAGTTTGGTTGGCAAGTATAAATTGCAAAACCAACCTGAACTGTTAAGTTAGTTTTGTATTGTAAAATGTATACTGAACTGATATTTTAGATTAAGTTTAAATGCAGTTAAAAAATATCATTGAAATTGTTGCCACACGTTGTTTCTATCGCCCATATATGTCATTTTGTCCGTAATTGTTTTTTTTTTTTTATTAATTGTTGATTTTGATGACAATTCGCCGTTTTAGAATCTAAAGGACTATGAAACACCAAGAACTGAAAATAAAATCAAGACATTTGTTGAATTTTCATTGTTTATGACTTGGTTATCCAATCACAACATTTAGAAAAAAATGTATACTGTTATGATATTGTAACTATCATATTTATTTAGTTGGCCTAATTTGTTTTGTGTGGCCTAAGAATGTTTACATTATATTTTGTTATATTGTGTACAAAATTATACACATTGTGTTACAACTATGCAGTTTAGAATTCACTGGAACAATCACTAATACTCATGGAATGATTAGAACTTTCTATTTCACTTACATAATGTTTCCAGAATGATCACAACAAAAGATGCGTAATTTATATTTCTAGCGTTGTCTAGAAATTTCCGTTTGAGTATTTAAATGCAGACCCAAAAGTTAGTTGAATATAGAAATTTAGACAGAGACATAGATAGACTTAGACATCGATAGACATAGACATCAACATTCTCAGCAGTTGGATTGACACTTTTATTGAAAACTACATCATACTAGATTGTGACCTATTGGATATAATATTCTGTGGATTCCGAGAAGATTTCCGGATAAAGAAAAGATTGGACTCATATTTTGACAGTTAAGTTGACATTACTCTTTGTGTAATACTTCTTGTAAACTAGTGTATAATAAATATTGTTAAATTTTATTATTGATTTGTGTCTTTTGTTGGCTACAATTAAAAGGCGATTTTCTGGCATAACAGAAATTGGGGGCTCAAGTCCGGGATAACGTTAATATCTTATTAAAATTTTTTTCAGTATTTTTATTAGAACTAGCCAACAAAATTCCACAATATGGCATTTGATGCCGGTAAATTTTGAAAACGCCAGACCTGGAGAAGTTTGATAATTTAAAGAAAGAGGAATTAGTGTTGCTTGCTAAACATCTGAAATTAGACTTTAGAGTATCTATGAGAAAACAAATTATAAAAATTTGGTAATAGACAAATTAGTTGACTCAGAAATTTTTGGTGAAGAGGCTCTTGAACTTAAGGTCGAAAATGTTGATGCTACCAAATTAAAACAGCTTGAATTAGAACATGAATTTAAATTAAAACAATTGGAAAACGAAATCAAAATAAAACAATTGGAAAAGAAGAAAAACAGGCAGAACTTGAAACGAAGGAAAGGTTACAGATGGAGAAAAAGAAAAGAAGAAAGGTTAGAAATGGAGAAAAAGAAAAGAAGATGAATTTAAATTAAAACAAGATGAATTGAAATTAAAACAGGCAGAACTTGAAATGAGAGAAAGGTTAGAGATTGAAAAATGAAAATTGAAATGGCAAAAGAAGAAAGCAACACTAAATTCCAGTCAAAATCAGAACATCTTAATTTTGATGCAGCAAAAACATACGTTTGGTTCCCAAATTTTCTGAAAAACAGTTGACAAATTTTTCCACAGTTTGAGAAAATTGCTCAAAATTTGAAATGGCTGAAGCCTTTTGGACTACAATGCTGCAAAGTGTTTTTGAGGGCAAGGCCGCTGAAATTTACTCAGCACTTTTATCAGAAAATAGTTCTGATTATGACACGGTTAAAAGGAAGTTTTGAAAGTTTATGACTTAGTGCCAGAAGCATATAGACAGAAATTTAGGTCTTATAAAAGTTTGATTCACAAACCTATGTTGAATTTGCTAGGGAAAAGAAGATCTATTTGATAAATGGCTTACGTCAAAGAAAATAGATAAAAATTTTGATAATTTAAGACAATTGATGTTATTGGAAGAGTTCAAGGAGTGTGTTCATTTAGACTTAAAACACATTTAGATGACAAAACTGTTGAGACATTACAAGATGCAGCTGTTATTTCCGACAATTATACCCTTTCACATAAGAGAAGTTTCAAAGGTCTAAATTTTAATACTTCGAGTGGAAATTACAAGAATCAAAGCACTGAGCGTACTGAAAATAAACCTGTTGCACAGAATAAGAGTCAGTCTAGTTATAATATGTCTAGCCAAAATTTGATACTTTTGAGAAGAAGTCACTGACTTGTGCTTATTGTAAGAAGAATGGTCACCTGATGGCTGATTGTTTTAGACTCCAGAAGAAGAATGACAGAGATAATAAGCCCAAGATCAGTGCTTGTACGACACCCCGTGTTGCCAACACGTTGGAATGTCCTGCGAGTCAGGCTTTTAAGTCCAGTTTTGTGATTACAAGGAAGATTATATACCCTTTATGTCTGATGGGTTTGTTTCTATTGTTGATAATACTACTCCTCAGCCTATTAAGATTTTACGGGACACTGGAGCTTCTCAGTCTTTATTGTTAGAAGGTGTGTTGCCTTTGACCGAGGAGACTTCTGTTGGTGCCTCCGTTTTGTGACAAGGTGTGGAGTTAGGTTGTATAGATGTTCCCCTCCATCGTATTTATCTGAAGTCAGATTTGATAACTGGACCAGTTGTTGTGGGTGTTCGTCACTTTCTCCCTGTTGAGGGTGTTTCATTATTGCTAGGAAATGATCTAGCTAGGAACAAAGTGGTTGCTGAACCAATTGTTACCAGTGAACCGGTGGTGGATGCTAAATCACCTGAAGATGATGCTGAACTATATCCAGCTTGTGTCGTTACTAGGGCGATGGCTAGAAAACAAAAAATGAGGATTTGCAAGAAGACCAGTTTGATTACATGGACCTTTCTGACACCTTTCTAGCTGACATTGAAGGTCCCGGTAGCTCAGAGAAGGCCGTCATAAGACCACCTAGTATTAGCAAGAATGTAATGATGCCTTGGCCAGAGGTAAACAGCCATTCATTAGACCGAAGGAAATTTGTCGAAGAACAAAATAAAGACCCTGAGGTTCTTCAGCTATGCAAGAGGGCTCAATCACAGGAGAAAGCAGACAAAGTGGTCGAATGCTATTACCATCAAGACGGTATTTTAATGAGAAAGTGGAGGCCCCCTGATGCTACCCCAGAGGAGGAATGGAGAGTGGTACACCAAGTGGTGGTGCCTAATGTCTATAGGCAAGATATTATTGATCTTGCCCATGACACCCCCTTGGCTGGACACTTAGGCATAACGAAGACTTGCCTTAAGATCTTGCAGCATTTCTACTGGCCAAGACTTAGAAATGATGTCGCAGAATACTACAAATCATGCCATATATGCCAGGTTGTTGGTAAGCCTAACCAGAAAATACCACCAGCACCACTTCTGCCTATTCCAGCCTTTGAAGAACCTTTCAGCCGAGTACTCATTGATTGCGTTGGACCTTTACCGAAGACCAAGACAGGAAATGCGTATTTATTGACAATTATGTGTACCTCCACTCGTTTTCCTGAGGCTATTCCGTTAAGGAATGTCAAGACACCTACTATTGTCAAAGCTCTGATCAAATTTTTCACGCTAGTAGGACTTCCAAAGTCTATACAGTCCGACCAGGGTTCAAATTTCATGTCAGGTTTATTTCAGCAAGTCGTGTACCAGTTAGGGATTGCTCAGTATAGGTCAAGTGCTTATCATCCAGAATCTCAAGGTGCCTTAGAACGTTTTCATCAAACATTGAAGAACATGATCAGAACTTTTGTCTTCAATTTGACAGCGACTGGGATGATGGTGTTCACTTTTACTTTTGCTGTCCGAGAGGCTGTTCAAGAATCCTTGGTTTTAGTCCCTTTGAGTTGGTATTTGGTCATACTGTAAGGGACCTTTAAAATTGATTAAGGAAAATGGCTTACTGAACACACTGACTTGAATCTTCTAGACTATGTATCTAGATTTAAAGAAAAATTGTATACTGCTTGTCAAATTGCTCAGAACAATTTAAAACTGTTCAGAATAAGATGAAAATATGGTATGATAAAGATGCCAGGGACAGAGTTTTTGAGCCAGGTGATAAGGTACTTGTATTTTGCCAGTCCCTGGACATCCATTACAAGCTAAATATTGTGGTCATTATACCATTGAGAGTAAAATCAATGATTTGAATTATATTGTAAAACACCAGGTCGGCGTAAACAAAATAGAGTGTGTCACATTAATATGTTAAAACCATATTTTGAGCGTACTAATGAAGGTGAGAGTAAACCAGTTGCCACTTTAGCCATGGTTAAATTGGAGAACAATCATGACAAACCAGATATAATTGAACCACCTTTTAGTTCTAAAACTATGGAAGAGACAGTTAGATTGAAAAATTCAGAAATTTTGTCAAATTTAGATTCAAAACTTGCACATCTGTCTTTTGATCGTAGAGAAAAATTAAAAGCTTTGGTATTTTCTTTTAAAAATCTTTTTCCAGATGTGCCAAACAAAACCACTGCTGTTTGTCATGATGTCGATGTAGGTGATGCTTCTCCAATTAAGAAACATCCTTACCGGCTCAATCCACTCAAACTTGAATTTATGAGACAAGAAATTAAATATATGCTTGACAATGATATTATTGAGCCGAGTAACAGTAAATGGTGCTCTCCTTGTCTGCTTGTGCCCAAACCAGATAAAACCTTTCGTTTCGTAACTGATTTCAGAAAAGTGAATTCTGTTTCAAAATCTGATTCCTATCCGATTCCAAGGATAGACGATTGCATTGATAATATTGGGCAAGCAAAATTTGTGAGCAAATTTGATTTATTGAAAGGTTACTGGCAAGTCCCATTGACACAGAGAGCTCGAGAAATATCAGCTTTTTCACACCAGACGGCTTATTTCAATATACTGTAATGCCGTTTGGCATGAAAAGTGCTCCAGCTACATTTCAAAGAATGATCAATAATGTATAAAAGATTTAGACTGTTGTTATGCTTATATTGATGATCTTATTGTATGTAGTGATAGCTGGGAAGAACATTTAACACATTTATATGATACTTTTGATAGATTGTCACAATCAAATTTGACTGTAAATCTTGGTAAAGTGAATTTTGCCAGGCCACTGTTGATTATCTAGGGCATACAGTTGGCCAAGGTCAAGTGAAACCTATTACGGCTAAAGTGGATGCAATTGCCAAATTTCCTCCTCCTACAAATAAGAAACAACTTATGAGATATTTAGGCATGATTGGATTTTACAGAAAATTTTGTTCAAATTTTGCTACTGTTGTTCAACCATTGACTCATCTTTTACGGAAAGATTCTAAATTCATCTGGAGTGAAAATTGTCAAAACGCTTTTGAAAATAGCAAATCACTTTTAATTAATAGTCCAGTTCTGATTACTCCAGACTTTGAAAAACAATTTAAACTTGCCGTTGATGCAAGCGATGTAGGAGTTGGAGCTGTTTTATATCAAGAGACAGATGATAATGTTGAGAAACCTATATCATATTTTTCTAAGAAATTAGATAAACATCAGAAAAATTATTCAACTATTGAAAAGAGTGGTTTGCACTGTTGTCTGCACTTCAACATTTTGATGTATATTTAAATCCCACTGTGCATCCTGTTCTTGTTTATACTGATCATAATCCTCTCACCTTCATACATAAAATGAGAAACAAGAACCAGAGATTGACTAGGTGGAGTTTATTGTTACAGGAATATGATGTTATTGTAAAACATATTAAAGGTAAAGATAATGTAATAGCAGATGCTTTATCTAGAGCTTATTGAAATACTTTGTATATACTATGTATTTTTGTACATATTATTCATGAAAAGTTTTTGTTACACTCAAACTTTTTAAGGGGAGGTGTTATGATATTGTAACTATCATATTTATTTAGTTGGCCTAATTTGTTTTGTGTGGCCTAAGAATGTTTACATTATATTTTGTTATATTGTGTACAAAATTATACACATTGTGTTACAACTATGCAGTTTAGAATTCACTGGAACAATCACTAATACTCATGGAATGATTAGAACTTTCTATTTCACTTACATAATGTTTCCAGAATGATCACAACAAAGATGCGTAATTTATATTTCTAGCGTTGTCTAGAAATTTCCGTTTGAGTATTTAAATGCAGACCCAAAAGTTAGTTGAATATAGAGATTTAGACAGAGATATAGATAGACTTAGACATCGATAGACATAGACATCAACATTCTCAGCAGTTGGATTGACACTTTTATGTGAAAACTCATCATACTAGATTGTGACCTATTGGATATAATATTCTGTGGATTCCGAGAAGATTTCCGGATAAAGAAAAGATTGGACTCATATTTTGACAGTTAAGTTGACATTACTCTTTGTGTAATACTTCTTGTAAACTAGTGTATAATAAATATTGTTAAATTTTATTATTGATTTGTGTCTTTGTTGGCTACAATTAAAGGCGATTTTCTGGCATAACAATACCAAGAATGCATAAGATCCTAAAACGGCAAATAAGTTTACTTTAGACAATTTATTTCTGAAGATGTATTATTATATTTGTTTCACATGTAATACTCGTAAATATGTACACAAATATGCTGAGGAATCAAAATGCATATGTTCTGTTATACTTCATCCAAATAGAAGATAACATCCCGCGAGATAATCATGACGATATTGCAATTTAATTCGTTCGTAATTAAAACAATGCAACTTTAAGTATAAAGGACTGCTACTCTGTCATCCAAACGTCAGTTGACTCAGTTGATTCTGTCATACAAATGACCTTATCGTCATCCATACTTTAATTAACTTTTATAAAAATCTGGGAAAAACTGTTAAAATGCCTCGTTACCATTCCATCATTTGCATAAATGACACATTTAGCTAATGTGGTCAAATAGTTATTTTGCGTGTGTCTGCCAGGAAGTGATTTGCACTTATTCTGGGAATCAGAGCATTTGAAATATTACACAATCAGAGTATGACAATTAATGATTGTTTCAGTTAATATAATCTAATTGTTTAAGTATTGTATACATATATAGATTATTCCACTGCATTGCGCATGATACAATATTTTTTCCACTAGGGGCAATTAAAATTTGTTATTATAAATTTAACTGTCGAGAGTGGATAAATGCATGTATTTATCGCATTGCACGACATTCGGTGGTTGAATCTGTTTATGTAATGATTTTTGGACGATAAGTAGACACGTTTTGTTTTCTTTTCCAATGATCTGCAAAAAAATGTGCTCTTTTTATGTGACGTCATAAGGCATGGTCGCCTTTTTCGGCGACGTCTCAATAATAAATTCAGAGGAAAACAAGAAAATTTGATCTCTAGTGCTTAGAGAAACTCACTGGGCACATTATTCAGACTATACGGCTATAAGTATTTTGTTCTTCTCATAACATCCACAAAATTTCAAAGTCTTTGGTTTGACCAAGGTTACCCACGAAATAAGCAACTATTTGCCAACTTAGCTCAAAGCTTACAAATATATATATATACAATTTATGTACATTGTCGGAAAATATAAAATTTATTAGTACGAGCTTTAAAAACAGGACGAAAAGTGAGGATCTCCGAGCTTTTCTCCTGTTTCGTAGCGAGTTCAAATACATTTTATATTTCCGACAATTTACATATATTATTTTTATCCGGCAATAAATTTACATCAGGCAATTGAAGCTCTAGTTTTTTAAGTTCAAATAGCTGTCTCTGATTTTGCAAAAGAATCGACATAGTTTAAACGAGGAACGCGAAGAGGACCCCAAAATGAACTGTTACGTAAAAAGAAATATTCACGTTACCGCTTGCTCAACATAATAGCGAGGTAACAGAAGACTTTATTTGCACATGTACAAATAAAGCAAACATGTATTTGTGTACCTGTTATTTGTACAATACTAGTTGGCTGATTGTAGGATAAAATGAATTATGGATAAACTTCGACGAGAAAACAGTCCGTGGTCAACGTCACAAATACCCAAAAGATAACAAGAGAGGCTAATATCAAATATCAAGTTAATATTCTCCTTTGAGCATTCTTGATGAAGGTAAATTCGCTTCTGAAGCATGAAATTTATAAAGCGTTGTTTTCTTTTTTTAATAGACAGGTGTGTAGGGTTCGTGCTGAGTGTTGCTAACCCATATACCCGGACGTTGCTACCCATTACACCGGGGAACTTCACGCGCGTTTTCCTTAGTTCCATGGTTGTTCCTTGTGAAATATTGAATTCTGTAGATTATCCGTGATGTATGTAATCATATATTTAATCCACTAACGATGTTATCCTGTAATGCCGATCCTTTGCACTCATTTTGGTAAATGCATCACTTGGCTACCACTTTGTCAATGAACGGGACTACTGACCTAGCTATGCAAATGACCCACGTTGACGTCACACCGTCTGTGACGTAACTCTCATAACATTGAACGCCAAATTTTACCTATTCCAGCAGTTGGAAAGCAGGTCACGGTTTACCCCAAGTCTATCAGCAACAATGGAGTTCACGTGACCGTGAAAATTCAATAAAACTACGGATGAGACAAACCTCATTTTACTCACTTAAATACCACTGCCGTGATAAATACTTATAGTTCCAAATAATCTTGAATATACATAGTTTTAACTCGTCAAAACTTACACATCAACTCAAAGTCCTTTATTCTTTATTTTATCTTCAAACTTGAAGTTTGTGTGAGAATTGTCAAGTCTCCTGATCGAAAAATCTAAATATTTTCGAGGAAACTAAAATGATGGGCTGAATTTAATTTTAATGAAGCATTACATTAAGACAAACACTCGATATGAATATCTAGGCAACAGAGTTTTGGATACGCAAACGTCAAGTTATTTTCGACACGAAGCGGTGGGTTTTGACCGTTTTTTGCCGATTTGTGCAAATGGTTATCTCCCCTTGATATCACCAGTCAAAAATAATTAATGAATGGCTATTATTTATTTTGAATTTATTGAACCATAAAATTAATTTTTGACTCTTCACATTGAATAATCCGCGAAGCGGATTATGTAAAATGTGAAGAGTCAAAATTAATTTTATGGTTCAATAAATTCAAAATAAATTATTGCCATTCATTATAAATAAATTTCTATCAAAAATAAGGCTCAAAGAACTTTTATATTATTTATATTAACAATAACAACGTACACACATGTTGGCGTATGAATACACAACATCAGAGTGGGTGTGTCGCCAAAAATTGACAACATTGAAAATAAAAGTAATACTTTTAACCAATCAGAAGACAGTAAATACACCAAATTTATTTATAAACCCATCAAAATGAATAAAAGGAGTTTACTGTACAAAAATCAGGAAGAAACTGAATAGAATTCGATTTACAACTATGTTATTATAATATTAAGAAGAGATACTTCCTACTTTTCAGAGAAGGATTAGATGTAAAATTAAAAGACAAAAATGAGTAAAAATTAGGAAATGTAATCCTTTTTTTTTTTAACCTATATTGATATAAATTAGCTCTGGCTGATGAAATTTACTTGGTAATTTTATAATGGTATATGGGATTACTCCTAGTAGAAAGTTTTGAGACACTTCTAGTAATTAGATGTTGAATGCATTTTCATATTTATACAATTTGAATAATCTTTCTGAAAATGAAAATAATAATTGTACTGATCATTTATATTATTTTTTATATTCTATAATGTGGTACCAAGAGTCACACAATAAGTTTCTTCAAAGTAAAAAAGCCTTTAAACTCAAGCTGTGTTTCTTAGTTGAACATTACAGTTCTGCCTAGAAAATATCCTCCAGAAAAAGGATAAGTTAACAAAAAATATTGACAGAAATTCTGTAAAAAAGAATACTTCAAATTATAAGTAAAAGTGACATAATTTTGGATTTTAAAATCATTATTATTGTAAAATTCAATTATTAGATTAGCTAGCACAGCTAGTAGCCATTGCCTAATATCTCAGGGTATTTTATAAATTATAGATTATGAAAGTAAACTTTTTGAAATAAAATGGGGCTTCTACTCTTCAGGTTGCTGTATCAGCTGGTATACATATTTATAAACAAAGTATTGTTTATTTTATCTTAATAATTTGTTTGATATTTATAACAACAAATGAAAGTTGTCTGGACAAATCTTGTGCATTTTACTTAATGATCAATGGATTATTAAATTTGACAAGAATTTGCAATTTGAATAAATTCAATTTTGTAAGAAAATATCACTACATGTATGAATTAACTTCTTGTTTGACTTGATGATCTAGTCTTTGCTGTTATTAATGTAGTTAGCTTACTTAGTAAAGAGATAATTAAATAAGCAAGGATTTTTAACTTATAAATTTAATTAACTGACTTTCACAGGGGTTAAAAAATTTTGTTACAGCTCACTAGCCCAGGACTTATTGGTAGCAGGATTTTACTAGTCCTGTTCGAAGAACTGCTAGTCCAGCAAAACAGACCTGCTAGCCCGAGCTTCTAACAAATATTTGAGTCAGCTGGACATTTTCCTCCGATTCAAATTTCAGTCCCATAAGACATAGTAACAAAGGCAATTATTGTAAAACTGTTGGCATCATAACCACAGCATGGCAGTTGTCTTTGTCAATAAGGGGGTTTACTATCCACACTTGTACGAAAAATCACACAAACAATCAAGTGTGGATAGTAAATCACCCATTGCCAGAAACAAGAGCCTGTGATCATAACAATGATGGACATAATACGATATTAAGCTTTAGACTTTTGATATAAGATGTTTTGAAGTAAACTGTTAAATTGACAGTGCATCAAACGAAATGTTTATAAGTACTAAAATCTGCCTTAGACTCTTTATTAATGCAATATCAAGCTGCCAGAACTGTACTTTCTTTTTAAAAGCACATTTCCTAATACCAGATGTTGACTTGACAATGGTAAAACACGGACCAACGATGACGCGTTAAATCCGTGCACGACTGTACGCTTTCGAAGCTAAATTGAGTTTAAATAGATCTTTCCACATGAATTTTTCTTGAAAATACTTGAAATGAACATAATATAAAGGTATCAATGATATTGAAAGCATTTTTGAAGAATTCAGATGCAAAATTAAATCTCAAACATGCGCACACGTGTACTAGTTTCAACAACATGGTTATGTCAAATTTTCACTTAAAACTTATTCTTAATATTTTTAAAGTTTATCATTAAAATTATATTTCAATATGTATTTCTGATAGGCTAAATCATTTTTACTAAAAATATAAGTAACAGGTCATATCAATCAATGCATCATATCCTCAGTACCGTTAATTGAAAGTCCTGAGAAATCGATATTGAAAGTACAGAAATTGTGATCAATACATGATACCGGTCCACCCAGTTATTCGTTCTATTTTTAAAACATGTAATTCTTGGAATCCTGGATGAAGTAAGATCTGAATCTGATTGGCTAAGATAAAAATAGTGAGGAAGAGATTTTCTATTTCTATTTTGGTAACGCCAAGAACTTTTTTTTACTAGTCCGTCGGGCATATTGATGACCAAGATTTGATTGCCCGAGGTGTAAATCTTTAGTCCCGGGCGTCGGGCTAGTGGATTTTTTAACTCCTGCTTCATTGTGGGTCTCATTGGGGTCTAAGCGTGACGCGTAATTGGCCGATTTTTGTAAGCGTGACACGTGAAAGTCAAATTATTGTCCGTGAAAACGGGAAATAAAGTCTGGTGGGACACGTGAAATTACCAAAAAATGAGCCGGGAATCCGGGAAAATCATCATTTTATTAAGCGTGAATCAAAATTTGTTGTCAAAAATTGAAAAAAGGGATGTGGATTGACTGCAAATGAGACAGATGTCCACCAAAGTTCAAATGAAGTGGATGTAAAGCCCCATCACACTAGACCAAGACCATGAATAAGGAGTTGACCTCATACTTGAGTGATTTACTAACTAAAATAGATAAGATTGCAGTGAGATCGTGGTATGGTTGGCTTGAATATTCATTAATTTATTTCATAGTTTTCACGTTGATACTGCGATCTTGCTATGATCCTGATAAGATCCTGCTACGATTTCGCTACGACAGTAACACGTTCTATAGTTACTATCTTGTCACGCTCTTGCTGTGTCTAATAAGACCTTACCACGACTTACACGATCTCTGAACGCTTCTTCCAAAACCTTCCCGATCGCATTACGATTTCAGTACGTGTCTACTACGATCGAAAAACGATTCCACTTCGCGTTGTCACTACGCTCTTCGTCCCTATAAATATCTTGACTTTCCCATTGTACACATCAGTTTCCTGGAGATAACTTTCCACTAAAGGTAATAAAAACACTTAGAGATCGGGGTGCTAAATAAAATGCAGAGGTCTCAAAAAGGTATGCAATTTTGAAATTTCCAATTTGCAAATTAGGAAATATAACACAATTCTCGTGGGTAGGACGTAGTAGAATCGTAGTGATGTGGACGAGGACGACAAGGGCAAAGTAGCTGCGCATTATTGTCTTCCTCATCGTAGAATAATCGAATCAATATTGTAGAAGCGTAATTAAGATGTATAGTGAAATCGGGATAGTCGCAGTGAAATCTTATAGGCCTACCTAAGGTTGCAGCGAAATATTTTCCATTGGCTACCCCGATTGCACCACGTTTCCAATACGATGCTTCTACGCCCATCCCGATCTAACTACGTCCTTACTACGACTGAGTTCATACGGTTCTACTTCAACTAGTTTTGGCCATGACTACACTACGAATGTTTTGAGCATATTCAAAGGCGAAAGCTCCACGATCATGAAGACTTGGCATGTCCTTATTACGACCTTACCACGATCTAACTATGACTTTCAAAATTTTATAATTTCTGAGATCGTAACGGGATCGTGGTCCTAGTGTGATGGGGATATAAGTAATTTTTGTTTGTTTATCATATCAAATGTATTCCGTTTTTTTCTCAATATAATCTTATGACAGACAGTGGCGTAGCTGCCGTTAGGCACTTTAGGCACGTACCTATACACATATTTTTTTCACAAATATTTTTAATATACAAAAAATAAAAACAACATTATCTGCAGATACTTGTGAACTCGGTAAAACTCTTTAATTATCAAATGTCATTTGAACACTAGTCTATCATCCTTAGTGAATTGAGTATTGGATAGAATGTCATTATATTCCACCTTATATAAACTAAAAACTAGATCTTTGGTTCAGATCATTTCATTTCTATCAGCAAATACTTGAATTAGCCTCATCATGCTCAAAACCCTGCCTTTTTTATATTACATGATTTATTTTTTATTAATTGTTGTTGACTTTCAACTAGCTTTCCACTTGGTCCTCATCCGCCCTACAATAAAATCCTTGCCGAAGTTAGGCGTTCGTTTGGTTGTGCGTAATGTATAACTACGCAGTCACGTCTGGTCAGAATGGGGACGTTAAATCAGATGCCGCTAGTGTAGAGAGAATGCCACGCTCTCTACACGTTAAGCAACTTGCAACAACTCTTTGAGTGGTTCGTAGTTGGTCTACTGAAAGGCAAAATCTATGTTCCTATTCAAGAAAACCACATTTTCTATGCATTGCATTTCTAAAATTCCAGACCTTCATCCTCGACGATCAGGACCTAGCTACCTGTTGTATTTATTGTAAATTTGTTTTTGTCCTGAACAATCATGAACTATTTGCCATTTTTAGCAATTAATCAATCAATCAATCAATCAATCAATCAATCAACTAGCTTTCAGCAACTTCGAGTACTCTCAAATCTACCCTAGACCTGCTGGGTGCATTCAGCGGCCCCAGATCCCCTGCCGCAATTTTTACCCAGTTTATTAGACATATAGTTACGCTTCTCACAGTCTTGACGTCCAGAGTACCACCCACCTTTGGCGAGTCACTGACAAACTTTTTGTATCATTCCGAAATTTGTGACACCAGTAAGCCATTTATCGGTTCCCTGACATCTTGCCAATGGTAATACAAGTGTGATATACCGATAGGAGGGCTCTTGCAAGGCGACTTCTTATAGAAAAAAAATATAAGCGGGAAACGGGAAACTAAAAAAATGATAAGCGGGATACGGGAATCTGACAAAACAATAAGCGGGATCCGGGATTAGACCCCCAATGAGACCCCCTTCATTTCCTTTTTTCATATGATCTTCATATGTTTTCTCCTCCAGAAATTTTCCTATACAAGGCATATTCTATTGTTATTTTTTGTGCTTTTGTCCATCCATATGCTATCATTAATTTGTCAGATTTGTTTCCAGTATGAATAATATTTTCTAATACTTATAGTTTCAAACGCAATATTTAAAGATGTCTTCGTTTCACATTTCCAATGTGTAATTTTTTATTATACACATGACCCTGACACATATTCTGTAAACGTTACATGACGTAGATGTTGAAAGAAGAAAACAATGTCACCGTCAATTTGTGTAGGGAATCAAGAAGGGTTTTAATTACTTTGAAATCGAGGTATCGTAATATGGAAGTGTGAAAAACAACAATTTTCAATCACATTTTCATCCATATTTTTGATAAAATCAGTGTTTTAGAGTACTTTGGAAACACAGGTACAATGAAAAGAAGTTGAACTTCAGTTTTCAGTCTGTTTTGAACTAGAAACGCAGTCATAACCAGGTACAAATTGACATGACTTGTGGTCACTAAAATTGATGTATTACAGTAAAAAATGATGGCTTCAAAATTGTGTAGAAATTTGAAATTGGTTACTCGGTTTCATTTAAGATTATTACCGTTCTTTTCCGTATTTGGATACGCAAACGTCAAGTTATCAAAATTCGATTTTTTTGGCGAACAAAAAAGATGGCTGATAATTTTTAGAACGGACAGGACAAAGAAACAGAAAATAAAAGCTATTTTGGATAATGTTTGTATGTCGTATTGAAACTATATTGGTCGCAAAACCTATAAACTTTAAAAATCAATTATAATAAAAGCATGAAAAGTTGAAAAAAATAGTTTAAACGTCATTTATTTATCCGATTGATTTGGCGGACTTTTTGACGTCACGGACGACTGTAGCGCCACCTAATTAATTCCCCCTGCTATTGTTGCTGATAGAGCTTGACGACATCGGACGTTTCCAAGGACTTGCTTTCCAACTGTCCAGTTTCTCTGTCTCTGGATTAAAAACGTCTTATGTTTGACTACCTGTAGGGTTCTACCAAAGGTAGTATACCCTACACCCCGTTAAAAATATGTCAAATTCCCAAATTTCAATAAAACTGTTTTAAATAATGAAAAAAACGTTGCTTCCACGTTACACTATCTGGTCGAATTTCTCTAAAAATCGTCAGATTTGGACTAAGACCGGGGATAAATTCGTTATCTATGTTCATATCCGTAGATATGGATATGAACGTAGAAAACTTATAATGTCGAAACTACAATCCCGTCCCCTTTTCTCGAATGTGACCTACCGAATTAGACGTATTACCGGGTTTGTTCTAACATGAGCAACACGACGGGTGCCACATGTGGAGCAGGGTCTGCTTACCCTTCCGGAGCACGTGAGATCACCCCCAGTTTTTGGTGGGGTTCGTGTTGCTCAGTCTTTAGTTTTCTATGTTGTGTTTTGTGTACTATTATTTGTCTGTTGGTCTTTTTATTTTTTAGCCATGGCGTTGTCAGTTTATTTTCGACTTGTAAGTTTGAATGTCCCTCTGGTATCTTTCGCCTCTCTTTTATAAGTTTTTTACAGGTACAGCCAAATTTCTAAACCAAATCTTTGTATCTATAAAAGAATTAAGTAGAGGTTTTAAGCAATTTAATTGTGGTAAAGAAATCATTGACTTGATGATTTACCAGTAATAGTTCGATTACGTTCATTAAAATCCAGAATGTCACTAGACATTATGTTCATGTCCCACACCAGGGGCCTGTTATCAAGTGGTTGATTTGCTGTTGGTTGTCGTTTGCAGTTCCTGTTTTTCGTTTATTGTTGTAATATAAATCAGGTTTTCTCTTTTAATAGTATCAAATTTTGTCATCCCGTGGAATTTAAAGGTTACTTTACGGTGTGGGTTTTGCTCATTGTAGAAGGCCACACTGTGACATGTAATTGTTCATATCGATCCCTGTGTTTGGTCGTTAATGGATAGTTGATTCATTGTAGAAAGCCACACGGTGACATATTATTGTTCATATCGATCACTGTCTTTGGTCGGTAATGGATAGTTGCCTCATTGTAGAAGGCTACACGGTGACATGTAATTGTTCATATCGACCCCTGTCTTCGGCCGTTAATGGATAGTTGCCTTATTGGCAATCATTACAAATCTACTTATTATTATATTAATATGTAGACTTGAAAAATTTATAATCGTTTAAGTTCAAAAGTATGGCTTTATTTCTAATCCCGTATTTATAATGCATATCGTTTTTCCTGTGAGAATGCACTTTTAACACAGATACAGGGAGGAAATTGCATCATTCTTAAACCATTAATGAAATACAATTGTGTTATGTAACCTATAATTAGATTAAATATAAAGGTTAGTCTGTCTAATAAAATAACTGATCATATTAGAGAACACATAGAGGTTAAACATAGTGATAGCACTAGGTTGTCTGCATATCAATACCCCTAGTGCATTCATATATCACTAAGTTGTCTGCTTTCAATACCCATAGTGCATTGTTTTATTAATATGATATTAAACCCATTTCATTGCGCACGACACCTGTTTTGGGGCTTTTGGGTGAGAATGGATCTTCCTTTCTGTGTTCTTTTAGTTTTAGTCCATTTTTCTATATTTTTTATTTTTGTGCCTTTTATGACCAGTTTTTCTCTATTCTTTATATTTTTTGTCTATTATACTCTATTCTGTAAACTCAAGAAATAGGAATAACCTTCATCAAGTTCTCTCGAGGTATATATAAAATTAAAACAAATATTAAATTAAAAACACCATGGTATTTGCCAAGCGGCAAATGAGACCGAGTTTACAACAAATAATACAATGGAGATGATTAAATATTCTAAAAAAATACTAAAATTAAATTTATTAATGAACCTAAGGTAATAAAAAAATCCGGTTACCTTAAGAAATTATAGCAATGGTCAACTTACCTGTGTAGTTAAATTTGTCGAGCGTATAATTTCCCGCCATATTTATTCGGGTCATAGAAAGGGCAGTTAAAATGTCGCTGTGTTCATTATTCGAGTTGCATGGACTTGTGCAATTCAGTGAAATCAACACTGAAATGTTCGCGTAGGGTGAACTTCGCGATAAAATTTCTACCGCGAAAACAAGACACCCGTGAACGGTGTATGGTAAATTATGAAACGTACTCAATACGTTCAAAACTGTTCTGATATTTTAATTCAACAAAATCAACTTTTCATTTTATTATCAAGCGCGGTGTGATGGAACAACACAGATGGGGCAAATGTCAGCCTGTCGGTCAATGATAAAGCTGATCGAGACGTCTAGCTTCATTGATAACGAGACAGAACGCTATCTTCCTCCAATAGATCGCTCACTTACGAGGCCTCAAGCTTCATTAGCAAGTAATGAACATGGACTTTAAATTATTCCTCTCTTTAAAATTAGCAGATGTAATATGATTGCCAACGACACAATTTTCCACCAGAGGCTAAGTGACGTGGGTTAAAACATGTATAGGTCAACGCTTTCAACAATTTGCAAAACACATTCCATATATTCAGCTATAAAAGGTCGCGTTATGACAGAATGTTTTTGTCATCTTGCGTTTTACTCTGTCTTTCCCGAGTTCGTACATAGTATAATTTGGCAAAAACGAAATAAAGAAAAAGAAACAAACAAACAAACAAAATGAAAGAATAAAATCTCAAATTTCTCAGGTGTACACAATTTTATTTTCTGGTTATTCAACTGTAATAATCCATCTCCTTCCTGCACGAAGAAAAAACAAACTTTGTCACATTGAACAAAGACGTGTAACGTACCAATGTACTAATCTGTCTGTCATTTGCATGTCTAGTAATGTCGTGGGCGTTTGTAAGAATGAACTAATGAACATATGTCTTTCTTTTTATAGGATTTCTAAGTTTAAAAACACTGACATTTACAATTATAGAGGCAAACAAAGAAATTTACAATTAATAGATAAATCAATGTAAGACTTCAAATTACTTTAAAATTGAACATAAAAGTTTGACGCAATGACCTCCATTTGATGCACAACTCACAATAACTTAATAATCAACTTAGATCTATCTATTCTGATCGAATTACTTTATTTAATGACACTTTTGCAATTAGTGTAAATATACCACTGAAAGTTGACTGCCTACATCTATATGACAGTAGTTTTCAATAGAGTGGATTCAGTGTCAACACCTTAATTTATTTTAGTAATTTTCAGCAGTCTTAATTCAGTGACGACACCTTTACGGTCGCCGTTTTCAATAGTCTGGATTCAGTTAGACATATTTATGATAGTAATTTTCTAGTTATTTCCAGTTATCTTGATTCAGTGTCGATTCCTATATGATAGTAATTTTCAGCAGTCTTGATTCAGTGACGACACCTTTATGATCGTCTTTTTTCAATAGTCTGGATTCAGTTAGTAGATATAGGAAGATGTGGTGTGAGTGCCAATGAGACAACTCTCCATCCAAATAACAACTTATAAAAGTAAACCATTATAGGTCAATGTACCGCCTTCAACACGGAGCCTTGGCTCACACCGAACAACAAGCTATAAAGGGCCCCAAAATTACTAACGTAAAACCATTAGAAACGGGAAAACCAACGGTCTAGTCTATATAAAAAACGAGAAACGAGAAACACGTATAAATTACATAAACAAACGACAACTACTGTACATCAGATTCCTGACTTAGGACAGGTGCAAACATTTGCAGCGGGATTAAACGTTTTAATGGTACCAAACCTTCTCCCTTTTTCTGAAACAATAGTATAACATCACAACGTAGAAAAACACACGATAAAATATCAATTGGAAGGCTTAACTCAATCAAAAAACGTAAATCAACACACTATGAACGAATAAATTTGATCTGTGATACCTGAATGTAAATACATAGTTAATAAAATATTAGGGACAAACATTCAAGGCCAAAAAAGCAAACAAAGAAGTCCAAACAAAGCCATGGCAAGACGCCACCGCGAAATATTTAACCCTTAGAAAATAATCACTTTTGAAAAAAACCGGTTTTCATAATATATACAGGTAAATGAAAAATAACTCTGTCGTTTTAGGTATACTACTTCTGTCTATATAAAATCTTCCAATAATTAGGAATACCAAGAAAGGTCTGTCATATAAATAGACATATTTATGATAGTAATTTTCTAGTCTTGATTCAGTGATGACACCTTTATGATATGATCGTCTTTTTTCAGTATAGTCCTGACACAGTGTCGACACCTTTATGATAGTAATTTTCAGTAGTCCTGACTCAGTGTAGATACCTTTATAATAATGATTTTCAGTATAGTCCTGACACAGTGTCGACACCTTTATGATAGTAATTTTCAGTAGTCCTGACTCAGTGTTGATACCTTTATAATAATGATTTTCAGTATAGTCTGACACAGTGTCGACACCTTTATAATAATGATTTTCAGTCGTCTGGATTCAGTGTTGACACCTTAATGATAGTACCTTTTAGATGTTCTGAATCAATTTAGATTTATTTGTATGTTTGTTTGAATTTTTAAGTCAGCTGTGCTGTATGTCTGGGTTGTATGTTTACACAGTTTTGGCTGCTGAATCCCAATTATTGTTGCATTAATCTATACTATTATTTCGTTTGGGTTGCTCACCCAATTTTGTCAATATAACGGAACTATAAACAACTGTCATACAAGTGGGATGTTTAGCTAGCTATAAAACCAGGTTTAATCCATCATTTTCATCGGAAAGAGCCTGTACCAAGTCCGGAATATGACAGTTGTTTTTCACTCGTTCCGTTTGATGTTGTCAGTTTTTATGGGCTTCCCCTTTTTGAATTTATCTAAAGCTAGAGTTCGTTTTTTTAAGTACTTTTTTGACACTTTATGATAGTACATTTCAAAAGTCTGGATTCAGTGTCGACACCTTCATGATAGTAAATTTCGGTAGTCTAGATTCAGTGTCGAAACATATTTGTGATTGTAATTTTGGTTAGTCCCGATTCAGTGCCGACACTTTTTGATAGTCTTTTTCGGTAGTCCACATTTAGTCTTTTTTGATAGTCTGCATTCAGTGTCGACACCTTTATAATGGTATTTTTGGGTAGTCCCGATTCATTGTCGACACCTTTAAGATGGTATTGTTGAGTAGTCCCGATTCAATGTCGACACCTTTAAGATGGTATTGTTGAGTAGTCCCGATTCAGTGTCAATTAATTGGTGGATTTATTTGATCGGTTGTTTGTTTGATTAGCAGTATTTTCGGGTATAAAAAATGCAAAAATGTAACGAAAAACTGACGATGGTTGTCTCATTGGCAATCATATCATATCTTTTTACTTTATATTGCAACTTTTGGAATTTCTAAATCAACCTACTTCCAAATTGAGGCATCATGCACTTAAGGTGGACAAATCCTTTCCAGATGCAAAAAGATTGCATGCAGTTCATGATTAATTACCTTTAGAGATGTGAAAAAACAGCTCTGGAGGGACACATATCATCTGAAAGTCTTATTACATGAGATCATACCATTTCAGACTTATACAACTTGATGATAAGTATTAAATGTATCGCTTGTTAGACTATACATTTGTTCTTCTTAGAGCTTTCAAAATTCAATATGAAATAAAAGACTTCACAGTATCTAAATGATAATTTCTTTAGCTTACTCAGATATGTTAAATAATCTAAAAACAATTCGTACTTTAAAGTACCACGTGATACAAATATATCATTACTCATTGGTGTATCATGATCCAGTAACACAAGTTTCCGCTATCAAAATGAATAACTAATTGACGAGTATAGGGTTAATCAGACAGCAAACTTACGACACAATCACATAAGACATCGTAAGTCGTAATATCCACCTCCATCCCTGCTCCAAAAACATCAATAACATGTCTACTTCAATAACAACTAGCAGTTATCATCCAACCATCATATTCCTTCCATTACTTTTAATTGCAATGAACAGCATGCCTTGTGTCGGACAGGAATTTAATCCCAAAAAATAGCTCGTGGAAACCAATCCTCGCCGTCATTGATAAAATGAACCTAAGTTGCCGAATGTGTAAATCTAACAATACTACTATGGACTATATACTTACACTCGTGATATTTCACCAGTCTGAGACATCGATATAGTGTACTATCTGTTAAATACACAGAATTCTCAACAAATGTGGTGATTTGATTGAATTTACAGGCTTAATATTTATCTAGATCGGTAACAGTTTTAAGTTTCAAAACCCGCAGCAAATGCATTCGCGTATCAATATAACTTTACATCGGTTAGTGTAGAGAAAAAAGAAGATGTTTTTATGAAAAAAAGTGTTACATGCTTTAAAAGAGTAAAGGAGAGGCGGAGGAAACCAAACGGATATTCAAACTCATAAGTTTAAAACAAACTGACAATGATATGGCAAAAAAAACGAAACATGATCAAAAACATACAATAGTATACATAACACTGCATAGAAAACTAAGGGAGCTACCATTTGATTTTTATGAGGGGGCTAGGATGAAAAATTTTGTCCTGCTTTTTTTTTTTAGTTGTAATCTCTGTCCTGCCTTTTTATTTTTTACTCTATTCGGTCCTGCCTTTTTTTTTACTAGTTTATCCTGAATTTTTTTACACAAATTGTCATCCTGCCTTTTTTTTACCAAGTTGCTCATCCTGCCTTTTTTTTACTCAAAACTCCTGTCCTGCCTATTTTTTTCAAATTTCATCCTAGACCCCCCCCCCATAAAAATCAGGTGGTAGCTCCCTAATGACTGAGCTACACGAATCCAAGCAAAACCGGGGATGATCTCAGGTGCAATGGAAAAGTTATTTTCTCATCATTCCACTCGATGTCGTTGGTTTGCTGTCTGCCATATTAACTGTTTTAGTTTAATGTTATCAAAATAAATCTGTCATTCATTTGGTTATTTGTAAGGAACTATATTGCGTCAGTTTTGCGCGTTATTAAATAAGGTGACTTGTTATATTAGATAGTTAATGGGGTACCCAACACTTTGACTAAAATAGATTTGGCTAGTTTAATTTTCATAAAATTTTGACAATATATAACTTTGACCTGTTGACACAACTATAAAAATTCCAGGAAACTTGAATCACTCAATTTACAGGAATAATTTTATTGGATATATAGCAGTTTGACAAACATTAATTTTGATTATTAAGAAGCTTGATTTCTAAATACTAATAGTATGTGATTAAAACGTTCAGCTGATTTTTAAAGAGTTAACTCAATTACTAATCTACGCCTTTCGGTATTTTGTGAATAGATGCCTCACTTTAAATCATACCACAAAAGTCATGTTCTAATTTTTATAAACAAACAATTTTCTTTCCACTTTGACTATAAAAGATTGAAGAAAACTAAATGAGTATATATTAATTACATATGGAATCGTAAATACCAATAAAAGGGATTAATATATTACGTGTTTATGAGGCTATGGATTGGGGAGTAGTATTCATTTTCCTATTCTTTATTTTATCAGGTCTTTTTTTCTCAATTCTTTAATTTTTTTTGGCTTAATTTCACATTTAAAAACTCCATTAATCTCTATTTCTTTTTGCTTAGCCATTTTTCTCTATTCCTTAGTTTTCTCTTTTCCTTTCCAGGTCCTCATTCATTGTCAGAGAAAATAATCTGAACTATTGTTATATACATACGTCTTGATTAGGTAATTCGTTTTGAATTAAGTACAAAGTTTTTTCACAACACTGTGAACACCATCAATAATTGTCATTAGGTGTCGAAACATGATCGAAACCAGATGTGTCCATTCTTCAACAGTTGTTTACAATGTCCATTTCAAACGGGAAACTGACATTCCTCAATATTAGAATGATCTTCCTGGTATAATTGTACTTTCAAGTGTCATCTCGTTCATTAGTTAAACGAGATTTGGCTCCGATATCTCATTAGTTCAATCTAATATGTTTTTAAACAAGTAGGCTTCAAATTCAGTTAAATTATATCAATGCCTGATTTGTTGTCATAAAGTTCTTTATTAGGAAAATAAAGAAAATGTTGTTTTTTTTAATAAGGAAAAGTGACAAAAAAATCTCAGATCAGCATTATTGGGTATTTTAATGGCTGTCTATAACTATAGTATTAGAGTTCATCATGGTATCTTTTATTTTATTTGTTTCAGTATGTTCATAATTGGAGTATTAATTATTATTCTATCGATGTTTAAAAATATGTGAAGGTTCCAAAATTATGCAAAAATTCACATAACTGTTGCTTTATTTCGTAAATTTCATACGAAACGTCATAAACAGTACAGCAAGATACATCTTAACAATGCCAACAAAATATTTGTACAGAACTTTGATGAAATAAAAGAATAGAAAAAAATCGATTAACGATTGAAATGAGGTTACCCCCAACCCCGGCTAATCACATATAATTTTAATAAAAGTTATAAAACAACAATATTATAATTTCCTTTAATTCTGGAGTAGTGTCATTACTCGTATTTGCTATTTACTTCAGAATCTTCTTAGACCTGCGTGATCAAAAGACATTCTTTCACCACATTGATAAAAAAAAGAGGATTGCTCTAATGTTAGAGAGGAATCTACTTAAGCTATATTAATCTGTCCCGTTGTTCTTTTAAGTTATAAGACACATTGAATACTTCCGGTCGCTGTGATTTTATCGCGTGACAAAACAGAATTCGTGTTTGTAAGCCTGAATTTCTTTATAAGACAAGAAACAAACTCATCATGGTCGTCTGCATTTGTCTTTAATGAAATACGTTAGAGCTGTTTGTTGTAAATTATGGTAATTTGTCTAAATGTACACGATGCTTACTTTAAATTAAAAAAAGTATAAACAATGCACAAGAGAAAAACAAGGACCGTCAAAAACATTCAACAAAGCGGTAAATTGAAAGGTCCACGACTGTAAGTTAGAAACCTGACAGTGTTTTGAATTCACATAGAGTGATTCCATGGAAAAAATTATCGATAAATGACAATAATGTTATTTTCAGTGCAAAATTAAGAGTGACGAAGCAGATTCGCTTATGCCAATAAAACAGTTAAATTAGTCGAAAGAAGACTTTCCGACAATTTTTTATCTATAAAATCAAGTCGGCTCTGTTTATAACATATTCTTGTTTATGCAGTGTGGGTAGAGCATTAGAAGTTCATTTTTAAAATGCAATCAAATACCTCTTTTAAAAACTCATCAAAGATACCTGGTAAAAACTTGTATCGCCAGACGCGAGTCTCGTCTACATGAGAGCCGTCAGTGGCGAATACCAAATCAAATACGACATTATGAAACATTGAAAATTAAAAAAAAAAATCCAAAATTTTGTGCCAAATATGGTTAAGACCATCTATGTTTGTAATACTATATATCTATTGAAAAACTCTCCGGGGTTCCGGGGTTCATTTCCGGTTTTTAGTGAAGTTCGTTCTGTTATTTTTTTTCCTGTATTGTGTTTTGTGGCTGATGGCGGTGATTTTTTATTACCCTTTTGCCTTTTCGTCAACTAGAGATCTATCGAAGAAGAAAACATTGCAACGTTGCAATGTTAGCGATGTTCAAGCAGCAAGCTTCGACATCTGACTGTTGATCTTATACCTAACTTAAACTGTAATTTGATTTGAAAGAAGTCAAACAAAAGTATCAGTTTAAAGATATTTAATTCGGTGTGACTAACTGACAAATTAATGATGACATTGGAAACCCTTCAAAATATTCAACATCATGATTACAAAATTAAAGTATGAAGTGTGGACGCAATTATTTGAACTTCATTCACTTCAAATATGTCACTCAAAACATTTGGGAATTTTAAAATAATAATAAAAAAGAAAAACGAATAAAGTGTAAGACAAATGTTTACAACCTTTGGTTTCTTATACTCTCTATACATTTTGTATTTCTTTTAACTATTTTCTAGATAATAGTCATACTCATTAGGATAGTAAATAACAAACTAACTTAACCAAGAGATGTTTAAGCTCTTTTTGTTTTAGAACTCTCCAACACTTTATGTTTTTGCTTCACTAAGTTTTGATCGAGCGTATTTGGTGAAGGTGTTTTTCTGGAAACACTTCGTCGTCATAGAACTTAATCTATTAGAATCTTTAATTTTCGGGATAATTATGCATAAAACATCTTAACTTAAGAGTTCCTTAAACTTAGATTTCACTAAGGCATGGACCATTTGATTTTTTTTTTCAACATCATACATGTCATACTTGCTGAAGATGAAGACAGAATATTTTTTTTTTAGCAACTGAATAGGCCAGATTATTTTTTTGGGTCAAAATTGAGGCCAGAATATTTTTTTTCAAAAAAACTTTAATCACACGAGAAGTCGCTGAATGGAAACTCAACATAATCTTGTAGCAGACCATCCACCCTAATAATGGTATATGCTAGTAAAATCTTAATTAGAAAATAAATCCACGTCATCATATTTATTAAACAGATTTGTTCCATTTCTAAGGCACCGACCATTCATCTTTCATGGGTGATGCTTGGTGGAAGGGCAATATGTTTATTTTCTAGAGACAACAATAAAATTGAGAATGGAAATGGGGAATATGTCAAAGAGACAACAACTCGACCAAAGAGCAGACAACAGCCGAAGGCCACCAATGGGTCTCCAACGCAGCGAGAAAATCCCGCACCCGGAGGTGGTCCTCAGCTGGCCCCTAAATAAAATTGTGTACTAGTTCAGTGAAAATAGACGTCACACTAAACTCAAAAACATATAAATGAACTAAAATTAAAAAACATACAAGACTAACAAAGGCCAGAGGCTCCTGACTTGGGACAGGCGCAAAAATGCGGCGGGGTTAAACATGTTTTGTGAGGTCTCAACCCTCCCCCTATACCTCTAGCCAATGTAGAATAAAGAAACACATAGCAATACGCACAGTAAAACTCAGTTCAAAAGAAGTTCGAGTCCGATGTCAGAATAGGTAACAAAAGAAACTAAGCAAAATGACAATGATACATACATTAACAAAGGACTACTAGCAGTTACTGACATGCCAGCTCCAGACCACAATTAGACTGATTGAAAGATTATGTCTTCATCATATGAAAATCAAGTACAATCCCTTACGTTAGGGGTTTAGTATCATACAATCATAAAATATATGAGAAGACCATAACCCGTATCATGCCAACGACTGGTTTTAGAATAATACTGTTTATTTCCGATGCAAAGACCCATGAGTGAATCGATATTAATACCAAAATATGCAATCCTTAATGACCTGACAACAGTATCGTAACTATACCCTTTCCGAATAAGTCTGTTTAAAGGTTTGGTTAGCTTTTGAGGTGAATTGATGTCCTTGTACCGATGATAAAATTTAGTAAATTTTTTGACTAGTTTGTGATATCGAAAACCCTGGTGTAATAATTTTTCAGTAATACAGAGATTTCTTTCGTTGAAATCAAATACGTTGTTACAAACACGAGCGAATCGAACAAGTTGATATATATAAACACCATAAGATGGTGACAAGGGAACGTCACCATCTGAAAATGGGGAATGAAAAATCATCTCTTTTATCATAAATTTTGGTATTAAGCTGCCCGTTAAAAATATAGAGATCAAGATCCAAGAAAGGGCAGTGTTCATTGTTAGTATTAGCTTTATTTAAAGTCAGTTCGACAGGATAAATCTCTTTAGTGTAGATACTGAAGTCGTCATTATTGAGAGCCAATATATTATCATCTAAATATCTAAAAGGGTTATTAAATTTTTGAATCAGATGTTGTTACGATGGGTCTTTGCTGATTTTAGTCATAAACTGTAACTCATAACAATACAGAAACAGGTCCGCAATAAGTGGTGCACAGTTAGTCCCCATGGGAATTCCGATAACCTGACGATATACGGAATCTCCATAGCGAACAAAAATGTTATCTAGTAAAAATTCAAGGGCAGTTATAGTATCAAAACAGGTCCAATTGACATAGTTCTTTTGTTTGATGTTACTAAAAACTGATTTTATTTTTTAACTCTAACAATACATGATATTTTTTTTTTTTTTTATTTTGATTAAAAATATTTTTTTAATCACTTCCATTTTACAACAATAAAAAAGGGGGTATGATCATTTTCCATTAATTCATATCAAAATAGGGGCATTTTTTAAAAGTCCTTCAATCTGTTACTAAAACACACATTATTATATTCATATGTTTACTGTAAGGTATTATCAACATCTTTGCGTATTTCAGAATATTTCGCTTGACAGTTATCACGTTGAAAGATGACTCAAAACTGCATGCATTCATGCTAGGTTTTAGAAAAAAATACAGCAATTATCCAAACACTGGAGAGAAGGACTTTCTTAACCAAAACCAACATTTTATTGGGAGCTATAACATAAATTTCTTTCAGATACACCATAATTTATTTAGATTAAAGTCTTCCTTCTATGCAAAAGTTGCAATATTTTCGTTAACAGCAATATATCACTGAATATATAGGGAAATACAAAAAATAACTGAATACGGTTTAGTATCATGAATATATTATATAGACCACGAATTCCACGGAGTAGGTCTTGAAAGGTTTTGATTTTGTTCATGTTAGTGAAACAAATTCAGGCGAAATTTGTTCAATATATGTAGAAATAAACAATATAATTGAAAATTAAACCGATGTCCAACCAAGAAAACAGGATTTTGCCTGCCTAAAGATCATCATCGTTTCCTTCCTTCATGTTGTTTTGTACTAACAGTTACGATCGATACCAGGCGGTGTATTTTATCAATCTAACATTTAATGTTACGAACAAATAAAAGAAGGTCACCCTTTAAACCGAAATGTATGTGTTACGACATGTCGCAACTAACAATTTAGTAATAATATGTTGTCGATATCTTATACGGTTTTTGAAAAGAAGTGAAAATAAGCCAAAATCAAAATTTAGAATATGACCTTGACCTTTGACCTTGACCAAATTTTTTTTTTTGGACCAAGGACCTCAAATCCAAAGACCATAGGCCAATATCACTTATGGTTTACCAGTTAGAAATACAAATCACTTATATCAAACACATAAGGGATATAACTCTCATATGGAGTCTCCGAATAGCTTCGGTCAAAATTAAAATCCTAATCCTGAAGATGTATCGAGCAATTTGGTAAAATAAATTTGTCGTAATCTTTTACGGTTGCGAAGGAGTAGTGGCCACAAGAAAAACAGTGTTTGGGAGATAACTCTTACAACGTAAAGTATTTGGTTACGCAGTTGTCAGTTTTAAAAGCGTATTAACTATCGATATCATATTCCAAATATCTAGCGACATCTTTTGAAACATCAATACTACATAAAGAAAAAATTAGGCGGAAGAAAAAAAAATAATAATAATATTAATAATTAAAACCAATTGTTCAGAGAACAATTGAAGGTCTTCCACTCGTAAAGATCTATTTTGATATGAAAATAATAAAATTCGTTTTAACATGTCATTTCCAGCGTCAAATGATAGCTTTTTGTACGCTGATTCAAAAATATGAGGTTTATATACAAAAAAAAAAATAAATAAGGAGATAATTTGTTACTTCCGGTATTATTTGAATGTTTACTTGACACTGATTCCAAAATATATGGTTCTATATACTTTTATATTAAATAAATACAAAAATAGCTACTTCCGGTTTATATAAGGTCACTTCCGGTTGGCTTTCTAAGGTCAAGTGGCTTGCAACCTAATACAAAAGTCCCATGGCTTTATCATATATACATATGAGGTAACAGCAAAGGTCATAATCTAGAACGTCAAAATAACATGACCTTGAGCTCAATTTCAAGGTCATAAACCAAGGACCTCAAATCAAAAGACCCTAGGTCTTAATTATATATGGTTAATGAGTTATATCACCATAAGAGTATTTTCAAATACAAGAGGAGAAAACTCTAATTTAATGTTAGCGTACCCTTTAAACCAAAATGTATGTGTTACGACATATCATAACTAACAATTTAATAAAATATGTTGTCAATATCTTATACGGTTTTTGAAAAGAAGTGAAAATAAGCCAAAATCAAAATTTATAATATGACCTTGACCTTTGACCTTGACCTAATTTTATTTTTTTGGACCAAGGACCTCAAATCAAAAGACCCTAGGTCTCTATCACTTATGGTTTACCAGTTTCACATGCATATCACTTATATCAAATGCATAAGGAAATAACTCTCATATGGAATCTCATTACGGCGGTCAAAATTAAAATCCTAATCCTGAAGATGTAACGAGCAATTTGGTAAAATAAATTTGTCGTAATCTTTTACGGTTGCGAAGGAGTAGTGGCCACAAGAAAAACAGTGTTTGGGGAGATAACTCTTACAACGTAAAGTATTTGGTTACGCAGTTGTCAGTTTTAAAAGCGTATAAGCTATACGATATCATATTCCAAATATCTAAGCGACATCTTTTGAAACATCAATACTACATAAGAAAAAATTAGGCGGAAGAAAAAAAAAAATAATAATAATAATAATAATAATTAAAACCAATTGTTCAGAGAACAATTGAAGGTCTTCCACCCATAAAGATCTATTTTGATATACAAATATTTAAATTCGGTTTAAAATGTCATTTCCAGTGTCAAATGATAGCTTATTGTACGCTGATTCCAAAATATATGGTTTCTATACATTTTTTTAAATAAGGAGATAATTTGTTACTTCCGGTATAATTTGAATGTTTACTTGACATTGATTCCAAAATATATGGTTCTATATACTTTTATATTAAATAAGTACAAAAATAGCTACTTCCGGTTTACACAAGGTCACTTAAAATAATTGCATGAATTCCATGCGTGTAAAAACTGTGAGTTTTTTTCGGAATACACACCAACGAGATTGAGAAATAAGGGTAGAATGAAATTATAAAACTACCCTCTGTTATCTCTTGATTTTGTTGATTATAGGTGATTCTACGAACATTACAATTATCGTTAATATTTAGCAATAAACAAACGAAATATTACTGAATGTAATTATTATTCAATTAAATGATAGCTAATCTATCCAATGGCATGTTCTGCAAAAAAACGCATACATTCGACTGATTTTACATATTTTAGAAAAGTTATAAAGGTAGCTCTATAGGTACCTTATACTTAAGTATAATCTTAGGCGTTTTCTTAGTAGAAGGGGTTTTATGCATACCATTTAAGTTGTGTGGGCGTGACTTAAACCAACTAAGATTTTACTAAAGAAATACTTAGTTTAAGATTTTTTATGCATACCACTTCGGTAAAAAGGGCGGAGTTTCCTTAACATAAGTAATTCCTAAGGAAAATCTGAACTTAAGTAGCTTTATGCATACGGGCCCTGCGCTTTCAAGTGTTTATGTTTGGGCGTTCCTGATGAAGGCCGACTCATTATGCGCTCTAAAATTGGTAACATGCTTATTATTTCTTTGCTTATTGTGTTTTTTTTTTTTTGCTGTGCATGTACTGATTTTGTGTCATGGATGGATTCCCAATATCCTTTGTTTTTCTATTATGTTTAGTTTAAAACTAGAAATAAAACAAAGAACACATAGACAGGATAACAGGTAAACAGATCACACTAACAACCAGTGTAAACACAAACAGTGACAAACAGCAACGAACAATACATGGTCCAAAGTTCAGGTTACATAGTTTGATATAGGTGGTTAGGTTACAATCAGTTTGACGTGCAAACAAACCTTCCCTTTATAAAAATAAGGAGATGTGGTATGATTGCCAATGAGACAACTATCCACCAAAGTTCAAATGAAGATGATGTAAGCAAGTTACCTAGCTAGACCATTTGTTAGGTAAACCAGTTTGACATACAAACAAACTTCTCCTTTGTCTAGCTATACCATTGTTTAGGAAAACCAGTTTTACATGCAAATTTAACAAATTTTATCTCTACCTAGCTAGACCATTGGTTAGGTTAACCAGTTTGACGTGCGAACAATTCCTCTTTACCTAGCTATACCATTGTTTAGGAAAAACAGTTTTACGGTGCGAAAACACTTTCACTTTGCCTGGCTAGACCATTGTTTGGAGAAACAATTTATTTCCTGCGAACAAATTTCCCTTTTCTTACCTATATCAAAGAAAATATGTCGTATGCATGGACAATGGAGTATTGTAGTAATATTTTTTGGCGGATCTTTGCACGTAATGTCTTTAACTCCTGGAATTCGATTTAAGCTTTATTATAAAAGAGCAGCACGTTGTCGTTTATTTTGTTATTCAAGTAAGATGCAATTTTTACATTTCACCTTTGATCTTACTGCCTTATAATTTTTTAGATCATGGACAGGACCTGATTCTCGAAAATATTAGGCAATAACGTCATTTATTATACTTCATGTCAAAATGCCAGATTTTGATTGGTTAATACGAGGGAGACAATATACAAATAACACATAGCTGAGAGGTTGATAGAGCAGATTGTTACCCCGAGAAAACATTGTCAACTGAGGCGAAGCCAAGGTTGACAATGTCTTTTCGAGGGGTAACAATCTGCTCTATCACCCTCTCAGATATGTGTTATTAAATTTATTATACTGAATGTTCTGTTATTACTGTCTATTAAATTTCAAATTCAAAGTAATAAACTATGTCGTCTTGTACATAACAATAATCCGTATTTATTAAAGCGCACACTTGAGCAAGCGTGTCCGTGAAGGGTAATAGAGTATTTGCCATGGGATAGAGTAAATTGTCTCCCTCGTGGATAGAGTAAATTGTCTCCCTCGTATTAACCAATCAAAATCTGGCATTTTGACATGAAGTATAATAATTTACTCTATCCCATGGAAAATACTCTATTACCCTTCACGGAGACGCTTGCTCAAGTGTGCGCTTTAATAAATACGGATGATTGTTATGTACAAGACGACATAGTTTATTAATTTGAATTTGAAATTTAATAGTATAATAAATTAAATGACACATATCTGAGAGGGTGATAGAGCAGATTGTTACCCCTCGAAAAGACATTGTCAACCTCTGCTTCGCCTCAGTTGACAATGTTTTCTCGGGGTAACAATCTGCTCCATCACCCTCTCCGCTACGTGTTCCGTGCAGCAAATGTTTTATGCGTGTTTAGAACGACACCCAATTCATAAATATATAAAAGCTAAATGTATTTCGTGTTTCAGAAATATATTACATATGTTGGTTTTTTTTTAATTTGAGGGACATTTGTTTTTTGTACAAAAAATCTAAGATGTGCCCAATCCCCCCCAAGTTGAAATTGCATTGTATTGTACTGATTGACATGGACAATAGAAGGACGATAAGTGATTTAAACAGTGTAACTGAGTGGGCAAATATAATTCACGTGACAGGTGTTCGTTAATTTTAACATCTTCTGCAACTGATATGAAGAACATTTAATTAAAAAACAATCCAATTTCTGGTCAAAAATATTTTAACATTTGTGGTAAACAAATTACATTTCCAACCTTAATAAATGTGAAAATGTTCTTGATATGATCTGATATAAAACAATTTTCATTGCTTCATTCACTACCAGCTAGCAAAATATAATTTATCAACCAAAAAGTATTCATCATCTTCAAACGGAATTTACAAAAGGTCAACTCGATTATTTCAAAGTCAATTGAGTTCTTTTGAAGATGATGGATTACACAATTACTACAAACAAACAGCTAAGGCTGAAAATCTCGTAATGTATCGTAAAAAACAAATGAGAGTTGAGAACATAATGCTATTACAAGCTTGTTTGAAATCCAATTTGTAATTGATAATGATATCATAGTGCAAGAACATTGTGAAATCGAACTGTTTGATATGATGCATAAGCCATTTTCAACACGGAGATGGGTATTATGATATAACAAACGACGAGTTTTAAAAGGTCGTAGAAATCATTTTACAGTGAAATAAACAAGAATCAAATCTAAAAACACTGCGACTCCATTATAATGAACGATAAGTACGAGTCATTGGAAGTTAACCGATGTTCAAAACTCTTGTAACCTCATTATGATTACACAAACCGAGGGAATTGCATGACCACGAAACGAGCGAAATAAAAAAAAAAGACGGAAATGCTTTGTCAGGGCAGTAACTTGCCTTATCTTATAGATCACCTATGGACAGCCACAATGCATTAAAGATTATCGTTCATGCTTAGAGAGCATTAGACTCTGCCTTACTTAGGATGAGGGCTGGGGGAGGGAGTGATTATTATCCCGATTGCGACCGGACGTGGTTCAACCACCTGCACATCCAATTAGACTAAACAGAAGATGTCAAGCTAACCAAATCCCTATCATTAACTTAGTTTATTAGTTTAAATAGTTTTAAGTCGTACTTGGTTAAGACAGCGCAGTTTATTTTTGTTTGAATCTAACGTTCATGCTTGGCACCATTTGTCCATTACTATGTCAAAAACACAAATACAAAACAGTTCATTCTTATTAAATGTGTTGAATTTATCTATTTAATTTCTTAGGTTCAAAATGGCATTTCTGTTTTAGCGTAAAATTAAAATGAAACAAGAAACTATTCGTAAACTTAATTTTGGTAGAGAAAAAAATCGTTCTTAAGAAAAGAGTCTGCTTTTTCGAAAAAAAAAACATCACTAAATACACATTATTGAAAGAAGTAGTTAAAATTTGCCTTAGATTTACGTTTTTATACTAATAATTTCAATTTGTTGTTTTTTTTTCTCCAATATCAGATTCGAAGGAACAACCAATCAATAATAAAACAAACAACCATATGACCGTGAGGGCATTCCAGTGTATTGCTGTCGCCTAGATTTCCATTACGTAACTTTCGTGTTGGGATTGTAACCGATCTATAAACATGATAAATACGCGGACATTGTCGAGTGCAAAATAACATTCCTTATCGCTTGTTATAAATTCATTTTTTCAATGGATACTCCTAAAAATACTTTTTTATTACATAAATTAATAACATGAAAATGTTTTGTCGTTAGAAATATATATATATCTATGCACAGGTACAAAAAAAGTGTGTTAACGCATGCGGAAGAATATCTGAAGAACGTTTGCAATCTCCCGTGCAGAGTTATCGGTCTTTGCTCTCGCTCAAGGACTGATAACTCTGCATGGGAGATTAAACGTTTGGCGGGAAAATATGAATGCCTACTCAAATCCAATCTATTAGAAAAATCGAATTTTTACAGAAGAGTGTCCACCATGTACTTGCACTGCACTATTATCAATTAGTAGAATAGAATGATATACAAATGGATGAAAATTATATATACATGTAACTGTAATATACAATTATTAATATAATATATAACAACAAACCAGAGTATACTGATTTGTATCACTACAATATAATAGTTACGATGAGGTTGAATTCCCTGTCATTTATTTATCATCCACGCACAAACTTGTATCAAAAAAAAATATCTGTACATTAACCTCACTTTCAGGTATAGCATTGTGATTTTTTTTTCTGAGACAAGTGCTTGTGACCATCCACAAGAACTTGCAGTCGTCCGATGTTCAGTACTTCAGTACTTTGATCGTTGCTTCCTGTACACGTCAATGGTCAATAAGATTGATCAGCTAGTTATATGCATAACGTCCAGAAGCATGAATTTCATGAATATTCGGAACGAGAACAATTTACAAAACATTTCAACAAGTAGTTTCTGCAAGGGGGAGATATTTAGACGAAAAAAGAAGATTTGTTTTTCTATAAGCTGAGTATTTGGGGCCGACTAAAGGCCCTCACATAATTGCAACAATGGTTATCTAATACGCAGAGAGAGTGATTCTCTCCCTTGTTTATTCTCCGTATACATTCAACAACGCTCTTCTGACATAAATGTATATCTATACTGGCACACAGACATTCAGCCGTTGCTTTGAATTTGTACTCACGGCACAGCAAAACGGCCAATGATTTGTATTTATTCAAACCATTCAGCCATAAGACATGTCTGTGTATTCTTACGTGCGTAGCTTTGCATTTATGATACATCATACTATTGATATCTAATTAAGTGCCCCAAATCAGACCAAACGTGACCGTATTTATAAATCCAGCACACCAAAATGGGTATGCATTGGCAATAACAGTTGTAAGAGCACACTACACCATACTATATAAATAAATGCTTGTTAACATTTCCATAAAGTAATCGAAACTGCAAAGAATACAAATCAGTTTAAAAATGAAAACTTTTTGATCTTTTTCTTTGATGGATACCTCATCATCCCATGATTCCAACTTTTATATTATGGTATGATTTCTATTGAAATACAATGGTGAAAAATCAAAAGGAGCAAAACTAGGCTTATTTGAGTGTATCTTTTAGTAAAACCTTAAGACAATAACTTGAAACAAGAATGTGTCCATAGTACACGGATGCCCCACTCGCACTATCATTTTCTATGTTCAGTGGACCGTGAAATTGGGATCATTTGGCATTAAAATTAGAAAGATCATATCATAGGGAACATGTGTACTAAGTTTCAAGTTGATTGGATTTCAACTTCATCAAAAATTACCTTGACCAAAAACTTTAACCAAAAACTTTAACCTGAAGCTGGACAGACGGACGGACGAACGGACGAACGGACACACAGACCGACAAACATAATGCCCCTAGGTGGGGCATAAAAATACCTCTCGCTAGGAATGAAGGCATAGCTAAAACTAAACATGTTTTTTTCGGAGCGTTCACTCATCTGTCTATAAGAAAATCGACGTTACAGAGAAAACAATATAATGGATCATGTTTGTTTTTATAGTTATTAAGATTATAACACAATGTTGACTGCTGTACCCCTATTTTTGACATTTTTACCTTTTAATGTCTGTTTGTTTTGTTCACACATTGTTGTCAATATAATGGAATTTTATGCGACTGTCATACAAGTGAGTGGTTAAGCTAGCTATAAAACCAGGTTTAATCCACCATTTTCTACATGAGGAAATGCTGTACCAAGTCAGGAATATGACAGTTGTTTTCCATTCGTTTGATGTGTTTGAACTTTGATTTTGCCATTTGATAAGGGACTTTCCGATTTGAACTTATCTTGTAGTTCGGTATTTTTGTTATTTTACTTTTTTGTATAGATCATACAATCATCTGAACTTAAGATATTTGGCCATGATCTTCGTTTATTTTTCTAACGGTTTTTGATTGCTCCCTTGTTATCTTCTCTCTTTGTTAATAACAAGACTATGGATTGTCTAAGTAAACGTCGGTAACAACATGTGCGTTGGAAATATTCTACAGAATATCTATATGTGCATTTGAAATGTCCTATCCTATTAAATTCAAACAATCTATATCTTAAATTATGTAACCACGATTTCCAAATGAATTATTACTTTTAATGGAAAATTGTCACATCGGTGCCTTCTTTAGCTTGATATGCGGTTGTACTTGTTCATTATTTAAAGCCATAGTTATATATATATATACGCCAAGTGGTATGTGGTGAATAGTTGTCTCATTGGCAATCATACCGTATCTCCTTATTTAATATACCGTCAAGACAGATTTGACAAAATTCTCTTCTTTGAATTTCTGAAGCAGAGAACTGTTTCATTGTGTTATTATTGATAAGCTATGGGAGTGTTCTAGCTTGGCCAGCCAAGATAAGAAAAGCACATCAATCACAAACCGACATTTCCGAGGGTAAAACAGAATAGTTCCTAATGAAAACCTTGTTCTTGGAAAATCAATTCCGTATGAATAGAACAATAGATTTGATAGTCAGCAAATATTTGTCAATTAATCACTACGGAAGGGCAACAGTGAAATGACCTGGATTTGCAAAGCAAATTCCTGTCTTACTTTTTATACAGTATGAATAATACAATAATATGAATTGTACAATATCAAGTTTGTGCAATAATAAGCCTATTCCTGAATATAACACTGACAAATCTCAATTGCTTTAGTTTTTAGAATCCTTGTGAATATGTTCAGATTTGATGAACACTTTTAGTTGTACGAAGTAAAACCTTATCATAAAAGTTCTACAATAGCGAAATTGTATAACGAACCATGTTCGCTGACCTAATTGGATCGGCGTCTCATAATATGGCTTTGAATTAAAAGAACAATATCGAGATCTAACTCATCCTAAATTTGCATGAATAATTTGTTACTTGACATAAAGCAAAAAACAATCAATCAATGGAGAAATTACGCAACAACAAATAAAAAAAAAAAAAAAAAAACGTTCGAGAATTATGAAGCGCGGTGTGTCAAATCAAAATAATCCATGTTAAAACGCGAAAGTCTCTGTACGCGTTAGATAATACTTTTAAATATTAAGAGGCCAAGAGACAGCATATAAGTCCAATTTTCAGAAAAACATGATCTTTTCTAGTGGCATTCCAAATGTTCTGGTTGTCCATCGATCTGCCGAGTTTTGAAAACATAGAAAGTACTGGCCTATCATAAACGGATCTCGTCTTTAATCTGTCTTTACTTTTTGTCGTGTGATGGTGGCAAATAAAACTAAATCTGTTTTGAATTAAACAGAATTTACCGGTACGCGTGATATGTAAATCAAATCAAGTCATTCATTTGTTAAAAATCCAAATGTAAAATTGTAACTTAGACATACACGAGACAGTGGTACAAAGACATACACGAGAAATTAGTACTAAGACATACACGAGACATTGGTACTAAGACATAAATGAGACATTGGTACTTAGACATACACGAGACATTGGGGCTTAGAATTACACGAGACATTGGTACTAAGACATACACGATACATTGGTACTAAGACATACACCAGACATTGGTACTAAGACATACACGATACAAGGGTACTAAGACATACACGATAAAATTGAGAATGGAAATGGAAAATATGTCAAAGAAACAACAACCCGACCAAAGAGCAGACAACAGCCGAAGGCCACCAATGGGTCTCCAACGCAGCGAGAAAATCCCACTCCCGGAGGGAGTCCTCAGCTGGCCCCTGAATAAAATTGTGTACTAGTTCAGTGAAAATGGACGTCACACTAAACTCAAAAACATATAAATGAACTAAAATTAAAAAACATACAAGACTAACAAAGGCCAGAGGCTCCTGACTTGGGACAGGCGCAAAAATGCTGCGGGGTTAAGCATGTTTTGTAAGATCTCAACCCTCCTCCTATACCTCTAGCCAATGTAGAATAAAGAAACACATAGCAATGCACACAGTTAAACTCAGTTCAAAAGAAGTCTGAGTCCGATGTCAGAATAGGTTACAAAAGAAACTAAGCAAAATGACAATGATACATATATTAACAAAGGACTACTAGCAGTTACTGACATGCCAGCTCTAGACCTCAATTAAACTGATTGAAAGATTATGTCTTCATCATATGAAAATCAAGTACAATCCCTCCCGTTAGGGGTTTAGTATCATACAATCATAAAATATATGAGAAGAACATAACCCGTATCATGCCAACAACTGGTTTTAGAATAACAGTGTTTATTTCCGATGCAAAGACCCTATGAGTGAATCAATATTAATACCAAAATAAGCAATCCTTAATGACCTGACAACAGTATCGTAACTATATCCTTTCCGAATAAGTCTGTTTAAAGATTTGGTTAGCTAAGACATACATGAGACATGGTTACATAGACATACACGAGACATTGGTACTAAAACTTACACAAGACATTGGTACTAAGACATACAATAGACATTGGTACTAAGACATACACGAGACATTGGTACTGAGACATACACGATATATTGGTACTTAGACATACACGAGACATTGGTACTTAGACATACACGAGACATTGGTACTTATACATACACGAGACATTGGTACTAAGACATACACGAGACATTGGTACTAAGACATACACGAGACATTGGTACTAAGACATACACGAGACATTGGTACTAAGACGTACACGATATATTGGTACTTAGACATACACGAGACATTGGTACTTAGACATATACGAGACATTGGTACACAGACATACACGAGACATTAGTACTAAGACAGTCACGAGACATTGGTAATAAGACATACACGAGACTTTGGTACTAAGACATACACGAGACATTGGTACTAAAACAAACAAGAGACATTGGTACTTAGTCATACACGAGACATTGGTACTAAGTCATACACGAGACATTGCTACTTAGACATACACGAGACATTGGTACTTAGACATACCCGAGATATTGTAAATAAGACATACACGAGACATTGGTACTTAGACATACACGAGACATTGGTACTAAAACATACACGAGACATTGGTATTAAGACATACACGAGACATTGCATGATACTAAGACATACACGAGACATTCGTACTAAGACATACACGAGACATTGAGACATTGGTACTTATACATACACGAGACATAAGTACTAAGATATAAACGAGGCATTGATACCAAGACATACACGAGACATTGGTATTAAGACATACACGAGACATTGCATGATACTAAGACATACACGAGATATTGGTACTAAGACATACACGAGACATTGAGACATTGGTACTTATACATACACGAGACATTAGTACTAAGACATAAACGTGTATTGATACTAATACATACACGAGACATTGGTACTAAGACATACACGAGACATTGGTACTTAGACATACACGAAACAAAGGACTACTAGCAGTTACTGACATGCCAGCTCTAGACCTCAATTAAACTGATTGAAAGATTATGTCTTCATCATATGAAAATCAAGTACAATCCCTCCCGTTAGGGGTTTAGTATCATACAATCATAAAATATATGAGAAGAACATAACCCGTATCATGCCAACAACTGGTTTTAGAATAACAGTGTTTATTTCCGATGCAAAGACCCTATGAGTGAATCAATATTAATACCAAAATAAGCAATCCTTAATGACCTGACAACAGTATCGTAACTATATCCTTTCCGAATAAGTCTGTTTAAAGATTTGGTTAGCTAAGACATACATGAGACATTGTTACATAGACATACACGAGACATTGGTACTAAAACTTACACAAGACATTGGTACTAAGACATACAATAGACATTGGTACTAAGACATACACGAGACATTGGTACTGAGACATACACGATATATTGGTACTTAGACATACACGAGACATTGGTACTTAGACATACACGAGACATTGGTACTTATACATACACGAGACATTGGTACTAAGACATACACGAGACATTGGTACTAAGACATACACGAGACATTGGTACTAAGACATACACGAGACATTGGTACTGAGACGTACACGATATATTGGTACTTAGACATACACGAGACATTGGTACTTAGACATACACGAGACATTGGTACACAGACATACACGAGACATTAGTACTAAGACAGTCACGAGACATTGGTAATAAGACATACACGAGACTTTGGTACTAAGACATACACGAGACATTGGTACTAAAACAAACAAGAGACATTGGTACTTAGTCATACACGAGACATTGGTACTAAGTCATACACGAGACATTGCTACTTAGACATACACGAGACATTGGTACTTAGACATACCCGAGATATTGTAAATAAGACATACACGAGACATTGGTACTTAGACATACACGAGACATTGGTACTAAAACATACACGAGACATTGGTATTAAGACATACACGAGACATTGCATGATACTAAGACATACACGAGACATTCGTACTAAGACATACACGAGACATTGAGACATTGGTACTTATACATACACGAGACATAAGTACTAAGATATAAACGAGGCATTGATACCAAGACATACACGAGACATTGGTATTAAGACATACACGAGACATTGCATGATACTAAGACATACACGAGATATTGGTACTAAGACATACACGAGACATTGAGACATTGGTACTTATACATACACGAGACATTAGTACTAAGACATAAACGTGTATTGATACTAATACATACACGAGACATTGGTACTAAGACATACACGAGACATTGGTACTTAGACATACACGAGACATTGGTAATAAGACTTACACGAGACAATATTTACAAATTGAATGCCAACAAAGATTGAACAAAGACAATATCAAATATTTGCACATGCAAATAATCTATGGTAAATAAAATTTTCCACAGTTGAACAAATACAAACGAGAAATAGAAATGAAACACAACCTGCATATATATGTTTAAATTTGTATTAACATTATATTACATTGTTTGTCAGCTAACTAATTCTTAAATATATATGATTCATTAACACCTTTAATGTATGGTATAACGAATGTACCAGACTCAAAGGAAATGTCCACCATCGGAAGTCTAAAGTCACAGACAAAGTTAGGAACAGAGCAGATATCCTGAATTTTTACTTATATCAGTTCTTATTTCCAAATTTTAAAATCTAAATACTTACATATCCCCTGATGCCACTAAAAGTATTTCTCAAATATCAACTGTCTTCACAAATTTAACATGTCTTATGGGTATAATTCATCACAGCAGATTAAATAATACAAACATTCAAAAATATACCATTAAAAATCGACTTATGATGGAAACAAACGCTATGGTATCAATTACGGTGAGCACGACTCGTTTTTATTAATAAAATTCACCAAGTACACTCCAGACCAAAAGTGAAAAAGGCCAAAAGTATACTTTTAAAATTAAAAAATGTATGAAGAGAACAACTGCCAAAGGTAACAGTCAAAGGTCACCTTTGCTTTGGAGAGTGTCAAATCCATATAAATATGTAGATTATTTCTATTATTTACGATTAGCCGTTTCAGAATGTAAAGGACTATGGATGATTTTATTGTTTGTAGCAAATATTATATCTTTAAACTAATGAAAAATAACGTCAGGTAATTTTTCCATTGTTTATGGCATTTTTTGGTGTACGCTTTGAAAATATTACCCAGAATGCATTAAATTTTGAAACGATGAGTTAAAATGTATTGCTTCAATCATTATAACAAAGAATCTCTGGCTACTACCCGGATGTTCTCCAGGGGACTGACAGTTTTCGTGCCCTGATACCGACCAAATTCCGGAGATGTAAACTCGACATATGATATCAATCTCAACTTGTATATGGCAGACCTTTCTACAATGACAGTGATCTGGAAAGATTTTTTCTCTATGGGCCCAGGGCCCCCAAAAATAAAATCAATGGGCCATTTTTAGAATTAATGGGCCATGTTGTCAAATGAGTGGGCCATTAGTTTATAACAAAAAATAAAAAAGTGTATGTTTCAGCAAAGAGGTACTAACCTGTATGATTTTAAATGACATCATGGATATTGTTCCTGTGCTTTTGTAGTTTCAGTGAATAAAAGTTAATTTAGTTCAAGGTGATTTATGTTACCAAAGACATACAAAAGAATATATGTCTCTGGTGTGACTAAGAATGACATCGTCTGAGTTCATGAAATGTAACATCACATTATTTATTTATGACTTATAATAAAAAACCTATAAAACTGAGCAACATATGACTAGAAAAACACAACTTCAATGAACAGAATCATTAATAAGGAAATGCTGAGATCAAGAATAGACATCTGATCTGGACTGATTTTTAAAATCAGATTCTGTACTAGTATTAATTATTGAAAAATCTATGATATTTGATTAAATTTCATTCTTTTGAGAAAACATGAAACTTGAACATACATGTATATTAATAATTATCAAACCATACAGCACAATCATAGAAGTGACATATAAAAGATAAAAATAATAACTGTAACTCTGTATTAATATTGGGCAAAAACAATAAACTGAGTTACTAGAACTATGGCAATGGCAGACTAAAAGTAGCTGATCTAGATTTTGTGGCACAAAATTGAAGAAAGAAGAAATAAATCTTAATAAGAAAACTACAACAATTAAATTCCAAGATAGTTGAAATGATTTTTGGCAAGATTTGAAGTAAATTTTGCTTCCATCATAAAGAAACCAGGGCCATAACTTCTCCCAAACCGGGCTATATTTAAGAGAACCTTTATTTACAATGTTAATTGTGGTACCGTCGCTTTGTTCATGTTCATGTTCCTTTGACATTAAATTTTGGTCTTTTTCGATTGCCATACTTTATTCCCGACGTTCCGTATTAGAGGACGTTACACATTTCCTTTGCATTTCTTGTGTCAAGACTTACAAAAGAGAGCAACGTTTTTTGATAACACAACAATCGAAATTATTGCACGTTTACTCTAAAGATTATAATTCAAAAAAAAATTCTCGCCTGTACTTGCCAAATTTCACAAAATTTAAGTTGTTCACTTTGAAAATTTAGATCATGGATGATGGTTAATTACGTTTTTGCGGTAATCAGATATACCTTAGCACGAAGAAAACGCCCGAGACGGCCCAAAAATATATAGGTGGTGCTCCTGTCATTGGAGAGAACACAACACAGTTTTATACACAAATATGGCGACACGAAACACGATCGGAAATTCATTTTACTATATATCTAAACGTTTAGATACGAACCGAAAAATATCGTGCGCCACACTGGCGCTGGCATTTGCCACTCTGTGCGCCATTTCTGGTCAAAATGCGCAATTAGCGCATGGCGCACGACCTTCCCGATCACTGTCAATGTAGTACATATGTACAACTTCAGGGAAGCTTACCAAACTTGGCTGAATAAAACGATAGCAAAACCTAACTGACCATACGGTACTATGGGTTTTCTCATTGGATAATTGTCTCATTAGCTATCATACCACATCTCCTTATCTTTACATCAGTTGAGAAAAGCTAGCAAGTCTCGACTTAGTCAAGCAAAATTCTAACTTAAAATGGCTTGAAAAAGCCCTAAAAATGTTGCATGCAAGTAAAATAAAATGTTTCATTTCTGCACTAATTATCTTGCTTTCGAGGATATCTGTATCGGAATTCAATGACGTTTTACCAGTGTTTGTGTGATTTTCACCAAGGCTGTAATATACCAACAATGCTGATGGATACATTCTGTCACGGTAAATATCGGTTGCTTTAACAACATTACCATTCCTATTATAAATAAATCACTTGTTGAGTTCCTATACGTTGTATGTTTCACAGCAAAATATTAAATAGTCATTAATCTCCATGATGCTGGATTAAATCCTGATTGTTTCTTAATGAAAAATGACGTTATAAATGTCAGTGGGAAAAATCAATTAGTTTTACATTGTTGTACATCACGGCCATGGCAGTTAATGTTATTTATGTTGTACATCGCTGTTATGTCACTTTACTGAGGATAAACTTTGTATAAGAAAAGCCATTTTTCTAGAAAGTCAACACTTTTAACGTCACTCAAAGTACAACATTTAATTAATCCTAATATATTTAATTTTAACTTCTTGTAGCTGGAAAAGTGCACAGCAGTAATTATATATAACCAACACGGGTTTAGTCCACTGTTTGCAAACTGGGAAATATATATATACGCACTCTAATAACGTAATTTACAAAATGTATCAGAAAGGGTCAAAGGAGAAGGAAGAAGATACCGGGAGAAAATCATTGAGCATAAGTACGAGAAAAATACGTGGTTTGCATGGTCAAAAGGATAACAGACGAAGAAAAAAACAACATTCATTAAAACACTCCACATGAAAATAAAGATTAGACAACACATAAAGAACCAAATAGCATTCCATATTCCCCTCGATATCCTTTCTCCACCACCCTTTGCTGAAGAGAGTTAACATGTTATGCTGGCGAATAGAAGAGATTAATACGAATTACTAAATGCATAAACCTAACAGTAAAACTATATATTACTAAGTACTATTATTTATACAATAAACATGTATTATACGCGCCAGAAAATATTTTATTTTGGTGCAAATATAGAGCACCGGATCATACTTTTAGGTAATTATTGAGTTCACAGGTTCTTTCTCTGAACTCGTTTCTAAAAATTAAATTGCACTCGAAATCGCCTCCACGAATAAATAAGAAGTTCGATAGGAATACCCACAACTGTAAAGTTAAATAATCTTAAATAATTTCCAAGTTTCAAGTTAATATATGACTTACTAGTATATGTCATATCATTGTTTTATTGTTAGAAGATTGTGTTGATGGTAAGTTTTTAATACGTTCTGTTTAATTCAATCGTAACCTTTTTAATTTCTAAAGATCTAAAGCCAGGAGTTTGTATAGACAACTATCTATTGCTGATGTCCAGAAGATCTAAAGCCAGGAGTATTGTATAGACAACTGTCTATTGCTGATGTCCAGAAGATCTAAAGCCAGGAGTACTGTAAAGACAACTGTCTATTGCTGATGTCTATAAGATCTAAAGCCAGGAGTATTGTATAGACAACTGTCTATTGCTGATGTCCAGAAGATCTAAAGTCAGGAGTATTGTATAGACAACTGTCTATTGCTGATGTCCATAAGATCTAAAGCCAGGAGTATTGTATAGACAACTGTCTATTGCTGATGTCAAGAAGATCTAAAGCCAGGAGTATTGTATAGACAACTGTCTATTGCTGATGTCCATAAAATCTAAAGCCAGGAGTATTGTATAGACAACTGTCTATTGCTGATGTCCAGAAGATCTAAAGCCAGGAGTATTGTATAGACAACTGTCTATTGCTGATGTCGGAAGACCTAAAGCCAGGAGTATTAGTACTCCTGTATATTGCTGATGTCCAGAAGATCTAAAGCCAGGAGTATTGTATAGACAACTGTCTATTGCTGATGTCCATAAGATCTAAAGCCAGGAGTATTGTATAGACAACTGTCTATTGCTGATGTCCAGAAGATCTAAAGCCAGGAGTATTGTATAGACAACTGTCTATTGCTGATGTCCATAAAATCTAAAGCCAGGAGTATTGTATAGACAACTGTCTATTGCTGATGTCCAGAAGATCTAAAGCCAGGAGTATTGTATAGACAACTGTCTATTGCTGATGTCGGAAGACCTAAAGCCAGGAGTATTAGTACTCCTGTATATTGCTGATGTCCAGAAGATCTAAAGCCAGGAGTATTGTATAGACTCCTGTATATTGCTGATGTCCCGAAAATCTAAAGCCAGGAGTATTGTATAAACAACTGTCCATTGCTGATTTCGGAAGATCTAGAACTTAATTTGGGATATTGAATAGACTCCTGTCTATTGCTGATGTCCATAAAATCTAAAGCCAGGAGTATTGTATAGACAACTGTCTATTGCTGATGTCCAGAAGATCTAAAGCCAGGAGTATTGTATAGACAACTGTCTATTGCTGATGTCGGAAGACCTAAAGCCAGGAGTATTAGTACTCCTGTATATTGCTGATGTCCAGAAGATCTAAAGCCAGGAGTATTGTATAGACTCCTGTATATTGCTGATGTCCCGAAAATCTAAAGCCAGGAGTATTGTATAAACAACTGTCCATTGCTGATTTCGGAAGATCTAGAACTTAATTTGGGATATTGAATAGACTCCTGTCTATTGCTGATGTCGGAAGATCTAGAACTTGGGAGTATTGTATAGACTCCTGTATATTGCTGATGTCCGGTTGCTGAAGACTGCATTTTGATATCTATATGTCATTTGTTGATTAATTCAAAGTGTGAAACCCGTGCTATATATTTCCCGAATTTCATTGGTTTGGGTATTGTTTTTCAAATTTCTCACAAAAAAATATATTGTAACTTTGTTGTCAACTCTCAACCTTTCTCTGTATAGTGTTACTACTTTTATATTTCTCATCTAATAATAACTGACCTCCACGATATACCCAATGGTGCAGAAAAAGGCGTTAAACGCCAACAATCAAGCAAATAATGTAAGGTTGATAATAACTTTTTATCTCCTATACTAACTTACCTTATATATTTATTTCAACCTTCGGTTTCATGTTTTAGAAGAAGATAAATATGTTTGTTTACATTTTACATCTTTAATGTTAAGGGAAAAGCTGGTCACATTTGAAAAAGAGGATCAATTTATTCGAAAATCACAAACCCAACATGACATTATATCCATTGTGAACACGAGTCCACGAGTATGACATGTCAAACAATTCAGACAACAAATGTTCTATCAATCTGGAGGGATATCGAATGACTGCTAGTGAAATCTTCTTTTATTGATCTTTAAATTACTCGCATCAATACGAAATTTCAATGTTTATTTTGATATATTTACCTCTTATACACGTATGTCTTCCGCCAGCGTAAGAATTTGTCATCGATATGGGTTTATTTTGTTGTATGCAAGACACTCGTTATTTTAAAATTGTAACAAACTTAAGGAAGTCATGGTGGTAAATAAGCTGCATCCGATATCAAAAAAAATCTTTTCATAATTACGTCTGACGGCATAAGTCATTTCGATGTTACAGTGTATTTTCACTTATGTCTAAAAATAAAGAGCACACCGAAATCGCCGACATAAACATAGGTACTTCAGTAGGAATATCCACAACTGTAGACAGGCTGATTAAGTTTTCCATAGTCTATCACAAACATAATATATCGATATTAGTTTCTATAGATAATCCGTTAGTCAGCTTTGTAATGGATTCATTGATAGATAATCTGTAAAAAAAACCAAAAAAACACGTGATTAGCTTCCAGTCAAAGTGTTTACAGATATTTACTGACAGCTTTTCCAGACTGTATGTGATCACTGGAAGTGTTTGATTTTTAGGTTGTTGAGTGTGTTGCTACATTGTATCTTATTCACGTATACCTCACGTGTCCACTGGGTGTTTTGGTTGTTTGTGTTGTTGTGTGTGTTGCTACATTGTATCTTATTGACGTATACCCCACGTGACTACTGGGTGTGTTTGGTTGTTTGTGTTGTTGTGTGTGTTGCTACATTGTATCTTATTGACGTATACCCCACGTGACTACTGGGTGTGTTTGGTTGTTTGTGTCGTTGTGTGTGTTGCTACATTGTATCTTATTGACGTATTCCCACATGGCCACTGGGTGTTTTGGTTGTTTGTGTCGTTGTGTGTGTTGCTACATTGTATCTTATTGACGTATACCCCACGTGACTACTGGGTGTGTTTGGTTGTTTGTGTCGTTGTGTGTGTTGCTACATTGTATCTTATTGACGTATTCCCCACGTGGCCACTGTGTGTTTTTGTTGTTTGTGTCGTTGTGTGTGTTGCTACATTGTATCTTATTGACGTATACCCCACGTAACTACTGGGTGTGTTTGGTTGTGTCGTTGTGTGTGTTGCTACATTGTATCTTATTGACGTATTCCCCACGTGGCCACTGTGTGTTTTTGTTGTTTGTGTCGTGTGTGTTGCTACATTGTATCTTATTGACGTATACCCCACGTGACTACTGGGTGTGTTTGGTTGTTTGTGTCGTTGTGTCTGTTGCTACATTGTATTTTAATTGACGTATACCCCACGTGACTACTGGGTGTGTTTGGTTGTTTGTGTCGTTGTGTGTGTTGCTACATTGTATCTTATTGACGTATTCCCTACATGGCCACTGGGTGTTTTGGTTGTTTGTGTCGTTGTGTGTGTTGCTACATTGTATCTTATTGACGTATACCCCACGTGACTACTGGGTGTGTTTGGTTGTTTGTGTCGTTGTGTGTGTTGCTACATTGTATCTTATTGACGTATTCCCCACGTGGCCACTGTGTGTTTTTGTTGTTTGTGTCGTTGTGTGTGTTGCTACATTGTATCTTATTGACGTATACCCCACGTGACTACTGGGTGTGTTTGGTTGTGTCGTTGTGTGTGTTGCTACATTGTATCTTATTGACGTATTCCCCACGTGGCCACTGTGTGTTTTTGTTGTTTGTGTCGTGTGTGTTGCTACATTGTATCTTATTGACGTATACCCCACGTGACTACTGGGTGTGTTTGGTTGTTTGTGTCGTTGTGTCTGTTGCTACATTGTATTTTAATTGACGTATACCCCACGTGACTACTGGGTGTGTTTGGTTGTTTGTGTCGTTGTGTGTGTTGCTACATTGTATCTTATTGACGTATACCTCACGTGGCCACTCGGTGTTTTGGTTGTTTGTGTCGTTGTGTGTGTTGCTACATTGTATCTTATTGACGTATACCCCACGTGACTACTGGGGTTGTTTGGTTGTTTGTGTCGTAGTGTGTGTTGCTACATTGTATCTTATTAACGTTTACATCATATCTCTTCACACTAAGATTCGTTAAGAGTCAAAACAGAAAATCTTGTAACAGTGATAAATGATTGACATACACATGACTTCAAAAGTATTATTTCATAATGCATCCAAGTTCTTAGAGTTAAACTTTCACTAAATCTCTGTTCTACCTCTCTCTTTACTTTGAGTCTTCCTGAGAATTTATTCTGACCGGAATCCATCTGTCTTTTTTTTTATATACTGGTAAAAGTTGTGTCCCAATGAGATGCAAAATGAAGATAATATACTGGAACCTGTTGGTAAACAAACCAAAATATATAAATATTTAGTATCTTCACAAAGAAATTTATGTTTCTAGAAAGATGGAACGTAGGGTACAAACGCATCACAGATCTAGGCAGACAAAGCGGCCTGTTGCTTTAAATTGACAAAGAGTATAAGGGCTGTTAAAACTACAAAGTTATCTTTGTCTAGTACACGGTAGTTGTAACGTTTTACTAGTTTTATTGTTTTGATATCATGGTATTTTATATGTGTTGTTATTATTGTCTTTTTTTTTCATTTGGTGTATTTACTTTTTGTTGGTTTATTTGTTAGTTTATGTTATGTGTGGTTTGTATAAAAAAAAATTTGATAATTCTTCTACTTTTTATTCCAATATGTTAATTTCTTTTATTACTTTTTAAATAGAAAAAAGAGTTAGGGTGTACTGACGTTTAAAGATACTTTACGATATTACCAAGGGCAACCATTGCCAAGCTTCCTGACAGACACATGATTATGATATGGCACATCAAATGCAAAAGACAACCGGTCAAAATAATTAAAAAAAAAAAAAAAAAAAAAAACGCCAAAAATTACTAAACCTATAAATTAAACATGCCATATACATAATATAGATTGACTCTTTTTTTTTTTATCAAAATAGAGACAATTCTTCTTCAAAAATCAAATCTTGCAAACAACACATCAGTATTAGATAAAATGTTTTTACTTTGAGGCAAATATGATTCAGAACGTACATATACAGTTAAAATGTGTAATTTCTTTATTTTTGAAAAGTTAACTATAATTTTGGAATAGTTTGTTTTACCTCACACAAATTTAACGCAAATACACAACGAATAACATAATTTTGCATTAATGCACTCCTGCAACCCACCCCACTCCATCCCCCAAAAGACTCGAAACAAACCAAAACAAAACTTTTATAAAAGCTGGAAAGTTACATGGTAGCACACACATTTATATTTTCATATCTTGTATATTGTTGTATTTCTCCATACTTTTCCAAGATATTTCTTGTTGCTCAAACTAATATATATGCAGAAGGTGTTCCTTATCAAATTAATAAAAAAAAAAAAAAAAAAACAAGTGACTGGAGAAAATACAACATCCGGTCACTAAATCCTCATAGGAATACGTAGATAATATTACATGAATGGAACTTATTTGATTATAATCCGAGTATGAAGAAAACCGGATTCAATTTCGTCTGCTATTGATTTAGTAACTTAAGGGATTAGCCATGTTTGTAGAAATAAGACGTTGTCATGAATTTTAATTCAAGAGTTTGCAGTGAAAGCGGTGGAAACATTGATATTTTGTCTGAGAGCGACAAAGAATTAAATGACAAATGCTTCCATTGACATTATAGTAACAAGCCTTAGACATTTGAACTTTGCTGGTCTAAGAATACAGTTATCGATATTTTGGAGTAAATCCAGTTTAGTTCTGAAACAACTTATTTCGTGACGTCACATTCGTATCATTCCCATTTGTGTTGCAGCGAATAATTTAATCAGTGAATTTTAATCTTCAATATAAAAAAAACCGTAAACAGACCAAATGATGAAGATGTGTGTTGAATGGTCGTCATAAAGGCATGGATCCATCAACTTAATTTTGAGACATTTACACTAGCGTCTGACACCGCCTCTCTTGGGTTATTATCTAGACCTCCACTTTAAAGCGTTGATTCCACAGCCGGAATTTGATTATATCCCTGTATTGTCCGACTGGAGGACATTATCAATATATGTGGAAACATTTGGTTTTATATCCGTATATCCGGAATACGTTTTTGAGTATTTTGTGAATGGAATTAGCATACATATTTGCAGGTATATGACCTACATTCTATCATTATTGCAGATGTACGAAAACGAGGAAATTAAAGAAAAAAGTAAGACTAAGAAAAACTGTCCATGGTCAAATTACGACGAAAATTGAAAGTAGTCTACAAAACATTACTAAAACACTTAAGATTAAGCAACACTAACGCCACAATAAACCATGGGTGAGCCTGAGTCAATTTAGGTGATCTGGAAGGGTAAACAGCTCTTGTTCAACTAGTGGCTGGCGTGGTGTTGTTCTTTGCAAGTAAATTGGAATGTAAGTAACCCGTTAACTATTATAGAATTTGACAATTTCTTCTATGACATGAATAAGATCATATCAATACCATTGTTTAAGTTAAACCAAATCATGTTTTCCCAATCTTTCGCTTTGATATATATTGCATTGCGGAACCGTTCTTGTTGTATCAAGTCGTGCATATATCAAGTCGTAAAGCTCCATCGAAGCTAAACCTTTACTTTGAAAAATGCTATTAGTATTAAACCAACAAATATATCCGACTAAGTAAATCATATTATATGTTAACAACAAAATGTTTTCGTGACTTTTTACCCTTCAAATACTGGACCTGGGTAAGTACCATTGCACAAAATCATAAAACCACTCTACAATGACCATTTATATTTTATGGTTCTAATTCGCCTTCATTTAGAAGAGCGATTTACTGTTTCCGCTGTCAATAGCGGAATAAAATCAATCAGATATTTTGAATAATTCCTGTAATAGATTATTTCTCTGATGTATTTATTGTTGTGTTTATTTGTTTTGTGTGGCGAAATGGCAAGATTTATGTCCCTTTAATCACAAGACTGGAATAACGTTGATTAACAGACAACAGACTTAAATCATCCCAATAGAATCAATTATAGCTCACGGTTCATTGTTAACGGCTGTGCTTGTTTAAGGCTGTGCTTGTTAAAGGTTGCGCAGTGTCAAATCAGATCCGTTTAATAGAAACATATCTCGTATCGTAGCTAGAAAAAAAGAATATTTAAAAATACCAGGTAGGCAGTTAAAATTTATACACCCACACACAAATGCTGGATCATCTAGGAGTTTTAAGGGGAAAATACTATATCTTTTATCAAGAATAAAAAGCGAGTTGAAGATATCGTCCAAGGGTGTATGAGAATGCTTGAATGAATGATATACACCATAAAACAAAATAATTTGGAAGAGATATGGGAAAAGTGTTTGCCTTGGATAAAAAAAAAGGAAAATAAAAGTGCACAATACAATTCTGATAGATTTATTGGTCTCCAGATCATATTACAGGAATAGATGTGCACTGGACCCAATACCCCAACATTTTTAAGATATGAAAAAGTCTATGTTTTGCTTTTGGAAAACCTGTCAAAATCACATCTGTGCAAGAATAGAAAAATGTCAAAATTACATATACTATATCATCACATTCTATAAAACTTTTAACGATCGTAGTTCACTTAGAAAAAAAACGTATTATCTTTACCATTTTTATATTTTTCGGCATTTTCACAAACATCTGATACACTTGTGTGAGAGATTTTACCAATGATAAAAGTACGAAGATACGCTCGTAGACTTTTTCCAGAAGAGTGTCAGTCCAATTTGCTATAATTATATGACATTTTTTTTTATTAAAATAATTATAGACTTTGGTGGTTCATCGGAAATAAAGTCGTAAATATTTATTTTTCAATATTGTTCAGTTATCTTTTTGAATGCATTTCTAGAAAAAATCTTCAGATAAAAAAACATAAGAAGGGTGCCCTTTTCTAACTCAATATAAAATCCCAGCTCTCCCATCTTTTCTTTTTTTATTAAGAATCAATATAGTTTTGACATGTTAACGTATATAACCAACATTAGTAACGCGTGTTTAACTTAAGGAAAGTCGTATATGGATAGTATTTTAATTATTTCGAATTCTGTTTATACATAAGGAAATATTCTTCTATTTTTTTTTTCTTTTTTTTCAATTAAACAAACAGAAGCGCAAATTCATATTTTGATTTCAAAGGCCGTCTCAACTCAGTTCGATTAAGGTCTGTTTGATTTATGCACTTGTACATTAACTAAATAATCTTATATAGAATCACAAACAAAGTGTTCTAGAAACGGTGAAATCGATATCAAATAAAATGTTAAGCTTGAATTTGCTGATATGCAATTCGATTTCTTTAATTTTATCATGATAAATAAAAGAATTTAATACATTAAATGATACCTCCAAAACAACACTAACTGTTGAGGTACGTACCAACCGTACCTGATACGTAATAGCAAATCGGAAAACCTCAGAGTCTAATAGACGTGTTAGAAAGTCAATACGATTTCTGGCTCTGATGTTAAATACGAACTTTACTACAGAATATAAGGGGATCATCTCAAAAGGCACAGATAATCATTAGTTATAGTTACCTGTATGGATGTGTTTGATATTTCTGAGATGATTTTTATACTATAAAAAAACCCAATATAAGCATACAATTAGATTACTTTTTATATATTTTATATTACTCTTATAGTAATCATAAAAATGTCTTTATTCATAGTAGTGATCTGTTAAGATGAAGATCGCTGTTCACCCTTTTCTTAATATTTGAATAGAAAATTATGAATTTTGGATGGATAAAAGAAAAAAAGCCGCAAAATGATGAAAATAATCAAACAAATAATACTGCAATTTGATCACTTTCGAATCCTTTATTATTTGAAGGTTTAAATATAGCTTTGTTCAAAATTTTTGTTTATTTGACGTTCATTTAAAAAAAAAATGTTGGGAAATTTCATACTTTGCTTTGCGGTATGCTTATTGTTGAAGGTCTTACGGTGACGTATAGTTTCATAAATCTACGTCATTTGGTATCTGGTGGATAGTTGTCTTATTGGTAATCATACCTCATCTCCTTTTTCTATATCAAGCGTACGAAATGTTTCTAGAATAGAGAAAAGTGAAGCCTTAAATTCTAATAATAAAAACTATTCGTGTACTTGATAGTTATAAAAAAAACAACCTTTGTCTAGTTTGGGCCCCTTTTTCAAAATCCTGGATCCGCATCTTATACGTGAAATAAAAGATTTTGTTGTTGTTTTTCTTGGTCGGTCAATTAAATCAAATCACTAATCTTAGATATTATTCATTACACCCCCATAGAATAGAAGTTATTTGCATTCCCTTTATAACTTTTTTCAATGAAACCCGATATAATTATCATACCGAAAACATAACTATTTTGGAATTGTTCATCGTATAAAAGACGGAAATTTTATTCCGAACATTTGAAAGTCCCTACCATGTACTGGTTACCGAAATTACACAAAAAAACATTTAAATTCCGTTTCATCTCCGCATCGAGTAAGTGTTCTACTACTAATCTATCAGTTCTTCTAACTACCTCCCTTACTACTATCAAAGAACTGGTTATTAACTTTTGTAATAAAGCTTATGAAAATAATGGTATTACCATTATTTTTGGAGTGTTAAAAATTCTTTAGAGGTTTTAGATAAAATACATGCTTTTGATGGTCCTTATAATTCTGTTGACAGTTATGATTTTTCTACTCTGTACACTACACTTCCACACAATCTTATAAAGAAAAAGTTTTTGTATTTGATAAAATGGTCTTTCGAAAAATCTCATTGTAATTTTATTTGCTGTAACTCGTTTAAAGCCTTTTCTGTAACGAAAAGGAAAGTATGCTAGATACACTTACTGGAAATGTGAGGATATGATTGAAGCTTTAAATTTTCTGCTAGATAACATTTATGTACGTTTCGGCGATAAAGTGTATCGTCAGGTAGTAGGTATTCCTATGGGCACTAACTGTGCCCTTTAATAGCAGATTTATTTCTATATTGCTATGAATCTCAGTTTATGACCAAACTCAGTAAAGACCCATCATTGTTATATTTAGTTGATACATTCAACAATACCTACCGTTATCTGGATGATATTTTTTCGTTAAATAATCCAGAGTTCTCTAAATATACTTCCGAAATTTACCCAAAAGAACTTACTTTTACTAAATCTAGCATAAACAGCAGCAGTTGCCCTTTTCTAGATTTAGACATTTCAATTTCTAACGGGAAACTACATACTAAAATTTACGACAAAAGAGACGATTTTTCATTTCCTATTGTTAATTTTCCATTTTTAGACGGCGATGTGCCTTTGGCTCCATCATACGGTGTTTATATATCCCAACTCGTTCGGTATGCCCGTGTGTGTTCTGATGTCATAGATTTTAACGAATGTAATTAATGCATCACTGGGAAATTATTGTGTCAGGGATTTCGATACCATAAATTACTTAAAACGTTTACTAAATTCTTTCATAGATACAAAGATTTGATTAGTAAATTTGTGATCCGTGTAAACTCATCGAACCTTTAAACAAACTTATAAGTAATGGTTATTGTACCAATATTGTAATTAGATCTCTGAATATAGTTTACATTGGCACTTATATCGATTTTGTCATTAGCAAATTAAAACATAACTAAATTGTATCTTCTTTTGAGGCGGGATGTTTAGAGACACACACACGTTAATTTTTATCTCTAAAGAAGTACATGTAGCTCCTCACTATCCTACTACCTGTCGATACATTTATTTTTGGCATTGCACAAGTCATGTCTTTTCTGACTGTTCATGACGTTAAAATACTAAATCCCTGGGATGTGTTTTAGTTGATTTTAGTCTCTGATGCATGATTTTTTATTATTAATTGTTTTTGGCTTTTAACTAGCTGTCAGTAACTGCGAGTACTCTCAAATCGTACTTTCTTGTTAATTCGACCTGTTGATACTATTTTTAATAGTTTTTTGTTATTTTATATTAATATGGATCTTGTCTGTATACCAGCTTTGATTATTTGGAATATCTACTAATTTTCACTTCTTCATACTATATTTGTATGAACATCAAGATTATTCTCCTTAAATCTGTACAGGAAGTTTTATTGTTGATATTCACCCTTATGTATCTAGTGTTAAATTAGGTATTTATATGACCGACCTGTCTTGGTATTCCTAATTATTGGAAGATTTTATATAGACAGAAGTAGTATACCTAAAACGACAAAGTTATTTTCATTTACCTGCATATATTATGAAAACCGGTTTTTCAAAAGTGATTATTTTCTAAGGGTTAAATATTTCGCGGTGGTGTCTTGCCATGGCTTTGTTTGGACTTGTTTGTTTTTTTGGCCTTGAATGTTTGTCCCTAATATTTTATTAACTATGTATTTACTTTCAGGTATCACAGATCGAATTTATTCGTTCATAGTGTGTTAATTTACGTTTTTGATTGAGTTAAGCCTTCCAATTGATATTTTATCGTGTGTTTTTCTATGTTGTGATGTTATACTATTGTTTCAGAAAAAGGGAGAAGGTTTGGTACCATTAAAACGTTTAATCCCGCTGCAAATGTTTGCACCTGTCCTAAGTCAGGAATCTGATGTACAGTAGTTGTCGTTTGTTTATGTAATTTATACGTGTTTCTCGTTTCTCGTTTTTTATATAGACTAGACCGTTGGTTTTCCCGTTTGAATGGTTTTAAATTAGTAATTTTGGGGCCCTTTATAGCTTGTCCGTGTTGAAGGCCGTACATTGACCTATAATGGTTTACTTTTATAAATTGTTATTTGGATGGAGAGTTGTCTCATTGGCACTTACACCACATCTTTCATATCTATTAAGCAGTTTTAAAAATTACTAAAGCGATGCTCGTCTACAATTTTCTTCTCATCTTAATGTTCATTCAATATAAATGTTGAACCATGTTTTATTGCATGCTCAAATTTATAAGAAACTTCGTGTATATTCAAGAAAAAAATTAATTTAGCATGGAAAAGATATATTTAATATATAGTCTGCCTTAGTCGTAGTCGTGAACAATGGCTTCAATCACATAGAAAATGACAGAAGCTTCCAAATGCTTTGCCAGCCATTTATGATCCCATGCGATATACAAACCTCAATTGCACTTCAGGAGCGATTTTACTCGGGACATCCCAAATTCACTGCATTCATTACATTTTTCCAAGAATTTGGTTTATCCTCCAAATGGTGTAATTTTATGCGATAAAAGTTATGTAAACCGCCCATCAACAGTTAGGTCATACAGGAGACACCAATTCAGGCAAAAACCACGAAAGGTAAAAAGAAAATGCAAAAAACTATAAATAAAAATATTTCGGAGTGTCAAGTTGAGGTAGAACACGCCATAAGACGTATAAAGCATTACATCGACCACCGAAAGCTATATTTTTTATGTAGCCTCGGTGGTGGAGTAGTCTAGGGCGATGGATACGGTGCATGCGGTGTTGCCACGATGCCACAGAAGCAACGATTCGAATCCCGCTGAGGGAAGAACAAAAATTTGCTAACGCAAATTTGAAGATCTAACATTGTTGGGATAAATTTGAGACGTGTTATATATATATATATATAATATATATATATATATATATATATATATATATAATTTAATTTTGGATGTAACATGTCTTCCGATTGGCTGATGTTGTTTTGTTTATCAGCTCATAGACATAATTTTTTCATGTGACCTTGACGTCATCAACGTTTTTTCATGATTTGCACCGGTTTAAAATGGAATTAAGAATTAAATTATAAGAAATGACTGTAATATTTTTCTGTCTATTCGAAATAAATAACATAAAAATAACCCGTGGTGCACACTTTAAAATAACCCGCGTATGTGTAGTGCACCACATTTTGATGTTATTCTTCATAGACAGAAAAATATATAACTTTAGTCATGGGAGGCAAGTATATGTTCCCCATATATATATATATATATATATATATATATATATATATATATATATATTGTTATGTATATGTATGGTCGTATGTGTTTTATAGTAAAGTCATAAGAGTTGTGTTCCTTTGTATACTGATGCTTATTTGTCATGTGATGTATTCGGTCTCTTTGAAATAAACGTGATATGGAAATAGATGTGTTTTTGTTCCTCTTAAGCAAATATAACTTTAGCGGCATGGGGAGGCAAGTATATGTTCCCCCATGTACGTAATAATATATATATTAATCTTAATAAATATAATTTCGTTCATGAAATCTATAAAAATTGTTTTATTTTACCATATAATATGGAGAGAGAATGGGTATTTTATATATATATATATATATATATCAAACTAACCACGTATTATCGACTACTAGTTTTTAAATAATATGAGGGTTTGGTTGACGGTAAATAGAAAAGAGAATAATGGCCACAAATATAAAACAAGAACAAAAAATAAGGCATAGGGATGAATGGGTGGTAAATAATATAGAAAACATTTTTTTAAAAATATAAACAATAGAGAAACTAAATTAAAACAATTTTGAACAATACAGAAATGATGACCAATCAAGACCTTTAGTTACTACCATTTTGTTTTCCTTTGTTGCAATAGTTATTTAATTGTTTTTATAGTGATTAAGATTATATTACAATGTTGACGGCTGTTCCTCAATTTTCGACATTTTTACCGATAATATCTGTTTGTTTTGCTCACACATTGTGTGTATTGGAATTTTATGCGACTGTCATACAAGTGTTCATAAAACCAGGTTTAATCTACCATTTTCTACTTAAGGAAATGCCAGTTCCAATTCAGGAAAAGACAGTTGTTTCCCATTCGTTTGATGTTTTTGAGCTTTTGATTTTGCATTTTATAAAGGACTTTCCGTTTTAAATTTCCCTTGGAGTTCGGTATTTTTTTTTTTTTTTTACTTTGTACGTTAAATATTTTTTGCTGTAACTGCATCCATATTGACACAATACCATCATTTTTGGATCAACCAACATTACATCCGGTAACCTGTCCTTTTCGTAATTTTCCTGGTTATATGTCATTTCTACAGAGTATATCTGTCTGTAACATCGTTGACGCATTTAGAAATAGTAATGTAATTTTGTCAGAGTATGTAAAATGTTTTAAAATATAATGCGCCCCATTATTTACCTTTGTCAGGAACGATCAAATCCAAACAAATACAAATACATGAATACTTGAGGAATTACAAAACAATATATGAACTTAAAAAAATTACGAAATTCATCTACGGTCAACTTTACCTAAGGCAGTTGGAACCTTCAATTATCTTTGAAATCAATAAAAAGAGACTTTTTTTTCCTATATGATCCTACGAGTAAATGAAATGCAGAAGAAGTGGATCATAATAGTAAACTAGAGAGTTTCGAAACTCGCAAAGACGAGCCCTTTACACAAACATCAACAAAGAAGACATGTGATTTTTTTTTTCTCAAGAATTGCATTCACTATCGGTTACATCGGGAAACATCAAGCTTAGAGTATCTTATGACATATCACTAAATAACATAATCTGACACATTTAAAGTTAAATCAAAAGTATATTCCGCCTCACATTCATCTGAATACAATAATTTGTTTTATTCCATCGTGTATTCAAAAGTGTTTTTTCCAAAATCTTCCATTAAATCGTTTTCTCTTTTAATTAATAAACTTAATTGATAAAAGTCCTATCAAGATTAAAAAATTTAAACGGTTCCCATTCTTGCAGGTTAGGCTACAAAGAAATTATTCTTTTCTTTGGATTTTCCTGTATGAAATTTGACATAGTTAAATACAAGGGTTCCAAAGCTTAGCATGTCGTCGAGGGAAAGTTTAAATGTTTTGTATTAGAATATTTGGAAACACGGGTATTTTTCAAAGCATTTTTTTGTAGTATTTTCTTTCCACAGATAATTGGAAGGCCTTAAGAGAACCACTCTTTAAATTGACAAGACAGTCCTATCTGAATGAATTACGTCTAAAATTAAAAATTCTCTCGATTACACAATCGATGTGATTAAATTGCGCCTTCTCTATAATACTTCAGACATTTTCTGACAATTTATATGATAAAGAATCATTAATATTCCAACAAAATGTAAATTTCTGTTTTTAAGTGTATAGAACTGCACTTTTCTGTCAAATGCTTATATTTAATGAAAAACAATTTTCTTTCTGATATTTGCTTGAAATCTGTTCTTAAACGTCGACAAATGTCCATGAAATAATGTCGGGAATCTTCATCTAATTGTTTATCAGTTATCATGACAAATAAGTAGTTTATTATTATTTTCATTTCAACCCAACGTTCCCATGTATTTACACCATGATGTCATTGAATGTAATTTTTCTTACATATTTGCGCGAGAACTTCAAATTTCTTGGATTTACGGAAACACTGCTGAATTTGCAAAAATGTCTCATTTTTAGATGTTCCATGTCATATGTATCTGTCGATATAATAAACAGCCTTATCAATTGTCCACAAGGTATTTTATACAAAGATGTTAATGCACCACATCCTTGAGCGGTGCATTATATTTACGCGCATTACAATTACATTTGCGCGCAGCTTTTGATTACATTTGCGCGTATTCTTTCACAGGAAAACTCAAGTAAATACAGGTAGATTATACTTATTTATTTATTTAACCAATATTTTCGAGCTGGATAAGTCCATTTTACTGTGCACAAGCACTAAGTCATGGATAAGTATACAGATAAAAATGTGAAAAAACAGTAAATCTAAAGATTAAAAGTACTGATTTTACTTGTTGTAACGTGCACAAAAATACATGAATTGCTGAATAAAAATATTAATTGTAGTGAGCATGGAATGATTCGGGGCCGTTTGTAGAAATGATTCCGGGTCGTTTGTAGTACGCCTTGATTCTGCTGACGGTAGTGAAGCCCAGAGACCTTGACGAAATAGGGAATCTGTTGGAATACCTTTGAAAATATTTACCGTGGATCGCCATGAAATATCCCCGACATAAGTGTTCTATCGATACGGAAAGTAAATCTGTCGTACACAAATGATTTTCCCCAGATTTGTTTCTGCCAAATGATGCTCCATATGTGTGCCTTGTGGCAACTTTACAAACTGACTTACTGTGAACTTGACTGTTAGTGTTGTTCTCCACCTATTGCAACTTATTCAAAATTCTGACCAAATTGCAATTTGCTTTATAAAACCAAACTGTTCAACTGGTCAGAAATTTGAACAAACTACTGTAGAAAACCACAGTCAAGACGTGAAAGTGCTAAATGATAAAATAAAGCATACTTACAAGACTTTAATTCCTCTTCAATGTTATTATGAAAAATCAGTCTGACAGTTTGTATAGAAATTTCATTGTTATTGTCATGCTAAAGGTGACAGGTAGTAATTTTGAATTTTGGTAAGCAGATTGTGCTCCACATATGCACCTGTCATGTTGCAAGACGAACAAGTCATATTAGCAATGTTTAGATCTGTTTCCATGGTCATTTAAAGTGTATCATAACTTTGTATTCGTATTCAGTCAATTTGACCCAAAAATATAAATAAAATAAAAATGTGTAATTAAAGACAAATAGTTTCAATAAAGGACCGTAATGACAAAATGAGAATGAAATGAAGGATTCATTTCGGGATCACTCATTACAGATTATCATTCAAACGTTATTAATTCCGTTGATTAGGAAAAATAACCGTAAGAACAAACATTTTAATAGCAAACTTACACGGAAATTACCAAAACAGTATTTTTTTATCTAACAATTATCGAAGAAAGACTAACAACACCATGAAAAAAATTCTGAAAAACTATCAATCCTCACCGACAAATGAACGCAAGTGCTCGGGGAGGTTTAGCAATTCCTTCACTGGTGTTATCCGTCGTATTGTTAAAAGTTATAAATAAGTGTAAAAGCTTAAAAGTTGTAACTTTAACTGGCTATTAAAGGGACATTCTGTAATTAAAGATTAAAAATGGCTAACAAAGAAAAAAGACCAGCAAACAAACAAAAGTCCACAAAACATAACATAGAAAACTAAAGACTGAGCAACACGTAGATCCACCAAAAACTGGAGGTGATCTCATGTGCTCCGGAAGGGTAAGCAGATCTGGCTTCAAAATACGTTGAAAAGTTAAATCAAATGATTAGACATCACGCAATAGCGGATTGGTAATTGACTCTTATCTAACCCTTTGTAATTACCAAATTCTAGATCATCGGTCATGTAAATAAACTCATCATAAAAACCAGGATTGAAATTTTGTATTTGCACCAGACGCGCGTTTCGTCTACAAAAGACTCATCAGTGACGCTCGTATCAAAAAAAGTTAAAAAGGCCAAATAAAGTACGAAGTTGAAGAGCACTGAGGACCAAAAATTCCTAAAAGTTTTGCCAAATACAGCTAAGGTAATCTATTCCTGAGGTAGAAAAGCCTTAGTATTTCAAAAATGTAAAGTTTTGTAAACAGTTAATTTATAATTATGACCATATCAATGATAATTCATGTTTTCTAACCCTGAAACTTGAACGAATGAGAAATTTTAAAATTGAAACACGATTTTCATGACAAAGGATAGACGAGACTGTTACCGGTATAAACAACACAAACATTGAAAAATTAAAAAGCACAAAGAACACCACTTATAACTAAAGCAAGAGCAACACGAACCCCTTAAAAAGAAAACTAGGGGTGATCTCTGGAGCTAATGAAGGGTAATTTGATTCTGCTCTGCGGTGCTCATGTTAGTACAAACCCGGTAATAAGTCTAAATCGGTAGGTCACATTCGGGGAAAAGGGGAACGGGACGGGACGACATTTGGAACATATAACAAAATAAAATAAAAATACAATAGGTAGGTCCTAAAATAAAGGCTGTCTAGGATAAATGTCGGTGAAATTTGGACTGCCACTGGAAATGAGGGCATATTGAATTGGATAGGTACAGAAAATTTTATATCCCTACACAGGAAGGTCGGTCGTTTAGACATCTAGTCCAAGTTCAGGAAACATCCGCAATCGAATTCAAATAAACGGAAGGTGTGAAAGGAGAATGCCGTTGCATTTGATACATTATCTTGTTCACTTTGAAAGCTCTTTTGTACTATCGGATACACATTTAAACTTTACGACGATGTAGTTATTTTCATGCTTCAGTTTACGTTATGAGAATTATTAATGTTAGACACAGTATTTCTGTTTTTGTTCTATACATGGGACTATGGCACTGTTATTTGTTCTATACATGGGACTTTGGCACTGTTTTTCTATCGGCATTGATTGGTCGATTGAGTTACGTAAACTAATGTCTATCATAGTAGGCTCCTTCCTTCTCCTCGTTTCTCAATATTCAATATATATAAGAATCAGAAAACGCAATCGAGAAAAGAGAGAGAAATAGAAGAGGTAAAGGAGAAACAATTATGGACACTTTTAATTGTCTATAATTGAAAGAGTTCCTGTGTTGACCAACCGAATAGTTATATGGTGTAAATATGATTCAGATAACACCTCAAGGTAGAAAAAAGTGTCTCTGTCACAATGAGTTTACAGAGAGTTATACTGATTTTGTCCATTTGACATTTGTATGTTGTTGCCAGGATAAAGCCTCCAGTTTGCGTAATATCCTCTTCAAATTTGATTGAAAATGTTCACTCTTCAAAACCGTACACGAGTTTGGTAATAGAAAAAAAAATGAAAATGGAGAACTTTTTATTGAGACGGAAAATGCTAAAATATCCAGCCTTAATTATTGTCGCCATGATAGGTATAAAAATAAGATGACATGTTACGATGTCCAATAACACAAAAAAATTGAAAACAACACGTTTAATAATTTCATGCGTCCGAAGCGCTTTTCTGGATTTACCTTCATCAGGAACGCTCAAAGCCAAACATTTGAAATCCGAGGGATGTATAAGTACCGAAACGGTTGAAGAGCTATATAACAAAAATACCTAAAACAAATAGCCAAATCCATCTAAGGTCAACTTTGCCTGAGGGAGTTGAAACCTTAGTTTGTTTATAATTTCAAAATTTATAAACGGACAATTTTAAAAAAACTTGTTATAAATCATGTCAGTACCGAAGTAATGACTACTGAGCTGATGATACCCTCGGGGACTGATAGTCCACCAGCAGAGGTATCGACCCAGTGATGTAAAAAATTGAAAACAACACGTTTAATAATTTCATGCGTACGAAGCGCTTTTATGGATTTAGCTTCATCAGGAACGCTCAAAGCCAAACATTTGAAATCCGAGGGATGTATAAGTACCGAAACGGTTGAAGAGCTATATGACAAAATACCTAAAACAAATAGCCAAATCCATCTAAGGTCAACTTTGCCTGAGGGAGTTGAAACCTTAGTTTCTTCACAACCTTCAAGTAGAGACGTTGATATCTGTGACTATAGGTAACCGTGCGACTTTCAACAAAGAGCAAAATCCATACCATATGGTAAGTTTTAACAGGCGTTGTCCGAATAAAAACAAAGTGTAAAACAATAAAAAAAAAAAAAAAACAATAACGCAATGTAGGTTTTGATATAAGAAAGGATATAACATGTTTCCCATTCATTTAAAGATGAAAGAATCAGGTTCTTTGAAAATACTCACTTCAGGTTGTGTAAATTGTTTTCTTTAACGCCATTTTGTCCCAGGTATGAGTTGTCTTATTGACACTCTTCCTACATCTTTTTATTACTACCTTTAATGTCTATGTTATATAGGCACCTACGTTTGAATATTGTATTTATATTGTGTCATAGATCAAAATTATTCGTTCGGTGTATGTTTAGTTGTTTTCGTTTAAATGTCTTTTTGATCAATGTAAAGTCATTTCAATTGATATTTTATAGTCAGTCTTTTTATGTTGTAATGTTAAACTACTGTCTCAGGTTAGGGTGAACAGGTTAGGGTGAAGGTTGGCGCCTGTTAAAACGTTTAAACACGCTGCATTTTTATGCACCTGTCCAAAGTCAGGAGCCTGTTGTTCAGTGGTTGTCGTATGTTGATGTGGTTCATATGTGTTTCTCGTATCTCGTTTTTTATATAGATTTAGACCGTTGGTTTTCCTGTTTGATGATTTTTTTTTACACTAGTCATCTTGGATGGAGAGTTGTCTCATTGGCACTCATACCATATCTTCTTATTTATATTAATTGAAAAAACGGGGTTGTGGTATGTTATCCAATCAGACAACTATCAAACAGAATACAAACGATGTTAATTAAAAAAATTATACGTCATTGTATTGCCTTAAACAATGAGCAAAACCCATACCGTAAATGCTTGATCATTAATGAGAGGAACATATTTTTTTTCTATCCTGCCCTACCTCCTTAAATAGTCAATAATGCTATCAATAATTAGTTTGTTAATTTGTTCACATTAACATACCGACACAATTTAATGACCACGGTTTGAAAATCTACCGAATAAACACACAAATAGTGTACATACAGCGTTTGGTACGATAAAATATAACTGAAATAATGATTTAAAGGAAAATTAACTGTCAAATTTATGATCACCGATTGGACTAAAATTTTATATTTGATTAATGACATACTTTAACCAAGGGTTTGTATAGTGAGTATCACTATACAAATCCTTGTTTAAACGTATATTCAAAACACAATTACATGCACTCCAAATGAAGCAATTAACAATGCATGAACTCGATATAAAATATCAGCATTTCGTCAGTATTTCAGACTAGACGCCATCTAATTAACCATTGAGATGACATCCGAAGACTGCCGACTGTCTTACGACCTAGTACTGTGGATTCATTTATTTTCGTGGGTACCAATTTTCGTGGATTGATGAAAACCTGCATTTTCGTGGATATTTGATTTCGTGGTTTTGCCAAAGTCTGCATATAGCCCTATAGAAAATTTGCAGTTCGTTGAACATTTAATTTCGTGGTTAACCTGTACCAACGAAATCCACGAAAATTGGTATCCAACGAATAATAATGAATCCACAGTATATGCAAACATATCAAAATTGAAAGAGAAAAAACACCTGCAAAGTTGAAATGACGATTGTTCTAGGCTTGTTTGACTTCATGTAATAGATCTTAAAAAATATAAATCCTCGTTTATAAATGACGACGGATATATCAAAATTGTCGTAACCACAATCCCGTCCGCTAGTCCTCGAATTAGACTTATCACCGGGTCTGTACTGACATGAGCAACACGATGGGTGCCACATGTGGAGCAGGATCTGCTAACCCTTCCGGAACACCTGGTATCAATCCCGCTTTTTGATGGGATTTGTGTTACTCAGTCTATAGTTTTCTATGTTATGTTTTGTTTACCCTTGTTTATCTTTTGGACGTTTTTTCATTTTTTGCCACGCCAATTTCAGTTCGTTTTCGATTAATTGATTTGATCATCCCTTTGGTAACCATCTGCTCTACTGTACCTGCATTTGAATGATATTTTGTGGTACAAATCAGCCAACGAAATGTTGTTTTGTTTTTCCTAGTGGCTCCCTTGCTACACTTTTCAATGTTGACATTCTTTTCTTTTTAATAACTGAAAACAGTAAGCACATATAACACGGGGTCAAATCAAAGAATACATGAATACGGATTCAAATGAGTTGCATTATTGACTAACCAGCCAGTAATAAATTTACCTTGTTTTGAGCTTATTTTCACAAAATTGAACCAAACTGGCAGTTACATGTAACAGCGAAATAGTACTTCAATACTCCGCTTTAATAGATGTTTGAAACAAAACAAAAATCATTTTTATTGTTAGTCTAAATCGAACCTAATGCCCCTTTAAGTAAAGAAACAAGCTAGAAATTTTGATTTAAATAGGAACAAATTGGTACAGAATGCACGTACACTATTTTTTATTCACTTTTTTGGCGTATTCTCCAAAAAAGACACTATTACAAACATGTGTTATTATAAACAATTGATTAATCGTTTTTTCAAACATGACAATTATGCTGAAATAAGGGAACTGAGATAGGGGATAATCAGTACGTTTGTATTCGTTGACGTACATCAATATGTAAAAAAGACGAAAACAAAATGACATGTCTTTTCTTTTCTTTCGACATAAGGAAACATTAATAAGCTTTTATATTCAATCTTTATTTTTACAATATCCGAAGTTTAATTTGTGTCGGAAAGGATTGACTACCAATGGGTGGCAGATGAAAATGAAACAAATCAATATGATGCAATTCAAATAAATAAAAATATTATTAATCATTAGATATTTCTTTGATTAATTTTTTCTGTCAATCATTTCTAAGCCTTGCACACTATGAACATGATCGTGTAATTATTTTAAATTTGTGATCTTGTAGTTGTTTTAAATTTGTAAACATGAAGTTAATTTGAATTTGTGAACAGTTAGTTATTTTGAATTTGTGAACTTGTAGTTATTTTGAATTTGTCAGCATGTGTTGCGTTCAATTTGAAAAGTTGTTATTTTGGTTGGCTGATTCATGATGACATACAATAAAGAAATGTGTTACAATTGGTAATGATTGAAACAATTAATCACAACTAGAACTAAGCAACAAGAATTTAACTAACAACAGACAAAAGAGGCAATGAAAATGGTTGAATTATATTCATTTATATTAAATTTACAATAAATTATATCTCTTTTTAAAAAAAAAAAATAGAGTCAATACAAAGATTCATTTTGAAAATTGAAAACTAAATAGTTTATAATCTTATTTTCAATCCAAGACTGATATTGGAATGTTAAACATCTTCTATTATCAACAAGATTTGCACTTTTATAGTTATGTATAGTATAAATTAAAAATATAGACAATTTCTAGGGATAAGAAGAAACTTAATTGCGTGGCCATATGTTTATATTTGTTTGTATTTCCTGGTATTGTACACGCAATGATTTTCCAGGATTTGTTTATCGGATAACATTTCATATGATACAAACCTACAACATATTTAAATTTATTGATATTTTTGATAATATACAAAACATGTGTGCACTGATGTATCAGACAAATGAATGATTAGTTTATTGATTGTTTTATGTTCAATGATTTAAGAAATTTCATGCACATTCAGGTTATGCACATCATAACGGGTTCTATAACGTACTAATAGTTCAACAAAATTATTTGCCAAAGCTTGTCAATCATTCTTGACGTCTTCAAATAAACGACTTATCGCATTATAGCCCACAATATTTAGGCCGTCTCCGTTATCAATCTCGAGAGAGATAGCCGTCTTAAAGCAGCGGACCATAACGATTGAATTTTTGGGTTAAACATATTCTTTTTTTTAACTTGTAATGAACTAAACCAAAGGGATGGCTAATGGGATATATGCAGTAACTGACTATCTTTGCACAACAGTTGAGTTTATTTATGGATTTTCAAATGTTCTATCGTTTGTTTCGTCGTGCGTCACGGGTGCTGACAGGTGTATGACACAAGATGCAGAATAATATAAAACTTTTAACATTTTGACCATTGATCTTTTAATGGTTTAACTTTGTTATTGTTTGACGAGTTTTATTTTTGTATCAACTGGACGGCTTGTTTAATTATTGCATGCAACATCCATAAATCAGTTAAAAAAAGCCAAGAGATTGCCCTTTTTTTCACACTACCTACATGTAAATATAAAATTCACCTTCATCTACATTTAAAAATCTAAGTTTCACATATTGTTTTAATATTTAATTATAATATGATTTTTCGTTATATTTTATAAACAAATAGTATAATTGGTATACTTGTTTTCACATTGAAGTTATCCTTAAATTATTCATACAATAAAGTCCACTTTTTTAAACAGGTCGGGAACACTACCCTATATGGATATGCATAAATAAGCATGCGGGATAACCAATTTCGCTTATTTTTTCATATTTTGTATCTACATTTATAGTCCGTGATATAAAGTATCTGTTCCATGCTCAGATTAATGAATAGTTGTTTCTATGCGAAGAAACGAATATTTGAATTACCCGATATATAGCCATTAATATTATTGATGATGAAATTCAAATTTCATATTTTCTTCCACAAGAAAGCAACGAAACAACACTTAAAAACACAATTACCCATAAGATGAAATTTCATTCGGATAGTTAAAACATAAGGGATCCTGGAATTTTGAGTGGGTCCTTAAAAAAGGGGGAGACTTGGAGTGTGTCTAATATCTGTTGGGGTCATTGAAATGTCCCAGCTTTTCACATAATATTGTACCTACTTTTATACTAGTAATTAAAAAAGTCATTTAAATCGAGAAAGGGTATGTATTTATTACGTTGTCAATTAGAAACAAACATAAACACCTTTCAGAAATAATGGTTTTCCATTTTCTTGAAAAGAGATATTTACTATAGAATTCTGTGTAATATTTGTATATTTATAATTTGACAGGTACAGTACATGTTTAAAATCTATATCAACTATCATAATTCAGTGAAACTGTCCAAGACATTTCTAAATTCTTGTCTGACAATGTTAACAAAATCTATCAGAACTAATATTTTGGCATATTTCAGTTTTTTTGAATTTTTTTTTCTATTCCAAACTGTTTCCTTTGTTCTGAAGGTAATGAAGCAATATTTTCTTCTATTGTAGATATTGCTTCATACGTTCCATTCTTCAAAGAAAGGAGTTAATGTTCTATGATCAGTTTATATCTTAAATAAGATAGTATCATTTACAATTTTTATTCATATTTGTATTTCTATGATTTATAACTGGGTAATGTTCTTACTATAATCAGGCTAAATGTATTGAGATCACATAAAGAGGAACACGAGACTGTAGGTGGTTTGCGGGACTGAACATGCAAGTGGATCAGGTCGCAGCTCATGGGAAGGTTACTGCATACAATATTCGATCGTATAATGGTAACTGGAGTGGTTGGTACGTCCAAGGATACAACGATATAGACGGGAACTTTAACCTTGACAGAACAATCTCCGACGAATGTGGTCTTATTTTTATGATCATGAATACATGTTTATAGTGTGCAAGGATTATTAAAAATGCAGGGTAGAATAGATGAATGATAAAACAAATGAAAGATATTTTTTATTCATTTATTAACATAAACACTGGTTATGATTTTGTCATTTCTGTGTGCCAACCAAGGGCATACTATCCCCGCCAAATCAAATTTATCATATAAATATATGTGCTGAATACAGTAACTTAACAATATTCCCGTGTATCGTACATGCAGGTTTTAAAGTATTAAAGAAATTACACGTATTTTCTAATGGATCAGTACAGTTATTCCACCGCGGTTGGTGGGAAATAACGAAATCTGATCTAGAAAGACATATCGAATGCAAATTAACAATATAAATAGCTTCTCCAGTAACTTGAATGTTTTTGGTTTGTTATAATGTCCTATCTTAACTAAGCTTCTTAATTAGCGGACCAATTATATTGATTGATTGATTGGTGTTTAACGCCACTTCTAACTTTTAATGTGCTATTTCGTGGCGGTCAGTTTTAATTGGTGGAGGAAGCCGGAGTGCCAGGAGAAAACCACCGAACTTTGGTAGGAAAACTGACAATCCTAGTCAATTGAAATTGGAAACGAATGCATCTGCCCCATGTGGGATTCGAACTCACAACCTCAGTGTTGACTGGCTAGTGATACAGTAGTTCGACTACTTAGGCCATTCTGCCACCGAGGCCCCTAGGACCAATTATAAACATCTGTGGTGAGTTGTTAAAATATATCGGGACTATGCTATTGCTGGTTCACGTTTCGTCCTCGATGGTATCTTCAACCAAGTAGTCAGCATTTGTGTTGACATGACATATGCTCATCAACGATAAAATAAATTTTAATTTAATAACCAAGGTTTTTCTACCTCCAGAAATAGATAACAGTACCTGTATTTTGCATAAATTTTCGGATTTATTGGTTTTTAAATATTCCTCAAGTTCGTGTTTAATTTCGTCTTTCACCTGATTTGATTTGAGCGCCACTTTTATCTTATCTATACAAAAAGCGAATCTAGCGTTTAAAATTATAAGCCTGGTATCTTTGATGAGTTTGTACAACAACTATATGTCTATATAAGTGATGATAGACGTTTCGTCCCTAAGGAATTTACCAGAGAAGTCAGTACCTTTGTGTCGAATTATTTGAAACATTGCGTCTTTCAACCTCCTGACATTGATATTCTATGACGTATTTTGCATTGTTTTATGCTTCGTGTAAACCCCCAGGGTGAATGTGGTATAGCCATGCGATAACTTTGGGTCTTTATCCAACCGTTAGTAAAATCTTTGCCAAAGTTGGCGTATGTGCAATATGTTGAGCTTTTGATTTTGCCTTTTGATAAGGGACTTTCCGTTTTGAATTTTCCTTGGAGTTCGGTATTTTTGTTATTTTACTTTTTTCTTTCAAAACATTGTATATAGAGAGTTTCACTACCACTGCATGCAGAGTACGTAAGCGAATCATTGCACCAACTCTTTGAGGGTCCGCCTTATCCAACAAACTTTTATTTCAAGGGACAGTCTATATTTCCCGCCCTTCATCCAGGTCGGTCTATATCGCAGAAACTACCTATTATATTAACTGGCTGAACCTGCATAAAATATTTGCAATTGGACGTAAAGCAAACAACAGTCAATCAGTCAATCATTTAATTTAAAGTTTAATTGAGGTCTGGAGCTGGCAGTAACCCTTTCTTAATTTATGTTTATTATCGATATTTTGATGAGTTTTACTGTGCATTTTTCTGTATGTGTGTTTATTCCACATTGGCTAGAGATACCCAGCGGCATTTTTCGCCTGTCAGAGTGTGTTTGAAAAGTGATTTGAGGACAGTTATTTTTGTTAGAATAAAAAAGAACAATTTTGCTAATTCGTCTAGACGAGCTGTTTCCCATAGATATGTGTTTTAGTTTATGTTTATAAATACTTGATTTGCGTTTGAGGCCACGAATAAGAAAATAACTGTAATTTAAAGGGATATTAGCTGTCAAATTCATGATCACCGATTCAGCTTTAATGCTCATATTTAATTTATAACATAATGAAATGTATATTCAAATTACAAAAAGTATAATAAGAAACAATTTACAATGCATGAACTTGGTATAAAATATGAGCATTTCGTCTGTAATTTAGACCGGACGCCATCTAATAAACCATCGAGATGACCTCCGAAGACTGCCGACTGTCATACAAACATATATAAGCAAAGATATCACTATAAAAAGACAGACATGCACATGCAAAAGTGAGATGTTGATTTTTTCCGGGTTAATTTGACTTCATGTTATAGATTTTGTTTAAATGTAAATCCTCGTATTACAGATGACGACGGTTATGTTCCAATTGTCGTAACCACATTCCCATCCTCTTTTACTCGAATGAGACATACCGAGTTGGACTTATCAACAGATTTGTATTTACATGAGCAACATGCCGGGTGCCACATGTGGAGTAGGATCTGCTTACCCTTCCGGAGCACCTGAGATCAGCCCCGGTTTTTGATGGGGTTCCTGTTACTCAATTTTTAGAGTTTTTTTATTTTTTGTATACTGTTGTTTGTCTTTTGGTCGTTTTCGCCATGGTATTGCCAGTTCGTTTCGACTTACGAGTTTGATTATCCCTTTGGCATCTTCTGCCTCTCTTTTGCCTACATATGAATGATATTTTGTGGGACGAATCAGTAAACTAAAAAAGTGAAATAACCATAATACCGAACTCCAAGGAAAATTCAAAACGGAGAGTCACTTGTCAAATGGCAAAATCAAAAGCCCAAATAAATCAAATGTTTTTTCCAAGTGGCTCCCTTGCTTCCTTTTTCAATGTTGAAATTCTTTACTCTTTAATAACACGGTTAGCACATACATAACACGGGGTCAAATTAAAGGGTGCATCAATTCCGATTCAAAATGAGTTAAATATTTGACTTAGAAGCCGACAATACATTGTCAATGCTTTTGAGTTTATTTTGACAAATTGAACCAAGCTAACAGCTAAAAGCGAAAAGTATTTCAATATTCCGCTTTAATAAATGTTTGAGACAAAAAATAATAATGATATATTGTTAGCCTAAATCGAATCTAATGCCCCTTTAAGTAAAAAAACAAGCAAGAAATTTTGATTTAAATCGGAACGAATCAGTACAGGATGCACATACAAGTATATTTTTTTCCACTTTGTTTCGCTTATTCTCCAAAATAGAAATTATTAAAGACATGTGTTATTATAAACAGTTAATCTGTTTATCGAAAATATAAATTATGCTGAAATAAGGAAATTGCTTTAGGTGATAATCAGTACGTTGGTATTCGTTGACTTACATCATGAGAAAAAAGACGAAACGATAAACAACAGTCAACAAAACACTACACAAACAGTCAACAAAACACTACACAAAAAACAAAACATAGGATGTCCGAACGCTCTAGACGGGAATTCAGTTACTAATATTCTTTTCCCGGGACTAATTATAGCTTCCTATATAGGTATATGTCATGTATTTCTTAGTTACACTACAACTCCAATGGATTTTGTCATTTCCCATCCAAGCAAGGTGGGAGATGTGGACAACATACATTTTAAAGGACCCCTGTGATGACCCATTGGACATGCCACTTCTTTTCTTTCAACATAAGGCAAACATTATTAAGCTTTTATATTCAGTCTTCATTTTTGCAATATTCGAAGGTCAACTTATGTCGGAAAGGATTGACTGAAAATGAAGAAAAAATCAATATGAGATGTAATTCAAATGAATAAAAAATAGTAATCATTATATATTTCTTTTATTATAATTTTTCTGTCAAGCATTTTTAAGCCTTGCACACTATAAACTTGTGCGTATGATCGTAGAAATAAGACCACATTCGTCTAAGACTTTTCCTTTTGTATGGCATTGAACATCTTCTGCTGGATAGGTTGAATTTTCCGTCCATGTCGTTGTACCCTGGGACGTACCAACCACTCCAACGACCATTAAACCATTGGATTTTGTATGCAGCAATCTTCCCCCCAGCTGCGACCTGATCCACTTGCATATTTAGTCCCGCGGGCCACCTGCAGTCCCTAGTTGGTCCTCGTGTGATCTCACTACATTTAGCCTGAATCACAAAATTAGTATTTATAGATTAAAGTAAGATCATTTAATATATATATTTAGGTATGAATCTTAATATATTTTTACATAGTGTTTCAAATATTTTTTTTCACACATACACAAGTTTAAATTAATATATACTTATATGGAGATTTAACACGTTCATCAGTGAATCAGTTTTGATCTGAAACGATTATCTTGATCTGAACAGATCAAAATAGCCATTTTGGACCATAGTTCATTTACAAGTGAGTGGATGATAAAGAAAAATGAGCATCAATGCGGTCGAAATAGCACTAGTTTTGTTAACAAAAGATTTTGTTATCAATGCCTTGATTTCCAAACATTATCTTGGTATATGTCGACAAATTAATATTTTGATTAAGATATAGAAAAAAACAGGCAAAAATAACAAAAAGGGCAAGTATGCCACAAATAGACGTTTACATGTTGGTATACTTTCTTTTGTATGCATCTAAAATACACTTTAAGAATCAGTTTCTTAAATTCTTGTTTTTCGTGTTTCGTGTTTGTACAGTTCAGCGTTGATGTTTGCTCCTGAGACACCGTTTTACAGCCAAACACTGTATTCCTTATATACATGCATTTCAAACACAGATATACATACACATATGTCGTTATTTTTCATATTTTTAATATCGACTGAAAAGGCTGTCATTTAACAACAAAGAGTTTTGTTTGAATTTTTGAACAAGTATTTGTTTTCAATTCGTGAACATGTAGTTATTTTGGATTTGTTAACATGTAGTTATTTTGAATTTCGGAACATGTAGTTATTTGAAATTTACGCAGCGAACATTCGTAGGGAAATACATAACTGTTTACTCTGTATTAAAATACAATAAAAACATACCTGTGCTGATCTGTCGTAAATAATTACGTCACCCCATCCGTACGAAATTCCAACTAACACACTAAACAGTGCTGTCAATCCCAACATTGACATAGTAATTCTTCACAATTCTTTAAAAAAAAAACATATGCTAAAACTACAGCTTAATATGAAAATTGTAGTAATGTATATGTAATATTAAAATTGGAAATGCGTGACAATGATTAAATAATATTTATATGACCTTGTTTTGTACACGCAATGAGATTCCCGGAATGTTCGACTGCTGTCATGCAAACTAATGTCATTAAAACCTAACACAATACAATACTAAACAACCAATTATAAAATGGTTATGTAGAGATTATAAATCTCGAACGAATTAGGGACAGCCGTTGACTCAAGTACAGGACCAGGTAAATGGTAAGTATTATTATTGTCTACACATCATCTGACATGAACTTATGAAATATTAAAAGAAAAGCAATTTTTAAGAATACTATAGGTTTTAATAAGTCATAATTTTTGATAGGTGCTGTAGTTGCATTTTATATATACGCGCTGTAAATTGAGATCATCATGATCATTGAATCTTAATGATACAATGTCATTGATATACTGATGTGATATATATTTAACTGGCAATTGAATATTTTACTTCATTAGCATGACATGATAGTGTAATAAGATTTGATTTGGGTATTCAGGTACTTTCATTCTTAACTTATTTTGACAAAATGACCCATTTTCAATATCGCCCTCAAAGTACTGCAAAAGATGTGAAAACGGTCTTGAAACTACAGAAAAAATAAAGCTTAAATGATGGTTTTCTTTTCTATCAAAACGTCACGGTAGTATTAGAACATTTTTATATGCCCATTTACGGAACATATTATGGTATACCGTTGTCCGTCTGTCAGTCCGTCGTCAACATGTCGGACATTAACTCAAAAACGCTTTCACCAATTTGCATAAAACTTTGGTGAATTGTTTATATCTACTGACGTGAGCTCCCTTTCATTTTTTATAAATTTTAGATTTTAGGTTTCCGAGTTATGGGGTTTTATTCATTAAAAAAAGGGGTATTTTCCAGTTTTCGGACAATAACTCAAGAATGCTTTCACCAACTTGCAAGAATTTTGGTTAATTGTTTATATCTATTGACATGAGCTCCCTTTTGATTTTTATAAATTTCAGATTTTACGTTTCCAAGTTACAGGGTTTTATTCATAAAAAAGGGGAATTTTCCAGTTTTCGGACAATAACTTAAAAATATTTTCAGCAGTTCTCATGAAACTTTGATGAATTCTTGATATCTATTGATGTAAGCTCCTTTAGAATTTTATAAATTTTAGAATTTACATTTCGAGTTATGGGGTTTTATTCATTAAAAAGGGGATTTTCCAGTTTTCAGACAATAACTCAAAATTCTTTCAGCAATTCTTATGAAACTTTGGTGAATTCATTATATCTATTGATGTAAGCTCCCTTTAGAATTTTATAAATTTTATTTGTTTATAGTCTGACAACAGATTTACTAAGTATTGCGCAACAGCATAGTGTATTGCACAAAAGCAAGAAATCTTTAATTGAATATAAATTCAATTCATATAACCAATTTCAAGTTCTTTGACTACATTTATTCAGAAACCTATAATATGTCAAATATTTAATTACAATCCAAATTCAGACCTGTATCAAGCTTGAATATTGTGTCCATTTTTGCCCCAACTGTTCAGGGTTGGACCTCTGCGGGCGTATCCAGCTGCGCTCAGCGAATCAGTTTATTAATTATAATGGTAAAATACAACAGCTTAATAAAGTTCATTAAAGATACATTTAATAAAATACTTTCAGAGCTCAACCCTAACCTCTAATTGATTGATCCATTGATTGATTGATTGATATTTGCTTGCATAATGTTCAGTGGCTTTCACTAACCCTGTGGAAACAGCAGTAAAGTAATCAAAAAGCAATACAAACTTATGGATTTATACTAGAATACTAAGATCATGCTTTCATAAAATAGTAAATTTCCGTAATTCTGTTCACAATTTTTACCTATTTTGTACAACAGAAAAATAACCATTTACTCAAGCTATTTAAAGAAACAACTATATACTGTATCAAAATTCATGCTTTTCTTTGCAAAATACAAAGTTATGTACATTCTAAACTTAAACCTCAATTTTCCCCTTTATCAGGACCAAGATTTCAAAAATGAAAGATCTTTACCAGTTAAAAGAAGAAGGAATAGATGAACTTTTGGTTTATTTTGAAGACTTTATGAATTTATAAGGAAAGACAAACACCTGATGATAAAAACTGCACAAGCACAACGTGCTAAGGGAGTTTAAAGGTCACAAAGAGGGAATCAAAGACCTTACTCATGGCAAAGCAGTGACAACAACATCAGTATCTAAGTTTATTTTTAATCATTTTGATGACTATAAGGTATGCCATGAAATTGGCACTGATATAAGCAACTGCTTCTTTTCTGAGAAAACAAAGACTAACACCAAAACACTGCTAGATTTGTACAAGTCTGTTGCTGAAGTTGATCTCAACTGTTTTAATGACCCAGAATTTAGAGAGGTATATGTTCCTACACTAGCAATTAATTACAGATCCCTGTTTATTGATCAAGAATGGGATAAAATTATATTGTTTGAAACTCATTATTGTAATTATTTGGCGAAAGAGAAAGACAATTTTGAAACCACAGTTAAACGGAAATGGGAATTGCTTGACTATCTAAAAGTAGTATATGCTAAAACATGGACAAACAACACACGAGCTACAATTAAGCGTAGAATTAGCAGACAGAAAGCATTTGAAATTACACAGAATATAGAGGTGCATGGGAGGCAAAGTCATTTTCCAGTTATAATTGAATCTCAGCTGATGAAAAACTTGGACTTTCTTTGGCCAGATTGTGTAATAAATGTAGCATGTGTAGATACATCCTTGTCCAAATTATCAAATGCATTAACAATTATACTATCATGCATAGAAGATATTGAACCAAAAGATATTAGTAAGCATGTTTCTCGATTCCTAAACACAAGACACAATGTCAATGTCAGTAAAATTGTGTTTCTTTCACAAGATTCATTGCCAAATTATACACAAGAAAACAATGACACAGCACGTTTTCATCTGAGAGATGATATTTTCATGGGAAAGCTTACATAATCTGTTCTTCACATAGAGACACCAGTACAAGTGGACTTTGTAGAAACAAACACCTACAAATGCGATGTGTGCTACACAACTTCCTTCCAAAACCACTCAGTATTAAGGACTTCTCCATTGTGCAAGAGTGGTATCTTGATGTTCCTTTAGATGTTCAAATTCTATTTCAAACTTTCATCAATAAAATGTCCGTTCGAAAATCGAAACACAATGATGATTTATTGACAACAAAATTAGATAGATTGTACGGGCTGTATGATGCAATGTTGAATACATTTAACAGGACTTATATTGGCATTTTACAACAAGCCAACACTGACGAGCTGGCAATGCATTTTAAAAGTGTCACCTCAGTATTTTCTATTACAAACAGTACAGGTATATCTACCAGTCTGATTCAAGCAGAGCGAAAAATTGAGGAAAGAACATCAAATGACTTGTGCTATTACAACACATATTTAAAGCGGTATCCACTAAGATATGAGACACAGGAGGGTGAACTTGAAAATTTAGTCAGTTTGCAGGAGTGTCATCTGATATTGATGATGGATAATTTAGTAAGGCTGATAACCTATTCCGACCCAAACCCTGGTAAAAATAGGACAGGACAAGTGTGTACCCTGCCACTTACTCTTCAAGGTCTTCCAAAAGACAATGTCATAACTGACAAATGGCACCTTGAAAATTGCAACCAAACAGACAGATGTCTCTGCAAGAAAACAACCACACTGACAAAGAATGATTTTGATTTATCACTTGTATCATTGAAACCTGACGAAAAAGAAGTGTGGGATAGGTTTAGTCAAGTCCTTACATGGGGAAACCTTTCACTGTGGAAAAGAATTAGGGAAAGTAAGCATATGTTTTACAAATAAAGATGAAAAAGAAATGAACAGATTCGAAAGAATATGTTTTCATCTCTTTTTACTTTTCTTACATATCTAATGATAACATGATGACAATTTTCTTTTCTATTTTGTATATATTTTCTTTTTAATCCTCTTCAAAACAGACAACAAATGCAATATAGAAAGACTTCCAGTAGCTAATGCGTTGCAGCATGGTTACAAATAGACATACTAATAGCTGAAATACACAATAAATATGAGAATTATCTTATCTACAGCAACAACAACAACAACAGGAAAACAAAAACTGAAAAGGGCCAATCAACAATTATAAGGAGAAAAATACAAACAACATCATGATTCGGCGGAAAACAAAGTACCAAAGAACAAATTATAGATAACAAAAAAAAAAAACACTTAAAAGGAATTGTAAATCAGACATCTTATAGAGCGTAAGCAATGTCTCCTCCTCGAATGCTTTCCACCATTGTTTTACTGTCATATTAAAATCTGGTTATAAATTATACTAAATGATATGTCATGAACGACAATTAGAATAACAACAGATACTGAGTATTCCTTGTAATTGTTGATATATTTCTTTTAGCAAACTTGATTGATATTGCACCAAAAAGTATGATGACAGAAGAAGAAATAGAAGGTGAAGAAGAAGAAATAAGGGACTATGAGGAAAATGAGGATAATTTATCAGACCTGGTAATATTTTATATTCTAGCATGCCTACTCAATGTACTAAGGTGTAGAGGGACTATTTAAGAGAACCTGCTTGACATCATACCTGAAAGGAAAACTATAGTACCTTAACTTGCATTATCTTTTTTCAATATAATTTAGACACATTCAAAACTCAATATCAAATGAAACCTGAAAATATGTACATGTACACATGATTTTAGCCTCCCGCTAAAACAACAACCGAATTTTTGCAATTTCTTGAGTTCTTCGAAGGTACAATATGTAAAACTAAAGTCTTAGTCAGTCAGGGGACCTGTTCAAACATTTTTCATTTCTTCCAACATGACATCCCTCTTGGGTGTCATCAATGATTCAGTTTTGATAAGATTCAGCTGAAATCTGTGAACCTTGAATGAAAAGATGACACCTTTTTTTTTAGAAATTGCAGAATTATCAAAATCCAGTTATACAGTTTGCTTGATAGAAATTCAAGTCAAACAAGTATGCAATTTGATGTGACTTGCTTAGGTATAGATAAAAGGAGATAATTATATAGCTATGTCAATGAGACAGCAACCTCATGACTCAATTTCATTAAGAAGTATTCTGTCATACTGATATTTCTTTCTATTTATTTTAGTTGGACTTGGAACTTGATGAACTGGATATGATCCAGCATGATAGTATTGAACCAGAAACAACAGAAACTATATTTCTTGAAGCAGAAACGTCTGATCATGAAGATTGTACTGACCCAGAAGAAGAAAACTTAGGTTCATTACTAGAGACAGCAAACTTATTGTCTTACACATCAAAATTATTGCATAACGAAATAAATGATCATGATTTATCAGGTATATATGAGCTCACCATGGATGAAGAGGAACTAGAACTGTTATTTGGGAACATGTCATTGGACAACCAAACTTCGAGAAGCAACAACAGTCTCACCTCAGCTGATGAGTGAAACGTCTTAAATTTGTTTGGTTTCAAGAAATTTAAAGTGCCTCCTTTGTTGTGCCGACATCCACCACCCGCAACTGGCAGGGATGACGACATTTATAAATTGAAAGAGATTATGGATGATGTCATTGTAAAGACAGGGCGTATAAATGTTCCACATGAAGGAGTTGATAGAATACTGTTTGGCCCAGACAACAAAATAGGCGCAAATCTACTGGAAATTGTTAAAGATCCAAAATACAACCATTTCTTACCAGAATTTCCTCTCCTTCATTTGAGGAAGTCAAAAATAAACACCCTTTTCAGTTCATACAAAGAAACAGGACTACTTCAACTACTGATGTACATGTGTGATGAAGAGAAAAAGGAATGGCCGAAATTAGTTACCATGGATCACATAGATGTTGCAACGAAATATGTCCGCCGACTGTCATTGTCTTTTCGCATATCATTTATCTGCAGTATCTACAAAGTTTAAAGCAGGAGGAAGCACTAGCTGTCATTGATATGCTAGAAAAAGGGAAAATTGAAGAAACCTCTAGTTTATGGAGTAGTAAGTTTCAGGATTTTATGAATACTGGGATAACTCAAAATTGCACATTTGCTCTGCATGCAGACATGATGCAACACTGTGATGAAGTTGTTGCTGTCTACCTTTCAGAAAGATTGGGTGGAAATACAGGCTACAATTTACTTCTTGGGGCTGTAAAAAGGTCCCTTCCCTTCTCATTTCTGAATGGTGCATCTTCTTATGGCCCATATTGTGCTCAGTTACTTATTCAACATTACAGTGCAGGACATTTCCATCAGTGTCTCAAGAAAGCACTCTACTCCACACCTATCGGGAACAGCTTGGTAAATTTTGCCTGTGATTCTAAAAGAGAGATGGATCATCAAGATGCCCTCAGAGGATTCAGATCAGGATCATCAATGACATCTGTTATAGGTCGTATGTCACTGATAGATTCTTTCAATGAAACTCATCAAATAAGATCAAAGAGTCATACAAACTCCAAAGAAGACTCAAATGTGGACTGGGCATTATCAGAAACCGACCTGCATCATATTATTCCAACTGTTGCTCTAATACTTCGACGCAATGGTTTGTGTTTAGAAGAGAATAATTATCCGGAAAATGTTTACACTTCAGAAAAACTTATACTGTCATCATGTGTATTAGATAATACAACATCAGATATAGGAAAATACCTGATAAAACGCTATCTAGCAAACAATAGCTTCCTAGGAATGACTATGGATGACATACCTGAACTAAATGAAACTAGTGGACCGGCCTCTTTTGTCCGAAGGGTAAAACGTTCAAAAGGAGTCACAATCAAAAGAACTGCTGAAAAAGTGACACTTCAAACCAAGACTGAACGTCAAGTGAAGGAGGAAAACAGAAAAGCATTGCTAAAAAGAGAAATGCAGAGGGCAAGTTTTCTTAGTTCTGAAATGAACATGTGCCAAGCATTGGTTAAACCAGACTGTACAAAGCCAAAGGTTATGAAGTCAAAAGGAATGCAGCAAGCATTGGTGAATTTATTACAGGAATTAAAATGCCAACAAAATCTTATTTCGCTTAATCTTAAATCTGTTCCAAAACATATCACTGACACGGTGGAACTTGTGACAATAGAATTCGCTGGTGTTAAATTCAAAACAAAGGTTACCTCAGGCACACAGTATATAAAGTATGTTCAAAATGCAGTTATAAAACCAATCCTTCGACAATTCCCAGCAGCAGAAAGAATTATACTTTGTGAGGAAAAATATTCCTTTACGCCAGATACCTTCAAGGCAGCTACACACCAACAGAGAACTTTAAAAGCAAAACCAACCATTGCTCATCTGAGAACATCTCATGACATGATAAACCAGGATCAATTTCGAAAAGAAGATATTGTTACTACCAGAGAAGGAAAGACCATAATGAGTACTTATTTGGCTGCTAATGCGAATCAACTTGAAATAGGGGCTGATTTTATTCTCGATATTGACAGTGAATTGAATATGAAGGTGGTTCCATGTGAACATAGTGTAGAATGCAAATGTCAAAACTATACTATACCAATGCGATGCTCATTTAAGAAAACTTGTCCCAAGCCAATTATACAAGATCTAAATGACATACACCAAAGAAAAGGTGAAGCTGAAATGTCTCAGGTTGACTGGTTGTGTATGTGCAAAGCAGGGCTTTCTCCTTCAAAAGCAGCATGTAGCATCGTGACATCAGGAGATATAGATGCCATTCCGATTCATATGTTTGCACTTTCAGACAACTGGCCCATTGCACAAGGGAAATATAGCCACCCAGTATTTGTTGTATTACAGAAACCAAACAAAAAGATTGATGTTTACAATATAATGTCTTTAATAGAATTCTTTCACAACCATTTTGAAGATGTTGACATCGCAAAGAAAATTTCTATTGTACTTTGCATGGGTGGGAATGATTTTATTCCCAAATTTTATGGAATTTCTCATCAGAAAATGCTTAATTTGTTCCTTAATAATGATTTCTTCCGAACAAATTTACTTCGAAAGGATAACAGAAACATCTACCAAATTGATACTCCAACCTATAAGATATTTATGAAGAACTTATATTGTCCAAAGACCATGAACTCAGAGAGTTCCTTTGATGATGTGCGAAAGGCAACTATGCTTAGTAAACACCAAAAACAGAACACTGAGCTGGTATACAGCAGATCTTTGAGAAGCGGACAGTTGTGGTTGCCACCTGAGTCAGCAATTGAAAGGATTGCAGATATAATTAACTTGCAAATTGACTATCTATATACTGCTGGAAACCCTATGGATTTATTACCAAACTTCCTAGGAAAAGACTGTCTACGTCAGACCGAAGACAACGAAATAGAATATTACTTTGGCCCTGACAGTAAAGGGAATGTAAGTGAAATAATTGGACAAAAGAGGCATATGGAAGACACACCACAAAAAGGAAGAAGAAGAAAGAGAATGGCTACATCTACATCTGTCAAATCCAAGTAGTCAGTTGCTTTGAAAGTTCATTGCAGTAGATGAAGAATGGACCTTTCCTGAATAGTTCGTTCATTTGCATAATGATAAAGCCATACCGTATATTTACCTCAAATTGTCATTACATACTTTTAGGATAATTGTTACAGATATGAAACTTTATTTTTAATTTAGTGGATCTACATAGAAGAATAAAACTAAAACAACACATTAGAATGCAAGATCTTATGTATTACCTTTACATAGAATTATCAATATTTCTTTTTATTACAATATAATAATTTGCATTTTTGTCAGCAACAGGAGATTCCTAAATCTTTGAAAACATTTTTAGTATTGGTTGGGTATTTATTTCAATGGTTCATTTACATTAAGATGTATTTATACTTAATATGAATGTAATATGTGTTGCTGGACAATAAGCACATTAAATTACGCAATCAGCAAAAGGAACGAGCAAGCATTGGTGAATTTATTACAGGAATTAAAATGCCAACAAAATCTTATTTCGCTTAATCTTAAATCTGTACCAAAACATATCACTGACACAGTGGAACTTGTGACAATAGAATTCGCTGTTGTTAAATTTAAAACAAAAAATGTAAAAACAGTAATATGTGTTGCAGGACAATAGGCACATTAAATTACGCAATCAATCAATTTTTCATTTTGACTTAAAACAATTTTGACCTTTTATTTAATGGAAAATATGGCCTAATCACTGTTAATTTTTTATGCCATATATAGGTATATATATCTTTATGAGATTATGAATAATAATTCAATTACATTGTTTGTTCCTGTTGCAATATATATTTTAATATCTAGTTATAATTTACATGTACATATGATATAAAAATATTTCAATCAAACATGAAAGTGGTTGTTTTTTTCTCTGTTATATGACTTTTATATTCTTCTTCAGCTTCACACAAATATACCTTTCTTTATATAAACTAAACACATAATTAATTAAATAGACACAATTAAGGATCAGTGCTGTGTATTTACTGTGTATTTACTACTAATTAATTTATCCAACAGTTATCACTTCAGAATCAGGTTAACAAAACATGTGGTTTCTATCAACTTACAAATTTTAATCGAAATGACAGTTTAATTTGTATTTATGGTATTTCCTAAGTGATGCAGATGATAAGCCCAACATCATTTTGATGTGTTTTCTCGGGCATGGATGGTAGACTGTAGATATTTGGAATTTTGGTAGCATGATATGTAATGAGAAGCCATCGAAAAACAAACCTGTGCAGAGGTGTCATAAATCTTTCTGTCACTCAATCCATAAGTAATACCAACAAACAAACCAATCAGTGCTGTTAAACTCAATATTGACATAGTTATTCTTCAGAAATCTTCCTTAATGAACAACATATATGTATGCAATTTAGAGGTCTAATATCAAAACTGGAGTAATAAACGTTTTATATTGAGATGAGGATACCGATTTCCTTGTCGGAACTATATGACTATAAAAACATGTGAATCATAGGTATAATGCACTTTTAAAAAACAAAATCAGGATACCATTTTCCGATACCAGTGTGACGATACTCTAAATATTGTTTGTATACACACAAGGAGTTATCAATGTTCATTTTATCTTTTAATCTATATGTTACTTCTTTACAACATTAGATTTGGTATCAAAGTAGTACAATGTAAACAACCGTTTGATGTGTTTGAGCTTTTGATTTTGCCATTTGAGAAGGGACTTTCCGTTTTGAATTTTTTTTAGAGTTCGGTATTTTTGTTATCTATCTTTTTTGTCACATTCATTAAAGTACAGTACAAAAGGTAAATAACGCGTGAATAGAAAAGAACAATATTACAAAAAAGAATAATCGAATTATTTAATTCATAAAGCAGTTCATAACATTGATAGAAGATTTCCATTTTATTTCCAAGCCTTCAAACCTTTGTCGATAACGGAATTTTACATATGTTCCACTTTCTTTATTTGATTTGTTTTATGAACATATATTTCCATGTTTCACTTAATTATCAATGCATACAGGTGGGGTTGCAAACCTCCGAACCATTAAAGTTAATTTTGTATTGAAATAGTGAAATTTTACAACAAGCAGTGAGAATATACAATGCGTTGTGAAACTTTACTACAAGCAGAAAGACAATATCTTCAAACAGTATTCAAAAACCACGTGTTCTGAAACTTTACTACAAACAGTTGGAATATACCATGTTTTGTTAAACTTTAATAAAAGTAGTGTGCATAAACCACGCACTTAAAACTTAAATTCAAGCAGTTTGCATACACATGCAGTAAGAATATACCATGATTGTTAAACTTTACTTCAAACAGTATAAATATACCATGTGCTTTTAACTATTCTACATGCAGTTTTCATAGACGGTATATGTGAAACTTTACTACAAACAGTACGAATATATCATGACTTGTGAAACTTTACTACAAACAGTACTAACATATCATGACTCGTGAAACTTTACTACAAACAGTACGAATATATCATGACTTGTGAAACTTTACTACAAACAGTACTAACATATCATGCCTATTAAACTTTCCTACAAGCATTAAGAATATGTCATGCATATCAACCTTTACTATAAGCAGTAAGAATGTATTAATCTGAGTTAATCTTTACTATTTGCACTTTGCATAAATCATCTTTTGTAAAACTTTACTTAATGTAACACGATACCAAATGGCATATCTCCCAATTTCTTAAATTTTTGGCACACTTGTACTTTGATTAGAGTTGCATCGGAATATGAAATGAAAAATAGTGATCATCATTTTTGTTTTTTTGTAGTTTTTATAAGTAATTTTGTCGACAAGTTTACATAGATATATAAGGAGAATGCCGTTTTTTAAACTCATTTTTTTTAGATTTTTCAATGGATGGCTATATTCTTATATACGGAGAAAGACTAAAAACTAGCATAATATCCAGGATTGTATACTGAATCCATGCATGTATAGAATAAAATTGAGAATGGAAACGGGGAATGTGTCAAAGAGACAACAACTCGACCAAAGAACAGAAAACAGCTCAAGGCCACCAATGGGTCTTCAACACAGCCAGAAAATCCCGCACCGGGGGCGGGTTTTAGCTGACCCCTAAACAAAAATGTATACGTCACACTAATCTCTGAAACATATAAATGAACCAAAGAAAAAAAAAACCATACAAGACTAACAAAGGCCAGAGGTTCCTGACTTGGGACAGGCGCAAAAATGCAGCGGGGTTAAACGTGTTTTGTTAGATCTCAACCATCCCCCAATGTAGAATAAACAAACACACCCCAAATGCACAGTAAAACTCAGTTTAAAAGAAGTCCGATGTTAGAATAGGTACCAGAAGAAACTAAGCAAAATGACAATGAAACAAATATGTCACCATCCTTGTTCATTAGATACATTACTTCAAAGTTGACTGATATGTTTAGAATTCGATAGCAAACGTGTGACGTTACTGAATACAGAATAACGTTATTTTTATTCAGAGGTATTGAAAAAAAAAGTGTAATTGGATCTGAATGGTGTTTGTTATTTTATTTTCGTTCCCCCTGTCGTAAATTACCTATTAGTTCAATATAACATTTTTCTGAGTTAATTTTATTTCGTCCTAACCTGGTGGACTTTTAGTTTTTCAAAACTGAATTTTCAGCTTAATATAAAAAGAAGATGTGGTATGATTGCCAATGAGACAACTCTCCACATCTTTAGAATATGTACTAACCCTACCAAACTAGGCAAAGATTATGTCAACGCTGTATCCATGCATGAATGAAATAAAGTGCCTCAAAAATTTGATTTGGTAAACAGTGATGTTGAAGTACAATTTGAATTGATTGGTTGATGGTTCCTTAACGTCCAGTGGCAAATATTTCATGCATTTTCAGGATGATACAATACAATTTGAAATATTTTCTAAAAATACACATTCGATGCAGCCGTCAAAAAAGATTTAACATTCAGTTACTTGAGAAAATCAACAACCTGATAAAATAAACTTTCTAAATATAGTTTACTCTGTATGGTGTAAATGTGTGAGTTGTGTTGTTAGTCGTACAAACCTTGCAAACTGTATGCAAAATTTCACTTAAAAAGACAAAGTTCAACATTCTGTCGTTCGTGGAAAATTATAAAAAAAAAAAAAAAAAAAAAAAGATATTGAGAATATATATGCACCCTCTAGAAAGGTAAAACACTCGGCGCAATATTAAATCAAAATGCCAAATTCAGCAACCTGTCATTTAAAACAAAATCTGACAAGATGCACATCTTTAGTATATGTACTAACACCAGGTACGAAATTTGAGAGTTTTAGCTTAAAAATTAGTCCTAAGAAATGAGCCGTATAAACCCTATATACCAAGTGCGGGACGTACACGGGTAAAACAATATGCTCCCAGCATTTTGTCGAGGGAGCAAAATATATATTAGCACATATGATGATGTCTATTTTATAAGGCATTTGGTGACATTTATTATAACAGTTCTTATTGGGGTGGTAATTGGGAGATCTCAAATGTAGCAATGTAAGCAAGCTAACATCTACGTCATTTGGTCTTTGATGGAAAGTTGTCTTATTGGCAATCATACCACATCTCCTTATTTCATAATGATTTGAGTTTTCTCCTGAAATACAAGATTAGTTTAAAGACTTTAACAAATATATGCATATTAAACTTTACTTCAAGAAGTAAGAATGTACAATGTGTTGTTAATTTTCACTAGGAGAGCTCGACTGAAAGATGTTACTGTTATAGTTAAAATTATACTATTGTTGTGAACATGTAATCTAATAATTTGATAGATTTAATACTTGCTAGGTTACTAAATATACTTATTAACTTTCCAATTCACGGGACCAACGAATCTTTACTAAAACTACAAATTTGCAGTAAAAAATATACTCGTCCATCCTGCAATAGTCACGTGTTATCTAGATGTCTTTGGTTTTATGTATCGTTAATTGGCCAGTTGCTGTTTGATTGTATATCCCACATCTCCATTTATGAACACAAAAAATAGCAACCCTTTTAATTTACATACACACTTGTATACTTGTTATAAAAACTCCTTATACAATGTAAGACTTCGAATACTCTGGGGCTTTTCCCGACGCCAATGTGAGCAATATGCCCCTCCCCCAAAAAGGCACCTTTGCTAATCGTCTGAGTCGTTTTGTCTCCCTATTTTGTGAAAATGTGCGTTTTTCATTAGCTTTACCTGTACATCGTGACCAACTCAATACGCCAAAAACACACCTAACCCGAAGACCCAAGTGCAAATTAACATGAATCTAAATTCAAAATGATTCCACTTCATTTGAACTTTGGTGGATAGTTGTCTTATTGGCAATCATACCAGTAATAATACACCATGTGTTGTTCAATGTTGCTACAGTCAGTGAAATAATAATATATGTTGTTAAGTTTTACTACAAGCATTAATAATATATCATGCATATTAAACCTTACTTCAAGCAGTAAGAATGTACAATGTGTTGTTAATTTTTACTACTAGCAGTTTGTACAAACTATGTGCTGTTAACCTTTGCTACAAGCAGTTTGAATATATTATGCATAGTAAACTTTTGTACAAGCAGTATGGATTTGAACCATACATTGTAAACTTTATTACAAGCAGTACGAATATATCATGTGTTGCGAACTTTATTACAAGCAGTCAGAGTTTACCATGTGTTTTTAATCTTTGCTACAATCAGTTAGAATATATCATGCATGGTTAACTTTTGTACAAGAAGTATGAATTTAAACCATACGTGGTAAACTTTACTACAAGCAGTTTGCATTTATCATGCATGGTAAAGATTTCTACCAGCAGTATGCATGAACTATGCATGTTAAGCTTTACTACAAGCAGTATGCATAAACCATTTAATAAAACTTTACTACACACAGTGTGAATATATCATGTGTTCTAGTAAACTTAACTGCATGCCGTATGAATTAAGCATGCATTGTATTTCAATTTTTCCGATTGAAAATCATCATAGTAAATTGTACTCTTATATTGGACTTTCAGATGAAGAACAGCAATAAAAGCGTGGTTCTATTGTCTGTTTGTTTTGTTCACACATCGTTGTCAATATAGTGGAATTTTGTGCGACTGTCATACAAGTGAGAGGTTTAGCTAGCTATAAAACCTGGTTTAATCCACCATTTTCTACATGAGAAAATGCCTGTACCAAGTCAGGAATATGACAGTTGTTATCCATTCGTTTGATGTGTTTGAGCTTTTATTTTGCCATTTGCTTAGGAACTTTCCATTTAGATTTTTCCTCGGAGTTCGGTGTTTTTGTGTCATTGATGGATACCCTATACCCTTTGTTTTTCTATTACATTAACGGAGTTTATCTATCGTGCTGTGTGGAGGTCGTAGAAAGTTTCCTCGTGCTTGAGGTGTATGCTCTTCTGTATTTTTAAAGTTATGGTGTATTCATTCTTTAGATAACTTCTGTTATGTGTGCCACATCATTCTCTCAATTTTAGGCCAGTTAGTGTACTTAAATTTTAATGAGACGCACACCAACTATTCTTGGGCACCATTTTTATACATGTTAAATTTCCACTTTCAAACATTTAGAAAGGGGGTGTGATCAATATACCGTTATTTACACATCAGACAGTACTGGTTACCGGAACTTTGGATACACCAAACCAGGTTCTTCATATCTGAGAAACAGGCAATATATGGCCTCAGTTTTAGAAATCATTTTTGGTGGTGTTACATCTTACAAAGTCTATCCGAACTATTTTTGCAAAGAATTCCGCTTATGCCGTTGCTAGGGGCCTTCTTAAACTTGCAGTGAGGTTAGAGTTTTTTGCTCCGTGTTGAATGCATCATTGTGTCTTTTAGATGAAGAACAGCAATTAGAGCGCAGTTCCTTTGCTTTTTGTGTGTTTTTTGCTGTGCATGTACTGATTTTTTGTCATGGATGGATACACCATATACTTTGTTTTTCTATTAAGCTATAATTGTATGTTTTAACTACTTCTGTTATCTGAAATATATTCCCGAATTAAAATCAAATGATTGATGACACAATTCGCACATAAGAATCAGGGCGAAACTTTCAACTTCTTCTAATGTCATTTTTAATCTTGGCACATTATATTCAACGGATTTCTCGTTTACGTGTATGCAAACAAGAATCAGTTTTATTCGGCGATGTGTTGTATATCTAAGTAGTATTAACGCTAGATGACTATTCTTTTTTTTGTCATTAAAGACACGAATTTTTTCGTAAATTCAAAATAAAATGTCTCTGAAACTTTTTTCATTTTCTCTCTATTTCATTTTTTCATTTTGTCTCTTTTGTCTTCTATTTTACTTTTTTTATTGTTATTTATTTTCGTATTAAAAGTATCGTTCCAAATAATTAGATATGCTTTATCCAGCTAGAAAAAAACAGGTTTAATCCACCATTTAGGTCGGAATGCCTGTAACAAGTCAGGCATATGACAGTTGTTTTCAATTCGTTCTGTTGGTTGATAGAATCTAACGTTTGAATTTAGTAGACTTCCCCTTTTTGAATTTACCTTGGAGGTCGGTATTTTTATAAAAAATTTAAACACCAATCAAAGTAGCTCCATTGATCTTTCTATGGCGGTAGAAAAGTCGGAGTCTAACCCATTTATATTGATAAAAATATGAAAATCATCTAGCAGGATCGTTGTAATAATTAATCAATAAGTTCACTTTCTTATGATTTAGCATGAACATTACAACATTGTCATTATGTTTCCAACTGTAATGCGAAAGTACAAAGAAACTTTCAAAGTTATATCCCTTCACACCAAATGTAATGCGAAAGTACAAAGAAACTTTCAAAGTTATATCCCTTCACACCAAATGTAATGCGAAAGTACAAAGAAACTTTCAAAGTTATATCCCTTCACACCAAATGTAATGCGAAAGTACAAAGAAACTTTGAAAGTTATATCCCTTCACACGTTTCACTAATTTGAAGAGGATCACGGATAAAACTGTTCCGGGTTTCGCGATTCTATTCTAGATGGTCCAACCGAGGGTATATACCGATGAAAACCCATCATAAATAGCATTAAACATGACAGTCAATTTGTGTTTTAGTAATCTAGTTCCTCACATTTATAGCGTAACTGGATGTATAATAAATAAAAAACCGATGAGTCTCAAAAGCAAAAAGTCGAAAAAACTATAACAATATATATATATTAGATATTCAATATTTTGAGTACCGTATTTCAACACACTTAAAATAGTTGCTTTTATATTCTGTTATATATCATGTTGTCCCATACATCATACCATTTGTATTCAATCCTCATTACCTTTTTATAACTGTTATTTATATCATCTAATGTAAGTACTTTTGCACAATACACCGAGATTTTGAACATAATGCCATCACTTTTTTTTTAAATAGCATTGCGTTTACTAGGGTTGTACATCAACTATGAACCTGTCAAAAGGCGAATTGTGTCTTATATAGCCAGCTCCGAGTTTAATGCGTTGAACATATAGCCTAACTTTCTTTAAATTTTCGAGTATCATTACTCAGACTAAGAAATAAAGAAATCAAAATACCGGTTTGGTGTTTCAAGCACACATTTTGTACTCTGTGTACTGAGTAAAGTTTTAACACCGAAAGGGCCACGTAAACACATCTACTCGTCTCTTGATTCTATATTGAACGAAAACATTTTAGCCATGTCGAAAATCAATCGCAACAATTCTAAATTGCAGGATAAGAAAAATTTCGGAAAGTATAATATTTCATTTGGACTAGCTTTGTCTACCGTCTTGACTCTCGTCAAATGATGAAATGTCCGGCAATGTACACACACTTACACGTGTATACTATGGAACGCCACAGCTGTCTTATGTGGTACTCTGATATTACGTTATGTTGTTTTATTATTTAATGAATGGTTATTATTTATTTTGATTTATTGAACCATAAAATAATTTTGACTCTTCACATTGAATAATCCGCGAGCGGATTATGTAAAATGAAGAGTCAAAATTAATTTTATGGTTCAATAAATTCAAAATAAATTATTGCCATTCATTATAAATAAATTTCTATCAAAATACGGCTCAAAGAACTTTTTATATTATTTATATTAACAATAACAACGTACACACATGTTGGCGTATGAATATACAACGTCAGAGTGGGTATGCGCCATAAAATTGACAACATTGAAAATAAAGGTAATACTTTTCACCAATCAGAAGACAGTAAATACACCAAATTTATTTATTACTTGATGATGTTTTTCTTTACATAATATGGTTTTGACATTACGTAATGATGTTATGATATAACTCAATATGGAATAGTCATTACTTTATGATACTGATATAACATGATATGGTTTCGTATTGACTTGATATAGTTTTGTCATTACTTAATATGGTTTTGTCATTACTCGATGTGGTTTCACAATTATTTAATGTGGTTGTGTCATTAGGCAATGTGGTTTTAACATTACTTGATGTGTATGTGGCTTAACGTTATGTAGTTGTTTCATTACATGATGTGGTTTTGTTATTTCGTAATGATGATTTGCCAATTCTTTATATGGCTTTAACATTACATAATGATGTTTCAAAATTTGATGACTTCACACTACATGATGTGCGTTCCAGTAATTGATGTGGTTCTGTCATTCTTTGATTAGGTTATCACATTACTTGATGAGGTAAAACCACGTGACTATTTGGGAAAAACTAGTACTATTATTAGAACCAATTTCCATGTTTAATGTGCCTCGGATGAGTGTGGCCATCCATCCAGTTAGAGTTAAAATTAAAGTTAGGATACTATTCGAGTTAAACTTCGAGTTAGTCTTCGATTTCGAGTTAGAATTCAAGGCATTATTAGAATGAAAGTTCGAGTTAGCATTTAGTTTCGTGTTGAACTTCGAGTTTGAGTCACATTTGAAGGCAGAGTTCGAGTTACAATTGACTTCAACTTTGAATTTGAGTCTCATTTAGATTAAGATTTCGAGTTGAAATACGAAATAAATATTAGTTCGTATTTAAATTTTCTATCGATGATCGAGGGCTTTACCGGGCTTCCGAAAAGAGGGCTTAGGGTATGCACACAAAAGATAAACAATGTTACAGTATACAAAACAACATAGAAATCTAAATAAAGTTAGAAGATGTGGTATGGTTGTCACTAAATGCAGTATATGTTAGCAAGTATAGGCAACCGTACGGCCTTCAATACACCGTATAGTCGGCTATAAAAGGCCAACGCGTGAACATGTAAAACAATTCAAACGAGAAAAGTAACGGCCTAATTTATAACAAAACAATTTACGAAAACAAATATGACAAACATGAACCAACGACTACCATTAAACTACAGTCTCCTGACTTGGGACAGGCACATAAAAAATGTGGCGGAGTTAAACATTTCTGTGAGCACTCAGCCCTAACCTTAACCTGGGACACTGAGAAGTGAAATAGCACAACATTTGAAAAAACTGTAAATATCAGTTGCTATTGGCTTAACTCAATAGATCGGTATGACTTAGCAAAATAAATCCATCAAAATCTGGGGTGATCTCGGTACTCCGGAAGGGTAATCAGATCCTGCTCAATGTGTGGCACCCGTCGTGTTATTCGTGAAAGTACAAACCGAGTGATTTGGTCTAATTCGAGAAAAAGAGGACGGGGTTGGGATTACTACAATTGGAACATATCCGTCGTCACCTGTGAAACAGATATTCCAAAAGTTTGTGTTTTTTCAATTAGTGCGAGGTATATCAGAGAATGCAATTTATAAAAATAAAAGATTGATATTCGTATATGTTCAAATGATCATACACGCTAAAACAAATCAGAAAATTCTTATTTTATAGAATTGATGCTTTGTCGCTTAGTCTGATCCCCCTGTTCCCTGTAACTTTAGTGTGAGTTGATTAATAGTGTCTCATTTGTTGACAATACAGCACAAGTCATTTGATTTATGTCGAGCCTGCGACATTAATGTCGCGTCGGCGTCTTCATCATTTACAACGCTAGATTTCTCGTCCGAATTGTTTTACATTTGTCATTTCGGGACCTTTTATAGCTTACTATGCGGTATGGATTTTGCGTATTGTTGAAGACCATACAGTGACATATAGTTGTTAACTTCTAAGTCATTTGTATGTGGTGGAGAGTTGTCTCATTGGCAATCATACCACATCTTCTTATTTTTACGTAAGTTGTTTTGCAGGAAATATTACCGAATTAAACTGTTTTGTCATGATAAATTTGTAAACCTCCATGAATTATTATAAAATTTGTATAGGAGTTAATCTTCAAGATCAAGATAAAGCATCTACAGAAAACAAACTTTTACAGGTAAATGGACTTGTCATAGTCAACATTACACTTTTAAACTGACAGCAGTAATCTCAAGCGAGACAGAGGGTTCCGTGAAATCCTTCACGAGTTAATTATAATACTGCTACCATTTGAGAACTAAGGAGAAAAAAAACAAACAAAAACGGCCGGTCCAAGTGGTGTGAGGATATTCCCTTTGTCCAAAATATTGTTATTTTTTAATACTTTTTCTATTTTTGTCTGCCGTTCCCTTTTTCATACCAAATAACTCAGAACAATAAATTGAACTTTAATTTAAACTTTAACTCCATGGATAGCGACACTCATCCGAAGCAAATTAAACATATGTAAATCGGTTTAAAAATAGAACTAATTTTTCCCAAATGGTCACGTGGTTTTACCTCATCAAGTAATGTGATAACCACATCAAAGAATGACAGAACCACATCATGTAATGAAACAACTACATAACGTTAAGCCACACACACATCAAGTAATGTTAAAACCACATTGCCTAATGACACTACCACATTAAATAATTGTGAAACCACATCGAGTAATGACAAAACCATATTAAGTTACGACAAAACTATATCAAGTCAATACGAAACCATATCATGTAATATCGAAATATCATTAAGTTATGACTATTCCATATTGAGTTATATCATAACATCATTACGTAATGTCAAAACCATATAATGTAAAGACAAAATATCACCAAGTAATAATAAAACAACATAACCTAATATCATAGTACCACATAACACAGCTGTGGCGTTCCATAGTATACGGCCAATGTTTTTTGCAAATATATGACAATGAAAATTTAGCAACTCGTCTGGAATTTAGAAAGTTACCAATAGAAAATATTTTAAGGTCCATTATTAATAATATTTGACTAGCTATAACATATTTAATTTGATAATGTACATCACTATTAAAGCAGTTATTTAAAATCAGTAAGTTGTAAGATGCGTAAGAATATAGTGTTGGTATACCTATAATGTCAAAGGCAAGTTTCTTTTATAAAACAATCCATGAGAATGAGTATTTATACATCTTGGAATTCAAATGCTTAGATTTGAGCTTTCTTGATGAAGGTCAATCCAGAAAAGCACTTTGGACACAATTTTTGACCAAAAATGAGTGACCAGATTTTTTATATTTCAAATGTTCTCACAAGCGATATATTTTATTTTTGATAATGGAATACAGTTATCCTGTTCCTGTAGTTATTGTATACCTTTGAAATGTGTTTGCCCAACGTTCTCTATTTTCAATATAATTGCCCATTGTAATCAATTGTTTATATAGATAATAACTGTTTAGTGTAAATATCAGCTGTATTTGTACGAGGCTAAGAAACAGGTGTAATGCGAGCTTTAGCGAGCTATTACTCCTGTTTCGAGCCGAGTACAAATACAGCTGATATTTAAAGACACTAAACAGTTATTGTCTTTATCCTGCAATTAATTCTGTATATTGTTTGTGCTTTGAAAGACACAAAAACTCACATTTTTTGCATTTATTTCCGATTTAAAATCCCTTGAGGCCCGCGTAGTAATATTAAAATCACAGTTAGCTCAAGACGGGTTCGCATAAAAAGAATCTCGAATGGTCAACAATAATACATCGCTCAAGGTGAATAATTATCTCTTTTAACATATCAACTAATTTCAACAATAAACACAAAATTTAATAACAAAACATTGTACAATTTGAAACAGAAGCGTACGAGTTGTCCTACGCTTCAGAATTTTGACCTGAACTTGACATTCACTAACATGCATGCTGAAATTGACATGTTTGATTTTGTCACACATGTACACATTCATGTTTTGAAATCGATGATTGTCGTCGTAGTTAATATTGCCGTTCATTTTTTTCTGTTATCAGAAAATTGGTTGAATTCCTATTGCTCTAAAGAAGTGTTTAAAAACAAACAGAACGTATCAAAAGTAATCGTAAGTTCGCATAAGGTCAAACAATCGGTAATTGGAATGCGACTGCAACACATTCTGAGGTCACACAGGTTCATACAACACTCGTCAACAGCAATACACAAACGTAGTCAGGCAGTGGGCGGAGCTTTAAAGCGATATCTGTATAGTAAGACGCCCAATTGCAGGATAAATTCTAACACCCTGTTATTGTCCATTTTTGTTTGCCCTTTTTCTCTATTTTAGATACTTTTTGCTCATTATTTTGCGAATCCCAACACCATTTAAAAATTTTAGCAGTCGATAACACAGTTTGGTTGATATATTTACAACGATTCACTATTGCAGTGATCTTTTATTTTTAGCTATGTACAGTCTAACTTACTATTATCCAAGGGATCTAAAATCAGAATACATTATTGTTTACTAGTTTTACCTACGTTGTATATAAATTCCATCATTCAAATTATAAATTTTTGCAATTTTGTCCTTGAAACAAACTAATTTCTTGAAATTTTATATTCATGTCAGCACTGTTATGTGTCTTTTGGTGTTTTATCAATTCTATTAATTAGGGTTTACTTACTATAAACATATAATTCATTTTGAAAAGTCATTTATAATCAATTTTTCTCTCTCTCTCGAGAAGCTTGTCACTGCAATTTTAGAGCATGTCATATACTAGTATATGATAGAATAATTCTTTATTTCTTAAATGCTCCGAAGCTTGAATTAACTCAGAATACGTCTAGACTGCCGATGCAACATTTGCACTTTTAACCAATTAAAGTCCTAATTCATCAATCACGATGAGAGGCAAGCAATAATTAAAGGTCAGTCGATTTAATTGTACATACAATTGCAAGCCTTTTTTTTGATTATTCGATGCTTTGAAATAATACTTACACTTGTTTTATACCAGCTATTTTAAATTTCTTATTTCATTTTTGTTTTTGATTTATTTTGTTACCTTAATATTGGAAAGGTATTATATGTGAAGGTCAACGAAAATCGTTTACCATAGCATTTTAAACTTCATTAATACATTATAATATTGCATATTCAAAATGAATAATGAGTTTTGATCATTTGGTAAAATATTCGTGCCTCTTATTTACATAAAAACACTATTGTCAAATGAAAAACCAGAATATGTGATTGAAATGTAGCCAGAAATTCCAACGATGTAGTCAAACAAAATTTCGTTGATGCCTATTAACATATGCTCTATTGAGTTCGATTACACGTGACTCACTAGAACATCTGTCAATCAAATTACGATAATAAAATCGAATGCAATCGAGTGGCGAAGCGTGTTATTACTTTTTTCTGATGTTATATCTGATATGATGATAATTAACTTACAATTTTCATTGGAAGAATTAACCGCCTTCATGTAAATGATATACTTTTATGTAGTATTACTCTTTTAAGAAATTGTTTGATCGTTAGAATACTGTGTTTAATTTTTCCGAGAGTTATACAAGAATTGCGAATTGCGTAGGAATAAAGAAATAGTCGGTGCTTCCAATTCCGTCATGTCTATCGTCTTCTGTTAAATATACTTTTACAATTGCCAGACATTATTGTGACTTTAACAGTCACCGATTTATTGCTTTATTTACATCTACTTGTCTTTCAGGCAGTTTCTTTTTTTGTTCATTCATATGTCATACCGAAGCATATGTGCTAAATTAAAAATGATCTCGAATTTTTGGAATTATGAGATTTTGATGCCTTTTTTTGTGGAACGCCCTTGTCAACTTAATGTGTTGTGTATATTGGTTGCTTTCACACGTAAAATAACGCTTTAATTCCTTTTAATATTGACTAAGCTGATCCAAAATTGCACAACGAATAGAGTTAATTACTAGTGAAGAAAATAGAACATGAAACCTGTTTTATCCGTCATTTCGAAAGAATTTTTTCCTGTCAAACAGTAGAAACTGTTTCAATGGAGATACGTGGACAATCAAGACATGTTGGTCTTTACTCAAACAAATATTGTCAACGAATATTTAAAACTGCTTCCAGTTTTGCATGTTTTTCTTTTCTTTTATTCATCTGATTGAAACTTATAATAATGGTGAAAATATAAAAAAGTCCTTATTTATTGTCAAGAAAAGACCCAAGACGTACAAATGTTACACAGTTGTCTTATTGAACAAAATCCTTGAAGTATGCAATAAAAAGGTAAATTAACAAAATTACCAATTATAAGGAAAATTCAAAACTGAAAGTCCTTGATCAAAAGGTTAAAACAAAAGGTCAAACACATCAAACGAATGGAAAATAACTGTCATATTCCTGACTTGGTACAGACATTTCCTCATGTAGAAAATGGGGTCCTGCGAAAATAAATGAATATTAATGTATTCAACGAATGTTTGAAATACAAATGTATTTGCAGATTCTACATTTGCAACTTATTTTATTATTTATGTATAATACTGCAAAAAAACCCAACATATTTGTAATAAGAAAGAGAATGCAGTGTCATGTAAAATTTGTTGTTTAAAATTTCCTGTTTGTGCTGACCTAGACCTGACCTTAGTCCATGTACAGTGTACTTTTCGTGAACTATTATAACAACATTGATTTTGTCAGGATATCAACCTCCGCTTCGGTTAATGTCACTATCATTTAATATCACCGACAAAATGCACTATTTGTCAATATTGTTATATATTTTAAGTGGCCGTGAAAGCAATACAAAATTCTGGGGTATTGTTCGGATGCTTTTACAAACAATAATGTTCATCTATATAAAAGACTTACCATTTCATGAGCTTAATAGATGATTTCAAACCATACTCTAAAAATATGTGTTCACCTGTTTTGTACAGATTACCTGATATCCTGATATCCTCTAAAACAGTTTTTAACGTTTAAATGATGTATATTTGTTCTGGAAAAGGAAATGTCGAAAACAATATATATATATATAACAAGTTTTTTTTCAAAAGAAATAAGTGACTGTTCCGGACAATAATCCTTCATATAAGTTAGATAACCATATGCAATCAACGCTGTTTAGTTTCTGAACAATAAAATATTTTAAACTAACCAACGCAGTGGTCTATCCTTGTCTTTTGAAATTAGAAATACACAAACATCTTTTGATGGGACTCTTACTCCATGCTATATTTACAGTGTCAATATCTTGTAGTTGCACAATTTTCAATTTCGTGAATGTATTACTCGACTCTGTGAGAAAGTTTGGCCACTTGCATGCATGTTCTTGATCGACTCTCTGAATTATGAACATCGACTTCTTCAAAGGTATTCATTAACGGAATCGCTTCCGGATTTCCTTTTAACATGTTTAAGGTCATTTGTATTTGATTCAATCTGTTTAGAAATTACTTTTTGCCAATTCCACAATACTACACGGACGGATCATAAGGCAAGATAAACATCAAAACAGAACTAAATGAGGAAATTAGTTGCACTAATGGATGTACCCATAATATGTTCATCCTAAAATTTTCGATTTCTTTGTACCTGAAATTCATACCTTTGAAATCAAAATGTATTCCTTATAATATGACAAATGTATATAATACAATTCTTTTTCCTTTTGTTATATTAGATTATTACTTCAATCAAAGAGTAATAACTCTAACTTCGTCTCATACATTATAATTAGCTTAATTCAAATTTCTTCAGCCACGATCTGTTTTTTAGAAAATATCTGTTATTATGAAAATAATGAGAAGTGGAATTATTGCTTATGCGACATTTATCCGACAGAGTTTAAGTGACATAGATGTAAGGAACTAGAGGTCACCATACAGCCTTCAACAATGAACAAAGGCGACAATGTATAGTCAGATATAAAATGATTGACTATTCAAAATGTGAAACAATTCAAACCAGAAAACCAATGGCCTGATTTAAACTCGAAAAATCAATTAAAAAGAATAATAAGTATGATATGCAGCAACTAACGAAAACCACTGAGTTACAAATTCATGACTTGGGACAGTTACATACAGAATATGACGAGATTAAACATATATGTCATTGCTCACTTCGCATTCTCTCCCTGTCCAGGGATAGAGTACAACAAGAGAACGAACTATGAGTAGCACTTCAAAATAGTTTGACTCATCAGATTGGTACTAAGCACAAAAACAATAACAACTAATATAAGGTCTTAAGACACAAAGTACCGAACAAAAATAATTCGTTGTTACTTAAAGAAAGTTCAAAGCCAATTACAAATAATAAAAAACTTCATGTTCTCCCAGATTAAAGTAAGAATCAGAACACATCCAACATATTGAGCGTAAAGATGTCATAAATACTCCGAGACAAGCATAACCTTATGCAATGCCGAAATATAAGTACTAATATCGAGAAGATGAAGGACCATATGTTTTCATAAGTTTATAGCAATACATATTATGTTATGATTTCATTATCAAAAATAAAATCAATGTGAGTAGCGACAAAACAATATTCGAAATCCAAAACAGCACTACGATATGGGCATTGAGAACGAGGAACATCGCCGTCTTAAAATTAACAATAGGTCTTCTTTTGTCGTAACGTTTTGTTATTGGTGTACTCGTGATTAGAATTGTAAAAGACAAAACACACAGAATATTTCAAGGCATCAAAACAAAACAAAAAGGGCTTACACAAAATAGCCACAGTCTTCTGAGCTCACTTTCGAAAGTGGGAGTACAACCTGAATTTTCATACATAATGAAAGAAAAAACAGTGAAAATGCCAAAAGGATTTAAGGTTTATTTCAAATCTTATTGGCAGATTAACTGACGTGTACGAGACATTTGACAACGGGACACTTGTTCATTTCCTCACTAGTTAGTGCATTTAAGCCCTTGTTAACAAACCAGAAACAGGACAACGTTAAATTTCGTTCCCTAGATAGTTACACTTGACCATGTAATGTTTTCCTATACTAAACCGTTTTTCATTCGCCAGACAAAAGCTACAATTAAATGGACTGACGCTCTACATAATTTTCCTTTTATTTTCCTAATGCGAAAAGTAAAATCACAAAAATACTGAACTCCGAGGAAAATTCAAAACGGAAAGTCCCTAATCAAATAGCAAAATCAAATGATAAAACACATCAAACGAATGGACAACAACTGTCATATTCCTGACTTGGTACAGGCATTTTCAAATGTAGAAAATGGTGGATTGAACCTGGTTTTATAGTGCTAAACCTCTCACTTGTATGACAGTTGCATCAAATTCCATTATATTTACAACGATGTGTGAACAAAACAGACATAATAGGTAACATTGTCAAAATATGGGTACAGCAGTCATCACTGTGTCACAATCTCAAAACAAAGAAACATTTAACAAAGAAGATTTATTTTGTCTGATTCCCGATAAAAGTTAATCCTCTACATTTCCTTATTGAAACAACTACTATTTTAATGATGTTAAATTTCATTCATGAATGGGCAATTGGTGTTTATATAGGTTATGAACGGATTAGAGAAAAAGCAGCTTTTTTACTGACTTTTACCATGAATATAACATAATGCGCATGTTTTTTTTTTATATTGCAAACGAATAAAGAAAAACAATGAAGTTGAATTTGATTTATAGATCAAACAATATGCATGTAATTACATGTTAGTAGATTTTGTCGCATATGGTTACATTAAACGACACAACAAACTTCAATAGTCAAAAGTCAACTTTTTATTGTTTCTTTACTTAATAAAGTCTGTCTCATTTTTTGAACAAGACAGAATTATTGTTCTACACTTGATTTCATATATCAAATAAGTTCATTGATATCTGTTGAATAATGGCCACTATACCAATCAGAATGAAATTTTGTTCAGTGTCCTAAGAAATGATCTTACTTTGTAACCACGTATTATTTGTGAAACAAAAATGTTTTAAAAGGTCGAGTTTTCTGTATAAAGTCAATAATTATGTAGACTTTTGAAGCCCAAACTTTCTATTGCCTTAAATACTCAATCAAAAGATTCAAAAACTATACCAATACAAAACGACAGGTTTTTTAAATAATAGCAAAATTTTGGTTGACAAATTTTTATTCGTAATTACAAAAAATGAACTTAAAATATCTGTCATTTTCTCCCTATCCAGTTTACCACTATTACTTACTATGACGTGGACTGATCATTGTTATCAAATCTTGAGCAATTTGATTGAATTGAGTTATTATTAGTTTACCTTTGAACAGTTGGAATTTTTCATACTTGTATATTGATTCAATCATAACGTGCATGAATGTAACAATAAACATGATAAAGATGAACAGTCGATGCCTTGTTCATAAATTTTTTTCTTCAATCTTTTAAGCTGAAAACTTACGAGAAAGTATATTTGAAAATTGGTTTTTTTCATAAAACTGAATTGTAATTGCTTTTCTTTTTTCCTGTACACTTACGTGTACAGTAACTTAAATTACCTTCAAACTGGACACTGGACAAGTCCATATTATTTTCTATCAATGAGACTAAAGGTATGAAAGGTAAGTATTGCCACTTCTTATATTTTCACAAAATTTTGCACATATAGAGTAGATGAATTATTTTTTAATAGCATATTCTCGAGAAAAAAGAGAAAATGTACAAATAATATGTTTTATTCCATTCAAGAGATATGCCGAAATACATTTTACGCACGGCTACGCCAGGTAAAATTATTGTTTATCTTAACAAAAAAAAAAAACCCAAACAAAAGTGGTCAGTAAATAAAGTCAAAATATGTCGGGTCTGCCTATTTTTGGACATCAAAATTCAATACGATCGTTTTAAGGTAAATTTCGTCAACCTCACAGAATCATGTCAGGCACTATTTATAATTAGCCTGGAATCAATGACGAGTTTTCACTATTATTGACCTCTATCCAACTATGTGTCGAAGCCACTGTTGGTCAACATTTCGTCTCTCTGAACCAGATTTTGATCGAATTTTTGGAATACTTGTATTTGGTGATCAATGCTCTTCAACTTTGTTATTGAACTTGCTGTGCTGCAGTTTTGATTTTAGAACAATCGACCTCTGACGAGACTTGTGTAGACCAAGCGCGCATTCATGTCTGACATTTGGTTAATTTTGACCGCTAAATTGCTTACCTCATTGCTAGATAGATGTAATAATATACTATGCATAGCTTAATGTATGATAATCTTAATATATTGGTTTGTCACTGACCATGCTATTCATTAATCACAAAATGAAAAAAGCTGAAACGAACATTCATTTATCACAAAATGGAAAAAGCTGAAACGAACATTCATTTATCACAAAATGGAAGAAGCTGAAACGAACATAATCATGCTGTAACAACTATACATGTACTCTAAGAAAGGATTTTTACAGGTTTATTCCTACTCTATTTTTTCAAATTATCATGATTATTAGATAAAAATTATAATCTCAAAAGAACAGAAGCTTTCCACATGCCTACACACATAAACGTGATCACACAATTAAATACCGCTCACTAAATGCGTAAATTGATGAAACATAAATGCATGTTAGAGAAAATTAATAATGTTATATGCAACATCTTGTTGTTTCTAATCTTTATATAAAAGAAGCTGAAAAGTAATTACTTACAAACTAAATATTTTATACAAGTGAATAATACGCATTTTATATAATGATGGATACACAACGGTGACTATCAAAGCAATGCAGTACATTCTATTATTTATGTGTTTTGTTTTTTACATAGGACACGTAAGTAGCATACTCATATCATTATTGGTATGTTTATATGGGAGAATTTTGAACTTTTTGTCAAACATCCGATTACAAATTTACGACTACACAAAACTATAAAGATTGATAAATGAAATAAGTGAAGGATTTCAGCCAAAAAAGTCGACTAATCTTTCCAGCACGAACACATTTAATTGATTGAAATTCGAATGTTATTGCAGATTTCTTCCAAGGATTTGAACAAGAGCTGTCCTCCACTGGTTCCAAACGACAATTGTGAATTTGAACAAAAGTTTGACACTTGTCAAACAAATACCGACTGCAGTTACGGTAATCATACTAGATTTTGCATTTTGCCTACTTAAGTATCTTCTCCAAATGAATGTGGTTTGAAATAATAATAATAATAATAATAATAATAATAATAATAATAATAATAATAATAATAATTTCGAGTACCACAATAAATATAGTTATAATAAAAACAAACCAGTAATTTAACCAGTGGATGCATTTACATTTATTTACTTGATTTGTTGTTGCAGGAAAACTTTGTTGTCCTAGAAAATGTGGTTTGAGATGTATAAAAATAGACGTAAGAATTGATTTTAGTTTACCTGAACTTCTTTTTAATGATATATTTACAAAAACGGAAGGAAATAAATAGAAACGACAAAATGGTGTTAAACTTTCGATTAAAAAATTGCGTATTCACACTCAATCAAAATGACACAATCGGTGAAAGTACAGAAAGAGACCTGTTTTGGTTTCTTAAGAAATAAGACTTCGAAAACATGTCGCTAGTGAGATAACAAATCAACTTTTCGTATCGGTCAGTACATTGGTGATGGTGATGGTAAAGTTTATGTTCTGTCCATGCCGGTCTTTCATAACTGTACTGGAGCTATTTGTATGTAAGGAACACATCCCTGTTAATGAAGTCCCTAAAGCATAACGTGTCAATTGAAATATGTAAACGCCATACGATTGGTCAAATAGAACGTTATTGCTAAAAAATGTCAAGTTGAAAACTGAAAGGTTGAAATCGTAATGTTTGTCGTAGATTATAGCTTGAAGTCGTCCATAATGGTCAATCCAGATATGAAGCAGACCTTCTATTGTCGGTTGTATCTTTAACCCCTAGTTAACTGGCATATATAATTGAATGGTATTGACAGTTTTTACGCCGAAGGTCTGTTATTTCCTGTGATTTCTCCAGATTTCTCCCCCACTACAAATGGCCGCCATGATATCCTTAAGTGTGATTGAAGTATCATTAAGCACCAATAGTAAATCAGTAAAACAGGATTTTTCCTTAAATCCATGAAAGTCTTAGCTTTTATCTTTTCAATCTTGACTTTCACGTGTTAGAAATAAAAATTGATATTAATATATCAGTCGGGGAAAAGTAATTGTTTGGCTCGTTGGTTTGTTCGTACGCATGTCTGTGCTTTTGCATTCATATTCAACCACTCAATCATTTTATTGATACCTTTACAAAATACTCGGTACTAAACATACTTTTGATAAAATTGAGAATGGAAATGGGAATGTGTCAAAAGACAACAACCCGACCACAGAACAGACAACAACAGAAGGTCACCAATAGGTTTTGAATTTGTCTGAAACCGTTAGAATGCATATTTCTATAAAAATCAATAAGCTTGTTTATGTTATGAATGTGTTACCTTTGTGTTTTTGTCTAATTAAAAAAAAAATCTTATATTTTTTGTTTTCTTGGAAATCTTGCTATAAAAAACTACACACATTAACTACGCTTTCTGTACATTGACCTGATGTCTAAACTCCACATACATGCCTAAAGGATTTTGTTTTGACATTAGTTTGATATCAGGACAGAGAAAACGAGTTTCTGTACATTTTTTTTTTCAACAGAGAAAATACAATCCCTCATGTCCTCCGTACAGAACAGATGTGATTTGTAAACGTTTTGATAGACAATGTACTAACAATAAAGACTGCAAAGATGGTAAGAATAAACGATGGTAGATACATTGAGATAGGCAGTCACGACATTATAAGGCAATATATTATTTGCCTAATCATATTGTACATTAAAAGTTTTATTCCATTGTATGTGAATATTGATAGATTAATGGATATATGATAGGTTTTTACATGTAATATACCACGTTGCATTGCACAGACAAATCATATTCCTTTCATGAACGTTGTGTCTTCCTCTCAAACGACACAATGTATGGTTGCCAATGAGAACATTCCATTAGTAGACAACTAACAGGATGTAAACAACTATAGGTCCAGCAACCCACCGCTATAAAAGTCACATAGAATAAAGAAACAAATCAAAAGAGAAAACCAACGGTCAAATACTTAAACAATAAAACGTAAAACAAAGATGGCAAACATACACCCACGTCAATCACTGAATTACAAGCTCTAGTCTTTGGACAAGCACAAGTAAAACATGTTTATTGGATACACCTAACAAGGCACTTTATATCTGAGAAACAGGCTATATATGCCCTCAATTTTAGAATTCATTCATACATTTTTGTATTATTCAAAATTATCATTAAATTGTGTGTTCTACAAGGATCACCAGTCCTTCACTTTTCATCTGATACCTTAATTACTAAAATATATGCTACAGAGTTTAAGATTTACCCTTATGCGTAGGAACTATTTTGTTTTAAATATGTACTACTTTCCAGTATGTTTTTTTTCTGACCGGGCCAGATTAGGTGGTGTTACATCTTACAAAGTCTTTCCAAATTATTTTTGCAAAGAATTCCGCTCAAGCCGGTGCTAGGGGTCGTCTTAAACTTGGAGTGAGGTGAGAGTATTTTTGATCCGTGTTGAAGGCCTCACTGTGACTTTGAGAAGAAGAACAGCAATAAAAGCGCTGTTCCTTTGCTTTTTGTGTTTTTTTCCTGTACGTGTACGGATTTTGTGTCATGGACGGATACCCCATATCCTTTGTTTTTCTATTAAAAGCGCTAACACCCAAGCCCCCCGCCCGAATCTGTGACCGTGGTATGGATTATTTTAGGCGTATAACTAAAATCAACACCAGTTAATGTTATAAATATTTACTAATAATTGGTATACTGGTTAAACTATGTAATATGAATACACAAAGCTGCACGTATCTGAATATTTAATTTTCCAACAAAAGTAGAGGAGTAAAAACAATAAATGTCTTTCTTTAAGAAGGTTAGCAGCTTTGGTCACCTTGAAAAAAGTCATATTCCCTTGGGCGACATAAGATATAAGATGAAAATAACATTTACATATGTTACGTGTGAGTGCCTAGTAGTCTGCACTTCTGTGAGGACATGAATTATTATATATATGGTCATATTTATAAATAACTGATTACAAAACATTGCATTGTTCGAAAAAATCGGATGTTCGACTCCAGGAATAGATTATCTTAGCTGTGTTTTCAAAATCGTTTGGAATTTGGGTCCTAACTGCTATTCAACTAAGTGTTCTACTTGGCCTTTTAACTTTTACTAATTGACAGACAAAACGCGTGTGTTGCGTACAAAAATATGAGCCTTTTTCGCCTATGTCTTTTTTTCAATAAAAGCGGTTAGAAGTAGAACGTCCTGTAATATCAGCAACGTATGTATATCTTACAAAATTATATTAATTGTGAACTAATTATAAGCTCTATAGATAATATGAATGCATAATTTGTTTACTTTCATTAATCATGAAATTTTTAAAGCTTATCAATAAAATATATCATTTTATATTTTTGTGTGACCGTCCGTGCATTAATACTGCAAACGAAAGGGTTGTTTTATACTTTTCTGTGTAGTACTACATTGCATGTCATTGTTTATTTGTAGGATTGATATGTTGCCGTGTGGAATGTGGAACTGTCTGCACAACAGGAAAAATATATATTTACCTCGAGATAGTAATTAATATTAACCGCTTGAATTACTCAATGGTTCTTTACATTAAACGATGCACTATTTCAGATATAATGCATTCTGAATACCGGTATTCATTTCAACAGCGTATACCAAAAATATTTATTAGTTAAAATAATCTTAAGCAACAGAAAATCTACAAATGAAGTGACGATATTTTGAATTTATACAAACAATGAAACTATTTATATTCATTTCGATTCTGAAACGACGAATTACTGCCAAAAATATTGTACCTACTAGTATCTGTAATTTACACTCAACTTATTCGATAGAACTGTGACCTTTCAATGTTGTATTTATACTATTTATTGTTTCTAAAATTTTAATCGACATTTATATTTGTACTTTTACTTTAAATCAATCAACAGGTCAGTATAGCACTTGACTCTGATTAGATAGATAGCAATAATCTTATTACGTCAACGTAACACTTACTGAAATTGAACTATTGGAAGCAATTTTGACGGGCAATTTTCCGAACATGACTGACGCAAGAATTCCTACTTATCATCACATAAAAAGAACAAAAAAATAGATAATTAGATGTTAATAATTGCAAATGAATGCTTTTAGAACTTATAGTGCAAATTGCATATGTTTTTCTGAATCTTTTTGCTAATTCGATCATCAAGACATAAAGATTACAGTTACTTAAATACATGCAATGCTTGAGCTGTTAATGTTTTATGGAGATGTCTAATCATCTCATCGTATACTCTTATGTCATCCTTTCAGTCTGTGTGCCTTTTATACTCTTTACAATTCTATAACATACACTTTCAGTTTGTTCCTTACCAAAAGTCTCTGGAACTTGTAAAGCGTATATGCCACGATATTATTACAATAAGAAAGTAAAGAAATGTCTGAAGTTTATATATGGTGGATGTGAAGGCAATTTGAACAATTTTGAGACGTTGGAACAATGTAAACGGAGATGTCAACCTGAATGTATACATATATCTTATATATTAATCTTCATATTGAACTGCCTGATATTGATTGGTTAATGTGAGGAGGGAATTTCTTATATTTTTCCCTTGTCACAGAGACGCATATCATCTAGCTTTGTTAGGTTTCAAAAGGAATGAAGATATAGTAACTTAATTATTACTTTCGATAAACAATCAAAACATGTAGGCACCAATTTCATTTAGATTGGAGATGTAAACAGTGCATTCTTACTTTATATTATGTTTGTGTGTCCTGGAGATCAATACACTATGTCAGTAATTGCTAGTAGTCCTTTGTTAATTTATGTATATTGTCATTTTGCTAAGTTTCATCTATTACCTATTCTGACATCGGACTACTCGGACCTTTTTAAACTGAGTTTTTACTGTGCGTATTGCTGTGTGTTTGTTTATTCTACATTGGCTAGAGGTATAGGGGTGGGTTGAGATCTCATAAAACATGTTTAACCCAGCCGCATTTTGCGCCTGTCCCAAGTCAGGAGCCTCTGGCTTTTGAAAGTCTTGTATGTTTTTTTTTTTTTTTTCAATTTGGTTCGTTTATGTGTTTCAGAGTTTAGTGTGACGTCCATTTTCGCTGAACTAGTACACATTTCTGTTTATATTCTCCGGGTGCGAGATCTTCTCGCTGTGTTCAAGATACACTGGTGGCATAACGCTGTTTTCTGCTCTTTGGTCGAGTTGTTGTCTCTTTGATACATTCCCCGTTTCTATTCTCAACTATACTATTTTGACATTAGACCTTAAGAAAAAACAAAAGTCGTTTTTTATAAAAAAAATACAATCAAATATGTACGATTGTGTGTTTTTGACTAGTTATAGTCATACATGTATAATATAAGGCAAAGAACAATCAATATAGAAAATACGAAGTTCCGAACTTTTAACATATGTCAAACTTTTATTGCATATGAAAAATTTCCTTAACTCTTAAAAGACTTTTCATATGATGGACAAACAAATCATTTACTCTTGGTACCTTGTAAGTGTTTACAATCAGTATAATCTTACACGCACAGATTTGTGATAAAGGTGCAGTAACGAATATTATAATAGTAGTATTGTTAACGTGGATCACTGTAATTGTAGGTCCAGATTGTAACCCCATCATCTGTACATTGGCATGTGAGTTCGGATTTGAAGAAGATGAAAATGGATGTCGTGTGTGCAAATGCAAGACAAGTAATCTTGGCTTTTTATATTCATCATCCTTTGTATCGGTCTGTTATGTACGTGGGAAAACATTTGCCAAAAAAAAATAAAATGATCAAACAGATGTAAATTTACGTAATTACAAGGTTTCAGAATTCATAAAATCTGTTTGCTTTTATTTCATTGTCTCCCATTTTGGGACGTTAATTCTAGCTCTTTAGCTTTAGTTGGAACTGGAAAATAAAATGGTCAGCACAGTATAGAATATGGTTTATCCGTAAGTTACCTTTTAACAAAAACAATAGCCGAAAGTACAATTTCAAAGTCTGAGATGAATATATTTTAAATAATATTTTCAAAGCGTAAAATCAAAACGATGTAAACAATTAATTGTCGACCAATGACACCGTTGTTTTTCCTGCGTATATACCAAACACTTTGAAGCGTAGAGCATTTGTTATTTCTTTTGTACAAAAGCTAACGTAAGAGAATGGCGGAAGATACAAAAGGGATATTTAAACGCATAAGTCGATCACAAACTGCCAAAAACGAAAATTTTTAGAAATTGAGATGAAGCAAAAATATCAAGTCTAAATAACATTTATAATTTCAGATCCCTGCCCACTACCGAAATGTCCACTTGTACAACTGCCATATGGTGTTTGCTCTAGGGATACTTTTTTCGACTTTGAAGGTGTTAAATGCAAAGGCTGTCCGGAGAATGTACCATGCAATAAAAGTAAACAGTGTTCATGGAAACAAAACTCACAAGTTAAGAGTCTGGTGCATTCAAATCAAAATGTTCTGCTATGTTTACAACGTTGTTAACCTTAAAAATAAGATAAAAAAATTAAAAAAAAACAACATTTTTTCTTCGTTTTGCTATAAATATGTACAATGAAATTACCCGAAAACCTTAAGATTTGAAAAAGGTGAATTATGATAGACAAACTATATTTGATAATCTTCAATTAGTCTGTAATTATTAAAATACATATCTGTACAAGAAATTAATCTTATGAATTAATATGAAGCAATATATACATTTTAACCTACTAACAATGATATTTGCAGAAAATATACATACAATACTTTTCTGTTTCTTAAAATCAGTATACATATGATAATAATTTGTGTATTGATACATAGTATATACAAAGGGTGCGACAATAAGAATGTAAACTGTTCATACTTCAATTGTGGGTACTACTTATAGAAGTTTAGGGAAACACAGTGTCAAAAAATAAAATTAATTAAAACAAATTAAATAACATGATACAAAATACAATTATCGTTGACAGCACTGACGACAAGGTTTAAGCTCCGGGAAAGCTATTCAAATGTATATTTTCTAAATAACATGTATGTCTATATATAATGAAAAACACATTGCCAACTAAATGATAATTTTGCCCAATGAAGGAGGAATAGAATAAATATAAGAAATTCCAACAGAAATGTTACTATTTGTATGCAATATACATGTATTGCAGAATGTCTCCTGCCTAAGGACATTGGTCCATGTGACGCTGATATCAAAAGGTACTATTACGACATCGGGACCAAATCTTGTAAGGAATTCAGATACGGTGGTTGCGAAGGCAACAAAAATAATTTCATAACATTGGACGCGTGTAAAAGTTCATGTAGAAAAGGTAATTAAATCTTCAATTGAAAATTTAAAAACTTATTAAAGTCATTGTAGCAGCAAGGCTATTTCTTCTTTTTTTAATTAATGATAACGCATATATATATATATATATATACCTTGCAAAATTGTTTCCTAGCAATTTTATAGTTTATAACTTCAAATCGCGTGGCATTATATAATTATGTAATTGTTTTTTAACTAATTGTTCTAAGCTTTTTTGTGGGACCAGCGTATGTATAAAAAATGTCTAGTCCCATTGTTTCCTTTCAAAGAATTAATTGTTCAATTAGAAACATTGACATCCATGTTCTGTGATTGAAATTTGTAAAGAAGAAATTTATTTTCGATGAAAATGAGAATGATAGATGTAGGATATCCGATCAGATGGAACACTCTTTCCTTTTACGTTTACTCTCTGATCCGATATTTGTTTTCAAAGTAAAAGAAAAAAGATCATGCAAAGAAAATAATAGAATAATGAAATTTTAAAGTTTTGACTTTTATTTTCGTTATTTTTTTTTTATCGTATATAAAAATAAGCAGATGTGGACGAATTGTCAAAACTACCCCAAATGTAACAGAAACACGAGGATGTAATCTACAGATCGCTGTATGTCCTAAATTCAAGGTTACGCAAACCCGTATCCTATAAAGGGCATGCGAATAACGAATATCCAATAGATGCAAGGCGTATAATTGAGTACGTTTTGTGTTCATGCCACTCATTATTTGGACACCAATTAAAACAGTAGTTAGGCCTAATCAATAAGAAATTCTATTTATTGATTGATTGTTTGTTGATGTTTAACCCAACTTTCAGCACTCTTGTCTAATGCGCCGACCAGTTTTTTTTATTGGTGGACAGTGGCGTAGCAAGGCCATTTTAAGTGTACGCACGAAACTCGCCGAGTGGTCTTAAGGCCGCCCCAGGCAGCGGCACCAGGGCAGAGGACCTCCGGGTAGGGTGCGAAACCCCGGAAGCTCACGCGTTATCGTGAAAAGATACTATTTCTGTCATTCAAAATTCATCAATAGCAGAATACTTGGTCGGTTGAGAACAAAACTTTACTACATAAGAGATGATTTCAGCTTCCCAGTTGTGAACTTTCCATTTCTATGTAGTAACATTCCAGAAGAACCTGCATATGGAGTATATATCTCCCAGTTGATACGATATTACAAAACTTGCATTTCCGATCATGATTTCCTTGAATAAGGTTACTACTTACAAGGAAGCTATTAAACCAAGAGTTCCAAGTGTTGAAGTTGAAAGCATCCTTCGAAATTGTTAGATGTTGAAACAGTCAACAGACATGTTCAATTGTTGTCACCACAATTCCGTCCTCTTTTCCTCGAATTTGACCTACCGAATTAGACTTATCACCGAGTTTTTACTTACATGAGCAACACGACGGGTGCCAGATGTGGAACAGGATATGTTTACCCTTCTGTAGCACCTGAGATCGCCCTCGGTTTTAAGTGGGGTTCGTATTGCCTAGTCTTTAGTTTTCTATGTTGTCTTTTATGTACTGTTGTTTGTCTTTTCGACGTTTTTCATCCTTTGAATTGATATTGTCTTTAAACAATAGTAATCTGAGTAGAATATTCACAGTAGATTCAAAGTTTGACAGAAAATGAACAGTGAGTTTTACTGTGCGTATTGCTGTGTGTTTGTTTATTCTACATTGGCTAGAGGTATAGGGGAAGGTTGAGATCCCACAACACTTGTTTAATCCCGCCGCATTTTTGATTATGGGCCAGCTGAAGCCCGCCTCCGGGTGCGGGATTTTCTCGCTGTGTTGAAGACCCATTGGTGGCCTTGGGATATTTCTGCTTTTTCGTCGGGTTGATCTCTTTGACACATTCCCCATTTACATTCTCAATTCTGAATATATAATATGATACCATTTGATTAAAAGTATATTTCGTCACTTTTATCTTCATTTACAAGTCATCGAAGAAAGCATTACAATTGCTCGTGTGCTTTAAACAGTTCCTTTAATTTATTTGGATCAAAATATTTTCTCTCAAAATTCATGTGCACGCCTGTGCGTTTTGACGTAAACGTAGCTACGCGCCTGGTGGAGTAAGTTTGAGTGCCCGGTGATAACCACTGACCTTTGGTAGGAAAACAGACAATCCTAGTCAATTAAGATCAGCGTCGAACACACCTTCCACGAGCGGGGTTCGAACTCGCAACCTCTGTGTTGGCAGGTTTGTGTCCACCGTAGAAGGAATACTCAGACCATTCGGTCACCGGGGCTCCATAGGAATTCTTAGAGCATTGAAATCCAGTTTATTTAGTTTAAGAAGGTCATAATGTGTTCATATTTTACGAAAATCATGAAAAGCTAATTTTATACAGATCTTCATACACATTGACCGGACAAAAATAATGATAAATTAATTCTAGATAATCTCTCTTATATATATTTACATTATCCCGCGAAATATAAAGTTTGTATTAAGACACACAAATACTTTCCAAATCCAAAACATTGTGAACATTTGATACGAAATAATGAAAATGCCCGAAATCTTACAAAAATATAAAACAAAAATTGCCAATATGTGTTTCCATAGTTTCCCGTCATAATTAAAAAAAGTAAAATAGCAAAAATACCTAACTCCAAGGGAAATTCAAAACGAAAAGTCCTTTCTAAAAATGCGAAATCAAAAGGTCAAACACATCTAACGAATGGAAAACAACTGTCTTATTTCTGACTTGGTACAGGCATTTCCTTATGTAGAAAATAATGGATAAAACTTAGTTTTATATCTAGCTAAACCTCTCACTTGTATGACAGTCGCATAGAATTCCATTATATTGACAACAATGTGTGAGCAAAACAAACAGAGATAATAGGTAAAAAAAGTCATAAATCGAAGCTTCACCAATTCCCCCGGACTGTCTAACATAAATTTTCTATACTTATACTTTTATTTTGTTTTTTTTTTTGTTAGTTGTTATTGACTTTGAACTAGCTGTCAGTATTTGCGAGTACTCTCAGATCTGTGCTAAGCGTCTTTTTGTTGTTGGGGTGTACAAGTACCCGTCCACGTCCACTTTGTGTTTTTGTTAGATGTATTTGTATTTGTATCCATCTTATGAGTTATGCCTTTTTCAACTGATGTTTATAGTTTGTTCTTATGTTGTACTGTTACACCACTGTCCCAGGTTAGGGGGATGGTTGGGATCCCGCTAACATGTTTAACCCTGCCATATTCTGTATGTATTTGCCTGTCCCAAGTCAGGAATCTGTAATCCAGTGGTTGCCGTTTGTTGCTTTGTTACATATTTGTTTTTTGTATATTATTTTGTACATAAATTAGGCCGTTAGTTTTCTCGTTTGAATTGTTTTACATTTGTCATTTCGGGGCCTTTTATAGCTGACTATGCGGTATGGGCTTTGCTTATTGTTGAAGGCCGTACGGTGACGTATAATTTCTGTGTCAATTGGTCTATTGTTGAGAGTTATCTCATTGGCAATCATACCACATCTTCTTTTTATAATAAGTAGGATTATTTGTCACCAAGTGTAGTTGATCAATATAATTTTTTTTTCTACGCAAATCCTCTAATACCCTTTACTTACTTTACTTATACTTGTGTAGTTTTTATTATCATCAAAATGTAATTCATAGACTCTAATATGTCAACAAGGATTAACAAATCGCTCAAGAGCTAAACTGGCCGAAAGAGGTACAGTCCTTGCTTCTTATAAAAATATGTCATTTTTGACTGCAAAATCCCATACAAATTGTATCATACTAATTAACTTTTGATGAATCTTTTCAGAACCTTGCCTTCAGGTGAAATGCTCAGACAGATGTCCATATGGGTTTCAAACAACTCCTGAAGGTTGTCCAACTTGTATATGTAAGACAAGTAAGTTTGTTTGTATTTTGTGAAGTTATAAAATGTAGAAGTTTTTGTAATAAAAGTGTAATGTTACAAATGTACAGTATGGTCTTGATACATTTCGTCATCACCAGCAAGGGCAACGTTCTGCTTTAAATAATATTAAACTTCAGATTTTGTAAAATATTAAAACAAAAACTTTAGGCATTTCATCATGGCATTGCACATGTTCGATGATAGAAAGTAGTGGATAGTCCACATACCAGGTCTAGCACAGTGGGATATGTAGACGTTATGATCACTCTGTTCCCATTCATATAATGCGATAAGATAGAAATGACCTAAGGTGCAGTGTAGATCCGTCTACCTTACACACATATTTGTGTAACGTGTTCACATGAACTGTACAAAATAGTTTGATAATTTATTATTGAACAGTTTTTACTCTGAAGACACTTCTTATTTGAACGCACTGAAGAAATTCGCACATTAAAACATTCTGTCTTTCCATGATAGATGTGGGATTAATCAGTATTGTTAAAATTATGGACACTGACGAATGCTATTTGTTAAGCCGAAATATTTGTCAACACGATTTATAACATCATCTTCGTATATTACCATCTTATATTAGTACCGTTGTGCATATCTTATATATAATTCGTCTAAACATCATTTTATAGACTTTATACATATATATAAACAAGTCTAAATTGAAAACAACGTTCAAACCTATGATTGCGTTGGATAAAACCGCAATTTTATACGTGTGCATGCAAAACAAATTTCTTGGTAGAGGGTCTAAATACAGCACAAACAACATTTTCCAAAAGACCAAATGAGTGAAAGAGTATATTTTAACAAAACGCATTTGACTAGCAGGTCGAACAACTGATGTCCTTAAACCCTGCTGACTGCCATTGGCGATTGCCAAATAAACGTATCACAAGATGTAACAAAATAGATCTTATCATTAATTTATTACCAAACAGAAAACAATAAACTTGCGGAAAAGATGGTATACCGCAAACATGAGGTGCGAAAATTTGTACACCATATCCGGATTTCAACTATATATATATATAATTCGTCTAAACATCAGCTGATCTGTAACAATTCCATCTTCATACCTTATATATCATGTAATGTGTTACGACGCTAGATTAAAACTGACGAGGAAAGGTAACACCCAACCACCGAAAGCTCTTTTTAAAGAGCCTAGGTGGTCGAGTGGCCTAGCGCGTCGGTCACAGTGCAATGCGATTTGGTGCCACGATATCTCACTAGCATGAGTTCGAATCCCGGCGGGGGAAGAACAAAAAATTTGCGAAACCAAATTTACAGATCTAACATTGTTGGGCTGATGTTTAGACGAATTATATACACAGAATGTATTCTCAGCCTTGTATCACCATCACTGCTGGTGATCCGATGGATCAAATCTGTTGTAGAGTCGTCATTGGTTCAGACGTACTTATGATATAATTATTTCTGTGACTGCATAATACATTAATTTATAGGATCCTTTACAATAGATAATTCAGCTGATCTGTAACAATTCCATCTTCATGCCTTATATATCATGTACTGTGTTACGACGCTAGATTAAAACTGACGAGGAAAGGTAACACCCGGCCACCGAAAGCTCTTTTTTAAGAGCCTAGGTAGTCGAGTGGTCTAGCGTGTCGGTCACAGTGCAATGCGATTTGGTGCCACGATATTCTTGGGAGGAAGAACAAAAACAAAAACATTTGTAAAAGCCAATTTACAGATGTAACATTGTTGGGCTGATGTTTAGACGAATTATATATACAGAATGTATTCTCAGCCTTGTTTCGCCATCACTGCTGGTGATCCTATGGATCAAATCTGTTGTAGAGTCGTCACTGGTTCAGACGTACTATATATATATATATATGTAAACAATTCTAAATTGAAAACAACGTTCAAACCTATGATTGCGTTGGATAAAACCGCAATATTTATACGTGTGCATGCAAAACAAATTTCTTGGTAGAGGGTCTAAATACAGCACAAACAACATTTTCCAAAAGACCAAAAAGTGAAAAGTATATTTTAACAAAACGCATTTGACTAACAGTTCGAACAACGGATGTTCTTAAAACCTGCTGACTGCCATTGGCGATTGCCTAAAAATTGATCACCAGATGTAACATGGATCTTAATTATAGATTCAATACCAAACAGAAAACAATAAACTTGCGGAGAAGATGGTATCCCGCAAACATGAGGTGATACGTGTGGATGTAAAACAAATTTCTTGGTAGAGGGTCTAAATACAGCATATATATATATAGACGTACTTATCAAAATAATCATTTCTGTGACTGTATCATACGATCCTTTACGATAGATATTTAGCTAATCTGCAATCAATTCCATCATCATGCCTAATATATCCTGTAGATTCAACATTGTTGTGCTGATATTTAGAGTAGTTATGAATATAAAATGTGTTTTCAGCCGTGTATCACTTTCACTGGTGATCCAATACATGGATCTGTCGTAGAGTTTTCACTTGTTTAGACGTACTTATAAAAATAATCATTTCTATGACTGTATCATACGATCCTTTACGATAGATATTTAGCTAATCTGCAATCGATTCCATCATCAAGTCTAATATATCATGTACTGTATTACAACTCTAGGTTTTACTGACGAGGAAAGGTAACACTAGGGCATCGAAAGCTGAATTATTAGTTCAGCCTAGGTAGCTGAGTGGTCTAGAGCGATGGACACAGTACAGGCGGTATTGTCTCGATATCCCAATAGCATGAGTTCGAAACCAGGCGAGGGAAATTTGCAGATTTAACATTGTTGTGCTGATATTTAGAGTAGTTATGAATATACCGTTTCAATTCCTAACATCACTGAAGAGACATTAATTGTCAAATCCGGATATGGTGTACAAATTTTTGCACCTCATATTGGCGGGATACCATCTTTTCTGCTAGTTTATTGTTTTCTGTTTGGTATTAAATTGATAATTAAGATCCATTTTGTAACATCTGGTGAGCCGACTATTTGGCAATTACCATGGCAGTCAGCAGGTTTTAAGATCATCCGTTGTTCGACCTGCTAGTCAAATGCGTTTTGTTAAAATATACTTTTTCACTTTTTCTGTCTTTTGGAAAATATTTTTTGTGCTGTATTTAGACCCCTCTACCAAGAAATTTGTTTTGCATGCACACGTATAAATATTGCGGTTTTTATCCAACGCAATCATAGGTTTGAACGTTGTTTTCAATTTAGACTTGTTTATATATATATATATATGGTGCCACGATATCTCAGTAGCTAAATTACTGAAATCTTCGAAATGTTAGCATTTTTAGACCGTTTCCTTTTGAAATGAAAGTGGCCGCATTTGTGTTCATTCTTAATATTTAAATGTAAGTTGTATTTGATGATAATACATAACATATATAAAGGTTGAGAATGAACACGGATGCGGCCAAAAAACCAACTGAAAAGTGATATATTATGGCATATTTGATAGATTTTTCATATTTAAGCTTGAATTTGAGCGTCTTTAATGACTAAATCAGTTCATATCTTTCACATAAACTAATTAAATCGACTGAAGTAGACACTTAAGTGTTTAAAAGGTGTCCAAATCTTTCATCAGATGAACCTGAATTTTGAGGCCAAAATCGGCCCTTACCGGACCTACTCCTTTGCGTTAGGAAACTTTAGTTCTTCCCTCATCGGGATTCGAACCCTTCCTTCTGTGACATCGTGGCAACACCGCTCGCACCGTGTCCATCGCCCTAGTCTACATAAAAATATAGCTTTCGGTGGTCGATGTAATGCCTTTCCTCGTCGGCTTTATCTAGGGTTGTAACACAGTACATGATGTATAATGGCAAGTAGATGGTGTAACTTTCAGATCAGCTATTTTATCTGTCGTAAAGAATGATAATGTTAATTATCATGCCGCCACATCAATATATATATATATATATATATATATATATATATATATATATATATATATATATATATATATATATATATCAATGTACGAGTGAACTTTGGTGGTTGTCTCATTATCAATCATACCACATCTCCTTATTTTCATTTGACAAAGTAAAGTTATATACATGTATGAATAGGTTAAACTATGATAATATAATTTTGCCACATTTTTCCTGAAGCCACCATCGCCACATTATAAGATTTTGTTTTTATTTTCATTTTTTTTTTTTCCATCTGAGAAAAGCACTTTTTTAACCGAAAAACAATAAAAAAAACAATTTCCAAATTTTTAAAAACTAAAGAAATGTGTATTTTTCATTAAATGCAAAGAAAATTACTTTGAGAATTATTAGTTTCTTAATCGTTTTCTTGTAAAATTACCAGTTTGATATTGATTTATCGCATACTTTAATTCTTTTACTTTGTGTTTGAAATCGCCATTGTCGCCACTAAAATAAAATATTATCTGTAAAGACTGCATTTTTTCCAGCTTATGCTTACAATATACCATATTTTCACAAATTTGTAGCAACAATTAGACATTGTGAAACTATTTTATATGATAAGATGTGGTTTGTCATTTGTGTAGTTAAACATGTTTACATCATTTTGTTAGTCGTAAATACACAGATTATGTTAGGATGTTAACAACAACATTAAAATTAGGTATAATATACTACAACCACAGAAGATATTGAAATAAATGGTAACTACCATATTTATCTCTTTATATTATGTACTTCAGAATGTCCTAGAGGAGAACCTTTACCTAGGCTAAACTGTGGACTGATACCTAATCGCGATAAATGTCCAAGGGGCTATTTTTGTAGTGTAGATGAAATAGATCGTTTTGCAGTGTGTTGCACAGGTAATTGACTCTTCAAGTATCTATTTCTGACAAACGGTTATTTATTTGTGATTTAAGTGTTATTTTAAATAGCTGATGCATGTTCAAGACAACATTAACAAACTAGCATGTTATTGTAATCAAGTTGATTGAAATAAAGAAAAAAACTAAAGTTTGAAATGTTGGATAAAAAAGTTATAATATTCCTCTTGAATAGTCTGCTCGGAGACAAATTATTTTTGAATTTGTGGACATGTCTAATGGAGACCTATAACCCTGTGATATAAAACGTTCGATCTAATACAAAGCATGATTTATGTTCGCTAACATGTTATCCCTCGAGTATGCATTTGATATGTCCAACTAACAATTTGATGTCAGTGAATCAACCAGTCAAGTCTCTTGTTTCATTTCTTTTGTACAATTTAATGTATAGATTTGATTGATATGAATCCGTGTAATCATGGTAACTATAAGGACACATGTCACTGTTGACTGAAATAAATAGATTTTCAGACTCTTCATTGAATAGAGACAAGAAAGACATGAGATTTAATCGACAAAATGTTTTTTGAACTGAAAAAAATTTTTTGAATAAGTTGATTGTCTTACAGAGAAATATAACACTTTGAAATAAAACGCTCGGTTTAATACAAAGCACGATTTATGTACGCTAACACGTTACCCTCGAGTATGCACCTGATATGTCCAACTGACAATTTGATGTCAATGAATCAACCAGTCTAGTCTCTAGTTTTATTTCTTTTGTACAGTTTAATGTATAGATTAATTGATATTAATCCATGTAATCATGGAAAATGGAAGGACACATTTCACTGCTGACTGAAATAAATGGATTTTCAGACTCTTCATTAAATAGAGACAAGAAAGACGTGAGATTTAATCGACGAAATTTTTTTGAATTGAAAAACATATTTAGAATGAGCTGATTGTCTAATGGAGAACTATATCACTGTGAAATAAATCGTCCGGTCTTATACACAGCATAATGAATATAATAATTTTTCGCTAACACGTTATCCCTCGAGTATGCATCTGATATTTCTTTGGTGTCAATGAATCAACCAGTCAAGTCTCTAGTTTTATTTCTTTTCTACAGTTTAATCATATCTCATATAATTATGGTAACTGTAAGGACACATTTCACTGTTGACTGAAATAAATAGATTTTCAGACTCTTCAGTAAACATTGTTAAATAGGGACAAGAAAGACTTAAGATTTAAGCGAATATTGTTTTGGAAAAACAAAAACAAATTTTGAAAAACAGTTGATTGTCTTAGGACTTCAACTTCTCTTATAATTCTTACGATATAAGAGAAAGTTTATAGTCTACAAATTTTCATTATATATTTTGGCATTACTAAACAAGTATATTTCTTGATATTAAAGTAGGTAAATAATTGCACTGCATAAAGAGTGAAAAAGTTAAAT